>OW964548.2:16349600-17748971 GCA_943138885.2 Tholera decimalis
TAAATTATTTCTAATATAAAAAAAAAAGTTTTATACATATCACACATATACATATACTATTCAGCCATGCAGTGGCAAATAAGAAACTAAAAGATGGTAAGTTAAACCTTTGGGCATCTGCAGAGTACCACAAATGGCGAATGTATAAGGCTAACGCTGTTTGTAACTTATACCCATGAAATGCTGTATTGGATAATTTAATAAATGTAATAACTATAGTTTTGAACAGGATACAATACGATAGGATAGGACGAACAGGATAGGATATTGTTAAATAATCTGAGTATGGTATTTGGAATTGCAATGGAATGCAGTGGAAGTAGAATGGATGTATTTTATGATGATTGCGTAGTGAAATTATAATTTAATAAAACTTGAGCTCTGTGCATTGGCTGTGTTTGATATAAAGGCCTGAAGGGCACTGATTTTAGAAATACGTCATAACCTGTGACCATTTATTTAATGTGATATGTATACATTATTCGAAGCTCTGTCATTGTTTTTCAGATATACTTCTGGACGATAAAGAAGGCTCTGCATTAATAGGTATCCCTAATGAGATGTATGTGTATCCTAATTCCTACTTCTTTCCCTTAAAGAAAACTTTCTGCTTAATTCAATTAATGGAACTAATCCTTCATAAGCTGCTCTTCTATATTATAAAAATAATAATACGATTGAAAGTATGTACCTGTCTTGAAGACCTTCGAGCTCTTCATCTTGTTCGCCCAGAGTGGAGTCCAGGTCCAGGTATGGTCCATAATCACCATCTTTGAACACCTGCAGCGTCGCGTCATCCAGCTGTAACAATAAGTAAGTTCTTTAATATTTATTTCTAGATTATTTTTGGCAATACTGAGTTCCATTCTGCCCTACACTAACTAAAAAGCCGCTAACCCCAAAAAGTATTTTTCGAGTAAACGTAAAAATAAGTGGGAAATGATTTTTCTACAAAACTACGCTAGCTAGGACGATGGTAAATTATTTTTGTGGGCATAGCTCTATGCACAATATATGTGAGGTTTTTTTAAAGTAAATAAAAGTATCTTTTAGTATTGTATTATATTTTAGTATTCTATATACAAGTATTGTGGTTTAGTCACTTTTTAACAAAGGAAGTGAAAAAAAAAATTTTGTTTAACTGCTCAGCAAAATTGCTATATCTCGAAAAGTATTAATCGTAGGAAAATGATTCTTAGACCAAAAGATAGAGAATCGAAAGTAGTTTAAGTATACATTAAAAAGTGAAAAATGACCTTTTGTGGCTTAACGGCCTTTTAGATAGTGCAGGGCAGCATTGTAGACCTCATCTATCGCTTACCCTTAGGCGAGATCAAGGTCAAAAGTGGGCTCATCCTGAATAAAAAATACTAGCACCAAAATTTCCTACTTACATAAATGCATATAACGTTAGATAAAAAAAAATAACTGTATCTTTTATCTTTGAAAGATTGACAGATATGGATCGATGTTTTAAATGAAATTCGCTAAGCGCTAATTGAATTTAATGACTCGTCGAGCAAGTATCCGAAGGATTAAATATATAATTATATCTTATATATAAAAATAGTTGCTGTTCGTTAGTCTCGCTAAAACTCGGAAGCGGCTGGACCGATTTGGCTAATTTGGTTTTGAATTATTTATGGAAGTCCAGGGAAATTTTACATGGTTAGAAAATATGAAAAAAAAATGATAGGAATATAGTAAACACAACAATGTTGCTTTCCCTAAACTGTTCTTACTTGATAAAATGACAAACATTTGCTGTACGTTAGTCTCGCTAAAACTCAAGAACGGCTGGACCGATTTGGCTAATTTTGGTTTTGAATTATTTGTGTAAGGCCAGGCTAAATTTTAAATAGTGAGAAAATATGAAAAAAAAATCCTGGAATGTAGTACTTATAAACAACAATTTTGTTCAATTTCAACTTCAATTCTTGTTAAACGGCCTTTGTGGAGGAGTTCAAACAGTGTTGCCAACAACGCGGGGGCCGAAGTCGCCGATTTTGCACAGCTTAAGTAGCCTAATATAGCCGAATTTCAGTCAGTGGTAGCCTAAGTATGTAGCCTAAGATATCAGTAAAAATTAGGTTTAAATCAATTTATTTTTACCTAATTTACTTGCTTTAAATGCTGGTATTTTTATCCACTCATCGCGCACAATGTATGAATCAATAATTTTTCGTGAAACAAATACTTTGACACAAATGCTGTACCTATGAACCGAAATGAAAATGACAAATTATAACTAGAATTGGCCCGAACAATTCACTCAGTTTAATAAGATGATTGCGTTTGCACCAAAATTAATACTTATCATGTCATAGCAATTCCTAAATTTGGTTACATATAAAGATGAATTTAGGGTACTCCCCGAAGCATACCAACCATAAACAAAATTGTGGCCTCAACTCAACATATTTTATTTAATATGGGCACTTATAAAACGACAGAAGCTAGTGCATGGTATGAAATTGGTCGATTCCTATGGAGAAGAACCGTCAAGAAACTCCACAGTTACTCTTATCAAAATATCATTCATTTTTTTAATGTATCCATAATACAACAATTCACACAGCACAATTTAATTAATAACAATTAAAAAATTATTATGTAATAAAAATTATACAAAAAAGAAAATCTGTCTATCGGATGAATGATCGTAGAGAAAAAAAAGCAAACAAAATAAAAAGACACTCACAAAAGTGGAGTTGTTAATAGACCAGTCGATAACGCAATCACAATAAGCCCGAGCCGAGCCCGACAATTTCACGCTTATTGCGTATATTATGTGGAGATCGCTTCTAATCTTAAAAGTCCTAAGTTGTTGCGTACATATAACATGCTTTCTAATAAATAAAGTAATGGCCATCCATTCTTTCCTAGTATATCAAACCTTTTACATTAATTTTCGAGGGAGATGTTTTTTTCTTAAGCTCGTTTATGATTCAGTTAATTGAAATAGTTGTCCCCGAACTCAAGTAGCCTAAAAGGGACCTTTCATCCTTTTTCCTCGCCAATTCTCTTCGGGAGTAGCCTAAATGGTGAAAAATCGCCTACGTTGGCAACACTGAGTTCAAACTGTTCTTAACTGTCAAACATTTTGATGTTCGTCCTGTCGTTCAGAAATATTGTTTTTCCTGCTGCTGCACCATCTCACCTGATAGTAAGTGATGTGGTCGAAGATGGGGCACGCTTACCGGCTTACATAAAAGTAACCTATTCACTCTTGACTTAAAGACCCCATTATTAGTATAATATAGTACTAAAAAATTTAGTGCCCTAGAACTTTCTTTAAATAATTTTGGCTAATTTCTGTTAGCATTTGTAGCTTGGTATCTCTTTCTGAGTTTAGTCACAAAATAAACTGAACGCAACCGTTCGTCCCATCGTTCAGAAATCAATATCCTTATTAGTAAAGATACAGATGGAAGGTTAAAAAGTTCATCTGTCATTTTTAGTGCGCAAGAATTTTGGTTAATTTCCGTTATTTAACTGTCTATCAGATTTTTATCTCTTTCTAAGTTTAGTTACAAAATAAATTCCTGATAGCATCCATAGTATTTTACAACAATCTAGATTAATTTGTACCTACATAATTGCAAGTTTGAAACTAAAAGTTTTGCAAACTTTATAAGGTATGTTTTTGAGTAACCTAATTAATCGTTGTGACATGACATTTTTTTTCACGGCTCATCATGTGTAATAAAAAATAATTATAAAACTTGATTAGCAGTGTTGTATTTAATGTAAATAAAGATATTATATTCATTGTAAGCTTAATCATTGTGACATGTCAATTTTTCAAGCATCATCCATTGGCAACATCATTATTATTAAAAACAATAATAAAACCTATTTCATATCGAGCATTTTTTATGAATTAGGGCTTTAACTGCATTTTGTACAAAAGTTGAAACATTTTGCAATTTTATACTAGCTGCTGCCCGCTGGGCCCTGAGCATCCGGCCGCGACCACTAAAGTTGGTCGCATGCCAGAGGGTCATGGCTATCCGAATGATCCGGGGATACCGCACGATCGCCGGCGAATCGGCCATCCTCCTTGCCGGATTGCTGCCCTGGGATCTGGAGGCGACTGCCCTCCAGCGCGTCTATGAATGGCGCGTGGAGGCGCAGCGCCGGTGCGTATCCCCGCTGCCTCGAGAAGTCGAGGCGCGGCGGGAAGAGCTCCGGCGCGATCTCAGGGCAGTATGGAGGGAACGACTGTCGCAACCGACGGCCGGGCACGCCGCAATTGCGGCGGTAAGACACCTCCTCGAGGAGTGGCTAGATCGGCGTCACGGCGTCCTGACCTACCGCATGACGTAGGTCCTCACCGGACACGGAAGTTTCGGGAGGTACCTGTGTCTGATGGGAAAGGAGGAAACGCCTGGGTGTCACTACTGCGAGGGTCGCCCTGAGGACACGGTAGAGCACACGGTGCAGGACTGCCCCGCTTGGGCAGAGCACCGACGTGTCCTCACGGCGGCGATAGGTGGAGACCTCTCGCGCCCGGCATTGGTCGAGGCCATGCTGCGGGGCGAGAGGGAGTGGGAAGCGGTCGCCTCCTTCTGCGAAGCAGTCATGCTTCCGAAGGAGGAGGCGGGCCGCGTGAGGGAGAGGATGGCGTCCTCCCTCCAGCCCAGCCGCAGTGGTAGACGCCCACGGCGTCGGACGTCGGCCGACGATCTCCAGCCACCGTAGGCGCGGGCATGCGGACAGCGAGTAAAGGGCAACTCGCTGTCCGACCATGGACCATGCCCGGGTCGTCGGCGCGTTGTGTTCCACGCGCGCCTCAAAGAGCGTCAGCAACATGACGAGGCCCCCCCTGCAGAGGGCCGAAGCCTGCCGGGGTCGTGGGACTTATCCCATTACCGTGACCCCGGTACGTAAAGGGTTATTGAAGGAACACCGTGGATTTTAGTCAGTAAAAGTCTGACAGTCCCTCCCACCCTGCCCGGGGTGGGAGGACTTATAAGATAATTTTACCACGCTAAAAAAAAAAAAAGCTGCTGCCCGCAACTTCATTCGCGTGGGAGGATTTCCCGCGTAAACCCCGATCCTGTGGGAATTCGGGGATAAAAAGTAGCCTATGTGTTATTCCAGGATGTCAACTACCTACTTACCAAATTTCAGTAAAATCCATACCGTAGGTACGGATATTAGCATGTACAAGCAGACAAACAGACAGACTTTTTGCCGTGTTACCGTGTCTCAATTATTATTTTTGTATAAAATATAAATGTACAGACACACTTAATGCAAATTCTGCTCCGACGCTCGCCCGCGACAGTCGTGCCGCTCCGCGCTCTCGATCGTTCCGTGCCTGAGTCATCGCTCCGTTCGTCACGCCCGCCGTGACGTCACTCGTAGTCGCCGACTACGACGCCTGGTCCGGATCCGCCTTTTTCGAGGCGGTGAAGGATATCGTGCTTCTCTAACAGAGATTGTCAAAACAATTTGGTTTGGCCCCTTCAGGGTAAAACCACAGTTTCGTGGTCCTTGGTTGGAAACCTCACGGTGTCAACAATACCAAGGGGGTGCTGACCCGACGCACCCGCTGATCCCCTTCAGGGTGAAGCAGTCAATTGGAGTCGAGTGCTAGGTTTTGGCCTTGGGGGATCTCCTAGTCAAACCTAGTTACTGAGTTCTCTTCACAGCATACACACCTAGTGTCGGTTGGGTGTATCTACCCCTTCGCACTAGACCCAATAGGGCCCGGTACGCACATTAAGATTGGCGACCGGATTACAAGCTTAGGGCACACCATTAGGCACACACCTCCCTGCTATCCCCGCAGGGAGCGAACTCACCTCCGGGTCATTCCCGCCCGGAGGGTTAGGCAAATAGGGCCCCTCAGGCCACATCAGACGGCAACACAGCTACCGAGTTTGTCTGGGTTTCTCTTCTCGGTAGCGAAGTGTTAGGAGAAACTCCGGGGCAGGGCTCTTTGGGGACCGTCTGCTCGGGGAGCTCACGTCTGACGTGTCTCCTCGAGGCGCTTATGTTAGGGTTAGGAGAGTAGGATGCCCACCTTTGTCGCCTCCAATATGGAGGACAGGATGGAGGATCTCATGTCCAAAGTCGAATCCCTATCGGCTCGGTTAAATCTAACAACCGATTTATTAGGAAAGATCCTATTTGAAAACCCCGCCCTACAAAGGGAGTATAAAGATGAGATTGTAAAATTACCCCCCGCGGTGTTTTCCGCCCCACAGCCAGATTTAGGTCCCACCCCCGCGCCCAACGCAGATAGGTCCCCCTCCCCCCCAGACGTCGAAATGGACTCTGAGGAGGAGGAACAAGAAAAAGAGGGCTCGGAAGGCGAGCGCTCGGAGCGCGCAGAGAGCATACACTCTGAGCGCTCGGAGCGAGCGGAGTCCGAGCACTCCTCCGACCAAACCTCTTCCTCCGACGAGTTTATCCTCGTCGAGGGAAAGAGGAAGAAGAGGTCACAGGCCTCGTCCTCCACCCAGGCCCCTAAGGCCAAGAAACCCTCCCCTCCCGAGCCAGCACGCTTAGTGCAGAGCCAGCCCTCCACTTCCTCGGCCACTAGGCCCAGCCCTACCCAAACCCCAGTCGTCAGCGCCTCAGTGCGCAAGACCATCCCTCCCCCACCCATCTTCATCCATGACAAGGGGGCTTGGACAAACGTGTCCAAAGCGTGTGGCGAGCAACGCATCGCCTACACGAATGCCCGCGCCGTTCAGAACGGCATAAAAGTAGGGTTAGCGACAGCTAACGACCACCGCGCGCTTTCGAAGCTACTCAAGGCTCGAAATATCCCCCACCACACTTATACGCTCCATGAGAGCAAGCCCGTTCGGGTGGTCCTCTGCCGGATCCCCAGTGAGATCCCCACCACCGAGATCGTCTGCGACTTAGAGTCACAGAACATCCCGGTGATTGAGGTGCACCGTATGCACGGCAGAGGTGGCAGGGCGTCTAACAACGTCCTCGTCATCTGCCACCCCGTCTCCGAAGGTCCCCACCCCATCTTTGCGCTGAAGACTGTATGCAGTCTTTCAGGAATACTCATTGAGAAGCCACACAAAAGTGGCACGGTAGGCCAATGCCACCGTTGCCAGTTATACGGCCACGCGCAACGGAACTGCTTCGGCAAACCCCGGTGCGTAAAGTGCCTGGGCGATCACGGCACCGCGGAGTGCAGTCGCCCAAAAGATAGGTCCCAGTGCCCAGACCCGCCCAGCTGCGTGCTGTGCGGGCAATCCGGCCACCCCGCCAACTACCGAGGCTGTCCGAAAGCCCCGAAAACCTCCGCCCCTAAACTGGCAACGCGCGCTAGCGCACGCCAGGGACGAGAGTGTCCTACACTCTCGTCTGAGCTCCCCCAGACCCTCAGTCCCCAGCGTCCAACTCCTTGGACGGCGGCGAATCACGCCCAAAACTTCCCGGCACTAAGGCCGAAAGTCCCTGGGCTGATGGATCAACCCATCATGCCCTCCGCTCCGGTTGTTGTGGCTTCTCAGCCCCCACCTCCTCCCCAGTCACTCCCTCGCTCGGATGAGCCGGAACTCGATGCGTTCCTCATCCTTGGGAAAACATTCAGTTTCTTCCAGTCCCCCCGCGCCATCCAAATGGCAAAGGAGGTCGTGGCCTGCAAAAGCATTGAATCCCTGATTCAGGTATACTATAAGTATCCTGATGTAAAAAGCCATTTTGACAACCTTTTTAAACAGCCATAATGTATAACACGGCTAGTAAGAGATTAAAGCCCCGATCCCTAAAGCTAGGTTACTTCAATGCCAATGGCATCACTAATCAACGGGACGAGATCGCGACTTTCCTTCGCGATCATAGTCTCGACATCCTTCTGGTCCAAGAGACCTTCCTCAAACCCCACCTTAGGGATCCCAAGGTAGCCAACTACCGGCTAGTTAGGAACGATAGGACTAGATGCCACAGAGGTGGCACTCTAATATATTATAGGAACTCCCTGCACTGCATCCCTATGGATCCGCCGCCCCTTGCCCACTTAGAGGTATCCGTTTGCCGGCTAGGCATGACGGGCCATCCCTCTATCACAATAGTATCCGCGTATCTCCCACCGCACAGCGACGTAGATTCAAATTCTTCGATAAACGCCTCACTACGAAGCGACCTTACAGCCCTTCTTGACATGAGTGACTCCGTCCTTATAGCGGGGGATCTCAATGCCAAACATCCCGCATGGTGTAGTCGTATTACCAACCCCCGTGGGAAGGTACTATACGACCTTTGCACACCTCTCCACATAGATATCATAGGTCCTATGCGGCCTACTCATTATCCGTTCGAGCCATCCCACTTGCCCGACGTACTCGACATTGCCCTCCTGAAGAATGTGAACTTACGTTTGCACTCTTTAGAGACGGTAGACGAACTTGACTCTGACCATAGACCGGTGATCTTGGAGTTAACTCCGAGATCGGGTCCCTATGACCCTAACCGCCCCCCTCCCACACAGGTGATCACTGACTGGAGGAAAGTAGGCGAATTGCTGAAATCCAACACGTCTCCTCACCTGGACAAGATCCCCGACCACATCCAGTCCGCCGCCGACACGACGGCTGCGATCGACTCACTCACGGAGCACGTACAATCTGTCTTGAACGACTGTTCAAAGGAGATTCCGGTGTCAGAGCACTGGCGCCGGAAACTCCCGGACGATGTACGGGCCCTGCTGACTGAGAAGAACGCAGCAGTCCGTGCCTACAGATCTTTCCCCTGCCAGAATAACAAAACTTTCATGCGGTACTTACAGCGCAAAGTAAGTAACAGCATCAGAGAGTGGCGTGAAGCCGGCTGGGACAAGACCCTGAGCGAACTGGAACCCACCCACCATGCCTTCTGGCAACTTCAGCGGAATATGCGCGCCACTGAGGTTGCCTCAATGCCTCCCCTTATCCGCCCGGACAAAAGCATTGCCTTCGACGACGAAGACAAAGCCGAATGCCTAGCCGACAGCCTGGAGGCACAGTGCTCTCCCAGCTCCCAACCAGTCGACCCAGCCCACCTTGCCCACGTGGATGCTGAGGTCGAACGTAGATCTGCCCTACCCCCTGTCGAGGACCCTGATGCTCCCCTCCCCCCCGTCACGGAGGACGAGGTGGAGGAGATCATCAAGAAACTCAAACCTAGGAAAGCTCCCGGGACTGACAGACTGACCACTAGGGCACTTAAACTCCTCCCACGTACGATAATAGTCCTACTGACTGCCATCTTCAATGGCGCCTTGTCCAACAACTTGTTTCCACAAGCTTGGAAAGAGGCTATAGTGATAGGTATCCCAAAACCCAAAAAGCCCAAGAACCTCCCGACTAGCTATAGACCCATTAGTCTGCTCAGCGCCCTCGGCAAGGTCTACGAGCGGATTATTCTTAATCGGCTCAAGGACTTTGTCGAGGCCAAGAGCCTAATCCCTAACGAACAGTTTGGCTTTAGAGCCCATCATTCCAGTGTCCACCAAGCCCACCGCATCGTAGAGCACATTAGCGGCCGCTTTCAACGCGGTCTGGTGACGGGGGCCCTATTCTTTGATATAGCGAAGGCTTTCGACAAAGTCTGGCACAATGGCTTAATTTACAAGCTTTACCAACTAGGTGTGCCGGACCGTCTCGTGCTCATCATTCGAGACTTCCTGTCGAACCGCTCCTTCAGATATCGTATCGAAGGAGCGCTTTCCACTCCCCGCCCTATCAGAGCCGGCGTCCCTCAGGGCGCCGTGCTCTCCCCCCCACTCTTCACGCTATTCACTAGCGACATCCCCAAAAAGCCCCCAGTAGAGTTATCCCTGTTTGCCGACGACACGGCCATCTACTACTCGGGACATAATCCCGTTAGCATCGCTCATACCCTCCAGACCTCAGCCAACGCACTAGGCGATTGGTTTAGGAAATGGAGGATTGAGGTAAATCCCGACAAAAGTCAAGCAGTCCTGTTTCGCAGGGCTCGCCAGCATAAACAATTCACCCCCCCACGCCCGATCACTATGTTCGGCAAGCCAATCCCTTGGGAGAAGCGAGCCAAATACTTAGGTGTGATCCTCGACCAGTTTCTCAACTTCAGTGAGCACATAAAGTCGGTTCGCTCGCGAGCCGCTTTCGCTCTCGGTAGGCTCCACGCCCTGCTGAATAAACACAGCAAGCTCTCCCTTAAATGTAAAATCCGAATATACACGACATGCATACGTCCTATCATGACGTATGCCTGTCCGGTGTTTGCTCATGCCAGTCCCAACCAGATCCATAGGATGCAAGTCGTTCAGAACCGTTTTCTCCGAAAGGCCACGGGCGCGCCCTGGTTCTGTAGGAACGAGGATCTCCACGTAGACCTCAAACTCCCGACCATAAAGCAAGTGTTGAAACGCATGTCAGTGCGTTACTTCACCTCTGCTGAGACCCACACTAACCCCCTGATCGTATCGGCCGCCCGATACAGACCCTCCAAGATTTCTCGGGTTCGTCGCCCGCGTATCATCCTAGACGAGCCTGACGACCCCACCACCATCCGACAAGAGAGCAGTAGGGAAACCAGCACTCTTAGAAAACACATATACAGAACGCGTTCCTTATTCCGGCCTCGCCGACGAGGCCCATCGCGACGTCCGCGTACCTGTAATGAAAATCCTCCCCGACCTTTGCCAAACGAGCCAGCCCGCGATGCTGAGCCAGTAGCAATAAATACTCCCGAAAATAATATGACCCAGCCTGTCCCTTTGCTGCCCTCCCAAAATGACCCCGCTATGCCGAGGCCCGTACTCCACAGGGAGTGCCCTTAGCGTGCGGTCATTAGTTTTTAAGTATATTTTAGTTTGTAAGCCCTGGCTGGGGGCCTTTAATTTATTAGAGGTCACCACAGGAAAGTCCGGTTAAGTAGACTCACAGCCTTAGTGTGCTGATCTACAAGTGGCCCTACCTAAAAAAAAAAAAAAAAAAAAAAAAAAAAACACACTTAATGTTTTATTATATGTATAGATATAGATAGATTTTAAGTCGGTACGAAGTTTACATAATTATATTTGAAGGTATAATATTATACGAATTGTACCGATAGATGACCGGCGAGAATAAGTGACGTTAAATCAGATTATCGGCTGGGGCTTCCTGTCCGTGTATCGGACGACCGATTCGAGCAGGGTTGGCTAAGGTCAGGCGGCAGGCTCGTTAAAATTCTGACATTCAAGCGGGTCTGTTAGCTAGCTCTTTCATTCCTGGACAAAAATAATGCTTCATATTTACGGCATATTTTTACTTGGTAAGTATAAATAACAAACTTATTTATAGTAATGGATCTAATAAAGTATAATATCCTCGCAATACAGTTAAAAAAATATTGACCCATAGATTAAACATTATGCAAAAATGTATCTATTTTTTCTAGAATTTAAATTTATTTTTTGTTTCATACGTGAATTTCAACGCCATCTATACTGCATTGTGAACATCACTAATGTTAGCTGCTACTTTCAGTATATCTAGTTACTGATAGAACGTATAGATGGCGGTGAATGTCATTGTTAAAACCCAATTATAAATCTAGATTTAGACGTCAATTTTAATCAATCAACCACTTCATATTTCTGATAAAAAAGTGCATGTTTATTTGCTAAATCCACACCCTTTGGTAATAAAAGTTAAGTGCTTCATATTTGCTAGATAGCAGAGTTAAATATAAATCTGCAATTCAGTTAGATACCTACCTACCTACTATCTAAATCAAATACAAAATTAAATATAGTTGAGTTTATCAGTCTCTATAGGGCACATTCCACACTATATTGGGATTAACAAATTATATTTTAACGAGGCAGCGACTACTTCAATTCAAATTTGATAAGAACCATTTTCTTGAGTGATTCGGAAAACCTCGCTATGATTAATAGTTTTGCCTAATTATTAGAAGCAGACAGGCAGACTTTACACATACGTATAGTTCATAAACATATTATCAAGATTTAAAAGGGAATTTACATGATCTTATTTCTGAAAGATTTTGGTGAACAATTTTATACGGGAACTAAATTACCTACACGGTCTACGACTATGTACCGAAACATACAATTATAATACCGAAAAATATGTCAATAATACGGTTGCCAACGATTTCAAACAACACTCAGTCAAACTATGCAAGTTATGCAACTCATGAATATTTATTTTTAAGTTGTCAAGCAAATAAGCTGATAAGTCAGCCAATCAGTACTTACTTAAGTACTTAATTTGTTAGATGAACGTATTAAAAGTCATCTTTTTGGTACGTAATTGTATACGATTTGTAACATTGAGATTTACATATCTGACCCATATTTATTGGAGGCCAGCTGACACATTTGTACGGTTTCCTTTTCTTTATTTCACGATGTTAGTCGCAAAATGTAGGTAAGCGTTACGCGCATTTGCACCGCTTGCTTTACGCGTGATTTCACAGAAAAAAAAACACAAGTAATTTAATTGAAACTGCGTCTAAATCGAATGAACGTTCTATTCTGCGGAAAACTGGTATGAGGCTAACCGAATTATTTCTGATTTAATTATTTTTATTTTTTAATAACGATAGCAACCATTTCTACACTATCTCATCTGTTGGTCAATGATGATGTGGTTGAAGATGAAGCAGGCTTACCTGGAAGTAACTTACTATGAAATAATTAAATAATGATGTTTATTTTGCAACTGGGTTATAAGTAACACTTTTACACGTCATTGACTATATACTCACTTTTGACTTAAAGACCCCCAGGGGTAATAGCTATCAAGAAACACATGACTCCAGTAGAGAATTTCACTCCTTCGCTGTGCGCCCAGCGAAATTATTCCCAAAACGTTATGTGCATTATGTGTACATATACATATACATTTGTCAGTCTCTATTTTAACCGGGCAAGTTGTCAAAATTTTACATTAGGTAATTATTTGTGACTTGAGTGTACCTACGTAATTGCGATACCTATCCTGAATAACTCAGTCAATTAGTGAGATATTGATGTGTATAATATTAATTAATTAATTATCAATTACTTATTTGCCGCAGTACCTAACGTTTTCCGTATCTATATATTATATAAAATGTGTCTATTTTCTACATAAAGTAAATAAAATAAAATCTTTCGTAAGATCACTAAAAATCTTTGCATGACGAAGAAAGAACAATGAATTTCTTTACTTCTGTTAGGTACCTACATATTTAACGATAAATATTTATTTAGACGTAAATCAATAATGAGTGTTTTGAAATAGCAATTATTTTGTTCAATATACAACGTGTAACGGAAACCCCATATCTATCCAAAAGGGCTGAAGACAACATCTGGTATGGAGTGGTATGGAGGCTATGCACAGTTTCAGTACAAAATAACTGACTCAAAGAATTGATACCAGATTATTGGTTTCATATATTTCTTGAATACCAATCATAACAAACGTGTCACAGCACTACGAGGGTCAATAACTTTCCACGTCACTTGCCAATAACACGATAATTCTTTTCGTTCTTCTTAATTTGAAAAATTCGGTCTCTGGTATTAGTGTATTGGAATTTGTAATAAGTTCTACACACGTAGACTTAGGATTACAAAACCCTTGCCATATCGTTTGTTATCATTCAAAAAAGCCATGCACTTGGTATGCATATACCCTTTAAATTACACGTTGTAGATTTAGAGATAAGTAAGTTAACATAAGTACCAGCAAAATCAGTTGCAGCCGGAGGAACCCATAATATTATACCTAAATGCGAAAGTCTCTCTGTTCCGCTTTCATGGCACAAGCGATTTTCATTAAATTTGGCAAGATGATCGTGGAATGGAACATAAGAATAAGAATATACTTAATATTTCAAAAATCTAACCCATGAGGGGCTGACATAGGTGATGAAAATTTAAAAAAAAAACCTAGAAGCGAACGAAATCGCGGGCCACATACTTAAAGTTTGGAATAAATAAATGGAAACATCTTGTCTGTACCTTTTTTCGTGTGGGAAAATCATTGAATGACTTCTCCCGCTCTGGGTGGAGCGGGAGAAGTCTGACACAGACACTCCCTGTGTCAGACTTCTACTGACTAAAAACCCACCCTGTTCCTTCAGATACCCTAAAGTTTCGAGGCCGCGAGGGCTCGTTAGAAAGGCTTCATCAAGTTTGGAATTAATCAATCTAGCTACTAATTCCCAGCAACGCAACCTTTACTAACTACATTAGTACATATGCGAACTCATATTTTCAATGTCGACAGTCTAATCTATATTTAACAAATCTAATCTTAGCCTGAAATAAACACAAATTGACCTACCTAATAATATCGATTCCTAGATATCGTGTTTTCGGGCTTCTGCATTTCCACACTGTGTTATTTGGCGGTCTTCCAAAACGTACCTACCTGTTGTTAGGTGTTACAAACTCGAATGTAAGTCTCAGCTAAAAGGCCTGGGTCACAGTAGCAGGTTTTGAGTGTATGTAGCTATGTAGGTAAGGACGAATGACTAAAGTCACCTTTACATATTATATCACATTATGATTTTACAAGAACAATGCATCGTTTTTATAGTTATATAAAAACGATGCATTACGACGATGCAACTGGCTCGTCTCACAGGTTTATAGAAATATTTACAGTAAAAAATACTCAGCCATGTTATAACCACGCAAAATCTCAGCTAAAATGAATTTACATTTAGTTATCATAAGCAGTCCAGTTGGACGAAAAAATGATAAGAGCCTATTACATTTTATCTAAAAGTCCACAGCTGAATATAATGCGCAGTGCTATAACATCAAGCTATGGAGTAGAATTCCCAGCCGGAGTCTGAATTTACTGATAGCCATAACTTAGTGGTGTTTAAGACTAGGTAAGCGTGCTTCATCTTCGATCATATTATCACTTACCATCAGGTCAGACGATAGAGAAACGTGAGGTTATCACGAATAAATAAAGAAAAGGATTTAAATGCGCGGCACACACCTATAATGATTATTACCGAAATCATATTGAATATATACACAATAGAATTGTTCAAACTGACAATGCTCAAAGAGTTTTAGAGGATATTGAAAACGTAGTTATTTTATCCAATTCTCAATATACTGAAGTAGTGATTAATTTAGATGATACTAGAATTTAATATATATCACATTTCGTATTTCATACACAATTGCATCCCCTATTTCAGCTCGTCTGGTGTGGATTAAAAAACAGCTGGCTTTGGGTTGTCAATAATTTCCACGTGGAAAATACATTCAGTGATTAAGCTGCGTTATAATAGCAGTATTTAGTTGTTGTTGTTCAGGGTAATGTATCAGTATCCGATACTGAAGCCTGCGTTTTTAGTTTTTTAGTCCTTATATTCTGTCCGTCCGTCCGTATGTCACAGCCATTTTATTCCGAAACTATTAGGACTACAAATGTGAAACTTGGTAGATAGATGTAATATATGAACTGCTTTACGATTTTAAGACAAAAATAAAAAAAATATATAAAACTAAGGGGGGCTCCCCATACATGGAACCGAAACATTTTTTCATCAAGCCTATACGTGTGTGGTATAGACAGGTCTTTAAAAATGATATTGAGGTTTCTACAACCACCTTTTCTTAAAGTTAATCGTTTGAAATATATACGCTTCCAAAGTGGTAAAATGTGTGTCCTCCCTCTTGTATCATACTGGGGTGATAAATCTAAAAAAAATATATGCTGTTGATCTTAATGTAAACTTTCAATGAATGGTTTGAACGAGATTGGGTCAGTAGTTTTTGAGATATAGTACATTTTATAAAACCGCAAATATAACTTTGTATTTCATACAAACACTCTGAAAACAAAATTATTTTGCATAGTTACTACGAAACCATTCATGGGCGAGTCTGACTCGCACTAGGCCAATTTTTTGTGCTGTTGTTACTGAGTGTATCTGTCAATCGCATAATAAACAAAACATCAGGATTCATGGTTTCGAAGCTTTCGTGCAGTTTATTTTTTTACTATGAGCACTATCCAATCCTCAAATTTCCTTTATGCAATACATGACGTCGGTGTTTGAAGAGGACAAAAAAGACATGTACATACACACTGTGCATGCTAGTTCTTTGAAAGTGGTTTTCGGGGGTAGGGAATTAAAACTTCTTCCATACTTTGACTGGGCAGGAGAAGCCTAATGGCTATTAGCTTATTTTATTGCCTTGAACCCACACACAAGCATATTTAGCTTAGTTGGAGGGGTTCACAAAATTGCTAGTAATGTGAATTGCTAGTTCTCTTTATAAAAAATAACCATATGGGAATGCAGCGGTTTGCAGTCCACAATTTTTTCTGCAGCGGTAACAGATCAAGAAGGCCTGTAGAACCTCATTAAAAATTTGACGTACCTCATCTATGTCAAAACGTTCTTAAAATAAGAAAGTAATGTAGCCGTTATTTTATAAATTACCCGCTAACATGTATCATTGGGTTGCCCCTGCTGTCTCAGCTCCAATAGGCGTCATGACTCAGTTCGTAAAGACAACATATTAATTTATTTTATGAATAAGTGTATTTGCATATTCAAAGCGGTATTCCCCAGTTATTTGGATATGGAAAACAGTAGCTTCGTCTGAGGAAAACGGATTCATACACTCGAATTGGAAATCTTTGTATGATCTTTGGTTATAGAATTTCGAAGATTGGTATGAATTTAATTAATGGAATAAACAGGTTGGTTGTGGCACTGGGCTTGGGTCCATCAATGTGTCAATCTACTGGCAAAATGGGGAGAACGAAAACTAATACATTTAGTGCGGCTACAAATTTGACCAGATAATTCTAGTGAGCTTCTATTTTTCACGCTACGGTGTTCAGGGAAATGTCACCAGCCTTTTATTGGGTTCAGATAATATTAATATGCTATGATACCGAAAAAAGGAGCACATTACGACAACTTTAGTTTTTGTTAACGAAAAGAACGAAGAGATGGTAGTAAAAGTAGTATCAGCTGTGTGATCAGCAAGATCATGAGTTGCTTCTAGTCATTGTCATCTCTAAGTGCACATGTCATGTTCGAGCTTTTACGTTCTACACATAAAACTTTGGGTGACGTAATACATTGCTGATATATGGCACTAAAGCTAACAACATCTCTAAAGACACGATTTACTCAAAAATATATCCTCAAACGGGAATTAAATGTATGCAATTTTTTTAATAATTTGTGTCATACTGAGCTCTGATTGGTTGAAAAAAAAAACCCTATGTATAGAAAGACTCATTAAGTGTAATTGTAGATTAATAACTGAATGCACTGTTTATTATCATTTTTCCTTATGAGAAAAGCCTCCGTTTGGGGAACGCTCAATAGTCAATGAAACACGAGTTATTTGAATTCCATCTTAAAAAAACCAGTGGTCTAACGTATAAATCTTGTAACAATATAGGTATTAATTAGCTTCATAAAAATAACCTTTCACCTAAGTCAACGATTAACACGACATCTCAAAATGATAATGTAACCTTATCACCACATTTCCCTCGGGCCAAGTCTCGATGACCTGGCAGAAAGAACCGACTTTGATTTATATCAGTTTATTAATACCTACGTTATGATAACGCTGCACTTATCTCAAATTGCTATCTATTATGGATATATAAATGACTAACTATACTTTGCTTGCTAGCAGAAAAATTGTTTAATAAAAAGGAATGTAGAAATGAAAAAGGCAGTGATATTAATTTAAATTACTTCCTGTTTCACAAACTCGCAGCAGAATGACGAATAAGAATAGCAAAGATTTAGAATTAAGTTGGAAATGATCCGAGCCTACTCGACCCACATTTGACGCATCGTATGTTCGCAGTGCACCATCTCACGCACGTTCACAGATCGTTTCCTGGAACACGTAGTCCACATTATTTTTGGCAGATCTAGTAATGCGATGACACACATATTATGTCACAGCAGAGGAAGTAAGGTCAGAGGGATCAGAGGGACGAGAATGAGTGTATCAGGTTTGTACTACTGAGCATTTTTTACGTTGTTGTGAAAGGTAATAGAAACGCAAATTCTATTATGTAGGTACTGTTTTCTAGAATAATCTCTAGAAGCCTTTTTAACATGATATGCGTAGGTATTTAAATAAAGTGTTTATAAAGTCAACATTTTATTACTAAAAGGTTCAGTAGGAAATTGTGGTGTCGTTGCCTCCTGAGAGTATATTATTGCCCCTACTTAACCTTTTCTTTTCATAACCCAACACTTCTACAAAGTAATTTACATATTTACACCTTCTTAAATGCAAAATGAAAGTAAATTTTTTCAAGGATATAGTGGAAACTTTAGAATGCTCTCAGCAGAATCTTCTCAGGGATTGTTTGCGTACACATAAACAAAGATAAAATTGTATGTAGGTACATGATTAATAAACTTCCGACTAACTGAACGAGGTAAAGACAGATTTAACTAGTGAGTAACATAGTTATAAAGAGTTAGATACCTGCCATTGTTTGTTAAAAATGCTTAATTTTTGGCAAAAAAAGCTGCTGAATCATTGAAATCATAAAGGCCTTGACTGCCGTTTTGTTCATGTAATTATAGGGCTTGTTTGCTATTGCAATAGGATTTATGAAATTTCCTTTTAGCTTGAGCTGGATGAAGATGACGTTCTCTTGGAGTATCCGCGCGCTTCTTAAAAATTATGACAGGGTGAAAACCTGTTCAGTGTTCAGTCCTTCCATCATAGATAGATTATGCAACTGCAAACTGATACTGCTGGAGTGATTAAGAATGTGCAAACATGTACCTGAACCCCAAGTGGATGTTGGTGATGTTGTTAAGAGAAACACCGTGTCGTTTTGGTATGTATCAGTCTTACAGACCCCTCCGTCTACCCTAATGCAATGGACTTTTATGAGGATTACCACACGTAAAAAGACGAGCTAACCATGCATCGACGAAGATTAAAGTGCGCAGTATATGTGAGTATGATATTTTACCGCACATAAAATAATTATATAAGTAGTAAAATTTTTATTGACTAATTTCCTGTGCTCCCGTTCTTTCAGCTAGGCATCCTGTGACTTACGTCAGTTTGTAAGTATACTGTGTTGGACTGTAATTTTGCTAATCTGTGTAATTGAGAATGCGCTGTGAGCGAGTTCGGACAGATGTTATGACAATGGAAACTGGTTCTATACCGGGACTGGGTCTAAAGGTAATGAATGTTTCACTTCAGATTTAAGTACTACGTATTATGAGATAGTTGTGGCTACGTGGATGTTTCTACTCAGAGTAAACATGGCCACTTAATTTCTGCAACTTTTTTCTATGAATATATATATATATTGTAATAGGAAATTTTGCTTGAGTATTCTTAAATAATGGAAAAATCAAGCTACATTTACATTTATTATTACATCTGAATTATTATTATTAGTTGCAAATCATCTACTATATTCTGTTGGAAAAACGTTATGAAATTCATGATGGAACATACAGCTAATGTAAGCTAATGTTTATGCATGGTAGCGAGCTTCAATGTTTTTTAAAAGCATGCTGTTTTTAGAAAATAGACGCTGCTCTAATTGTCGTCAAGTGTGACTAAGATATGACATCACACGTGTATTGACGACAAGCGTCGTCCTGTCTGCTACAAGAGCCAACTGACCGGTGATTATAGCAATTTCCTTTTTGGCTAACCATTCATCGCAACGGTCATTGGGAGCTCCGTGTAGCTTAAAGTTTTTTTGATATCTTTACAAGAATTATAAAGCAGAAAAGTTGTTTTTAAACGAGCTAATTTTGGAAAGTACTGGGTGGATTTGGATGAAATTTATATTTTTTATATATATATACTTATATATTTTAATTAGTTTTTTTTCCGTTATTAGTATTTGTCATACACTAATTTATCCGTCCCCAATTCAATTAAAGCTTTTAAAGTCCTTCCAAAGGTTGTCTGGAAGATATCGCTCTTAGCGATAAGACCGCCATTGTAACCAAAGTTACAGAAATTAGGTTATAATATACAATAAAGTATATTCTATCTATCTATCTATCATCCCTACTTAATACATATTATAAATACAAAACGACGGTTAAAAGGAAATAGGGTATAAGCGACAAAAAATAAATGTTCAGGAGAGCCGTTCAAAGTTTAGAATTTTAGAAAAGCTGATGTATTTTTTTATTAAAACATCGTGAATACTAAAACAGTTCTTAATTTTCCAATCGGGAAATATCACAAAATAAAAGATAAAACACAAGAAACAGTCGGCTTTCAAAACAATACCAGTCCAAAATGTCGCTTATTAAATACCCTATTTCCTTTTAACCGTCGAAAAGTAATTCTCTCCGGTTGGTAATACTATATCACTTGGCCAGACCAGCGCCAATTTTTCTGGCTTCTGACAACCCGTAATGACTGCCAAAGATGTCCAAATGACAGCCGGGACCAACTTCTTAACGTGCTTTTCAAAGCACGGGGGTGTCACACCACTAACTTCTAAACTCCAAGCTACTGAGCAATTTACTATAAAAAACCCAATAGCACTATTTCCCCACCCTAGGTATTAATTGAAAAAATCAATTCATGGATTCATAAAGATTTAAAATAATTAAAGCAAGACATGAAGCGTTCAGGTTGCTATTGAGACTGCCCCGCTGCTGCATCAAGGATTTTCGAGGACGCACATGTGCACAACATAGGATATGTAAGTGCTTCTAACAAATGAGTCACGGTAACTTAATAAATAAATTAATTGATTGATTAAATTTAACTTTGTGAAAGACGGGTGTCTAAAATAGATTTAATGATCTTTACTTCCAACTCAGCCGTGGGAGGTTTGTTTGTGAGAGACGCTTCTGTCATCTCTGACTCAATTCTTAAGACTATGACTCGGGGTGGTCTATTACCATCCGCGACCTATACAATGCTGTCGAAACATATAGGTAACTAGGTACAATAATAAGTGGCATTATGTCATAGCAACACCTGAACAAGGTACCGGGAGAATTTAGAACGTATAATTTTAGCCAAATACCGCGATGAGTAACACTGGTATTAGTAATAACGTTTACTTCCATCACATTTATAACACACTGGACTATTATTAAGCTGGCTCTTTACTGTATTGTGTTGCATGGGAAGTGCTTCCCTATCGATTTGCTTCTAACCCTGCTAGCCTTTAAACTAATGAATTTTAAAGGATTTCCATCGCTTTAAGTATTCCTGGTTCTTGGAGTAATGATGCTCTACCGTAGACTTTTGTAACATGCCTGACGTTCTTCGTTAATAAGTAAGTGTTCGGCGTGGTTGATGCCCTCTTTTCGAGTGCAGTGGTAGTCTTTGATTTGTGTTGAAACATAAGAGCTAGGAAGGTCTGCCACCTTCCTTTATACTTTTTCATGATACCAAATAACACGTTATATAATCATAAAGTCTTCCATAAAGTATATTATATGGTAGTCTTATCGCTTACTGGTCTTAGCGAATAGGAATGCAATGATACACAAAGGTGAACTGTTTTTATTTGTCTATCAAAACAAACACGACGTGGGTATCTTGTACTAAAATAAGCGTTGTATTATTTTATGACATATTAATTTATTATCAACGTCGAAAGTAATTGTCACTAATTTTCTTTTAAATCAGTCATTTGAAGATAAAAGTGATTTATCAGTGACTGATTGTCAATATTTACGTGCTGGCGTGGTGCGTGAGCGCGAGCACGCGAAGTAATGGGCGATTGTTTTTTTAATTAACGAAGGAGGTCGTATACGTGAATTATTTTGCAAGTAATAAAAACTGTTTACGGTATTTAAAAAGTAGTTAAACTGTTGTATAACAGGTAACACTCACCCGGTGTGGAGCCTGCAGCAAGCGATGTACAGCAGCTATTTGGTAGGACAGGGGAATGGTTGTGTTGAACGTGTGGTACAGCGGCCGCGGAGGCTCCCGCACATTGTACTCCATAAAAGGATCCAGGTCGTCCAGATACTGAACCCGGCACACGAACGAATCCGTTCCGATATCTCTCATTGTTCCGTTTACTCTGTTGTCATTCACTTTTAACAGTTCAATCATGTTGTCATGCACTAACGTATAAGATCACAGTTTTAATCACATTTTACACTTAAACGAACCTGTTGTGGAAAAGAGTAGGTAATTTAGAATTTAAACAAGAAACATTTTTGGAGCCGGTGTTTGATTTTAAATATTTCCGCGCAGGTATGTGTTTTCCAGTGTGTAAGATATCGCGAGCGCGCGGCGACTGTACTCGCTGTGTTTGACGCAGCGGAGCTCACGTTCGTCTGATGGTTGTGCCACGATAAGCGTGGCAGATGTTTTGATTAAGTTTTTTCAACAGCACGAGTAAGGATGCGGTTTGGTCCGTTTGGTGCAAACGCTAACGAAGTTTATTCTCTTTCTGAAAGGTACCGTTATTGCAAAATGGCAGGCAAAAAAAACTTAAATATTTTCCCCCGATGTTAGCGAGTGAATAAACATTTTCACGCCAAGGTTTAGCGTGATTCTAAACATGTAATGTAAATATAAATACTAAACGGATTCTATTTTACAACGTTGTTGTTTGAAGTAGGTAGTAATGGAAAACAAAGAAGCTGTACAATTTCTTACTTCATTACACTACATGAGAATACAAGTACGAGTACGTTTTGTAATTTTTATCAATAATCGCTAAAAATACTAGGTAGCTTATGATCTACGATTTCTGTGTTTTCTTTATCTTTTGTATCCACTTCAGATGATTAAACAAACAGTACGTGTGGTCATATTAATGTGAAGTCTCAGATATGAAGGCTTTGTTAGGCTATCGCTATATCTAAGGGTATACATATTCTTTCTTGCTCTGCTGGAGCCTATTTCTTACCAAAATGGTGGAGTAATATTATACGATTGAAATCGCGTGCTAAGGGTTTGAATGAATTATGTTTTTAACATGTTACTTTAAGTACTCATACCTCTTACTTACTTTTTTATACCATAGAGATAATTTCGAGATGGGGGTGAAGGCCACTTTATTAGTATTAAGGCATTATATCTAGTAATTAAAAAAAATATTTTGAGACTTTCGTGATAAGTACTTTTAAATTGATCCAAAGAATTTATAAATGTTAGCTTCATCTTAATACGGGTAAGGAGCGAATGCACGGGCTCAATTAAGACTATGAATATTAGATTCAACAGGACAAAAGCCAACGAACATTTCAAGTAGCCTAAACTAACTGCCAGTTCTGCCAAGGTAAAGACCACTATGCCAATGATTCATGATATTAGATTTTCAATGTGAAGTCCTCTTAATAACACCAATATTGACACGAGGTCATATTCTTAACTACGACCAGTGTTGTATGAAGTATTAAACAAATTGAAATCAATTCAATTCACATTTAACCGATTGCATAGACTGTCTGAATGAAACATCCATCTTTATTTAGAGAAGCGGGACCCTAATTATTGGAATTGAATTGTGTTCCCTTTTTTGCGGTAGTGTATTAGTAAATTATTACTTTTTTACTAACTAGTTACTGAAATAACTCTGAATAGTCGTATTCAGCCAATAACGTTTCCGCTGATAGGACAGAGACTACCTCTTTACGAGAGGAAATGGGCTGTAATTCACCATACTGTACAATTTGATGAAAACTGAATATTATATTAAAACGTTAGCATAGTTATATTTATGATGTTTTGTATATATAGATAAACAATAAATAACTACATACAGGATAAATAGAAAACTTCCTGTGATGCAGTAGATAGCTTTTAAGTTTTTTTTTCCATTTATTGTAATTATTTTGTTACTGTATATTAGATACCGTATATATAGAACATCACGTACCATATAGATGGAAGAATAAAGGATTTTTATTAAAAAAACATGACGGAAGAGCAGGCTCAACACTAGCTGTTTCTAATATGAAACGCAAAACGACACAGTAAATAAAAGAAGCCTTTGCGATGAAACGCTGCACAATTTAAATAAAATAATAAAAGGCACACTTCCATATTTTGAGTGTCATTGAGAAAAATCGTTTGAAGGATATTGATTCAAATATTGATAGCCACCAGTTAAATGCCGTCACCTCTCAAGATAAAGAAGGGGAAAGTGTAAGAATACCAATAGGAAGCCTCGTCATAGATGATGGCATCTTCATTATGCTGATGGGTCTAACACTTACAAAGCAGAAAAGGGAAATCTTATTAGCATAGGATTTTACTATACGTAACATTTTAACGCTAGACTGGAGACAGTTTACCGTATATATAATAGTCGAGTTCATTAGATCTTCAATTGTTATCACTAACGTTACGTCTAAACATCGGTTTTCCATTAAAACCTGTTATTCAATGTTACGGAACTTCCTATCTAAAGTAATAAAGTGACGTTATTGATGGGTAGGAAAATCATACTACCAAATACCTTAATTTTGTTTGGATTGCATAGGATGAAACAATTATGGCACTATTTATAAGGCGGGACAATCCCGTAATTTTAAGGAACTTTTGCATTCTTAAATCGTAAAGAACCCTTAATTTTGACAAGTTGTTGAAAGTGACGCTGACACTTAAAGCTCACAAAGAAGTCTTAAAGAAGAAGAAGAAATAGAGATTCCCAACTGTTTACCTATATTTACGTCACAAAATCGCCCTTTATCAAACATGCACTCTTTCCAAATGCATTCTGAAATCTGGATCATTGGTTTTAAGAGGACTAGTAAATAAAGCTCTAGCTCTTCTGTCATTCGCACCTTAAACATTGTGGTTTTCACGTAAGTTATGATCAAGTGACCGTTGCCCAAATTCGGGGCGTGATCATGACCGTGAACGGAGTGCGGTTAGCGTGCTTACTACCAGACTTGTTACGTCACTCGTCAGAGCCGACTTAATAAAGTTTGACCGATTTGTTGACTTCGTTTTGAACCACAATAAAATAGCTTCCAACTTATTGGTTATGTCTAGACATATTAGATACTTAATATCAGATGGCTTTAAGAATTCCCCAGTAAATACTGAGGTATGTAATTACATAACTCCCTCATAAATAGCAATCGCCGATCATTCCCTGCTGTGTAAATTGTTTTCTTCAAGTAGTTATTATCTCTTTATCAATAGTCCTTTACTGTTCAGTCATTAGTCTGGATCCTTTTAAGACCGAAAGTGTCCAAGTCAACTTGCTCATCTTCACTAAACTGTTTTACATTTTTTTCTAAAGAAAAATGCACTGAGTATCTGTTCCCAAAGTTTTTGTTCGGGAAATTGTTTCACGTGAGGTCGATGATCCCGGCGCACGCGCCGCTCGCTCTGTTTCTACGATTCATCACGCCTGTGATTGGGGACTTAAATACAAAAAAATATTTATATACTACTGATTCCGGATGGATTCGTTTCGTAATAGTGCGTTAGAAGGCCCAATCTGTTTAGGTTTTTTTCGACTGAGTTCTTATGTAATATTAATATTCTACAAACATTTGGATACAAAACATAACATTTTTTTTTATTCCCTATTTCTCGTGTATCTTTTCCAACATGAAACTAACAATAATAAAGTTTGATTAACAAGGGTAAACATATTTGGGTAAACTACATATAAAAGAGCGTAATCCCAGGAGGTCATTTCAACCAAATTACCTCCGGAGACAACAACTACAGAAACAGAATATTTAAAAAATTAAGAAAAATATTTAAGGCTTGCTTTCAACAGAGTACGATTCGTGTCATTTGATCTGCAATATCTCACCTACATTATGGGTTGAATATTCTGGGAGAGCCGGAAAAGCCAAACTTTGATGCAGACATTATTTAAAAACGACGGGAAGTCGAAGAAATAATTTCGATTTTTTTTACAATTATTCCAGATGACATAAGTCGTGAATTTTTTGTTTGATGTGAATGTTGTGTTGAATATGAAATTAATTTGTGACATAGCCAAAAAAGATCTAGAGGAAACCGGAACACTATATGACATTAATCATATGTGTCAATAGATGACATTAATCTTAAACTACTACACGTATGGCTTTAAAATACGATTCAATCCAATTTAAATGTTATTGTTGAAAAATCTTGTCAAAACAACCGAGCTATTCGTGGTACTATTCAGTTGACCTGAATAATTAATTGTTTGTTTATTACTGAAACAATATGCATATAGTGAATGTTGACAATTACATTTTTCTAAACAAAGCCTGACGTTTGAGAGTTTGATGATGCCATTATCTATGTATATTTTAATGAAAAATCGTACGGTTGTATCAACCAAAAGTGACAAAAAATATGGCCATATTCGCTCTGGACCGGGAGGTTTTGAAGGAGAAAGGGCACATAAGTACACGAAGTAGGCAAACGGAAACGAGAATTCTGTCATTTTGCCACAAAACCATAAATTTTTTAGCCCACCATACATAAGCGCAATTACAAGAGAAACAATAAATATTTTAAATTTTTTAAATTAACTGTCCAAGGTTTGTCGTGTCCCTTTCTCTTTTATGAACCATTTCGTGTTCAATGATATATTAATAATAATATTTGTGCGATGCTCAGTGACCAATGGCACTGTCGTGACGCTCTTTGACCTGGGACGTGAACTTACCGGAATAAGTCGTGATTGGGTGACCACTGTTACCAAGTATTATTTGCTTGAGGCTCTGACTATATTATCTACTTTGATATTTTTGTGTCGACTTTTGTGAGACACGTTTTTGAATAATTATTATTTTTCTATTGTATTTACATACACATAGATAGTACACGCTACTTGTAAGGGTCTCTGTTTTCCAGTGAAATTCACAGAAAGACAGACTATAACTAAACATGTTTGATCTATGAAGTCGAACTTAATATTTTTTTGGATTTGATTGTGATTTTTACTAAGTTTAAGTTTTATTTGTCCTTTACTAAACATTGTTAGTTGTGCGACTTAAAATAATAATGTCCACCCTATGCGTATACGACTTGTGATTGTGACTGTAGTGAGTCGGTAGGTACTCTTTACTTTTCCTTTAAGTAATATTGATTTTAATGCACATTAAATTTTATGTCATTTATTGTGTCTTGAAATTGGGAACCATAACCACCAATATAATAATAAAAAAATATAGCAATATTTCAGTGAGAAAAAGAATATACCTTCACAATAACATCGATCATGTTTTTCAAAACATTTGAATAGTTGGCAATCACAAGAATACGTTGACAGCTTATATTTACCATTTACTGCGGTTTTCCCAGATAGATGCATATCGCGGAAAACGGAGACCGTATTTCTATCAAGGCATTCTAAATTGACAGGTTTCGGTTATTTGCATTTGATATACATCTCAAACTCGGACCAGCCTGGGTAACCGGTTTTCCATATAAAAAAACAAGTTGTGTTGATAAACTTTGACGTCAACTTAACAAACAAACATCAGCCCAGCACAATCATGAACGTTACAAATCAATATAAATCATGTTTAGCACCTATTCTTGAATTTAAAAGCTAAATTTGACAGGTGGTATTACTTTGACAAGCGCTACAAGCCGTCATTAGGCGGTATTCTATTCTAATTTCGAAGCGGTTACGTAATGTGCGCGTGGGCAGGGACGAATGTAGGTAACAGTTGGGCAATACGCGAAAATGTGGACACTGGGCCGTCTCGCGACTGTTATTGTTCTAATGGATTTATATCATCGGTATCATCTATCTCCTTTATTCTTAGTGTACAAGTAGGTTAAGCTATATTGCCGTCTCCTTTTGCAGAAAAGCGAGCAACAAGGAAGAGCTTTTGTGTTTTTGTGGAGTGCAATTTTGTTACACTGTCTCGACCAGTAACATGTTCTAAGAAGTCTAAGTCTAATTCTTTACTGTAGAAAGTCTTATTGGGATTGAAACCTCATTGTTCAACCAAGATTAGCTATCTCGTAATTATAATATTGGCTAATTTCACAACCTTTATAGAAGTACTCAAGAATGCAAGTTGGGATTCTATTTAAGAAAGTGAAAGGTCAGCTTTGAGTAAGCGTCTGTAATTATAAAATGAGACCACATTTAATAACGAGGTGTGAACTGTTAGGAAGCGCTTGAATTATGTGGAGGGACTTGTGATTTTAATTATGAAGAAAATTATTGTTTTATGGTAGAAGATGGTGCTCTTCCCGGGAATCGTGATTGTCAATGTCTCAATATACATATTTAAACATTTTTGTTCACCAAACAGCCATTCGCCTTTATAAAGTTCTATTTCAAAACACAAACATTTGTTGCGGTAGATGCGTGCGAACATGGGGTCGTTTTAGTCAGTTAGTTCAATATATCCTGCCACAGACCCTAGGATAGTCATAAAGATTTCTGTCTCAAAGAATAAAACGGTGAGAGAACCAAACTACGTTTGTGCATTCGTGATTATCAGAGGAAATCGTGACATTCTTTCTTACGAAATGAACTCAAGACAACAGTCAGCCGGAATAAAACATAAAATTATTAATAATATCTTAATAACAAAGAAGAGAGAAACTGCACATAACTAGATTCGTATAATTAACGAATTTAACAATCGGAGAAGCGTGCTAGAGCGTTCAACCTGAATAACTTATTGTATCTCTTTTGCATAAATAAGCTTGTTTATGTGGTAACGTAATCATAGAATCAATATAGACTCAACTCACTCGATATAAAATCCTGATTTCTAAATTAGGAATTTGAGCTTCAGAATCTGACAAACTCTTTTTTAGCATGTTAACCCAATGTGTTAACCTGTCACCCAATTTTGACATTAAAAGAAAGATTTCACCATAGAGCTAGGTATTATACATATGTACATAGATAGAGTAGAGTAAGCGGAAACTGCAGGCGTTAAGCAAGAGAGAGAAGATCGTGGGTACCTACCTACCATTTTTAGGGTTCCGTACCCAAAGGGTAAAAACAGGACTCTATTACTAAGACTTCGCTGTCTGTCCGTCCGTCTGTCTGTCACCAGGCTGTATCTCAAGAACCGCGATAGCTAGACAGTTGAAATTTTCACAAATTATGTATTTCTGTTGCCGCTATAACAACAAATACTAAAAACAAAATAAAATAAATATTTAAGGGGGGTTCCCATACATCAAACATGATTTTTTTTTTGCCGTTTTTATAGATAATGGTACGGAACCCTTCGTGCGCGAGTCCGACTCGCACTTGGCCAGTTTTTTTTCTTTCTTGGTGGGAAAATGATCAAATGACTCCTCCCATTATGGGTGGAGCGTTCCTTCAGTTGCCCATCCGTTCCGGGGCCGCTGTATCTCGTTAAAACATTCCCGCAAACCAGGCATCTTTCCCGCAACCCCGGCATCGCGGGTACTCTATCCATGTATAATACCTCTATGGATAGATAGCGTAATAATAAATTTATTTATTGACAGTAAATTTTTTATATAATAATAACAGAATCTGTAACACCTGCGCTAGTATAAATTGTGTTGCAGAGAGTGGAGAGGGTTCAATCTTTTCTTTCTTTTTCAGCTGCTCAACCATTATTAAGCGCAAGTTCAGTCGTTTATGGAGTACTGCTACCATCTATAGGACGGATCTACCAAATACCAGCTTGAGTCTATTGAAAAACGGGCCAAAAGGCACCAAGAGACTGGTCGAAACAAAGCTCCAGTGCTTTGAAGCAAGCTTATCGGTTTTCTATTGGATACATTTCGGGGAGTGTGCGATGGAATTTAGTATGTCGTAGATATCTACGACATACTATTTCTTCTTATTATATATTATTATTTAGTTCTCAATCTAGTAATCAACCCCAAGAATAAGAACGCCCCATTCGAAGGAATGTAAACAATTACCCTCAATAATAATTCATATATATTTATTTTAGACTATTTGTATGCAATTCGCATTATCCACATTCCTATGCAGCTCATCGAAATAAAGATGGCTAGTGAATAAACTGAATATTGTTTTAAAAAAGTGTTTTACTTTTGTTCTTTTTTTAGGTTTCCGAGGAGAAGTCTCGCCATGTAGAAGATGGACACTCATTCACAGATCGATCTAGCGAACATTGCTTAGGCAGGAAGATAAAACTGTGCGACTACCATTATTTTGATATTACCTACTTCCCTATTTTATCTCAAATCTTACTTTAAGCAAAGATATAAGATAAAGTAAAAATAGAGAGAGAAAACCACGAATTGAGGACTTACAAAATAAAACAAAGCTGACAGTTAAAACAATCTAAGTAAAAGAGATGTGTGAGGTAAAAGAGTCCTAATATGTATACATATATGTTTTTAATATATTGTTTTTTTTGGGTGTTAGGTTTTCCCAATCACGGCTCATCGGCAAGACCAATTTTTATTAATCTTGGACATGACAAAAGCGACAAAGACATAGTATACATTTCAACGAACCAGTTCGTTCGAATAGGATACTTCACGACTTTCACGCGGTAGAAGTCAGAGTAAAGGCTAGTACAGAATATTGTATAACCCATGCAGTGTAAACGTTTCGATTGTCAAATCACGTCCACAATCATCGAGTGTCTCGTACGCACGTTATTTTAAAACAGATAGTCGATTTCGTACATTATTATTCAACATGGAACTGTTAACAATTAATATGAAATACCTGCACGTTCTGTTATACCAACTTTGTTACCTTTTGATAGAAAGATACAGGAAGGCAAAGTAAAACAAGTAGTTTAAATAATAACGGACAATGAACTACGAGTATAAAAACATAAAAGTATTTTTAAATCAAGTTGGTAGGAAGTATGTTATCATCGTAAGTGAACTTACGCTTGATCATAAGCCGGACATAATCTAAGCTATTATTATAAATGTGAATGTTTGTCTTTCTGTCTGTCGGTTTAGATCGGTACAGCTGTTTTGCTGCGAAAGATTTTAGTAATTTTCATGGCAAGGCATGGCATATATAGATGAAGACCAGGGGTCAAATAGGGGATGATATGTTTTAGGGGATGAGAAAACTTGAATCAAAGTCGAAGCTTGCCAATGATGGACTGCAATCGTCTGATTAGCCATTATTAATGGTAAATTTTTTCATCAAAATACAACTTGTAACCACAATCATTGCAGGTATATCATTAAAAATTTGTATTAAAAGAATTGATAGTTACATAAATTCTCTTCAATTAATATTTGATAATCAGGTCCAATAAAGTCCTTAACTTGACATTACGAATTGTTTACTTTTCTAAATAAGGCCGAGATCACACCGAAGTGTTTTACTGTGAACGCACCTGACCATTAAATTACTGCATATTTTAGCTTTCTAATCATTATAGCAATACAAAACAAAATGAGACCACCTAAGACTTGATTTAATTTAAACCAGCTGCTGATAAGTAGTATTATCTTTTTATTAGTGTTCAAATTATATTTCTTACAAATGATTCTACAAATTGTATTCACGCCAGACGTCAATAAGTTTTACTATTTGGAATATTAACAGAAGATGATCGTGTGTTCGAACCCTCACGTAAGTAATTAACACAAAACATCTGAGTTGTCTCGTGAGAACATACCACTTGACAGACAGGTGTAAATTGTATGGCAAACCGGCGTTCTTAGCCGGTGTGTACCTTGTTAATAAACTCTATGAACGCGAAAATATTTCACGGCATAATAATGATCATGAGTAAACCCTTGTTTTCTTTTTGCTTAATTTGTTTACGGTCCCAAGATAGTTCCCTGGGGAACTCCGAGTTTCGACGCTGGGAGTTTTTTTGTTGAATGACACTTTTTATTCTGGAATGCATTTCCATAATAGGTAGTAGTAATTATAGCATTTGCGTCCTTTAGTAGGAGTCTAGGCTATAGATCGTGTTACATTATTGTTTTCTTCCGATGATGTAAAAGAGTTAAGGATTTATTGAACCCATTATTAAAGTCAAACAATACGCAAATAACTTTCCACTTTGCCAGGTAATACATATCAGCTCCTACGATTGGCACCACCAAACATCGATAGCGCAAGGTCCACGTGATCAGAATATCTACACGACTTTCTGCTTGCAACAGACGTCTATACTTCCGGTATACCGCCTATGACGTCACTGGCTATTTTAGGCAGTGATGCAGTAAACTTCAACCTAATGGTTACATCAGATACTTTATGGAGATGTCATCATTACTATTAAGTGTTAAGATGTTACTTAATCTATGCAAAAATCTTCGAAATATTTTTTGCATAACAGTTACTTGCGGTCTTAGATTATAGACAAGCATTTGTTTAATCAGCTGTATCTGAGGTAAGAAAATTATGTGTATTCCAATGTCTTTTGCGTTTGTAAATGACCGCTAAAAGTCGTGCGGCCAATGGCCATTAATGACAGCATGACCAGTTCCTTTATTATTTATGGACAGTTTTATATCTACAGCCACTAGTATTCCAACAACAGATTAGATGGAATGAACTAGGTTCACGTAGTGTTCTAGTTTTTTGCACTACACTATAATGTACTTACCTATCTAGGTGATGCAATTTACCACACCGCATGTGAACGTCGGCTGAAAATACTGAAGCTCAATAAAAAACAAATAAATCTGGTACACATAACTGACACTTTTATTGAACTAACAAATATTAAGACAAATTAATATTGTAACAAAAAATATACCGTTTGATTCGTACCGTTGAAAAATAAAGTCCAAAAGATCATTAAAATTATTGACTGTCATTAATGTTGGATGAATGACTTTTAATACAAGTGGCAAGACCCAAGCTGTGATGCGTTGTAAATAATAAGATTAAATCGTTGGATTTTGCAGTAGAATGAAGGCGGTATTTTTCGTACTATGAAAATTGATCTACATCAAAACATCTGACTAAAAAAAAGATCACACTGAGCAAGAGACTCTCAAACTGAAGGCTGAATAAGTTTATTTTTTATTTTCACAAAAAGCCTCATGAAAAGAGATAGACGAGAAAGTCATTGAAACTTGACTAATAAAAAGGGTTGATATAACTTTGTAAACAGTATACTTTAGTTCGAAATATAAATCACAAACGTAGGCACCACAAGTGTCGCTCTAAAATGGAGCTGGGCTGGCCACATCTCGCACAAAAATTAGGGAAAGTAGGCACTGAATGCGATGAGTAACTCATAGTCACTTTAATGTCTAAACATCAACATATTAAAAAGAGAATTGCATTATAGTACATAACTTTGGCTGCATAACGATGTCCAAGGTCTATGATAATTCAAACATACTCAGGGTCACCACATCCAATCAGTATCGGTAAATCTTTGCAGTTTATCGATAACTAATTGGATGGATGTAAATTGATTCATTATGCAATTTAAGCAGACAATTGCACTTCCAGCTGAATTGAACTGATCGTATCCATTCAAGGACTTATAGTATTAAGACTTGGTATAGCTAATTGAACATTATAGAAAATAAAATAAAACTAATAAAGAATATGGCTAGTCAGACCAAATATGGATAAAACTATTTCGCATTTTCTTTTGAATTAAAAACCGCATCCAAATGGGTTCACTATAATAGTTAAAGGATAAAAATAAGGGACAATAATAAAAACAATACTACTGGACAACGTAAACAATATTTTAATATTATATCTGTCAGAATATGAAAATGAATTCTTTGAACTTCCTAAAACTTTTCTTGAATTTTATATTATAAGCTTTAGTTGCGGTTTAAGGGGAAATAGTTCACGTGGTATATAGTAAAAGTAAACAGAACAAAGAGGATTCCGTTAATGTCACTATTCCACGTGTGCCTAGTTCCTTTGCTAACGAGATTGGCCGTGACTTCGCGCAGGGTCACAAGCAATAGGCGACAGCGATTGCTGACCTTAACAGTTATTTTAACTGCGTAATCAATTATGATGTGATTTGCGACCTCGAAGAAATAGACGTAATGTATTTTTTTGTATACCTAATCTTTTTCTTGTTAAAATTAATACATAGCATATCCACTTTGTTAGAGTGAGGGATTACATCGTTAACAGTTGTGACATCTAATCTGTTGGTTGAATACTAGTGGCTGTAGCTATAAAACTGTCCATAAATAATGAATGAAAAATGAAAAAAGTAAGGAGTAATGTGGGAGTTACACTTATTCATGGGTTTTATTTAATAAGTCATTTATTTTAAAAATAAAACAGCCTAAAAATTTCCGAGAAAGAGAACTTTCTGAAATTCCATTGTGATAGACACTTTATCTGGGAGATTACTAGTTGTAACGTCCAATGTTTGGGTCCCTCAAATTTACAAAAAATCTGAAGATCTAGAGCAGTTTTACTGCTACAGGGTGTTGCGGGTTTCTGATTGTATATGTAGGTATATCTTAATATTATATATATATATATATATTATTATATTATCTTAATTATCTTAAAAAAAGGTATATCTTAGTACCTTAAATAGAGCACAAAAACCTTAGACAAGATGAATTTAGAATACTTAATTTTAAATTCATCTTGTCTTATCGCTCTAATTCAATTACTTATCCCGCAAAAAATACCCTACCAAGGTCGCAGGTCAATGTGTAAGCCGTGCTTAACGCGAGGTGTACGAAATGCAAAGCCAGACAAACGGGAATGTTTTGTTGAGAATCGAATGCGCGCCGTGATTCCTATCGATTTTTATATCAATTCTATCTTGATGTGAACTTTTTTAAGGACTTAGTAGGACAAGTATCTTGAACAGTTTCAAGTTGTGGTGTTTTTAGTACCGTCTATCAAGTTTAAAGTGTTTAAATAAATTGTTTGGACAAGAGCTATGCAGTTTCCAATCTAGACGCTCTAAGTACAGCTGGGTCACAAGTCGTAACTTCGCATTTTCCCGTACATTTATGTACGTTTCTAGACATCACAGTCTAAGTCCCGTACAATGACACGTTTTACACGCCGCGACCCCCGGGTTATTCTTCATTTCGCAGAATATGCTAAAAACAACGCCATACCGGTATACCTAAGAATAACGGATTATGGGAAATATGAATAATAGTACAGTATCTGCTTAATTAATTACTATTATGTATGATATCATCGTTTGATTTAATTGATTTAATAATGACTGACAGACTGCCGTATTTTTATTGCATTAGTGATGAACGCATGATTGACATTGTAGTATCCAGAGACATTGCAGTGTGTTAGCTAAGTTCCCAATGCAAAATAGATTAACACCAGTCATGGATTTATACTACACAGATTATTTCAGCCTACTTTTGTCTCCCATATTTATTGTTTAAAAGTTAGCATTACCCTGGTAATAAAATTATATTTCTTCACAGTCTATAGATATTATTATTTAATTGAAGGACCGTCTATTATAATCTGAAATAAATTAATTAAAGAAAGCGTGCGGAAACACTCACGGAACTTAAACGTGATGTTAATGTTCTTCGTACCGGTATGAGCCAACAAAAGCATCGACGTGTCAGTTCTTACCGATTATCTCATTACAAGTCGTAATCTATGGATTATGAATGTATTCAAATTCAAAGTAAAGTGACAGATATAGTCGTCAAGTGTCACTTCCTACAGTTTTTGTAGCTTTGTTTTGGAGTCCCGTTAAACTTGAGTTTGTTTTGTTGATTTTTTATTAATCTTTTTGTCTTTAGTTCATATTTTTGTTCTTTTCAACACTTTCTGAAGATCTAGATCAAGCCACGCTTTTTTAGCTTGTTTGTATAGTTTATGGAATACCTGTTATTGGAATTTTTAGACTTAGAACATTATCAACTGTTTTGTAAACAATGAGATTCCTAAAAAGTATTTTTTCTATGTTTTAACATTTTCGCAGTTGGGACCATCAATAGCCTAATGGCTGAGGTGTCGGATTTGTGATCGAGAGGGCGCGGGAACGAACCCCACCCATGAACCCTCTCCAGACACAACCATATTTAGCTTATTTGGAGGGGCTAACAGGATTGCTAGTAATGTGAATACTACCGATATTGCTAGTAATTTGTAATGGAAAAAGAAAACAAAAGTTTTTATTTCAAAAATTATAGATATCTGTACGTGATAGTTATTAGATTAACATGTGATAATGGCACGAAGACGATGATAACATCTATCAAGAATAACATTTTTATAAAACAATTCATAACGTTTCTCAGTTATCGTAATATGGAATGCCGTCATTGATAGATCATTCCCACTTTGTATATTCCCAGAAATAAACTCAAAAATATTAATAAGATCGTCAAAATTTTATCCATTCAGACCATTCATAGGATAGGATATGCGACAATGCTCGCATATTAACGGTAACAGTCAAATAATAATAAAGGTAGACTGACATTAATGGCTTACTTGCCTTGACTCAAGTGCTCATACGCTTCTTTGTACCTTATTCTTTGATAAGCTATAAATCGGTATTTGAACGTCAGCCATATTGGACAAGTTCCGGCTGGATGACTCGTTTAGTGTGTAACCGTCTCGAAAATTGCTGAACCGATTTCGGTAAATTGAATTGTCCTTGCTTTGATTAGTCTTCCGCGTATTTTACCAAATTTAAAAGAAGGATGTCCTTTAACCTCTTTATTTGCTTCTATATTTAGCGATATCATTGTTTATTGTTCAACTATTTTGATCGCAATTGTTATTGAGACTGTATTTCACTAACACTGCATCTGAGCCAAATGCCGCTGAAAGATTTTAAAAAAATATTGCTAATCGGCTCGCGTTTGACCTCCATCTCACCTGATGGTAAGTGATGATGTGATCGAAGATGGAGCACGCTTGCCTAGAAGTAACCTATTCACTCTTGACTTAAAGACTCCCAGGTTATAGCGATCAGGAAACACAGACTTAGGCAGGGAATTCTTCTCCTTAGCCGGACGCACAATGAAAGTATTCCCAAAACGTTTTGTGCATATGGGTGGGATGTCCACCATGTTACGATGACGCATCGCAGTTTGTCTTGTAGATCGATGATGGAACGGGCTTGGTGGAATTAGGTGTAATTTGTGTAATTCCGTCGCACACTCCCCGAAATGTAACCGATAGAATACCGATAGACTTGTAACTCGTCGTCGATGTTCAAGGCTCTGGAGCTTTGATTCGACCAGTAAATCGTTGCCAGTGAGTCTCTTGGCCCGTTTCTCGATAGACTCAAGCGCGTCCAGTTGGTATTTGGCAGATCCCTCCCAAAGATGAGAGCAGTACTCCTTACACGACCAAACCTGGGCTTGATAGAGATTAAGCATCTGTACCGGTATGAAGTACCGTCTCACCTTGGCTAGGATTCCCAACGTTTTTGCTGCTAGCTGAGCCTTAGCCTCGATAAACGGACCAAAATTGAGGGTGGAAGTTAGTGTTACCCCAAGAAGCTCAATACGATCGGTTATCGGCACAGTTACATCGCGGAAAGTAGGAGTCGGTCGGAATTGGCTCCTTTTTGCGGAGAAGAGACACTCCTGGGTCTTAGCTGCATTAAACTTGACCAAGTTGGATCACCCTATTCGGAGACAGTCTTCAAGGACAAGTTCAAGCGCTCAACCATGTCCTCACGGAGAGACTGGATCTGTGACCCACCAGCACGCGCGCTGGACACATATCTCTCAGCAACTGTGCTGTCGTCTGCATACCCAGGGTTATCGGGCATAAGCAGATCATTAATGTGCAGCAAGAATAAAGTTGCTGTGAGAACCGACCCCAGAGGGACCCCGGCATTAATTGCCAATTGGCCAGACGAGCAGCCATCAATAACTACTCGAATGGACCGATCTCTCAGGAAGTCTTTAATCCAAACGCAAAGTTGAGTGGGTAACCCGAAAGAACGAGCCAGACGAGCAGCCATCAATAACTACTCGAATGGACCGAACTCTCAGGAAGTCTTTAATCCAAATGCAAATTTGAGTGGGTGACCCGAAAGAACGAAGCTTAGCAATAAGGCTATCGAAGGCCTTGGAGATGTCAAAGAAAACAGCGAGTGCTTCCCCGTGCTTCTCAATGAACGCACTCCAGATGTGAATGGCATACGCTAGAAGATCCCCAGTTGACCGGTTTTTGTTAAAGCCGTATTGTCGCTGAAAATGTTGTTGGCTTCTAGGTACGCCAGTAGCTTGCTATTAAGTACACGCTCCATACTCTTACAGAGTATGGACGTGACTGAGATGGGCCTGTAGTTGGCCGGGTCGGCACAACTGCCCTTTTTGGGCACAGGCTGCACGTTAGCCAGCTTCCATGCTTTCCGCACCTTTTCAGTCTCTAGCGAGATTTGCGATACCACATATTCAATCTTTTATAATTTTACTTCTGTACCTACTAAAATAAAATATTCCATCCGTGCGTGTATGTTATACACGCACGGATGGGATATTTTAAACAAAACTTCACTTAAAACCATGAAACTATCAAAACTGCAAATTTTCCTTAAGAAAAATTGCAGTTTTTTAAATATTCATCAGAATAAACAGTTCAGCGTCAATTTTATTAGATCATAAAATTTTATATTTTTGACAAATTTATCTCCACTAATCCTAAAATGTTATAAGTATAACTGCCAAAACGCGATGCGTCATGTAAGCATGTTGAAGGTTGTAAATATTGTTTTTATTCATTTATTATTTAATCAAACGGGTTCTTTTTTTGCGAAACCTACTATAAAATATTTACGGTGCAAGTATTTGAAAATTTACTGATTTTATTTTATTATTACTAAACTGTAATAGTCTCGATTATTACAATAATCGAGTACAATGTATGCATATTGACCTCATTTTTGTAACTTTTACTCTTCAGTCTATTGCAAATATACAATTTTGTAAAACTTACTGAACCAAGAAGATAGGAATCTGAAGGTAACGCAAATTCTTTAACGCTACGATTGCAGATGCGCTGTGCATATTAATTAAAATAAAACGTTATGTGATGCAACCTGTACCGTTTTTGTAATTGCTAAATGCAATTACGGAATTGTGCTGTAAATATTAGTCTAATTACGTTTTGATTTATTACACATTAGGCAACGAATGAATATACTAATACTAAAGTATGCTGTTTCTGATTTAAAATCAAATTAAGACTGATAGGTTGCTCTTGATTTATCCATTTATCAGGACAAGTCACAAAATTATAGTTGGCACTGACACTTAAAACAGTTTTTTTAAATATTATAATACTGTGTAACTAATAATATTAGTTACCTACCTTCATAGCTTTCAGTGATATTAAATATAATAGTCATTATCGTATTTTATTATTTTCGTGTTCAATTTTCAACACTATCATTTTGACTGAACATTTGGAATTCGGGTTGACCACACGATGTTCACCGTTTCGTAATAAGTATAATAATGAACCCAATGTGTTTTGTCGTTCAATTTAATGTTTTGTTTTACGGCTCATGCATTCCTTGCTGCACTGCGCGCGCGCTATTACTGTGGGCATTTCCCGTGAACATAACTTCTTAAAAAAAAACTTAGAATGTTGAGACAGAGCCTTGTCAGTAAACCGATTATTACGCATCACAATAGTAACCCTCTTTCTTTAAACTTTGGGATTCATTATTCAACCGTAACATAAGGGACCAAAGTTCAAAATTTGCTGGCAAGAGGCCTCAAGAAACTAACAGGAAAAATGTTCCATTCAGGAACCCATTGACAGCTTGTAATCAGTGGAGGCGTAACGCTACTGTATTTTGTGAATGTTTATAGAATTATTGGCTTTACGATAACTGTTTTAAGTTGAAATTGGTGTAACAAAGTAGTTTATTTATTCTTAGCTCGTCCTTATTCTGAAGAGTGGATGTTTTGACGGTAATAATTTTTTTTGTACCCGAGTGATCTAGTTAAAGATATGGTTATAACTTACGAGTTGTTAGTTTCTAAAGAAAGTTGTATTTGTAAAAGATGTATATTCACGCTAGTTACAGATTTCGTTTGTTTAATAATAATAATATTAAGTATGTTATAGGATTTTCAGAAAAGTCATGACAAGTTTAGTTATAATCAATATCACAAGTTGGTGATTATTGTTTGAGCATGGTTCCAAGGTATAACAACAAATTAATTTCTCAACTTATTTATTTAATTTGGGTCACAGTGTCCCTACAAATTGGTTGATTGTTAGGCAATTAATGAAATCCCTGCGGCCAGTCAGTTTCTCGTTCAAAAATAACCCACAAGTCATTGGGTTAATATGTAGGAACTAAAAAACATCTATGCACTGTAATTAACACAAGGACGAACGTAATAATGATGAGTGACAGCCTCTGACTATTTTAATTGATATAGCAGCCACAAAAAATCTGTTACAACGACTATGTTATTATGATGACTAGTAAAGGGCTTGTTACGTTATTATTGTTCGAGGATCTTGTGGCTAAATAATAACAGTCACAAGGTTCGATCTTTCAGGTTGCGTAACAATTGCCGAGGTTGGTCCGTAGGTGCCTGACCATCCAATACTTACCAAGGCTCGAGCATGCCTCGAATAGCACGTTAAGGTCTTGGCTAATAATTGTATTTTTTTTTTTTTGCCTGTGCCATCTCACAACCGGTCTTGCCAAGGGGTGTCATTTTACCCAATTACTGAGTTATGGATGTCAAATAGGCAGTCGATATAAGTGAAATACTCGTACTCTGTTGCTTCTAGTAAGACTTATCTGACATCTGTCAGATTTACTGTCATGCAATTACTGTTGAGATGGTAGTAGGGAAGAATATGTTTTGGATTTCAAGTAGGTAGCTATGTAACCTCTATAAATTGATTATCATTTACTCTTATTGATTGAAGTAACATAATAGACCGTTGTTTTAGTTCTACATTCTTGAAAGATATAAACAAAACTTTGTCAAGCTAATAAAGATTGTCATAATCTTTCCAAGTTTCTAGATTGCGTTTAATTTGTCTTTCAATCGAAAAATGCTGACCAGCGTGAAAAAAGCTATAAGCTATTCGTCGATTCTAAAAAAACTTAAGAAAAAAAATAAAGGAGTCTCTTGGTATTTAAAAATATCTTCTTGTGGCTATAGCTCTACCCAGGCAAGAGACGCGACAGAAAAAAACAAACAATGAAAAACTTGTTAGGAACGTGCTTCCAAATTTTTACAAAAACCAAACAATTTCAACCCAAAAATGTTTTGTTAATTTTGTCCTAGTAAGGTAGCTTGTTATGAAACTGTTTAAGTAAATATGCTGGACACGCAGACTTCCCTAGTTCGCTTTCGTCGTGAGGGACATTACAAACGCAAATGACACGCACATAGTATATTCAGACTGGGAACAAATATGGCCACCGCAGTCCAAGAGTCACGAAAACAGGAGAATATAAAATTCAAATACTCCTTATTCGTGCCTCCGAGTTGTCTCATAAATGTTTTTATAAGAATCGTGACCAGAACAAGTCAAAATATATTTCACACTTGATTGTGGATGAAACGAATTTAATAACTCAAAAAACTAAGTTGTGTACGGAAGTCGAGGTTCTAGGTTAGCTACAAGCAGCAGATGAAAATGTGGTAAATTGCAATTCTTTGCATATTTGTGATGTGTTTACGTCATCTATATTAAACTGTTTTATTAGAAGGATATCCTGGATCAAATATGTGTGGGCCCTAGACTTATTTATGAGCAGTATCAGTAGAGTTGCATCCATTGTTCATGACTCCCATTGAGTTTGCGAGTTATTTGCTGAATTTCATTCATTATTGAGATTCTTCTTTTAGGAATACAATCAATACTAATATTATAAAGTGGAAAAGTTTGTTTGTTTGTTTGCTTGAACGCGCTAATCTTCGAAAGTACTGGGTGGATTTGGATGCAATTTGGTATGGAAGTAGCTTGAAGCTTGAGGAAGGTTATAGGCTACTTTTTACGCGACTGCAGAAAATGAGAGTTATGTTTTTACCGTGATAGAATCCACGGGAGCGAAGCCCCGCGTGAGTACTAGTTTAATATATTCGGACTGGATCATCTCTTTGTTGGGTTTAATATTCGTATGATACAGAACATAATATAGTGAGCAAATACACTCTCAGAAGGTATGGCAGTATTGGTAATATTGGGATTAAACAATTGCTTAAATGTCTTAGACAAAAATGACAACGGGATCGCTCAATTCGTAATTCCTGACCTAGAAAACTATAACTACAAAAATATAATTGCACCCCAGTTACGATGCAACTTAGCATTGAATCGGTTATGAATAGAGTCCCTCTGTTACAGTCCACTTAGCATAGACCCGCTTGTAGTTTTGTGACGACGCCGATGTCCCACATTTGATCATTGTGCGAAGATTATACGTATTAGACGTAATACATTTGTGATACCACGCTATTGTATACATTACATTATGTGTCTGTCTTCGTGTAGCTCCGTAATAGACTACTGCAGTACATAATGAGTTCTTTGTTAAACCGTTTGATCATAGCGTGTAGTTTAAAACCCTTTAACGTTGTTTGTTGTTGTAAGTTGATTGTTTGCTTAAATTGCTCTTATTTGGCTTGTGTTCCAATTTCGACAATGAATTTGCTTCTATTCTGTAGATATTTTGATAGTCCGTGATACTAATTATCGTCCCCTCGTCTTCATTCCCATAGTTTGGTTTAACGTGTCCTCTTCCTGATATTTTTCTTGTTATGTTGTGTAAATAATAAGTACATATCAAACCTTTTTTGTTAAGAAAATCCTTTACTTCGTCTGTATGTGTAAATTCTCGTCCTAATATAGTTAGCACGACGCCCACAGAACTTCGAATGTTATTTTCCCACGTTTGCCTATTTATGCATAGGAATCCGAGAATGTGCTCCTGTCCGCTTCGATTGTATAATGTTTGAAAGGGATAGCGAACTCTGTGTATATTTGGGACGTGGCCCGCTTTTGTATGCGTGGTCACTCCCCTAGGACTCACTGCGCATTTTATGGCCTGGCGATACCAACATAATGTGGCCAACATTTTAATATACCGGTTATGTCAAAACATTATTGATTCATTCTTAAACGATTTATATCGCAAGGGTATTTTCACTTAGACTTGATTTATATGGAATGTTACAATACTGCTAAACCAATATTGGTTAAAAATAATTAGAATGGCGGTATATCTTTATTAGCTAAATAAAACTAGCTTCTGCTTGTGACTTCGTCAGCGTTCGTACTTTGTGCCATATAAATTTTCTAATATTTTCTTATTTTATGCAATCCTCCTCACAATAACTACAATAGAAATAATTATCCCGTTCGATGCAGTCGTTCCAAAGTTATGCGCGCATAATATACATTTCGGGATTTCATTTTTTGTCTGGATTTAAATCTACAACCATTGAAACTCCGCCATTATACCATAACAGTCAAACCAATAATATCTGATATCTTATTGAAGTAACACACAATAAATAACATCGCAACTACGCATTTGTTTACAGAGATCTTAAAAACACGACGGGACTACATGAATAAGAATATGACACACTTTGCACTCATGAATAATACCATCGGATACTAAGAACCATTGAAATGCAGCAGGGCAATGCCGTTTATCGGATGCTTATCATATACCGATCCCTACTTACTTGGCAACATTGATCGTGTGAAATTGAACAGGTGCAACTCGATTTTACTCCCGGCAACACATAATCTCTTCGCATTCGATATTCAAATAATTCCCTTCATCAAGAGCAAAGGCCATTCAATGCCAATTATAATGAATTATCTAGGTTCATTTGATTTGCAATAATTTATCTAATGGAAGGGTGGTTCAGTAAATAGCTGAATTAAATCGATTTTGCAATGCACGTGTAGCAACCAGGGAACCGGTAATGTTCTATGCATTCCATAAAATTCTTAAGAATTACTTAATGTGAAAAATAATCCGTCTATAGTTCCTAATAACTTCAATCAGGTACAGTAAATTTTAAACAATCAGTCGTGTTTGTGAAAACAACACAACCGCCATAATGGGTGTCACAAAATGTAGATACGCAAGATTTGAATTAATACGAAGATATTTCAAGATTTAACATAATAAGGAAAACAAATAGTTTTCAGACTCAAGAAACGTTCAAGATATTCGTATACAAAGTAAGTATTTAGACAAATAAAACAATGACATCACTGGCAAAAAGTAACAAATATGAATCTGCTATTACCTATATTGCGCTAAACGGATTGATGCTTTAAAATAGTTCTGATCTGCTTGTATTTTTTTTTGTTCTTTTTTTTCGGTATGATCCCCTAGAAACTTTGACATTCCGATCTGATCCCCTTACTCCTTTTAACCGACTTCAAAAAAAGGAGGAGGTTCTCAGTTCGTCTGGAACTTTTTTTTATGTATGTTACCTCATAACTCGAAGATGGCTGGACCGATTTGAAAAAATCTTTTTTTGTTTGAGAGGGTATACTTTCTAGTTGGTCCCATTGTCGTGACGTCAGGATCTGATAATGGAAACCTTGACAAATCGAGGGAACTCTTCATATATTATAGGCACATCTATAGCAATTTGGGTATTTTTCATAGTAACTTGTGCAGTTGCTCTCGTAAACCACCATTTGGTGAAGTGGAACTGATGATAAAGACCACAGATGATTACTAGAACAACTCAATAATGAGTATTTCATTGGTTGCAATTCGATTACTTGGATATGGTTGTAAAACACTTTATGCTCGTCACAATGCATATGGTGATGAGGAGCTAATGGTGAAGTACCAGGAGTACTGCTCAAAAATTAACAGCTCGGCATAGGGAAAAGAAATATTTTGCAAAAGGTGATAAGAAGGTGACATTTAGGCTTTTGTAACTAGGTAAATTACAAGCCGAACCACTAAAAAAAAAAAACTTTTTTACAAAAAATAAAACCGACTTCCCAAAAAAACACTGCAAAGGGGAAAATAACTTTTTTGAATGCTAAGTACAGTCAAGATAAAAATAGTTCATGTAGTAAAATATTAGTTTTTATTTGTTTAAAACCATCACTGGTTAATCAGCCACTTAGTCTTTTAATATTTGACCATTTTAATTCAATAACAAAATATGACCAGAAATTTCTAAAAAATAATCACGAATTGTGCCTTTATTATATGCATTACTAAATATAAGAAATGAAGAAACCTAACTAAAACTATTCCAATTATTAAAATAATATCTCTCGAAGATGAATATCTATCACTGCAGATACAAGCATAGGTATTTACCTTAGTTGCAGGGTTTAACAAGATTGTTAGTAATGTTAATTCTACCTACGTTGCTAGTGATCTTTACAAAAAAAAAAACCTTTTTTTATTACTTGGCCAAGAGGAAAATTAAGAGTGTTGGTTTCTCAGTACTACACGTATACTATGCGTTTCCATTACTATAAGAATTATGTACAAACAGTATTTTAATAACCCTGTAAGTAAATTTTTGCTAACGCTCCAAAAAATATGTTAGGGTATCCGACCGGAATAAAATATTTAACTTTAATTGTGATACCCTGCGTGGTGGATCAGACCGGAACAAAAAAAATAATAATTATAAAATAAAACCGATCCTCCAGGGTATCAGACCGGAATAACTCCTTTTAAAGAAGGACTTCGCACCGTCATCTTCATCGACACTCTTTTTTTCTCTAAGTGGAAGTCGTGGGCGAAAGTGTCTGCCAGGCTCCAACTAACTGCTACAAGAACACTTAAGTATTCTTGGACGCGTTCTGACTCACTGATTACTAATCTAATCACCCTTATAGCTAGGACTCATTTCCACTATGTCATAATGATTAAATAATCGTTGGACAACAGTCGTCTCTAGGTAAACGATCTACATCAACATATTTTCTTTCTCCAGTATGCACTGCCATCGTCTTCTATAACTGAGTGATCTCTTCCATATCACTTCACATTCAATTCATCCATAATTTCTTTGGCCTCCATCTGCCTTCCCATCCATCCAAATCTTAAAAGCTAAGTATATATATAGCTGTTATATTAACTGCGTACATTACTACTTAGTAATGTACGCAGGGCTGGATAAGTATCCACCCCGATATCTGAGGGCACGGAAGTGCCAAGTCGAGCAAAAACGAAAAAGCACGGCAGTACCATCCTTTTCTCGAAGCCATTCGGGCCATTTTTGACCACCTCTTTCTTTCCTTGATTTAAGATTATCTATCGTATAATTAGTATTTTGCATGTCTTAGGCACCGGTACTTAAAGAGATAAATTGTTATTGCACAAATATCTCATTGTCGGCCTAGTATTTTAGTTTTAGCCATTTTAATCAACAGTTACTTTTCCAATTTGCATAAAATCTAGAACAAATTTTAGATAGACTAAACTGGATTGTTATGGACTACATTACGTTGATTAATTACACGAGACAAGATGAATCACCTAATGGGTAAATGTATGGTTAAAATAATTTCTCTTTTATTAATGTTTTGAGTGGAATCGCAAGCACTAACAAGACATGAATCTTATGTACAATGCACACACGAAGTTTTTTATGTTACAAGTCGAAAATCTCCAAAATTCGAAAACGTTTTGCTGCCTTCCCTTCAAGCCCCAAAACCACGATTACTAGAAATTATCAGTGAGTTATATTCTACTTTGGTACATATTCATAACTTAAAAAAATAAACGTCAAAATATTTTAAACATGTTTGTTTCACAATAGGACAAAAGGACAAATTTCCTGCATCGTGAGTGATTTATTACAAACAGCAAAATGCAAAACCACTGTAAGTAATAGAATTTGCAGGCCATATAATTATTTCATCTGGGCGGGAATCGAACCCGCGACACCCAGCAATACAGCCAATGGCGCAATTACTGTGCCAACCATGTCGTCTTAAATTGTTATAAGGGGATACGCTTTTTATACTGAGTCTTCGTAAGAAATTTAGAAGAAGATGATCTCTTTTATTGTGTCTAAATAAATTGGGAAAAGGACAACAGAATGATAATTATACATAGTTTTAATCCCCTGCAGTATAATATTTTTAAAAACAAAATTGATATTTCTGATAGCATGGAAATCTTGAATGTTGCTAAGATTCACACCGTTGCTAAATGGTTATATAACAATAAATTTAATTTGATTACCAATACTTGACTTAACCACGGTTAACACAATGTCAGCTGATTCTATTTATATCTTCATAGTCATAATATTGTTTGTTTGCATTTTTATATAAATAAAAATGAATGAATTAATGAATGACATGTACGTATGTAGCATCCGAACGACTGTACCAAATTGAATCCTTCTTTCGTTGTGTGCGTTATTGTTAGGATAAGGTTTGTAAAAAACAAAACTTAAAAGTATAAAAAAATATGGCGGGCCAGCTAGTAATCGATAAAAATAAACAAATTCAAGTCATTGTTACTGTTTAGCAACTTTATCTTGTCGAGTTTTTTTAATTACTTAAACGACTTGGATTAAGAATAGTTTTCGGATTATAAATCCACAATTTATTTCTATGGAAGCAACATAAAAGGGAATGATTCCATTGGGATGATCTCTTACAACTCTGATTGCTACAAAAATATCTATTCGGCTTCTTATTGTTTATGAGGACGGATGAATAGGTTTTTGTTACTCTTATACGCATGTTGATAGTTGGAATTCTGGAATAACACACGCGTTTTATTCCGAACACACTTTCACGCGAATGAAATCGCGGGCAGAAGTTAATTGGTAATATAAGTCGGTGCTTTATTCATGTAAACACGTTGTAATTGCAAGCTTTAAATATGATTGGAGCATTGTTAATATGATTAGAGATTCATTGTTGAATGAAATGACAATCTAGTTCCTAGCTTTGTTACCAATAAATCTATTTATAATAGCAGTCATCTCGTTAGCTCATTGCATATTAGAACAAGTTTCCTCAAGTTGGCTTTCATTTGCTTTGAAACAGTCTTCTTTGTTGATAAATCTTTCGGCTTTTGCTTTAAATAGTGTTATATCATAGCTACTATCTTTCTTGTTAAATTAAAAATCCAATTATACTTAATCGTCAAATTGAGTAGACGTTATCTGTTGATTCTATAAGGTCACCATTTCTATCGGTTTCAGTTCTAATGGTGACGTCAGCCTTACTTCGTTTCTTTTTCTGCGTTTGATGTATATACTTTGGCTCTTAGGTATCTAAATCTTCTGTCATGATCGAAGTGGTTCGTATCTTGAGAGCAAATAAACGATTTAAGATATTAAAAGTGTTTGAAAGTGGATATAAATCTTTACGACTTCGTTTGCATATCTAGCAACAGAAATGAATTTTAGAGACATCATTCTAGAATAACAATGATTAAGAAATTGCAATGCACATAGCTTATTAACCCATGGGATTAAATCTTATTATTATAGGACAAAACACAACAACAATAAATGGGAAAAAAATTGGCCAAGTGCGAGTCAGACTCACCCATGAATGGTTCCGTAGTAACTACGACAAATTACTTTGTTTTTCATAGTGTTTGTATGAATTACAAAGTTATGTTTGCGGTTTTATAAAATATGCTGTATCTCAAAAACTGCTGACCATCTCGTTCAATCTACTTTTGGTTGAAAGTTTACATTAAGATCTACAGCATAATTATATATATATATTTTTTTAATTTCACTCCATTTTTATAGAAGTAAGAGGGGGGGGGGGGGGGGCACATTTTACCACTTTGGAAGCGTATATCTTTTAAACGATTAACTTAATGAAAAAGTGGTTTTAGAAACTTCAATGTAATTTTTAAAGACCTGTCTATAGATACCACACACGCATAGGTTTCATGAAAAAAATATTTTCAGTTTTAGTTCCATGTATGGGGAGCCCCCTTTATTTTAAATATTTTTAATTTTTTCATAAAACCGGAAAGCGGTTCACAGAATACATGTACCTACTATGGCTGTGACATACGGACGGACGGACAGACAGACAGACATGACGAAACTATAAGGGTTCCGTTTTTTGCCGTTCGGCTACGGAACCCTAAAAATCGAAAATTTCTGTTAGCAGCTACAAAACTTGCACCAAAAATGCAAAGACCTAACAGGTTAACAATGTTCACTCGATTCCACTACCGGCGGCGCGTCAGGAATCGATTTTATTCGATATAGTATAATTTTAAGACGCAATACGGTGAGGTCAATGCCTTAACGTTCGTCTGTCTTGTTCGGTCACATCTGAAACTATTATATTATACCTACCTAATAAAATGACAACGGAATAAATGCGAAAGAAAAATTAAGAATGCTATCAGCTACCAATCTCAGCATTAAATATCGATTGTTATTTCAATGTGAGTTTGGTTGTCATTGGCGAGGACTTTGGTCAGAACTACACTTTTATTGAAATAATATATCCGATTCTCAGTTTTGTGCATTCGAATGTAGGTTGGTATGTTCTAAGTTTTTGCACAGGTAATCTCCCTGGATTTCTATATTAGTTCTAACTTTAGGACTATGAAAAAAGAATGGGCTAAGTATTGAGCCCTGGAGGACCTATAGTTTAAAAAAATCACCTAAAAATTCCGTAGTATCCATAGTATTCTTTCAAACTATGGTTTTATTTAACTCGAAGTTTATCTTTAATAGACTTAAAAATGTCTACAAAATAGCAGTGTAAAAGTTTTTTAAGATTCTAGAGGTATAAAGTATTAAATTTAAATGCTAAACTATACTCATTACTCGTATTGGAATTACGTTACGATTTCATTTTTTTTTTTAAATGAGGTCTTCGATGGAACGTGCGACCCCAGAGGATTATAAATTATTATTTTTATATTTGTTAGTATAGTTCGTTATTAATAATAAATATTAAAGACTTTTTAATAGTCACGTCTACTTATGATTGACAATTGACTACATTTTCTTCTATAAAAGGCTGCAGTCATAGCATCGGCTACTAAACCTTGGATTTCATCCATACTAATATTATAAAGAGATACAATTGGTTTGTAATTTTGTATGTGCTCCTACATGTCCCCGAGGACTGGGCACGCCACAATCGCGGCGTTAAGTCCCCTCTTTGAGGAGTGGCTTGAGAGATGCCACGGCGTTCTCACGTTCCGCCTGACGCAGGTACTGACCGGACATGGCTGTTTTGGAAGGTACCTGTTTCGGATAAAGCGGGAGGACACGCCCGGGTGCCGTCATTGTGAGGACCACCCGGAGGACACGGTGGAGCATACAGTCGAGGTGTGCCCTGCTTGGGCAGAGCACCGACGTGTGGGCCTTGATTCAGACCATAGTGCGGAGCGAGAGGGAATGGGATGAAGTCGCCTCCTTCTGCGAAGCAGTCATGCTAGCGAAGGAGGAGGCTGAATGCGTGAGGGAGAGACAGCTTCTCTAGACTATCTTCCTCACGCCCCAGCCGCCGCGGGAGAGGCCCCGGGCGTCGGGGATCACGAGCTGATCTCCGGCCACCGTAGACGCGGGTCTGCGGACGGCGAGCAGGGGTATCTCACCGTCCGGTAAGGACCAGACACGAGTCGGCGGCGCGTCGTTTTCCGCGCGCGTTTCAAAGAGCATTCAGCAACATTGACGGGGCCCGATAGGGCCATTGCCTTACGGGGTTGCGGGAATTGTTCTAACGAGAACTTTAGTAAGTAGAAGTCTGACACCCCCTTCTGCTCCACCCACAGCGTTTGGAGTCATACGATGATTTTCCCACCAAGAAAAAAAAAAATCCGTAACTGATGATCCATTTTTTTTCATTAGTAGTAAGATGCATGATTAGTGAGTGATATTAATGGGCTATAAATTATTTCGAAATCCACGCGGGCGATGTCGCGGGTGAAGTGCTAGTCATAACAAAACAGCTACCAAAAAATAAATGTATATATATCAGATAAAAATATATACATATGTTGAAGTTTAAAATTTTACTGAAATCTAGATCACTTAAAATTAAGTCATAAATCACCATGTTCTGAAAATCATCACAATTCACAAAAGCGATATGTTCATTACAGCTGTAGAAGACGTAGGTAAAAGTTTGATGTAAAATAAAATAATGTACAGTATTATAATTATTATAGTCTTTAGCCTCATAAATCTAACAATCGGTCACTTTCTTTTATACAAAAATAAATTGATATTGATAGAAGTGTTACATATATCGGACTCTCACGGACGAATATTTTGTACTACAAAATTGTCAATGAATAATTTGCATAGAAGCCAATTTTAACAAAAAATTCCATCATATTTATTGTGCGAATAAAGTTTTTTTTATACAGATACCTATATTAAGTTCTTCGAATCGAAACAAGTTTAGACTGAACTCTATAATTAACCAATATAGTTTCAGCCTTGTTCCTAAAACTGCGGCGTTACAACTGCTACTTATTAGTTACTCGACTATTAAACAAGTCGACTAAAACTGGGTGATAGTGCGTCACTAGTAAGACTGATTGCACCAATATTTAAAAGGCAGATGAAATTTAAAAAAGAAAACAGAATTAAAGTGGCTAGCAACTATCAGATCATTCGTCCTTTGAACTTTCCACAGCGGCGAGTGAAACCGTCTTAACCAAGGCTTTCTAATCTTTTGTTAATTCATTAGGAAAGCTCGTGTCATATTTTAATTGCTAAGCGGATTGTTCTAATCTAGTATTGTATGGCGATATCGTACTAACATCGTGAAGAGGAAAGTCGTTACTTAATGCAATGGTCAGCATTGGCAATTCGGTATTCTTCGGCTATTATAGTTATAGTGGAAAAGTTATATTTATTCAATAAAATGAACTAAGTAGCCACAAATCAATAGCGTCGTAAATTTCGGTGTAACGTCCTCTGAACATTGTTCCTAGTAACCGGTTGATGCGAAACCTGTCCGTTTTGGGCCCGGTCAGGTTCCGGTACGGCGAAAAAAGTAAACCCACATTCATTTCCAGCCAAGATGCACTGAGATGTCATTGGTAAAAACCTTTCTTTAGTCTCGGGTGGTAGAAGATTTCCTCATTATTTTTAAATACGGAGATAGAATAGCCTAATCTAATGACAATAGTTACGTAGGAGTAGTATCTGTTACTAGTAAGAATTTAAAACATTTAGGTAGGTATAAAGTTGCTCGCCCTCATAATCTTGTCTTCCTATTTTTGGGCTTGTGTATTGAAACTGGTACTTTTGGATTGTAGATACAACAAAAAACTAGATATATAGAAGAAACATTTGCAAAATGGCTACTATACAGCCTCGCACATTACCGGGTTAACCTTTTTGTTCTTATATTTAATATTCCCTACTTATCTAAAAAATACCCAGAAACATCTGATTATTTGTTATCAGCAACTAACACCTGCTTTTAAAAAAGACAAGAAAGTTTAGGGTCTAAAGGAATTTCCCCTTACTTCCAAGGATACCATATTGTAGGTATCCTTTGTACGGAGGTGTTAAAGTAATAAACCTCTTATCGGGCCCCAAGGTTCGGAACTGACCGGACGTCTTAAAAAATCGAACGAATGAACAATGTTCTTCCTTTGTACCGATAAGGAGTGTCTGTTTACCTGGGTGTTTTAGAGACAGTTAATTATAGTATTTTATAATATCGGAGTGTCTTAGAACACGTTTGAAAATATTTACTATGAGAACTCAAAGGGTTTTATTCTATAAACATTAATATTTAAATCGACAGGCATTGAGGATTACAACTTCAACAGCTGCGATTGTAGTAGGTAGGTACGTACCTACTTGATTATTTTTATAGTTTCAGAATACGCCTTGATCTGATTGTTAACTTCTCACAACTGTTTTGTAATAAGATGATGTATAGAAAATACCATACCATAATCATATATTGACAGTTTTATGTAGTACATTCAAGAAGTCCCTAGCTCCTGCGTTAGTATTTACTGTATTGCAGGAGCCAGATTGTTCCGATACCGTTCAATATATTATGTAGATTAAATGGAAGTGAAAATAAATTTTTATACATAATTTTCTCGATCGCAAACTTAATTCTTCAGTAACGCCATCTAAGGAACCAAGGCGTAAGCTAAGTCTTATTTTTTATTTATTGACAATTGATAAGAAAATGTTACTTTGGACGTTACTTAAAATTATAAAATCACGATGATTTAAATGAAGTAATTCAGATTGTGGGATGTTGACTGGAGAAAAATAAATAACTTTTATGATTATGAATTAAACTTTAGGGCTTTTAATATTTCTGTGCTGGCATCTAGGGAACGGTGGTTTTGTTACTTCAGTACGTTACAAAAATTATACTGATTCTATTAAAATACATTTTTTTTCTGCAGGACATGAAAATGGGATGACTCGATTCTCAAAGGTATTCAATTAAAGCTGGGGTTAAAATTGAGTTGTGCATTATGCATTTAAGAACCTTATAAAATTCAATCTATTTTGAAAACAATCGTTTGATCTATTTTTATATTATAACGTAAACAAAACAACGATGTCGGTTTTAATATCATCTCGACATAAAACGAAGTGTTTATAAAAAAATATTCGAAATAAAAGATACTAATTCTACTTGTAAACAGTAAAATATAAGCTTGAAAAAGATGAAGAGCTCATTTTTTCTTGTTTGAAAGTCGAATTTAAATGATACGAAATCGAAATTTCGGATCTTGTAATACAGAGTCTTGACTTTATGGAGCTTGTTGAAAAAGGATTTAAATTATACCTATTAAAAATAATAAATGTTTTATTCAGTTAGTTATTTTCGATAATGAAAGAGATGTTTTTTGAGGTCTTTTGACCTCAAAAAACATCTCTTTTGTAATATTCTATTCTAAAATATCCTCGTGCTTTAAGAACACCTATTGTACTCTTGCTTATTAATTGTTGGTTCTGTGTATGTACCTATTATGTGTGGACTGAAGGAAGGATGAAATAAATAAAAATTAAGCATAGTTTTGTAATAAAATGAAACAAGCTGTGTCTAATAGAAGTCTAGTCCTTCTAAATATTTTTTATCGCACATTCCCTGTTTCTAAAGAATTTCAGCTTTGTTGTAAGCTTTTATAAAGTTGTGTTAATTGAGAGAATAAGATACTTAGTCCTATTCGTTTAATATTATAAAAACACAGAAGTTATCAATACTATTGTTGATACACAGAGCCTACAGTTGAGTCAAAAGAACTTCTTCGCTCAAAAGTTTGTCACAGCGAATTCCACGCTGGAAGATAATCCTTCATTAACACACAGACAAGCATTAGTAATACACCTTTTAATAATATACATAAACAATAGCAAAATATTTTACCACGATGTACAGTAAGAAAGCTCGTGCATAAAAAGGAAAAAAAAGTTTCAAAAACCGGCTCCACAGTCAAAAGTTTGCGCGTAATTTTTAACAAAAATATAAATTAGGATTGAACACTACCTTCGAAGATCAGAAAACGGTATCTGTATCACAATATTCACTGCATTGTTTGTTTCCAAGTTTTAGGGTGCGAAGGCACTTTCCGCACAACCGAGTAGATACCGGCGCCGAGTCATAAGTATTACTGAAGAGCTTGTGAGACAACTCGCCTCTGCAGCTCAGGTACAATTTCCACGTCTTTATTAACCGGTTAGTCTGAACGGGTCGGTATTGTAGTAGCGCAGTGCGGACGTAGCCACCTACTAGACATGGTAAGGTTGTATCCAAAAGAACATTGTATCACATCGTCCGGCGTGGAAGAAAGAGATGAAAAGTGAATGACTGAGCCTAAGCATAGACTAACTCTGTTTACGCGTAGAGGTGCCAAACAAAGTATGATGAACTTTTTGGCGAAAAATTATCAACAATAGTTTTAAATGAGGCAATGAGTACTGTAAATGATGATTATTTTTTTTTTATAAATTTAATGTTTCGATTTTTTTTTAAATTTGGTATGAAGTCTAATTTCAGAAAATCCCTCTAGAAGTTGCTTGCTCTTCAGTCCTCACCGCTGGTTATTCAGAAGAGTGGTTCTATTTGATTGTGTCGGCTTTATTTAGGTAGTTGTTTTTTTAATTGCTTCGTGTTAACGTAACGTAATACTTTGGGTTAAACGTTTTAGCTGTCGTTATTTTTTAAATTACATAGTAAATTTTGAAAATTCTATTTAATAACTTAGGTACGATGATTGTGTACTAATCATTATAACTAATATATATAGTACCTATACTGTAATAATTATCGTCACATATATGCCGCAGTCTTTTGTCTGAATAATCAATATACATATAATAAAACAGTAAACAAGTATTTCTGTACATTGAATAAATTTACAAAAATAATTGACGAGCGACGACATGCCTGATAGAACAGTACCTATTTGAAAATAAAATGTATGTTTCTGTATCTGTGTGTAGGTACTCGCTAATCTATAGAATTGCGTACTAGACAGATTTGAATGAAACTTTTTTGTTATAAAGCTATTAAGATTGGGGAAGATATAGCCTATTTTTTTGGATATTGGAACAATGATGCAGGACTTTACAAGCGAGCGAAGTCGGAGGCAGAAGCTAGTTCACAATATTATGAAAACCATTGTCTTGGTAACGTTTATGTTTTTGTCGGTGACAATTGTTTTAATGACATTTATGGTTTAGGAATGTTAAAAGTATTTTTTTTATGACATTAAGGGAGCTTCACGGTATGTTAGGCATTATCAATTAGTTTTTTGATACAGCATAAAATCACATTACTCACCCCCGCGCCGCGCCGGTTACAATTTAAAACTCTTTGACACTGACGTCATCATTGTAAAATGTTAGCAACGTGCACCAAATCGCCGTCTCTCTCTGGCGCCGAGCTCCCATACGGGACCGTTTCAAGGATACAGTGCACTCCTTAGTTCACTGCTCCCGCTCTTGCGTCGAAGCCTTACTCTGCGCATGAGTGTCCGACCGTTTTTTTAACTTCCCGAACTCGTATAAATATTTCACTTTGCGATTTCTTTCAAGTACATGCGTTTTTGACTTAGATTAATATTGATAAGACTTTAAATTGAAATCATTTAGATTATTTAAAAAATATATACTACATCTTTGTATTTTTGTCATTAGTATGGTTAATGATCGTCATAAATAACTTGAAATTAAATATCGAAGCACGTTTTTGAAATTGGGATAGGTAAATATTAATTACTGTAAGATCTCAAGCCCGCGAAGCAAGTCCGTCTCCATTAGACCGGTAACCGACTTTGCTCGGCTCACACTTCTTTTTTTATTAACTTGGACAAGTTTTTGTATAGCCAGCTGACGTTATTAGCGGCGACCGCAATTTATTTTAATGGTCTGTGTAAATACTTGTCCTTATTCATTTCAAAATAGGAGGCTCCCTCTATGAATGAGCTTTACCTCAATTACTGAAAATATATATATAAAATGTTTTTTTTTGTTAATTTAGAGCCCTTTATTGTACTTCTTCTTATAGGTCATAATGAATAAATTACACGCATATAATATTTTTGTTTAATTATAAAAAAAGACAATTTTAAATATATGTCTGGTTGAAATACTGATTAGCTATAATCTAACACAAATCAAGGCTTTATCCATAAAACACTTGTTTTAACCATATGCTTAGTTTAAATACCATAATAACAATAATATCAAATTCGGTTTTCAAATATATTTTTTTTTTATTGATAATAGGCTCGCGTTTGACCACCATGTCACCTGATGATGATGTGGTCGAAGATGGAGCACGCTTACTTAAAAGTAACCTACTCACTCTTGGTTATAGCTATCGGGAAACACAAACTCCGACAGGGAATTCCAATCCTTAGCCGTACGCACAATGAAAATATTCTCAAAACGTTAATAAATTAAAGAAAAATATACTATATATATTTGTATATAACACTGGTATGGTTAATTATCGTTATTTTAAAGAAAAACTGAATTTAAACACCGCTAATCAAATCTTTGAAATTCAAATTCTCAGTTTTCTAACAAGCTTTTATGAATAAACCTTTATGTTAGAATTATTATTTTCATGATTTGGGCAGTATAAAGCTATTTGCTGAAATCTTTATGTATAGGATAAGATGAACACAAGGGATAACCCAGGCCCAAAATAAAAGAAGTTTCAAATAAAACAAGCCATTTCTTTAAATATTCGTGGTATTTTATCAGTAAAAATATTCCTCTCTACGAAGCACAAGCAGGTAAATACAAGTAAGGATTTCGACTGTACTGGTAAATATGATATGTCAATTGGCACAGTGGTTGAGCGATCAGCTACTGCGCTGCGTTTCACGGGTTCGATTCTCGCACGGAACTAAAATTTGTCTGTTGGCTAACAGATAGTTGTTCCGGGTCTGTATGTTTTAATCGCATCCACGAAACAAGGGAATTTTAATTGTATTTCTTTCATTTTTTTTCAATGTAATGATCTTAGTTATAAATATATTTATATTATATTTTTATTATATTAATTTTAAGCGCAACCGAATATATTTATATTTTTTATGTACGCCGTAATTGTTACATATATCAAACGAATTAATTATCTGTAATTATTTATTTTAGTAAATGCAAAATGAGCGTGATGTGGCAGCTCTTTTCTAATAAAGAAATAAATAAAGGGAAATCGTAAATGGTAGAGTACCTGTTTTTTTTTAAACAAACTATAAACTCCTATTGTTACAATAAAAATTATCGCCATTATTTTTCTGTATGTGAGGCAGCTTGTTTGCTATGTCCTTCGAACCACTGATTTAATTTACTTTATCCGATTATATCAGGTTATGTAGGTCGGGTTTCACTACATACATATTTCACATGCTCCTTTTGCCGCCCATGTTATACGTCGGCTACTATTACAACTGTGTGCTATTAAAATAATTTCCACAATGTATGATTCCAGCGTTTTTAAAGCATATTACAATCTCGATGCCTGGAACGGTTTTAATCTGGTTGGATTTGAAATTTACTTCTGTTAGTCAAAAAAGTCAAGTAATTAATGAAGTGATAAATAGTAACAGCCGCTCAAATTGGTCTTTAGGCCGTACGCGCACTGCCTTGCGGTGGCCGCAATTCCTGTAGTTCTACCGCATCCCAAAATTTGTGAAGTATGGAGTGTCATAGAAGTGCGCGCACTACGGTCAGTCTACCGGTGCGGTAGAAATACCGGAATTGCGGCCACCGCAAGGCAGTGCGCGCACGGCCTTAAGGTTAAACAACAATTGCAGACACCGGCCCGGGCCCGAGACCTAAAAAAATCCAGATTCCTCCATGTCTTGAAAATCACTTAAAGTCGTTGTACAGTCGCCAGCACATCAAGCTATCCGAATCTGTCAAATTTGTCCAATTGAGTTTGAACCTTATCGTGTTGCAATAAAGTTGTAAATCTATTAAATTATTTTGACAGATTGGGGTAGGTTGATGTGCCGGCCACCGTACTTGGCTGTCATTTGTATCTTTGAAGGCAGAAAAGGAGGTCAGATAGGCATTCGCTACATGAAAACACTAGTACTCTCCTGCATCCGGTATTCCGGTTAGACTGAAAGCACATCCCGATATAGTTGGCAAAGGTTATGCTTTTATTTAAGAAGTATTATTTAGTCTATGTATCATTGCAAGTTTGTGGAATATTGCGAATAAACCTAGAAAGGTTCAAAAAGGCACTGATTGCTATAAAGATAAACAAAAGTTGAGCTCCTTAAGTTCTAAGTTGAGCTACACGATAACTGACAAATGCTTGCACTATCTAGACCCATCCGCTACAAAACTGTGTGCTTCTTTCCTCAAAAGAGCACCACAGATTTGCATTCTCTCATGATTTGACCAATTCGAATTGAATGGACTTTAAAAGAGACGTTGACCTCTGAGTTTGTTTCGGTGTTCAGAGTAGTCAGCTAGGAAATACCGGCTTCATCTAGCTAAACTTAAAATGGTAAAAAATATTTATCGTGTAAAAGTGTTACTTATAGACAATTCACAAAATCAATACCTATATAATTTCTGAATCAAATAGTGGTTAGTAGAGGACTAGAAGGGACAGACAACCCAACAATAACAACGCGAATGATTGGTCATTTGCGTTGTTTATAAACCCCTTGTGCATTTCAATCTGTCTAGGTACTTATACCTGCCCTAATTACTTACATGGTTGTCATTATCTTATAGTTTAACAATTTTGCTGTGAAAGGACTTTTAAAGAGAGTTTCTCTGAATATGTTTCGGTGTTTCTTAGGTTAGGAAATACCGGTCTTATCAAGTTTAAATTGTTGAAAACAATATTTTATTTTATTGTTATGTTATATTTTTGTAGAAGTGAGTGTTATGATAGCGCGAATATACTTTTAGTTTACTTAATTTCCCTGTGAAGTTTATATTCTGTATCATCCTATATCCACAAACACTATGTTACATCCTAAAGTAGGATTTCGTATAATTCATGATTCATTGAGCCCACAGCCCGGAGGCGTGTGTCAGATAGGTCCCGTTAGGAAAGTCATTAGATATATAAGGCCGCTATTAACGGAAGAACAATAGACTTAGGAGTTTATGAGCAAACGATCCTGACTGACTCATCAGAATTGTGAAATTACAAGATTTGAACGATTCATTGGTTTTATTAACTCTCATATAACCTCAAAATATTGTTCTACGCCTGTTCTTAAAAAAAAAATATGATGAATACCACATTTTCATGTGATTGCCGCCAAATTATGTTTACATTTTAGAAAATGTTCTTTAAATATAATAGTACACTTACTTGGTCCTCGTCCCGGTAATCGATGATATTGCTTCTGGAAAAGAACAATATTCCAATTAGGTATGTAGTTTCAGACTTTATTCTAGTATTTTTCAATGCCAAGACGGAAAGCGGGTTGGCAGATGCCAGACTACACGATTTAACAATCAGACTGAATAATTTATTACATTTAAAGCATTTCTATTAGTAAACGTCTGAAGAAGCAAATCGACGGTTCAATTCAGTGAATTAAATCGTAAATTATTTACTATGAAAAACGTTCAAAATTAATCTACAATATTTTTTGAGCAACGTGAATGTTTAATAACCGAATACGTCTTCGCTTTCTTCTCTCTTCTGTTCTGATATCAGTCGTGCTATCATTGAACTGATATCTCAAATTACTACACACATAATCCACCCATCCACACTTATACTCGTAACTGTTTTAGCAATATATGTTTCTTCACTCTTGCCTAAATAAATAAAAAATAAGAATTATTTAATTCAGACGAAACAGGTTGGTGTGTGTACAGTGTGTACTGAACCTACATATCATAAAGTTTGTCAAGCTCGGTGGCGTGAATAATCTAAGATAAATAACACTTTTTGTGTTATTTATATTTAATAAACATGTATTTAATCACAATTTTCGTCTACAAAAATTCTGTAACTCTTGTAGGTATTGTACCGTTACAAACAAATTAACCGACTCAAAATTAGCGTAGTATCATGTGTTCAAATAAATAGCAAAGTTTTATAGACACAAACTCATGTAAAAAGCTTACTTTTACAACGCTATGCCCGTAGCATACACAAATCGTTTTTTTTAACAAAGTATAGAAATAGCATCATTTAAATGTAATAATAATACCTTACCTGGAACGAATCTTCTTAATAATAGGCCGCTGCGCCGTACTGTCATGGATTCTGACTTGCGTTGGATCTATTTCTTCACACGCGTCGTCATCAAATGGTAGCTGTCCGGTTCTCCTAGCTAGTATTGAGTCCATAAATGGACTGTATATTTGACCAGATGTACCAAGTATATCGTCTATATCAGTATAACGAGAGATGTATTTGTTCACGCCTTTCTGATAAGAATTTGAAGATGGTCTCCTAAATTGACGATTATTTTCGTAAGGTGAGGAACGGCCCCTGTAGTCTTCATTTTGTTTTGGTGTTTCCAAACCCTCAGGACTTCTTCTAGCTCCTAAAGGTTCATCGTCTGGTAGATGTAATGGGAACGGTGGGATATGTGCTGGAGGAACATAAACTTGGACTTCTGAATCAGATGACTCACTTTCTTCTGGCGGTGGAGGAGTAGGTAATTTTTCAACACCTTCTGGAATGTTCTTGTCACTTGCTAGCCACCAAGGCCGCTCACCTGATTCTATGTGTCGTATTCGTCTCAAAGGGAAGCTGCGTTCTGAACCCGATTTACTAAGCATTAGACTTTGTTCCGGTTTATTGCTATTTGTTGAGTTTTCGTTACTTGTGACCCACCAATCTTTTTGGTCTCCAGATTCAATACGTCTGACTTTAAAAAAGTTCAATTTGTCACTTTTTTCACTATCACTGGAAGACTTCCTTGGCGGACTAAGTCGTTCTATTCCTTCTGGGATATTTGCGCAACTGTCTAGCCACCACGGCTTTTCGTCATCAGCAAATTTACATTTTTTAATCAGTTTATTTGAATCTGAAGTTTCTGTCGAGTTTCCACTTGGCGTTTGATTTTCATGTTTATTTTCACTATTCGATTCAAGCCACCATGCTTTTTCTCCCGATTCAACATGTTTTATCTTGCGAGGAATATTTTTTTCTGACAGAGAACTTTGATTGTCAGTATTTTGAGCGTTACTTTTTTTTTCAGATTCAGAATCTAACCACCATGCTCTTTCTCCTGATTCTATGGGCCTTATTGCTTTGAGTTTTACTAGATTGTCGTCGTTAGATGCTATAATATTGTTTGTATCAATTTTACCTTTAGATAATCGGTCACTCTCTGTGTTAATATTTGAAACGTCTTTCCCTGTTGATTCTGAAGTGGAACTTTCTAACCAACGACTATTTTCACTACTCTCTTGATGTCTCATTTTAAATAGATTAGTAACAGGTGCCAGTGCGCGTATCAAGAATGATTTAGCCTCTTCAGTACCTGTTTCATTTTTTTGCGGAGATGGTTGTTTACCGGACCGGTCAGTTGGAATTGATAATTCGTCAGCAGAAGTCCGAGAAACTTCATTTGTTTTAGACTTGGATACAGTTTCATCTTCGCTGATAGATGATTGTGTCGATAAAGTGATACTCGATTCTGGGCTGGCACTCTCTCGAGAATTGGAATGTTTTAATTTTGACAGTCCATTTTGTAAATTACTACTAGATGAATTTTTTTGTATACTCTTCGTTGGAGATTTCTTTTCACTTACTTCACTTCCTTGATCTGAATCAGTAGAGCTTACTGATTTACTTCTCCTTTTGATAACTTTTTTTTTGGTACCTGCATCTGACGATGAATCTGTACTTGTTTTCTTCACTTTTATTTTTTTGGTCTTTGTTGCTCCCTCTGTTTTCGGTGCTTGTGGTGGTAACTGACTATTCGTTATTGTAATTTCTGGTGAAACAAGTTCATTAGATGTAACTGGACTTTTAGCCCTTTTTAATTTTAGATTGACGTTTATTATGATTTCCGAAGTATCATCACTTTTAGTTTGTTCGGGTGTATATACTGCCATGACTTCTTGCTGTGCATCATCTACATGGTTAGAGAAATTGGTATCTATATTGTTATTTTCAGAAAAGGAGTTGCAATTAGAGGTTTCCTTTCTGTCTGGTTCTGTACTCTGACTTCGACCTGACCTTTCTATGGGAGAATAAGAATTACTACCTGAACTTTCTCTTAAATTTGAATATTGCGTAGAATATCTACCAGCGTATCCCGTATAGTTGCTAGAGCTTGGTGTATAATAAGACCAGTTTGTCACGCTTGTCCTTGCGGTGCTACCAAATCTACTTGATCTTGTTGGATCATCTAATCTATCTGATTGAATTTCTTTATCTATCATTTCAGGTCTTTTCTTAGATCTGGTTATTGATTTTTCTATAGTTTTTGCCATATCCGCTCTTCTACTACGTACGTATGCAGAAGAACCTGGCGGGGTAGGTGAAGTGTGACGGGTTATTATATTTACCGTCTCAGTTTCATTTTCTTCTGACTGTGTTTCATTTGAATTTAAATTTTCTCTACTTTCGTTGACTGTTTCATTTTGTGATTTTAATTCTTCTACTTTAGGTGGTTGTGATACACATTTATCTGATTCACTTTTAATGGTTTCTGTGTGATTTACCGGAGACACCGATGCTCTTTTTACAGTTGGGGGACTTCTTAAATAATTGGAGGATAGTCTATTTGCTATAGCGTATCTGTTTACTGTAATTTCTGGTTTAGCTTCTGCTTTTGACGCAGGTCGTGTGTAATTTGAAGTTCGAGGATATAATTTGTAACTCGACAGGCTATTATAGCCTGTAGACTTGTCAGTCTTACATGGAATGTCTTTGTCGTGATCCCCAGGGCTAGGATCTCGGCTTTTATCTTTGAACGTTTTCGTTGTTCTCCTCTCTGGGCTTAAATGCCGAGAAGATCGGCTCAGATTGTATTTCGATGTCGAAACTGGACTTACGTCTCTACTTTTGTTCGTGGTTATTGATGGCACGGTAAGTTTTGAATAGTCTTTTTTTTCATATTTAGACGTAGGTTTTTCTGTTTTGTACGTATCATATTTTGAGGCAGGTTTATCAGCTTTAGTCGTGATGTATGCATCATATTTTGATATAGGCTTATCGGTTTTACTTGTGCTATAGGTATCATATTTCATTCCAGGTTTTTCTGTTTTACTTGTATTATAAGCATCATATTTAGACACAGGTTTTTCTGTCTTACTGGTGTTGTAGGGATCATATTTTGTAATAGGTTTTTCGGCTTTTGTTGTATTATACGTATCATATTTAGTGGGCGGTTTCTCCGTTTTACTGTAGTTTGCGTAGCGGTTGGCAATGGCAGAGATTGGAGTTTCTTCCTTAGCCGGGCGTTCAGGGCATAATATAGGGATGCTCGACGACTTGTAAGACGGTGTTGTATTGAGGTACTTCGCTGTTACTGTAGTCGGCCGTTCCGCGGCACTCGATGAACTCCTTCCGGCATCTCGACTCCGACCGTACGATGGTGTATCATACTGAAATAAGAAATAAATTGTGTTACTATCATTCTTATTGAGTAAAATGAACTGCTTTTGATTATTATAATAACAAACATTATGCATTGTACACGCACAGTGTAGTGTTGGTATGTAGATACCTATCTTCATCACTGTAACAAAACATAAAATCCATTTTCTTCGTTCAACATTATCATATAAGCTGTTCCTTTCAACGTTTTATAAATAGCGAAGGGAATGCGTGTATGGGTACACGTATGAAGATTATATACGGTGAGGGATTTTATTGATCCCTTCGTTATTCAGTATATTTAAGATCTTGGTATGGTACTGATTAATCGCGGGCTGAAGTGCGGAATCTACCGACGGTTTATTAGTGGGGATTTCGAGAAATCTTCTAAAGTAGGAAGGATATTAGCCTGTCAAGCTTTGATATGAGTAATTTGTTTTTAAAACTTATTTTAGTTTGGTCATAAGTTTGCCGTATACCGCATCCCCAGCTATTAACGTGTTGCACAGTTTTCAGCCTTATACATACTTATTATAATTAAATAGGTGATAATAATTTGTAGCTCTATGTATCTACCAGATTATGATGTCCAGTTCATCTTTTGCGGAAAGCTAAACGCGCTCTCAATTGTAACTTCTATTTAAGACGTTTGATTCCTAAGAGACATGATAAATAAATACTGTCAATGTTAAGAAGACCCACACGAACAAAACGTTTTGGGAATACCTTCATTGTGCGTACGGCTAAGGAGTAGAATTCCCTGCCGGAGTCTGTGTTTCCCGATAGCTATAACCTGGGGGTCTTTAAGTCAAGAGTGAATAGGTTACTTCTAGGTAAGCATACTCCATCTTCGACCACATCATCACTTACCATGAGGTGAGATGGTGGTCAAACGAGAGCCTATAAATAAATAAATAAACATAATTTTCCAAAAAAATGTAAGTGCTGCTATAGGATACCTTTTTCGGTGGGATAATCATCTAATTACTCTTTCAGCTCCAGATGGAACGGAAGGTTTCTTACTCGGCTTGAGAGACGATAATGTATTTGTTTTGAAAGCGATGAGTTAAAACTACATGTTTGTTAAGATTGATTCTATCTCAAAATCATAATGTGTTGTTAAGTTAAGCCACCCTTAATGTCACTTCAGATGCATCTCTACATCAACTTTATTTGTTTCCTAGAGTTCCCGATCACATTATTCGTAACCAAATTTCCAGACGTGTCCTAATGTAAGGAAGCAATAAAAGAGAAGTTACTATCTAAACATGTGCTTTTCTCAATCTAGTTTTCTTGTTGGTCACAGTACTGGAGCTGTACTTTTGCTGGTCACTGACGGATCTGCCAAATACCAGCTTGATGCACTTGAGTCTATCGAGAAATGGGCCAAAAGGCTCATCGGCAACGAGAAACTGGTCGAGACAAAGCTCCAAAGCCATGAAGATCGGCGACGTGTTGCAAGCCTATCAGTTTTCTATCGGTTACATTTCGGGGAGTGTGCGATGGAATGGCACAGTCTAATTCCACTAAGCCTGTTCCATCATCGGACTACAAGACAAACGGCGATGCGCCATCGTTACATGGTGGACATCCCACCCAGACGCACGAAATGTTTTGGGAATACTTTCATTGTGCGTACGGCTAAGGAGTGGAATTCCCTGCTGGAGTCTGTGTTTTCTGATAGGTATAATCTGGGAGTCTTTAAGGCAAGAGTTAATAAGTTACTTCTAGGCAAGCGTGCTTCATCTTCGACCACATCATCGCTTAATATCAGGTGAGATTATGGTCAAACGCAAGCCTATCATCTAATAAAAAAAAAGATTTCTTCTGGGCTAAGCTTTGGCTTTTATCTTTACTTTTCAATTTTAAATATTTATTTTGATATTTTAATCACATAGATTAGTTCATTGCATAAAAGTAGCACAACCTGTTATTGAGAAGAAGGCACTGACTCCAAAAATACAGGTATTGTATACCTAGCTTGGTAGGCTGGGCTTCACTATGTCTGTAATATTTTTTATGCCAATAAGTAAATTTCTTATTCTAAAATTTTACCATTATTATCTAATTTGACTTATTTTACATCAGCTATGAGTTTTAATTGGTGGATATCATAATATATTTTTTCACCATTTAACCGTAAACTCTATTGCCAAGGTTTTATAAACTGACTTCCATCTTTACACAGACGATTTACAGCTCTATCGACTTAACTACTATTGATAGCAATTTCATTCTCATGCACTAATTATGTAATATTACCGCGTTTCATCCCTCGACTCTGGAAAAACTTTAGCTAACAATCAGCCCCATCTAAATAAAATTTAAAGTTTATGATATATGTATTACCAAGTACATTTTCTTGTAGCTTCAACGATTATGTATATCTCACAGGTATACGTCCAGTATAATATCGACGGTTAAAAGGAAATAGGGTATAAACGACATTTTGGACTGGTATTGTTTTGAAAGCCGACTGTTTCTTGTGTTCTATGTATTATCTTTTATACAACCTTTACCTTACCTTTACCTTATCCTTCTTTTACTATAACACTTATTCAACTGTCTGATCTTTTAATAAAAAAATACATCAGTTTTGCTAAAATTCTAAACTTTGAATGGCTCTCCTAAACATTTCTTTTTTTTTCGCTTATACCCTATTTCCTTTTAACCATAGATTTGATAATTAGGTACGTTATATAGCACCTTTTTTCAAACCATCTCATAACTTCTCCCGCTGTGGGTGGAGTGAAAGAGAGTGTCAGACTTCTACTGACTAAAATCCACCCTGTTAATTCAATTGTCTTTCCGTACTAGGGCCGATATTTATTTATTTAAACCTTTGTTACAATAGTGGTACATGGGCGGACTTAATGCAACAAGGCATTCTCTACCAGTCAACCTTTGGGCTAAAAAGACTGGCAGAACATTCCAGCGACCTCGGCAGGACATTATATAGTACCTAGGTACTTAATTTATTTCGCGTTTTACTTTAGCCTAGCAGCTAAAATAGAACTGTTACAAAAAGAAAATAAAAAGGACAGGTTGGAAACAATAAAACGAGTTCCTCTGAGCATCTCCTTTCGCGCCCGTCTAGCCCGCCAACTCACTTGCGCCGGCGCATGTCCTGAGCTTCGTAAATAAACGATTAATATGTTGCGTTATTGCGTATCATATTATTAGGCCGCCCGCTTGAAAAGGACAGGGCTTAAAGTTTTAATTGTGTAGACTCATACAGGCGTCGTTGGATAGACGGCATTGTTGCCATGTTGAGAAGAGCTTGGCTCAAATTGGAACTACAGCGTGGATATTAGGGAACAGAAGCTTGTACACAGAAGTGGGTAAAGTTAGGTCTTAGACAGACGATGATACAGTTAGGCTTCGAAAGAGGATTAGGGGGTTAGGTACGGTAGTTGAGAAGATTCTTACCTCTCCTATCGTTGAAAGGCGATGAGAGTCTTCTCATTTTTACTGACCTATCTACAATATTTAATTTTCGTAAACTATTATTACTATACTATACTACACTATTATTAACTATAATATATTTGAAGGCCGTACAAACATTTGTCCCGGTGCGAGAATCGAACCCGTGGCACACAGCTCAGATGCCATTTCTCCACCACTCTGCCGAATGTGTCGGCAATATTCAAAATTCAAATGGTCAGAATTGAAGCACTAAATATTATTTTAGACTAAATTTTAAAATGACCTTGTTCAAAATATTTCTAGCCTTCAGAAGTCGTTGTGCATATCAAAGGATTTTATTTACATCTTTTTCGCCGCTGCAGTAGTTATAGTGTTACGGTAAATATAAAATACTTACGTAGTTTCTAAAAGACATGTTGCCAAGACATCAGCTCTCTTCCATTAGGCGGGGCGTAGCAAGCATCCAACTCGAGTGAATTCTGCAATGAAATTAATCATTGTTTTAATAATACAACACTATTGCATTACGTTATTTGATGTCATATGGTGCAGCTTTAAAATATAAAGAGAATAATAAATCGTGGCTAAAATTGAACATTGTAATTTCTATTTGTGGGTAGAATTTGTCGACGAATGGAAGTAACCAACAGCATCTGATTAATCGCTGCATTTTTTTTATTAATATGAACCCACATTGTAATAATTGATCTTTCTGATATTAACTGATGTGGATTTTGGTACATTGTTACGTGCACTTTTTAGATAGAGAAATTTACTCTATCTACACCAGGGGTGGCCAACTTGATCAGAGCTCAGATCGACTTTTTACCGACGAATCCCTGTGGGATCTACCAATTACATACTTCTTGAAATTTTAAATGAAAAAGTATAGTTTTTGATATAGTTTTTTTTTATTAAACGGTGAACATAAAATTCAATTCTTAGCAACTATTTACGGCGTAATGACAATGCTTACACTAATATTATAATTGCTTCCGCTAGTTTTGAAAAGTCAGGTTTGTAGTTGGAAATTGCCAGTCCCAAGGAGTCCAAAGTATGAGCATCCGTTAAGCGCAAACGTTGTTTACTTTTCGTTTGTTTTAAATAAGAAAATGTAGACTTACATAGATCATATTATGTTGAACCAAAATCTGAATGCACATTTCTTTAAATTTGGATATTTCTCGTTGGAAACTAATGCCCAGAAGTTTAGACCAGAGGATGTCCTTGCTTTTGCAAATATGTCGCAGCGAAAAGTAATAATTTTGTTTTGCAATATCATGTGATCCATTTGAAATATATCTGCAAATTTTATAGCTATTTTCATAATGTTCATTGTGATCAATGGAGTTTTTCAAATCCATAAAGCGATTTTCAAAGTCTTTTCAGACTTCAAAAATATCGCTGCCTTAATTTCTGCCGTGTATTTGTCAGGAATAAAATAGTGGTTAGGATGTTTTTCCATATCATCCTTGATGTTTCTAAATTGTTCAATTTTTTTTGGCGATGGCTTCTATCCTAAAATAGAAGACATCGACAAAAACAGTATCTACAACGTGTAATTTAAAGGGTATATACATACCGAGTGCACGGCTTCTTTGGATGATAACAAACGATATAGCAAGGGTTTTGTAATCCTATGTCTACATGTGTGGAGCATATTAAAAATTTCAATACGTTGATACCAGAGACCGAATTTTTCAAATTAACAAGAATGAAGAGAATTATTGTTTTATTGGCAAGTGATGGGGAAAGCGATGACCCTCATAGTGCTGTGACACGTTTGTTATTATTGGTATTCAAGAAACATATGAAACCAATAATTTGGGGTCAATTCTGTGAGTCACTTATTTTGAGCTGAAACTGTGCATAGAGACTCCATACCAGAAGTTGTCTTCAGTCCTTTTGGATAGATATGGGGTTTTCGTTACACGTTGTATATACTGTTTTTTTTTTGTTTAAAGGTAACTAGCAATGTGGGTAGATTTTACATTACTAGCAATCTTGTTAACCCCTCCAACTAAGCTAAATATGGTTGTATCTGGAGTGGGTTCACGGCAATAGTGTAATGGGTGGGATTCGAACTCGAGACCTCTCGATCACAACTCCGACACCTTATCCATTAGGCTATTGACACTGAAATGCTGCAATAGAACTCATGATTTCTGTTAGTGTTTTATTCTTGCCTTGCAATGTAATTCCAGATTTAATATGCTCAGTTTTCCGGAAAAATCTGCTAAAACTGCTAAATCACATTGCCAATCTAAATCAAGCAGCTGTTGATAATCATCACCCCTCTCTTCAAGAAATTTTATTATTTCGTAGAATAGATCTCGAAATCTTTGCAAAAACTTGCTCCGACTGAACCACCTGACATCAGTGTGCAATAGTAACTCGGAGAGATATTACTTTGGAAAGATTTTCCATTTATAGAATTTACGATCTTGAAAAAAAATTTCAATCACATGCTTGTGTTTAGTATCTAACTAGCCAATACTTGATGATGAATTATGCAGTGGTAGCTAATGAACTAAAATTTATTATTATTAGGTATTTATTTAAATTATTTCAACTTTTAAAAATTAAAATTATGTTTTGCCTTGCCGCGATCGACTCGACTAATAGCCACGATCGACTAGTCGATCACGGCTGGTTGGCCAGCCCTGATCTACACTATAAGAACTATAAATAAGGACAGCATAAAAGCGTGATACAATGAGTAGTGTTAACGATAAAAGCAATATTTTACGGACAATATTTGGATGGATTGACAAAGAAGGAGAAAATAAATACGCAGTCAGTCCATGGTGGTGGTGATGGGTGCTTTTATGATATAAATAAGAATCAGCATGTTTATAGGTAATTTTATTGATCGCATCTTAAAGATATCATTATTTTCTTTTCGAGTTCAGCTGTGCGTTTATTTTTATGTGACATCTCGCAGGTCACCTCTTAACTGGACTTGGCTGTGATGCATTAAAAAAATAACAAACTGGGCGACTAGGCAGACCTCAGCTTAGGGCGTCGCAGGGGGAGAGCAACTAGGGACAGGCTAGATCAGATTATTATTACGGGTTAAATTTAAAACTTCGGGCTCAGAGTCGCGGGCTGGCCGGCAAGGATCGAGGTTCAGCTATGTGTGCACACATTTCTGGCTTTTTATATGTGCCTAGCTCTGCTAGCTTCCTTCTTCCACAGTTGCGTTAGGCTGACGGAAATAAGCGTAACATCACGCAAAGGCTATTACGCAAGTTTTCCTCACCCATAATTACCTCGTCATTATTGCATATCTTAATGTTTTGATGCTCTATTTTCGGTGAATAATTAAATTTCCTTTACAAAGAAAATTTACGAACGATAAGTACCTAAGATCAACGAGAGAAATATGATGGGGTTGGCGTATCCACTGGGATAAAAAAAAACCCAAATTAATTTAATAAAGAAATATAAAAAAAAAACGAGAGAAATAGCGAATGTAATCACTAAAATAAAACGGTTTTAATTGATTAGGACATGCCATTATTGAGATTCAGTACCTATCGAGTTCAGCTAAGAGTCATTTGTATTTTACAGGCCTGTAGTAACGGTTACAGTTAATGCAATGTACATATATGGCGATTCCCTATTCCTAGTGCAGCTATAAGTTTTATTTTACGAGTTGTGTTAGGTCGAGGTATCTTATATGTTCGAGCGTACGCGTATGCAAACGAAAGCTAGTGTACTTACATACCAAGTATCTTAACTAGAAGAAGATTTATTTAAGAGGGTAAGCATAACACCTACTCGAAAAAGGACGTTTTTCTTTAGCTCTCAGTTTTAAAAAGTTTATAAATTTCTTGGATAGTGACGTGAAATTGTTCCTTTTTATCTTTATCTGCTTAGCCTTTTCCTAAAGCCTGCAATACATTTTACAAGTTTACAAAAACCGACACCGATCCGAAGTGAGGCAAGTGATCACGAGCAACGGCGAGCGAAGACAAGTTGCACTAAATGAGCTCTATACACGTTGGCGCTGGCCTCCACTAGGCCAACTAGGCAAGTGACACCGAGCGATAGCAAGACAAGGCAAATATATCGTCTACATGTTGGTATTGGCCTTCACTCGACAACGCTCGGCCAACATGTATTGCAGGCTTAACAGTGTTGGGGTCGGCTTTCTGTATAATATATGCACCAGTGTTTTACATGCAGCGACTGGTTATCTGACCTCAACAACCCAATAGCTGTAACACGATACCCCTTAACAAGACTGTTGTCTGATTCTCTGGCTTCTCACGTAACGACTTTAATAGATATTATATAAAAGACAGCCGGAGCCAACAGTTTAACGTGCTTCCAAGACACGGAGGAATCTAAAGCCGGCTCTACACGTTGGCCAATAGGCATTGGCCACTACATTCGCCACTGTGTTGGCGAACGTGAAGAGCCAGCTTTATATGTTAAGATGGGGACTGCAGCTACGGATCGACCTCAGAAACGTTGCGGCCCATGACGTGTTAAAACGTGAGTCGTTCGAGCGAGAAAGAGGGATGAAGCTATGCACGCTATATAGCTCCATCCCTGTTTCTCGCTCGAACGACTCACGTTTTAACACGTCATGGTATGGCCACGATCTCCTCAGAAAACTGTACTGTCTAAAATTTACTAAAAATTCCGCTGTAGACTTAGATATAAAACGTAGTAGTTACATATAGGTATGCAAAAATGGTTCATGTATAAGGTAAACCAACTGATTGAAACGAAGATGTATATTTTTAGTTTCCATTTTCCTATAAATAGTGAACGTCTCCTCTTTAGTGAAGACAGAACAAAACGTCATTGGTGTGCCCACGCGTCCACGTGTATACGTCAAAGCAATAAGACCACAACGAGATCCTTTGCGCAAACGCACCGAACAACAGAGCAATTCTATACCGATCTCCGACTACGTAAGAAATACCAGTTTCTTTTTAGTTTGAAAATAGAAACGTTTTTAGTTTCCGGACTGACCTATATCGATTGAGTCAATGAACAAAAGATAGATGGTCAAGTTCCTAGCATTTTGATGTGGACCACAATTTTGAGCTCTATTACTTTAACAGGAAAGTTAATTTTCGTTTGTGAATTTTTCCTAATTACTCCGACCCATGTTTCGCTTCTGGTGTACTAAGATATAGATCACACTGACAGATGCAACGATTAGACTTGATTTTATTTACCTACCTAATTGTAAGTTATGTGTTGCTATAGAACTATAAATAATATACCTAGTTACTATATTTTTTTAGAATATATGTATCTATATTAACTTAATACGCTAAGGCGTCGAAGTGAAGTAGGTAAGTAGTTAGTTCGTAGTACACATAAGTTTATTTTCTTTTGTTCTGATATAATTAGTACATACATGATTATACAATATACATCTGGTAGGTAAATGTTCTTATGGGAGTAACTAAAAATCTTGTTTGTTAATTTAAACATAATATATCATATTACTATAAATTATGTTTATTAAAATAAACATAATTTATAGTAATAAATAAATAATGCCTATTAGGTTCCCACTGCTGGGACACAGGTTTCCTCTCTATGACAGGGAATGGGCCGTAATGCACTATGACGGCCCATTGCCGGTTGGTGAATATCTCATGACTTTTTGGTCCCAGGTCATGTCGGTATCTTCACGATGTTTTTTTTTCATTGATCTAAGAGCAGTGGCGATGATATAAATTACACGAAGTAATGTGCCAATTTAAAAAAATACTTTGAATGTCGAATCAATATGATTAGTTTTTTATTAGAGAAATGTTAATTTATTTATGAGTAAATAAATATCTTTGACCAGAAATAAATTGATTTGAATACTTGACGACTTTATGCTTTTAAGTGTTTGTGTAGGTTGCTCCATTTTCGTTAAAGCATGGCCTTAGCGGTCAATGCACCTATTTTTTTTTTTCATTTTCAAATTTGTAATAGGAACTACAGAGTTATAGCCGCCTTAAGTCATCATAGATATCGTTCTCGGTCTACTTTTTTTTTCTACGATAAATACATAAGTTTCGGACTTCCTTAAAAGTATTAGAGAAAGGGCAATGAACTCTATTCTGATGCTAACACGAAAAAGACTATTAGATATAATTTGGTCCACTTTTACCAAAAAACATTGTAATTTTTTATGTTTTTATAAAATAATTGTATGAAAACTGCGCGAATTCTGAGTACGTCTCGGGTTCGATTCCCGGGCCGGTCGAAAAGTAATGTTGGGTTTTTCTGTAAGGAATTTCTCAGTAGTAGCCCAGAGTTTTGAAGTTGCCGGTGTGAAACTCTGTGCTGTAATTTGTACATCTTTGACAGTTGTCACGGGTAGTCAGAAGTCAGTAAATCTGACACTGGCCTAGCCAATACTCAGAGTGCATCCAGATAGACTGGATACCGGCCCCAACATAATCGGTAAAAGGCTAACTAGATGAAAGAGTATGAAAACCGTCTTATGATAGTTTTCTATTCATTAATTTTAAGCTATTGCATAGCTTTTATCGCGGGCTTTGAGCGCGTCAATCAAATCAAGAAATTCCGTAACGAAAATAAACCTAACACCCCCCACTCCGACCGGCACAGCGGTGCGACGTTGAAAGCCGTGCATCGTCTAACGTCGTTTCAGTTCGGCAGACTTCAGCACGGTGTTTGTGTGCGTGCGACTAGACGTATGCGTGTAGACTAGCTGCTGATAAACCTATAGCTTCAATGATAAAAAATCCTGAATAACCTACATGTATTGTAAGATAATAAAAATATTTTAAACAATATTAACTTCTTATTTATTCAATAAAAGAAAAAAAAATGTTTTCTTATTAGTCACCACGCTCAAAAAGAGTAACTTGAATTAATATCAAAGAAAAAGAAAAATACTGCATAATTAAAATAAATAAATAATTATAATTGCATAAGTTGATAAAAAATGTTATATAGTCCCCGAGTGCCACACTCATTTTTTTCTAAGTGTTTTTTTCGTGCACAGATAAATCAATTAATTGACGTTATAATTGAAGTTAGTCGCTACCCGGACTATCTTTGGTACTTTTTTTATCTTTCAAATACACAGAAAGCTTGTTCACGGTTGCAATTGTAAACATTAGCCATGACTAAGGTTCTACATAAATAACTTTATTGCTATTCAAATAACCTTTGATATCACAAGGGTATTTCCATCGTCTGTACAAGTTTAAGCTGGAATGTTTTACAATAATACGGTGGGTACGAGGAAGAGCAAAACTCATAAAATACTCGAGACTAGCTGTTGTTATACATAGGTATAACACATTTACACAACAAAAAAGAAAAAAAACAAACGATTTTTTTTTTGATTTTCTGGTTTTCTGTTTGTCCGAGCTAACCTCTGGAACGGCTGAATCGATTTTTATGACACTCATTAGGAATAGGTATAGGCCCCTGCCTATACCTATTCCTAAGGAAAGATATAAGGGCGTTCTGGGATATAAAGTAACACTATAACCTTTTATAGTGTTACTTTATATCCCAGAACTCCCACAGGATCGGGATTCACACTGTAAATCCGGGCACAGCTAGAAATGAATAAAAAAAAAATATACGCAGATCTGTCTGCTATAAACTAGGAGTCTTTAAGTCAAGAGTGAATAGGTTACTTTTAGGTAAGCGTGCTCCATCTTCGACCACATCATCACTTACCATCAGGTGAGATGGTGGTCAAACGCGAACCTATTCTAAATAAAAAAAAAAAAATTAAAAAAAAATTAAAAAAAAAAAATTTTGGCATGAATGAGTACCAAACATTCATACATCCATTCTAAAGTGTAGATGACACTTTCGGATTTTCAGATTTCGGGAACCTAATGAAGGAAAATTCAGGTAAAGTCTAAGCAGATGTTATAACTGCTGATGATAACTGACATTGATTAGAATCTTGAAGTTTAATATTAATTACGTCTTTAGATAGAGAATTAGCCAGTGAAGGTGTTTATTAACTGAAAGGGCAAGCACGGGGTCTGATAATAACGCAAAACTTCAATCCATTACTTCTAGTAGGTACGCATTTAGTTACTTTTTAACAGCCTTTTATGTCGTCGAGCTGTAACTATCTATATAATAAAATCTAAGAATCTGAATTATCATGAAACTTGGCAATTATATGTAGATTAGATAAAAACACAATATTATGATACCATCGACCTGGTCTGATGATTGTATTGGAAGGTGGCTAATGGAACCTTGGACTGCCTACTAGTAAACATATCAAGTTTGAGCTAATTTTTTGGCTTTTTAGTGCAGTACGTAAAAGCGTGTTTTTGTTTATTAATTTATTAAAGCTATGCGCACGAATTCCTGGACGCCCTATGTTAGCTTATTTTTAGGTGTATGTATGTAGTTTAGGGTTATTATTTAAATGAATATTCTCATTATAAATAATTAAACAAATGGTTAAAATTGAAACTACGGTTATGGAAACTTAATGAACACTTACAAAAATAAATATGGACGCGCTAAAATCTGTCCACAAAACGCTCACACTTTAATACTCGTATGTTCCGGTTAATGTAACAGATTAAACAAAATATGGTAGAATTTGTCGGTTTTTTTACTTGTTCCTGTATGGCATTACATGTCATTAGTTTTGTTCCGGTCTTAGCAACAGATGGCTTCTTGTATAAACTATTTTTTCTTTAATAATGACCATGCCTTTGTAAGAAAAGGGAAGTAAGGATGCAACAGGTGGCTATCGGTGAACGAAAGGTTCATTAATTATAACGAGCACTCTTTTTCATTAATTATTATCTAAGTTTTAATAAATCTTCTTTTCTACTAATCCCTACTTATTAATATAATAAATGCAAAGTAACTTTTTCTGTCTACTAGGCTTTCACGCCTTATGCGGAGATCGTGAGGTCCATGGCCCTCTATGGGGCTTCTGCGTAGGCGCTGAATATTCAGCGGCGAACAGCCCGCCAGGTGGTCGAATCTCAGAGGGTCATGGTCATCCGACTGATCCGGGGATACCGCACGATCTCCGGGGAGGCAGTGATCCTCCTTGCCGGATTACTGCCGTAGGATCTGGAGGCGGTAGCCCTCGCGCGCGTTCTCGTTCAAATGGCGCGCGGAGGTGCTAAGCCGGGGTGAAACTCTGCCGCCGCGGCAAATTGCGGCTCAGCGGACAGAGCTCCGGTGCGATCTCATGGCAGAATGGAAAGAGCGGCTGTCACAAACCAAGGCTGGGCATGCCGCAATCGTGGCGATAAGTCCTCTCTTTGAAGAGTGGCTGGAGAGACGCCACGGCGTCCTCACCTTCCGCCTGACGAAGGTGCTTACCGGACACGGGTGTTTCGGGAGGTACCTGTTTCGGATTCAGCGGGAGGACACGCCCGGGCAGCGACATTGCGTGGATTACCCGGAGGACACAGTAGAGCATACGGTGGAGGTATGCCCTGCTTGGGCAGAGCCTCGCCGTGTCCTCCTTGAGGCGATTGGCAGCGGTGACCTCTCGCGACCGGCTCTGGTTCAGACCATGGTGCGGAGCGAGAGGGAATGGGATGCGGTCGCCTCCTTCTGCGAAACAGTCATGCTAGCGACGGAGGAGACCGAACGTGCGAGGCAGAGACAACTCTCTTCCTCACGCCCCAGCCGCCGCGGAAGTCTCCCTGGGCATCGAGGATCGCGAGCCTATCTCTGGCCACCGTAAGCGCGGGCTTGCTTGTCGGCGGCGCGTTTTGTTCTACGTGCGCCTCAAGGAGCTGTCAGCACCAGTGACGGGGCCCCATAAGGCCATTGACTGCCGGGGTTGCGGGAATGTTCGAACGAGATACCGCAGCCCCGGAACTTACAGGCAGCTGAAGGAACAAGGTGGGTTTTTAGTCAGTCGAAGTCTAACACTACCTTCCGCTCCACCCAGAGCGGGAGAAGTCATTCGATGATTTTCCCAACCAGAAAAAAAAGGCATTCACGCCTAAACTTCTTAACCAATTTAAATGAAATTTGGTACAGACATAAAGTTGACCTTGGGATAGACGTTTATCCCGGGTTACCTTTTATTCTGGAAAAACGTCATATTCCTGCGGAATATCGTTGTGAATTCCAGGCGGTCGAAACCGTCGAAAGTTTTCATGCGTTGATAAAATAGAAAGAAAAACCAGAAAACGTGTTTGTGAGTAAATAATAACAGCCACGCCGATTCATTAAGGTTAAGCAAGACTTGCCTGGGTTGGTCCGTGCAATTGTGACTATCTTAACAATTATTCTTTTGTGCCTCGGAAAGCACGAAAAGCCGTTGATCCAGGCTGTAATTAGTATCTTTGACAGCGTTACGGGTAGTTTGTTCTATTCCTGTCACCGTTCTTGTCAAGAGATATCGTTTCACACTTCTACTGGGTTGTGGAGGTTAGATTGGCAGGTCGTAGATCACGTAGAACACTAGTACTCAGCTGCACTTTGTTAGACTGAAAGCCGAGCCCAACTTAGTTTAAAAAGGAAAAAATTGAAGATGATTTAAACTTTACCGAGAATATTCGCTGGCCTACTGCCATATGTATTGTATAGGTTATCTATATCTATACAATACATATAATAAAACAGTAAAAAAAATGTGTCTGTGCATTTGAATTTTATACGAAAATCTATATATATAAAAGCGAAATACTTATTATATTAATCACGAAATCTCAAAAACTAGATGTAGGACTTTCAAATTTTGCATGGGGGTTCCTTTTAGTACGTAGATGCTCGTTAAGATGGGAATTTTGCGATATTCCCACGGGATCGGGATTTACACGGGAAAATCTTCCCACGTGAACGAAGTCGCGAGTAACTGCTAGTATATACATATAATAAAACAGTAAAAAAGTGTGTCTGTACATTTAAATTTCATACAAAAATAATAATTGAGGTGGGTTAAGAAACGGTAAGATGGCAAAAAAATATTTAAAAAAAAGTCTCTCTGTTTGTCTGTTTGTACACGCTAATCTCCGGACTTACTGGATGAATTTTAATGAAATTTGGTAACTAGATAGTTGACATCCTGGAATAACACATAGGCTACTTTTTATCCCGGAATTCCCACGGGATCAGGATTTGCGCTGGAAATCCTCCCACGCGAACGAATTTGCGGGCAGCAGCTAGTCTACCAATAAATATGAGTATTTACTGAAAAACAAATTGCTCGGCAATTTCCTCTGTGTATTCGTATAGAAGATAAGACTTACAAAGAAAATAGCGTTTGGACAATCGCCATCAGACTTAAAACACGGAAAATATTATTTCCGCGTGTTTTCAAACGATTTGCATGTTTATACGTCTCATTACATTACTCGTACTTACGAAAACTAAGAATATCGTTATTCAGTCATTGCACTAAGTCTATTACACAGGCCGACACACATTTTGGTGCCTATAATTTAACACCTGATTATGAATATGTCCTTATCACGTGATATCAAATCTGCAACTATTTTATTTTGTATCAGGTCTAGTTTACGAGATATTAAAAAAAGAATTTATGAAGATTTTTTATTTATTTACAAATTTTTACATAATAAGTGGTGTTTTAAGTGAAATTAATTGAGTGTAATTGGACGTAGTTATGCAAAAAGGATCCAATCCACACTTTTACCGCCCATAAAACCGCCCATTGTAACACCCTTTGTAGTTTTTTAAGTTCTTATTTAATTCTGCTATGGTGTACAATAAAGAGTATCTATCTATCTTTTAACGAAATTGAGTTATTTATACCAAACGCATCTTCAGGGTGATATATTAAAGATATCAATATAACTCGATTTCGGAAAAAGTGTGGAATGGATCCTTTTTGTATAACTACGTTCAATTGATTTGGACAGTCGCGCATGATAGGGAATCGCAAGTTGCAAGTTGGTTGGGTCCACGGTTCATAACCTTAACGGAAACTGTCCCCTAGGAAAGTGACGGTCACTATTTCCGTCCTTCGTGCCACGGAAAGCAAGCTGGTTGGTCCCGGTTGTCATTTGTACATCGTTGACAGTAGTTACAGGTAGTCAGAAACCAGAAAATCGCTTCATGTAAACTACTAGTAGTATTCGGTTATATTTTTAATCACGGGGAAATGTATGGAAGTTCATGTGCTCTGTAAATTAACAACCAATAAATGTTTCCTTGGATGCGTGTTTTCATCTGATTGCTTCTCAACACCAGAAATAAAAAGACTGGTTCAGGTTTAAAGATTGACCAGGATTGACCATTCAAATGGCCCATCGGACATTATATCCTTTTCCATAATTATATATTGCACTATTTTTTTATTTGTCTTTTTCTATTTTTTGCATTTGACCACCATTTTCACGTGATGGTAAGCGATGATGTGGTCGAAGATGAAGCACGCTTATCAGTCAGGAATACAGACTCTCAACAGCAACTCCACTCTTTAGCCACGCACAATCACAGTATTCCCAAAACGTTTTGTGCGTATAGGTGGGATGTCCACCATACAATGATGGCGCATCGCCGTGGTCTTGTAGTCGGATGATAGAAGGTGTTTGGTGGAATTCGATTTTTCAATTCCATCGCATAAATATATTTTTTTGTTTGTTTGATACCGATTACTGGCGAAACAAATATAGTTATCGTTAAAATTTGACAAGACTGTACCTACGCTAGTTTAGTGAGGTAGGTAATATTTCCGTAAACAATGCAGTCACTTATCCAACAAGATTCATTCAGAGATTTGTTGAAACGTTTAAATATATTATTATACGACTTTAAAGCGAAAAGTATATCTATTGGTCGTTCGACCTCCATTACGTGGCAATAAACTCGCGGAGATGTCTTAATAACTTTGTATTATTAAACATTGTATCTATCTATTTTGTACATTGGTTTAGGTATTATCTGTATTTTGTAGTATATATTTTACTCTATTAATTGGACTATTTACGCCAGGTGCATTGAAATATTAGACACGAAAATAAGAATCAATAATTTTAAAATCGACCAGTTTACTAATATTGGAATCAAAATCACATAAACTTTGACATCATCGAGATTATCTCTAAGAACAAAAATAGGAGACTCGTAAAAGATTCCCAGCAGTATTTTACCAAAAAAACGTACCTAAATTAAAACACTTCTCTATTTGAAATCTTTTTTTTTTTTTTTTTTTTTTTTTTTTTAGGTAGGGCCACTTGTAGATCAGCACACTAAGGCTGTGAGTCTACTTAACCGGACTTTCCTGTGGTGACCTCTAATAAATTAAAGGCCCCCAGCCAGGGCTTACAAACTAAAATATACTTAAAAACTAATGACCGCACGCTAAGGGCACTCCCTGTGGAGTACGGGCCTCGGCATAGCGGGGTCATTTTGGGAGGGCAGCAAAGGGACAGGCTGGGTCATATTATTTTCGGGAGTATTTATTGCTACTGGCTCAGCATCGCGGGCTGGCTCGTTTGGCAAAGGTCGGGGAGGATTTTCATTACAGGTACGCGGACGTCGCGATGGGCCTCGTCGGCGAGGCCGGAATAAGGAACGCGTTCTGTATATGTGTTTTCTAAGAGTGCTGGTTTCCCTACTGCTCTCTTGTCGGATGGTGGTGGGGTCGTCAGGCTCGTCTAGGATGATACGCGGGCGACGAACCCGAGAAATCTTGGAGGGTCTGTATCGGGCGGCCGATACGATCAGGGGGTTAGTGTGGGTCTCAGCAGAGGTGAAGTAACGCACTGACATGCGTTTCAACACTTGCTTTATGGTCGGGAGTTTGAGGTCTACGTGGAGATCCTCGTTCCTACAGAACCAGGGCGCGCCCGTGGCCTTTCGGAGAAAACGGTTCTGAACGACTTGCATCCTATGGATCTGGTTGGGACTGGCATGAGCAAACACCGGACAGGCATACGTCATGATAGGACGTATGCATGTCGTGTATATTCGGATTTTACATTTAAGGGAGAGCTTGCTGTGTTTATTCAGCAGGGCGTGGAGCCTACCGAGAGCGAAAGCGGCTCGCGAGCGAACCGACTTTATGTGCTCACTGAAATTCAGGAACTGGTCGAGGATCACACCTAAGTATTTGGCTCGCTTCTCCCAAGGGATTGGCTTGCCGAACATAGTGATCGGGCGTGGGGGGGTGAACTTTTTATGCTGGCGAGCCCTGCGAAACAGGACTGCTTGACTTTTGTCGGGATTTACCTCAATCCTCCATTTCCTAAACCAATCGCCTAGTGCGTTGGCTGAGGTCTGGAGGGTATGAGCGATGCTAACGGGATTATGTCCCGAGTAGTAGATGGCCGTGTCGTCGGCAAACAGGGATAACTCTACTGGGGGCTTTTTGGGGATGTCGCTAGTGAATAGCGTGAAGAGTGGGGGGGAGAGCACGGCGCCCTGAGGGACGCCGGCTCTGATAGGGCGGGGAGTGGAAAGCGCTCCTTCGATACGATATCTGAAGGAGCGGTTCGACAGGAAGTCTCGAATGATGAGCACGAGACGGTCCGGCACACCTAGTTGGTAAAGCTTGTAAATTAAGCCATTGTGCCAGACTTTGTCGAAAGCCTTCGCTATATCAAAGAATAGGGCCCCCGTCACCAGACCGCGTTGAAAGCGGCCGCTAATGTGCTCTACGATGCGGTGGGCTTGGTGGACACTGGAATGATGGGCTCTAAAGCCAAACTGTTCGTTAGGGATTAGGCTCTTGGCCTCGACAAAGTCCTTGAGCCGATTAAGAATAATCCGCTCGTAGACCTTGCCGAGGGCGCTGAGCAGACTAATGGGTCTATAGCTAGTCGGGAGGTTCTTGGGCTTTTTGGGTTTTGGGATACCTATCACTATAGCCTCTTTCCAAGCTTGTGGAAACAAGTTGTTGGACAAGGCGCCATTGAAGATGGCAGTCAGTAGGACTATTATCGTACGTGGGAGGAGTTTAAGTGCCCTAGTGGTCAGTCTGTCAGTCCCGGGTGCTTTCCTAGGTTTGAGTTTCTTGATGATCTCCTCCACCTCGTCCTCCGTGACGGGGGGGAGGGGAGCATCAGGGTCCTCGACAGGGGGTAGGGCAGATCTACGTTCGACCTCAGCATCCACGTGGGCAAGGTGGGCTGGGTCGACTGGTTGGGAGCTGGGAGAGCACTGTGCCTCCAGGCTGTCGGCTAGGCATTCGGCTTTGTCTTCGTCGTCGAAGGCAATGCTTTTGTCCGGGCGGATAAGGGGAGGCATTGAGGCAACCTCAGTGGCGCGCATATTCCGCTGAAGTTGCCAGAAGGCATGGTGGGTGGGTTCCAGTTCGCTCAGGGTCTTGTCCCAGCCGGCTTCACGCCACTCTCTGATGCTGTTACTTACTTTGCGCTGTAAGTACCGCATGAAAGTTTTGTTATTCTGGCAGGGGAAAGATCTGTAGGCACGGACTGCTGCGTTCTTCTCAGTCAGCAGGGCCCGTACATCGTCCGGGAGTTTCCGGCGCCAGTGCTCTGACACCGGAATCTCCTTTGAACAGTCGTTCAAGACAGATTGTACGTGCTCCGTGAGTGAGTCGATCGCAGCCGTCGTGTCGGCGGCGGACTGGATGTGGTCGGGGATCTTGTCCAGGTGAGGAGACGTGTTGGATTTCAGCAATTCGCCTACTTTCCTCCAGTCAGTGATCACCTGTGTGGGAGGGGGGCGGTTAGGGTCATAGGGACCCGATCTCGGAGTTAACTCCAAGATCACCGGTCTATGGTCAGAGTCAAGTTCGTCTACCGTCTCTAAAGAGTGCAAACGTAAGTTCACATTCTTCAGGAGGGCAATGTCGAGTACGTCGGGCAAGTGGGATGGCTCGAACGGATAATGAGTAGGCCGCATAGGACCTATGATATCTATGTGGAGAGGTGTGCAAAGGTCGTATAGTACCTTCCCACGGGGGTTGGTAATACGACTACACCATGCGGGATGTTTGGCATTGAGATCCCCCGCTATAAGGACGGAGTCACTCATGTCAAGAAGGGCTGTAAGGTCGCTTCGTAGTGAGGCGTTTATCGAAGAATTTGAATCTACGTCGCTGTGCGGTGGGAGATACGCGGATACTATTGTGATAGAGGGATGGCCCGTCATGCCTAGCCGGCAAACGGATACCTCTAAGTGGGCAAGGGGCGGCGGATCCATAGGGATGCAGTGCAGGGAGTTCCTATAATATATTAGAGTGCCACCTCTGTGGCATCTAGTCCTATCGTTCCTAACTAGCCGGTAGTTGGCTACCTTGGGATCCCTAAGGTGGGGTTTGAGGAAGGTCTCTTGGACCAGAAGGATGTCGAGACTATGATCGCGAAGGAAAGTCGCGATCTCGTCCCGTTGATTAGTGATGCCATTGGCATTGAAGTAACCTAGCTTTAGGGATCGGGGCTTTAGTCTCTTACTAGCCGTGTTATACATTATGGCTGTTTAAAAAGGTTATCAAAATGACTTTTGACATCGGGATACTGATGGTATACCCGAATCAGGGAGTTGATGCTAGTGCAGGCCACGACCTCCTTTGCCATTTGGATGGCGCGGGCGGACTGGAAGAAACTGAAGGTATTTCCAAGGATGAGGAACGCATCGAGTTCCGGCTCTACCGAGCGAGGGAGTGACTGGGGAGGAGGTGGGGGCTGAGAAGCCACAACAACCGGAGCGGAGGGCATGATGGGTTGATCCATCAGCCCAGGGACTTTCGGCCTTAGTGCCGGGAAGTTTTGGGCGTGATTCGCCGCCGTCCAAGGAGTTGGACGCTGGGGACTGAGGGTCTGGGGGAGCTCAGACGAGAGTGTAGGACACTCTCGTCCCTGGCGTGCGCTAGCGCGCGTTGCCAGTTTAGGGGCGGAGGTTTTCGGGGCTTTCGGACAGCCTCGGTAGTTGGCGGGGTGGCCGGATTGCCCGCACAGCACGCAGCTGGGCGGGTCTGGGCACTGGGACCTATCTTTTGGGCGACTGCACTCCGCGGTGCCGTGATCGCCCAGGCACTTTACGCACCGGGGTTTGCCGAAGCAATTCCGTTGCGCGTGCCCATACAACTGGCAACGGTGGCATTGGCCTACCGTGCCACTCTTGTGTGGCTTCTCAATTAGGATTCCTGAAAGACTGCATACAGTCTTCAGCGCAAAGATGGGGTGGGGACCTTCGGAGACGGGGTGGCAGATGACGAGGACGTTGTTAGACGCCCTGCCACCTCTGCCGTGCATACGGTGCACCTCAATCACCGGGATGTTCTGTGACTCTAAGTCGCAGACGATCTCGGTGGTGGGGATCTCACTGGGGATCCGGCAGAGGACCACCCGAACGGGCTTGCTCTCGTGGAGCGTATAAGTGTGGTGGGGGATATTTCGAGCCTTGAGTAGCTTCGAAAGCGCGCGGTGGTCGTTAGCTGTCGCTAACCCTACTTTTATGCCGTTCTGAACGGCGCGGGCATTCGTGTAGGCGATGCGTTGCTCGCCACACGCTTTGGACACGTTTGTCCAAGCCCCCTTATCATGTATGAAGATGGGTGGGGGAGGGATGGTCTTGCGCACTGAGGCGCTGACGACTGGGGTTTGAGTAGGGCTGGGCCTAGTGGCCGAGGAAGTGGAGGGCTGGCTCTGCACTAAGCGTGCTGGCTCGGGAGGGGAGGGTTTCTTGGCCTTAGGGGCCTGGGTGGAGGACGAGGCCTGCGACCTCTTCTTCCTCTTTCCCTCGACGAGGATAAACTCGTCGGAGGAAGAGGTTTGATCGGAGGAGGAGTGCTCGGACTCCGCTCGCTCCGAGCGCTCAGAGTGTATGCTCTCTGCGCGCTTCGAGCGCTCGCCTTCCGAGCCCTCTTTTTCTTGTTCCTCCTCCTCAGAGTCCATTTCGACGTCTGGGGGGGAGGGGGACCTATCTGCGTTGGGCGCGGGGGTGGGACCTAAATCTGGCTGTGGGGCGGGAAACACCGCGGGGGGTAATTTTACAATCTCATCTTTATACTCCCTTTGTAGGGCGGGGTTTTCAAATAGGATCTTTCCTAATAAATCGGTTGTTAGATTTAACCGAGCCGATAGGGATTCGACTTTGGACACGAGATCCTCAATCCTGTCCTCCATATTGGAGGCGACAGAGGTGGGCATCCTAATCTCCTAACCCTAACATAAGCGCCTCGAGGAGACACGTCAAACGTGAGCTCCCCGAGCAGACGGTCCCCAAAGAGCCCTGCCCCGGAGTTTCTCCTAACACTTCGCTACCGAGAAGAGAAACCCAGACAAACTCGGTAGCTGTGTTGCCGTCTGATGTGGCCTGAGGGGCCCTATTTGCCTAACCCTCCGGGCGGGAATGACCCGGAGGTGAGTTCGCTCCCTGCGGGGATAGCAGGGAGGTGTGTGCCTAATGGTGTGCCCTAAGCTTGTAATCCGGTCGCCAATCTCAATGTGCGTACCGGGCCCTATTGGGTCTAGTGCGAAGGGGTAGATACACCCAACCGACACTAGGTGTGTATGCTGTGAAGAGAACTCAGTAACTAGGTTTGACTAGGAGATCCCCCAAGGCCAAAACCTAGCACTCGACTCCAATTGACTGCTTCACCCTGAAGGGGATCAGCGGGTGCGTCGGGTCAGCACCCCCTTGGTATTGTTGACACCGTGAGGTTTCCAACCAAGGACCACGAAACTGTGGTTTTACCCTGAAGGGGCCAAACCAAATTGTTTTGACAATCTCTGTTAGAGAAGCACGATATCCTTCACCGCCTCGAAAAAGGCGGATCCGGACCAGGCGTCGTAGTCGGCGACTACGAGTGACGTCACGGCGGGCGTGACGAACGGAGCGATGACTCAGGCACGGAACGATCGAGAGCGCGGAGCGGCACGACTGTCGCGGGCGAGCGTCGGAGCAGGATGTATTTGAAATCTATTATACCGACGATATTATATGAAAAGTACCTTCCATAGACAAATAAAAAAACAAAACAAAACATCATAAGATACATAATATTCGCACACCAGTTGCGTACCTAATAAGAGCACACTGATTAAGTAATGCAGAATATGTCTGGCCGGTAATAAAGCCCTAAGTCGGGACAATAGCCATAGATCTTGAACAAATGCTGGCCAGCGGAGCGCGACTGTAATTACATAATATTTTAACAGCAATGTGCAGATAGTGCTATTTGTGTCCTTAGAACATTATGTCGACCTGTTGTCTGCTTGATCTACGCCCGTGAGATCTCAATTGCTGCAAACATAATCGGTGTTTAGGTAATGCTAATAGGAGCGTGGTTAAGGTAAGGTATTTGTGTCTTTTAATGAGTTGGTCGTGGTATTTTTGTTCTAGCAAGAATCATGGTGATAGTTAGAAGATTTGCATATGATTTGGATGCATTTATTAAAGGGTATGAGAAAAGAGAACCACTATGGAATCTGTTGTATGATTATCTGTCTGTCACAATCTGTCCGAATCCATTGAACTGATAAAGATGTTGATGTTTGGTTGTTGGTTGGTGTTGGTGTTTGGTATTTGAAGTTCAGAAATAATCTTTGGGTGAACATATATGTTGGCTTTTAGGGAAACATATGATATAAAAAACTTTTTAGCAAAAAATAGAAATGACTTCCATATAAAAACACTACAAAGGCAAAAATAACTTTAATTTCGGAAGGCGGTGTCAAAAACGAAAATATATACAAAACTAAAGACACCGCCTTCCGAAATTAAAGTTATTTTTGCCTTTGTAGTGTTTTTATATGGAAGTCGGTTCTATTTTTTGCTAAAAAGTTTTTTTCACGCTTTTTAGTGGGTCGGTTTGTAATTTATCTAGTTACAAAAGCCAAAATGTCAACTTCACCTTTTACAAAATATTGCTTTTCCCGGTGCAGAGCCGTTAATTTTTGAGGAGTTCTCCTGGTACATCACCATCAGCTCTACTTCACCATATGCATTGTGACGAGCATAAAGTGCTTAACATCCATATTCAAGTAATCTAATCGCAATCAACGAAATACTCATTATTGAGTAGTTTCGGTGGGCATCTGGGGTCTTCATCATCAGTTTCACTTCCTCAAATGGTGCTTATCGAGAGCAACTGCACAAGGTACTATAAGAAATACCCAAAACGCTATAGGTGTGCATATAATATTTGAAGAGTTCCCTCGATTGCTCCATGATCCCATCATCAGATCCAAACATAACGACATTATATCCTTTTCCATAATTATATATTGCACTATTTTTTTATTGGTTGTGTTTTGTTGGCTTGCATTTGACCACCATTTTCACGTGATGGTAAGCGATGATGTGGTCGAAGATGAAGCACGCTTATCAGTCAGGAATACAGACTCTCAACAGCAACTCCACTCTTTAGCCACGCACAATCACAGTATTCCCAAAACGTTTTGTGCGTATAGGTGGGATGTCCACCATACAATGATGGCGCATCGCCGTGGTCTTGTAGTCGGATGATAGAACGTGTTTGGTGGAATTCGATTTTTCAATTCCATCGCATAAATATAATTTTTTGTTTGTTTGATACCGATTACTGGCGAAACAAATATAACGACAATGGGACCAACAAGAAAGTATACCCGTTTAAACAAAAAAAGAATTTTCGAAATCGGTCCAGCCATCTCCGAGTTATGAGGTAACATACATAAAAAAAAAGAAGTTCAAGACGAATTGTAAACCTCCTTTTTTTGAAGTCGGTTAAAAAGGGGAACGTTTTACCGAGATATAGCGACCTTAGAACGCAAGGCACAGGATGGATTTTTATAGTCAGTAGGTTACACTCCGTTTCGCTCCATGTAGAGCGGGAGCAGCCATTAAGTATATAATTTTCCCCAAAAAATAGGGATTATTTTAAGAGCCTCTTTGCCGTTATCCGTAATTTTAAAACATTTTTTTTATTAAAATGAATTAGCAACGTGGATAGAATTCACATTACTAGCAATCTTGTTAACCCCTCCAGCTAAGCTAAATGTATGCTCGTATCTGGTGTGGGTTCACAGCAAGAGTGTAATGGGTGGGGTACGAACCTGCGACCTCTCGATCACAAATCTGACACCTTAGCCATTACGCTAGTGTCGCTTGAATTCTTCCTTTTACTAAGGCTCCGTGGTCTGTTTGCCTGTCACTAGGCTGTATCTCATGAACTGTGATAGCTAGACAGTTGAAATTTTCACAGACAATGTATTTCTGTTGCCGCTATAACAACAAATACTAAAATCAGAATAAAAAAATATTTTAGGGGCTCTTGCCTCTTATACAACAAATGTCATTTTTTTTTTGCCGTTTTTTATAGATACGGAACCCTTCGTGCGTGAGTCAGTCGCGCACTTGGCCGGTTTTTTTTTTATTAAATTTAGGTTGTAGATTTTTTTTTTTGATAATAAAAATTTCGCGTTTGACCACCATCTCACCTGATGGTGAGTGACGATGTGGTCAAAGATGGAGCACGCTTACCTAAAAGTAACTTATTCACTCCTGCCTTAAAGACCCCTAGGTTATAGCTATCGGGAAACACAGACTGCGGCAGGGAATTCCACTACTTAGCCGTACGCACAATGAAAGTGCAGTCGAAACCGGATATAACGACATTGAAGGGACCATACAAATTCGGACCCTAGCTGGTAGTTGTTATAAGCAATACATACACATTTCATGTTTTTAATTTACAAATATGAAGGACTAGCATCTGCCCGCGTCTTCGTTCGCGTAAGATGGTTTACCCGATCCCGTTGGAATTTCGGGATAAAAGTAGCCCTTGTCCACCTTCCACGATGTCAACTATCTACTCACAAAATTTCATTCAGATCCGTTTAGTATCTAGTTTTTCGCGTGAAAGAGATCTTTACATCCATCCTCACAAACTTCCGCATTTATAAAATTAGTATTATATCTATTATATACTGCCTGTATTTATTTAACAAAATTACAGTGAAACAGACAAAATTAAGTTGAATTATACATAATGTTTTGTTGTGCGGGAAAAGTGTGACAGTTAGTCGCTATAGCCGATGCCTGAAGTTTCGTCGTTTTAAGCGATATGTCGCTATATCGAATGTTGTTATAAGCGGTAGGTTTACTCAATTGTTTATATAGGTTTTCGGCCGGGACATTACGTCGTAATAACCGATCCGTCGTTACAAGTGATGTCGTTATATTCGGATTCGACTGTATTCCCAAAACATTTAGTGCCCATGGGTGGGATGTCCACCATGTAATGATGGCGCATCGCCGTTTGTCTTGTAGTCCGATGCCAGACCCTGTCAACAGCCTTGGAGATGTCAAGGGAAACAGCAAGTATTTCCCCGTGCTTCTCAATGGCCTCACTCCAGATGTGAATGGCATACGCTAGTATACCATATCCCCAGTTGACCGGTTTTTGCGGAAGCCGTATTGTCGGTCACTGAGGATTTCTTTGGCTTTTAGGTATGCCAGGAGCTTACTATGAAGTACACGCTCCATACTCTTATCTTATCTCAGAGTATGGATGTGACTGAAATAGGCCTGTAGTTGGCCGGGTCAGCACGACTGCCTTTTTTGGGCACAGGCTGCACGTTAGCTAGCTTCCATGCTTTTGACAACTTGTAATTGCGTTACATAAACCTTTAACTCACAAGACATTTCTAACTCATAGGAAACATACACTGTAAAATAAATCGACCGATACTTTAATAAAAATAGAAAATTATACTCCGATATAATTAATATGTTTTCAATTAATTGACTCGGTAACATTTCGTTCTGGGAACCACTATAGAACCACATTATATTCGTAAAAAGTGGTAGCGCGTGGTCCTTGTGGGAGTCAATTTCATCTGTCACATTATACACAAAAAACTTGTTGGCAAGTTGTAGAGCATGTTCGCCACAACAACGACTAACTTAAATCTTGTCTTATAAAAGAGAAATAAAGGAACATCATGGGAAAATATATCGTGTCTGTGATAGTATCAGATAACGTTTCATTTTCAATTACTGTTTTTATAAAAAATATATTAGTAATTTATGAGCGGGCTCTTTCGCGAAGTTTAGGGTCATTTGCGATGGCTCAGTATTCAGGGTTCTGTTATTTAAAAAGATAAAACGGAACCTTTTTAGGATCACAACGTTGTCTGACTGTCTATCTATCAGTTTGTCGAAACTCTTTTTCTCAGGATCGCGTCTACGTACCAAGTTATCAAATACGTTGGTCATTGTCAATAAGAGCTCCAAAAGTCAAGAATCAACGCATCACTAAACTAGGGACACGATGGGATCTTTTGATACTTCCCAAATAAAACATAACTATATGGTACTTCCCGATAAACTAGAATAATGAAATTTGGCATGCAGTACACATACATAATTAGTTATAGTAAGTAGTCACAGCACACGTTCAGGTAAAAGCAAGGACTAGTGGTTATATACTCTCTGGGTAAAAGCTATTTTGTAATTATATCGCATTATATATATTTTTGTGCGATTAAAAAGTTATATTTTCAGTAAGAGAAATAACCTAGACATATAGCGATGTGTGAAAATTCAGTTTTTCAACTGCAATTTTTTGTTTGTGTATCAGTTTTACTTATCGTCAGAGTATTAGTTAGTGTTTTCATACTTCTGCATATGCATTTCTGCGGAACACTACATGTATTGAGCACAGCCCGAAACCCGCATAGCCTATTTTTTGGGCTCTCCCGGTTCCAAACGATGTAAAAATCAAATAACTATATGACTGTTTATAGATGAATTAAAGCTTTCATTTCGATGAACAGATGTTATGTGAAAACAAAATCGTTGTATTCATGCATCGCTCACATTCTTTACGTCGGCCGAGACACAAAACACTGCTGTGCAAAACGGAATATTTATACAATAAATTGAATCTAAAAGGCGTAATTTATTTTAAAAATGGTGGCTAATAAACTATCTACACAAAGTGAACAGTGATATGAAAAACTAGCATTTTGCCCACTACTTCGTCCGCCAGGATTTCGTAACGCACTCAGAAATAGTGCACCTTACTACGAACAATTTTATTTAGTTCTGTTTATTAGTTTCGGAGACTATTCCTTACATACAAACTTACAAATAAATTTACCTCTTTATAATATTAGTATAGATAAGACGAGATAGTCGACACAATTTTGTATCGGCGGCTAGTCTATGTGCCATAAGCTCACGCTATTTACTAACGCCAACCTACGTACATATACGTGCCTAATTCTATTTAAATTCGGCTTACAGAACACCAAACGGGAGCTCGAACCAAACAATCGCTATAGGAACTGTTAGATTTATTTCTGTCGAAAGTACATTACGAAAATAAATGGCCTACTCTCTGTAGAAGTGTCAAAGACTTGGGTTCGGAGCGGGTTGTTGCCTCGGCCGAAATGGGGCCGGATCGGCTTCCCGTAGGTATCGGCCAACACCTAGCTGCCAACCAACTTTATAAGATCGGTTTTCACAGGTGCAACCTGGGGCCTGGTACCCAACCCAGAGGGCTGCAGACGTGCTAAGAATACCTTAGTCAGTTTCTGTTGTGAAACTTACATGATCTTACAGATCTGATGCTCCAATTGTGTATTCCTCATGCACGACACGGTTCCACGAAACGCTTTACGGCTTCTTGATTCGACTTTCATGAATTTCCCGAAATTTTGGGCACTTTTCAATGCTTCACTGAGTGGGCCTGATAGACTGGACTGAATTTGTAGTTGTAACGTTGTCACACACAATTTATTTGGCTCTTATATTCTACACGTAAAACAGATTTTTGAAACTATTGCAGATGTAAGCGTCAAAAGCCTAATGGCTAGGGAGTCGGATTTGTGATTGAGAGGTCACGGGTTTGAGTCCCACCCATTACACTATTGCCGTAAACCCACTCCGGACACAAGCATATTTAATATATTTAACTGTTGGAGGGGTTAACAAGATTGCTAGCAATGTGAATTCTACCCACAATGCTAGTTCTCATTGAAAAAATAATACCCATACTCTAGCAGTCTAGCTGATAATGATTTTATAAAGGAAGTAAACCTATTGTAAATTGAGCCATTCAAAGTTACAATGTTTACAGTGTAATTTTCCGTTTTGGGTACTTTTTCTTTTGACAGCGATGTAGATGATCACTTTAACGACCAACGATCAGTTTTCTCTTCTAATTTTATTTAAAAATTACCCCCCCACCCTTGTGTCGATACTGTCGTGCCATCCCATCTTCCCAGTTCATCATGTTGTGCTGGCGCTCCCGCTGCGGATCTCGGTGATAACTATATTTTCGAGCCTTTTGGGGTCGAAACTCTCTAGGCACGTGTGCTCACAGCCTTTTTAAAGAAATATCGAAAAGGCTCGTTGACGCTTCCCGCGACCCAAGGGCTGGCTATATCTTTGGTCAACGGCTAAGCTTTGCCATACAACGAGGCAATGCCGCCAGTATCTTGGGTACGTTGCCAGCCGACAGCGTTGAGCATCAATTTTTTAATGCTTTATTCTACTTTGTATTTTAAGTATTTTAGTACATAATTATGTATATTTGTTTGGAAATAAAGTTTTTTACCCTATTAATATTAAACATTACTGTGAGTGTATTTTTACAAACAACTAGACCAGAAACAAATATTTGAAGGCCATAGAAACATTTTATTTTGTTCCCGTGTGGGAATCAAACTTGAGACCCGCAGCGCAGCAGCCAATCGCTCTACCACTGTGCCAACCGTATTACCTCTTAATACATGACCTCTACTATACAAACAAATAGAACAAAATTGAACTTATTAAATGAGTATTTTAAAAGATTTAATTAAACAATTGGGTCAATGATTTTTTTAATCCATCATAGGCTCGCGTTTGACCACCATCTCACCGTAAGCGATGATGTGTTCGAATTGTCTATACCTACCTAATATTACCGTATTGCATAATATGGGATGGGAGAGTACTATTGTCTATCCTATATTGATAGTATGAATGATAATTACTGGGAGACAGGCAACGTAATTGAATTTGGATGCTTCATATGGTTTGTGTTAATGAGCATGTATGTATGTTAGAGACGCTGGTGCCTTTCATTTAATTTAAATCGAAAGGATTTTGTGTCATCATCTACTTAGCCTTATTCGTCGGCTTCCAGTCGTTGTGAAATATAATGTAATATTTATTTTGTAAATTGGTTATAGATAACACTTTTACACATCATGTTTTTTTTGCGTGTTTAGTTTAGCTAAGGCCGGTATTTCCTAACTCACTACTCTGAGAAGAAACACCGAAACAAACTCAGAGGTCAAAGTCTCTTTTAAAGTCCAGACAATTTGTATTTGTGTATGAGAAGCATGTAGGTTCATGTCTGTGTTATTCTTTTGAGTTAGTGTCTTACATGGAGCGACTAATTATCTGACGTCTATAACCCCGTAGTTGGCTAAAACGATACCCGTTGGCTAAACCAAGGAAAGGATTTTGTGTAAAAATAAATATGTCTCACAATCAAAGATATATAATAAACTATAGATACGTTGTCCGCGCTCTAAAATGGCAAGTTGAAATCAAGGTAAGTGCCTCGTGTCTGTTTAGTTACGCACGAACCTGTGTCGCGATCGTTACACTACACATCTTAAGAAAAAATGTGTTTTAAAAGAAAATTAGGAAAAAAGCATGCCTTTGTGTGTTTTCAGACATTGCACTAATTATACTGCTTCCGTGAGAGGTCAAAATGTGTCATTTCATAGGTAAATATCAACAGAAATACATTTTTTATTTTAATTTTTCTACACGGCTAATGGCGGCTAGCGTATGAATGAAGTCAGTCACGTGACGTTAGGGGAGGTTGTTAACTAAAGATGTATATTCATCTCTCTCTAACATCAGGTGTACCTAAAGATGGCATTTATTTTCTGTCCCTTTCTTTACACGTATTAGATAGTAATTCTGGGTGTCTTTCGTGCCGTTTTTGAGAGGTGTTTTGTGGGAATATGGCGCGTCTATTATAATACGTCATTGCTCACAATATGTTGATTTTGTCAGCTAATTCTTTCGCCTCCCTCCATTTTTCGACTCTTTCCATTGATCTTTGCGGTTTTGGCCTCGTACTAATATGATAAATGTGAAAGTTTGGATGTTGATGGATGTTTGTGTTTCAATCACGCAAAAATCGCGTAAGGGATTTCTTAGAATCTTAGCACATCTAACATAATTAACAGCCTGGAATAATAATAATTATTTATTCATGTGACTCTTGGTAATTTACAGAATGTCATTGATAATAAAAAGTGCTCAAAAGTCTACTCGTATGTAGAGCTTACATAGATAATTTACAGTTTTAAATTAACAATAAGTAATTACTCAAGTCATAATAAAGTCAAAATAAGATGATTGAATACAATATTAAATTACTAAATTCACAATTATAAATATTAATGTCAACACTTGAAACATAGTCAGAAATACCATTTCAGATCACAATTTAAACAAGTCATTATCATCTATACTAATATTATAAAGCGGAAAAGTTTGTTAGTTTGTTTGTTTGTTTGTTTGCTTGAACGCGCTAATCTTCGAAAGTACTGGGTGGATTTGGATGAAATTTGGTATGGAAGTAGCTTGAAGCTTGAGGAAGGTTATAGGCTACTTTTTACCCGACTGCAAAAAAGGAGAGTTATGTTTTTACCGTGATAGAATCCACGGGAGCGAAGCCCCGCGTGAGTACTATTATTTTATAAAATGTCAAAAACGGCATGTCAAAGAAAGATAGAATTAGAATACTTGAAAAAAATATAATGATTACAGCCGTATTTTCTCATTCAGGAACACCGAAACATTATAATAAGATTTGCTTATAAGAATTTTCTTTATCTGTTGTTTAAATAAATGTATGTTTAATATTTTAATGCCATCTGGTATATGGTCATAAATAATTGGTGCCACGCAAAAAACAGTATTTCTCATTTTCCATATGGGTTACTTTTTATCCCCGCTAAATGTTTCTTAAAATGTTTCCCGCGATTCCAGAAAGAGGCATAATCGTTAATAGATTTTTGCGATTAGTCTTTAAGTATTTTCATAATTAGACCACACGGTTGGTGCAGTGGTTAAGCGATGGCCTGTTGCGCTGCGTATCGCTAGTTCGATTCCCGCACTGGTATTTTGTGTGGCCCACAAAGAGTTGCCCAGGGTCAATGTTAGCATTGTTTAAAAAATAATAATTATTCAGTTATTCAGACGTCATTTTCGCTAAACGATCATCTGTCATTCGTAGATTTTAGTTCAGTTGTTTTTCCTCTTACTTCTGAAATTTGCGTCGAAGTACGTATTATTATGTCTGATGCGGTCTTTAAGATCTACTGCCAAAATATTGCAATTATTCCGTCGCAGGCATACCGCGGTGTTACTTTTCTTTTCAAACAACGAATATATTCTCCATGCATTCTTTATTCTGTGTACTAATTAATTAATATCAATTTGTTATATGATATGATTTGGATAAATAAACGTAGATAGGTGTTCACAAATACGATTGTTGCAAAGATAATCAAGCTTGAAATCAAGATTTATGTATTAGTGTCAATTTATCTACTAAAATAGGTACATTAAATTACTAAATAATTAGTTCAATGCAAGGCTAGGTGACCTAGTTTCAGGCCATCGACGTAAACTAAACTGAAAATTTCCAATAAAATGAGCAATGATTAATGAGATTATCTCCGAGATTTACGATCTGCATACGACTTCTAAAAAAATATATTTTAATATGATTCGACTTCCTTTGTAAACAAATATGTTTTTGTAACGTTTCTGCTGAATGTTTTAATCTCGCGAAGTTTATGAGTAATTTGTTTTTTTTTTTTAATGATGACCTAGACAACTGGCGACAGTTTTAAGAGGAGAATGCACGTCATAGTGTCCTTAATAGAATCAGTTTTGACTTGCATAAGACTGATTTTGGGCTTTGCTTTTTGGTCACCACTATCATGCATCGTTGGGATGCTCATGCAATGTTCATAGTAACACACAACATTTACATGTAGTGTGGTCATACGTCCAGCAGGTCCTCAATTTTAAGGGTAGCTTTCTTGCCCCGTTAGATTAAATGGGTGTTCTCAACATCCCAATCATGTACTGAAGTCTGTTATAAAGATAATTTGATCAATGTCTGGGATTAATCAGTATCTATACATGAGAATACTATGTATACACGTCAGTGGGAGATATTGGTATAGTTACAGCATGGTAGCTATTGAGCTAGCATTCTTAATATGGAAATTTTCAAATAATACTCAAAGGCAATCCATAAAACACAAGATAGCGACATAAATATTTTTTTAAAGACTACACACAACTAAAAAAGAAAAATATTTAAAGGTTCTTTTTACACGACTGCGGCGAAGCCCGAAATATGTAGGGTTATGTTTTTAATTTAATAAATCTAATAATTAAAATAATTTATTAACAACCTAAAACATGGCATCAAATTAATAAATATTATTGAAAAATAAATAAATAAAGCTCACAAATTCTACATACCATCCTATCAATCACATCATATTGATCGACGTCGACTGACCTATCTAGCTCCGATCGACGATCGGTCAATCGATAGCAGAATAGGTCAGACGATAGATAGCCAAACCAAATAATCGACAATCAATCGTTTGGTTTGATAACAGCCTTTCATAGCAATACCCAGTAGGATTGCAGCATAAAACGTGCTTGTGATCCAACCTACATACTCCATACACATAATATCCGATATAAACAAACTACAGAGTCACAGTCCACTTCAGAATCATATTAAACACTCAAATGACGTATTATCCTTTCAACTCTTAAGAAGTGAGGCGACCACACACAGATTCTTGGAACGCTAAATAAAACCAATAAATTGTGAAGCATAAACTCAAAGGATACGCGATCCTTTACGTATCACGAAAGAGGTTGAAATTTATACTTATAGTCTGTTATAGACGGCACTGGTTATTATTGGCTTTTACTCTAAACTAATATCATCTATTGTGCATCATACCTAATATTTAATGAATCAGTTCTACTAATTGTTTGCACAACAGTAGGTACCCGCACCTGATTGGGTGTGACAAGTACATATTTTATCGTGTTCGTGTCATGATAACCTAATTTCTCAGGCACACGTCACTAACATTCGTCAATGTTATTACCTATGTTTATTGTTATAGTATTCGAAATTTAATGGGTCCACGTAACAGGTCCTTAGAGGTCAGACAAGGTTTCGTCAGCGACCAGAGTTTTTTTTTTTTAATATAGATTACTAGCAATGTGGGTAGAATTCACATTACTAGCAATCTTGTTAACCCCTCCAACTAAGCTAAATATGCTTGTGTCTGGAGTGGGTTCACGGCAATAGTGTAATGGGTGGGATTCGAACTCGGGACCTGTCGATCACAAGTCTGACACCTTATCCATTAGGCTATTGACGCTTATTTTGATTCTTTGAGATTGACATATCCTTGCTGGGTCTGTGTGGATTATTATGTACGGACGGCCTATTCCTACTCATAGGGAGACGTCCTAAGCTGATTATAATATGCTACGGCCACTCTTGCCTGTTGGATACATTTATTTCATAGCCTCGAGGATGTTGAGGGAGCTCTAGAGACATTGATATACTAACAGCGCACGGTGTATGTTTAAATGCCAATTTAATTTTTTGACAACTTGACACTTCGATAGCACATGTCAAACCCAATGTCAAATTCCCAACTTTCTTTTGACGACGTTCGTAACGTTGGACAGAAAATGCGTCCAAAGGGCAAGATATATATTCATTAAAGCTAGTTGGTATCTAATAAAAATTTCTAAAGTTAGTTTCAAACTATATGATGACTGAGAGATGGACGATGCTCAACAGTCATTGAACATCGGAGTCAGGATATAGTCATCGTGGGCGGCTCTGGTGCAGGTGCTGAGAAGATCTGATGACGTTTGAGGGTCAGGCTTATTTAGAGATCGCGTAAGATGACAAATTTGAAACAAAAAGAAAACGCCTTTTTTTAGCTGTGAGACCCAAACTAACTAGAGTCTAGATTTAAGTGATACCTCTGTATGTAAATTAATTAAATAAATAAAAAAACTTGAGTAAACGTAAGATAAGTAATTTATTTTTTGATTTATATGTTGTTCCAAGTGCTTAAATTTAAATATTTTATGTATATAACAGGTTGATACTACTTGACGACAAACTTGTAGAAAGTAATAATCATGGTCTTTGATATTTTCAGAGTATTAGCGGTATTTGGGGCCGTCTATATTTTGGGATTTCCACCCGTATTGGAGGTAGTTGCTTTAATCATATGAATTAGGTTTGGGACAGACAAGTAATCGAATAGCAGGACATAGCATCTTCTATCAATCAAAACTTGCATCGCATTTATTTGCTTTTCCATGCAATCGCACAGATACTGGCAACATAGCGAGTTAAGTCTTTTAATAGGTAAAAATTCAAACGTAATTCATCCACAAAACCATAGTATTGAAAACCGGCACAAAAAGTATCTTTCCCGGCTTTACCCTATAAACTTCATTTTAGAAATATTTTCTATGAGACAAGGATAGCATTGGAATTTCTTTCATATTTTGGTACCTACAGCTTTTAAAAAAGCTTATGCATTGTCGGTCTAAAATAAATGAAAGAGAAAAATGAGTTGGTACATTAGAATGGGCGATGATTTGAAGTGATGAAACCGCGAACAGTCACTCTTTGGAATCAAGCCACGTGGTCGTTTGTTTACAAGGTGACCACTGACTGCTGACTCATCTACAATACGTGAGGTTTCACAACCATTGCGTTTTTAAAATGTCTTTTGATGAATTAGTCTGTTGTAGATTTAGACTTCTTTTTTATACTAGTTGTACCTAGGACTTCGTTCATGTGTGAGTCGTTATTACCCACGCTAGTTTATTGCATAGATCCCAATGACCGAGATACTGGGTATGAGAATACCGCGACAAAAAGCCCGGTGTATAAAGTAGTCTATATGTTGCCTCAAAAACCTTCCATTATCTTCCAGTCAAAGTCCTATAAAAATCGGTTGAGCCATTCCAGAGATTAGCCCCGAAAAAAAAAAAAAAAAAACAGTAGACCTACAGACGGATTAAAAACATTTTTTTTGTTTAGGATCGTGTAAATAACTAAAAGCGATTTCGAATACGTAATTATTTTTAAATCGCAGACTGACACTTCTATTTTATTTATGTATAAAAGATGATTAGATAGGAATGGGAAAATAAACGAACTTTTTAATTTTTTGAGTTAATCCTGGAACTATGTACACAATAGTTTTGCTTTAGTAATTATGAGAGTTGATATTTTGCGGTGTTAGTCTAAGTGAATATTTTTGTTTTCCGACTTGAAAATCAATTATAACAGTCTCATAAATTGTTGATGTTATGACAGATAAATAACGTTGAGCCATAAATTTTAGAAATATAGTAAACATGGTCTACTACTAAAGTTTTACCGCCAAATTATTTTTTTTTTTGTTTGCTCGCATCACTGTTATCTAGTATCTGTGTGAAGGAAATAAAAAATTGTAATGTGGAAGAAAGCCAGTAAATTATGCCAAAAATATTTTGTTCTTAGTCGGCCTATCATGAGTGGTGAAATAAACAACCTATTACCCAACTGGCCTATATAAACACGGGCGATAATTACAGAAAAACCCCTCATTGAGTTGACACTTTGGAAATGTTCTATATACTGACGGATTGGTTCATGAAATGAATGAATGGAACGGGACCAACCTAATGATTCCCAAGACACACAATAGTATTCCAATTTAATATGCGTTGAAGAATATAAGTAAACCAAGATTTACATTAGCAGTATGTAAATGAGTGAGCATTAAGCAGTGGTAGCCCAGTGGTAAGGCACGACTTACGAGTTGCAAGTAGTGGGATTGAAACAGGCCAGGCTCATTTATTTGAGTAAAAGTACCGCTATTGTGATTAAAACATCTCATTAATAGAAATTCTAGCAATATTATGACAACTTCATTTCATCGATTAATTTATTCAATGACAAACATTGTCATACAACGTGTCACCAACCGACAGCGCTGAGGACGAATTTTGGATACTTTATTCGCCCAGTGGACCCGACTTGTGGTCGTGGGTTTGAGCTCCGTCAGGCGTATTACTTTGTGTAATTTATTCCATGTCTCAAATCGGTGAAGAAAAACATCGTGAGGAAACCAGTACGTCTTAGGACCGAATATCCGAAGACATGCTACATGCACCAACCCACACTGCCTGCGTGGTGAATTATGGCCCATTCTCTCTCATATAGAGATGGCCTGTGACCCAGTATTATATACATACCAAGTGCATGGCTTCTTTGCATGATAAGAAACGATATGGCAACGGTTTTGTAATCCTAAGTCTACGTGTGTAGAACTTATTACAAATTCCAATACACTGATACCAGAGACCGAATTTTTCAAATTAAGAAGAATGAAAAGAATTATCGTGTTATTGGCAAGTGACGTGGAAAGTTATTGACCCTCGTAGTGCTGTGACACGTTTGTTATGATTGGTATTCAAGAAATATATGAAACCAATAATTTGGTATCAATTCTTTGAGTCAGTTATTTTGTGCTGAAACTGTGCATAGAGACTCCATACCAGATGTTGTCTTCAGCCCTTTTGGATAGATATGGGGTTTCCATTACACGTTGTTTAAGTTTGTCGTTTAGTGATCAAAAGCATTTTTGCAATAAACAAGCAACGTTGTATTATTAATTCACTTTAATCGCTTTCAAGCGTAAATAGCTGCGTTCCCACTTCTTCAGACCTAACATAGGTACATAAAATCACGCTTACGCAGATACAGAAACAGGATAAACGCTGTTACAATTAGTACGAAAGCTAAAGCACTAATTGGAAACACGTTTGGGTTAGATACGGTACGCAAAGATTGGATAAAGTGTAATTACTACCTAGCACTGGTCTGGTCTCCCGTCGTCTCTGGTATCAATACAACACCTCTTATAGTATCGGTTTTAAGACAGACTACGATAATATCTGATACATTTTGTTGTGTCCTTTTGCTGATAAATTAATGATGGTTTAATGAGATTCAGTAACCTGTAGTTTAAGAGTGGGATTCCATCTCGAATTTAAATATATTCGAGGCTTATAATGTATGATAGTGCGTGTCTTCATGACCTTTTTTTTTTCGGGGGAAAATCTCGGTTTAAAGAAACTTTATTCCCAATAAAGACATAAGTCACTTACTTGAGAACAATACTAAAAATATAGATTACAATACGTTCGTCATCAGTATTACGAAATAGTAGTTACCCATCCAATGCATTCCTTTCTCCAAAAGTGATCGATCGGCAATGATGTGCTGGCTAAGTTGAGTTTTGAATGCATTGTAAGAGTGTACATTTCTTATACAGGACGGTAATTTGTTATAAAGTTGTGCTCCCTCAAAAGTTAGCATTTTTTTGCCATAGTTAGTTCTTGTTTTTGGTAAAACTAGCAAGCTTTTTTTTTTGGTATTCTTTCAATAGCCCTTTACGTACCGGGGTCACGGTAATGAGATAAGTCCCACGACCAAAACTAGCAAGCTTGCTCGCCGTGTAGTACACGTTGACTAACTTGTTTATATTGAGTGTGTGTTGTGTTTGAGTGAATGCTTTTGTTGAGAATATTTCTGATGAAAATGCATGTGTCGTAAATATAAAGTTGTTTTATGTTCATTATTTTTGTGTCTTGATAAATTTTGCTGGTAGATGTTAGATATGGGTAGTTGAATATTATTTTTATGATTTTATTTTGGGTAGTTTGAAGTTCTGATAATTTTGTTTTAACAGCACTGCCCAAATTTCGATTAAAATAAAATCTACTGATTTAAACCCTACATTGTTCCTTCAGTTGCTCATACATTTTGGGGCCGCAGTATCTCTTTAAAATTTTCACAATCCTGACAGGCCTATCGAGCCTCGTCAAAGTGCTGACTGCTCTTTGAGGCACGTGCGGAACATGACGCGTACGCGGCTTCGACTCAGTTTGAGTGACACCCTGAATTACCCTTTATTTCATGACTCAATTTAACGCCTGTTAAGTCTTCTTGACACCGTTATCTTATGCAAATTAATATAGTTTAATCGTCAAAATGAATCGCATTGCAAATGATTGTGTGAATTGGTATGTTATGCCGCATGTGATATTAGCGTCCTAAACCTTATAGTACTTATGAAAATAAGAATAAAAATTATAGTACTTGTGAATAAATACAATTTGCAAGAAGTGGCTAGGACTTTTCTTCGTTGATAAAATTTTATATTAAACACTGTATTTTTTTGGTTGTGGCATCTTTGCAAAAAACTTTAAAAATACATGATTATCTAATAAATATTTACTTAAAATTAGTATATTGGCAGAATATAATCAGGCGTATAAAAGTAAAAGTGTGCGTGTGTAGTCCAAAATTAATTTTAATAGATTTCCTCAATAATCTAAAACGTATATTTCCCCCTATATAGATAGCCTATACACAAGCACTTGATGGATACAAAAGAAAACCAACTTTCAACTTCTAGAATTTTATCTATATCTATTTTAAAATTAATACCCAAAATAATTGCAATAAATTGGCAAAATTCTTTATTGTTTGTGTTTATTCGGATAACTTTTGAGAAACCTGATTTATATATAACGAAAACAATCTAATTTATAGATGTATTAGTTGTGAGATATACCTATTGTGTTTTCATGCGATGGCCGAGTCAATATATTTATTTAAAACGTTAAAGCTTTTTAATATTGATATGGTCACTATAAGATGTTGTTAGGTTAGATAATTACGTTACAACTTAAGACAGAAGGACCCTTAAGTAGGGACTGAATAAATTAATAACCGACTTGGTATTACATGGATCTCACAACTTTTTACGGTAGAAGAATTAAGTTGCGAGACTTGGTTTTTTGACAAGTATTGTTTTTTATGGGTGTAATGTTTACGGCAGCGAAGTCAGTATGTGGACAATGTCGCGGGCTGAAACTAGTTTAAAATCTAAATGAAAACCAATAACTATCACGCACACTATAAAACAATTCGCAGTGCACACATGCAAACACGCACACGCACGCACAGCTTGTCAACATAATTTTATCACTACGTACGACCGTTGCGAGGGTACAGTTCTTGACTGCAACCGAAAATAACCCAGAGCTAACATTTCGATGCGATGGGATATCCTGACAAATTATTTTTATATATCCCAGTTTGTCTCTATATCCGTTAGGGTTGGTTTGTATTTCTAATTGTTTGCAGTAGGGGACTATTTTTGGCTAGATATGGAATTCGTTTTTCAAATGGCGTAAATTTTGTTTGAGTCTTAGGCATAAGTAGATATAGTAAGTCCTAGAGATTACTAGATATGGACGTAGAAAGTCCTAGATGGTCAGCGATTTTTTGACTTTAATTGATGTGTGGATTTAGGTATAAAATTAATAATTTATTATTTGGTAGTATATTAACTTAAATGTATACTTACATGGTAGGTAAATAATGCATTTTAAAACAAACCAGATATTTAAAATTCACTATAGGCCCATGCAGCGGCAGATCAAAAGAAGGCCATAATAGTATTATACTATGTAAGTACACGGACGTTCAAAAATGTGTCTTTTATGAGATGAGATAAACAATCGGTTAGCTACTGTGGTACCACCGCCTACGACTGAACGTGCCCTGACTTGAGGCAATAAATGCTGACACTTTTAATACTTTATATTTTCTTTATCTTCAAAGTGGGAAAAAATAGAATGAGTACCAAGAAAAGAGAATATTGTGAGGAAGTCAATATCCGTAATATAGGTAATTACAACGAAAACAGCAGCCTAGGTCGTTAACGTAGAAAAGATAGGAAAACATTTTAACAAGAAGAAATTCTATTTTAATTCTGCAGAATATTATTAAACAGTATGTTACAATTTCTTATGAATATAGATATTTTTAATTCTTTCAAGAAATTATATTTTCTGATGGCACAGGGCTCGGTCACTATTTACGATACGTCACAAGTTGTTTTCAATAAGTATTAAAATTATCTGTTAATAATAGACATTCGAAAGAAGTTCGTTTAACTGCTTACGCGGTTAAGGTCCTTTTTTTTTTTTTTTTTTTTTTTTTTTTTTTTTTTTTTTTTTTTTTTTTTTTTTAGGTAGGGCCACTTGTAGATCAGCACACTAAGGCTGTGAGTCTACTTAACCGGACTTTAGGTTAAGGTCCAGCCAAAACACGAATATATAATAAATCTGGGGTTTGGTTACCTATTGACATCAAAACAGGCAGCTATTGAAATGAAAAATAACGGATACATCAGCTGACTGGAGGCTTTAATTTTATTTAATAATTAAGGCAACCAAGCAAGCCCGGTTAAGCAACCGACAACCTCAGAGGTTGACCAGACGCCAAACAGAAAAAAAAGTTTCGTCCGTTTTATTTGTGAAGACGTAGTACAAATATCTCATTAGTTTGCTTACTAATGCATGAACGATTAGTGTTATACACAAAGGCTTCAAAATGTGCAAGTATGTTGTATTTGATACTATAGATACCTATTCCCGAATGATGATGAATCTTAGCAGTGTTTTTATGTTTGGAAATTCATACATTTTAATGTCTATGGGAACACTTTCAAAACGACATAGTTACGTATATTTTCTTGGTCATTGCTGACCCGCCTTGGACGCTTGCGTGCAAATTATATTCACAAATCTTAGCGCGTTTTGTTTAGCGAAAAATGTATCAAAATCTATAACGAACATTAAAAGAAGTAAGCTGAGAAACAGATAAAGGCCGAGGATCATCATCGTCATGATCTTCCTGCCCTTATTACTTCCCAGTTACTTTCTGCTTCCATATGCAACTACAATTAATAACCTTTTTAGAGTTCCGTAGCCGAATAGCAAAATACGGACCCCTTATAGATTCGTCATGTCTGTCTGTCCGTCCTTAAGTCACTGCCATTTTATTTGTTGTCTTATTTTTGTTTTATGCATTCTGTTTATTTTTGAATTCTTACTAACATAGTTTTTAAGTTTATACTAACAAGTTTTAATGGATCCTTGGTCTGAAATAAAAAGTATATTATTATTATTCCGAAACCATTTTTTCTCAAAGTTAATTATAAAATATACACTAACATCTAAAATATTAGTCTGAAAAAAAAAATGTTTATGTAAATGTTCAGCAAAAGTTGAGGTTTTCGTTTTAGCCTGTATTCTCAAATTTTTTGTCTGGGGCCTATAAAGTAAGTTCTACGCATTCGAAAACGTAAACTAAAAGATCGTCGTTTTCGTTGTTATCAAGATTTTCATCAAACAAAGGAAGTTTGTATATGATTCCTAATTCTATAAAAAAAGCTGTACGGTAATCAAGCTTCACCTTGACCGAGTATTTTGGTAGCGGCGTTTCTGTTGTTCATTTAGTTTAAGCGGACGTTCGCAATATGTTCCGTGAAAACGCAAAACCACGGCGAGTAGACTTTATTAGCGATGTTTTATAAACACGGTCTCACTATTAAAATTTATGTTTTCTTTTATCAACCTCTTCCCAACTATGTGAGGGTCCACTTTCAGTATAAAGGGAGGCAGTTGAGTGCTAGCAATTTACATGGATCTCCAACCCAGTAGCTGGATAAAACAATACTTATTTCTAAGACTAGTATCAATTTTCTGGCTTTTGACTACCCGTAATGACTGACAAAAATGTACAAATAAAAGCCGGCTCCAAAGGCTTAACGTGCTTTTCAAGGCACCGAGAAATCTCGTTAAATGTGTCAAGATCCTCGACTTTATATTGAAACTAGTATTTGCGTATTGCGCGAGGTGCAAGCACCTCGCGTGCTTGTGAAACAAAAAGTGGGGGGGGGGGGTGATGGGGGGGAGGTTGCACAATTATTTCGACTAAAGCATTGCCCCTTTAAATGAATCTGAAAAAAAATGTTCCAAGTCTCTTAATTTCCGAGATCCGCCTAAGGGGGGTGAGAAGGGGGGCAAGGGGGGCGACTGAAAAATGGTTTTTACTTTACCGAGCCACCTCTATACGAATCTGTAAAAAAAAAATACGGGTCTCGTAGTTTCCGAGATACGATAGGGAGGGGGGAGAAGGGGGTGAAAAGGGGAGGTTTGGCACTTTTCCCGTAGGTTTGAGAGTTACTTGTTTACGAATCTGTCAAAATATACCCACCTCCCCATCCACCATCTGGGAGAACAATTATGTCAATGAGTGAGTGAGTCAGTGGTAATTTAGCTTTATATAGTATTAGTAAGTTGTAATAAAATGGTCAAATTTCAATATACTCATTGTAATTATTAAGAAATTTGACCATTTTGCATCTTGAACATTGCAATTGGATTATTACTACGTGTGGTTTTGACTCATTTTATTAAGCTTTTAGCCATTTTACACATAAAGCTATTGGCACAGTGTTACGTAGTTTCGTATACTTATACTGAACGCATATAATTATGTATGTACATTAAACTGGTTTTCAATCAGGTGTCAACGCGGTATGATAAGTATATTCGAGATGAGACAATGTGATACTAAAAAGCAATTTGAATGAAACTAAAGGAAAAAAGGTGTGTAAAAGCAGCAATAGATTAACTGCAACAAGTTTACAAATACAAAAGAATGCACCGCATACACGTTTTACATTTCAGACTGTAAACATTATAAGTCACTCCGTCTTCATATTATGTAGATAAGTTCTATCTTCTTACACATGCATTATCCTAAATATATTACGTACTTTCGTTTACTAGACTCAGTTAAAACTATTCCTGTTATTAACCGTTTTACTCGGCGTAATTAAAAGCAAAGATTTCTGTAATAAAACACTGTCAACGTGAGCAATTTATATTGTCTCATTTTGTAATTATGCACCTTGTTCGTTTGTTATACAGTTCAAAGTTGTGTTCAGTGAGCAATTTTATTCCTAGACTAGCTGTGCCTGTGAATCTGTCCGCGTGGATGTCTGTACGGTATTCGATCGGGAGTTATAAAGATATATTTGTAACACTTTGTTCGTTTTATAAATAAGTGTTGTTTAGATATGATGGGCATCTTAAATCAGTGTTAGCAATTGCTACTTTGGACCATCACAGTCGTCCAAATGCCGAAAGGAGTTAGACCACACTTTTGTGGTCTAACGCCTTTGAGTTTGTCAACACTACATTTGGACTTTCTGTCAATGCTATTGCTGTTCTTAGGGTTCCGTAGCTGAATGGCAAAATTCTTACAGATTCATCATGTTTGTTTGTCTATCGGAGAGTCAACACGTTGAACGCCAAGAAAAAACAATGCAACTTCCCGTTCAGGCTGCGTCGGTCAGTGATGGCCGACAACTAGACTTGCCGTTCGGGCCGCGACGGTCAATGCTGCCCGGCGTTAAATACCTCCAAAATTAATTAATTAATGACTAAAGTTGACTTTTGTTAATGAAAACATACATTTGGACATTAGATATAAGTATCTAATTTTTTTTTGAGGTTGGCTTCCCGTTCAACTAATAATGAAAAAACATTTGGTCTAAATTTGGATATAACTGTGATTTTTGCTTGGCCTGAGGGAAAGCTCACTGTCGGTCAGCCTGACCGCGTTGGCGTTCAACGTTTTAATTATCTGCTTAGCCTTTTTCCGACAATGATGAGGTCGACTTCCAATCTAATTGGTAGCGAGAGTTCTAGCGTTTTACATGTAGCGACTGCATATTTGACCTCGACAACCCAGTAGCTGGGTAAAACGATACCCCCACTTGGCTAGACTGGTGTCAGATTTTCTGGCTTCTTCTTCTGACTACCCGTAACGATATTCAAAAACGTCCAAATGACGGGACTAACGGAAGATTAAGTAGGGAACAATGAAGAAGAATTCGGCTCAAATTGGTGTAAATAGGAGTTGAAGAAGAGATGACAGATTGTAGCTAGGTATTCACACTGTTTTTACAGGTAGACTCATTTGATTTTAAGGTTGTTGATGTAATGTAGTAATGAAAATTGGCGACATTATAATGCTCGGTAGGTACCTGTAAATATGGGTTAGGAGCGAAACTACGGGAATGGCTAGTGTAAAATGTTTCTTTTACATATATGTATTTGTTAGTCGGTTTGGGCCTTCTTAATATTATCTGTTACTGAAAATATAGGATGGCTCTGATGCTCTGAAATGTTTGTACATTTATCCTTATGTATTATAAAACAAAGTCTGCCACGTCCGTGTCTGTATGTTTGCGATAAACTCATAAAAACTTTTTGCAAAAAAAACATTTTTTGCAAAAAATAGAACCGACTTCCATAACAAAACACTACAAAGGCAAAAATAACTTTAATTTCGGAAGGCGGTGTCAAAAACGAAAATATATACAAAACTAAAGACACCGCCTTCCGAAAATAAAGTTATTTTTGCCTTTGTAGTGTTTTGATATGGAAGTAAGTTCTATTTTTTACAAAAAAATGTTCTTTCACGCTTTTTAGTGGGTCGGTTTGTAATATATCTGGTTACAAAAGCCATAATGTCGACAACTTATCACTTTTTACAAAATTTTGCTTTTCCCGATGCATAGCCGTTAATTTTTGAGGAGTTCTTCTGGTACTTGATCATCAGCTCTACATCACCATATGTATTGTGACGAGCATAAAGTGTTTAACATCCGTACTCAAGTAATCGAATCGCAATCCACGAAATACTTATTATTGAGGAGTTTCAGTGGCCATCTGTGGTCTTCATCATCAGTTCAACTTCCCCAAATGGTACTTTTCGGAAGCAACTGCTCAAGGTACTACAAGAAATACCCAAAACCTATAAATAATAATAATAATAAGCCTATAATATTTGAAGAGTTCCCTCGATTTCTCCAGGATCCCATCATCAGATCCTGATTTCGTAACAATGGAACCAACTAGAAACTCTACCCATTCAAACGCAAAAAGAATTTTTCAAATCGGTCCAGCCGTCTCCGAGTTACGAGGTAACAAACATAAAAAAAAAGTTCAAGACGAATTGTAAACCTCCTTTTTTTGAAGTTGGTTAAAATAAAACCGACTTCCATATCAAAACACTACAAAGCCAAAAATAATTTTAATTTCGGTAGTCGGTGTTGTATTTTCTTCTTTTTTTCACACCGCCTTCCGAAATTTAAATTATTTTTGGCTTTGTAGTGTTTTGATATGGAAGTCGGTTTTATTTTTTGCAAAAAAGTTTTTATTTTCGTGCTTTTTAGTGGGTCAGTGAATTTTCCAAATCGGTTCGTAAATGACGGAGTTATGCGCGAACAAAAAACGCAATGCAGAGTAAACGAAAAGATCATCAACGTAAAATTTTTTTTAGACTTTTGTTGATTTTTCAGAAACGGCTTGTCCGATTTCGATAAAATTTTCATGGGACCATTTGGGAAGTATACCCTTTCTAACAAGATTTTTTTTCTAAAGAGAATTTTTTAAATCGGTTGGCAAGCGACGGAGCTATGCGCGGACAAACAAAAAAAAAAAAAAAATACAAACATCCGACTTGAGAACCTCCTCCTTTTTTAGAAGTCGGTTAAAAAACTAGCGGCCAGATTTTCATGAGGTTTCCACTTAAGAATTGAATAATTCGTGAGGAAGGTTAAGAGTATAATTTATTAAGATTTCGTATGAATTGGTAGAAAAAGCCCGAGTGAAGCGAAGCCAAGGTCGAGTATTTATTAATTATAACGATCTAATTTCGCATAATAAGTACCAGGGAAGAAGAACGGATCTAACTGACCACGGCGAGTGTTGAAGACATACATTGAATGTTTGCAATACCGCATTCTGGGAATGTACTCGCATGTGAGCGTGCGGTGATTACTACTAGCGGCAATACATTAAAGGGTTGGATGACACTGAGGTACATTGAGACTTTCACTCCAGGTGCACTTAAGCGCGCGTGTTTCGTTTACCAATAAAACTAACACTAATTAACGACCTAACAGTTTTCTAACACTCGCTTTGATGAACGATTTAAAAAACAAATCAAAAAGTTTACTTAGATTCTATATTTCCTAAAGTTGTCATACATTTATAACATATTAACTTAAGGGGGCGTTCATAAATTACGTGAGGTGTTTTTTTAAATTTTCTGTCCCTCTCTCCCCTCCTGGCGAGATATCGTGAGATTTTATTCAACCCCCCCCCCCCATCCCCCAATCTCACGTGAGATTTTTCAAAATGTGGCTTTCTTACGTAAACGTGTTGGATTGTTATTGTAAAAAAAAAAAATGCTTCGTGCTTTTATTTACGACTAGTTATCAATATTGCTGAGAGTTATAAGTGTAATAAAAATTTAACAATAGAATACTTAAATCGTGACTACTGTGATTAAAAAAAAAAGAATATCTACTCTAATTCAGCCCATGGAGAATCATGCGCGGTCTCAAGAGAGACTATTGGAACCAACATGTCCATATGATTATCAGTAAAATCATCTGCTCCTTCAACTTCGTTCTGATCTAGCCACTCTAAACCGTTGGCGCTTGCGCACACTAACTCATTAGCTCGTCGTGTGACAATCCGTGAGGATCGCACTTTGCGGAACATACGCGCTTGCTTAGCTGGTGTAATGTGAGCTGCTCGCCTGTGCTCTGCAGCTCTTGTGATAGATGCAAAGTAAATACCGCATGTACTGCAGCATCTTTTCTCTAAATCATCACATCAAAGAGCTGTCAGCAATAGTGACGGGGTCCTATAGGGCCCGAAACTTAAGGGCAGCTGAAGGAACAGGGTGGGTTTTTAGTCAGTAGAAGTCTGACATTCCCTTCCGCTCAACCCAGAGCGGGAGAAGTCATTCGATGATTAATCGAAAAATTGCGTGATATTTGCAGAGACCCCCCTCTCTCTCAACGTAAGATTAGATGAGATTTGACTCGACCCCCTCCCCCCCTTAAACATCTCACGTAATTTAAGGACGCCCCCTAATCGGACTATAACGTTCCCACCTCTGTGATAAAGGCCACCTCTATGAGACGTCATGGGCCATAATGCCGCGCCACCACGCGGGCTGCTTATTGGTGGTGGTCGCATGTCTTCGGTTTTTCAGTCCTACGACATGCCAATGCCGGTTTCCTAACGATGCCTTTCTTCACCGTTCTAAGAGCAGTGGTGAGAATGAAAATAACACAAAATAGTTTGCCTGCCGGGAATCGAAACCACAACCTTAAAAGCTTAAGTTCGAGTTCGTTTATTGAAATTAGAATTGTTTAAAATTTTTGAGAAGTTATTTTATTTTCACAGTTACAAATACAACCTTTTATGTTCAAAATCATAGTACCTAAATAAGTAGACCTTTTTAATAACGCAAGGTAGTTTTAATAGTCTGTCAGAATCACTGCTGAAAAAGAGTTAGGATTCGGGTGAAGTCAGGAAAATCGTAGACAATTTCCCCATGGTCATCAGATGTTTGATTTGTACAAATCACTCGACGAACTTGTGTTAGTGCGATGTAGGATTGTGAGATCTTTTTGTAGTTACGGGTTGGCGGTGTAGATAGAGCTCGTAAGCGTTACTTAACTATGAAGATCAAATTAAAAAATGGTTAAGTAATCTTGCCGCGGTTTGTCCGTGGATTGACTAACTTAACATAATAATATATCTAGATTCCTCTGTGCCTAAAATCTGTAAAAGATCGAGAGAAGCGATAAGACCGCCCATTGTAACACCCTTTGTAGTTTTTAAGTCCTTATTTAATTCTGTTATAATCTAAATATATATAACTCAAAGGTGACTGACTGACTGACTGACTGACATAGTGATCTATCAACGCACAGCCCAAACCACTGGACCGATCGGGCTGAAATTTGGCATGGAGGTAGATGTTATGACGTAGGCATCCGCTAAGAAAGGATTTTGTGAAATTCCCACGGGATCGGGATTTACACGGGAAAAACTTCCAACGCGGGCGAAGCCGCTGGCACAAGCTAGTGTACAATAAAGAGTATATCTATCTATCTATCCACGTTAAGCCGTTGGACCTAGTCGTCATTTGTACATCTTTGACAAACGTTACGGGTCATCAGAAACCAGAAAATCTGGCACTAGTAATGACATTGTGTTGCTCAACTTCTAGGCTGTGAAGATCAGTTAGGCAATCGCCTCATGTAGAACACTCAGCTGCATCCGGTTTACTGAAAACTGACCCTAGCATAGTTTAAATATAGCATAGTTGAGCAAATTTCACTACTTTTTTTGTGTGTGGCATCTCACAGATCAACCTCTGAGGTTGTCGGCTGCTTAACCGGGCTTGCCTGTGGTTGCCTTAATTAATAAATTAATTAACCTCCAGCCAAGGCATTTGATTTCAATTAAGGATGAAAGTGCTGAGCCAGCCTCAAGTAAAATTGGATAAGGGAAGCAAATCATGATTGCACTTTATACTCCAGAGGTCTAAAATTTTATTATTTATAATTCTCAGAACTAAGCTATGCTACCAATGACGTATAGTTTATTATATCTTTGTATGCTACTGGTTTCCCCAGCGCGTGGATCATAATAGATGCCAAGACCAGTGGCCTATTTAGTGAACAAACATGTTTTGACAACAGGTCGGTCAATCGTTCCAACAATATTATATTATACTTACTCACTATATTGTGAGAAGCGCCTATATCTATAGATACTAATATGATAAAAAGTGTGTTTGTTTACGAGCTAATCTGCGAAAGTATTTGGATAAACATTTGATATGGAAGTAGCTTGAGCTATACAGACTAGGTATTAAGTTTATTTTTTGTGCAGCTCACCGTAACTTAACGAAGCATCTTTCACAACCTCCTAATGAGCATAACCTACCAAAATGATTGGGTAAACAAACTCGTACATACTATGAATAATTTTATATTGCTAAAATTTAGTAATAGCAGTCTTAAGCATTGAGCTCAAGATCCAACGTATGATAAGCCTCGTAACTTCTACGGATCGTTACAAAAACAGGATCCCGTAGCATCCGAATACATGCTATGCATTACGGACGGTACGAGTACAGGGTGTTTCAGAACTGTGTGTTATATTATTATTGATTTAATGCCATCAAATTCATCAGAATTGCTTGTAGTTTTTTTAAACAATTAGTTGGTTTTTGAAGTCGAGTTTTGGACTGCCCATTTTTTGGACCAAACACCCTGTATCCTAGCCCTGCCTATTCACACTTTAATGCCTCAACTAAACTCGATGAAAGGCACGTGGATAATCAATTACTTAGGATATCGGATACTTTAATACCATTAGTTAAAACAATATTGTTTTCGAATATTTTCGATCTTCATGCGGCCGAAGCCACGAACAAAAGCTAGTATGACAATAAAATTAATATACGTAAACTTGACACAGTTATGAAGCAATTTTTTTAACGTTCGAAGGAAACAGAGGGAGGATGCCGGTGATCGTATTATGTTTAATGACCTTAAAATTGTCGGTGTTAAGTAATTAATTAACGCAAGTAATATTTCACATCTATCGTTATTATTTTGCAGCTATTTACTGTTGAAATTAGCTTATCCATTCTCAATACTATTGTAATTAGATTATTTTAATATTATACATACGAATGTATGTTTGTGTTGTTTCTCCTTCTTTCACGTTAAACTAAGAAATTAATCTTTGTAATCAAAATATCTTAGTTACATAACGGTATGACGTGTTTCTGAACTTGATATGATAGAATATAATAAGCATTTCTAGCGCTGAAATTGAATAAATAGAATTATCTTTGAAACATCAAAACAAATGATTCAGGTATCAAGCTGCAAAGCTGTCTTTCAAATCAATATATAGGTCTATTTTTTGAAGAACACGACTAGAGCCCCTCAATACAACATAACAAACTAAGTAAAGAAAGAAAGAAAATTTCATTTGGCCCAGATGTAAAGGCACACAATGAAATACAAAAAATAAAATGAAACTAATCCTAAAAAAAAAGAATTAAATAAAACTAAAACAAACACTTAATTAAATAAAAACCGCGTTGCGTGTGCCTCACGGCTGTACCAAATAGGCCCAGTTCAGCAAGATACCAGACAACTGCAAATTGCCTGACGCTGGTTTTCAACTGGACCTTATGTATTGAGGATGTGCTACAAATGTAAATCAGCTTTAAAGTGACTTTAGCGTGTGTGAATGTGAGTGAAATACGAAGGATAAAATTAAACAAACACGGGTAGCAAATAAAAATATAGATATATAAATAATAGTACTTATTATTTATACATCAGATAAACGGTGGAAAATAACGTTTGTTAGTATAGAAAGATAATAAGATGGAACAGTTGCCCGATACATCTCATACAAGCGACATATTCTGGTCTGCCATGTCTAGCTTTCGCTGTGCGTGTACCTCAGAGACCCCTCGACTTTTAGAAGACGCTTACGATGTCGTAAGCGTCTTCTAAAAGTGTCGATAGTGTTAATCGCTCGAATGAGAGGCGGTATGTTATTCCATACTTTAGAAGCCGAATTTCGTTTTGGTAGGGTCTGACAATTCGGAAAATTATTTAAAATATAGTAAGTAAAATTGTCCTTTCGTAAAAGATGCATGCTCATTTTACCCGCCATCTTAATGAGTTCAACATGGTCTGTACACGGCACTTATAAAGTGATAATTCATGATACGAATTGGTCGTTTCCTATGGAGAAGAACCGTTAATACCTTACTGATATTATAAATGCAAAAGTTTGTGTGGATGGATGTTTGTTACTCTTTCACGCAAAAATTACAGAACGAATCTGAATGAAATTTGGTAAGTAAATAATTGAAATTCTGGAATAATACATAGGGTACTTTTTATCCTTGAACTCCCACGGGTTCGAGATTTACGCGGAAAAACCCTCCCAACCAAACAAACCAAAACAAAGAGGATAGTGTGGACCATTCAACATAGTCACTACAGTGTAATACATGTCAAAACCGATCATATTTGTATGTAAAGGGAATTTATTTCCATCTGCTGTGTGCATCCGTTCCGTCCACAGCTTTGATATCAAACAGTGATTCAGATAGTGATTGTTAAGAAATATATATTGTGTTTCTCTTTATAACTTCCTCCTATGGTTAGAGCTGAAATGAAAAATGATCGGATCTGCAACTGATCTGTTTTTCCGTAGAGCAGCTAACTGTTTCTATTCAATTCCTTATTGCATGACAAACGTATTATAATGATTATTACATAGGATATACAATTATTAATTAGTTTATTTAAGGGTCGTTTTGTAAATACAAAGACGTCTTTATAAAGTTGGTAGATAATGAATCGCGTAAATAGGCTGCTGGATTTTAGAGAGGATAGAGTCCCTTTTTTTGGTACGAACATCATGTAATGATTCCTCGCTCTCTCTGAGAGGAGCGGAAGGGAGTATCAAACTTCTTTTGACTAAAAGATTTTGGGGCCACAGTATCTCATTAGAACATTCACGGAACCCCAGCATGAAGGGCAAGAACCACTACTCACCAAATAAGTTCGAAAAGGGAAACTATAATTTTTACATGAAGCGGTCTGGCAAGTAAGCTACTTATCAAAGAATATGTCTTGTTCATATTTTTGAATAATTTAATGTTTTGTTGTTTTATCTCAAAGGACTAAGACTCAAAATATTAATCAAAACACATCTATACTAAAACGGAAAAGTTTGTTTGTTTTACTGGAAGGATTGGGATGACATTGTATGAAAATGGTTTGAATCTTCCTCAAGATTATACGCTACTTTTTAACCGAAGTCCACGGGAGCGAAGCCCCACGGGACTTCTAGTAGGTCATATGGCAGATTTGAGGTAGACTCACATTTTGCTCTGAATTCCATTAAACAATATCTTAGCACAAGCGAGAGGGACCTACCATTCTATTGTTATGTCTTCTACTTAATGTATTAGAGTAATAACCACGAAGTATATCCTAACGATGTTAAAGTGCTAAGAGAAACGAGACAATGTAAATACTGGTCAGTTATGTTGGAGCCATAGATACCTAGAGCAATGCAGTAGTGTTGCAACCACGACTATGTTTATTTATATAGAAACCCAAAGACGTTGTCATAGTTCATTTCACTGGCAAGAAAGTTGAGTTCACGATCCGTTCAAAAATAGAATCAATCAGACTACCGGGTTATAAAATAATGCACATATGTTTTTATCTATCTTGTAGCTAGTTTGTGTAAAAACAACTTGGTATGTGCAACTTTATATTTTGGGTAAAAATTTCAAAGTAGATTGCACTTTTCTCACTCTGGCCTGCGCGATTGTCCATAGAGAATAAATAAATTTACCTCTTGTGTTTCTTGTCTATTGTTATAAGCAAACTTTTGAAATCGTCGTCGAGAACTCGAAATGAGAACATTATTAATTTCAATTTTAATTTAGAGAGCGTTACTATAAAATATTAGCTTTCGGCATTCTTTCTCCATATAATAACTGCGCCAAACTCTTCCGTCAGCGTGATTATCATAAAACAGGATACATAGTTTTTGCTTTTTTTTTCACGTATATCTGTACATATAAATAAAAATGAAGTGTTTGTCTGTGATTTCAAAATAACTGTGTGCTTATAATTATTTACATAACCCTAAAACACAAACAAAATTTATGTATTGTTTTGCAGGAAGTCTTTCTATTTGTCCGGGCTTATCTCTGGAACGAGTGAATCGATTTTATTGAGACTTGAGACACTGAGAGATAGGTTATAAGGCAATATACGTCCCAGAATTCTCTTGGGATCGGAAACTCAGCGTGAAGGAAGTCGCAGGCACAGCTAGTTAATTAATATACAACGTGTAAAGGAAACCCCATATCTATCTAAACGGGCTGAAGACATCTGGTATGGAGTCTCTATGCACAGTTACAGCTCAAAATAAGTGACACAAAGAATTGATACCAAATTATCGGTGTCATAATTATGTTTCTTGAATACCAATCATAACAAACGTGTCACAGTACTACGAGGGTCAATGACTTTCCACGTCACTTACCAATAACATGGTGATTCTCTTCGTTCTTCTTAATTTGAAAATTCTGCCTCTGATATCAATGTATTGAAATTTCTATTATACTTCACACATGTAGACATAGGATTATAAAACCCTTACCATATCGTTTATTATCTATCATCCAAAGAAACCGTGCACTTGGTATATACCCTTTAAATTACACGTTGTATAGATTACTGTAAGAGGTAATTTTTGGATCATGTATATCGTGACCTGTAATTTAGCCAACAAAGCAATTTCTTTAATTTTTGCCAAATGAAATCGTCTTAAAGCAGTTGTCAAGCCTTTTAACTCTGTATGTTTTTCTTATTTTTTTTTTTGAAGAGATCTTTCGATGTGTGTAGAATTCACATAACTAGCAATCTCGTCAACTAAGCTAAATATGCTTGTGTCTGGAGTGGGTTCACGGCAAAAGTGTAATGGGTGGGGTTCGAACCCGCGACCTATCGATCACAAGTACGACACCTTAGCCATTAGGCTATTGACGCTTCTTATATAATTTACGCTTATATAAAACTACTTCACCCGCCATTGGAACCATACGTTAAGCAATATTGTTAAATAGATGTGTTTGAATTTTGGTGTACAATTAAGTATACTCTATTTAACTATCTAAACCCCATACCTTTTCTAATATCGACGCCTTAGAGTGAAAACCTCGTAAGTGAAAAAGGAGTAACTTTTCAGGAGGAAGAAAAATCTGCGTACTATAAAATTTTTGTACGGTTTCTTTCATGTTTTTTTTTATTAATTAATATGTAAATGTAACCCGTTTTTATATCCAGAACTGTTCGATATTATGTATAATATGAAAAATATTATACATAACATCGAACAGTTCAGAAATGCATAATCCATGGCCAGGTTAGGCTAAAGTGACGACGCGATGCGAGTGTTTACGAGGTTCTCACTTACTTTCATAGATAGCGTTTCGAGTATCGAATGAACATATTAGTGAGATCAGGATGTGCGTTGCTAGGATTGCTTTCTGGAAACGCAATAAAAAACATTTGGACAAAAATGTACTCCCGAGGTTTTCACTCTAAGGTGACGATATGGTACCTACTCCTGAAACCATATCAGGCAAAAAGGTCCGTCGTGCTCGGAATGCCAAAGATTCGTCTTATCTTAAAAGCTATAATGCCGTTAAATTATATTGAAGTGTCACCATAAATGACAAAAATGCACTCACTATTAAAGTATTTGCCACGTTTGACAGCATCTTTTTGCTTTCATCTGAAAGCTTGATATTGGAGTGCAAAACCAAAGAACACATTCAATGAGAGATGTTATTTCATAATTGAACCGTTTTCAAAGTAACAAAAATAGTAACTGAACATTAATAAGTAAATTATAATTAAAATACCATTATAATCACAAAGAGGCTTAGTGTAGTTTTGAATTAATTTATTAGTTACGCTTTGCGCACCAAACATTTTGCTGTTGAAACTATTCTAATTTTAAAATGGCTTCATACTAGTGGTTCAAGTGTAAATAATGAATGCTGTGTTTATTTTTTTATATACCCATAACAACTACAGTTGAGTTAAACGAAATATTATAACCTAGTTTTTAGAAAATAGGTATTAAGTGTATTATTGTTAAAAATCCACGTAAATGGACAGATAAAATCATCATACTAATATATATATATATTATAAATGCGAAAGTTTGTGAGAGTTTTTTTCTTTATTGATTGTAAGGGATTTTTGTACATAAAAATGACGATGTGTATGTTTGTGGCTCTTTCACGCAAAAACTACTGAACGGATCTCAATGAAATTTGGTATGTGGATAGTTGACATCTTGGAATAACACATAGGCTTAGAATTCCCACGGGATCGGACTTTACGCGGGAAAAACCTCGAACGAAGTCGCCGGCAAAAGCTAGTAGATCATACGTTTGAAAGTATTTGAAAGAGCTGCGACCTACGTTGTTAGTTGCCATAACAACAGAAAACAATTTTAATTTCTTAAAAAGCTACTCTGGTGTCAAATATGTTCTGACGAAAACCTCGCATAGAATGTACATAAGTATCTCTTTGATAGTAGGTGGAATAGACGAATTAGCAAGAGTTGGCTGTACTCGTAATTACGAGCTTTAATCACTTATACATAAATTAAAACTGTGTCAGAATATTTATAGACATAATTAGTTCACTGTGCCATATATATTTGTGAGGGTTTTTGATTTGACACGGGTGTAGGGTATCTAGTTTATTAACACACTGGATTATTGCACAGATAACGATTTATGACAGTAGTCTTAGATACCACTGATTTTTTTTTCAGATCAACAAAACCACGTAAACAGTGTTATATCGTCTACTTGGTCGTCGAGAATCAATCATGTTATATGTAAAGTTCGGAGTTTCAAAAGATTTAGAAGTTACTTTTTAGTATACTGAATATCTAGACACGAAAAAGCATATGACATGGATATTTGTATGAACACGTGTATATGCATGCATGTATGTATATATTGTTGGACCAAAAATAACTATAAAGAAAAGCTACACGAAGAAAATAAAATAAAAAGCACCGAACATAAGATCACTGTATAACTGTCAGCCACGTGACAGTTTTCATTTATCAAACAATAGCGAATCACTTTATCAGCACTGAATTTTAACGTCAAGTTATTCTCGTGTGACGCGTGTTTATCTAAAAAGTGTTGCAATGCTTATACAAAATGCCGTTTTGGTTAATTACACATTCAGTCCGAACGAAATGCATCGAATATACGTTGCTACTAAAATAAAATGTATCTTGAATGAACGGGGATAGGGCGACGAACGTTTCTGTGCGCTTTTGGTTGGGAGGATTTTATAAATGGGTGTATTTTAGTTTAAAATGCATTGAGCTCTGACCTGTATTGTTGTGGCGTGGAGGTGCGCGTGCGCTGCTGGGCGGGCGGCCGACGACTGGGCGGGCGGCGTCTGGTGACTCGCTGCCCCGACCGAGGCTGACTCACGCCATGCGAGACGTAGGCGATACGACCACCACACTACTTGGTGGGCCGCGCCGTCTTCAAACATCACTATCACACGGTTTGTGTTTGAAAAACGGCGTACAACCTTACGTCAACGCGAGTTTTGGTCTGAATGCGATGAGACTTAGCCAAATGCTTCTCTAATGTATGCAAACCTTTAAATTCTATTTCATGCAAATATATTATTAAATTATATTTCGCGCTAGTATCGTCGGACGGCAGTTCCAAGCGGAATAAAAAGAGGTTCCCAGAAAAAGAGGTAAATTCACGAAAACTGGTGAAATACGTTTTTATGGAATTACTAGCTTTTGCCCGCGGCTTCGCCCGCGTCTATTTACACTTTGTCAATAATTCTTGTTGCCAATCGGTACACCTTTTTGAGTGATTAAAAAACGCATATAATATAAAAAAATCTATCACGAGGCTCCATCCATCCCCAAAAATAGAGAGACAGTTAGTATTTAAAATGTATATTTTTAAAACCAAAAACGTAGTTTACAATACATTTTTGTAAACCAAGTTTCTGGTTTTCCTGTCCTTGGCCAAAACGTATAGGTTTTGTGAGCTTGATACTCGCGAGCACGCCACATATAGTTAGTTACCAATGGGAAAAGCAAAGCAGTGTTTTTCTAAATGTACACCTGCGACTATCAGTGTCTGTCCTTGAGCTTTGTTTATGGTTATTGCGAATGCTGCTTTTAAGGGAAATTGGAGTCTTTTGAACTGGAATGGCAAATTGGTCGGGATTATTGGAATGCGAGGAATAAATACATTTTCACCGCTTGCTGTTCCTGTCATAATTATTGCTTTCACAACATTGCGTCCGAGGTATGTAAAATGTAGTCGAGTGCCATTACAGAGACTTGGTGCGTCCAGATTACGCGTTAACAGGACTGGGACACCAAGCTTAAGGCCCAACTTATGTGATGGTACTCCTGACAATTCCAGAGAGTTGAGAAACTTTACAGGGTACGACGTCACTTGCTCTATATCCATGACATTGTCGACGGACACTATACTCGACAAAATCACCATCCACATGAGACATATTCTTTTCATTGATCTGCCCTACAATTTCGTTAGTCGGTGCCAAAATTGCTCTTTCACGCAGCCATTCTCTATCCCTCATATTTGTTTTCAAATCCGAATAAACGTGGTTTATTAAATTATCTTGTGTATGTGGCACATGGCGCCAGGCGGCCGGCCGCGCTGTGAGTAGGTCCTTTACGTATGTAAAAATTGATGATCATATATATTTATGTGTCTGAGATATTTACATTAATCTGCAAGTATATTATAGACTAATACCTAGATATTATATACAAACGTAGATGAAATTGTAAGTAACTAAATACTTAAAAAAAAATTAAATCCTGCGTATATTATTAACTTGATTGGTTAAAATTTAAACGACCAGGTTGGTGTAACGGTTGACTGGTGCATGACATGGGTTTGACCCCAGCCCTAAACAAAGATTTGTATAGCCTACATGTAGTTGTGTAGTTTAAAAAAAATTGTTTCGAGTGGTTCTTGAATACGCGATTTGAATGAATTGGGAGGGGAAAATACAAAACATTGTATTTTCCCCTCCCAATTCAAATCATCCCTTAACGATTTATTCAAATCATCCCTTAACGATTAAGGGATGATTTCTGAGATAAAAACTATCCTATATCTTTTCCAGGGTCTAAAACTATGTCCATACCAAATTTCATCTAAATCGGTTCAGCGGTCTAAGTGTATTATGTGTATGGGGAGGGTGATTCTTGATTTAAATTATCCCACGGGAACCTTTTATCAGAGGTCCTAAACTATTCCCATGCTTATTTTCATCTTAATCGGCTCAGCGGTTTAGGCGTGAAAGGGAACAGACTGAGTTACCTTCGCATTTATGATATTAGTATAGTAAGTACTAGCTTTTGCTCGCGGCTTCACCCGCGTTAATTTAATCAATCAATATTTCTAATTGCCAATCGGTACACCTTTTTGAGTGGTTAAAAAAGCATACAATATAAAAAAAACATCATCAGGGTCCATCCATCCCCAAAAACAGATATATTTAAAATTTATCTTTTTAAAACATACAACGTAGTTACAATACATTTTTGTAAACTACGTTTTTGGATTTCCCGTCCTTGGCTAAAATGTGTAAATTTTGTGGGCTTGATACTCGTGAGCAGACCACATACAGTTGCCCATGGGAAAAGCAGTGTTTTTCTAAATTTACACCTGTGACTTTCAGTGACTGTCCGTGAGCTTTGTTTATGGTCATTGCGGATTCGCAGTGACCATAAACAAAGCTCACGGAAAAGACTCCAATTTCCACTAAAAGCAGCATTTTGCTTTTAGTGGAAATTGGAGTCTTTTGAACTGGAAGTGCAAATCGGTTGGGATTATGGGAATGTGAGGAATAAAAACATTTTTACCGCTTGCTGTTCCTGTCATAATTATTGCTTGCACAACATTGCGTCCAAGGTGTGTAATTTGTAGTCGCGTGCCATTACAGAGCCTTGGTGCGTCCAGATTACGCATCAACAGGACTGGGACACCCTGTCAATTCCAGAGAGTTGAGAAACTCTACAGGGTACGACGTCACTTGTTTAATATCCATGACATTGTCGCATGGGCAGATAAAGGACAACATCACCATCCCGTTGATCTGCCCTACAATTTTGTCAGTGCCAAAATTGCTCTTTCATGCAGCCATTCTCCATCCCTCATATTTGTTTTCAAATCCGAATAAACGTGGTTTATTAAATTATCTGTATCTTGGACTATGTTACAGAATTCAGAGCTCAAATAATTCATCCCGTTGATATCTGATGTAATATCACGGTGCAGCTGTACTCGCATGTTTGTAGATAGTAAAAAAAATGTTTCAAGTGGTTCTTGAATACGCGATTTGATTGAATTGGGAGGGGAGAAAACAAAGTTCCAACACCCCTTTCACATTCTGAAGGGATAATTTCCTGGATAAAAGCTATCCTGTCTTTCCCAGACTCTAAAACTGTCTCCATACGAAATTTCATCTAATTCGGTTCAGCGGTGTAAGTGTTCTAAACTATTCCCATACCAAAAATTAATTTAATTTAGCTTTTGCCAGTGGCTGCGTCCGCGTGCAATTCGAAAACTATCCCACGGGAACCTTATATCGGGATAAAAACTATTCTATGTCCTTCCCAGGGTCCTAAGCTATCCTCATGCCAAATTTTAAAATCATATTTAATTAATTTAATTTAGCTTTTGCCAGCGGCTGCGTCCACGTGCAATTCGGAAACTATCCCACGGGAACCTTACATCGGGATGAAAACTATCCTATGTCCTTTCCAGGGTCCTAAACTATTTCCATGCCAAATTTCATCTAAATCGGTTCAGCGGGTGAGGGGTGAAAGGTAACAGACAGACAGAGTTACTTTTGCATTTATAATATTAGTATGGATATTAGGGTATCCCTTATTTTTCAAAGTTTAATTTTTTCAACGCATACCCCCTAGTTTTATTTATTTAATCATAAAATAAAAAAAATAAATTTTTAGCTCAATTGAACCACTGCAACCCGTGCCGACTTGCTTGCAAATCACATACATACAAGTTATACGGCTCGCGCCGCGCGTATGCACTCTATTCGTTAGTTAATCCCGGATTCTTGGGTAATTAACGTGGATTATTTTATTTTTTCAAGATATCAGTAGAATTGAGAAGTAATAAAAAAAATATTTAGTAGGTGATTTAGATTTAAAATAACGGGTGCAAAATTGCCGTCCAACCGACAAGTTCTCGCGGTTCTTTTTTTAACACCCGCGAAGTTATATTAACTGTCAGAGAAAGTGCAAGTCTAGTAATTCGGGAGTGCATTATCTTCTGGGAAAAAGTTAGAATACCTACTAGAGCTCAATCTAATTGTGTAAAGAAGCTTGTGGACCTTTATCAAGTCTGGCGAGAGCTGCAAAAGAATTGTAAAAAAACGCGGGATGTTTATAAACGTGAGGAAGACTTTCAAAAGAATTTAGATAATTTATTCGATATCGCTCACGGTGATGCCCTAAATATATTGAAAATAGATGAATATAAAATCTTCCTACAAAACCAAAGACAGCCGGGGCGTCCTGGTTGATTGGCGAGAGTTGACAAAAAATTAGCGGAGAAAGAAGAAAGGGCCAGACAGAGAAAAATAAAAGACAAAAAAAGACTTAAGCAAATATCTTCAGAAAACTTATCGGCGACTTCCACTTCACATGACTTCGTATCTCCTGAAGAATTAGAAAACCAATCCAGCAGCTCTGAAGAATGTGTGGAAGAACCTTTGCCTTCCAAATCTCGATCAGTAAGTTCTGTAGCTACTACAAAAAGAGGGAGCAGATGTTTGATTACGCTAAAGTTAGTTGCAGCTTTAGACAGATGTCAGCTAAGTATAAGAGATTCCGTTTACATAATTCAGGCTATAGGTCACAGTTTCTAGGTCACAAATGAGAATGGCTAGAGATGAATCTATCAAGTTTGATTTCCAGAGTAACGTGCCTGAAGTAGTTACTGTTCATTGGGATGGCAAATTGTTACCAGGCTTAGATGTGAGAAGTTCTAAAGAAGAACGCTTACCAATTCTTATTTCATTTGGAGGCAAGGAACAACTTCTAACAGTGCCAAAACTGGACAGTTCATCCGGCAAAGACCAAACTGACACAGTTTTTACTATGCTAATGATTAGAACCTCAGTGATAAGGTACAAATAATGTGCTGCGATACGACTGCTTTCAATACAGGTCGCTTTAATGGTGCTTGTGCTCTTTTCGAACATAAAATATAGAGAGAATTGTTACTGTTTGCTTGCCGTCGTCATATTTATGAATTGGTCTTGAAAAGTGTGTTTGAAACAAAGATTCCTCAAGTCACTAGCAGTGCGGATATCCCACTGTTCAAAAAATTTAGAGACAACTGGAAATATATTAATTGTAACACAATCGAACTGTGTAATGATTTTGTGAAACATCTCAGTTCAAAATGACCCTTAAAAATAAAGCAGCATTACGAGATGTTTGTCTTTTCATTGTGACAATTTATGTGAAGGCATGGCTTGAATGCAGTTTGGCAGTTTAAGCACCTAATTAAGATTTCCGCTTTTTAAAGAAGCTAAAACAGTACGAAACTATAGAGGAATTTATTTATAAAGCCGCCCTGAGTAAGTTTTGTCAACACTTGTGGTATTTGTCAGAAGAAATAGCCGTATTATCCCTATTCGACGATGAAGTAGATGAAGAAAGTAAGGCAAATATCGTAGCAAACTTACAGAAGGAAAGCTTGTACGACTATGGGAAGAGATAGTACCGTCAAAGGAAGAGACAGATGTTTCATTGTTTAATAAGTATTTCTTTGTATTTCTATATCTGATTGGTTTTTTTGTGTGGTACTTATATATTTTATTGTTTCAGATAAATCATTGAGCGACTTTGAGCAACATTTTTCCCGATTAAACATTAATAGTAAAAAGAAAAAGTGTCAACCTGGGAAGAAAATGCTGAGTTCCTTGCATGTAAAAAGATTGTTTACAGCCTTAAAGCAGTTAATAACACTGCAGAAACGGCTGTGAAGCTTATGCAAGACTTCATGGCTTGATTACTGCGAATGAAGAACAAAAACAATTTTTATTACGTTGCGTTCAAGAACATAAGAAAATGTATCCCGATTGTAAAAAGGGTACTTAAAAAAAAGTATCCTAAATAATTCTGTCAAGTGATATTTTTATAAATTAAAGATTTATAATTCTTGAATCCTGTTTTACATAATTTATTCCATATTTACCTACTATTCATGCATATTTGTGATAACTTAACTGCATAGTCCTACTAATATTATAAATGCGAAAGTTAGTTTGTGAATATGTATGGATGTTTGTTACTCTTTCACGTAAAAACTACTAAACCGATTGTGATGAAACTTGGTATGTGTATAGCTATCGTCCTAGAATAATACATAAAATACTTTTTATCAAAATATTCCCACGGAAACGGGACTTACGCGGGTGAAACCGTGGGCAAAGCGCTAATATAAAATACTTACTTTTACAAAAACTTCGCGGTCTAGTCGGCACGGGTTAATATGCTCCTAGGAAGCTCAAATTTTATTTTTAAGTAGGATTATGTACTAGGTACCAAGTATTAGGTATATTTGCTCGATGCCAACGACCATCGCTACATAAAAAACTACCATTGAGGCAAAACATAGAATGTTTTGTAATGTTTGGTATCTATGAGTGCAATTACTATACAAACACAAGAGGTATTTAATACTTGTGATTGTTATGGCTATGTTCCTCGAATTTATATGTGTCGATGACCATTTATGTGGCCGTAGTACTATGCAGTCCCCTTCCCCCCTTTCGCTTTCCTCATTACTGATGGTCTAGACTTGTTGGGGATCCAACAAATCTTCTGGCAGATGGCTTCCCGATCTTTTATGCTCTCTTTGACTGTATGGAAAAGGAAGTGTACTTTGGTACCCAGAATTCCACGGACCTGGTCTGACCTATTAAGACTACATTCTATTGACCTTTTACCGTCGACCATGCATTACCATAAACAAAATCATATGCATCCAAAGTAAGAGAAATGCCTATCTGTGTAATTAACGTGGTCAGGCATTCCGTTAGCTTGATCCGTCTTATCCAGTAATTAATGTCTACTTTCCAATCAGTGAAAATGTAAATTACTAGTAAAGCTTTCTAATTTGATAAGCTTAACCCGTTAGTGTTTATAGCATCTTGAATTTATTTTCCTAGTACAAAGAAAAGTCATTGAATGGTCTATTTATAGCAATTCGTTTGATTTAGATAATTATTAAAATTGGAAACAACAAACTCTATATTGTTACTAACAAAGTGCTAATTGCATTGCAATCCTTAATTGTCTGCTTTCAATACCAATATTTAATGATAGCATGATTTGGTAAGTGGCACAGGTTTCTATGACTATATTATACTTGATCTAGTGCCAGTGTGCCAAAATATCTAGGACCACGACCAAGTATATTTTATCTTAGCAAAATATGGATTGATCAAGTGTTTCGACTTGCGTGATAGTTCCATACATTTTTTTGTTTTGTCAATCACCTTCGCCACGCTATCTTAGGCAAAATATCACTCGTATAAGGTCTAATCTTGACATCACACAAAGGACATGGTAGAATTCTCATTACTAGCAATCTTGTTAACCCCTCCAACTAAGCTAAATATGCTTGTGTCTGGAGTGGGTTCACGGCAATGGTGTAATTGGGTGGGGTCACAAATCCGACACGTTAGCAACAAGGCTATTGACCTTTCTTATATATTTATTTACTTTTGTAAATAAATTACTTACGTATATACTATTACCGTTCGCCAGCATCATACCACTGCTGGAAATAGACTTCTCCCCATGATTCCCAGGTGGTTCTGTCCAGGGCCAAAGTAGTCCACTGGTCGTTAGTTTGATCCAGCTCGTCCCGCCATCTTCTACGAGGTCTACCGCGACGCCTTCTAGCTGTGTCAGGGCTCCAGAAAGTGGTGATTTTGGCCCACAACTCATTAAGCTTACGGCAGACGTCACCAACCCAGACCCACTTCAACTTTGCTGGCCCTTTAGCGATGTCAGCAATGTACGTCTTGGAGCGCAGTGTGATTTATTTATTTATTAAAATTTTATGCAACACAAAATGTACAAAGGCGGACTTAATGCCATAGGCATTCTCTACCAGTCAACCATGGGTGGTGAAGAGATAACATGGCAGGTGCATAAAAAAATAATCTAAGTAGATAATATATTCAAAGTAAGTTTTATGACAAGTGTATATATACATATATAACTAGAATAAACTTATATACATATTTATCGTAATACATACCAAAAATATATTAATAAAAAGTCATAGAATGGGAGTTATGAAAACTCTGCTTCCACTATTTGTTAAGAAAATAATCCCGCAAATTTCTCTTAAATGGTGCATATGTTGCGTAATGTTGCATATGTGATCAGTTAGCTTGATGCCTAGGATGCTGTGCTCCATTGCACGTTGGCAGACCTTGAGATTGGTCTTTTAAATCTTTGTCAAAGATCAAGTAGTATCCATAGGTCAAAATGGGTAGAATGCATATGTCCATGATTTTGCGCTTTAGCGACAAAGGACGGTTTCCTTTCATAAATTCCTTCTTGGACTTGTAGCTTTTCCAGTCATTTTCGGTTCGTTTTGTGACTTCCCTATCTTGTTTGGCGCGGATAAATAGACATATTACAGTTCTTCACCATTAACGCTGATCCTAAGTTCAGTGGTGTTTGACATCAGTTTGGTCTTCGACATGTTCATTGCCAGTCCACGACTTGCCTTACTGTGTAGATTCAACATACGCTCAAGTACTACTGCCGTGGAAGAGAATACGACAATGTCGTCAGCGAAGCGAAGGTTTGTTAACCGCACCCCATCCATTTCAATGCCGCTTCTTTCCGAACTGGCCGTCAGCTTTTTAAATACTTCTTTATACTTCCTATATACTTACGTATATATTTTAATAAAATTAATTTACTTATCTATATTAATATTACAAAGCGGCAGTGGCCGTTTTATGGAACTACACAAAAAATAACACCAATTGATAGGTAATTCCGCCAAGCCCGTTCCATCATCGGACTACAAGACAAACGGCGACGTGCCATCATTGTATGGTGGACATAATATAATATAATAATATAATTCTTTATTGGCATAACAATTTTTACAGACTTTGACATCCCACCCATATGCACAAAATGTTTTGGGAATACCTTCATTGTGCGTACGGCTAAGGAGTGGAATTACCTGGAGTCTGTGTTTCCAGATTATAATAATATTAACGTTTATTTTCACCACAATATTTAACAGTATCACATACATAATTAATTGCAAAGTAGTACAATTTGGTATGTTAAGTTTTGCAGCCAACTAGTGAGTTTGAATTTTAATTTGTGTTTATGTCAATTTGTCGATTAATTTTATTGTATACTAGCTTTTGCCCGCGACTTCGTCCGCGTGGAATAGTTACTTTGGGCTAACGTTAAATTTAACCCCGATTTTGAAGCATTCTTCATTGGCGCTCCGCTCCTATTGGCCTTAGCGTAATGATACAATATAGCTGTGCCCGCGACTCCGTCAGCGTAAGTTAATGTATTGGTAATATTGTTTAGATCACGTTCACATGAGGCTTAAGTACCTAGAGAACGCTTCGACCGCGAGACGCGTCGAGCGCGGCGACCGATTCTCAAAAATAATCCTTATAGCATGATTCAGTATTCACGCGCGATGGCTTATTATTATAAGCGTATTTCATGTATAACTTTGGTGTTTCTATACCGATTTATATGATTCTTTTTACGGTTTCGTAGCCGAATGGCAAAAAACGGAATCTTTATAGTTTCGACATGTCTGTCCGTCTGTCTGTCTGTCTGTCTGTCCGTCCGTCCGTCTGTCACAGCAATTTTATTCCGAAACTATTAGGACTATACATGTGAAACTTGATAGGTAGATGTATTCTGTGAACCGCTTTCCGATTTTGAGAAAAAAATTAAAAAATATTTAAAATAAAGGGGGGCTCCCCATACATGGAACTAAACCTGAAAATATTTTATTTCATGAAATCGATGCATGTGTGGTATCTATAGACAGTTATTTAAAAACGACATCAGGGTTTCTAAAACCACTTTTCCATAAAGTCAATCGTTTAAAAGATATAAGCTTCCAAAGTGGTAAAATGTGTGTGTGGCGGACACAACCTCTAACTTCTATAATAATGGAGTGAAAAATCTAAAAAAAATATATGTCTGTAGATCTTAATATAAACTTTCAACCAAAATCAGTTCAGCAGTTTTTGAGATACAGCATATTTTCTAAAACCGCAAATATAACTTTGTAATTCATACAAACACTATGAAAAACAAATTTATTCGGCGCAGTTGTAAAAATGTAAAAGAGCCAGTTTTAAGAAATTTGTAAGGTTTTTTTTTCGTCAAATAAATTTGCATATTATATTATAGTTACTACGGAACCCTTCATGGGCGAGTCTGACTCGCACTTGGCCAATTTTTTTATGGAATAGTTAATAATGTTAACTTTTTCAATTAGGGGTGACTGAGAGTGTTATTAACGTAAGAGTAGACAAATATTATAATCAGAAAGCTTCGAACTGCTAAGCTATCGGGAGTTACACGTGTTATTGCGAGTCAACCATAAAAGTTAGACATATGCTGTCGTGGGATATTTTTTATATAATTTTAAGGAGAACATTTCCGTCATGAAATGATTTGTGTAGCTTTAACCATTAAGGTTGCACACGCGACGGAAGCTTAAAAAATGGAGTAACTTCTCCCGTTTTCCCAACATTTCCCTTCACTGCTCTGCTCCTATTGATTGTAGCGTGATGAAAAGTATACTATGACCCGCTCAGGAGTATGAAAAATAATTGTACCAAGTTTCGTTAAAATCCGTCGAGTAGTTTTTGTTTCTATAACGGTTATACAGACAGACAGACAGACAGACAGACAGACAGACAGACAAAAATTTAACTGATTGCATTTTTGGCATGAGTATCGATCCTTAATCACCCCCTGATAGTTATTTTGGAAATATATTTCATGTACAGAATTGACCTCTCTACAGATTTATTATAAGTATAGATATATACGTCCACTTAGAGCAGTGTATTGACGGCTTGCAAATTTTGTCCGGCATTGCACAGGGTCACAGACCGGCAGCCCTTTGCGTTTAGACAGCATATTTTTGTCAAGCGGAAGAGAGGAGTGTCGACGTAGTATAGCTCGCAGAACGAAGAGTTGGCGAACTGTGAGGACTTGGAACTCGGAATAAAGCAAAGCAGTCGGGTAGTCTCTGCGTTTGAACTTTATAACTTTTAGTATAGCCCTCTGGGCTCGTTCAACATGTAAAATTAATGTTTTGTGGGTTCCTCCCCAGACTGGAATGCAGTGTGAGAACACTCACAAAGGCTTCTGTATACAAGGAATAATGTCTCTGGTTCAGCCGAATATCTAAGTTGATTAAATATATATAAGTTTTCTAGTACGATTGGTAAGTGTTTCAGTGTGGGCCCGCCAGGTTAGGTGCTCATCAATGAGGACTCCTAAATATTTGACACTGTGAACAAAAGGGACTGTGGGGCAGTCACAGTGATTGCGATTAGAATCGTTACAAGTAATGTAAGTATGAGTTTTCAGCATACTACTATCCACTGGGGGAGGCCGGCAGTGGGGAAGACAGAATCGGACGATTTTGATCTTTTCAATGTTCAAGGTCACTAAGTTCCCCGATTGCCAAGCCATGACGTGACAAAGTGCCTCCTCAGTTTTAAGTCGAGCATTGGTCCAGTTGCCATCGTATGATATCAGGGCCGTATCGTCTGCGTAGGTAAAAATTTTACAGTTTGGGGTGGATAAGAGGCCATTAATATATATTAAGAAGAGGGTAAGCCCCAGTTTTTTTCACACACTGTGTTCTATTTGATAGGTAGTCTGAGAAGATTTTTAAGGGAATACCACGGATTCCTATGCAATCTAACTTAGCAATCAGTCTGGGAATGGAGACAGAGTCAAACGCTTTGGATAAATCAAGAAAGGTTCCGTAACATTTGAGCTTCCTATCCAGTTTTCTTACAACAGTTTCTGCAAGGTCAAACACTGCATTCTCTGTGGAAACGTCCCACCTAAAACCATACTGGTTAGTTGCAATAAGCTTATATTTTTCAAGATACGCGGTGAGACAGTTCTTGAGAATTCGTTCTAATATTTTTGATAGAGAGCTCAGTACAGAGATGAGTCTGTAGTTGTTAATGTTGCCTCTGTCTCCATTCTCGTAGACTGGTTGCACGACAGCTGCCTTAAATGCATTAGGGAAGGTGCCTGTGTCAATAGCTCGGTTACAAATGTGCGTAATTGGGACAGCTAAAGTAGAGCTAGATTGTTTAATTACCTTTGAAGGTATTTTGTCGAAACCGGTGGCGCAGTCACCGCGTAAGTTATCGATTAGCTCTTTCACCTCCAAATCATCTAAAAACAACCAGATTTCACGTTGCTTCAACAAGTTTTCGGGTTAAAATAGCGCCTACGTGCTGTTTGGTTGAAACTACAAGTTTGATCTTGTAAAGTGTAACTTGTTGATCCTACAAGCTACGTATCATGTTATTTCTACGTTACGTCAGGTCGAATTTACGTTAACGTTTTCCGATGGTTTTTACAAGTTTAACAAGTAGATTTAACATACTTGACATGTTGTTGTGATGAAATTTTTATATCAAAACCTGTTTGTTTGTAGCTGTTTTTTTTTGAGAGGACCAAGCACGACTCTCGGGAGTGGGGTGAATTGCAGAAGCCAGAGTTGAGCCCACATTCACAAAGAAGGAGTTGATTTGATTTAGGACAGCTAAAGGGTCAATGGAGTTAGATATGAGTGGACTAGAGGACTGGCAGGGGGCGGTAGTTATTTCTTTAATAGCCTTCCACGTGGCTTTCACGTTATTTTTTACCTTAAGCAGTAGGTTCCTTTCGTATGTCCTGAAGATTATTTAGATAGTTACGATATCGAGTGTAAGTCAATTTCAGAACATCATTATCAGGAGATATGTTTGATTCTTTGTGGAGTCTGTCCCGGTTTCTGATACAACAAACTAGTCCTGACGTCATCCGCGGCTTAAGAATCCTAGTTTTTCTATATATTTTTACGACATGACTATGCTCATAAATGACATCCTGCATCAAGGAAATCAAGACATCAGTGGCTTTGTTACAATCAGGTTCTTTGAGGACTGGGGTAAAATCGATCAATCTGGGGTAAGATCAAAAATGGGGTAAACGATCCAATTCACTTTTAATATCAGGGTAGTTATAGCGTAATGTGGTGGCTGACTATTTGTTTGTATTTTTATGCTTGGTTTTTAAGCAGATGATTAAAGGTCGATAACACAGTTGTCCACAACAATAACAGTAGCGGGCTCTTTATTTTTCAGAAGTAAGTGTTCTAAGCATTTGCTAAATCTTGTGGGGAACATATGCGCAGGTAGCAGACCCAGTTAGGCGCATAGGGTAAGGTAGGTATTTGAATGATGGTCATGAGTTGTGTGAGTAATGTCCTTGTTAATATCACCAATCAAGGCTATTGTGCTAACATTTTTTAGAGAGTGAACTAGGTCTTCTAGAGATTTGTAAAAGTTGTCAAGTTCAGTGTATGATGGAAAACGATAAATGCAAATTAAAAACGTGCTTCCTACGTAGCACACTAAATAGTTGGCATCACGTAAAGGGGGCTCCTTAATAGTACAAATAATCGTATTCCTAGCGTAAATAACCACACCGTCATTTTGTTTTGGGGTATTTGTAGTTGAATGATAAGAGTAACCGGGTAAATTTGGTATGGTGTCAGTGATCCGGAGCCAACATTCGGTGAGGATGATGATATCAAATTCGATCTTTGTAGTTGAAAACATTTGATGAATTGGTGAATCTCTTTATTCAGACTCCTGATATTAATATGAACTAGTTTTAAGTGTTTATGTGGATATTTTGGAGATGTTTGATAAGTACTGCATATGTTGGGAGTAATGACGTCTTGTTAATGGAATGCATAATTAAATATTTACAGCTAAGCCGAAAACTGGCAGAAGAGTTCAGACTCATCGCATCATAGCAGACAATATATACAAGAATGAGTGTGTTTCTGTTGTGTATTAAATTTTCGCGTTTGACCACGATCTCACCTGATGGTAAGTGATGTTGTGGACGAAGATGGAGCACGCTTACCTAAAAGTAACCTATTGACTCATGAATTAAAGACTCCTAGGTTATAGCTATCGGGAAACACAGACACCGGCAGGGAATTCCACTCCTTAGCCGCTTCACTCTTGACATAGAGACCCTTGCGTTATAGCTATCAGGAAACACAGACTCCTGTATTCTACTCACTAATAAAGTGTACAATTTCTTTGTATTTGTATATTGCTTTTTTTTTTTTAAGAAAGAGAATGTGGTTAGTATTCGCATTACTAGCAATGTTGTTAACCACTTTAACGAGGTAGGCTTGGGTCTGGAATAGGTTGACAGCAATAGTGTAATGGGTGGGTTTCAAACCCGCGACCTCTCGTTTGAAAGGCCGAAACTTTAGCCATATTGCCGTACTGCTATTGATACGGAAAGAGCATTCGATAGCCGTACTACTTTTACTGCGAATAACTTAACATTAAAAATGGTGGGGTGGCTCAGTATCTCCAGACTTAAGCTTTCTGTTGTACCTTACATATCAAGTATATGTGTCATAAATAAATTTCAAAAGTTTGCTGAATACCAACAACCTTTGGTTACCTAAAGGTGTATGTGAGGTTGGGTAATTACGCTACTCTTCCTTAAGAAGCCACGGATTCCATTTATTGACTTCATCCTTACATGCAATAGTTTTGTGTGTAAGGGTCATAGGTAGTGATTTGTATAGTTAAGTGTTACCACTGTTGTATGAGACTGTACAATAATAAGACCCTTCCACTTTGGATTTGCATCCAACTGGTGTATCGAACATAATAAGTGATCACACTGGCCGAAATAAAAACCCAGGTTACTTTTGAAGTTTTATTGCTTTTTTTGTTTCTTTAACATAAATAGCATTTATTTTAATTAATAAAAGTTACAGTTACAAACGTACAATAGGCATTGCACCATTAATAAATAATAATATAAAATATTTCTTTTATTTTAAACTACTGCACCTAAATTACGGTACATAACGATATTGTATTCTATAGCGCCGGTGACCTTATATTAGAAAAATATTGAAAAAAAAAGCTTAAAGTTTTTGGTTCCTTTATTTGGTTGAATTAGCGTTACATTAAAAACGTCCGTTGGGACGAGCGGTCGGCGTTTGGCCGGAGTAGTGCGGAGACACGGCAACGTTAGGGCGAGCCGTAGCGCCGAGCGCCCGTCCCGATCGCCGTAGAAGTAAGGGGCGCCGGCGGGCGGGCGCACCACGACGCCGGCGCCCTCTACCGTATACATCACTTAACGAACGACTAGGCTTATTATACCCGACCGGAATTGCGCCCCGATATCGACTGATGGAGAGAAATGCTGGTGTGGTGGGGCTGTGGGTGGGACGCTCACATACGCTCCGAGCTCATGGCGCGGGACTCCTGCACCAGGTAGACCTGGGAGCCGGGCACGGTGGAGGTGGTGACGAAGGTGCGGTGCTTGGCGCGGATCAGGGACAGATTGCTCTCGGCGCAGTCGGCGCGGTCCTCGGCGGCTTCCAGCTCGCGTTGGAATCGTCGCACCCTGGTCACGTTCTGCTGGGACATACCCTCCTAATGGGAACAGATTTTTTTATTATTATCAGGTTTATGAAGAATGAGAAGCATTGAGAGAGAGTTATGATTGTAATAATCTAGCAAGAACCGAGTAAATAAATCGGTCTAAAGAAAACCAATTTACTCAACATATTTTATGGAAAGCATCATATGTACCTGTTCCGTTAGTTGCCTCTTGTAGATGTTGACCTTCTGGGAGGTCTTCTCGAGAGAGTCCTGGAGCAGGACGATGTTCTTCTGGTCCTCCTCGCACTGGATCATGACCTCCTTCAGCTGGCGCTCCTTCTTGCGGAGGATCTTGATGGTCTCAGCGTGCCTCCTCTTCTCCTCATCTATTTCCAGTTCCATGTCCTTGATGCGGGCCTCAAGTTTGCTGATGATGCGCTTGCCACCAACGATGGCGTTGGCCTCGACCTCTTCCAAGCGGACAGAGATATTCTGGAAAAAAGTTTAAGTTAAATGTATTGCATTGTGTATGTTTAGTCAAGTGGAAAAGTACTATTCTGCTTCCATTCATACAACAGGTTACCATTTATTTTTTCCAGTATCTTTTGACACTGGCTAGTTAGCTCCGATAGTGTCTCGGGTTTTATGGTAGTCATAGCTGTGCCTGCTATTTCGTTCACCTGGAAGTCTATATTATCTATGCGGTTTTTCTCGAAACCCTGCTACCGTAGGGATCCCGGGATAGAAAAGAGCCCACATGTTGGCACTTTCTGTAACTACAAAGGAAAGCTCCCACAAAATTCTTTCAGCCATTCCAGAGTTTCCAGCTCGGACAAACAAGAGGTTGTATTGCATTTTAGTGTCGTGCATATAACCATAAGCTCTAGAGGAAACATTGTTATTTTGAAATCCATTGAATTGCACTCGCTCATAATGCACCTTACATAATGATGGTCAGGTGAAAAGTGTAACAAAAATAGAATTGGATCATAACTACATACAAACTTACAAACTAATTTTATCTCATTATAATATTAGTATAGATAGATAATACGGGAGTCACATACCTTTACTTCGATCTCAAGAGACTTCTTGACAGCTTCGATCTTGACGATCCTTTCCTGCTCTTCGTGCAAGTGCTCTACAGTGTGTTTCAGTTCAGTCTGAAAAGATAAGAAATTAATCATTGTTAAGACATGGAATATTTGATACTAATAATTCGTGCAGTGGTGAATATCGACCATGCTTTTTTCAAGTTTCAATGTTATAAAAAGGGGAGCAAAATTTTAATATTTTTGCCTTTATTTTACTATCCCTCAATTTGCTTAGGATTAATCATACCAGATGTAAATGATTAGTATACTTCGCTTGCGTTTAAAGGATTTTGCAGCGAACATAAACAAAGGACTGTTTATTAAATATAACTTGTTGATAATGTAACCTAATATTTGTGAAAGAATTTTTGGAATCGGTCCAGTATATTTTGAGTTTATCCATTACGAACAAACAAAATATCAGAATTTTTTTCTGGATATAAGTGCGGGTATGAAAACTAAAACTAATTGAGTAGTATAGAATAGAATAATTAATTATAGTAGGAGCAAAGATCAGGACAAACCTGGACACGCTGGTATCTCTCATCAGCGATGCGCAGCTCCTTGGTGATCTCGTCGTAGTCAGCGGCGACGGCACCGAGCTCCTGCTCAATCTTAGCCTTGCTGCTGGACAGGTTGACGTTGATCACGGTCAGCTCATTGATGCGGGTCACCGCCTCCTCATACGACTGCTCGACGGTGCGCTTAGCGCGAAGGGCCTGGGTATCACACGTTTTGTATGTCAGTCAGTTTTTTTAAGCTTCAGATAATTATGCCAATACGCGATTCAGTATTGGCATATGTTCAAAATAATTACATACATATACAAACTTATAGAGACAAGTCTAAGACATAGCATATGTTGCAGCCATATTATTCTCGATAAAGTACAAATGCAGCAACAGATGAACTACTTATCGCTTGACGTCACCAAAGAGTGTCTAGTGTGATTTTTTTTATTTTCATTTCATGTTTAGCTTCGAATGTATCGCACTAAAATTGCTACATGGAATATTCGCTTAGTGAATTACATATCCAAATTTAGAACAATTGTGTTTTTTTTTCGCACTGACCTGCTCGTAGTTGCCACGGATCTCCTCGACCTCGCCGGTGAGGGACTGTATCCTGCGCTGGGCGACGCCGTACTGGTCAAGCGTCACCTGGAGCTGCCTCTGGACCTCATCATAGTGGGTCTGGATCTCGGTGAGCTAAAAAATAGAACACGTCAGGTGCAGTGTACTTCAACAAAGAAAACCTAAAAACTTTTAAAAGTGGAACCGCCCTGACATAAAACTTTACAATCATAATATGAGAAGTCGTATAAAGTCTTGAATTATCCTAAGTTTATGTAGACCTGACTGATTTGTTCTGAAACATTAACAAATACTAACCTGCAGAGACTGCTTCTTGACGACCTTCTGGAGATCGATGTTGGTCTTGTTGGCGACATCAAGAGAAAGCTCAAGCTCGGTGATCTGGATCTGCAGCTTCTTCTTGATGCGGGTGACCTCAGACTTCAGCTTGGTCTCAGCCTCAACCACACGAGCGTTCAGCTGCTCGATCTCGATGCTGGTCTGCTTGCTGTTGACAATACAAAACAAATTCAAACACTGAGCTCACTCTACATTACAGCTTACGTCGCTTGCTACCACTATTTATTTAAAAGCATCATTACCTTGAGTCTATCATTAAGTATGAACTTAGTTCATCAAATTGTTTAATCGTTTTTTTAAGATCGTTCAAAGGTTGAATATATAAATCATTTACATGGACCTCGGCCGGTATTTCTCTAACTCTTACGACGCACGTAGATGGAGAGGTTTCTCGTATAGCTTTATGTATAGTTTCCGTCATCTTTTCTGAAATATGATTAGCTGCAGCACCCGAAATACTTGATGCTGCCACTGCCTTTGACAATACGTTTTGGGTTATTTGGGACAAATTTTTATCAATCACGCTCCTTTTTCCACGATATTCAATTCTATGTGGCCGTTCTTCGGTAACAATTTTTTGACTCTGAAATTCCGACCTAGTCGGTCTGTCTTCGATAATATTCCTTCTACTTTCCTCTAGAAGTGTTTGAGCGATTGCTTTAGCCGATTTACCTCTATACATTTTAGCTTTTCCCCTGAGTTCTGCTCCCACATTTACTTCCTTTTCGTATAAATCTAACTCCTTATTTATTTCGTTTATCCTCTTTTTTTGCCTTTCGATTTTATACTTCTCCCTTTCCTCTTTCTTCTTCCTTGTTTTGGAAGTTAAGCTTTCATTCCCAATATGTTTGACTATATTTGCCGCATCAGCAGTAGCAATTACTGAGAACGGAGAACGTTTCGCAATACTGAAAGTGTTGAGATCACGATTGGCTTGATTTGCGGCCTCATGCGAAAGTCGCGTCACGTCATCTTCGGAGTAGGTACGTATCGGCTTATCAAACCTGTATTTGTCCAACCCTCGTTCATTGTTCCATGGCAGGTGTGGGGGCTCAGCGGGAACGCCCTGGTCTTTAGCACTGATGTAGTCGATCATTGGTTGATAAAAATTTATACCGTAGCCATAATTATCTTCGTATATGGCGGTAGGTGGTTTGTTCCACTTATTGTAGTTAGGCACTTTAATCGGCGGCATGATGAAAGATATACGACTTGCGAAGATTCACTATGATTGCGACGCGGTTACCCCGATATGCGCCGACCGGGGCCGGGGTTGCGTAATTGGGGGCGCGAGAAAATGAACATCGTCTTTTGTACATTTTCAGCAGTACTTATTGCCAAAGCTCGTATGTGATCACCAGTAATAAGCACCAATCAGACGCGCGGTTATATATAAATGAAATTCGTGCCAATTATTCGAAATATATTTACTTAATGCATAACTGCATTTAGTTCTAATGGATTTTGCGTGAAGAGAGTAGTATACGTTTAGATTCCATTAGTATTGGATGGTTCAATTCGTAAATTTAAAATTTGATAGGAGAATTTCTGTAATTTGTTGATTTCAGATGCACTTCATCAAAGTTCAATAAATTGGCGTTGATCCACGATAAAATTGTGTCATGGTTGTGATTTGTAATTTGTTGATTGCATCTATGGATGACATCCATCAGTCAGCGCGGGGAAGTGGTGGGGCGTACCCGTTGAAAGATATTGTAAGCTGGTAGTTCCGAGTTTTCGATCGTCGAGTGAGGTGTGTGACGATACTTCAGTCATATGTGAACATCATCGGTGTAAACATTGCAACATATACCTAGGTTAGTGTCTTAATTAAGAACAAAATTTAAAATGAAAACATACTCATATCATCCCTTAATAAACAAGGCCTCTCAAGTCATTGTAACTCACTTTACAGTTGAGCGAAAAAATATAATACTATATTGTTACCAATATACTAGGGGTACTGTAAAAAATATCAGAATATTGGCCTAGATTTAGTTAAATTGCCCAAGTATCAGTTCGATCTGCAATAGATTTTTCTATTCACTCATATTAAAAAAATACTTTATAATTGGGAATTTTCAACTGAAGCGCTGTTATTTGCTAAAGAACGATATTAAATTTTTCATGTTGTTTTTATAATCCTGTGAGCGTGTATTTATTCCTTTTATTTTGCAGATGAAAACTTCATTTCTTTGAATATTTCTAACGTTTACTGAAGAAATATTTTATTGAAAGATTTATTGAGATTTTCTAGTGTATTGTAAGAAAGTCTATTAATAAGGTCCACTCACCGGATGGATTCGATTTCCTCTTCCTTCTCCTGGATGCGGCGCTCAGCCTCGTGACGGAACTGGCCCAGTTCAGAAGCCAGTCTCATGGCACGCTGTTCCTCAGCTTTGCGGCCCTGGTACATCAAACATATCATGGTCAAGCGAAAATGTACTACATTAACTGTTGGATCGCGATGGACCAAATAAACAGGTCCAGTGACGCTATCAATCATCCCAAGTATTCCAGGAAGACAGTACCTAATTACAATCTGGATTTACGCTTTCGGTGTTGCTGCCAAAAGTTTGGTCATAATTAGTTACACACCTACGCTTTATATTTCAGATTTAAAAAGATCCCGCAGCTATATTTGCATCAATATAATCGGATTGCTTTCCATGTGCATCGATATTAAATATTGCGTTTAAAATAACGCGAATATTTATTGTATTTGCGATTTTATGTATAAGCGATTTTATTGTAAGGTGAAACAATGATGGCATTGCGAATTGTCCAAGTCCGTTTAAATGAATCATTCTTTGTCATTCATTAGCACCCCCTAAAGTTGTAAATTTCAGTGATAACTTTAGATGTGACGTGTAAAAAGACTATTGTCCTCGCTGCTAATTATAATGTTAACTATTTTTAGCTGTTACGGAACCCTGGCAAGTCTGTTGGTATCGTGTTTAGTACCTGATTGCTTGCCAAAGCGTTGCTAACAATCTGTATAAGAATGACCTATTAATTACTGTTGTCAAATGATCCGTTCAGTTGCTTGGTTATGCGGTTATTTTTATGTCAATGTGAGAGCAGTTCGCGGAAATCGATACGTCTATTAACAGACACTATTAGACCTTCCATAAAGTATACAAAATCAAGGATTAACTCGCCGTTGTTGATCCTAAGTTAACTATTTCTTTCGATTAATTTATTTGAATTGCAATGGAATAATATATCACTACTGTATTATCTTTTTTATATGTATGAAGAACAAATACTAAAGAAATAAATATTGTGTAGGAGTCTCTGCAAAACAGAAATTTACACAATAAGTGTAGAAAGTGGCAGTTAATAAATTTTATTACGTAATCACTTATTGAATTATCTTTTGAAATGCTTTTTTAATAAGGAAAGCTTTGCAACTTTCCATTATGATGTCAGTCTTATTTCCCAGAGTTATATGTAAATTTTATTAAAATTATGTTCAGTCTCACTCAACTACAATAAGTACCTAGCACATATTGTTTTAGCACTACCGCATAAATATATGTATTCAGTCCTACTCGAAGCTCAATATTCGGGTTGATTTTTTTGCTTTCGAGACTTTTGTTAAGTCGTTATCAGGGAAGTCACACAAAAAGAATTCGTACATTTATAACTAAACAAAGAAGTCAAACAACACAGGTATACAAGAAAAAAGAAAAAGCAATGTTCTATCAGCATTTTCTTAGAGACGAGAAACCTGATATTCAAAAATAGAATAACATGAAATGATGGTCGATTGTATCGAAAAGTTCAGGAGTGACCCGTTAAATGTAGTCACGTATAAGAAGTATATGCCCAATACTGGATTTACGTATATCGGCTGGATCATAATCAAAAAGGTACTTACGGCCTCAGCCTCCTTGTAGGCGGCGGTGAGTTCCTCTCGCTCGTTCTCAAGACGGCGCAGCTCGATCTCGAGCTCGTGAAGACGGCGGGTCAACTCCGTGATATTGGCGCGTGCTTCGTGCAGGTCATCTGTTACAATATGCAACTTAAATGGTACTGCATTTGTTTCTTCTAAGGCCTTATCCGACATGATTATTCTATTAAGCACATTATCAAGAGCCACAAGTCTCTATTTCTTGTTTAGTTAAAGATTGGATAGAAAAAAGAAAGCGATTAACTATCGCGATATAAGAAAAAATTAACACCATATTTTTTCGGATAAGTAAAGGAAAAGTGAAAAAGAATTTCTACATGATAGGTTCTGAAAAACTACGAACTGTGATTTCGGGTTTTGTTACTAGACTATTTATTCAAAATTGACAAAATAATATTTTGACTATCAATCCTAGAGATGACGCTGACAATTTCTGAAGTTTGCTGGAAAATTCTTATCTTGATAGTGTGAACGGACCCTCTACAGCTGAAAAGCCTTCCATTCTTCTTTCCAATAAAAAAGATTAAGTTTTCACTTACCACCCAGCTTCTTGTTCTCGCGACCGAGGGCATCTTTCTGCTCACGGGTCTTGTCGAGCTCGTGGGAGATGCGCTGGATGTCGGTGATCTTGATGCGCAGGTCACGCTGGGTCTGCTCGTACAACTGTACGGTCTCCTCCAGACGCGACTTAATCTCGATGTTGACACGCTCCAGCTGTTCAGTCCTCTTCTGCAGCTCCCGAGCTGTTCCGTTGGCCTTCTCCAGGTCGATGATGAGGACCTCAACCTATGGGGTTATGTGAGTTAGTATGTTTTTGACATGAAGATGTAAGTTCTCTAAGCTTGACATCGATGCTCTCAGTTTACTGATTCTAGATAAAGCAAAAAACAGTTCCTAATTTGTAAAATATAAAATATATACCTCGCTCTGCAGACGAGACTTCTGCTTCTCAATGCTGTTGATCTTAACGATGAGAGTCTCGATCTGTTCCTCCTGCTCTTGGATGCGAATGGAGTACTTGCGGCGGATCTCTTCAATTTCCTCAGCCCTGGCAGAAGCCTCAGCCTCGTACTTGGATTTCCAGTGGCTGACTTCGCCGTTGGACTTAACGAGCTGGCGTTCCAGGTCCAAACGAGCCTCGGATTCCTCCTCAAGCTGGACGCGGACGGACTCCAAGTCGATTTCAACCTAGGTGTCAGAATAATTTCCATATATTTATCTGAATTGATTAACAAAGTATGATGTAAAATTAGAATATGATATCATATCTTTTTATATCTGATTCTAAATGTAAAAATTACAATCTGTTCAAGAAACTAAGAGACAATAGAAAATCATAAAATGATTGTTACCTGGTGAAGGCTAGCCTCAAGCATAGAGCGCCTCCTCTCCTCATCCTCCAACCTGCGACGGGAGTCCTCGAGCTGGCTGGCCAGCTGGCTCCTAAGGTATACCACATTCTCAATGTTCACCTGGAAAGTGAAATCATATGCATAAGAACCTAGAATCACATAAAGATATAAAGCAAAATACCAAAGGTATAGTATCTGTGGTAGGTAAACCTGTATCGTTAACAAGATTTTTTATTTTTCTTCAGGACCAAAAAGATTTTATGATATTTTTTGTCGATATAAGAGGCGAATGATAGCTCACCTTAAGGTCCTGAACCTCCTTGACAAGCTCAACATTCTCCTGAGACAGGCGCTGCTTGTGGGAGGTGATATCCACAATGGTGCGGTTCAACTCCTCGATCTTGATGTGCAGCTCGCTGATGGTGATATCCAGCCTCTCGCATGTCTTGGAGATGGTGATCTTCTCCTTCGTCACATTCTCCACTTGGGCCAACAACTCGTAAACTTCAGCTTGGAATTTGGACTTTTCCTTCTCGGACCTGATGACAAAGAAATATATGTTGCAATCACAGGAAACGACAGTATCTTTTAGTATGATGTAGGTGGACGTATTGTAAGTGATATATTAGTTTAAAGTGTAGTAGACGCACAGCCATTTTCGCATGAGATTTCGCATAGCTTTTTCTTAAATTTAAACATTGAAAATACACTAAAGTTAGTACAACGATGACTAGATGTATTTAGAGGATAGTCATTGTGTCCTCACCTGGCTCTGCTTTTGGTAAGCTGGTCGATTTGTTCCTGGAAGTCAACCACGATCTCCTGGTGTTTCCTCTTGAGCAGGTGGGCGGTCTCCTCGGACTCAAGATGGACATCTTCCAGTAGCTTGCGGAGCTTGGTAAGTTCAGTGTCACGTTTTCTGTTGATCTCGAACTGAAAAAATATATGACACCATTTCAAAATACGACCCCAAAACAAGGAATCTTTGGGGTGGCCATTTGAAATATTATTTATGTATAGTTAACAATTTTCTTCAATTAACTGATTAAAAAGATTAAGTTTTAATTTCCACTACTTTATAACTGTACTTGTGACGCTAAATGTTTTCACGACAAACTAAATTGTAACACAGTTAATATCAATGTAATTTGAAAATAGATGAAAAAAACATTTAGTTTCACTTTCAGTAATATTCCTTAAGCGAAATATTTAAAAGAAAGAATGTAATGAAAATATATTTTTATGACTGATTGGTTTTTTCCTTTCCTGAAATAGATACAAATAATAGATATAAAAATATCGCTAAGCAATAATTCGCAATAGTAAATTGTAAATAATTTCGCAAAGCTTTTAAATATTGTAAAATTTTAATGAATTCGTTATTTCTGCATATTGTTGGTTTAAGTTTTCTTCATTCCGTTTGATCATTTCCTGAAGAAGCGTTGTATTCATAACAGTCGGGTTCTTCATTGTACTTTTGTTTCTTTTTCTCCGTCGGGTGCTAATCCATGTTTCCTCATTTTCTTGACATAAGTTTATCTAACTTTCATTAATCTCAAAAATTTTACTTTTCATATGTTTCCAATTCTTATTCATTCTTCAGTTTTCTCATGCTGTTTTCTTTCATTTTATTTACCTTGATGCTTTTGATGTTCTATTAAGTCCTTACCGATACTTTAGTATATATTGTCATTAATGCTACTTTTGTGAAAATTAGTAAAAAGAGGTTTGGAATATCTACCTGACTCTCGGCTCCGCCTTCAGCTTCCTCCAGCCTTTCAGACAGTTGGATAACTTGCACGCTCAAATCTGCTTTCTCCCTCTCGATCTGAAAATTACCAAAGTTGTCTCAACTTCGAAAGTCAGATTTGAGAATATGTTGTTATTATTTTAGTTACAGTTATTTGTGATTATCAAACTTGTTTTTTTTTTAATTGAGCTAAATTAGTTGTTGTTGAGTTGATAGTATATAGTTTTAGTTGTATACTAATGTCACAACTTTGATTAACATTATATGATGGTATTTGCTACAAGATAATTTTCGTCATCCTCAATAATAATTGTTGGATTCCCTTAAAATGTACCTTTACAAATAAAATATATTTCGTTCAATCATTATGCAATAACAGGTTTCTGGTTAATTCGTCCTTCACATATTTCAGCATTATACCATCTAAAATAAGAAACAGTTTGTCTCACGGCAGCTCTGACTAACTCGGATATTTTCACTACACATAGCACGAGCTATTATTATATTTCAATATTGTGGCATTCACAACGGGAACGAGCATCATTTGGCCCAGTTTCAAAAGTGAGACCGGAGAGCGAGAAGTTGAGATTTCAGAGAATGCTTTCGCTACAAAGCTAAATATATCGCAGAGTGAGCCAGTGCCGGCAAGCGAGAGTCAAAGACGCAGCCGCTTGCAGTACGCATGCGCGTTGCGCGCTCGCCATTCTATGACCAGTTGACCACGCAACCGCGCAACCAAAATAGAATGCGCGAAGCTTGATCAGATGTCCGTCCTGAACAATCTCTCGCTTATTGTGTATGACGTCCCTTATCTCTGATATTGAACTTTATCACATGGTTATAAATCTATAAGGAACCACGATATCTATAAGGTCACTTCAATCCCTTTACACGATTTTAATTTCACAATTTTTTCACTAAACGAAAACATTCTTGCATGTAGTTCTAGGTACAAATGTATTAAAAAAAGTGATTAATATTTTTCAAAAATGAGGCAGTTAATAAGCAGTAGAAAAATGTAACTTTGGTTTGTTAAGTCACCAGAATTTTATCTTAGTTAGGTATTAATGGTGAATTTATTACAAAAATGGGGTAAAAGTGTGCACTGATGGGGGTGTGAGCGCAATCAAAGCCGTAGGGCGGGCGGTATTAATAGAGGTGTTGCGGAAGGCGCGCGCAGGTGTCGGCGCGCGCGCCCGCTATGGTGCGCTCTCGCCTCACGCGGATCACATTTCGCATGCTCGATCAGCTTACCCTCTGACGCAGCTCCCTTTCGGATTCCAGATCATCATGGAGGAGACGGATTTTGTCCTGAAAAATACAATATATTGTATCATGTGTCCGCAAACACTTCACAAACACTGCACTGTGTCGCCGCGGCCGGTACCTCCAGCCTGGAGAGAGCACTCAGGTCGCTGCTGTACTCGATGTTGACGTCGGTGGTGCCACCGCCGCTGCTGCGGTAGGTGTACTTGGAAGTCTTCGCCATGGCGGACATTGTCGCTGGTTCGTCTCTCGATCGGCAGTCGGCGCTACGTTACCGGTCGGGCACCGTTCGACTAGTGAGAGCGGGAGCGGGCGGCGCGCGCGCACCAGGCGGCCCCGCGCCCCCGCACCCCCCGCCCCTGGCCGCCCGCGCCCCCGGCCCGCGCTCCAGGGCGGCCGGCCGGCTGGAGCTCGCGGATCGTGTTACCACCCCCGCGCACCCCCCTCTCAGCCTTTTATAGACACGCCCGTCTTGACGCCGTCGCGGTTCTCTTTTATTTGTTTTGCCCAAAAAATTGGCGAAACCCTTCACGTCCTAAATTGCGTTATGATGCAGCAGTGCAGGCGACGCAGCGCGGCTATATCGGCAAGCTCGAAGTTGTAGTAAACAGCGGAGTCGTGGGTGGAGCGTCGGGTCCAGGCGTTTCCTGGTGGATTCCTGCCGGTCCCTGGCAAGCGCCCGCGCCCCGCTAAATGCAACCAATCGGCTGAACTTAACAATGAACTTCTTGTACTCTTTAAATTAACCCCTAACAACCGATGACTCTGCTCTGTGTTTACAAACATTAATTAAATCTAATTTTATAGGTTGATCTTGAGAGTAAGACATGAATTTGAATATTAAAGCAATTCTGTCGAATCACAAATATTGATGGTTCTAAATAGTAAATAGTTTATTCAGGAACAAAAACACAAGACTAGATACAACAAGGCAAACGATGTTAGCTGCAAAAGTATAAACTGTAGCGCAGTTAACAACGCCCTTCTCCGGATACAGACAACATGATAAAATGCTCCATGCAAAAAGTTAATTAATAAATAGTTGTAGATATTGGGTTTTTCATTTTCTGTAATAGTCCACAAATTTCAGTAGAATTCCAAACGTTGTTGTCATTTATGTTTGTTTATGTTAGAGAAACACATGCACAAGAGGCTACATGTGCGCTGCACTGCGTAGCGTGTCGTCGCGGTACTTCGTAGCCGTCGGCGTAGACCTTATCTACGAGCGTTATTCGACAAGGTATAAAAGTAAACCAAAATAAACAAAACATATTTGATGAATATCAAAAATATCAGTTACAGCAGACATTAATAAATTTTTCTCAAGCATTGAATGAAAGAAATATCTTTATATCTACAAAATAGAACAGGGTTTCTCTTTGGAATACGATACAGTTTTAAGCAACCTAACGAGATCTAACGTGATGTATGAAGACCTAAAATTTGTTCTAATACATCCATCTGATCAATTTATTCGAAGATATAATTCGTTAATGGCTTACAGTGCTTAATTTATTGTAAAACCTAACCATACTAAAGGCTAGTTCCACAATCAATGTGTTTAGCTAGTTTCCTATTGGCTTCAGTATAGATTCTTCTTATCCTACCAACTACCAATATTTAACCTGGAGCAGTTGCTCACGCACGCTGCCTATCCTTCGAAAAGTGGTTTTTGTGGATGGATCACATAATTTGGCAATAACACGTACAATGATAGACTATCCAATGCAGGAAGGCTGCCTATCCAACCTACATATACCAGTAACTAGGTAACAAAGAGAATATTATAATACACTATGTTTCTGGGTAAGCCCAAAGTGAATGTAATACACTATGTGGGTAAGCCTGTGCCAGATTTTATTACTTCTGACAACCCAGGATGACTGTCATTGATCACAGATATAATACAAATAATAACCAGAACGATTGACTTAACATGCTTCGGAACACTACGGAGATTCAATACGTAATTCAAAAATTATATTTGTATTGTAATTGTATCGTTACATGGTGGACATCCCACTCATACGCACGAAACGTTTTGGGAATACTTTCATTGTGCGTACAGCTAAGGAGTGGAATTCCCTGCCGGAGTCTGTGTTTCCTGATAGTTATAACCTGGGAGTCCTTAAGTCAAGAGTGAATAGGTTACTTCTAGGCAAGCGTGCTTCATCTTCGACCACATCATCGCTTACCATTAGGTGAGATGGTGGTCAAACGCGAACTTATTATCAATAAAAATATATATATATATAATGTCGCCAAATTTCATTACTACATTACATCAAAAACCGTAAAATAAAATATAAAAAAATATATACCTTAATAATTGCAGAGGCTTCATGAAAAATCATGATTTATTCACCAACCCAGCTAGAACAATCCCTGATCAGTGATCTAGTTAGAGAAGGCTTAAGCACAATGGTTTATGTTATTGATCTATTGAGATGATCTTTGACGGTTTCTTACAGTTATTAACATAATAAGTTGGATAGATGTCATATAGCGAGCCTTAATCTTAATCAACTGCTGCAGTGACCAATTATCGCAGTCTCCTAGCTTCACGCTCAGACTCCAGGAGGGTCAGAATATCACCATCACCCACGGGTCCCTTCACGTTCCTGATGATTTGACGGCTAATCTCTCCAATAAACTATACTTTAACCTGGGTACATTGTCCCTGGGAGCCGGATTTTAGTTCAGATATCGAGCAATTCGTGAATAATACACGTGCACCTTCTATAGCGTGCCTGAAAAAAAGTCTATCTATCCATAACTACTAGTATAATAACTGTGAAACTTCAGTTTAGATGGATTGATAGAAGAAGCATACATATCGTATGTATGCTTGTTCTGTCTTGTCTGTTATTCAATTACGCTAAAATGGCTGAGCCAATCTGAATGAAATTTGGCACAATGATAAATTCTTGTTTGGTTTAATAATAGCACCTAGGCCTTTTTTTCATTTCGAGTAAGGAAACTGTGGAATTAAAAAAAAATCAAAGAAGCGATGTTGTGGCAAACACCCAAATAGTAATGTATTAAACCCATACTTTTTATAAATATAACTCCGAAAGTGACTTTTTATTACGCTTTCTCTTCTAAACCGCAAATCCTATTTTGGTGGAAGTTGGTAGATATACAGATATGTTAGATCTTCAAGAAGAATAATAATAATGGACTATAATTATTCTACTGGAAGTCTCGGGATAATTTAAGAACAAATAAACATATTTGAAGGTATGTACTTATGTATAATGTTTCTGATACTGTAAGGTGACTTTCAGGTCCATAAAGACACACAAAAATGTCACCGAGGTTGGTAAGCCGGAGTTTGATAATGTCACTGAACTGAGTAAATATACCAAATAATGCAGCAAAAATACACTTCAAAAATAGTCGAATAAGACGATGTGTTGATAAAACGTTGAAAATTGGGTGCAATCGTTCTTATATTCCCAAGCAAAATGCTATAACAACTCCGATTCCACGTTTCTTTTTTATTGATAAAGGGTTCGCGTTTGACCACCATCTCACCTGATGGTAAGTGATGATGTTGTCGAAGATGGAGCACGCTTACCTAAAAGCAACCTATTCACTCTTGACTAAAGACCCCTAGGCTATAGCTATCGGGAAACACAGACTCCGGCAGGGAATTCCACTCCTTAGCCGTACGCATAATGAAAGTATTCCCAAAACGTTTAGTGCGTATGGGTGGGATGTCCACCATGTAACGATGGCGCATCGCCGTTTGTCTTGTAGTCCGATGACTTCATACGTAATTATCAAATTGATGCCATGTAGAGCTCGTGGTTAAATAAAAATATCCGCATGGGACAATGTTAAACAACGCTTGCCGATCAGCTCAAGGATGGGTGAACATCTTATCATATTGATTATACTCTGTGCCACGGAAATCAAGTTAAATCTTTATCCCGGCGGTCATTTGTACATGCATGACAGTCATAACGGGTAGTCAGAAGCGAGAAAATCAGCCTCCAGTCTTGCTGAAGGGTATCGTGTTATCCAGCTACAGCGTTGTGGAGGTCAGAGAGGCAGTCGCTTATGTAAAACACTTGTCAGTAGTCAGCTGCATCGGGTTGAACCCCAACCTAGTTAGGCAAAGCCTCTAAAAAGACTATTAAACGCATTTAGAGGACCTGGTTCTATGTTAGCTTAATCATGGAAACATCTAGGTCTCAAATTGGACTTTACCTACACTAAACAGAAGTATACATTTTGTTATCGTCTTGTTTAAACCAACATCCTTGAAAAATTAACACATTCTGCGATATTTTGAACGAATTCTGAAGACGGTTTGCGAGATACACGGGTTGGTATATTTCGGAAACGGAGCACCTGCAAACGTTGTGGCAAGTACCGTTCAGAGTGAAATGTCAACGATATTTTCTCATAAGTCCTAATGGACTGATATTAATCATAGATATATTTAGGTTAGTGCACGTACTGTCGCTGAGAAATTTCTATCTAGTTAATATCAAAACAGATGCAATAAAATTAATTGAGCAGTTTATTTTGATCTTTGGCTGTTAACGTATTTACCCACACTAGCTAAGAAGAATAATATAAAACTATACAGTCTTTGGAAATGTATGAATGTCTGTAACATTTCTCGATATGCAGTTTTTTACCAGTTATGCCTTTTTGTCGTTGGGAAAACATCAAATGACGCCTCTCGATCTGGGTTGAGCGGAAGGCAGTGTCAGACTTCTACTTAATAATAATAATAATAATATTCCACAACTTTCACACAACGCCATCTAATCCCAAACTAAGCAGAGCTTGTGGTATGAGTACTAGACAACTGATAAACATACATAATATTTCTAAATACATACATATTATAGATAAATTACACCCAGACAAAGAACAAATGACAAACAAACAAACTTACTAAAAACCCACCTTGTTCCTTTCAGTTACCCTTGTGGTCCGGGGCCGCGGTATCTCGTTGAAACATTCCCATCGAGCCCCGTAAATGCTGTTGACTGTTATTTGTAGCTCGCGTGGAAAATGATGCACTGCCGACCCGGGTCTGGTCCTTACCGGAGGGTGCCCCTACTCCAGTCATGCCTGGATCTTTAAAATTGTTATTAGAACAAGAAATAAGCTGGTAGGCACGTAATTTCAGTTCGCAATTAAGTGTCGACTAGTAACGAGATCAGTTAGTGAATGACTTTTGGTCAAGAACGATTTGGCTATGACGTGCTGACAGACAAGCTTCACAGCCTGGCTCAACGGTGAAACGTTGCTTGCCTGTCTTTTACAGAATGTTCTTCAGATAGGGTGAGCTTCACCGCGACCCTACATCTCCCTTTCACAACCTGTCTACTAGATGTACTATAAGGTACGATCTACTACTCCTTATTGGACTATGAGCTCTCTACATTTACTGTGCGCACTGCCAAGGTGTGAAAAATTCAACCGGCTTCTGTGTTGCCTACCACATATGACCCGTCAGCCTTTAAAGCAAGAGTGAACAGGCAACTTCTGGGCTCGCTCGTTCCATCGTAGACAAGTGGCTTACTTAACAAGAGCTGGCTCATCCATAATAACAAATAATTAAAAAAAATAGCAACATACTATACAGAATCATCATTGGAGAAATAAAACCAGTGTCGAACCTCGTTGAAAATATTTAGCGTAAATCTAAAAGAGCAGTTTGAGTGGATACCTATGGGTACGGTTAAAAGACGAAAAGGGTCCTAAATACAATACTTGGCCTTAACTAACTACAAACACCGGTGATGTTGTAGGAATGTCCAAAGTTTCAAGGTGTTGTCACCCACGATTACTGTACCTAACTTATTACAACTTTCTCTCTTTGTCTTTTCTCTCTTCCCCCAGCCGTCGTGGTAGACGCCCCGGGCGTCGGGGATCGCGAGCCGATTTCCGGCCACCGTAGGCGCGGGCTTGCGGACGGCGAGCAGGGGTAGCACCGTCCGGTAAGAACCAGACACGGGTCGGCGGCGCGTCGTGTTCCACGCGCGCCTCAAGGAGCCGTCAGCATTAGTGACGGGGCCTCATAAAGCCATAGCCTGCCGGGGTCGAGGAAATGTAGTAAAAAGATACCGCGGCTCCGGAACTTACGGGCAGATGAAGGAACAGGGTGGGTTTTTAGTCAGTAGAAGTCTGACACTCCCTTCCGCTTAACCCAGAACGGGAGAAGTTATTCGATGATTTACCCACCGTGGAAAAAAAAAAGTGGTATTAAGTCACGCAAAAATTTAAAAAAAAATTGTATGTAACACTTGCACTTCGCTCGCGGCTTCGTCTGCATGTCACTCTCCAATAATGCACCTTCCGGGGCTTACCACCCCTTACAAACAAATGTAACCTCTTATAACACTAGTGTTATGAAGTATAGATGAGCAATCTGCCGATTTTCCTTACTTGATATACGTAGTTACTACAGAGGTTACTACGTTAACAGTTCTTGAGGATTTCCTAAGCCGCAAAGCTGGTGGTTTGTCAATCTTGATTAGCTATTTTTAACCGACTTCAAAAAAAGGAGGTTCTCAATTCGTCTTGAACTTTTTTTTTATGTATGTTACCTCATAACTCGGAGATGGCTGGACCGATTTGGAAAATTCTTTTTGCGTTTAAAAGGGTATACTTTCCAGTTGGTCCCATTGTTACGAAATCAGGATCTGATGATAGAATCCTGGAGAAACTAAGGGAACTCATCAAATATTATAGGCACACCTATAGCGTTTTGGGTATTTCTTATAGTACCTTGAGCAGTTGCTTTCGAAAAGTACCATTTGGGGAAGTTGAACTGATGATGAAGACCACAGATGGCCACTGAAACTACTCAATAATAAGCATTTCGTGGATTGCGATTCGATTACTTGAGTACGGATGTTAAACACTTTATGCTCGTCACAATACATATGGTGATGTAGAGCTGATGATCAAGTACCAGGAGAAATCCTCAAAAATTAACGGCTATGCATCGGGAAAAGCAATATTTTGTAAAAGGTGATAAGTTGTTGACATTATGGCTTTTGTAACTAGATAAATTACAAATCGATCCACAAAAAAGCGTGAAAAAAAAATTTTGCAGAAAATAGAACCGACTTCCATATCAAAACACTATAAAGCCAAAAATAACTTTAATTTCGGAAGGTGGTGTGAAAAAATAAAAGAAAAACCAAAACCAATAACACCGACTTCCGAAATTAAAGTTATTTTTGGCTATGTAGTGTTTTGATATGGAAGTCGGTTCTATTTTTTGCTAAAAAATTTTTTCATGATGTAAAGTTTAGAGCATAGACCGGCTGACTGATAAAATAGATCCGATATTACCGTGTAGGTTTGATAAGCTCGTGGCTAAAGAGCAGCTTGTGGCTAAATAAAAGTGCCGCATGGTTCGATCTTCAAAGCTAAGCATGCCAAGATACGTCCGTGGATGTATTAGTATCTTAAAGCCTGCAATACATGTTGGCCGAGCGTTGTCGAGTGAAGGCCAATACCAACGTATAGACAATATATTTGCCTTGTCTTGTTATCGCTCGGTGTCACTTGCCTAGTTGGCCGAGTGAAGGCCAGCGCCAACGTGTATAGAGCTCATTGCAACTTGTCTTCGTTCGCCATTGCTCGTGATCACTTGCTTCACTTCGGATCGGTGTCGGTTTTTGGTCACAAATCAAAGGCGCTCGCCTGCGCTCGGCCAACGTGTGGGCAGCTCTACAGACCCTCTTCTACATTGGTCGTCTGCACTGGCGTTCGACGAACTTGTCGAACGTGTGGACATGCCTTGTACCTATTTGCCGACGCTCGCGTTGGCCTACGCTCGGCCAACATGCATTACAGGCTTTACATATCGGGATTTCTTCTTGCCTCGGAAAGCGCGTTAGGCTGTTGGTTCCAGCTGTCAATTGTGCATCTTTGACATTCGTTACGGGTAGTCAGATGCGGTTTTACCCAGCTACTTGGCTGTGCAGGTCAGATAGGCAGACACTCGATGTAAAAGACTAGTACTAAGCTACATCTAATTAAACTGGAAGCCGACCTCAACGTAGTTGTAAAATTTAATAGTTTGTTGACTGTATAATAATAACATTGAGTCAGCTGGCTCCTACCAGGTCACCCGAACAATATTACAGCCGACCACCTTCATCTACATCTCTGTTTCCTTCACTTTCTTCTTCTCCTCTTTCATATACAGACTCTTCTATTCCATCACCTAGTTCTACCAACTCTGCAGCCATGGATGTTGCACAGGAGGCAAATGGCGAGAACCCTGTGCCCACTACTGGCCAAGCTCGCGCGCGACTAAAATGGACGAGAAAGATGAATGAGTTCATTTGGCGCACTTACCTTCAAGTTACAGATTTAGATACTAAAATTCGAGGCTACTCAGACCCTTTACACGCTAAATTCACAGAAAAATTCCCTGAAGTTATAGTTTCTAAACAACGGTTAGGAGATCAAAAACGAGCTATTTTACGAAATAAATTCATTAAATATTAGCCCATCCACTTACCTCCTACTGCAAAAAGCAGTCATTTTAAATACTTTAACGTATATATGTTAAATCGAAAATTCCTAATTACCTAAATTTTAAATATGTACGCACTTGGCTTCGGCCCGTGCCTGAAATCCCCACTTAAATGGGATAAATGCAAAGCATGAAAAGAAATAATAATAATAACATATATATTTTATATTTTTAAATGCTTTTTTTTTGTTTTTATAGAAATATTTAAAAATGTAAATAATATGTATATAAAATGTAATAAATGAAATAATAATAATAATATTCCACAACTCCCACACAACGCCATCTAGTCCCAAACTAAGCAGAGCTTGTGCTATGAGTACTAGACAACTGATAAACAGACATATATGTTTCTAAATACATTCATATTATAGATAAATTACACCCAGACAAAGAACAAATGATCGTGCTCAACACACAAACATTTGTCCTGGGTGGGAATCGAACGCACGACCTTACGCAGTCAGGGCCACTGACCACTAGACCAACAGGACTGTCATTATGATGGTGATGACTACACAGGTTTGATCTTATTTTTTCATAGCTCAAGATCAACATAAATAAAGAAAATTCTGTCAATATCTATTATTTAGAGTAATTTAGTATTTCTTTAAAGAATTATTAAAAGTTGTGTTCAGTTCATGCTTTGATGTTTAAGTTCAAGTAGAGATATTGTTATTAAACCTTTTTTCCGGGGGGACAATCACTCACTCTAGTGGAAGCGAAATTCAGTGTCAAACTTCCACTGACTAACAACCTCCTTAGAACATTCCCGCAACCACGGCAGGATTATTATTTTACTTTACACTAGATTCTGTTACTTGTACGTAATCGTTTCTCGTAATTTGCGCATCTCGCTTATAAGTGCATTTTATAAAGGGGGATTTTTCACTATACAACGTGTAACGGAAACCCCATACCAATCCAAAAGGGCTGAAGACAACATCTGGTATGGAGTCTCTATGCCCAGTTTCAGCCAAAAATAAGTAACTCAAAGAATTGATACGCAATTATCGGTTTCATATGTTTCTTGAATATCAATCATAACAAACGTGTCACAGCACTACGAGGGTCAATAACTTTCCACGTCACTTGCCTATAACACGATAATTCTCTTCAATCTTCTTAATTTGAAAAATTCAGTCTCTGGTATCAATGTATTGAAATTTCTAATTAGTTCCACACATGAAGACATAGGATTACCAAACCCTTGTCATATCGTTTGTTATCATCCAAAGAAGCCGTGCACTTGGTATGTATATACCCTTTAAATTACACGTTGTATAATAGTAGCCCATAGTAGTAGCTAATCGGTGATTGAGATGCGTCACAAAGGCACGGTTTCGCAAAAGATATCCATATAATTCCATGAAAGTGCCTTTCAAATAACATAACCAATCTATAACATTCCCATTGCTGGGACAAGGCCTCGTCTCTATGACTGGGAACGGCTCGTAATCCACCAACCACACGGGCCCAGTATAGATTGGTAGATGTCGCATGTCTTAGGATTTCAGGACATGCCGATTTCTTCACAATGTTTTCCTTAACTAATTTGATTGTAGCGACAATTATGTAAAATTACACAAAGTAATGAGCCTGATTTTATTCGAACCCACAAGCCACTCATAAGTTCTACTTGTAATCTAGTGATTACAACTTATGAGTAAATTAAAGTAAAGAGTAATATTTTTATTTAAATGTTTTTGTGTGATAGAAGCCAACTGAGTTTGACAATATAACTTCGAAAACAACATTAGCTTATCACCCAAATAATGCGAAGGGGAAGAAGAGAATAGCTCAGTTTTAATTACAGTTAAAACTTTAATTAATAAACAACAAATCCGTTTAATAAATAAGTAAATAAAAAATCTCAATGTCTAATAAATATACCTCAATGGATATAAACCTATTGTTATTAGAATAAGTACGTTTTTTATAGTAGTCGTGATTTTCTACGAACTATAAAAATGGAGACGATTTATCCAAAATAATATTATGATAAAATTATACGAACACAAATTTAATAAATGTACAAACGCCCTACAACATTTAATTTATTTGTGTTTAATTAAAGCGCCAGAGTTATCAAAGTAATAAATGAGATAGGAAAATCTGTGCACAACTGTCCTGCGACCCGATTTCCAGCTCGGAGCGCCCGCGCAGGTGGGAAAGTATTCGGTTATATTCGTACCTGCGCGAAGTGGGACGAGCGCTTTCCGCGTGCCCCCTCCCCGAGCGCCGCACCCCCTGTGGCGAATGACTCAACCAACTCTGGACACGATAGAAATTATTAATGCCAGCTTTTCCAACGTGTTTATGTGTAGCGCTTTTTAGCTTTATGTTCTATTGCATGAGAGTAGTTATTCTATTAGTGATTGAGATACTTATTTATTTGGAAAGTGATTACTGCAGGTAATGGTTGGTTTTACTGAAGTTTCCTTCTTGATTTTGGAGAACTACAGCTGAATATCTTAACAATACATGACGTAACACGATGTATAAATATCTTAGATATATTAAAGCTTTACATATCGGTTGTTAAACTTTTAACTACTCTGGTCTTTAGGCAAAACGCAGTAAATTGCATTAGTGCTGTTACATATTATAATAATCATGAAAGTTATAACTGTTTGTAGCTGTGAAAAATGTAATTAAATTAAATTTGACCGTCCAATTCGATCATCAAAATAAACAGCGCTTGCAAAAGGTCGTCAGTAGATGGGTAGTCATCTCAGAAGCCACGTTAAGCTGTTGGTCCTGGTTGTAATTTCAAATACCTTTGCCTGTTGTTACGGATAAACAGTAGCCAGGACAAATGACACTTGTTTTGCTTTAGGTATATCATGTTACCCAGTTATTGGTTGGTGGAATTCAGACAAGAAGTTGTTTAATGTAACCAAGTTTTTATGTACTGATATCATGTAATTTATCATTAATAATATGACTGTTATTCCGACATTATATAATTGCATGGCATTACTTAATATATTGTATTGATAAAAATTAAATGTAACTAGCATTAATAAAAATATAACTGTATCAACATTTACGGTCTCAGCCTGAAATTTTGGGGGGTCACTAACAATAAAATATATCGAGTAAATGAGTTTTCTTTATTGCACAATACGTTAAATGCATAGAATAAAAAAAAACACCTCTTGAGGTTATAGTATAGTGATACACTAATATAAAATAGTATGTAACATCTTGTCAACCTGTGTTATGCAAATAAATGTTTTGATTTGATTTGATTTTATTTGTAAAATACTGAAGCTGACTGCGACATAGTTGGGGAAGGGCCAGGTAGATAATGATATGATAGATGGATAAATTAAGAACGAACGCTTATAAACCGACGTATAGGATCCCTTTATAGGCGCTTCTTCATAGTTAGTTACGTGTAACTTCTTCAATGAAATAATTTACGTACAGCTAAGGAGTTGAATTCCCAGCCGGAGTTTGTGTTTCCTGATAACTATTATAAGCTGGGGGTCTGTAAGTCAAGGGTGAATAGGTGCTAGGCAAGCGAGCTTCACCTTAGACCACATCATCGCTTACCATCAGGTGAGATAGTGGTCAAATGCGAGCACATCAACAATAAAAAAATGTTAAAAAATACGAAGTTGGTTTTATAGCAGACACAAATAATAATTCTTTCCGGCATTTGTTTTTAAGGCTAATTTATTGTAGTCTAGCTTCTGCCTGCGGCTTCGCTAGCGTGTAAAGTTCTGCATCAAGTGTTCTGGTTTCCAAAATTAATTATAGCCTACATGCTGCCCAGATTTTCATTTTCACAGAAGTTTCATTCAAATCAATCTAGTAGTTCCAGAGATTGTCATGTATATACAAACAGATAATCAGACAAAAAGACATATATTTTATTTTTAACTCTTGCTCCATTACTATTTCTAAATCTCGCATAGTTATTTTTTGTAAATACATAATATATTCCATGTTATACATACACACTTTATTATTGTTTTATTATAAAATGTATGTTTTATTATAAGATTAATTAATTTTTACATTAAGAAACGATTAAGAACTAGTAAAAATCTATATAATTATAAAGTACAAGTTGTTATCCGTTTATATCGCATGGGGATTAGGCACATTTTCCCGGAATTAAAACTAGACTATGTGTTATTTCAGGTTGTCAAACATATCATGTGTGCCAAGTTCCGTCAAAATCCCCTTAAGCCATTTTTGCTTGATTAAAATACAAAGTCAAATATTTATAATATTAGTCAAATTAGTAGGATTAATCAGTACATATCGTTGGTACAATCCTACACTGCTCGGATTCATACAGAAAAGCCGAACCCCTTTGTCTTCTTCTTCTGTCATCTCACTCTTGACTCGGTTGACGTGGTTGTCACGTAGTATCTCTGTGTTGAGTGACCAGCTCCATCCCCCGTCGCCATATTTTCCCCTGGCATATGCTTTTCTGCGGCACTCATGTATGGTGTTGTTGGTTGCTGCTTTAACCTGATCGGGGACCGCCCAGCCGTGCCTTTAGCAGGTAGCAAAAAGAAGGATTTTTATAAAGTAAGATTTTTCACAGTAGTATTAAATCTCTTAGCAGCAAAGCTTTGAAATGCTTTTAACGATGATCGTAAATTAGATACAAAACGCAGACATAAACAGATCAATGAACGAAATATCAAAAAGTCGGAATGCCGGAGATGTATATCAATGTAGGTACATATATGTACTTATCTATTTCGAACGAAAGGGCATTCACTTGCAGATATAGTTTCTTGCCAAAATACCTTGTCTAGTAAATAAAGTCATTATGGACTGCTACCAGTTTTATTATTAGGATAATCGGTACATTTTGATTTACTTTAAAACATAGCTAAGTTATTTTGAGAACTCAATTGTGGGTTATTATTATATTGTGGCTGGTGGAAAATTTCAAGTTTCGTCTTACTGGGTGGAACGGAAGGGAGTGTCAGAGTCCTACTGACCATAAACTCACCCTGTTTTGTTTTTGTTGCCCTTGGGTTTTGGAGCCACGGTATCTCGGTAGAACATTTCCACGACCCCGGCAGGCGGGACCTGATTGGGTCAATACCTCTTCATTGGTGCTGACAGCTCACTGACGCATTCGTGGAACATCGCGCTGTCGACTGAGGATATTTGAGGATGCCATTGAATTCCTAATTTAGAGTAAAGGAACTATTACAAAAACAAAAATAACTTATTTATAAGCCGTTTGATGCAATTTGTACCACATGTTTCAGTTAAAATTCTCTCATTAAAAAAAAACTATGAAAACTTGGCAGAACAAACATATTGTAAAAGTCTCCCACCGCGGTTGGCTGTCTATCTTTTCGCGATAAAATCTTTAACTGCTGAACAGATTTTCATGCGTTTTTCACTTATGCATAGAGTGATTCATGAGGAAGGCTTGCATGTATAATTTATGAAGGTTTTGTCTGAATTAGCGGTATGAGACCGGGCGACGCCGGACTGGGTCGCTAGTTTTGTACATTTTATCTCTGATGGCATCGTCAGTTTTTCCACCGTAGGTTTTTTATATAAGTACCTACACTAAACTTATACATGGCATGTCATATGTCAAATAAATCGGGCTCGTCATCGCATATCGTGATGTCAGCCAAAAAGTGAAAGTATCAAAACAACAGTCTAATCTTAGAACAAATGAATCACTACAATTAATCGACTAGCTATTTTAGTGATGTGCATCGCACAGTCGAATCGTCCGGAATATTTTGACGTGGCGAGTCCTAAATACATTTACAGAAATCGTAAGTCAGTGAGCCATGGAGACCATCTTCGCACCCGATAAAGTTTATTTTGATCTTTACGTCCCTAACAATCATAAAGGAGAATGCGTTGGTGCCAACAATTTACGTTATTTACGTGTCGTTTCGAATACCTCAATGTTTCATGCCATTATGTGATTTCATTACAGTTGAAACAGAAGTAATAACTTGTCTGGTGGTTCTTTTAGTCTAGTTGTTTGCCTTTATTAACGACTAGTGCCTGCCCGTGATTTTTCGCATTCCCTTTGTTCGCATGGGAAGGGTTTCCCGCATAAATCCCGATTACGTGAGAATTCCAGGATATTAAGTAGCCTATGTTTTATTCCAGGATGTCAACTATCTACTTACCAAATTTCATTCAGATCCATTGAGATTTTTCATTTATAATATTAGTAAGATAAGTAAGAGTAACATTGAGGTCTGACTAAGGAAAACCAATCTCAGTCAATTTTTTAAATACTTAAAATTTTTGAGGGTATACATAGCTGGCGCAGTAGCTAAGCCATTTGCCACCGCAGATCCCCAGGAGGACACGCCCGGGTGTCGTCATTGTGTGGACCACCCGGAGGACACGGTGGAACACATGATGGAGGTGTGCCCCGCTTGAGCAGAGCTTCGTGATCTCTTGCGCCCGGCCCTGGTTCAGACCATGGTGTGGAGCAAGAGGGAACGGGATGCAGTCGCCTCCTTCTGCGAAGCAGTCATGCTAGCGAAAGAGGAGGCCTAACGTGCGAGGGAGAGGCAACTCTCTTCCTCACGCCCCAGTCGCCGCGGGAAACGCGAGCCGATCTCCGGACACCGTAGGCGCGGGCTTGCGGACGACGCGTCGTGTTCCGGGCGCGCCTCAAGGAGCCGTCAGCACCGATGACGGGGCCCCATAGGGCCATTGCCTGCCAGGGTTGCGGAAATGTTTTAACGAGATACTGCGGCCCTGGAACTTAAGGACAGCTGAAGGAACAAGGCGGGTTTTTAGTCAGTAGAAGTCTGACACACTCTTCCGCTTAACCCAGAGCGGGAGAAGTCATTCGATGATTTTCCCACCTGGCAAAACAATAAAAAGCCCCACTTTTTAGTCAGTTTTTCAGTCTGTCAGGGTCTGACAGACCCGTTTCCACGGGCGGACGACATTCATTTCTTTCCACATTTTTTTTATCAAAGAGTGCTAGCAATGTGGGTAAAATTCACATTCCTAGCAATGTTGTTAGCCCCTCCAACTTAACTTTTTGGGAATACCTTCATCGTGCGAACGGCTAAGGAGTGGAATTCCCTGCCGGAGTCTGTGTTTCCCGATAGCTATAACCTTCTTACTGGTTACTTTTAGGTAAGCGTGCTCCATCTTCGACCACATCATCACTTACCATCAGGTGAGATGATGGTCAAACGCGAGCCTATTACCAATAAAAAAAAACTTAGATAAATATGCTTGTGTCTGGAGTTGGTTGATGGCAATAATATAATGGGTAGGGTACGAACCCGCAACCTCTGGATCACAAGGCTGACACCTTAGCCACTAGGCTATTGTCGATTACCACATCTAGATAAAAAAGGGATTACGCTATTGCCTACGATTCTATACTTATCACGGGTTCGATTTCCGTGACCCGTGATATAGGAAGTATTCAGAAAGTAAGGCAATGTTTCTATTTTAATAAATAAAGAAATTTCTATGACTTTTTTGAAAGAGGTAGATATGAAATATAAAAAACCGGCCAAGTGCTAGTCGGACTCCCGCACGAAAGGTTCCGTACCATTCCATAAAAATACCATCTATAAAATCTGAAAAAAATCACGTTAAGAGCCCCTAAAATATTTTTAGAATAGAATAGAATAGAATCATTTAATTCAGGAAAACATCCCATATAAAAATCAATACATTACATAAAAATCAATCATTATAGAATATAGTAAAATTAAAATATTATTATTATTAAAATTATTGAAATTACAATTACATAAAACAATGAGAAAAAAATAATAAATAATAACAATAATAAGAAATATATATCAAAAATCGTTAATTGTTACTCATTAAAATTGTATCTGGAATATTAATTGCCATATGCGAAGAAGTAATTTACCTCGTATATGGCTCTTAATATTCCATTGTCAGAATCATGTATTCGGCTCATAAAGGAGGCTTGTGCTTTTCTTATAACTGCATAGAAGTCGTCAACCCTATTTTCCGCAAACATGCCGGACGCACTACACCGCCAAGGCAGCCCCAGCATGCATCTGAACGCGTTGTTATATTGCACACGCAGCGAGTTGTACGCTCGCTGCGTATACTTGTACCACAGGGCACATGTGTACAAGTTCCGGCAGTATGCGTTAAATAGGGTTATTTTTACTTGCTTTGAGCAAGTCGCAAATCTTCGAGCCAGCATATTGCCTTTAGCAGCGAGGGAACGTCTTTGTCTCTCCATGTCATCATCATCTTTACATTTTTCGGTTAGTACATGGCCTAAATAAGTAAAAGATTTTACCTGTTGCAATTTAGCGTTGCATAGCGTTATGTCAGGTACATGCAGTGGGCTGTTGTCATATCTAAAGCACATTGTTTGACTCTTTTTGACGTTATATATGAGACCGTGCTTGTCTGCATATACCTCACATATTCCTATCAACTTTTGTAACGCCGTAACAGAGGGGCTAAGCAGAACCATGTCGTCGGCGTAACTGAGATTATTTACCGATACATTATTAATTGAACAGCCGACTCCGGCTCTGCTTAGCTCCTCTATCAGGTCATTTACATACAGATTAAATAAAATGGGTGATGTTAGCCCACCCTGTCTAACACCTGTTTTTAAAACATATTCGCTAGACAAAGCCTCTCCCCATTTCACCACGTTTTCCTGACCATCATATCAGTACTTAATTATGTTTACAATGTCATGTGGTATACCGGTTTTGTACATTTTATCTCATAGTGTGTTATAATTCAGTGTATCAAATGCGCGTGATAGATCCAGAAAACATGCGTAAACATTTGTTTTTCTGTCTAAATAATATTGAACAGTTTTCTTTAATGCAAAAATTGCAATTTTTATTCGGTTTTTTATATTTTTTGTAATAGTGGCAACAGAAACAAATCATCAGTGAAAATTTTAACTGTCTAGCTATTACGGTTCATGAGATACAACCTGGTGACAGACAGACAACGGAGCGTTAATAATAGGGTCCCATTTTTACCCTTTGGGTACTGAACCCTAAAAATAACAAAACTTTTGTCCTCCAAATTTGTTTCACGTATTGACTGTTGTATCCCTGGGTGACCTATTTTCTGAGTGGTCTGTTATTTATCTACACAGATCCGTTACACTAGCAGGTGGGGCTAGACTCCGATGACTAACACAAGTATTTACAAAGGTACTTACGCTGATCTAAAAATATTTCGTACGAGTTTTAAGAACTGGGATTTACTGTTTCATGAATCTACAAGAATCTATCGTTTGGTTGATTGTAGAAATATTTTGTTTAAAATCAATTTTGTAACGAACGTGAAACAATACGGAGTTAGTGAGGCCGTTTTGTTTTACTGGCATGGCTCTGTTGTTAAAACTGAGCTATACTCTTCTGAATTTCATATTTACCTGTTCTGTTTTGATAATATAAGATACTAATAGTCACACGGGGCTTCGCTCCCGTGGACGTTATCAAGATTAAAACATAACCCTCCTTTTTGCAGACGAGTGAAAAGATATAAACTTCCTCAAGCTACTTCCATACCAAATTTCAACCAAATCCACCCAGTACTTTCGTAGATTAGCGCGTTCAAACAAACAAACTTTTCCGCTTTATAATATTAGTATACAACTTGAAATTTAAAGGATATATACATACCGAGTGCTCGGCTTCTTTGGATGATAACAAATGATATGGCAAGGGTTTTCTAATCCTATGTCTATATGTGTGGAGCATATTAGTACTTTCAATACATTGATACCAGAGGCCGAATTTTTGAAATTATGAAGAACGAAGAGAATTATCGTTTTATTGGCAAGTGACGTGGAAAGTGATGACCCTCATAGTGCTGTGACACGTTTGTTATTACTGGTATTCAAGAAACATATGAAACCAATAATTTTGGGTCAATTCTGTGAGTCGCTTATTTTGTGCTGAAACTTTGCATAGAGACTCCATACCAGATGTTGTCTTCAGTCCTTTTGGATAGATATGGGGTTTCCGTTACACGTTGTTGATCAAAATAATAACAGAAGCACGGTTCCATCTTCTAGGTTAAGCAACGCTAGCCGTGGTAGATCCTTGAATTGGTGACTATCTTAACCACAGAACAGATAAAAGAGGTATCTCAACAAATCAAGATATCTCCGTACCTGGGAAAGTACGTAAAGCTTGCTTAAGGCTACAAGCAAGCTTTATGTACTTTCCCAGGTACTGGTCCAGCTGTCATTTTGACAGTAGACATCTTTGACAGTCGTTACGGGTATTCAGAAGCCAGAAAATCTGATACCAGTTTTAACAAGGGGTAACGTAATACTTAGCTTACTTAGGCTGTAGAGGTCAAATAGGCAGTAACTCCTATTAAAGCAATAGTACTGTGGAGGTTTGCTATGCGAGCGGTCAGCCTACCGCACTGGCTGTGGCATAGTTCGAAATGTTTGAATTTAGATCGCAATGTTGGACATGCGAGGAAATTGTTTTTAACACGCTTTTATTAGGTCGACCTGTATGTAACTAACTATGTAATGGAATCTAAGGTAACTAATTTAACCATCTTCCAAGGGTCGTAGCGTAATGAAAATTGGCAGCTGTATGTAGTTCTGATGACAATACAATAACATGGTACTATCGAACTGATCTGATGATGGAGCCGGAAGATATGAACTGGAACTTCATGATGGAAAATCCTATCATAGCTGTTTTGGATTTCTTAGAAAAGTGTTGTAATGAACTTTGACCACGATTAGGTTTCAAGGTCTGATAATGAAGCCGGAAGATAGGCACCGACATTCCATGATGGAATATCGTAGGTATCATAGTCGTGTTTGCACTTGTGAGAAAGGCCACGTAATGGACTTTGAACACGATCTTTTTGTTTTTACGTGCATTTGTAAAAGCATGTTTTTCTAGTGTTTTTTAAACTATTAATTTATTATTTTAACAATAAAGAGAACGGCTTGGGATGCTTGGGATGCCGCCCGTACAAGCAGACTCAATATTAAAGTAACGTGAAAATGTAATTATAATAATCTTCCATAAAAATGTAAACATAATATTCTTCCATAAAAATGTAAACATAATATTATACAAAGTGTAAAACCTACCGCGTTTATATTGAAAATCCCGAGTACACACACGTCCCCGTTACAGTACATAGCTACATACAGGTAGACTGGAAGCCAACCGCAACATTGGTGTGAAAAGGCTAAGCAGATGATGATGTTCTTTTTTAGGGTTCCGTAGTCAACAAGGAACCCTTATAGTTTCGCCATGTCCGTCTGTCTGTCCGTCTGTCCGCGATTTAGCTCAAAAACTATTGGTACTAGAAAGTTGTACTTTGGCATGAGTATACATGTTAATGACGCCAAAAAAGTAGTAAAATAATTTTTTTAAAAAAATAACTATTTAGGGTACCTCCCATACATGTAAAGTGGGATGATAATGATTTTTTTTCGTTCATCCCATTGTGTGGGATATTGTTGGATAGGTCTTTCAAAAATATTAGGGGTTTGATAAGACCGTTTTTAGATTAAGTAAACCGTTCGTGACTTATCAAGCTTTAAAATACCAATTTTCGTTAGAGTCAAGTGTCCCTCCCCCTCTATCAACTAAACGGTTGTAGTTAGAAATTCAAATTTCACGGCAGTAGTACTTATATATAACGAAATTTAAAGGAAAACTATCACACATAAGTGGGCTTTACAAGTTTACGAGTAATAGTCGACCAATTGTATTTGACTCGAAAATTTCGAACAACTTTACAGAAATGTCGATATATGGCGCTAAGCGCCAGTTGTTTCATGCTAGTTTCTTGTGACGATTGAGTAGTGTAGCTCTGTGTCCGTATTTAAATTCAAAACACCAGCTATGACAAGTTTTATACAAATCTCTAAAAAAAATTAAAACTTTTCGTGCAAAATTGTCGGATCAGGTGAGGATTTGTATAGGAAGTCAAATTAGTTAGGTAGTCATGTTTGGCTTTTAGTTAGAGCATGGTATGAAACGATTAGTCAGCGAATATGACACGCACTTGGCTGTTATAAAAACTATGGAACCCTACACTGCGCGTGGCCCGACACGCACATAACCGGTTTTTTTATAAATTGTTATCAAGACTCCCAAAGGTGTCAGCAGTGAATATTCAAATCAAACCATCATGAGCACACACAGTCCCATCGTTACGACAAAATCGAGTTTGTCATATTTCTATTTCGGCAAATATAGGTTTCTAGTCCTGCAAACGAATGAGCAATACCTACGCGTAGACGTTTGAATCACCGGTTCTAATATAGTCGTTATTTTGTTCATTCCTTTGTGGCTTTACGCTGATTAAACTTAGGAGCTAACCCAATTCGATGGTGCGTTGTGTTGCATGCGAGTCTCAAAGACCAGTCGGCAGCCCCCGTACGCTAGGAACTGAAATAATGGGGTGAGTTTTTAGTCAGTTAAGTCTGCCACTCGAGTCCAGAGCAGGAGTAGTCATTTGATGATATTTCCTCCGGAAATAATGGAGGTGAGCTGAATTTGGCAGCTACAGTGGTAAGTAGGCTATCATTTGTCACAAGACTGGTAACTTCTGAAGAATAGCGGTTGGTCAGAGAAGCAATTGGATAAGGCTGTGCTGAGTTGAAGATCAACAAAGAGTGAGTGGTTGTTTTCCCATTGTTTGAACTCGTACAATATAGCAATATCAGTGCTCTCAATCCACCTATATCTAGTTTCAGATTGATATCGATTGACCTGGCTTATTGCCCTGAATTGCTCTGGTAGTATATTTAGATTTTAGCTGAAATAAATGCTATTCCGACTATTCCTTTAAGCACATTACTATTCCAGAGAAGCTAGAGAATTTTAACGCACTTTTGAATAAAAAGCAATCATTAAGTGTTGTGGGTGAGAGGTTGTGAGTTCGAACCCCAGCCATTACACTATGGCCATAAAATCACTGCAGAGATACAAGCATATTAAGCTTAGTTGGAGGGGTTAACAAGATTGCTTTGAATTATGATTGTGGTTAAAGACTTATTTGTGTTCAGAGTAATTAAGTATGTACTTATCTAATTGTAAGTAGGCAATCATACAACTCATTTGTAATGCATGATGTGCTTACCTATAAGAAATTGATACACTTGTCCTTAAATCTACTGAAAGTAATCATATAATTGTATCAGTGTATTCAATTGTTGGTGAGCCAAATAAATAAAATAAAATAAAAATTGCTAGTAATGTGAATTCTACCCACATTGCAAGTTTTTTTTTTATAAAAAAAAAAAATCTTTTAATGCACTTCAGACTGAGGTTATACACGTAATCGTATTCAAGAGAGTCAGTTTGAGGGGCTCTTTTCTTCGTTTTCTTATTTTCTTTTGACCCCTAGAAGGTACAGAGGGCGTCCACAATAATCCTCCACCGCGATCAATCTTGAACTTCCCGCTTCATTTCGCTCCACGCCATACCGATGCTCGCCGCTTTTGCCACCACGGTGCAACGCCAAGATCGACGGAGAAGGCCACGCTTCTTTTTTCGGTGAAGATTCAAATCTATCGGCTGTTTAGGTATGTGAACGGAATCCTTTCGAAGCGTGTGACCGATCCATTTCCACTTGCGACGCTTGATCTGGCAGTCGATCGGGCGCTCGTGGCATTTTCCTTGAAGTTCCTCCTTGGTTAGGAGCGTCAACTTAGGAGTTATTAGCTATAATATTGTTACGCCAGTCGCTTAGTGAAGTACGTCGAGAAACTTCGACATAAATCTAGAATGTTCGAGACACTAACGCCATCTAGCGGTGAGTAACAGTACTAAGTATATCTAGTCGAAACACTAACGCCATCTAGCGGCGAATAGCGGTACTGTGTATCTCGAGTAGCTTCCTGGAATATTCTGGGCAATATATACAGTGAGTCGATTTTATAAGAATGTTCTAGAATTCATAGACCGGGGTATAAATAGATCGCAAAGGAACGCGGACACTCAGTCTTATTAGAAGATCCGAGGCGATACAATCGAAGCTATACGAGTGAATTTCAGTGCGATTTAAGTGTTAAGTGACAAGTGTTGTGGTGCGAATAATTGTGTTAAATTCTTATTTTGTGTTTAATTAATTAAAGTGTTAATTTTGGTTTAATTGGCGTTAATTATTTCTATCCCGAACCCCAGCTCGTAACAATATCATCATCTTCTTAGACTTGTCGCAACTATGTCGTGATCCGCTTCCAGTCTAACCAGATGCAACTAGGTACTAGTGTTTTACTGATGCACAACCCAGTGGATGGGTAATACGATAACCATTGGCAAGACTGGCATCAATTTTCTGGCTTTTGATTACCCGTGTTCAATCGTGTCAATGATGAACAAATGAGAGCCGGGACCAAATTGTTTTTTTTTTAAAGATGGGAAATCCTCCAATTACTGCCTCCCGAAAGGGAGGGCAAAGAGGAAGAGTGTGTCAGACTTTTACTGACTAAAATCCATCCGTGTTCCATCATATGCTCTTCGTGTTCCGAGGCCGCGGTAACTCTTTCGAACAATTCCGCAACGCCGGCAGGCAACGGCCCTCTTGTGGGCCCCGAAAATTTTGCTGACACTCTTTGAGGCGCGCGTGGAATACGACGCGCCGTCTACACGGGCCTGGTTTCAGTCGAGCGGCGAGCTACACGGACCATTGGCTTATTGGCTTTCCGAGCCCCGTAGAAAACTCGATACATTTAGATGGTCACTGATCCACGGGCCCTCCTCAACAACAATACATAACTTTGAAGATCAACCCATGATGCTGTAATTATTTAGCCAGGAGCTATTTACTTATTAAAGCAGCATAAACATGTAATATCAGCCGTTAATAACTGCGCAAAGAACAACATGCTCCATCACGATTACTTTGATCGGAGTACAGTTGTCATTAGCTTCTTCTTTTCGGGAGGAAAATCATTAAAAGACTCCTACCGCTCTGTGTGGACAGGAAGGAATATCTACTGACCATAAACCGACTCTGTTTCTTCAGTCGCCCTGGCGGGGCCGCGGTATATTGTTGGAAAATTCCTGCAACAGATTGTTGTCATTAAGTTTGGCGAGTAACATGGCTGGAGATTTTATTTAAATGACTTTGGCTATATTTTAGTCTGAGTAGTCCGCTAATTGAAGACAGATACAACCATACAATGTTTACACGATAAAGACTAGTTTTTTACCTAACTCGTCTCTAGTCTCACCCTTAGTACCAAGTAGCTTTCTGAACTATATTCCTCCTCAACACAAGCGATCAATACTGTTATACTATTTTTTAAACCTTCTGAAATGCATACCTGGTTCGTAGTTCGAAAATTTTTAATCAGATTTTTGGTAGTATATTGGATGGAATCGGTTGAATGAGGGCTTAGTGTTTGAACGATTGAAGTAGCATAACCTTGTCAATGTGTTGACCGAAGTATCTAAACATACAAAAAAACATTGATGTGTCTGTCTATGTTTTCAAAATAACCGTGTTTTTTCAAGTGCTGAAAGTATTTATATGACATTAAAATACAATTAATCGTTTAAATAATTTTGTCTGTCTGTCTTTCCGTTTATCCAGGCTAATTTCTGAAACGGCTGAATTGATTTTAACAGGACTCGCCGGAATATGGAGGAAGTTATAGAGCATCAGGTAGGCTACTATTTATCCCCGAATTCTCACAGGATCAGGATTTATGCTGGAAAAACCTCCCCCATGAAAGGAGGCGCTGACACAGCTGGTGTGGAATAAATATACACATACATAAAACAAAATGAAATTCCTACCCGGCAATATAAAAAAAAGGGAAATATCACTGATAATTTTTAAAGGACTTTTGTATTTACTCAGTACGATGGATATTTTTCAGCTTAGATGTGATCAGCACATTCCAATGTTTCTGAAACAGGGTGGCTTTTTATTCAGTACGTGTTTGACACTCTCTTCTCTTCCACTAAAAGCGAGAGGAGTGTTTGAGAATCGTCCTCGATCCCCTCCCGGGTGAACTCGCACAGATACTGGGGCCCTAAATTGTATGCAATTTAGAACATTATTAGATTTTGACAAAAACTATAAAGCTAGGAGTTTATTTGTACCGCGGGAGACGCCCGGGCGTCGGGGATCATGAGCCGATCTCCGGCCCCCTTAGGCGCGTGCTTGCAAATGGACAGGGGGGCTCACCGTCCGGTAAAAGAGTCGTCAGCACTAGTGACGGGGCCCCATAGGGCCATTGCTTGCCGGGGTTGCGGGAATGTTCAAACGAGATACCGCGGCGCCGGAACTTAACTGAAGGAACAGGGTGGGTTTTTAGTCAGTAGAAGTCTGACACTCCCGTAAGCTCCACCCAGAGTGGGAAAACTCATTCGATGATTGTCCCACCAAAAAAAGGAGTTTATTTGTTGGTTTAAAAATATGAAGTCAGAATGAGTGCCAACAAAACAACAATCAATTTCTTTGAAAAAATAAAAGCGTGTACTCAAAGCATAATTGGAGTTGCAGAGGCGAATCTGAAAATCATTTAACCGATTGCGGACCTAAGTTTGCGCATATAATCTGGTCAAATGGGATATCCATTGTAGACGCAGTGTGGACCTCCATTATAAGATATGCCTAACTTCTTGTCATTTCCATCATGCACGGTCAGGATTTTAATGAGGTCAATGTAAGAGCTGTACAAGGTAGCAACATATTGGTCCAAAGATATTTGAACATCAACTCAAAAAGAAGAAAACATAATTTAACAAATCATCCAAAGATTGTGTCATAATAATTTTTACATCATCAACAAACCGTATTTTTGTGGTGAGAAACGGAACATGCGTCTGTTCTATTTACGTCCGACGTACCTAATACATTTTGCAAGTTTAACCAAGTGTTTATTTTCGAACCGCGTCATCATACTTTCGACTCTTCCCTTTTAATCTTATACAGGTTAAAAGTGATTTGGGCTTGTTCTGTAAGAGTAGATCCGTTATCAAAATAAAAGTGTATCCATTCAAAAAGTTTAAAAACCAAAATCTGACATCTGAAAAATCGTACTTTGAATGAAACAAGAAAACATTGGAAGGTTAAACTGTTAAGAAAAAGCTATTCAATATAGCGATTGCCCGCGACTGCGTTCGCTTGTTTTTCCCGTGCAACTCCCGATCCCGTGGGAATTTAAGGATAAAAAGTAAAGTTTGCGTTATTCCAGGATTTCAGCTATTTAAATACCAAACATGTATATTTATTCAGAAGTTTTTTCGTGAAATAGTAACAAACATCTATCCTTCCATGCCTCCCAACCAAATTTCTTACTTGTAAAATTGCAATTTTTCTTTAACTATTTAAGCAATACACTGAAAGTTATCAAATTTTCTGAATGGCACTGATTTTTATTAGTTAGGTATATTCAGTTAGGTACATAGTGCATTCATTTTCTAAAACTGGTGATCTATAGAAAGATATATAACTATGAGCGCAAAATTTCAAAACAGATTTGTTTAAATACCTACTTATGCATTTACTGAATGTTATTGAAACAATGTTCGGCATTGACGTCATACTTAAAAATAGTCTGTTCCTAACGAAGACGTAATGAATTCAAAATGTATGTTATTGTTCATGCATCCTAACCCTAGGCCTCTGAGGCTTTCAGCTCCGCATGCTATCACTATAGTCAGCGATAGCATGGGGCTAGCGATGACATACGTTATTGGAATGTCAAGTGATGAAACTATACTATAATTATAAGCAGGTAAAATTTGTTTGTAAGTTTGTATGTAGGGGATAATCTTTGGAACTAATGATCTAATTCTATAAACTCTTTCTTTGATAATGAGCTGAGGGAGTGTAGGCTATCAATTATTTTGAAATTCACGCAGACGAAGTCGCAGGCAAAGTGTGTTTTTTTTCTAGGTGTGAAAATCATCGAATGACCCGCTGTGGGTGGAACGGAAGGGTGTGTCAGACTTCTACTGACTAAAAGCCCACCCTGCTCCTTCAGTTTCCCTTGCGTTCCGGGGTTGTGGTACCTCGTTAGAATATTCCCGCGACCCCGTAAGGCAGTAGCCCTATCGGGCCCCGTCAATGCTGCTAACTGCTCTTTAAGGCGCGCGGGGAGCGGGGACTCGGGCCTGGTCCTTATGGGATGGTGAGCTACCCCTGCTCACCGTCCGCAGGCCCGCGTCGACGGTGACCGGCGCGCGGTCCCCGACGCCTGGGGCGTCTCCCACGGTGGCGTCTGGGGCGTTGGGAAGAAAGTTGTCTCTCCCTCACGCGTTCAGCCTCCTCCTTTGCTAGCACGACTAGGCGAAGTGCTAGTCTCTTATATGCCAACATTTCGACAATCGCTAAAGCTATCGCGAAAATCGATATCGCTAATAAAATGTCAATTTGTAGAGAAAAAGACACGTTGATGGTTTCATAAAGGCAAGAGTGCCTTTATGAAACCATCAACGTGTCTTTTCATTTATTAATTCTAACCTACATGGATTTTTAATTATTTCAGATACACTGGCGACCGTAATGCCCTAGACTTTCGCCACCAGATAACCAACGAAGGTAAAGACAGCGTGGCTGATAATGAAACATTAAATAATAACAAAAACTTTTTAGCAAAAAATAAAACCGACTTCCATATCAAAACACTACAAAGCCAAAAATAACTTTAATTTCGGAAAGCGGTGTCAAAAAAAATTAAAATACAAAACCAATAATACCGACTACCAAAATTAAAGTTATTCACGCTTTTTAGTGGGTCAGTTTGTAATTTATCTAGTTACAAAAGCCAAAATGTGAACTACTTATCACCTTTTACAAAATATTGCTTTTTCCGATGCAGAGCCGGTAATTTTTGAGGCTCAGATCAGCTCTACATCACCATATGCATTGTGACGAGTATAAAGTGCTTATCATGCATATTCAAGTAATCGAATCGCAATCTACGAAATACTTATTATTGAGTAGTTTCAGTGGCCATCTGTGGTCTTCATTATCAGTTCCACTTCTTCAAATGGTGCTTTTCAAGAGCAACTGCACAAGTTCCTATTAGAAATACCCAAAACGCTATAGGTGTGCCTATAATATTTGAAGAATTCCCTTGATTACTCCAGGATCCCATCATCAAATCTTGATTTCATAACAATGGGACCAACTAGAAAGTATACCATTTCAAACAAAAAAAAATTTCCATATCGGTCCAGCCGTCTTCGAGTTATGAGGTAAGATACATAAAAAAAACTGGGAACTGAGAACCTCCTCTTTTGTTTGAAGTCGGTTAAAAAGAAAAGCCAATTACTGAAATCTTCGATTACAGCTTGAAAAACTTGGATCGAAATGACATTAATGTGACGGAATTCGTGAACATACTCGAATTTTTAAGCACTAATTGTTTTCAGGGTAATTGTATTTATATTTTTCTTATACAGAACCCACGTAATCGCAGTGTCAATAATATCCCGAAATTATTCACGTAAGCAAAAGCGTTGCTGGCGTAAAGATGATTCATTCTGAAATAAATATTTGTATATGAGTCAACGGGCTGGTTCGTTCCAGAGAAACATGTAGCCAACGTAAGAAAGAAAACCGGGATAATTTCGTGGTTTTAAAGCTCTCAGACAACTTTGACATTCCGTTGGTAAATGTAGGCATTGCTTTATTTTTCTGCAAGTATATGTTTTAGAGCTCGTTTGGGTGCCTTGTTACTCTTTAATTTCACTAAGGCAGTCTTTAATAGCCGCTTAAATATAAAATAAATACAAATAGGTAAGTAAGTATGTGGTTTTTTTTTTAATTATCATTAATATCCCATTTTACATAATATATTTCAAATTATGAATGGAAAATACATAGTAAGTACTTATAGAGTTTTGTGATCATTCTTTTCCATATTAATTAGATTAGATTCAATTGTTTTACAATATTTAATTTGCTGTAACTTTTGTCGATTTCATTCTAAAATATAGCTCAATCGTCTTATTGAAATATATAAAATATATAATTTGAAAGGTGATGAAATGTTATTAATTGATTAGACTACAGAAAAAAATATAAAAAAATATTTATTTTGCGACTTATACACGGATATATTTCGTGACCATAAGTACATAGATAAGGCCCGTGTTTCCTACCTGAAACCTTAAATAGAAACACAAAAACAAACTGAGGTAAGATGACATTACTTCTTTTATAAAATGTAGTTCTATGAAATAGTTGCTTCTCTTCGCTTAGTATATTAATCTTTTGTCTCTTGCTACGAAACAAGTGTAGACTATTTTTAGTCGACCGGCACAATGCATAAATAAAATGAACCTTGTTATGTTGAAACTTGTGTTTTGGAAATAAAAGAATTTCTTAGAAAACCTAATGAAAGAATTTGAAATTTACGAAACTCTCCTCCTTTATTTATAGATTCATAGTTTAATAGGACTTATATAAACAGGAATTTATTTTCAGAAGCAAAGAGTACGATCGCGGAATTGAAACTTTTAACGGATTTCATATTTTGGTTGCGATGTTTTCGAACATGTAAGGAGTAGAAGTACTCCTAAAATCCATTGACCCGGATTTTAGGAGTACCAATCAAAAGCACAAAATTTTTCTAATATCATCTATCATAATCTAAATCTGTAGTATTGCTTTGGTAACAATTTCCATTTAAAGTAACGCATAATTCCATTCTGAGAGTCATTTATATAAGAAACGGACAAGAAAAACAATGGTTGCCACATAATGCTGTTTTGACATTAATATTCGCGTACGAATAAATTAGTATCAAGCTTATCATACTGTCAGGCGGTCGGATGGTGTTTCTAACTAATGACAAAAACGTACCTATGTAGATATATCAAAACATTGCCAACAAGTAACACTCTTCCAAATAACCATAGAACTGAAACGAATTACAGGCTACACATCATTATCATTATAATGCTTAGCCTTTTTCCAACTAGTTTGGGGTCAGCTTTAAGCCTAGCCGGATGCAGCTGAGTATTGGTGTTTTACAAGGAGCAACTGTAATCTGACCTCCTCAAACCCAGATGGGTAACACGATACCTTTTAGCAAGAACAGGGCCCGGTTTTCTGACTACCCGTAATGACTATAAAAGAGGTCCAAAAGACAGACGGGTCTAACACGTGCTTTTCGAGGGGGGAATCTTGATAATATGTTAAAACAGCCACCCATTCACTGACCAACCTTGGAAACCGCTGCTTAACCTTGCAGATTGACCTGTGCCTCTGTTATTATTTAACCACGAGCTCCTCTTGAATTAAAAGCTACACATAGATATGATTATTAGCGGAATGACTGTTGAGAAGATCGGATTAGATTGCCTCACCTCTCCGTCAGTAAGGTGCGAACATTCCGGAGTCAACAGAAATAGTCCCGCGTAGGTGTGCGATCACCTCCATCGTGGTATTCGAAAACTAAAAAGTGAAGCGAACAATATTCACATAATAAAGCGAGTCGAGAAAAATTCTTTTGAAACAGGCTTCTACAGGTGGCTTTGTTTTCTTTGATGTCTATACAGAGAACGTACTCAAGCATTCAATCTACCCAGACTGTGATGATGTTGTCTTCCAGCCTTGCTGGATTTAGCTGAATTCCATCATTTAACATGCAGCAATAGGCTAGATAACTCTTTTTTTTTCGATCAAAGGGAGGGAATCATAAAAGGGAGTGTCAGAATTTTACGGACTCGGCTCGCGATCCCTGACACTCGGAGTGTATCCCGCGGCGGCTGAGACGTGAATGAGAGAGTTGTCTCACGTTCAGCATCCTGCTTCGCTAGCATGACTGCTTCGCAGATGAAGGCGACTGCATACGATGCCCCTCGCCCCACACCATGGTCTGAACCAGGGCTGGGCGCGAAAAGTTTCTGTCAACGATCGCGTTCAGACAGAAACTGTGGAGCTCCACCCAAGCAAGAGATCTCCATAGTTTGCTCCACCATGGCCTCCTTGTGGTCCTTATAATGACGACACCCAGACGTGTCCTCCTTTTGAACCAAAAACAGATACCTCCCGGAACACCCATGTCCGAAATGTATCTGCGTCAGGCGTCTCTCCAGCCACTCCTCACTCCTTATCTCCGCGATTGCGGCGTATCTAGCCATCGGTTGCGACTGTCAGTCTTTCCACGCCATCGTGAGGTCGCGCCGTAGCTCTGCCCACTTTGCCTATCTACCTCTCTAACCCAGTATCAGGGTAGAGTACTAAGAGGCTATAACAGTATCCTGTGTTCTCAACCAGGTTACAGCCTAGCTGTTGTAGCGTGATAGATTAAACAGAATTTCGCATTGACAATATAAGAAGTTATAAGGACTTTGTTTCCATTATTCTTTATTTATATTTACCAATATAATTAAAATTTTCAAAGTCGTAATGAAGTTCAAGAGTCAAACTTTTTACTCAATGCATGTTTTGCAATTTGTTACATAATTTATACGTACGGGGTCATGTAACCAAAATGATTTAAGTATAGGTCAGAAATGAACAAGAATTAAAAAAAATTAAAATACGACTTTTCGTTTTAGATAAAAGGAATTACTGTGAGTATCATCTCATTTTTAACCGACGAAAAAAACGGAGGAGGTTATCAAGTCAACGCGTGTATTCTTTTTGTTTTTTTTTTTATGTATGATCACCGATTACTCGAAGACGGCTGAACCGATTTGGAATATTCTTTTTTGTTTGAAAGAGAGAAATCGAGGGAACTCTTCAAATATTATAGGCACACCTATAGTGATTTGAGTATTTTTTATAGTAACTTGTGTAGTTGCATTCGAAAAGCACCATTTATGAAGTGGACCTGATGATGAAGATCACAGATGGCCACTGGAACTACTCAATATATAAGTAGGAATAAAAAGTATTTCATAGGTTCCGCTTCGATTACTTGAATATGGTTATTGAGCACAATATGCTCGTCACAATGCATATGGAGAGAAGTGAAGCTGATGGTGAATTACCAGGAGAACTCCTCAACAATTTACGGCCCAGCATTGGGAAAAGCAATATTTTGTAAAAGGTTATAAGTAGTTGAAATTTAGGCTTTTGTAACTAGATAAATTAAAAATCGACCAATTAAAAAGAGTGATTTAAATACTTTTTACCAAAAAATTAAACCAACTTCCAAAAAACACTACATAGTGAAAAATAACTTTAATTTCGGACGTCGGTGCCAAAAACGAAAATACAAAACTAAAGACACCGACTACCGAAATTAAAGTTATTTTTCACTATGCAGTGTTTTTTTAAATTATGTGATTTTCACAGGGAATGCATGTATATGCCAGCAGTTGGAACGTTAAATAGGCTGATTATGTTTATGTTTTTGACTACAACATTTTGTTAACTGACATAATGACTCGTAGATAATTGGTACAGCAACTGGTTGCTACATTATGCAATTCAAATATCTATTTCGAACTGCCTATATTTATGCCAAAACTAAATGCGGTTGCTATTACTGGTTTGGCTTTCCGTACCCCACTCTGCTTACACGGTTAGGGACAAGCTTGATGTTATGTAAACTCGGCGCCGGATAATCTTGCCAAGAATGTAAACAAGATATAGGTGTAAGACAAATGGTACTGGCGTAAAAATATTGTTCTTCGTTAAAACAAATCATACGAGTACTTCAGGGTTACAAACGAGAAATAGTTCTTACATCGTTGTCTGATTCACGATTCAACTACAAACGCCTATGAGTGTCCCTAATTAGCTTCATGCTTCTTTATTACTTTGTATTAGTCATAACCATACTGACTGACTGATTTTATACAATGATCTAGACAAGCAACAACAAGGTTGTAAACCTATTAATCTAAAAAATTTCCGAGTTCATTTCAACTACTAGATCAACAGAGATAGTGCTGATCCGTGTGACGTATGACAGGCTATTTGCACACCAGGACGACTTTTGCGTGGGACCAGGATATAAAAACCGGATAAGTGTGAGTCAGACACGCCCAGCGATGGTTCCGTACCGAGGGGGTGTGGTATTTTTTATATTTTTCATTTTGAATAAGAATCAGTGCGTCGTAAAAAAGAAATAATCTCGTCTGTCTGTCAGTAAAGACCTTTTTTTCGGGAACGAAAACTGATAAATTAACCTTAAAAAATACGGCCATGTTTTGCATTCTTAAGAAAATCAAAATTGACAGGGTACTGTTCTCATTGACCTAGAAATATCAAATTAGACAAGTAACATCGTTTCATGGTACATCTGTAATTAAATCATAAAAAATATAGTATAGACGGTTCAAATTCAATATTAGTATTCCAAAACATATTTTGTTTATTTTTACGATGCATAAATTTTTATTTATTTTGAAAAATATAAAAAAAATCGCACCGCACGGTATCCTCGGTGGGCGAGTCCCAATCGCACTTACCCGTTTTTTTTTTCACAACTCGTACTATTTTCGTAACATCTTTCAATCAAGTAATCAATACGGGATTGTGAGACATCCAGGGCCATATTAATATTATAAATGCGAACGTCTGTCTATCTATCCACCTTTCACGGCTGAACCGCTGAGAAAATTGAAGAGCCGGAATCAAAAAATGCAAACGCTTTTATTTCAGAATTCAACCTCGAAATCCAGGCGACCGAATACGTGGGCAACAGGGGGCTTAGTATAAGTTTGCAATACTATTATCGTTTTCGCTAACTATCGCTTTGTCTCTTTCACACTTATCTACAAGCTTGGTGCATGTGAAAGAAATATAGCGATAGTTTTCGGAAACAACAAAAGTCTTTCAAACTCATACTAAGCCCACAAGTGGTCTAAGTCGTATGTCCTGTGAGTCAATCTAAAACTCCGCACTCTATCTCCAAGAGCTCTCAGATTTTCAGTAGTTTTTCTTTGCACTTACTTTCTATACCATACAGGAAATCGAACTTAGTCCTTTACTATACCCGGAATTCAATTTAATGACGACTACGATTGTGATGTAATTAAATTAATCAATTCAGGTATAAAATCGAATAACAATGTAAACAATTTCTTTTAATAATATTGTGTGAAAACAATAAAAAGTAAAATGTGACTCATTGTGGCGTCAAAAATAAAACGAATAGACCATGACAATATTTTTAATTTATTGCAATAGGTCCGTGTACCTGTACCCATTCCAACGGAATCTAGGTCGCAGTGGTGCGGGGGCAGTCTTTTTAATAGTAATCTCGCGCAATTTATTAAAATATTCATCGCATGAAACAATTTCCAAAAGAGTGGCTTTCATCATGTCTGGGTAGATATGAATATTTTTAATAAAAATAGATTTATTAATATTAAAATTTAGGTAGTACTTCAAAATAAAAGATAATAATATAAATTTTATCATTTATTTATATTTCTCACGATTAATAGTCGCTCATTTATTATTCGATTGATTGAATCCATCAATATTTGGTTGAATAGGGTATTACATATTATTTTAGTAAGTGACACTAGCTTCGCAGTGGTAGACGCCCACGGCGTCGGACGTCGGCCGACGATCTCCGGCCAACGTAGGCGCGGGCATGCGGACAGCGAGTAAAGGGCAACTCCCTGTCCGACCATGGACCATGCCCGGGTCGACGGCGCGTTGTGTTCCACGCGCGCCTCAAAGAGCGTCAGCAAGATGACGAGGCCCCACTGTAGAGGGCCGAAGCCTGCCGGGGTCGTGGGACTTATCTCATTACCGTGACCCCGGAACGTAAAGGGCTATTGAAGGAATACCGTGGATTTTAGTCAGTACAAGTCCGACAGTCCCTCCGGCCCTGCCCGGGGTGGGAGGACTCATCTGATGATTTTACCACGAAAAAATGTGACACTAGCTTATGTCAGCTTACTGCATCTAAATGAAAGTCCGGGTATAGAAGGAGAGATTTAGGATATTCCGTATCTAAACCGGCGTGAATTAACCACACGTTATGCGATTGTGTAACCGTCAAAGTATACGTCCTGCTCTCGAATGAACACAATGAACCAATAAATCTTCAGAACACAAAACTACCGATAGTGAATGATCTATTTGTTACTCGACGCCAATCAAAATACAACTTCATCCTAAATGTTTTTGGAAGATAATGTAGTCTGAAGAAAATTGGAGGCTTGAATAATTATATGTTCGAAACGTACGACTTCTGTCGTAAGTGAGCTTCATATATACCTCCGCAACTGCGGAACTGCCTGTGCAAGCGACTATCTATCCTATACTTAGAATACAGATCCTATATATCGGAGGCGTACTGCGCTAAGATTCAATAAATTAATGATTAAATTTTGCTTCGTCAATATATTATTTTAGTAAAAGTAAAGTACTAAAATAAATATAACTGATAATAAAGCATTCGTATTAAATTGGACCTAGTTTTATATTCTGGGCTATTAGTAAAACACTAACAACCTCGCAGGACTGCATTACTAACATCTTAAACAACAACTTTTATGTGTTTTATCAATAACTCAGTATAAATAGAACACATTCTTAGGATTCCGTAGTCACAGAACATAGAACCCTATAGTTCCGCCATGTCTGTCTGTCCGTCCATCTGATCGCGACTTAGCACATAAAATATTGGTACTTAGAACTCTGAAATTTGGCATGGTTATACATATTGTATTGAGTAAGCAGGTTTGCTCACCCCTACACTATACGGGCATGTAACATGTAACCCGTACAACAAAGCTTTTAAGAACTGTAATAACAGGTACGGAATAGCGGGAAGAATGATATCAGTGATAAGCATAAATGAAGAGTTTTATTTTTAGGGGTGAAAATTATTTAATATTTGGATGTAACATGAATAGCAAGTTCAAATATATAGCGCGACACGATAGAACGTTCCGTTAGGCCGTGCGCGCACTGCCTTGCGGTGGCCGCAATTCCGGTAGTTCTACCGCACCGGTATACGGTAGACTGACCGCAGTGCGCGCACTTCTATGACACTCCATACTTCACAAATTTTGCGTTTCCAAAACGCAACGCAGTGCGCGCACGGCCTTAGCGGGAGCAATCCACGACTGGTGGTCGCAGCTTTGCACACGCGCAATCAGGCTCCTCCCCCTAACACGTAAAGAGGGGTTTTTATCTCGTCTATCCTATGGTGTTGGGGTATTATTGGATAGTTCGACCAACCGTATTCTACTTTACGCTTTCGAACAAAATCCATAGAAAAATATTTAGATCAAGTTCTTATTTGGTTAACACAATGCCCCTGGCAAGACTAATGTCAGATTGGCTTCTGACTACCCGTAATGACTTTCAAAGGTGTTCAAAAGACCGCTAGGAGCCACGGCTTAACGTGCTTTTCGAGGCACGTTAAGTATTACGGTGTCACCGCTAAACTGTACCCTGATAACCCGCAGAAATCCTACAGGCTTCGTTTGGCCAGTTTTCATCAGACTCGAATTTAGAACGCTGTATATTTTTCGTGTTTTAAACAAGGTTAAGGCTGCGTTTCCACCAGAGATGTGCGATGGAAATGTGTCGTGCGAGGATGTCTAGCTGTGCTGTGAAAATGTGTGGGCGTTTCCACCAAAGCTGTGCGATGAAAATGTGCCTACGAAGATGTGTAGCGGAGCTGTGAAAATGCGCATTCCTCGCACACATCCCTCGCTTGTTTTGTATGCGCAAAAATCTAGCTCCGCTGAGCCGTTTCCACCAGAGCTGTGCTGACCGAGGCGAGGTAAATGAAGTGATTCTATTGGTTCTTTACAAACACATCCCTCGCTACGCATCCTCGCACATCTCTGGTGGAAACGCAGCCTTACCTTCTGATTTCAACCCATTACACGAGACTCGTGAAATGCATTTTTTTAGCCTCGTAATCCTCCCTTTTAGTTTTGTGTTTTATCAATAATATTATATAACATGGAAGTAAAAGAAGAGTGTGGTCATTACGTATGTGTATTAACGGTTTATTGTATTGAAAATAAATTTACACATGATATTATAATATCATGTTTATATTTATTTCCGCAGATAAACCGTGTAAAAAGTTTTGTGGGACATTGGCTCATTTTTAAAATCCTACTGTATGTAACCTATATTAAAAATGAATAATTATAATAAAAATACTGGTAAAATGTGAATATACCTAGAATCTTAATTGTTATTAAGTAGTAAATACAGTACAGTCTTAGGTTCGTGATTTACCTATACAATACACCAATTACTCGATGACGGCTCGACTGACTGATTGAGATGATTCAAACGGTATTTATTACATTATATTTGTTCCCAAGTTGGTCAAATTTATATCAAAACCTTGTTCTGATGATATACTCCATGGAGGAATTGAGGGAACTCCTTAAATATTAAAGGCATTCATATGACTATTATGGTATTTTATGTAATAAATCTGGTCTTTGCATTTAGAAAATATCATTTGGTAAAGTGGAACTGATGATGAAAACCAGAGATGGCCACCGGAACTACTCAATAATAAGTATTTCATGGGTTGCGATTCGATTAATTCAATATGGTTGTTAAGCACTTTATGTTCGTCACAATGCATATGGTGAAGTGGAGCTGATAGTGAAAAACCAGGAGAACTCCTCAACGTGTAACGGTCCTGCTTCGGGAAAAGCAATATTTTGCAAAAGGTGTCAAATACAAAACCAAAGACACCGAATTTTGGAAGTCGGTTTTATTTTTTGTTGATAAAAAATATTACAATAGTGTTTCTATCTAGGTACCTTACTTTTTAAAAGACTTTATCCACTCAACCTTCCACCAATACAGTTTTACTACACGCGATCCTGTGGACTACGCGATTCATCTAAATCCTATACCCGTGCTGTCGTTTCTAGATCCGCCCACCTGAAATAACTGGGTGTACATATTGACAACTTGCATAATTGGAAATGGCGTATTACTACTTTACTACGTTACCTCTGGGGTTCGGAAAGTCATATACATATTTAAAAAGCTTCGCTATTCTGCCGACTTCGATATCTTAAAAACCGTGTATTACGCTTTATGTCAGTCGATTCTCGGCTACTGTATATCGGTTTGGCGCAGATCTGCAAAATCGGATATGTTGTTCTTGGAACGAGCGCAAAGAGGGGTACTTACGGTGATGTCTGGCAAGCCTTTTAGGTACTCTACTTCTCAGCTTTATAATGACAGTAAAGTTCTGAGTGTCAGACAGTTCTCCGTACTAGAAACTGTTTTAAGGAAACACGTCTCCTTGGTATATGACGTCAATATTGTAAAGGGACGCAGGCGACACCATAGTTTGCAAACCTCAGACGCAAAAAAGTAGTTTAGCCGCAAGGCACCACCATATTGTGACAAGCATGTATCTTAATAATATTGCCAAAATGCCAACAAACACTGCAACATACAGTGGTGGTCATATAATTAAGAACGATTTGTAGTACCAGACATTTATTAAAAAAACAATGTCATATGTACTTTTATGTTCCTTCTCAAAAGTAATTAATTATGTTATGAAATAGCTACATGGATAGAGTGAACGGGATTTAGAGTAAATATTAAAATAACTTACTATTTACCTTACAAATTTAATTTATTATCGACAGTTACAATTTCAAATAGTAATAAAGCTGGATAAATAATTAAGAACGATTCTTAAACTGCTCGAGAGTTGTTTCAGTAGATACTTCGATTTTAAAAATCTCATTAATTAAGACGGTGGTAATGTTAAAAATTGCAATTTGAAATTTTTCAAGAGAAATAGAGAGCCAAAGTTGCTCTATGGGATTTAAATCTGGACTGTTTGATGGCCATTGTGAGACAGAAACTGACTGAGACGTAAGGAATTCTTTAACCGTGCGTGCAGTGTGCTTGGGATCATTGTCGTGTTGAAATGTCCAAATATTCGGAAGCACGTCTTCAGCATATGCTAACATTGTTTCTTCCAATATATTTTTGTATTGGAATTGATCCATGTTTCCTTCTATCAATCTAACAGGTCCAACACCATGACCAGAGAAGCACCCCCAGATTTTCACATTTCCACCACCATGCTTTAATGTCACTTTTGTATACTTGGGGTCGAAAGCTGTATTGGGAGGGCGTCGAACATATCGTTTCCCATCAGAACATACTTTGTTAATTTTTGTCTCGTTAGAGAAAAGAACATTTTTCCACTGTCTTACTGTACAGCTTTCATACCCCATAGTAAATGCAAGCCGGGCTTGCCTATGACACCGTTTCAATATGGGTACCTTTCTTGCTATCCTTCCGTTCAACTTAGCTTCTAAAAAACGCCTGCAGATAGTGCGCGCTGAGATCGCTGAACAATTGTTTTCACCAAAATATTATTTTCTCAATTCGTTAGACACTTTAAAAGGGTTTTTTTTGCCATACGCACGATATTTCCATCGTCTCGCCGAGATGAATTTATCTGTTTAGGTACACGTGAAATATTTGAAGTTGTTTGATACGTGTTGATACATGCTTCACACAGCGTGGTTTATCATCGTTTTTGAGCACTGCAGGTGATCGGCTATCTTTTTATAAGACCAATTTATATCACGAAGTTTTATTATCTCCTTATTTTCCCATTGTTTTTATGTGAAATAATCAACTTCTTGACTTTTACGGCACTAAATGGCGCCAAAATTACGCAAATAATGGCTTAGTTACAGAGTGCTCTCTATTTAAATTTGAATAAAAAAATAAACTATCCAGCGTTCTTAATTATATGGTCAGCCAGTAAGTTTGTAATAATATGTTAAGGTTGAATGTAAAACGTTTATCTATAGATAGATAGATAGATAGAATACTCTTTATTGTACACCAATAATTTAAACAAGCACTTGATTTACAATAATGCAAAAAAAAAATGGTATCAATACAATACAATCTATATACATTAAAATTTATTATTGAATTAATCATGTTATAACTGTGTGCTACTACAGTGTGGAACAATTTTGCGAAACCGAGAGGGATACAAAAAGACATGCAAAAAGTGTAATTCCATTCCATTCCAAAAGAAGCTTTTTTCAAACTTACGAGTTAAAAAAAGAATGTGAGTGAAAAAAAGCTTATTTTTAAATAGTCGTTCTTAATTATATGATCACCACTGTATATGTAAATTTAAGTGCAAAATAAAAGGTATCTGAGTGACTATTTACAAAAACTTATGCTGAAACTGAGAACCTATTAAGAACCATCCGCAAGCCTGAATATTTTATCTGAATTTCATCTAAATTACAACATTTACACACACCTACATACTACACTTACACGTCATATTATTATCTACATTAACTAATATATCTAAACTAATTACACCCTTCGCCACCCATACTCAAACACTTACATACCACTATAGCGCTAGAATACTCTCTCTACTGATAGTTTGAATGGTACATAGATTAATTACTCTTGTTATTGTTACTTTTTTAAATACGTATTTTTATAATAATGCTTTTTTTTTTCTTTTTTTTTCTACAAAACTAAAAACTACTAGACTTCAATAAATATCCTATTCTATTCACTGCGTAATTCATATCCCTTTAATTTTTACGGTATATGTCATTCGCTTACAATGTGTTTTTCTAATTGCTCAATAAGTTAGTCTTACCAACAGTACCGATATCATATTGGCACAATGACTTTTTTGTATCAGGGGTTCGATTCCTTTCCGGAAAAAATATTTGTATGTCTTAAAAATGGACTCACGATATAGGAAGAAGCTCAGGTGTCGAGCAATTTAATAAAAACTACGGGCAAAAGTACTGTTAAAGTGAACCCGCTGCCATAAAATAAAATCTCATAGAAAGTATATTTATAAGAAAGAGTAGGGGAGGCCAGTCTCGAACTAATTTGCGAAGGCTTTTCATAACAGCCTTCTCGCTTCACTTAATAAAAATAGACTATACCTAAATCAATATATCCTCGATTCGCAATAATTTTAGACTAAGTGACGTAAGTCAAGGAAAACAGCTCTTAAAGTAGAACTGAAATGGCAAAAGTGCATTCAGGAGTGAATATTTAAAATGGTTTGAAAGCAGACCCAAACGACAGAAATAGAAAATGTTACATTTTCGTATTATATTATACACATAAATAAAACCCTTAAATAAAAAGTAAAAAAAAACGAATATGGTGTCACATCGCTGCCGAGTGCGCAATATCTTTTCAGCAGTCTTTTTGCAGCATTTCCTAGATTTCCCATTTAACTTCAAGGACAACCCAGATTCGCAAGCTGACCCAGTGACCTATCGTCATATCATTACGTTACGGTACGTTAAATCCAATAAAGAGATAATGTTTATAGCTATCTTATAGTTCCTTTATGAATATCACAAGTGTACTCATGAAACCTAAAGATCAGTTAATAATCTACCCACTGAGGATTCTGTGAAGCTGCATAGCCAACCTTCGTTTGACCAATGTCTGTATTATAAATTCTTTTGCTTCTTCGTCATACGCAAATCGGTGGTTACGAAGCGAAACAGTTTTGACTAAAAGTCGGTCACGTGGACGACATAAGACTCTGTCATCGAGGCTTTTGTCTTTTAAAATGCAGGTATGCATCTGCCAAAAGCGGTAACATGGGGCATGTATGTCATGTATATGACGTAGCCAACTAGCTTAATTAGCCGTTTAGTCAACAGCCTAGCCTCTTTACTAAACAGCGCCGTCCAACTAGCAGCCTGAATGATATTCAGCCATTTAATCAAACAGCTAGGCAAATGACTTGGATTGATAATGTTTAACTACTTGCCTAGCCTGTTCATTTAAATTTAGTACTACTTTCTGCCACCTAGCAATGAATCTCTCAAAACTGTCAATATGGCGTCGGTAAACAACAAAATTGTCAGCAAAAAGCTCAGGTGTCCATGAGTTCTGGACAGAGAAGGACGGCCATGGATTATTCCTGGATGAGCAAATACGACCTTATATAAGTGCAAATGAAGATTGTTTAACTTTTAAAAGACTTAAGTCCATAGTACGCATTTTACTTTTTTTTAGAGATCAGTATTTTAATATCTTGTAAAGCCTGCAATACATGTTGGCCGAGCGTTGTCGAGTGAAGGCCAATACCAACATGTAGACGGTATATTTGCCTTGTCTTGCTATCACTCGGTGTCACTTGCCTAGTTGGCCGAGTGTAGGCCAGCGCCAACGTGTATAGAGCTTATTTGGTGCATCTTGTCTTCGCTCGCCGTTGCTCGTGATCACTTGCCTCACTTCGGATCGGTGTCGGTTTTTGGTCACAAATCAAAGGCGCTCGCCTGCGCTCGGCCAACGTGTGGGCAGCTCTACAGACCCTCTTCTACATTGGACGTCTGCAGTAGCGTTCGACGAACTTGTCGAACGTGTGGACATTATTTCTTGCCTTGTACCTATTTGCCAACGCTCGCGTTGGTCTGCGCTCGGCCAACATGTATTGCAGGCTTTAGATGTCTATAAATCCTGCGGTAATGGTGGGCGAGATAAAATACTATATGACTTAAAAAACAGATTTTATGTTCCTAAGAAAGCAGTAGAAATTTGTGTGTCTTTGTGTCCTATATGTGAAACAAAAAGAAACACACTAAGAAAAGGTATTTTGACAAAGCCAATCGTCTTACGAGATTTTAATTTAAGAGGACAAGTCTACATTATGGATTTTCAGTCCTGTCCCGATGGCGAGTTTAAGGGGCTACCAAGACAACGCAACCGTCCGCTTAAAACAAAGAGAGCTGTTGAGATAGCTTCTGAGCTGATGAAGATTTTGTAATATTTGGAGCACCCTACATTTTGCAATCGGACAATGGCGGTGAATTCACTGCAAATGTAATAAAAGAATTAGTTGCAATGTGCTTGAGTGCAAAATTGTTCATGGGAACCCACGTCATCCTCAAACTCAAGACAGTGTCAAAAGACCAAGACAACCAAGACGTTGAAATTATGCTGCGAGCATGGATGAATGTAAACAAATCAACGAACTGGTCTGTGGGCTGCTTTTTCGTGCAATATTTAAAAAATTCTTCATTCCATCGAATAATTGGAAGATCTCCGTCTAAAGCTTTATTTAGAAGTGAACCTAAAGCAGGTTTAAATGAATCTGATATTTCAACGTCTTTACTTTTAACTGTAGAAACAGAGGAGCAATTGAAAACTTTAACAGAGCGAAAGTCAGCTGAAGCTACACACAGTAACTGTAACAACAATGATAATAATTTGAAAACCGTAATGGGACATATTGAACATTTAGAATCAAACTTCACCTGTGTAGTTTGCCATAACGACGCCACTAGAGCGCACAGATGTGAGTTCTGCAATATACATGCAACATGCGGAATAACGGTGGGTAAAGAGGGTTATGGTTCCAAAGTGATATGTGTTATATGTCAGATTGAACAGGATATAAATCTAGAGAGAGACGAAGCACACAAAGGACTTAAGCGTGCAGCTGAAAAGATGATTGACACTACCGTTAAAAAAATGACTAAGTTAGTATTGGTAATAGTGTTTTGGTAAGTATACCCAAAGTGGATCGCGGCCCAGAAAAATATTCAAGGGAAAATTGTTGATATAAGAAACGGCGTTCATAAAGTTGGAACTAAGTATGGTACTATTAATAACTGGTTTTCATGGCAAGAGTTGCAGTACTCAGATACAGACTATGGCGATGAAATTTCAGAAAACTTTATTTCTTTGAGAGAGGCTGTGGCAAGTCAGTCAACTTTCGGTCGCCAGGGATTCCTAAAATGTAATTATAAGTCTGCTGTGAATCAATGTCGCAATTATAGGTAGGCTTGTTTTAAAAACAAAATTCTTTGCGGATGCAAAAGTCAAGCTGCCATGGAGCTTAACTTGTGTTAACAAATAATATTTTTATTACTTACACTTATATTCTTAGTAATTAAGTTGCGTTATTTGATCTCATGATTTCTAAATAACAATGATAATAATAAGTGATAAGCATGTTACATTTTAAATATATTAAATAAGAATTTATAATGTCAGATGTTTCATCTTTATTATTCTTGTCACATGGTCACCCTATCGTACGAATGGCCTAAGCATTAGCCAGCCAAGTTATTAAATGTTGTAACAGACACTAAGGCTGAATATCATTCAGGCCGCTAGTTGAACGGCGCTGTTTAGTTAGGAGGCTAGGCTGCTGATTGAACGCCTAATTAAGCTAGTTGGCTGCGACATATACATGTACGTATCATAGCTACGTTCATTGTGTTAATGTTCTTTTTTGTTAAGTTTATGTCTGTCACAAGGAGACTGCATGAATATTAATAAAAACAATAGTGAAAACTTAGCTTACAAGGTAAAATCAAGGAGTAAGTTATAAGTATTGACCAAATCATCACTCCTGATGTTTTAGTTTTAGTTGAAAGGGAATAATGATTCTCAGCTTCATAGATTGGGTTTAAACTTTACTGGTGGCGCAGTATCCGCTCGCAGAAAGAATACAGTAGGATATCATATTTTTACGCCATTTTTATGTACCGTGTGTGTATGCATATAAGTGCGAATTACGTACTTACCTATTGAGGTTCCGTATTATAAGAGGAAAAAGGTAGAAATACTGAATACTCCTTTCTTTATTACATACATATAAAGTGAAGCCTGTTATAATTCATGTTTTGCTTTTTTACAGTTCAAACATAGAACATATTAAAGCAGATCTCAAGTAATCGTCACGAAGAATGGAAGCTGTTTTTATTGGTAACAAAACACGTATCAAGAATAGATTTCGGTCGAATGTTGCATCAAAACACCTTTTGTATGTACAAATAATATTTGCAAGCAGGAGGGCTGCGCGCTGAAATTGATCTCGAAAATCTAACTAAAGCGTGTCCAAATAATATTTAAAATATATGCCATGGATTTCCGCAAAGTAACAATTGATTTAATTCTGTATCAGATAGTGTTCCAAATTATGTTCATAATGGCTGACGTGAAAACAGCGAAAATAACCTTTTCCAAAGAGATACGCTTTCAAAACATCTCGCATATTCCATATACGTGACGTGTATTGCTCAAATGCGACGCGACTTTGACCTACAACTCATTTTCAGGGCCAAAGAAGCATCTGCAATATAGTCACCAATATTTTAATCGTCACAGTCATCAAAGAAATCATACAAAGCAGCAATTGCAGGTGATTCTGATCAAGATGTGAAGGTAGGAAACTGGCGGGAGAACGACGCGCGTGCACGATACTCGAGAACCTATATTTAGATCGCTCCACATCCGAACAGTTTCGCAACGCCGCCGCCGCAAGCGCCGACACCGGCCTTGCATAGATCAACCGACACCTGGACAGCAAAAAAAAGTTATTTTCTTTTATATCCACCTATTTATATCTAGGTAAGATTTAAATTTATCTGAAAATAAAGGAATATTACCCTAATTTTTCTTTGATGCAATATGACACCACAAAATACACACAACCCACGTTTCACAGGCTTCGTGGACCCTGCGCAAAGTCTAATACCTAGGCGTAAGTTACAATTAATTTTGACTGTTTTTCGTTTCAACTTAGTTTAACACAACAGATAATATTGTATCCACGGGAAGAGAGTTTAATACAACAAATCATACTGTATCCATGGGAAGAACTTTTGTAAGCCAAACAGAATTATCCTTGACATGGTGTAAGCAACAGATAGGTACATATACACTATGTGGTGGTGGAGATTTAATGTTTGAATTAAGATGGACAAATTGTATTTGGCCTTTTATAAAGATTTTATTAGTCTACTTTGCCTAGTTTTTCTATATTTACATTCCTATACTTTCCTTCATTTGAGCGTAGCTCACAAAATATTGTTAGGTCTGTATCAGTTGTACTACACTGAATAAAACCTGAATTTAGGTAGGTAAGTTTATTTTAGTATCTTTTGCTGGTAATACATCAAAGGATTGGGTTCCTAACTGAGAGCCAAAAAACTTTCTGTACTCTTTTTATTTCACCGGTTCACCATTGTGATTCAAGTATAATTTATTTATTTATTTCTTTTAGTCTGTAAGTGATTTCGGAAAATTTCGTCCAGCTATAGTGGCTTTTTTGATTCATTTCCTTTTGGAAGCTTTGTTCCTTTACAACTAAAATGTGGTGCAAAATAATCTTTATATGCCTAATTATTGCTTAACACATCTCTTAAAAGTAATCTTTGTCTTCTTCGAGTAGCTGGCAATAACCAGGAGAATATTTCGTGACGGCTTTGTTATTTGTTTATTACTTTACTGAGATATTTCTATTGAAGGCCATTCTTATGGAACACGAGTATTTTCGGTGCCCGCATTTCCATACTTTTGTATCCACTCACCGTACTGACTCAGTTCGTATTTAGAAGTCTTTGAGCTTTCAATTAACGTTTTTTGAATCATTATTTGGGAATGAAGCTGCATATTATTTATCTTTCGGCAGAAAATAAGGGTAGTTTCTGTTTTACTAGAAGATACTTTACTTATATATATTACTACTATATATATTACTGTATATTACTTTTTCCATAGATTTTTTGTATATTTACTTTTTCGAATCAACAAAAAAATGCAAAGATCAAAAGCTTCAAATTTAAGGAGTCGTCTGCTGACTTTACTGAGTGTTAAAAGTATCCCATGCCGTGACGTCACAGTAATTTCAACTCATTATATAGTCTTCATTTTTCAATTACGTGAAAAAAGGAAAAACACGTGTCCAATATTTTCTGTAATCTGACAAACTAAATATTTTTTTTAGGAAAGTACCCTACTGTGAGCGTTACAAATTACATTTTCTTTCTTATTTTTAAGTTAATAAACATTAAATATATATACAAAGTGGAGAAGACAATACGACCTTAAATTTACCATAGCCTAAATGATGATCTCCTTAGTATGTACAAAAACATGTTCATTCAGGATATTTTTTCTATTTTCATATTTTCCACAGGCTCTATTTAGCTACTGTGCTTCAACGCAGGTTTAAATATCCTGCGTTTAAGCACAAAAACCTCTCACACCGTAAAAGTATTAAGTCAATTCAAAGCATCTTTCACTATTAAACGGCAATGTCTTTTACCCGTATTATTTAGATTATTTGAAATGTTTTTATTATTATTTTGATGTCACATTTTATTTTATTCTCACTATGGTTTCCTTTTTTTCTTTTTTTAGTATAGTCGGTGTTTTCATTTATAATCATTATACACATTTTTAATCCTGTTCAAATCCTGAAAGTATTAGAAAACTTTACCTTTTTAATCATGTACATAAATTAAAAATATATAAACTTTATTAATTATTTAATTAATAATAATAATAATTCAGCCTACTACGTTCCCACTACGGGAACACAGTCTCTATGAGAGTGAATGGGCCAATGGGGACATTAAGGACAGTAGGGATATAGAAAGGGAGCGCAGGGCGCTGTCTGTCCGATGCAACATGTTGGCCCGCAGGTTTCACGGTGTACGAGGACTGTCAAAGTTACGCTTTTTAAAGCGTACTGTTAGTCCTTTTACACCTGCAGCCTGTGGGTTAACTATACGCAGCGGACATACAGCGACCTGCGTGTTCAATACTTATTGCATTGAACACACAGGTCGCTGTCGCGTTCCGGGTGCTGATGGGGCTGCCGCGCTACTGCAGCGCCTCCGCGATGCTTGCGGCGGCTTGCACAGACGGCTTTGCGGCCATTATGCGTAAGCGGTGCGCAACTATCTTGCACCGAACGCGCGGCAGTCCCAACACCATCCTGCGAGCGCTGGTGGACCGGTGGGACTCCCCGATGCTGGCTCACTGGATAAGACTGCATGCAGTCATAAAATGATTATCACCATCATCGGGGATTCCACCCGGACATGTCAGTTAGTTGTGTAAGATTATTAATAATTAAGTTAGTAGTAGTAATAATTTATATTTAATTTAATTTATTATGTTTTAACTATTTTTTTGTAGTCGATGTATTTTTATTATTATTGAATTATATTGATAAGAATAGAATTAATGTAAATATTATTAGCTTTTATGTGGGCCTGCGTGCCTGCAATAAATGAATTTTATTTATTTATAATCCAGCACGCGGGCCCAGTGCGGGTTGGTGGATGTCGCAAGTCTTGGTTCTAGAACATGCCGGTTTCCTCACGATATTTTCCTTCAGCGATTTGAGACCAGGTCCGTAACCATTGGGCGAATAAAGTATCCAAAATTCGTCTTCAGCGCTGTTGGTTGGTGACACGTTGTATGACAATGTTTGTCATTGGATAAATTAATAGATGAAATGAAGTTGTCATATTATTGCTTGAATTTCTATTAATGAGATGTTTTAAATAGTTCGGATTTTTTACTGATAGAGGGATCGCATTTGATCACCATATCACCTGCTGGTAAGCGATGATGTGGTCGAAGATGAAGCACGCTTACGTAGAAGTAACCTATTCACTCTTGACTTAAAGATGCTATAGTATGGGAACCGATGGTTATAGCTATCAGGAAACACAGACTCAGGCCGGGATTTCCCCCGACAGCTGTAAGCACAATGATGATTGAAAGTATTCACAAAATGTTTCGTGCGTATAGGCGGGATATCCACCATGTAACGATGGTGCATCGCTATTTGTCTTGTAGTCCGATGATAGAACGTGTTTGATGGAATTAGACGGTCTAATTGGTGGTTTGCTCCTCAACAAGATCTTAGATAGGTACCTACATTATCAAGTGAAATAAACTAATGAAAAAGACTGTATAGCCAGATTAAGGTAGTCAGCACAACATTTCCTTCATTAGTTTCACTATAGAGTTGGTATTTGCGACATCCCGTTTTCAAAAAGACGTTAACCTTTGAGTTTGTTGCGGTGTTCCTTCTCAGAGTAGTCAGTTAGGAAACACCGGCCTCATCTAGCTAAACTTAAAACGCAAAAAAAACATGACGTGCAAGTATTATTTGTAAAGAAATTACAAAATAAATATTTCATTTCATTTCATTAATAGTATTGTCAAAAATGCAATACCTTACACCTGTGTTCCAAGAAGAGCCCGATTCCATCATTTAATGAGCTAAAAGTTGTCAAAATATAAATGCGGTGCCACCACCAGATGAAGTTTCAAATTATTTGTTTTATCTATAACAATCGGTCCGCCCCGGTTTCACCCGGATTGAACAATCTTATCATTATTAATAACCAGTAGCGGAAATGTTCTTCTTGGTCGGTGGGTATAACACTCGCTCAAGAAAATTCGCAATAATTGTATATTTACGAACTTCTAAGATTGTCTACTTAAAGAGTTTTATTGTTTATTTTAGTTAAAAGAACTAAAAAACGGTTTTGTACTAAGGTGACACAAAAATATCTTTGTGAATAGCTAGGTAATAGGTAAATCTATATGTAAATAGGTAAACATATAGGTAACCCACCCACACTGTCCACTGTCGTATCAAATTTATTTTCCTTAAAAAAGAATACGGGAATGGTGTTTGTTAATCCAGTTGAATACGTGGTGACGTTTGCACTAAACCTGATTGGCAACCATGTGAATCAACTCGATGATGACACTGAAAAGAATCATTTCCAATGGAGTCAAAGGCTGGTATAAGCCCGTACTAGTATAGGTACTTACTATAACTTCGGAGTATGAATAATGTAAATAACTTGCCTGTACGAAGTTTTCAAACAGATACAACAGTGCAGAGATTACTTTACGTGCCCTTGTAAATATTCAAAACGAATAATACCTACGAAAAATACGACATATTTATCGATGCCGACTACAAACAGAAACAGTATTTAAAACAATTTCATTCATTGTGCATACAGCTAAAGAGTGGAATTCCCTGCCGGAGTCTATAAGTCAAGAGTAAATAGGTTACTTGTAGGTAAGCATCATCTTCGACCTCATAATCGCTTACTACTACTACAACATGTAATTTAAAGGGTATATACATACCAAGTGCACGGCTTCTTTGGATGATAACAAACAATATGGCAAGGGTTTTTAATCCTATATCAACACGTGTGGAACTTATTATAAATTTCAATACATTGATACCAGAGACCGAAATTTTCAAATTAAGAAGAACGAACAGAATTATCATGTTATTGGCAAGTGACGTGAAAGTTATTGACCCTTGTAGTGCTGTGACACGTTTGTTATGATTGGTATTCAAGAAACATATGAAACCGATAATTTGGTATCAATTCTTTGAGTCACTTATTTTTAGCTGAAACTGTGCATAGAGACTCCATACCAGATGTTGTCTTCAGCCCTTTTGGATAGATATGGGGTTTCCGTTACACATTGTATAATCAATAAAATAAAAACACTGCCATCATCAATACTGTCATCATCCATGTCACCTTATTATTTACAAACTGTAATCAACCTTCCAGATACCGATTCTGATGCCAGGATTGATGTCGAAGCACTGATGTAGGTACTCTTTTTTTATTTATTAAATTAATTTGGGGTTATTATCCCAATGGATACGACAACCCCATCATGTCGTACACATTTACAAAAAAACAGTTTTTGAATATCAAATAATATTTTAATATATAGTGGTCTGTTTTTCCGCGAGTCAGATTTTACCAATCCAAATTGACTGATTTGGTTACACGTGTAGCCAGCACACCATCGGATCCTTTTGTTCAAAATAGCCGGTAACATAATGAAAACTGACAACATGTTCTATAAGTCTTTTAAATGTAATTCGATGTTGTATATTTTAAGAAATAGATACGTTATATATGTATTTTTATTCCGACGAATTTTTACAGATACGACTGTAAACATATTCACCATCATCATCATTTCAGCTGGAGATCGTCAGTAGTTGGGCTTAGGTTTAACGGTTGATACGATTCCCGGACCAGAACAAATGTTTGTATGGCCTACAAATCCATAGTTATTCCGGGTCTGGGTGTTTGTAACAATGTCCTGATGATGCAGGAAAAATTTCAAGTATGCGCCAATTAAAAAATAATTTTTCTCCAAATTGACCGACCAGAAGCGTTTCACATCCTGGAGATTCGCACGCCTTTAACCAGGTCAAACTTGTAGTGTCGGGGTTTCGAGAATGTTCTAACGAGATACCACGACCCCAGAACGCAAGGGCAGCAGAAAAAGGGTTTATAAAAGTAGAAGTCTGACACTACCTTTCGCTCCACCAAGAGCGGAAGAAGTCAATCGATGATTTTCCCACTCAAAAAAAATGTTCTAATTTGTAGGAGCCCTGAGCACAAACTTCAGTACAAACTGAACCACATGAAACTAATTGTCCAAAAATGCAGCCTTATACGGTTTAGTAGACAAAAACCATCAAGTCCTGTCACTTGTCATATAAAAAGCGCATTGAAATAGTAAAAGATTTATTCAGGAATAGTAACATAAAACTAGATACAAGGAGCAACGATGTTACCTGCAAAAGTATAAACTGTAGCACAGTTACCAAACAGGGGCGCGCGTGGAACAGCTTACGTGCCACCCGCGCCACCTCGGGTCTCGTGTTATAGGGGGTGGCGGACGTCCCCTAGTCCGTCATTCCATATATTTCACATTTCATTCCACCTATTTTGCGGACCGTCATTCTAAACTCTACTTGGTTCAACTTACTCGTACTTTTTTCAATAAAAGCCTTTAATTTTTAATCTTTGTTATTGAGTGAAAGCTTCAAAAGGCGCCTGGACTCTCATTAAAACCACCCCGTTGATAACTCTGCGCTCATAGAATGGGTCACGTAACCTCTTACAAGACCACTCCTGACTCCCTCTCTGTACAACGTCTATTAGGGCACATTCCTGGGGAGACTGCAAAGTGATCTCCCCTGGGCCTCACTGTGCATGGTGGCACGTGATCACTTGTCATTGTCTTCTCTGGGTTCACTCGGTGAGCGGTCAGATTCCGCACTCTGAGCGTCCGTGACCCTAAAGTCCCATCTGCTTTAAGGTATGCAGACGAGAATGTTGAGTCGGTAGCCTACACGACGCCTTCTTCTTCGAGCGGGATCGGCCCTCTAGAAGTAAGTAAGCCTAGGCGTAAAAATGCATGATTGTAACTTGCCAACAAAAATGCAGTTGTGTGTGATTGACAGAGGGATACCTGTACTATGTACCCGCAATTACTGTCAGCTCGGACTTCAAACACCTACCCAGGTGTGCAATGAGTGCCAAACATTTGCTTTAATGATTGACGACCGTGTAGCGAGCGTGGATGTATTGATAGTACGATTAATGAAGACTACATACAGGTGTTAATGGAATAATCATGGTATTGGTAACTATGGCCGTTGAGACGTAATTGCCTAAACGCTTTCTTGCTGACGGCTCAGTAGATACGGATTCGACATAAGCGTGACACTTCGCTTCTGCAGAGGATCTGAGACAACTCGAACCACTGAATGTCATTGCGGGAAAATTTGATTGCCTGTTGGTCCATTTTTATCTATTTTATATATCTTACTAATAGTTATAAATTTTAATGTTACTAACAAATATGGATGAAGTATTTGAAATAAAATGATAATTATTATTACAAATGCAATTTGAGTTTTACACGGCTTTTACACAAAAAAATTTTACACGGCTCGAAACGGTGGGGCGTTTCGAGCCGTGTAAAATTTTTCACCAGCAAAAGTTGCAAAAGTGAAGTAGCAAAACCTTTAACTATATTTTTATAATCAGTATACTAGCTGTTCGCGCTACTTCATTCGCGTAGAAATTACGCATATTTTACATAATGGTATAATACATAAATTGGTATGTATGTGTTTTAAATTTCGTTCAAATTCTTTAGTCAGTTTTTATGTATCCAAACTTACACAATCATAATATTTGTAGAATTATTGTTAGTATTGTATGCGCGATTTTATATTATTATATTTAGTTAAGTACTGATAATATCCCTTAATAATACTAAAGTCACAGATAGCTGTAAATTATTATAAAAAAATAATTAATCATACTTTTTTGTAATGGAACTATTACAAAATGCAAAATGTAGTATGTTTCAAGTCTGTGTAAAAAAATCTTGCCAGCCCGCGCTTGCATGTCGTCTAGCTTTTTGTTCACAATACCAGTCACAGATACCTACATCAATAATAATGATGTTATCACGTATTGAATAGAATAGGGGTTGCTAAACGTTATCGCTAATACCCAACACTAGTGCATCCAAGTAGACTGGAAACTGACGTCAATATAGTTGGGAAAAAGCTATGCAGATGTTGACACTCCGGCTTACTTTTGCAAACTAAGGAAGACAGAACGTCAATTCCAGTTCAAATAAAATATACTATCTCTGTACATTAAAACACCGTGCACAGCTCAAATGGCTTCCTATTCGGTTTCGCCGGAATCTTCACTTACTTTCTCTGCTTTATAATGTGCTCCTTCCTTCTAATTCTAAATCCTTTTAATTCTTTTTTATCTTAAGGAACGTTATGAGTTCCTCTGTTACATACATTCTAGATCTTTGAGATCATCGGAAAATTAGACAAATGTTTTACTATTTAAGCAGCTCGTTTGTGGAATGCATTACCCATAGAAGTGAGGCGTGCTCAAATGCTACCAGCGTTCAAAAGAATGGTGAAGGAGCATTATCTTTCCCTGTAGCTTTTCCCCTTCTTTCTCAACTATGTATGTAATATTTATTAGTATATTATTGTATGTATTTTATATTATTATGTTCAATTAATATTATTTATGATGTTTGTACACTGACAGCCCTAAATCTGTCTCCTTTAGTTTTATCCATCCAAAGGTTGTCTGTAAGAGATCGCCCTGAGCGATAAGACCGCCCATGTACACTAGTTTTAATTTCTGTATCCAATGAAATATTGTAAGGTGTACAATAAAGTATATAATAAATTAATTAATTAAAACGCTTCCGAAGGACTGCACCAAAATTGGATAATTCTTTTTTTTTCCTTGTTATAAGGAGTTTAAAAAGAGGGGATACGAAGTTCGAAGTCAGCTAGTTTCTAATAGAAAAATATGATTAGAATTTAAAAAAATACCTTTAGAGCCTGTAAAGGGGGTGAGGGAGCGCTGTAAAACTGTATCTAATTTAGAAATCAATAGCTTTTATATAAAAATAAAACATCAAGGAACTATCAAGTCCTTCCCTGTCTAATCATTTTCGACCTATATCAGTTCTACCTTTCCTGTCAAAAGTGCTCGAGGCCTGTGTTCACAAACAGTTTTCTGCGTTTGTAACCTTGTAAGCCCATTCCAGTCTGGATTCAGACCCGGGCACAGTACATCCTCTGCTCTTCTTAAAGTGACTGGTGACATACTGAGGATACTAAAGTATTAGTATTAATTAATTTCTTCAATGCCTTTAACGCGGTCAGTCACGATATACTCCTTACTATCCTCTCCCATCTTATGGTTTCTTCCGAGGCGTTGGAATGGTTCTCTTCTTATCTTCGGGGACGTCAGCAGTCGGTAGGCGTTGATGAGAGATCTTCGAGTTGGCGTGGCCTGGATGCTGTTCCACAAGGCGGTGTTCTTTCTCCATTGTTATTCTCTGTCTTCATTAACTTTATAACTCACTGTCTTCGGTGTTCGTATCATCTTTATGCCGATGATCTTCAATTATATAGCTGTGCGGGTAGAAAGTTTGTCAGACGCTATAGGGGATGTAAACCGGGATCTGGAGGCTATCAATGACTGGCCTGATAGATTTGGAGTGTCAGTAAACTCCTCAAAATGTCAGACCATCGTTATTGTTAGTTCACGTAAGATGGGTAGAATGGCGGCTATCTCTCTACCTCCTATTATTTTTAATGGTGTCGTCATTCCCATTAGCCCCAGCGTAAAAGATCTCGGTTTGCATCTTGACTCGACACTTGGCTGGCAAAGTCAAGTACCTAGTGTCAGCCAAAGGGCCAATGGCACTTTGCGTTCCTTGTATCGTCTGAGGAACTTTTTGCCTGTTAAGACAAAGACTATGCTCGTGCAGACTTTAATTTTCCCTTTGATTGACTATGGTGACGTGTGCTATTATGACCTGAATGCGGTTTTACTGGATAAGCTTGATCGTATCCTTAATAACTGCATTCGGTTCTTTAATTTAAGGAAATATGACCATGTCTCAAGTTTCAGGTCTGAGCTTAAATGGATGACCATTCGTCAGAGGAAAAGTTTGCGCGCTTTGATAACGCTTTTCTCTCTACTCAACTCTCCCAGCCCTCCTTCTTATCTAATGTGTCACTTTCAATTTCTATGTTCTTCACACAATAAGAATCTACATTCATCCAATAATCTTCTCTTACACAATATAGGCTAGACAAAAAAAAATGATTCTACAAAATTGTATTTTTTTACATATATTCCTAACTAGCAGTTGCTCGCGACTTCGTTAGCGTGGGAAGTTTTTCCCATGTAAATCCCGATCCCGTGGGAATTTCGCAAAATTCCGTCTTAGCGAGCATCTACGTACTAAAAGGAACTGCCATGCAAAATTTGAGAGCCCTACTAATTGTAGTTTCTGAGATTTCGTGATTAATCAGTGAGTGGTATTTCGCTTTTATATATCTATATAGATTCTTATTTTTATTTTAATGTTTATATTCTGAAGCAGCTGATGGGTTTACATATTGATTAATAGAGGGGAAGAGCAAGGCCAAAGAAAAATGGATGGAATGTGAGAAGTATGATATGAAAGAAAAAGCAAAGGAGGAGGCTGAACGCGTGAGGCAGTGACAGCTCTGTTCCTCACGCTCCAGCCGCTGCGGGAGACGCCCTGGGTGTCGGGGATCGCAAGTCGATCTCCGGCCACCGTAGGCGCGCCGGCTTGCGGACGGTGAGCAGGGGTAGATCACCTTCTGGTAAGGACCAGGCCCGAGTCGACGAATAAGTTAAAGTTTAGGTCTGTGATTTCCAAAAAACTGTGTTTTTATTCATTTACACGATATTAAAATACGCCAAACTTTCTTCAAATTATTGCTGTTCGTCTGTATGTCTTTTTGGGCTGAAATCTGGAATGGCAGAACCAATTTTAATGGAACTTTCTCTGGAAGATAGTGGAAGTTAAAGGGCAACTTTAGGGGAACGAAGTGGCGGCTCAAGCTAGTTATTTTTTATATTTTACCAGATACTTTATGAACATTTAAACTTAATCTGATCTGTAAAAGATATCATAAGTCTTCCTACTTCATTAAGTTTTCGTGTGCTAAAAACTGTTGTAGTATAGTCTACTTATAACAAGAATCTCGCGGCTAAATAATACCCGCTGTATGGCTCGACTTCAAGGCTAAGCCACACTTCCGGAAGTCATTCAATGGATAGATGAGCAATCGTCACAATTCGGAAGTCCTCTATACTGAGTAAGCAATTTATGTCAATGCCTTGGTTATTATCCGTATCCGTATTTAAAATACATATGAGGTCATTTTTCTATCTTCTTACTCCTCTGAATTACTGCGTATGCTGCCCTGGTGAGGTCAAATAGGGTCAAGTAGGGTTTTTTGTGAAATACTAGTTGACTAGTCCAACCCGAACATAATTGAGGAAACGAACATTATCATCAGTTTTGCCTTTTCGTAACTATATAGAGTCGGCATCAGTCTAATCGATTGCAGCTGAAAAAAATTGACCAAGTGCGAGTCAGACTCGCCCCTAAAGGGTTCCGTAGTAACTATAATAATATAATATGCATATTTTTTGATAAAAAGAAACCTTATAAATTTCTTAAAACTAGCTTATTTACATTTGTTACAACTACGCCCAATAACTTTGTTTTTCATAGTGTTTGTATGAATTACAAAGTTATATTAGTGGTTTTAGAAAATATGCTGTATCACAAAAACTGCTGACCCGATCTCATTCAAATCAATTTTGATTAAAAGTTCACATTAAGATCTACAAACATATATTTTTTTAGATTTTTCACTCTATTATTATAGAAGTTAGAGGGGCGACACACATTTACCACTTTGGAAGCGTATATCTATTAAACGATTCACTTTATGAAAAAGTGGTTTTGAAAACCCAATCTAATTTTTAAAGACCTTTCTATAGATACCACACAAGCATAGGGATTATGAAAAAAAAATTCAGTTTAGTTCCATGTATTCCAGGGGGGCTCCCTGTATTTTAAATTTTTTTAATTTTTTTTCTTAAAATCGGAAAGTTGTTTACAGAATACATCTACCTACCAAGTTTCACATGTATAGTCCTAATATTTTCAGAATAAAATGCCTGTGACATACGGACGGACGGGCGGTCAGACAGACAGACACACAGACAGACAGACAGTCGGACAGACATGACGAAACTATAAGGGTACCGTTTTTCAACCGACGACCAAAAGAGGAGGTTATCAATTCGACGCGTATATTTGTTTTTTTTTTTTTTTAATGTATGGTCACCGAGTACTCGAAGACGGCTGAACCGATTTAGAAAATTCTTTTTTTTGCCATTCGGCTACGGAACCCTAACTAGTGTTTTACATAGAGTGGCTGCCTATCTAACCTCCATAACCCTGTACCTGAGTAACGCAATACCCCTTGGCAAGGTCGTCAGACTTTCTAGCTTCGGACTACCCGTAACGGCAGTCAAAGACGTACGATTGACAGCCAAAACACGGAAGAAACTCGATATGATTTGACGCTCCAATCCACGAAATAAATTCGGCAAACGTTACTTTTCCTTGAAGATCGAACCATGCCCCGTGCAGCTTATATTATTAAGTCACGAGCTCCTCTCAGCTCGTATCAGATTGAAGAAAAAGAACAGGAATGCCAATGACCTCGTATTTAATACCTTATCAATATAGTCATATCGTCTGTGATCAACGATGACTGTTCCCATGACGTTTACGATGCTGAGATGCATCCAACACAATTGTCTGATGAATCATTTGTAATAAATATAAACTAAAACAGAATATCTATATTAATGTGGCCTACGGTTTGCTAGCGTTATTTTTAGAACATGCATATATTGTTTTACATTGCTAGACGGCATTTTAATAGAGCTTCACGTATAGTTAGGGGTGCCACCTCTATTGAAATTCCGGGAGTATCCCACAGTTGAGCTTTGCAAAATAGAATCCACCGGCTACCCGGAATAAATGAAAAACAGTTCATGTAAAACAGTCTACAATATTTTAAATAATTTAAAGTCCAAGGCGGACAGTTCGCAAAGAAACAGATGTTTTCGTTACGAAATGTACGAAGAAAAACGTGCTTTGCTTTGAAAGATTCAGCTAGTGCGTTAAAAATCACATTGTTATATTTTATTTATTATTTGATAAAGATTCATGACTGCATTGCAATGTTTAGTAATAAGTTATTTTAAGTGGTATGATAATTGGTATGTGTGAAGGCAAATAAAATAGTCTTTACCTTGGAGTCCAATATAATCCAGTATATCCACAATTACACAAATCACAAACAGAAGGAAACGACAGTTAACACATACACACAAGAGTTCCACAGTTCAGGACTCGAAACAATAAAAACACTCAGAGACAGTTAAAATAATAAGGATTAGCGCTGGCGCAAACAGCTGTCGCGTGACGTCAGCATCACTTCTAGGGTTGCCACCCGTACTTTATAATAAAGTATTGTACGTTATTTCAGGTAATTGTACTTTATACATTATTAGAACAATAAAGTACACGAAAATACTTTATTTCGCATGATTTAATTTCTTTGGGTTTTTGAAAGGTTTAGTCGTAATAAACAAAGCGTCTCTGAATTTGATAAACAATGAATTACTTATTTACTTTAATTTAAATGTAAAAAAATAAAATAAAAAAAAATAAGTTTATTACATAATTATCATTTTTGCTTACATTTCATGTCGAGGAGCCGCCATTTAAGCATAGAAATGCCTGTAGTTGAAGGCTCCGCTCTTCCCTTACATTATAAATTTACAAAAGGCAAATATAAAGAAAATGCGATTAATTTTATATGTGCGTGAGTGTGTCTGTGTGCGTGTGTGTATGTGTGTGTGTGTATGTGATGGGGTGTCTGAGTGTGTGTGAGAGAGAATGAGATTAAATTTTAAGTGTACATGTTGTGACCATTATAAGCGAATAATATCACTTTATTATTAAGTCACACGTTGCAAAAGTAACTCTGTGTCATGATAATCTAAATTGTGTAGCCATAATGTTAATTCTATTTTGCATTCTATTTATTTTTATCGTAGATGTATATTAGTTTATTAATTTTGTTGTACAAGAAAGCTGAGCATTTTTTATATTGTCTGCTGGCAAATTCCGTTTTAGTTGTGGGAACGTTTATTATGCAGTGTTTATTTCTTTTCTGTAAAATTTTAGAATCTTAAGGTGTCTCTTTGTGCGTTTTGAGGATGATAAGAAGGATGTACAATTTTCTCACTGACAGCAGATTACATAATTCATAAAGTTTTTCTGTAGAGAATATTCTTTTTTTGAAGTACATGTACATCACCTTAAGTATCGCTCTTTGAGCGCGTTCCAACTCTATAAAACTAGATTTTGTTGCTCCACCCCATACAGTTATGCAATAAACTAAAACAGACTGGACCAAGGATACATAAATTTCATTTAATAAATTTCTTTGATTGTTTTTATTTTTATTTACATTTATTCTCCCTGGTACAACATATCTCAGCTCTTTGAATATCCAGATCAGTTTACGTACTCTACTAATGACCTTTTCCAGTTGAGGATACCAAGAAAGATGCTGGTCAATAACCACTCCTAGATATGTTGCTTGAGTAACTTGCTGGATGTAGACTGTAAAGATGCTATGCAATGATTTAGTAGAGATACTAATTTGATACAAACTGCAAAAAGTAATAAGAAATATGTTTTTAAACATAACTAGCTTGCCACCCTGGCTTCGCACGGGTGCAATTTTTCTTTCGGTACCATACAGTTTTCTTTCCAAACCCTGTCCAGACAATTACGAACACAACAAAAAAATATTAGTCAAATAAATGCAGCTGTTCTGAACTAATGCGCTTACGTACATATACATTCGGCAATTAATTTTTAGTAAGCAACCCGCCCTAGCTTCGCACGGGTTCTTTACAGAAAAGGTTCCAACTCACTGGAACCTCTCTTCCACTGGCCCGGCAAGTATCACTAGATGTATGGATGACTCATCCTGCTACGACCTCCGGTCTCGGAGGGGAGTGATGTAGCGACATCTATCTGGCAACTTACAAACTAAACTATAGAAATCCTGTATCGCGCAAGCAGAGTTTACCGCACAACTAGCATATATACAAATCACTCGATTATAAACATCGGGCAGTTGCCCACCAAGCAAAACACCTGTCTGGTCTGAGGATCCTTCCTTTTCAATAGGAATGCGGGACTTAACACCCTGTTCCGCATATCCCCAAAAATGTTACAATTTGATGCTAGGAGGCAAACTATATTTAGCAGAGGATGAGCAGAAGTCCATAACGTAGGTGAGGCTGTTGTAAAGCCGGCAATACATATTTGACATAAATTGACGTACAGTTTTGGCATACATATATACATTTGCAAATACATTTGGCATACATACATTTAGTCCCCAATTTTTTTTTCAGTAATATGGAGTTACGGCAGATTGTTTTTCAAAGCAAAAACAATTACGTTTGTTTTTTTGATTTGAAACACAAAATATACAAAAAAAGAGTTTTTTACATATTTATGGAACATGAAAATCAAAATTCTAACGAATAAATAACAATTGGTAACAGTATGAAATAATTTGATGAAAATAATATTTATTGTAAAAATGTACATGCATTTGAAAACAACCCTTATGATGGTGAATATGTATCGGCACAGTTAAGTATTCTTAAAATAGGAGATAATAAACGTAGAGATGCTTCTTGAAGACTGATAAAAAGCAGTTTTTGAGTATGTTTGCTTTATTTAAGCAAAAATGTGGTAGTAGTAGTGGTGAATTTTAGTTGCGTCTTTTTCTAAAAGATTTGGAGAAACACAGATGTCAGTTTGTATTTAGTACGACATAAATAAGAAGTACGAAAAATGTGTTATGAACATCGATATTTTTATTCCCTCCCGGATTTCATAGCGATGTATCCCGGATTTATTCAGGATGGGATCTCTGTTTCTGCGAAACTTATTAGTTCGTCTTTAATTATTTCGAACTCTTTGCCCCAGAAATACTTACGATACTAATAAACTTTCCTTGTAACGACTCAGTTTAGTTCGTTGGATAGTAAATTTAATATCGATTTATCGATACTTTGATTGTTATGTTCTAGTTTTTTCCCAACAATGTAGTATTGAATTCTCGTATGATCAAATTCAGCTGAGTATAAGTAGTTCAGGCAGTGCCCGTGTCTGTCTTCAAAAACCAAATATCAGCGTAATAAAAAACTCCTTAAACCCGGCGACTTGGCGAGACTGGTGACATTTTTACTGGTTTCTGACCTTTAACGGCGATAATTGTAATAATAATTTATTTCATCTAAAGGTTGCAGGCACAACAAAGGTAACAGTCTTTATTGGGAATTAGCCTACCCAAAGTAAGTTACAGTCTTAATTAGGAATTAGCCTAACCAAAGTAGGTCTTAGAGTAGGTCACAGTTTAGTTTCTGTCATCTTAGATAGATAACTGAGTTATCTGTATTAAGGACCGTCAGCATGTGGACTCGTGGACTTGATCGAGCGCGGATCTAAAAGGCTTATAGGCGAACCGTTGCTTGCGTGTCGGTTATACAGATTGTATGTACTTCGGGAATTGTGCGCAGGAGCTCCATGACCTGATCCCTCCATCTCCCTTTCTCTACCGGTCTACCAGACGCATTTCTGGGTACCAACCACTCTTGCTTGATATACCGTCTTGTCATACTAAGCGCTTCTCTTCCACTTTTATTGTGCGCACAGCCAAGCTGTGAAACTCTCTGCCGGCTTCTGTGTTCCCTGCCACTTATGACCTTTCAGCCTTTAAAGCAAGGGAGAACAGGTATCTTCTGGGCTCACTCATTGCATCGTTGACCTCATCTATCCCTTACCATCAGGCGGGATCGAGGTCAAGAGTGAGCTCATCTGGAATAAAATGGAACCTATTTAAAATATATTAATGGATGATTTACCTAAGTTAACCTCGGGTAGCGCTGCTTTACCTTAATGATTACCAGTGCGGCTTATACATAAGTTATCCAGCCCGGCTTTTCAAAATCCGGCTTTTTATTATAAACATAGATCACCCGCCACAAATTAAATATATCAATATCCGTGGTAATGAAGAAGTAGTTAAGCGGAAAAGTAGTTATGTTATTCAGAGATTTAATAAGTAGTAACTGACAATAGGCGAAATTCGACCGTAACGTTAATATTTTTTATGTATTTTTAAGTAGGTATCTAGTGAACTACTGCAACTAAAACAAAATAAAATCATTGGCGTATCTAGAGATATTTCCCAGGGGGGCCTGGCCCCCAGTAGTAGAAGCGATGATCGCTTATCAAAGTTGCGTCAACTCTTAACGTACGAAAAGAAAATTTTCACATAAATTAATTTAACATATATCGCATAACGGAGTTACTTGCATCAGTGAGTCCGACTCGCACTTGGCCAGATTTTTTAATTTTTTAGCCATAAATGTTTGTTAGTAAAAATTCTCGGGTGGGCACCAGACCATTCTGGGGTGGGCACGGCTCACCCGGCTCCCCCACTTCCTACGCCTATGAATAAAATATGTGTATTTCTGAAACTGTGCACAATCAATTAATATTTGTGAAAGTTAAATAAAAATTAATTAATAAACCGAAGCCTATGTCACTGAACCTGTAACAAGAGTGGGGCTCGCTTTAAAATTACCAGAACTTTGTGATCCTTTTTTGTGTTTTATAGATCCTACCATAACCAAAAATGTCACAGATAGTATGTTTGGATTTTTTAAAAGTCCTAGTGGATTTAGATGAAACTTTATTCAATTACATTGACCTGCATTCGAGCTAAAGACACTTGCACTGATGTATATTGCAGTAGTAGGTAGGCAGGTCTTATTAACTGGTTCCAATTCATATATTTCATGCACATAATGTATGAATACCTACATTAATGTAATAACACAGTGCATGAGCCAAAAATGTACTGAACTCGCCGAACACTCGTAGTCTAAATGATGAAATGTCAAAATGTCTTTGGACTCTTCGCTATGTCTAATTGCTGCTCGCAAAAGGTGACATAAATATCTGACGGTCGAAACTTTATGAGGCCATACCAACAGTTGTCACGTAAAGAAAAGTTACCTAATTAAGTAAAACAAATGTAGAAAGATTTTAACCCAGCTAATCAATAAATTATGAAAAGATATTCATTTTTTTCTATTTTAGCTGCCTAATCTTCTTGCTTTTTCGCAATGAGCAAGGATAGGCTTCGTTTTCGCCTTAAAGAAGGTATTGGATGTAGCTACTGCTGCTGGACTAAATCATCATATTACCTTCCCCTAAAGCCATTACTGTTTATATTTAGTACTTTTGGAATTTTCGTCCACGCTCTTGGAGGTACTCAAAGCTCCGTATTAGGGAACATTTCTTAAGTCTAGTTTGGTCATTAACCAGTTAAGTATGTAAGTATAGAATACGTGCTTAAGCTATTATTTATTTCCAATACTCTAGTTTAAAAAAAAAATCAATTAGTTAAAAACTTTCAACTCTCATCGCATTCAATACAAACGTGAAAGATCAGATTTTTCTGAAATTTTTAGTGATATTAGTCAGTTTGTTAAGTTATAAATTGATCCGAATTGTAGAGAACCCAATTCTAGTTTGAACAAAATCTGTCATACTGTATTCTTTATAAATGATAAATGATCTTTATTTTGCAAATTGGTTATATAAATAACACTTTTACACGTCATTTTTTTCGTATATGTTAACTAGATAAGGCCGGTATGTGATCCTTACATAATAATTATAATAAAACAAAAACTGCCGCCGTATCTATATGTCTGTCTGTTAGCAATAAATATAATAACAATACAAAATGCAATCAGGCGTTACTTTGCGGAAATTCATACCAAACTAATACTACGGGAAAAAATCTATTGTTATTTACGCCAAAAAAAAATTATATTAATTTTTTTGGCAGAATTAACACTATATATTTTCTGAAACCACTGAACTGATTTTCACCAATGAATTTCATGAGGTTTGTGTGAATTAGTAAAAGACCATGCAAAGCCGGGCCGGATCGCCGTGGCTACTACAGATCACGTCTGGAAAACAGATGTAGGTACCTGGGTTTAAATGAAGTAGACGGTATAGGTAAAAGTAGGCGGCGTACCATGTAGGTAAAAGTCACAGAAATATGTTATTTGTTTCGTATAAATTCTTCATGCAATTAATCCTAATTGCCTTAGGAACCAAAACTAAGCTTCTCAATGTGGAAACTTCCTGCCCAAGTAACACAGGAAGCATATTAATAAACGAATAGTTAACTTACGTAGAATTAAGGGTCGTATTAACTCATATTAAGTTCACCGAGCATCTTTACGCCTTATTTTGGCATTTCAAAACCATTAAGATGTTTTTATTGTATAACAGTTTGATATATCAAAACGCTTTTGTAAAGCCTGTAGTTTTAGTGTAGCAAACCACAATGCAGCTGAACAGCTATTAGCTGATTTTAGTGCCTTATGATTCACAGTAGCAGTTTTAAGAAGTAAGATAATGCCTAATGTTGCTGAATAGCATGAACTTGTACCATTATAATGCTCCATAAATCCGTTATACAGCTTTGAGCTGTTTTAGTGCCCTTTGTTGTGTAATAGCACTTTTAAGTGGGAAGTAAAAGCTTAGTGTTGCTGAATAGCCTTAACGTGAATCAACTTAATGCTTGCATTTTTAATTATCAACTGAGTTCTGTTGTATAGCTAACAGCTCTTTAATCAAATACACGTGAGTTATTGTAATCCGTGAAACTTTATATACCTACATTCATTTTAATGTATTAGTAAAACCATTTATCGGCCATATTGGGATAAAACACATAATATACGAGTATTATCAAGTAATACTACTTTGTTAATTATGTAAAATTGGGTCTATACTAGGAATATACAATTGTTTTCGTTATTTCACAGATATTTTTATATCACATTTTATATCAAAACCGCAAAATATCGACAGCGCGTGAAAATTTTCAATGAAATTATAGACATTTGCGGTAAACTACATTCCTCCGTAATTGAAGGCACGAAATAACAAAATATTTAAAATCTTACCCAGTATTATAAACTTGTTTTGATGCAAACAAATATGGTGTCACTCACTCAGTTCTTCGTCCATATTATATTTCAAGACAAAGTAGGTAAATTACAACGTTAATTGTATTATAACATTTGTACCATGGTATTAGAGATGCTTTTGCAATGTTGTCGGGTTTGCTTAAGTTCTAAATGTGACTATTTAAATACCTCCAATAATTATTTAACTACATTATAATGCTTTTGTAATGCATTTAAAATCTTCATTACAACTTAATTGACCGGAATAACGCTTCTTTAATGCTATTGGTAACTGCATTGACCAATGTTATTTTTGCCTTTGTAGTGTTTTGATATGGAAGTCGGTTTTATTTTTTATTAAAAAGTTTTATTTTCACGGTTTTTAGAGGGTTGATTTGTAATGTATCTAGTTACAAAAGCCAAAATATCAACCACTTATCAACTTTTTACAAAATATTGCTTTTCCCGCGATGCAGAGCTGTTAATTTTTGAGGAGTTCTCCTGGTACTTCACCATCAGCTCTACATCACCATATACATTGTGACGAGCATAAAGTGCTTAACATCCATATTCATGTAATCGAATCGCAAGCCACGAAATACTTATTATTGAGTAGTTTCGGTGGCCATCTGTGGTCTTTGTCATCACTTCTTGGTGCAACGGTGCTTTTCGAGAGCAACTGCACAAGGGAACTATAAGAAATACCCGAAACGCTATAGGTGTGCCTATAATATTTGAAGAGTTCCCTCGATTACTCCAGGATCCCACAATCAGATCCTGATTTCATAACAACGAGACCAACTAGAAAGTATACCCTTTTAAACGAAAAAAGAATTTTCCAAATCGGTCCAGCCGTCTTCGAGTTATGTGGTAACATATATAAAAAAAAAAAGTTCAAGACGAACTGAGAACCTCCTTCTTTTTTGAAGTCGGTTAAAAAAGAACCAGTTTTTTTACTTGTCATTTTGACACAGAAGCGACATCTACAGGTACGTATAATAACTACGTTCTCCATCGATTGACTCGTTCAATATTTGTTTCCACATAGGGCCGATAGATGGCATTTATCCGTCATACTAAAACTTGTTTAATAATCTCTGTCATTAACTAATATTAGGAGGAATTTTAATATTAGTAAATGACAGAGATTAATTGGATCTAAGATTTAGTCTGACACTCCAATTTCTATGGATTAGAGTATAAACCAGCCAGAATCTAGAGTTGGCAATCAATCAAATGCTATGTCATATATCAAAATCAATATTATACGCTATTTCACGCTATTTTTCAGTTTCTTTGTCCAGAAACCCAGGCTAACTTAATTCAGACGAATAATAAGTCTAAATATAATTCTCGCAATAATGTTAAAAATATATTTTATTTGGTTCTAAAATAATGATTTTGATTGACCGATCGCCTGGCGGACTACACAGAGCAAATGTTCTTATTCAAGTTTCTAATCTTCAAAAACGATTAATTGTGTCTCCTCCGATACCAATTAACGTTTTATCATAGAGATTTAAAGAGTAGGGGTAGGTATAAAGTGCAGAGACATAAAGACAGAGTACCTATCCTCGGGAACTCGAGGATTACCTATAGGTAATCCTCGATTTAAAATACGATTTGATGTACAAAACCTATAGGTTTTGTACATCAAATCGTATTTTAAATAAAAGTTATTGTAATTATGCCGTTAAGCCACTGGAGAATATCATCGTGATATCTTGTGCTTTTCTTGTTATTGTTCTTAAGTGACGTTTCGGCAGCGCTTGTCATCTTGTATGATGGTCTCAAAAGTCTTTTCCCAATTATATCGGGATCGGCTTTCAGTCTTACTGGATACACCTGAGTAACAGTTTCGAACAATTCCGCTACCCGGGAGGCAACGGCCCCTTAGTGGGCCCCAACAATTTTGCTGACAATTTTTTGAAGCGCGAGTGGAACACAATGCGCGGTTTACACGTTCCTGATTTCAACGGCGATCTACACATTGTTCGCAGCCCGCAGGCCCGCACCTGCGGTGTTCGGGAGTCACCCTGCGACTCCCGATGCACGGAGCGTCGACGCAAGGGCTTAGAGGGCCTTGAGGTCCACCTCACCTTCGCGCGTCCCGTCATGTCCTTCGCTTGCATTATTGCTTCGCATAAGTAGTTAGGTGACTGCTTCCCATGCCTCCTTGCTCCGGACAATAGATTGGACCAGCGCCAGGAGCGAGAGGTCGCCGCCAATCGCCACTGATCATACCTACATTACCTTCATCATCTGCTTTCTGAACGTGTGTTGGATAAGCATATAAAAGAGTAATATTTCTGGAATAGTGTAGTCTACTTTAATTTACTGACATATTTTGGAGTAAGTGGAAAAACTCGTGTCATAAAAAAATCGTGTTATTGTTTTTCGTCTTGAAATAAATTGTTTTCTTTGATTACCTATGTTCCAGAAACTGAAAATTTACTACAGCCGAGTCTGGGGATCTACTCCGAAATGACACATCCGAATGTTCGGGACCGACCGAAAGACGACCGAACATTAAATTGTTGTCCTACTACGAACAAAGTTCGGACTGGTAAAGTTCGGTCGGCACCATAGTCCAATGTTCGGTGAGTGTATGACCGAATGAAATATATTGCTAGAGTTGAACGTTTTACGTTGTGGTTTTATTAGTCATTAATGTTCATTTTGATATAATTTAACTGTTGAATTACAGAATAAAACTATTTTTTATAATAAGGAAATTCGACTTTACTTTTAATCCAGTATTTATAACTACGAATTTGTAATATTTCTCAAAAAACAATATATTTACCATTATACTAGTTACTATACTCTTTGATATTTACAGCAGACATAGAGATTGCCTATGCCGATTGTCAAAATAAAAAAGTCAAAGAATGACAAGTAGGACAAAAACAAGCGGTGCTTGAGTTTTTAAAACCGCAGGAATAAATATATTTAAACTCAAACCAAATCTTGTCTGTTGCTATCGTTATATTATAGCGATAACCATATTTCGGTCGTTTAGCATCAAGTGACTGACTGAAGTGTTAAGTGTTCAAGTTAAGTTACGACATCATATCAACAAAAAATAATGCTACTTGGATTTATCGTTTTCTCATGTTCGTGTTTTGGATGTTTGAAAATGAAGCTATGAACAAACATTCTTCAAGAACAAGTCACCATGTCCGGACCGACATCGGCACAAATTGATGCTCTCCTCAATTTCCTTGAGGAGCATCGAGAAATGGCTAAAGGCAACTTGAGGAGTATCGACGGTCGTACTTTGAATCATCGACTGTGGGATGAAAACCGGACCACGCTAAATGCTATGGACGGCTGTACCAAAACCACAAAACAGTGGCAAAAAATAAGTTTTCATTGATTGATTAATTGAGTACGTATCCACTTAGGTAGGTAAGTTCTTAATTTACACGAATATCTTACATTCTAAATTTCAATAAATTATTGTTATGTCCATGGTTTTGTCACTATAATATTGTGGTTGTTGCAATTTATTATCCAACTCATTTTACTTAAATATTGCATTACATGTTTGTTGAGCTTAATTTTGTACATCCATGAGTTTATGCGCATGCGTGTATTGGATGTGAATTGCAAGAACAACCATACCTACATGTTTTTATGAACAGTCCAGTATTTTTTCTTTTACGAATACTGTGCTTTATTGTGACTAAGTATTAAAATTCAAACGAGTTTCTGATATGACTAATTTTATGATTAGATTTTTTTTGTGAGTGTGCCAAGGTCTAATTACATTGTTAATTTATTTTAGGTGTGGACAGATAAAAAGCATTTGGCAAATAAGGCAGCAGGGGAGGCACGCCGGTCTGCATCTGCCATAGGAGGTGGACCATCCACGGCTCCCTATCTCTACTTAATCTACAATAGCAAAGAAGAAATTATTATAATTCTAATGGTTACTTAAATATTATATTGAATGTACAACTAACAAAGCTAAAAAAGAATGTTAATACATACTAGAAATAAAAAAACTGTTTTTAATATAGTTTACCTATCCATTTCGAGTAACTTAGACAAAGACAGAAAGAAAGACTCATAAAATTAATAGAAAACGAACGAAATCTATAATAATAATAGTTTAAATTTAAAGATATTAAAGATTTCGTTCATTTTCTAATAATTGTATAAGTATTTGCCATTTCGCTACAATTTTAAGTATGACACATTCACTTTAACACTTTAAACAAACATAAAACTCAAGATAATTGTAATAATTCGTTAAAATCGATACTTACGATACTCAAAAGAGACCTATTTTGCTGTCGTGAATTTTGACATTAATTTCACGATGTAACTCTTGTCAAACTCAAATTATCGGTCGGGCTTTTCTCGTTCAGAGTAGGCTTTACGATACAACAAACGTCAAAATGAAGTTCGGTCGGCTCCGAACCGACCGAACGAAATAGAATGAAGTTCATAGTATGAAACGCCCGAACATTCGGCCGATGCTTCGTTTTTGTGGTTTCGGAGTAGACCTACTGGTTCCTTCGACCACAATCATCGCATCAGGTGACATGGTGGTCAAACCGTCAAACGCGAGCCGAACTATTGAAAAACATAAAGTGGAAAATATATTTCAGGTTCCCGAACTTTAAAAGGTATCTATATATAACTAATGTAATCTTACGTATGTGAATATTATGTTCGTTGGTTATTATTGCTATGAATATTATAGTTAATAGCTTCTACCCGCGACTTCGTACGCGTGGGAAGGTTTTCCCGCGCAAATCCCGATCCCGTGGGAATTTCGGGATAAAAAGTAGCCTATGTGTTATTCCAGGCTGCCAACTATATACTTAACAAATTTCATTCAGATCCGTTCAGTAGTTTTTACGTGAAAGAGTAATAAACATCCATCCATCCTCACAAACTTTCGCATTTATAATATTAGTAGGAAGTAGGATAGGATTAGTAGGAAGTAGGATAGTAGGATATTAGTAGGATAGTAGGATAAGATAGGAAGTAGGATAGTAGGATAGGAAGTAGGATAAATATTTACAAAGAGTTAAAGAAAGGGGTTTATGAGAAAAATCAGCATTCATATTTGTAAGAGAACTATCCATGCAAGAGCGTGCAAAGAGAGCTCGGAACTTTGACACTTCTTTTCAAATGAGATTTTACCGACTTTTGGGAATGCCGTCTCGGGTACATCAGTATTTCTGACATACTTATTTACAGTAGTGATCAGGTGCGCATATAACTAGAAAATATCTAGTGGAATTTGTAGCTCCTTTAATATTATAAACGCTATTCATTGATAATTTAACTGAACCTAGGTTAAGTGAATATTCAGTATTATCTGGGGTATCTAATAAAAATAATACTGAAATTAATTATTTCATTGACAGTTTAAATAACTCAACCAATTTCTTGGTTGCAAACAATTTTACTACTGATAATATAAATTAGAAATTTTGACAACAGAGGGAATCTCTAGCAGTAATGAACTTTTAAACAGCAAAGAGGAAACAAATATAGTTTTAAAATCATTCAATACTATTAACCTGGTATATCAAAATATTCAAGGATTTTTAAACAAAGATTTGGAAGTAGAGTCTTTTCTTAATTTTAACAATATTGATATTCTTTGCCTAACTGAACATTGGCTTCTAAGCCATCAATTTATTTTCAATTATAATAATTACCAGATTGGTAGTTCTTTCAGCAGAGTAAATGCTATATACATGGTGGCTCTTTAAAAGTAATAAAATCTTAAATTTCATGTACCGTATGGATATTGTGAGCCTCTCTGTTGAACGATCTATTAAAATAGCCTGTATTGAATTGGAGCGGTTTAGACCACCTTCAGGATTGTATGATTGCTTTGAAGTTTTGCATACAGTCTGTCATTGTTTGTGGTGATTTTAATGTTAATTTATTAGAAAATTCTGGTTTGAGCACTAACATTATTAGTTTATTCCAATCATACAATCTTGTAAACCTATTTATGGAGCCCACAAGAATGACTCCTACTAGTGCCACTTGCTTAAATAATATTTTTACGGATGTTGTACCGACTCACAAAACATTATTAATTTAATAGACTCTGATCATTGTGGGCAATTGATTATTTTACCAAAAAAAAAATAAACTGTTACAAAAAAGATATCACTGTAAATCCAAACACAAAATATCGCCTAGAAGCATTCAAAACTAAACTCATAAATAAAATGCCATGTTTGTTAACTAATGAGGACCCTATAACATTATAATGATTTTTTCAAAACATATTGCCAACAATTCGATAATAAATTTATTCCCAAAATTGCTTCAGTAAATAGTAACACTTCTTTCAGTGACTGGGCCACCACTGGTATTTATAAAAGTAGAAACCGGCTTTATGAACTCTACGAGGAGCGGATTTACATTACCTCAGTAGAATTTAATTTATATGTTAAGAACTACTCTAAATTATTTAAAAACATCTGTTATATTGCCAAGTCTCATTACTTGAGTTCTAAAGTTTAAAATAGCTGTAATGTTATTAAAACGTCTTGGGATATTATAAAAAGCGAAACTGGAAGGTCTTGCAACCGAAATAGTGATTACATTCTCACTATTATAAATAAATAAATAAATAAAATAAAAATATTTTATTTCAGACCTCAAGATCCATAGTTTTGTTAGTATTATACATGACTTATAAACTATGTTAATAACAAACGCCTATACATTTAAATATTGTTAGTAGGTACACAATACTTACATACTATGTTAGTAACAATAAAATACACATAATGATAACATTAGATTCACAAGTCGCCATAGAATTTGAATATTTTTTTCACTGACATTCCCGTTTCGACAACCAAGTCGCTAAAATCATCTCGCATTGCTGCAGAAACATTACTTTTAAAAAATGTTCCAGTTTGTAGTTCAGAGTTTGAATTCCAATATGTTACTTCTAATGACATCATCAAAACTTTTAACTCTTCGAATGTTGACTGCAGATTTATGGGGTTATTTTGTTGATGTTACTATACACATTATAGCTCCTACATTAACTGTTATATTTAATCATTGTAGTGATTGCGGTGAGTTTCCTGATTTAATGAAATATAGTAAAATAATCCCACTATTTAAATCGGGTAGTACATCTGACCGTACTAATTATAGACCTATTTCTGTATTGCCCACTTTCAGTAAAATTTTTGAGAAAATTATTTTTCTCAAAAATTTTACTAAATTTTTGAGAAAATTATTTTAATCCAGATGCAAAGATATTTTAACAAACACAAATTGCTACATAATAAACAATTTGGTTTTACAAAGGGTCGTTCAACAACTGATGTTGAACTTTTAGGACACAATTATAACGCATGGGAAGATAAGTACGATGCGTTAGGTATTTTTTGCGATTTGTCTAAGGCATTTGACATGAGACATTCATCAGGAAACTGCACCACTACGGATTTTGGGACGCCTCTTTGAATCTTCTGACCTCATACTTGAGTGAAGGGATTCAGAGAGTCGATGTGAACGGCGAAAGATCGCCGGGATCTCTGGTCAAGATGGGGGTCTCCCGAGGCTCAATTTTAGGTCCCTTTTTAGGGTTCCGTAGCCGAATGTTAAAAAACGGAACCCTTATAGTTTAGTCATGTCTGTCTGTCCGTCCGTCCGTATGTCACAGCCATTTTATTCCATTTCTATTAAGACTATACATGTGAAACTTGGTAGATAGATGTATTCTGTGCACCGCTTTCCAATTTTAAGAAAAAAAATATTTAAAACAAAAGGAGGCCGAAACTGAACATTTTATGAAATATAATAATATGCCGTTAGAAAAATACATGGATTAACTGATATCGAAACAGCACGTTTAGTCTACTTTAGTTACTTTCACAGTGTGATGTCATACGGCATTTTACTTTGGAGAAATGCCGCCGACATTCACACAATATTTGTATTACAAAAAAGGGCCATTCGTGCTATTTATAAATTAAGTCACAAATTATTAAGAGACAAATTTAAAGAGATTAATATTATGACTGTGCCATCTCAGTATATTTATGAGAATATCTTGTATGCACACAAAATATTAATCTGTTTAAAAATACAGTGATATTCATAGTGTAAATACAAGGACACATAAGTATGTCATTCCTAAAATAAGTTTAAAAAATATAGGTGGTTCGTTTAGATGCCTATGTATACGTTTTTATAACAAAATTCCTAGCCATATTCAAGAACTAAGTATTAATAAATTCAAATTATTTATAAAACGTAAGCTATGTCAGAAAGCTTTTTACACAGTTAAAGATTATATTATGAGCCGAATACATGATTCTGACAATGTAATATTAAGAGCCATATACGAGGTAAATTACTTCTTCGCATATGGCAATTAATATTCTATATACAATTTTTAATAATGAGTAAATTAATGAATTTGGATATATATTTCTTATTATTATTTCTTTTTCTCTTTGTTTTATGTAATTTTAATAATATTTTAATTTTGTGATGATTCTATAATGATTGATTTTTAAGAAATTTATTGATTTTTATATGGGATGTTTTCCTGAATTAAATGATTCTATTCTATTCTATTCTATATTGATTATTAATTTTTTATTGATTTAAATATTTTCTTTCTCAAGTATTGTAAGTATATATAACTATTTATTTTGTTATTTTTATATATATAATTATTTCATTATTGTAAATGTGAGGACTATGTAGGTTATTCTTTCTTCGTTGTTTTTACTTCACTATAATTTATTTAATTATGTCAAGCAGTTTGAGTACTTGCGTGGCCTACCCAAATGTCGTTACTTTGGTATTGTTCGACAAATTGTTGAGCTCCTTAAGTTCTAAGTTAAACTACACGATAACTGACAAATGCTTGCACTGTCTGGACAGGTCCGCTCAAATTTGCGTGGTTATTTCCTCAAAAAAATACCACAGACATGAACCTGTAGGTTCCTGACAATTCGCATTTGTATATGAGAAGCATGTATGCTTCTCATATACAAATGCGAATTGTCAGGAATTTAAAAGATACTTTGACCTCTGAGTTTGTCTCGGTGTTTCTTCTCAGAGTAGTCAGTTAGGAAATACTGGCCTCATCTAGCTAAACTAAACTTAACAAGCAAAAAAACATGACGCGTAAAAGTGTCATTTATAACCAATTTACAAAATAAATATTTCATTTACAAAATCTATCAAACTCAATTCTGATCTATTCGTCTCTCTATAGGTAAAGGGCAATATTGCAGATCGATTAAAAGGGCAGACCAGATCAAATCAACCACCGGCAACACAATACACGAGTGCCACAAAAATGCATATACCAGGAAAGAATGAAGGCGGTCCGCCGAATCTCCTTGCCGGATTGCTGCCGTGGGATCTAGAGGCGGTAGCCAGTACAATTGGCGCGCAGAGGTACTAAGCTGGGGTGAAACTCCGCTGCCGCGGCAAATCGCAGTACAGCGGACAGAGCTCCGGTGCGATCTCACAGAGCCGCGGCGGTTTGGAAAGAGCGACTGTCGCAACCAAGGGCTGTGCTCGCGGCGATAAGTCCCCTCTTTGAGGAGTAGTTAGAGAGACGCCATGGCGTCCTCACCTTGCGCCTGACGCAGGTACTGACCGGATACGGCTGTTTCGGGAGGTACCTGTTTCAGAAACAGCAGTATGCTCCACCGTGTCCTCCGAGTGGTCCGACACAATGACGATATACGGGCACGTCCTCCCGCCTAGGTGTCGTCATTGTATGGACCACCCGGAGGACACGGCGGAGCATACGGTGGAGGTGTGCCCCGCTTGGACGGAGCCTCGCCATGGCCTCGTAGAGGCGATCGGCGGCGGCGACCTCTTGCGCCTGGCTCTGGTTCAGACCATGGTGAGGGGCGACAGGGAATGGGATGCAGTCGCCATCTTCTGCGGAGCAGTCATGTTAGCGAAGGAAGAAGCTGAACGCGCGGGAGTGGCAACTCTCTTCCACGCGCCCTAGCCGCGGAATGTTAACGAGATACCGCGGCTCCGCAACTTAAGGGCAGCTGAAAAAACCGGTTGGGTTTTTAGTCAGCAGAAGTCTGACACACCCTTCTGCTTCACCCAGAGCGGGAGAAGTTATTCAATGAAAAGGTAACAATGAAGGCGGGTGATAGAGCGAGTCTCTCAACACAAAGGTACAACACGATGACCACGACCACTCTATCACATTTGAAGCGTTACTTTAGAGTTACTTTCGCATTAATAATTAATATTATAAATGCGAAAGTAACTCTGTCTATGTGTGTATGGATATCAGGGGCGGATCCAGCCCTCAAAAAAGGTTGTGGGCACCACCACCCAAAAATCGGGTAAATAGTGCGAGTCGGAGTACAAAATAGCTCGACTCGACTTTTGAATTTGTTTATTTTCCTTTTTACGCGCATCAGTACTTAGTAATGCAAATAATCATTGGAGGAAGTCAGACTAGATTTCATCCAATTAAATAGTCAAACAGTTTTGATTTCAAACCAATCTTTATCAATAAATTATTGTGTTTTCTTCTTGACTACAAGAAAGTTGAAAGATATAAGGAATGATTACCAGGTTATCTACTAGGTACAACACAGACAATAAAAGAAACGGGGTGGCAATAGTCTTAGACAACAACTTTAAGTCTCGCATCATAAATATGACAAGGAAAAGAGACCGTTTAATCTGCGTTAAACTTTCTCTGGGTGATCTAAAAATAACCAACATCATATCAGCCTATGCATCTAAAACAAGATGCACAGAAACAGCAAAGGCACAATTCTGGGAAGACATGGACGACCTTATCCAGAGTATTTCAGCAAACGAATACAAGATATTACCCCCCTATTATCTTGTATTCGTTTGCTGAATAGACCTGAATGGATACGTGGGTACCGGGGATACCATAGGAGATGTACATGGTGGATTTGGAATAGGCGACTTAAACAAACAATTAGAAGAAATAATAAAATTTGCAGAAAGAAACTCAAACACGAATTTCAAAAGAATCCAGAACACTTAATCTCTCAGTATTTATATGTATCATCTATGACTTAATCACTTATAAATGTGAGGGTAGAGCATCACAGATAGGCTTTATCATTTCCGAACAACCGTCAAATGAAAGTTAAAGACTGTAAAATACCTGATGATGATCTTACATCACAGCATCACATACTCGTGTCTGTGTACGAGCTGCTAAAACCTATAAAAAATAATAATTGATTGAACACCAAGAATTAAATGGAGAGAGCTAGATGATCCTACAGGAGAGACACTAATGAGCGTGATAAAAAAATATCTGGAGACCGATTTAGAAGTAGGCTATAACAATGCAAATGATATCTGGTCTAAGTTTTAAACCTGGTACCTACAGGAAAAATGCGGCAGGGATCCTAGGAGTCTCTGAAAGACATAATAATTGTGGCAAAGATCCTAGTTGGTGGAAAGTCAGAATAAAAGAGACCCTAGCGAATAAAAAAGATCTTAAGAAATGGCAGAGTTTTGAACTAGAGGAAGATAAGGAAATGATAAGGACCGATATAAACTGGCGAAGCAGGATGCTAAAATATGTATAGCACAAGAGGTCACCAAAAACAACCAAACGTTCTATGAATGTCTAGAGACTGCTAAAAATGCGGAGGAAGTATTGAAATAGCAAAACGCAAACAGAGCATCTATGAACATAAAAGTGAATAAATAAATCAAATGTAAGGACCAAAAGAAATTACTAAACATAGAAATTACGATTAGAACGAGGGATGGTTCGAATACTATAGTCAGCTATTGATGGAAGAATTTCCAAACGAAGATCCACCGCCATGTGCACCCACACATGGCCCAATACCAACTATAAATGAGGACGAGGTAAGAAATGCATCAGGTAGAATGAAAAGCTGGTCTAGACGAAGTCACCGCAGATCTGCGGAAAAGACTAGGCCCAGTAACTGAAGCTTGGTTAGCAAAGCTATGCAATATCATTATGATTACAAATCGTATTCCAGTATCTTGGCGTCAGAGCTATCTACTGGCGTTCCACAAAAAAAGGGCGATGCTGCGCAGTGTGAAAACTATAGAGGTATAAAATTTACCGCTCACACACTCAAAATATAGGAACGAATCATCAACAACCGTCTTAACAAAATCTGTGAAATATCCCCAAACCAGTTTGGCTTCACAGCATCCAAGTCAACCATGGATACTATACAGGTAGTTATGTTAGATAATTATAAAGAAAAACTATAGAATTAACAACAAAGACCTACATCTGCAGGAACGACTACTGATATGGACACAAGCCCTGGAAAAGTACGGCCTGAGGGTTAGCAGGAGTAAAACGGAGTATCTAAAATGTCCTTTCAGCGGAAACACTACTCCAGAGACTATTCACATTGATATGATGCCCATACCCACAGTAAACCAATTTAAATATCTATGCTCTATGTCTATTTTAACGAGAGATGCAAACGTGGACGCTTATGTCTCTCGCAGAGTCAGCGCCGCATGGCAGAAGTGGCGCTCAGTAACCGGTGTGCTTTGTAATCCCCGTTTCCCAATAAAAACCAAGGGGAAAGTATACATAACGGCAGTGCGCCCGGCATTACTCTGCGGTACCGAGTGCTGGGCAGTCAAAAAGACACATGAACAAAAAGTACATACCAACGAAATGAAGATGGGAATTCTTAGGTGTGGGTGTGACCAGACATAATAAAATACGAAACGAGTATATACGAGGCAGTTTCAAAGTCGCACCGATCGCTGACAAAATTACCGAGGATCGCCCGCTGGTATGGTCACATCAAAAGACGCCAAGATCACGTTGTAAATATTGCCCTAAAACTCCCGGAACAAAAACGTAGCAGGGACCGCCCGCCATTGACCTGGAGGTCACAGATCAAGAAAGACCTCGAGAAAGCCCAATTGACTGAAACGACAACCCAAGACAGACTGTTCTGGCGCAGGAAAGTGAGGAGACCCGAGCCCAAATGAACTGGGATCAGGGACGAATATAGATATTGTTTTTTCTTATTTTCTATTAGCCAATAAGCCAATATAAGGACACTAGACTGGGTAAATAGATACCTATCTTGACGCTGCCTCAGGAGTCGTAAGTATGACCAGCAAGTGAGAAGCACCAGGCAAAACATACTTCGCTAATAGACTCGCACTTGGCGTTGTAGTTAACTACGCTGCAACCTTACACTGTGCGTGAGCCGATACGCACATGGCAGTTTTTTTAAAGCTAATTTCCTGCCTATCCATCTCAATAGACCGTGTGAGTGTGACGTCACAAGTCTATTAGGGTTGTGGGCATGCCCATCATGCCCACAACGGTGGATCCGCCCTTGATGGATATGGATTAAGTATATTGAGTATTAGGTAAGTAATGGAATGGGAAAATCAATGAGGTTTTGAAAAGAGTAACCATGCAGTTTTTTGCCGGTTCTTGTCACCATTTGTTTTTTAAATTTCGAACTGAGCTTTAGCTTCTGAAGTTTTATAAGTACCCTATGTGAAATAAAATCTTTCGAGCTGAGTTGAGGTGAGAAATGTTTAAATTAGGAAGTCGGATCTTCATACCTTTGTTTATCTATGTATACCTACTACATTTCTTATTTTGTTTATGTTTTGTAAGGATTATCAGATAAATGTGTATATATGTACATATATGTGTATATGTCAAATGTCGTTTAGTAATTAATAATATGAGGTTTTCAAATCCTTATGTTAATGTTCTAAATTCATTCATGTCATTTTTATTTTTACCCTGTATGAAAAAGCTTAGAAACGTTTATTTAATAACAAGCTCTTCCCATCTAGCACAAATGGGCTGCATTAGGACTTTGGAGCGTATCCGATTATTACTTATGGTAATAGACGTAAGCGCTAGAGCGTCTACTACAGACTTAAAGCAGCCGCTTTAGCGCTATTTGGGCGCCATTTTAACCTAAAGTTCCATTTAACCTGCACAACGGTTGCATAAAGGTTCCTTAATAGCTATAACGATTTATTAACGCTATACTAAAGCTCTCGTAGAGCTACTTTTGAATGATTTTGAACTACTTTGAACGAATGAATTGATTATAGTTCTTTATTGTATATCTTCAGTTGACATTATTTATAATATTTTGGTAAAGTGTTTTCGTCGCCATCATGAAAATAAAACAAAAAGAAGTAAAAGTTTGTATTCTGTATTAGCAAGATATATAAAGATACTTAAAACGCTGTCCAGTTTACTGTAGATATATAAGATAATTTTCGAGTAATTTTAACGCGCTTTTATGATATTTAAAAAATTAACAAAAGATATGTGATATTTTTTATTTGTTATACAGAATAAATTTTATTTCCGTATTTTTACGTGTCGATAACTTACTATTCGCAAGTGGCCGATTGTTTACCGGTACATTTAATGCACATTTAACTGAAAAACCAATGTATATCAACTCAATTTTGCAAGTGAATTATAAGTTTTCTTAAAACATCATGGCGTCATTGTAATGTAGTCATAACCTGCAGTTTTAGCTCTAATAACTCCCTTTTGAGAATCATAGCGCTAATTTTCACCCTTCTAACGCTTCCAGTGATTTTTGTTACCCTAGTGCAACTCACAGCCACAAAAAGTTCCTATTTTCCTGTTTTTGAGGTTATAAGATCTAGTTACGTACTTATTCGTTTAGCATCCATTTTTATTAAAAGTTTTATAATAGTTACAAAAGCGGCTGTAAATGTATGATATGAATGAATATTGCTACTAAAGGCCTTAGTTACACTGATGATTTTTTTGTAACTATAGTATGCATAAGAGTTTCTATTATTTCTATAATGAAGCTTATAGTAGTATAATAGTGGTTACTATAACTGTAACCTATAAAAGTTACAATGGAAACCACTGTGCAGCTGTGAGTGGCAGAATGACCTTCATAACTCTCATATAAAGGTGTGGTAAATGAGTTCTACCGTGGACTACTGTGAAGGCTAGGGTAGTATTTGATTCAGCTTATAGTACCTTAAGTAACTTTTATAGCTATAGACGTTTACGGATGCAGATATGCAACTTTGAACTGCTTTTTGAACCCTTAAACAGCTATTTTACAACCCAAAGTAACAAAATAGGCTGCTATTTCCACTAATGTGCTCGTTGGGTTATTACTGCTCCCATACGATTCTTCATCAAACGGATGAGAGTCACGATCAAATGTTGTAGAATTTTCGCATATCACTGTAATGGCCAAACTGCCAGCCATACAATCGTGTGATTTTTATTTTTATTTTATGGAATGAAAACTCTTTTGTGTTTAATTAGGACAGAAACCTTAAAAACGGAAGTACACACATCAAAAGTGTCTAAGGATCAACATATATTTTTGCAATAACTTTTCTCCTGATTGATATTAATTTAAATTTTCTTTAAGGATTCATCAAATAAAGTGTTTTCGTTTGTCACAGTAACGATAAACCAAGTCACCTTTGCATTAATAAAGAAATATGCCATTTTCCTAATAAAGGGATTTTTGACATTTGAATCACTAACATTAAAGTTCGAAAAAAAGACTGAAATAACAGTTTTCTTTAAAATTTTATTGGGTAACTTAAACAATTAATAATCCGTGTTTCTACCGCGAACACTAACAACACAAGAACATCGGTTTGGCATACTCAAAATGAGTTCATCCAAATCACGCTGTGGAATGGCCGCCCATGTTCGTTGCAACAACAAAAAAAGGTCTTCTTGCGACTGGATACCCTCCATATTCGGCAGAGCTCTTCTCTGTAGCATATCCCATGCATGCTCAATCGGGTTCAAGTCTGGCGACTGAGCAGGCCAGAGCAGGACATTGATGTTAGCTGCGGCGAGAGTCTGTCTTACAACTCTTGCGGTGTGCGGTCGTGCATTATCATGCATTAACTGAAATAAGGGACCGATTTGCACTTGTAGAGGAACGATGACGTCAGATACAATCGTCTCAGCATAAATATGAGCGTTGAGGTTGCCTCTGATCCAAATCAACTCAGTTCTTCCGCCGATCCAAATACCCGCCCATACCATGATGGTTCCACCACTATAAGGATGGACTTCCTGGCAGGATTTTAATCGCTGTTGGCGTCCAGGGGTTCTCCAGTGTCGTATACGTCTTGTATCCGGTCTCATACCAAAACGAGACTCATCAGAAAAGCACACGAAACGCCATTGTTCTTCTGCCCAATTTCTGTGTTCAAGAGCCCATTGATATCGAATCCTACGATTGTGCATTGCTATAGGTGGTACCCGTAGCGGTCTTCGGGAATGAAGGTTCACTTCATGCAAGCGGTTTCTGACTGTTTGGTCGCTAATTAAGTTCCCTGAAGAGTGATGAAGCCTCACGGCTAACATCATGGCGGTTATTGTTGGAGCTCTTCGAGTTAAGATTTGAATGTATCGGTCTTGTCTCCGTGTGGTGCAGCGATACCGTCCTCCATGGCGCTCAGCCACGGTACCAGTGCTTCGGTAACGTGTCCAAAGTCGACTGATAACACTCTGACTTGTATTCAGAGCTAAAGCCACAGTACGTTGCTGGGAACCAGCTTCTATCATTCCCACGGCTCTGAGCATTTCTTCCCTGCTTAAATGACGTCGCCGCTCCATAATAACGTTGGTTTTAATCAGTAGTAGGGAAACAGTAGCACTAATAATGTCTTCAATGCGTTGTATGTTTTTATAGGGAAAATATTGACAGCTGATTTTCATCTTTTACTCGAATTTGATTAACAGTTCCTGTTTCAAATTATGAAATGCACCAAAAAGGATCCATATAAATTTATAAAATCATAAATTTATTACAAAGCCACATCTCAATCTCAAGAAATCCGCATAAAAATGCTTGATCCCTAGACACTTTTGATGTGTGTATTTCGATTTTTCTGATGAGAATTGTATTATGCTGTAGTATCTGAGATCTTCTGTACCGATTATTCTTAAGTGACATAGGCTACCATTACCGCAAAAAAAAAATCTCGTGGTCAAAGCCAGGGGCAGTACCTAGTGAGTAATAAACTCTAATAGTAGCATAGTAGTAGATAGGTAGATAGAATAACAATATTGCAAAAAAATTGGTAACAATGGCGGTCTTTTCGCTGAGAGCGATATCTTCCAGACAACCTTTGGAAGGACTTTACGAGCTTTAATTAAAATGGGGAGGGCTATATTAGTGTACTACAAATACTCATCAAATGAAGAAACTAACTAAAATATATATATATATATATTGTAACGAAACAGGTTCCCTCAGTAGAGGGAACTGTAAGGTTGCAATAACTATTTAGGAGGAAGATGACAGAAAAGAAATCAAAGTGCGGAAGAGTGAAACAGGATTTATGAAAGAATTTATACAATGTTGAACCTTAAGGCACAAGAGATGACAGGAGAGTCGATGATGGAGCGGATGATAAAAGCGGAACACGAAGAGGTGGCTGCAAGACGAGTGGTCTTCAAACGGATGGCCTCAGTAGCAGGACGAAGAGGTGGCTGCAGGACGGCGGGCCTTCAGACTGATGGCTTCAGTAGCAGAACGAAGAGGGCAGCACGAAGAGGTGGCTGCAGGACGGCTGGCCTTCAATCGGAGGACCTCAGTAGCAGAACGAAGAGAATGTCTGGAGGTCCGGGCCATGGCTCGTGTATTAGGAGGGGACCAATCCGTTTTACTTGCAGACTTCTTCACTGTTTCGTAGACTGCCTGCTCTCCGTCAATCTCTGTATTAAATAAACTTTCCAGTATTTGAATGAGGTTCTAGAATGAAAAGAGAAATAAAAGTAATTTAACACGGGGTACAATATCAGTTACATATGCGACCTAACCTAGCTCCAGCAATGATTTAAGAAGAAAACTAGTCCTGTCACTAATGACTTTACAGAAACGTAAACAAACAAAGTATTGTATAAAAAATAGACTAATATCAGCATATTATGAAATTCTAAACCAATAATGATGTTATAACGTAAGTATCAAAGCCCTATACAAAGGAAACATTAGAATATATATAAATACAATACATAAGTACATACCATGAAAGTCTTTGTTTCAGTTGGTCGTGACTCGTGTCCAAATGGAACCGAAACAAAGACTTCTTAAATTAATGATCCCAGATACTCTTTATTTATAGAATATTTTTGAGACCATACCAAACATATTATTGTTCGTCAAATCGTTAAGCTCCTTGTTCTAAATTGAGCTGTACGTCATCTGACAAATGCTTGCACTGTATGGGAAGGCCCACTCAAATCTGTGAGCATTTTTCCTCAAAAGATCGCCTCAGACGGTAGTCAGTAACCTACAAGCTTCCCTTATAATTTAACCACTACAGATTGTAAGGACTTTAAAAGAGATGGACCCCTGAGTTTCTTTCAGTGTTTCTTCTCAGGATAGTCAGTTAGGAAACACAGGCTTCATCTAATTTAAATTTACCAATAAAAATGACGTGTAAAAGCGTTACTTAATAACCGATTTGCAAATAAAGATTTATCATACTTTTACCCAAAAATATGGTTTATAAATAGTACTAGTTTAACCACTCCATAACGTCATTTCTCGTATGCAGTTCCTCTGAAGGCGGAAGAGCGTGCAAACTTGAAGATTACTTGTCTGCAAAAACTGGATCAACAGTAAACCGTGACCAATCTTTGCAGTTGGTGCAGAACTACGTGTATAAGTGTAATTATATGCTGCTTAAATGTCTATCCTTCTAAAATAGTAAATGTTAAAATTCGAGTTTTGTGTTTCAGTCACACAGAAATAGCTAAAGAGATTTGGATGAAACTTGGTACATATATAGTTTACAACCTGGCATAACACATACTTACCACGTGAACTAAACAACGGCTAACAGCTAAACACATTTTATCACTATATCTAAACACATCGAATATTTATTTATATTATTATGCTGAGGTATTCCTCGAAGCGCTACCATTTTGAAGCGTTTTGACTGCGCACCGCTATCGGGAGCGCTACTAAAAGGTGCGCTCCGAGGAATAAAAAATGGCCAAGTGCGAGTCGGACACGCACATGAAGGGTTCCGTAGTAGCTATAATAAATATAATATACTTAATATATTTATTAAAAAAAAAAAAAAACCTTACAAATTTCTTAAAACTAGATTATTTACAATTTTTACAACTATGCCAAATAACTTTGTTTTTCATAGTATTTGTATGAATTACAAAGTTATATTTGCGGTTTTAGAAAATATACTGTATCTCAAAAACTGCTGACTCGATCTCGTTCAAACTAATTTTGGTTGAAAGTTTACATTAAGATCTACAACATATGGTTTTCTTAGATTTTTCACTTCATTATTATAGAAGTTAGAGGGGGGGGACACACATTTTACCACTTTGGAAGCGTATATCTTTTAAACGATTAACTTTATGAAAAAGTCATTTTAGAAACCTTAATGTCATTTTTAAAGACCTGTCTATAGATACCACACACGTATAGGTTTCATGAAAGAAAATATTTTCAGTTTCAGTTCCATGTATGGGGAGCCCCCTTTATTTTTAATATTTTTTTAATTTTCTCTTAAAATCGGAAAGCGGTTTACAGAATACATCTACCTACCAAGTTTTACATGTATAGTCCTAATAGTTTCGGAATAAAATGGCTGTGACATACGGACGGACGGACAGACAGACGGACAGACATGTCGAAACTATAAGGGTTCCGTTTTTTGCCATTCGGCTACGGAACCCTAAAAAGGAGCGCTTCATTAGGTGCGCTTCAAAATGGTAGCGCTTCGAGGAATACCTCATTATGCTAGGGCATAACTTCTGAGATATAGGTACATAGTGCTTGAGCTCCACAACATGCATACCATAAAATCATCAATTGTTTTTGTGTTAAAATTTTGGCATAAAACTTAATGAAAAATATGTAGTTACAACGATGTCTTCAATTTCGTTGCAGACTCCACACCAAAATCTTTTAACCATTAAGATGTCTATGAATTACTATATTACTATGAACTACTGCTTGGTGCATTAAGAAACGTATTGGACTAGGACCTCCTCGGACATATTTTTATCATGTCCATGAAAAGAAATACCCACGAACTATGGGCATGCCCTTAATTATCGAACGTTCCACTAAAGCTCATACAGGATAAATAAGGCAAAACAAGATATTCAAGAATCCAACTTGTATTTCCTAATTAACCTTTTGCTACGATAAGAACAAGCGAATAGTTTGTCTTAACACAGTTTTCGCCTCACAGCTAATCACAATCTTTAGGCGATTTCGATTTTTCGATGTTTCGATATTAGACAAGTATTCAATGATTTTGTAATAAATATAAAAGCAGGAAGGAATCTCCGAGCCCGTAATCGCGGCATTCGTTTTGAATGGAACCTTTGAGTCCTTTGAACACGTGAGGCCTTTGAGCTCACTGCTCATCCCAGTCGCAAGTGCATTGAGCGCTGCAGGCGTTCTCTCCCCGCACCCCGCGTGCCCGCCGCCGGCCGCATGTTGAGCCCGGGAGGCTTACCTGCGCAAACGCTGCTCCATGATATAGCCTCGGAGAACCGCTACTACGTTAACATAGATCGCTAACGCGCAGACTGGACAAACAAATGCTAAGAACACACGCGCATGATACCAACCGGTTAGCAAATTTATGATGTCTAACAAGTTTTCTATTTATTGCATGACCTTTTGCTGTCTCCGTTATCGGTTCAAATGTCCAAACTGCTGCAAAAAAGTAGTATTTCCTAAGTTCAGGGAGCATTTTTTTTTTGTGAGTGGCATCTCGCAGGTCAACCTCTGAGGTTGTTGGCTGCTTAACCGGGCTTGCCTGTGGTTGCCTTAATTAATTAATTAATGAAAGCCTCCAGCCAGGGCTTATTAAAAAACTTATAAACTAGGCGACTACACGCTAAGGGAGGTTCAGGGAGCAGCTACTATAATTCCCTTAAGAAGAAAACTAAACAAATTGGTACTGGCTTCACGAGTAGCCACTTTTTCGTTTTATGGTAAAAATTAAAATTATTTCCGCGCCTCATACCTACACAGGTTTGTTTGGGCTTGTTATTGAAATGCACGCATCTCTATTCCATGATGAAGATGAAAGGTTTCATTTTTTCATAATTTTACCGTATTTTAATATTTTTGATTTAACATATGGGATTAAGACCACTTACACAAAACTGGCCATGATATGTAGGTTTATTTGACACCCTTCTATGCGCGTGGGAACAGAATCCATTTTACTGTGTGTGGTACAAGCGAGTGTCAGATCTGCGAGGCAGTGCAGTATTTGTTCGTAGGCCAACACTCCAACAGCAGCATTTGTTGAGTGTCGCGCAGCGCGGCTCCATTCGCGGGGACGTCGATCGACGTCACTTAAGGCTGCGCTTCTGAGCGGAGCGGTCGTGCCGGTACTCTAAGCGTCGCACTAGACCTGACACTTGTGACGGCTAGCATGTTCGGTGCCGTGTTTTTGTGAATGTGACTGTGACATTGTGAAACTGTGACCATGTGGAACCTCACTTTCTTCACACTCATCGTCCTCTCCCTGGGATGCCACGCTGAGCTCCAAGAAAGAGGTAAGTTTCAACTTTTAAAAAGTTACACGTTTTTACCCAACTTGTACTAAAGTTAAGATATTGGAGCATTGCTGATTGCGGAGTCCAGTTGCTAGTTTTAATGTAACAAGCTAATCGCCTTACGACTTACCGTAACTTAATGAGAGTAAGTTCAACTTGTTATGTGCACCGCTGTTATATTTCCGTAAAACTCTTCCTCTTAGTAGAAGTGAAAACAATGCTGTAGAAACACCGTTTTGAACTGTTTGACAAGTTTTTAGAGTAAACTTTTACACGAGTCTGCACTAGTTACAAGAGTAAGGTGAAAAGTAGCTGAGTTTGCTGTTTTAACTTGTTGATTAGAGTTGCTAACTTTTGTTGTTGAGATAGTAATGTTTAAAGATCGATTAGTGACGTTTTAGAGTTTCATTTTAACTCATAGTCTTATTACACAAAAGGTAGGTACCTACTATGCTATGCGAAATCTTTAATGCTCTTGGAACAATTGAAATGTCAATTTGTATGTTAAACTCGTTTGGATAGAGCTTTTTGATTGAGACGCGATTATCACAGGCATGCATTTCTCAATAAATAATGCAAATTGTATAAACTCTTTAAGATACCAACGCGCCTGAAGATAGACAGGTTTATTGTTCACCCGTCATCCCTCCAAGAATCTGTTATACTCAAACTAACATACAGATACGTATATTATATAGATGATAGACTAAGACTGTATTTAGCATCGATATTATACGAAGTTCTGAGACCGGTTTCCAGAACTTCGTAACTGGTCTAAGAAGAATGCCAAACTCATTCAAACAAAACAGTACAACTGGAGATGTGCTTGCAAATCTGCGGAAGCGTCTGCTTAGTTTTATTCCAAAATCTACCATTCAGAACGAAGATATTGATGAGTATATTCCACGATTAGTACTAATTTCAAATCCATTTAGCAATGCCAGATATACGAAAAGGGCTTTGAAGAAATCTGCCATTCTAAAGGCATAAAATGCCATTCTTTTGGAGCAAGTTTGGAAGAGCGTACAGTCCTCAGCAGTGATAGAATGCAGATTGGAAGCTCTAAGAGTTAATGCAGAAGGAGTAATCCACTACTAATTTGCAGTACTACTTTGATAGTATATGTATTATGGTCCATTCTTCCCTTTGTCCATGTCTGGACGTGTCCTAAAGATATGTAAAAAAATCAAGTTGTGATAGTGTTAAAAAAACGCTATTCCACTAACTAAGAAAGAAAATAAAAAGTTGACGAACAATCATTAAAAGACGTCTGTTTTTTAATGGACGGTTATCAAAGTTCTTCAAAGCCGTACGGAACCCACGCTTGTTTCCTGGCGAAAATCATACAGACAATCATGATTGCGATCTTTGATGAATAGAGAGCAGGCACAAAAGGCTTCACGAGGTTGGGGTACATTATGACGTCACCCTCTAATTCCGCTTTGGAGCAAGTGTACCACCTGTTGTGCTTTGCTTGGTCCCACAAGTCTAATGTTCTGCATTTCTGCCATTCTTTTGTTGATAATATATGTTGGAAATTATCACCTCGGGTTTCAGAGTGTATCACCTGATGATTAGGAATATAGTTGGAATAGTGATGACTATCTACTTTCGTAAAAAAATCATTTTCAGATATTGTTTTTTGTTTTATTTATGACATTGGTTACGATAGTAAAAGCGCAATAGTCTAACACCAGTACTGCTTAGCGATATCCTGCATTAAAATAATATAAGTACATATATAATTGTAAATGGAAATGCTAAATGTAATGCCAAAAAGTGGTCAGCCCCCTCGCCAAATGTAGAGTCAAACAACCGCTTAAAAAAAATAGAACCTTCATAAAGCACATAGACTCTCGGCTAGGATGTTAATTTCATTAAAACGGTTATCACCATCAGCTAGTGGGAAATACCCCGATACTCCTGAAAAGACCACTGTGAAACCATTTAATGAGTTAATTGTTAGGGCATATCTCTAAGGCACCTTAGAAATTTAACTCCAATCGGCTGAGACATACATAGTAGAGCTCTCAAAGTATCTTCTAAAAGTTTCATCTCCACACAGCTTTGACACTTTGTTTTGTAACGTAATGCACGGCTATCGAGTTTGCATTCATACAGCAGCACAGTCTTCATACTCCTGGTTTTCCATGCCCTATTGTAATAGCTGATAGTATCAGCAGTAGTCTGCGGGCTCTTAATTAACAAAAAAAATATTATTCCTCTTATTTCATTTATTTATGTATTATTGTTTTGCGCTTCTGCAATGCTTTTCTATTCGATTTCATTTCCAAAAAGCCTATTTGGTTTTAGGACAACAAACGTCTAGTGCATCAATGATATCCAATTCGACATATCCCTTTCAAAATTCACTCCCGTGTGTGGGATTTTCAAAGGAAACCATTGAACTTGACATTATAACCGACACGAGTGCACTCGTCTCAACGTCAAACAGAAACAGTCCAAAAGGACGGGAAATGTAGCTTCAATTTATTTACATCCGACTAATTCACAAAAACTGAATGCAGTGAAATATACTATCATTTCAAATGAAATTTTCATTTGTTCGTGTTGGCGTGTCTCGCGTAAATACTAGAAAGATGTTTTGGGTTAAATATTTAAGAGTGTATCTAAACGCATTTTCGTTTTGTTTAACTTTCTCTCACCCTCTCTCACCTGTAGCGTAAGTAAATTTTTATAAACACCCTAGAATTCTTTCCCAAGACTTATAGTTATTTACTTTATAAGTGTATGTATGTATGTATGTCGGGCAGGTATCCGCAACTCCACGACCAAGCGCGTATTTTGCGTAAGGTACTTTATAAATACTAAATGTTTTAAAAAACTAGACCGCAAGTCATATACATTTTAAAACAGTTTGTTAGTGTTAAACTATTGTGTAAACAACAATAAACACGTCTTTCTGTATGTATGGACTAATCTCTGGAACGGCTAAACTGATGTTAATAGGACTTCACTGGTAGACAGAGGAGGTTATAGGGTAACATTTTGGCAGTCGGGATCTGAATTTGCACGTTGAAAATCGAGAAGGAAGTCGCGAGCACAGCTAGTATGCAATAAAATAATAATATAGACCAAAGTCCAGCGTCATAAATGTGTAGTAGAAACTATTAGAAGAGACCATGTTTCGCTACCTTTTAAAACTGAAATGAAACTCCATAGTACGCCGAGCGCTAGATGTTAGTCTGCTAATATAGCCTAGCCTAGTACTGCCCTACAGCTAGACCTGTAGGGCAGTACTAGGCCATTTATTAAGGGTGGGAAATGATCCTATGATTGGCTCCCGATCTGGGCGAAGCAGGAGGATGTGTCAGACTTTTACTGACTAAAACCCATCCGTGTTCTGTCATTTGTCCTTCGCGTTCCGAGGCCGGGGTAACTCTTTGGAACAATTCCGCAACTCCGGATCGGTCTAGGCCGGCTAGGGAAATCCCTACTATATTAGGATTGCCTTCCAGTCTAACCTGATGCACAGATTCAGATAAGTACCATTATTTTTTATTACGAATGAGCCCGCTATTGACCTCGATCACACCTGATGGTAAGTGTAAGATGAGGTCTACGATCGAACGAGCGAGCCCAGAAAAAGCCTATTCACTCTTGCTTTAAAGGCTGACGGGTCATATGTGGCAGGGAGCACAGAAGCCGGCAGAGAGTTCCACACCTTGGCTGTGCGCACAATAAATGTAGACGAAAAGCGCTTCGCGAGCGTCTATTTATCTGACTTCCACATCTCAGTAACCTGGTAAACTTAACGAGACTGGTTTTACGAGACTAGTGTTGCTGGTTACATTTTCTGACCCCTGACTGTTTTCATCCGTACAAAGCGGCTTAACTTAATTTCCGACGTACTAGTGCTCACCCATCACCCATCCACGAGCCTACCTCGGCAAGTGTTGCTTAGTTGCAAGTATCAAACCATGCGGATAGATAGATAGTTATACTCTTTATTGTACACCATAACAGAATTAAATGAGGACTTAAAAACTACAAAGGGTGTTACAATGGGCATTGCTAAGCGATCTTTTACAGACAACCTTTGGATGGTTGGATTATTATTTACTAGCTGTGCCCGCGACTACGTTCGCGCGGAATTGTGACTTTCGGCAGCATTTTTAATTTATTATGCTAATTATTTTGAATATAAAACTCATACATAATTTGAATGTCGTATTTATTAATATCTAATCAAAAGTCTAAAAAATAAGTTTCAAGCTTTAAAAATTACGTAATTTCCATACAAACTTTCATCCCCTATTTCAACCCCTTACAGCCTTTGTTTCGCATTAAAAAGCAGCCTACGTCCTTTCTCAGGCTCTAGACTATGTCCGTACCAAATTTCATTAAAATCGGTTCAGTAGTTTAGGCGTGATTGCGTAACAGACAGACAGAGTTACTTTCGAATTTATAATATTAGTAAGGATTTACCAGTCTTGCGCATGTTAATACGAGCCATCTCTTTGAAAAGCTAGGAATAGGACTAGCGCCATAATGAGAGCATAAAAGCTAGGCGTGGCAAACTTAATCGAACCACAACGGAAGAGAAATCTTGAAAAACATGTGTTTACCAAACAAGTCTTGTCTCTGTAGAAACACTAGTGCTACGGCTATGTCTAATTAAATAAACGTGTTGAACTTATAAGTACTGGATTAAGATGTAATTCATTATATTTGTTTGTGGTAAGTGCTTTAACGTGTTGGTTCTGTTTCTTCAATGTCATCATAGTATCATCATAGGGAGGGAAACATCAAGTTTTCTCTTCTTAATATAACTATCAACTAAATTTTCTTCTTTTTAACACACTTTTTTTAGGTCGACCTGTATGTAACTAACTATGTAATGGAATCTAAGGTACCTAATTTAATCATCTTCCAAGGGTCGTAGTGTAATGAAAATTGGCAGCTGTATGTAGTTCTGATGACAATACAATAATATGGTACTGTCGAACTGATCTGATGATGGAGCCGAAAGATATGAACTGGAACTTCATGATGAAAATCGTATCATAGCTGTTTTGGATTTCTTAGAAAAGTCTTGTAATGAACTTTGACCACGATTAGGTTTCAAGGTCTGATGATGAAGCCGGAAGATAGGCACTGGCATTCCATGATGGAATATCATAAATCATAGTCGTTTGCACTTGTGAGAAAGACCACGCAATGGACATTGAACACGATCAGGTTTCAAGGTTATAACAAACCTAAAGAAAATCCGTTATCGGTTTTCTTAACATTTTTTTGCTTTTACGTGCATTTATAAAAGCGTGTTTTTCTAGTGTTTTTATACTATTAATTTTTACAATATATGTCGCCCATGTCATTAAAGCGTAAGCAAATGGACATGTGTATTTTCTCTTACTTGTGATCGAGAGGTCGTGGATTCGAACCCCACTCATTACACTGTTGCCGTGAACCCACTCCAGACACAAGCATATTTAGCTTAGTTGGAGAGGTTAACAAGATTCCTAGCAGTGGCGAAGGGTGAATTTTCATAAAAGGGAAGCCGGACCAAAAAATGCTTACCTTGCTCAAATGTGATGCGTGAATTAACTGTGGCCCTGTGGCTGACTTCGAAATCTTGTAACTTCGTAAATAATTATTTGTTTAATTGAAAATAATAGATTACTATATATATATTCATATATAAAATAATATACCAATATTTGCCATATTTCAAAAGGGAAGCCAGTAGGAATCGAGTTGTATGGAGCCTGCGCCACTGATTCCTAGTAATGTGAATTTTTTACCCACATTGCTAGATATCATTAAATTTATTAAAAAAAAAGAACAGCATAAAGTCCAAAGTCTAGGCTTGCTAACGTTGTTCCCGGATGTCCTCATTGTGAAGACCACCTGGAGGACACGGTGGAGCATACGGTCGAGGTGTGCCCTGCTTGGGCGGAGCACCATCGTGTCCTCGTAGAGGCGGTCGGCGGCGGCGACCTCTTGCGCCCGGCCTTGGTTCGGGCCATGGTGCGGAGCGAGACGGAATGGGATGCGGTCGCCTCCTTCTGCGAAGCAGTCATGCTAGTGAAGGAGGAGGCCGAACGCGCGAGGGAGAGGCAACTCTCTTCTTCGCGCCCCAGCCGCCGCGGAAGACGCCCCGGGCGTCGGAGATCGCAAACCGATTTCCGGCCACCGTAGGCGCGGGCCTGCGGACGGCGAGCAGGGGTCGCTCACCGTCCGGTAAGGACCAGGCCCGGGTCGGCGGCGCGTAGTGTTCCACGCGCGCCTCAAAGAGCTGTCAGCACCAGTGACGGGGCCTCAATGGGCCATTGCCTGCCGGGGTTTGCGGGAAAGTTTTATCGAGATACCGCGGCCTCGGAACTTTAGGGCAGCCGAAGGAACAGGGTGGGTGGGCGGAAGAAGTCATTCGAAGATTTTCCCAACCAGAAAAAAAAGGCGTGCTAACGTGCTACTCCCACACGTTTGTATGTCACTAAAAAGAAAATCCCGTAGAAAGCGGTTAAACCGTTCCGTTCCCCTTAAAAGCCGAAAGAAAGATAAAGGGACAAAATACATATAAATACTACAAGCACTTTGAAAAACTTTGAAATCACAGACAGACAAATCAATTTTATTTATATGTATAGAAGATAATAGATGTGGCGGACGTCCACTGCCTAGCTGAGTCCCCTACTATGAACATTGACTACGATTTTCAACGAGCATCATGTCACCTTTTCACCTTCTCCTTCCAGCTTTCCATTTTGGTTTAATTTAATCTGACCCTTTTTTTTCCGGGTGGGTAAATCTTAAAAAGTTTTCTGAGTACCTACAATTTTTTATTTCAGTGAAATAATATGCACCAGTATTTCTAAACTAGACAAGGCGTGAGAGACGGAAATAGAGCATCGATGTTTGGTGGAATTACTTAACACTAGCTTCTGCCCGCGACTTCGTTCGCGTGAGAAGTTTTCCCGCGTAGTTCCCGATCCCGTGGGAATTGCGGGATTCCCATGCCAAATTTCATCTAAATCGGTTCAGCGGTTTAGGCGTGAAAAGGTAACAGACAGACAGAGTTACTTTCGCATTTATAATATTAGTGTGGAAGTATGGATATGGATGTTGACTGAACGCCACACTTCATCTGACATTCACAAAAAATATAGTCTCTAGCTCTTCCGGTATTTCAATAACACGGATGTTCACAAAGTAAGTGCACAAGGTACAGGATAAAAAAGCAACATCCTATGCGACCCGGTGCGTTGCAGCGTGCACAAGTGTCCTTTTTCGGTTCGATTTTCGAGTTCGACATTCAAGAGTGGTTGAAAGGCTTATTATAAAGACTATTTTATAAAATCCTCATCCGGTTTCTCTTTGATCTAGTTAGTCAATGGCCGGGATTGGATGTACGAAAGGTCGTGTACCTATAAAGTTTTTTCATGCACGTATTCTTATTTTCGTTATGAATAAGAAATGTTGTTTAAAACTTACCCAAAATGCAAATGCGGGGTTGTGGGAATGTTCTGACGAGATACCGCCCTGGAACGCAAGAGCAACCGTAGCAAGGCGGGTTTTTAGTCAGTAGAAGTCTGACACTCTTTTCGGCTCCACCACGTCGGGAAGAGTCATTTGACGTTTTCCCCACTCGGAAAAAGAAGTCATACATTTTAACTTCTGTACTCAATGAATTCAGTTGTCAGTTTGGACTGACAAATGAGAAACGATAATATTTATATTCGATAACACATCTTATCATCAGTCGAATCAGTTTATCGAATTTAAATCGGTTTGCATGCAATTTTTGAACTGTTTCGGACTCAGAAGTGTACGCATAATAATATATAATCATGAGAACTCCAATATCCTTAGGAAAAAAAATCTGGCTTAAAACCTTCGGGTGGATGGGCACTTGGATTTTATTCAGGCTTTTAAAAGGATTAAAATTAAAATGTACGCTTTTATCATTATCTTAGTGACGTAAGTAAACTGCAATCGACTTTTCCTATTCAAATAATAAATAGAGGAATATTTACAATAAATTTTATATACATTTTAAATTTGTATGTTAAGAAAATTAGTAAGGTACTTAGCTTTTATGTATATAATGATTTTTTTAAATTCATACGGAACAATAGATCAAATTACATTTATTTTTGAAAACTCGTATATTTAGGTACATAATTTATATAAAAACTGTTCTATACTTTAGTTTAAATTAACTTGGTATTGACTTGACCATAGTTATAACGAAGTTTAAAGTTTTAGTTATATTTAATAATATTATATTTTTATCGTTACAAAAATAGTATTTAATTATTGTAATAATATATTACTTATTATTAGTAGTATGATACATATTTATATTCATTGTTGTATAATTGGTGTAGAACGAAAATATGTTATGTTTTTCTTTGTTCTACATATACATAGGTACATACATACGCACAAGATTGTTTTACCAGTTGGCGTCGCATCAGTACTCAACCGCTAATCTATCAAAATGACGTAAATGCATAATGTGTGCTAACGAAAATGGACTTTGCTCTTAACACATAGTCTTTACTTTGGCGTGACATGTGATGTTATTACAGCTTTTTGATTTTACAGAGTGTCGGGCTGATGACTTCACTAATCAGCAGTAGATGTATTTTACACGTCATTTTTATCAGGGTAATGTGCCTTATGGCAGTGAAGTGTTAGCTAGACACTTGTAGTAGTTAGTGCCTTCAAGTTTTACAGAATTTGGAAGGTCCGACCTAAGCATCTTCAGGTGCCAATAGCCTTATGCCTGAGGTGTTAGACTGGTGAACGGGAGGTCATAGGTTCAAACACGGAATTGAAAAGGTTCAAACACAAGCATATTTAGCTAAGTTGGAAGGGTTAACAAAATTGCTAGTAATGTGAATTCTACACACATTGCCAGTTCTCTTCATTAACTATAAAAATATTATGAAGCCGCAATTATGGATCCCCAAGATAATGCGAAGCTTTCCGAGCTAGGTCCGGTATGAATGACCACCTATTCTACCATAATAACTTTTACCCGCAGCTTCTCAATCTTAAAAAGATTATGTTTCATCAGTAAATAGTAGCCTATGTCATTCTTCTCCCCTTCAACCAAAACAAGAGAAAGATAAACAAAACAACACATTTTCGTATACAACGTGTAACAGAATAAACGCAATTCCTGAAAGTAGTTGGTTCAGAATCGGCTTCTGAATCGATTTCAGTCATAAAAAATAGGTGTTAAATTTTGACGGAAAAATCTTTTATTTAACTTAAAATGGAAACAGTATCATTACAAATGAATACAATCCTCAATTCAAGGAAATTATGTGCGTGTCGCGTCGGCCGCTAACATTGCATGAGTGTATGCGTCTGCGTAAGGATATTGTATGAAGCACATACGTTTTGCGTTTAGTAAGGATAACTATTTTTTTTAATGCCTAGGTTTGGTTTCAATTTATTCAGTTACAGATGTTGTTTTAGACTTATCTTTAATATTCTAATTGGGGTGTCTGAGGTATTGCGCTTAATCTGTTACACGTTGTATAGTGCAGATATACCGTTATTAATCCGTGCCTCGAAAAACTAGTTGAGTGGTTGAGCCAGAACACCGAAAATCTGTCAACGGTTAGACAGACAGACAGATAGCCGCTACATGTAAAATACTAATATTCCATTTCACCCGATAACGCTGAAAATCGGCAATATCCTGGAGAAAAAGCTAGGTACAATTATAATAAACACAGGCATATCGCGTGGGCACGGAAAATCAAATGTTTCATGATCCAATAGCAAGGTTTTATTTTGCAAATTGCAGCCCAATTAGCAACAGCAATAAAATTATGAGTCCTGCAATTTTTATGTACAAGGATTATGTAACGTTTACGCCCACGACGCTGATTTATTCATTATGAGAATATTTAGACAAAGTAAAATTATATTTTGTTTTCAGATTTTCTTTAATTTAATTAATTGATTTAACTTTTATTACATAATCACATAATCGTGTCGTACGTTCCCACTTCTAGATTACAGGCCTCGTCTCTGAGAGGTAATGGGCTACGAGCTAAGTGTGGCTGTGCGGAGTTGCGAAGCTTCAGATTCTTCTATCCTAGGATATATCGGTTTCATGTCATGGGTACTTCTGAGAGCAGTGGCGATGATGATACGCAAAGATTCGAACCGACGATTTACAACTAAGACAGGCCCATTGGTATAGTGGGCAGTGGTCCTGACTGCTTTGCGCAAGGTCGTGGGTTCGATTCCCACCTAGGACAAATGTTTGTGTAATGAGCACGGTCATTTGTTCTTTGTCTGGGTGTAATTTATCTATAATATGTATGTATTTAGAAATATATATGTATGTTTATCAGTTGTCTAGTATCCATATCACAAGCTCTGCTTAGTTTGGGACTAGATGGCGTTGTGTGAAAAAGTAGTGGAAAATTATTATTATTATTATATTAACTTGATAGTCGAGCTTGTAACCACTGCGCAATATTGCTCTCGCAATTTTATTTGAAATTAAATGAAATATTTATTTAGTAAATTGGTGATAAACAACACTTTTACACGTCATGTTTTTTTGCGTGTTTAGGTTAGCTAGATTTTTTTCTTATTTTAAGGGCTTTATCGCTGAGCGATAACGTTGCCCTGTAACATCACCAGAATCTTAGGTCTAACTTAAAACGAAGATGTACAATATGTTTTGATGGAGTGTATTCGAAATGAGACTTTGCGATTCCATTTACTTAGTTTTAATAAATATAATGTTGGAAAGTGTAATGTCAGTCTAGCCTATCCTTTATCGGACCAGGCTATAAAATACTGCACAAACTGGCATTATTCGCTCTAAGTTCATGTCAGTTTAGCTAGATGAGGCCGGTATTTCCTAACTGACTACTCTGAGAAGAAACACCGAAACAAACATAGAGGTCAAAGTCTTTTTTAAAGTCCAGACTCATTATCATAAAAAGTAGCCTATGTGTTATTCCAGTATGTCAACTATCTACTTACTAAATTTCATTCCGTAGTTTTTGCGTGAAAGAGCAACAAACATACATACAATCTCACAAACTTTGGCATTTATAATATTAACAGGATAACATTAATTGGGTATAAGCAATAATACTACAATTTTTTTTGTTTTTTATTTGTGCTATATTATTATCATACATGAAAAATATTGTTTGTCCTTTTTTCACGTCAAAACGCAGCAACGGTTTGATATGTTTCTGGCGTTATCTATTTTAATTTCGCTGAAACAATCTTTACAGACGAGCGAAGATAAGGGCCGAAAAAAAACTTAATCGTAGTCTTAAAATAATATAATATATTTTTAGTGGTATTGTTCTCAACTTAACGCGGGTGAAACCGCGGGGCACAGCTAGTTATTTTATAAAAATCGTGAAGCGTTTCACAGAATACACCTACCAAGCTTTAACTCTGTATTCTTACAAGTTTTGGAATAAAGTGGCTGTGACATACAGACGGACAGACAGACAGATATGACGAATTTATAAGGATTCCGTTGTTGCCCATTCGGCTACGGAACGCTAAATATGAGCAAGACAGACAGCGTTTATGCAAAGCGATATAGTGATATATGTAGTAGCAATATACTGTTATGACGTGGGACCTCTTGACAAAATAATAACAGCCTAATGGGTAACACGTGGTTTTTTAGGGTTCCGTAGCCGAATGGCAAAAAACGGAACCCTTATAGTTTCGACATGTCTGTCCGTCTGTCTGTCTGTCCGTCCGTCCGTATGTCACAGCCATTTTATTCTGAAACTATTAGGACTATACATCTCACCCTTAGTAATATAAGGGCACAACTCAAAAGTGTAGATTTTTGACTACTCGCGTTTCAAGATTCTGGATTCCTACATTCCAGATATTTTTTCATATAACATGCTTATTATTTAAGTTAGCCAACCGGTAAGCTAGTTAACCGGTTAGTTAATTGGTTAGTTAACCGGTAGCGAATTTCATTTTGAGCCCTTAGCCTTTAAAACCTCAGTTTGCAAAAATTTTGACTTGATTCTTTATATTACTGAGGGTGCGACATGTAAAACTTGGTAGGTAGATATATTCTGTAAACCGCTTTCCGATTTTAAGAGAAAATTTAATAGATATTTAAAATATTTTCTTAAATATTTATTAACTGAATATGAAAATATTTTCTTTCATGAAACCTATACGTGTGTGGTATCTATAGACAGGTCTTTAAAAATGACATTAAGGTTTCTAAAATGACTTTTTCATGAAGTTAATCGTTTAAAAGATATACGCTTCCAAATTTGTAAAATGTGTGTCCCCCCTCTAACTTCTATAATAATGAAGTTAAAAATCTAAAAAAAACATATATTGTAGATCTTAATGTAAACTTTCAACCAAAATTGGTTTAAACGAGATCAAGTCAGCAGTTTTTGAGATACAGTATATTTTCTAAAACCGCAAATATAACTTTGTAATTCATACAAATACTATGAAAAACAAAGTTATTTGGCGTAGTTGTAAAAATTGTAAATAATCTAGTTTTAAGAAATTTGTAAGGTTTTTGTTTTTTTTTTTCAAATAAATATATTAAGTATATTATATTTATTATAGTTACTACGGAACCCTTCATGAGCGAGTCCGACTCGCACTTGGCCAAGTTTTTTATTTTTAACCAGTATTAACCACCATTTTTCATGGCTTGAACTACAAAAATGACGATTTTCCATTCAAACTTTCATCCTCTAGCTATCTCCCTTAGGACTTCAATTTCAAAAAATCCTTCCTTATTTCTTGTCTATATTATTAAAGGAACCTCTGTGCATAATTTTGGCTTTCTAGGTCCAAGGGTTTGCGCTGAGTGTCTTTTTATATATATATACTTCATGTAACACAAAAAAATACAATGATGGACTTAATGCCTTGGGCATTATTACCAGCTAAACATGAGTGGTGAAGAGGTAACATGGCAGGTGCATATACAATATGTAGATACCAAAAAAAAAACATACATACCTACATATTTATTATAAAATATATCAATTTAAATATGAGACAAAACTCTGCTCTCTAATTTATTGTTCAGAATATAATTCCGCAACATGCGCTTAAATGCATATTGACCATGGTGGCCATCCTGGTATCGGTAGAAATAAATGCATTCGAATAATAGACTGTATGTAAAAGGAAGAATGAACATAATCAGAAGAATGAGTTTTTCAAGCACTTCATTGATTTCTCTTCATTTTTGTGGATCTATTTCGATATTTAGCTTTCGCACGAATATGACTTGCGAATGCTGATTGTTTTACCTTATCAATGCTGAGTGGTGTCGACTATGTACTACTTCTTTTATTGCTCTCTGTACGAGTGTTTAGTTATTTTTGTGCCATTTTTTCCCAACACAATGAGTGGTCGTGGTTTGAACTGTATTGCATAGAGAAAATTTAGTCAGAGAGCCATATATATTTTTTTTAATATTATCCCTCTGTTAGGCTTTTGTTTCATCTTTATTAATTACAATACCATTTCTTTTTAATATCAAGCGTCAATGACCTAATGGCTACTAAGGTGTCGGCTTTGTGATTGGAGGTCGTGTGTTCTAATCTCACCAATTACTTAAAAATACTAAATTACTAAACTTGTTAAACCTTTTACCCTGGTTTTCACTAAAGTAAAATAAAAATGAATAATTTTAAATGACACCTTCCGTTCTATATCAGGTGGGTATCTGCTAGCTCTAAGTAAACTCAACTTGGTACTTTCAACAATGCCAGTTTAGTCAATGTTAAAAAATGTTGACAAAATATTCGCAGTTCTCCATTGTTCTCGTTGCTCGGTGCCTCCCAACCACGAGCTCGCCGACTGAAGTGTTCATATTGTGCTCTATTTTTCATAGATAGTAGATCTAAATACCTTGTCTCATTCCAGAATTTTTGTTTTTTCTGGGATAATCATCTTTTGACTATTCTCGCTGTGGGTAGAACGAAAGGGAGTGTCAGACTTCTACTGACTAAAAACCTACCCTGCTCCTTCCATTACCCTTGCATTCCGGGGCCGCGGTATCTCGTTATAACATTCCCGCAACCTGGAAAGGCAATAGCCCTATCGGACCCTTTCAATGCTGCTGACTGCTTTTTGATACTCATTTCTGACACCTACAAGTCAATAATTTAGAAGAGATCTTGTAGGGAACGCTGACGCAAATGATTAGACGATATCTTGTTAGTTTATTCATGTGGATAAAGACTCAGTTGTCCCGTAACCCGCACTGCAGACACGCGCGCACTTAAGTATGTAATATATTGTATCCCGGTAATCTGTAAGAAGGAAAGTGAATTAAACTCAATCAATGACTTTCCACGTTTTATTTATCTCTGTACACAATCCCAAGAACTAGTACATGCAAATCTTTTTGAAAAGAAGCTCAGATAACTCCTCTCCCTAAAAAGTGTAATCCTGTTTGATTCTCTGATTTCCGCCCTATTTCCATTTTACCGTTCTTATCCAAAGTCCTCGAGTGCCTTATCCACAGTCAGCTTAGCGCCTTCCTTTGTAAAAACCAACTCCTAAATTTGTACCAATCCGGTTTTCATTCAGGACATAGCACTACCACAGCTCTTGTTAAAATTACTGACGATATCAGATCAGGTATGGATAATGGGAAGTTGACGGTCCTTTCGTTACTGGACTTCAGCAACGCTTTTAATACTGTCGATTTCGATGTCCTGCTCGGTATACTCCGCTCTCTTAACATATCTCCAACAGCAATTGATTGGTTTCGAAGTTACCTGTGTGGCCGCCGACAACGTATTCGCATTGAAGATTCATCATCTTCTTGGTGCAATACCACTGCCGGCGTTCCACAGGAGGGCGTTCTCTCTTCTCTTCTTTTCGCCGTAATTATGAATTCTATTCCTAATGAACTTTTCTCATCCTACCACCTTTATGCTGACGATTTGAACTGTCTGAGGCGGTGATCATTATGAACAGTGACTTAGTACGTATTTCTCAATGGAGCTTGGATCATGGTTTGAAGGTTAATCCTGCGAAGACCCAAGTTATTGTGGTTGGCAGCTCTAGAATGCGATGCAAAATTGACTGGATGAACCTTCCCCAAATTGTTTTTGATGGTAATACCTTATAGTTGTGTAATGAAAGACTTGGGTATTTACAAAGGACTTGTCTTGGTGTCGCCAGTTGCAAGAAGTGAGTCGCAAACTGTTTGCGTCTGCGGGGTCTTTGCTCAGACTGCGCAATTTCCTGCCAACTGACACTAAAACTGCGCTCGCCTAATCTTTCCTTCTCCCTATTCTTGACTATGCTGATGAAAGTTTTCCAGACCTAACTGAAGTGCAGCTAGATAAGCTTGAGCGACTCCAAAATTTCTGTATCAGATTCATATTTGGTTTGTGCAAATATGATCATGCTTCTGAGTTTCGTAGTAAGCTCAAGTAGCTGCCTATCCGTCTTCACCGGAATGCGCATATTTTATCATTACTTTACAATATTCTGTTCAATCCAAGAATTCCCTTTTACCTCAAAGAACGTTTTAAGTTCATTCATGACACACATACTAGAGATTTGAGATCATCAGTAAATTTGACACTTTCAATGCCTGTACATTCCACAAATTTTTATGATTCATCGTATACGGTGCAGGCTACTCGTCTGTGGAATGCATTGCCTTAGTTGCTGCTTTTAAAAGCTCTGTTGTCAATCATTTTTATACACTCCTATGATTATACCTTGTATTTCTCTCCTTATGACATATTTATATATACAAAACACATATATTTATATATATGCACTTATTTATGTATTACTACAACTATTACCTACTTACTTTAGTTACTTCTTGTGTATATCTTGAAGTAGGTACACTGACTTTCCCCTCCCTTTGTTTTATGTTCACAAAGTCCATCCAAAGGTTGTCTAAGAGATATCGCTATGAGCGATAAGACCGCCAATGTAACCATATTTTGCAGTATTATAAATCAAGAGTGTTTAAATTATTGGTGTACAATAAAGAGTATTCTATCTATCTAAACGATTGCTTATTGACCTAAACATTTACTCTCATAATAATTGTAATTTATATTATACTAACCATGCATGCGCTTGTTCCACTTTAGCTCAATCCGACCTCATCAAATATCTAGGTATAACGATTGGCTCCCATCTGAATTTCCGCAAATATATAGAGTTACGTGATAAACTTATAATATGCGTGACGTAGCTGATGTTAAATTAATTAAACAGGGTTATTTAGCTTTGTGTCAGTATTATTACCTATTGTATAACGTCTTCGATGGCGCCGGTAAAAGAATTTGACATGCCCTAAGGGTAGTTTTAACCGATACTACTTTTCGACCTTTCAGTTTTCCCACACACCAACTCTTAGGTGCTAACCGTTATTTGTTTTAAAAATAGTTGTTTTCCAACATACTGAATTTGAATTTAATCCAGTTACTCCAGATAGACGGCGAAAAGATCTAGTTTGTGCTAACTCTCAGAATAAACATGCTTTCGCTAAACGATTTTATTAATTTTCAGGACTCTATTTGTATAACCAGATTAACAGAGTGCTAAGGTGTTTAAGTTATAATAGGTGTAATTTAATAGTATCGGAATATTTGTCAACTCGATTATAATAATAATAATATATACTTTATTTCGGATATAGAAAATCCATAATGTGTTAATAACAGAAATACAACTATATTAGTAACAAAATAAATTGACTTTAGAATATCGTCCCCTCTTAATTCATATATTTTCACTCAGCACCGTTATATTACGCAGAAAAATACTAGAAATCTGGAAATAATTTAGTATTAGTTCCTATTCCATTAGTCACTATAATTAACGTATCTTTTTTTTAACATAGGTTTTTATAAACCTACGTCAGACAGGTCACTACATTGCATTAAGCATTTTACCTCAATTGAAGTTAAGATAAATCCTCATTATACCAATGTTTATTCAGTCACTTAGATAACCCTCTAAGAACATATATATACATATATATTTATTTTCTGGACTAGCCTATTATTGTAATTCCAAAGTCCTTTCTGTACACATGTTACTTGCATGCATGAAAATGAACGAATTTTACTATGGGGCCAAATTCACAATCGCAAAAAACAAACGGCCAAGTGCGAGTCGAACTCGTGCAAGAAGGGTTCCGTACCAAAACACGGCAAAAAGTCATGTTTGTTATATGAGAAATTACATTTTTATTTTATTCTGTTTATTATATGTCCTATTCTAGGTACAAACATACATTTAGAGGCGATGCCGATGATGGTGTGTAAATAAGCAGGTACAGATAATGAATGGACAATGCGCTCTAAGCTCTAATATTTCAAACATTCAAGAAAATATAGTAAATAGTTCTAAACATACACCGGACACAACTATACAGCGTAAACACAAGAAAAATAATAATTTTATAAGTAGATAAGTTTTGCATAATCATTTTCATTACCAAAAGTAATGATATCCCACCAAAAACAAATGTCTCTGGAGGTCGGCTCACGATCCCCGACGCCCGGGGTGTCCCCTGCGTCGGCTGGGGCGTGAGGAAGAAAGTTGTCTCTCTCTTACGCGTTCAGCTTCCTCCTTCGCTAGCATGACTGCTTCGCAGAACGAGGCGACTGCATCCCATTCCCCCTCGCGCCGCACTATGGCCTGGACCAGGGCCAGACGCGCGAGGTCACCGCCTCCGATCGCCTCCATGAGTTCCTATCACCCCTAGATGAGGCAAAGGGCGTCCACAGTAATCCTCCAACGTGAACGATCCTGATCATTCCAGGTATATGAGGAATATTTTAATTATCATTTATACCTGTAAAAGCGTAAATAATGGAATGGTGTACCATTTTCCTGCTAATCCGAAATATCTGCGAAGTTTGCTGCAAGCCTATTAATTAGTTAAACGTGATTGACAATAGCACATTAACACCGCTGCACCGTATCAAAAACCTGCCTCTGTTACTGTACTGGAAATCCAATCACATATTACACAAAATTCAGTGAAACATTTCGTAAATTCAGGAATAATGTCGAAATTACAAGTAGAAAGTATGTAGGTTTCCATTTGCAAAATTAATGCCATATTCGTGAATAATTTAAAATGATTCCAGGTATACGGTTACTTAGGTGAATTATAGATATAATTATTTTGCTAATTTGTAATTAAATGATACTTTTACACGTGTTTTTTTTTCGAATATTTAAGCTAGGAGGATAGTGATCGCAGTGGTAGACGCCTACGGCATCGGACGTCGGCCGACGATCTCCGGCCACCGTAGGCGTAGGCATGCGGACAGTGAGTAAAGGGCAACTCGCTGTCCGACCATGGACCATGCCCGGGTCGACGGAGCGTTGTGTTCCACGCGCGCCTCAAAGAGCGTCAGCAACATGACGAGGCCCCCCTGCAGAGGGCCGAAGCCTGCCGGGGTCGTGGGACTTATCCCATTACCGTGACCCCGGTACGTAAAGGGTTATTGAAGGAACACCGTGAATTTTAGTCAGTAAAAGTCTGACAGTCCCTCCCACCCTGCCCGGGGTGGGAGGACTTATTTGATAATTTTACCAAGCTAAAAAAAAAAAAGGAGGACAGTGGTTCCTTACTGGCTATTCTATGAAATACTGAAACAAACGAAAAAAGAAAAATTAATAAGATGAAAAGTTAGTAAGTAGGCAGATACAGAAAAAGAAGAAGAAGTTTGTGGCTTAAAGAATAATAGCCGTTGGGATCGAGGTTAAGGAACGCTTGCCCAGGTCTGTCCGTAGATGGATGATAATCTTCAGATATCGAAATTCCTCCGTGCTTCTGAGAGTCCTGTCTTCTGAGAGTCCTGTCATCTGTACATCTTTGACAGACGTTATGGGTAGTCAAAAAGCAGCCAAACTGACACCAGTATTACACCAAAAACTAAACCATCGCTAGAAGTCAACTAAAGTAAGGCTTAAATATTTCGGAATATAAATATTATTGATATTAAATAATTTTCTACTACTGTAATTCTTGTTCTTTACAGAGCTCTGAATAAAATTTTGAGATAAAGTGACCCGTAAAACATTTTACATACAGAGTCTTGTCGCCCATCTTCAAACTATTCTTTATTTGTGTTATTGTGAGAGAAAATAAATAAATAATAATTATTTTTATATAATTTCGAAGTTGGCTATCAAAGATGTCGGATGGATGTTCAAAACATAGAGCTCTCAGTGTAAGTACGAATGTAATTAGGGGATTGTTTTGAGTTTTTAACAATATTATGAATAACCTACGCTCCAATACCATTGTTCAAATGTAATACAATTCATAACATTAACGGTTAAAACTTAAAATGAATCATTATTAAATTTGCAAGTGCGTGTCGGACTCGCCCATAAAGAGTTCCGTAGTAGGTATGCAAAAAGTTTTTTATAGTGTTTATATGAATGAAAAAAGTATATTTGCGTTTATTTTAATATGCTATATATCTCAAAAACCAATGACTATATCTCGTTCATAACAATTTTTGTTGAAATTTTTATTAAAATCTACGGCATATTTTTTTAGATTTTTCACTCTATTATTTTAAAAGTTGGAGGTGTCACACTTTAGAATTGTCTACCTTTCAAATGATTGACTTTAAGTAAAAATGGCTCAATGTTATTTTTTAATACCTATTTATAAACAACCCACACGAACATGGACAACCCCCCCCCCCTAAATGTATGTAATATATATTAATTAATTCAAACTATTAAGTTTCGGAATAAAATGGCTGTGACACACGGATCGACAGACAGACAAACATAACGAATCTATATGGGATCCGTTTTCGGCCCTTCGGCTACGGAACTCTAAAAACGGTATTAAAATTAATTGTCATTGGGTCGCATGTTTAATAAATAATATTTTGACAATGTAGCTGGGTTATTCGGGATAGATCCCCGGATGCAATTGTTTTGAATAACTGGATATAAAGATAAACGCACGCTGGCGTGTTTTACACTGATTACACACCATATAAAATTTATGAAATGAATATATAGATAAGTTCAAACTCTAAGTTTGCCAACGTGGTATGCAGCGCAGTAAATATCTTAATTATAAGATATTTACTGCGCTGCATATCTTATACTTCTATAATAATGGAATGAAATATCTAAAAAAAAACTATATGTCTATAGATCTTAATGTAAACTTTCAAACAAAATGGGTTTGATCGAGATCTGGTTAGCAGTTTTTGTGATACAGCATATTTTCTAAAACCGCAAATATAACTTTGTAATTCATACAAACACTACGAAAAACAAAGTTATTTGGCGTAGTTGTATAAAATGTAAATAAGCTAGTTTTAAGAACTTTGTAAGGTTTTTTTCGTGAAATAAATATAGATATTATATTATATTATTATAGTTACTACGGAACCCTTCATGGGCGAGTGTGACTCGCACTTGGCAAATTTTTGAGGAGTAAATCATCAAATGATTCCTCCCGCTCTAGGGGTAGCGGAATGGGCACGCCACAATAGCAGCGGTTAGTCCCCTCTTTGAGGAGTGGCTGACGAGGCGTCATGGTGTCCTCACCTTCCGCCTGACACAGATGCTCACCGGACACGGTTGCTTTGGGAGCTACTTGAGCCAGATTCGGCGCGACGAAACCCCCGGATGTCACCACTGTGAGGATCGCCCTGAGAACACGGTGGAACATACGGTGGAAGCTTGCCCCGGTTGGGCAGAGCCCCGCCATATCTCTCGCTCCCGGCCCTAGTTCAATTTATGGTCCTGAGCGAGAAGGCATGGGAAGCAGTCACCTCCTTCTGCGAAGCAGTTATGTAAGCGAAGGAGGAGGCGAGACGCGCGAGGGAGAGGTGGGCCTCAAGGCCCTCATAACCCTTGCGCCCCAACCGCCGCTCAAGACGCTCCGGGCGTCGGGAGTCGCAGGCTGACTCCCGGCCACCGTAGGCGCGGGCCTGCGTGTAGATGGGGCGTCGTGTTCCGCACGCGCCTCTAAAAGTGTCAGCAAAATCGTCGGGGCCCACAAGGGCGCCGTTGCCTGCCTGGGTTGCTGAATTGTTCCAAAGAGTTACCGCAGCCCCGGAACATGAAGGGCGACAGAATATGGATGGGTTTTAGTCAGTAAAAGTCTGACATACCCTCCTGCTTCTTCCAGATCGAGAGGTAGTCATTGGATGATTTTATATCCTTACAAAAAAATGTGCTGCTATTTTTTCTTACCCACGTGGAACGAGTGTCCGCCTATTTCTTCATATTTTCATAATAAGCCATTAATTTTTAAATAAAAACGACAAAACAGGGAGGTTCTCAATTCGTCTTGAACTATTTTTTTTTATGTTTGTTACCTCATAACTCGGAGACGGCTGAACCGATTTCAAAAATTCTTTTTGCATTTGAATGGTTATACTTATTTGTTGGTCCCATTGTTACGAAATTAGGATCTGATGATGGAATCCTGGAGACATCGAGGGAACTCTTCAAATATTATAGGCAAACCTATAGCGTTTTGGGCATTTCTAATAGTACCTTGAGTAGTTGCTTCCGAAAAATACCATTTGGGGAAGTTGAACTGATGATGAAGACCACAGATGGCCACTGAAACTCCTCAATAATAAGTATTTCGTGGATTGCGATTCGATTACTTGAGTACGGATGTTAAACACTTCGTCACAATACATATGGTGATGTAGAGCTGATGGTCAAGTACCAGGAGAACTCCTCAAAAATTAACGGCTATGCATCGGGAAAAGCAATATTTTGTAAAAGGTGATAAGTTGTTGACATAATGGCTTTTGTAACTAGATAAATTACAAACCGACCCACTAAAAAGCGTGAAAAAAAATTTTTTTTGGGAAAAAAATACAACCGACTTCCATATCAAAACACTACAAAGCCAAAAATTACTTTAATTTCGGAAGGCGGTGTGAAAAAAAAAGAAAATCCAAAACCAATAACACCGCTGTAACCATAATTATGTTAAGCAATATTATGAAACAGGTATGTTCAAATTATTGATGTACAATAAAGAATATTCTATCTATCTATTGATAAGTAACTTGAATAAAAAATAAAAACTAACAAATTATGTCTACAAAAAAAAACAGTCATTAAAATAAAAAAATAATAGTTTAAAAAACCAAAAACACGCTTTTAAGATTAATATAATGGGCAGAAATTAGAAATATTTACTAGTAGGCAGTCCAAGGTTCCATCAGCCACCTTCCAATTCCATCATCAGACCAGCTCGATGGTACCATAATATTGTATTGTATATTATATATTGTATTGTAGTCTAATCTACACATAATTGCCAAGTTTCATGATGATACAACAATTAGAAGTACGTTTAATTCAGATTCTTAGATTTTATTGCATACTAGCTTTTGCCCGCGACTTCGTCCGCGTGGGCTAACGTTAAATTTAACCCCGATTTTGAAGCATTCTTCATTGGCGCTCCGCTCCTATTGGCCTTAGCGTAATGATATATAGCCTATAGCCTTTCTCTATAAATTGACTATTTAATTAAAAAATATTTTTTCAATTCGAACCAGTAGTTCCTGAGATTATCGCGTTCAAACAAACAAACAAACTCTTCAGCCTTATATTATTAGTATAGATAGCTGTTGCCCGCGACTTCGTCCGCGTTTCCGTCGTTTTTCGTAAAAAAAAGTAGCCTATGTCCTTCCTCACGGTTCAGTGATTTTGATGTAACAGACAGATTAACTTTCGTAATTTAGTAGGGAAATATAATATTTCAATCTATAATACTGTTGAAAAATATCGCAATACGGAACCGAACAATATTATTGTTAATAGCTGTGCCCGCGACTCCGGCAGCGTGTAACTCCTTGTGTGTAATTACGTTAATGTATTGGTAATATTGTTTAGATCACGTTCACATGAGGCTTAAGTACCTATAGAACGAAAACACTTCAGCGCAAAGTTTCCGGGTAAACTATGTTGAAAGTTGACCCGTCCGGCACGTGAACATAAAGATTTCTAGAACTGCTCACCCGGGAAAGAGCGACGTACAACTGACCATGCGAGAAACAACTGACACCGAGATCTACTCCAGCAACACGAAAAGTCTGCCTTGAACCTTATTAATTATCATTGCATAACACACCGATTCTGGGAATTGCGTTCTTTTAAATTGGAATGGATAATTATTTGATATATCATGTATAACTTTGGTGTTTCTATACCGATTTATATGATTCTTTTTTATGGAATAGTTAATAATGTTAACTTTTTCAATTAGGGGTGACTGAGAGTGTTATAAACGTAAGAGTAGACAAATATTATAATCAGAAAGCTTCGAACTGCTAAGCTATCGGGAGTTACACGTGTTATTGTGAGTCAACCATAAAAGATAGTCATATCCTGTCGTGGGATATTTTTTATATAATTTCAAGGAGAACATTTCCGTCATGAAGTGATTTCTGTGTAGCTTTAACCATTAAGGTTGCACACGCGACGGAAGCTTAAAAAATGGAGTAACTTCTCCCGTTTTCCCAACATTTCCCTTCACTGCTCTGCTCCTATTGATTGTAGCGTGATGAAAAGTAAACTATAACCAGCTCAGGAGTATGAAAAATAATTGTACCAAGTTTCGTTAAAATCCGTCGAGTAGTTTTTGTTTCTATAACGGTTATACAGACAGACAGACAGACAGACAGACAAAAATTTTACTGATTGCATTTTTGGCATCAGTATCGATCCCTAATCACCCCCTGATAGTTATTTTGGAAATATATTTCATGTACAGAATTGACCTCTCTACAGATTTATTATAAGTATAGATTTAGTTCGTAACAGATCGACCTAATAATAAATCTATGGATTACGCGGTAATTCAAAAAGGTTAAGAAAATCGATAACGGATTTTCTTTAGGTTTATTATAACCTTGAAACCTGATCGTGTTCAAAGTCCATTACGTGGCCTTTCTCACAAGTGCAAACACGACTATGATACGATATTCCATCATGAAATGCCAGTGCCTATCTTCCGGCTTCATCATCAGACCTTGAAACCTAATCGTGGTCAAAGTTCATTACAAGACTTTTCTAAGAAATCCAAAACAGCTACGATACGATTTTCCATCATGAAGTTCCAGTTCATATCTTCCGGCTTCATCATCAGATCACTTTGACAGTACCATATTATTGTATTGTCATCAGAACTACATACAGCTGCCTATTTTCATTACGCTACGACCCTTGGAAGATGGTTAAATTAGTTACCTTAGATTCCATTACATAGTTACATACAGGTCGACCTAATAAAAGCGTGTTAATAAAAATACCCATTGTTATTGTCACAAGTCATAAAATCACACAGACAATATTAAAATTAGAACTTTTCTGTTAAAAAACAAACACTTGAGCAATCCAACCTTTGAATAATCCTTGGATTTGTGATCTCAATAAAGTGTTTTAAGCCACAAAATACTCATTGTAAAATACACTATCATTAAACTTAGTCTGGAGTGTAGATACATATCTATGAATGCTGGCCTTGTAACACGTTGGCTGGTGAACAATGTACATATTAAATATTATCTATTAAGTCGTTATTCCGTTGTCGACTGACTTGAATTAAAATAATCATTTTTTATTTCTTCCTGTACTTAAGTGTATGAAATATACAAAAGAATTCGCTTACACTTTTATTGCTTGAGATAAACAGCAACTGAAATACGAATACTGTAAACAAGTTCAAAGGATAACAAGATGAAAAAGATCAGGAAAATATACTAGTTTTCGTAATGGTTTGTTGATTTGGTTCATTACCGACACGCTAAAACATAGGCGCTAATTAAACAAATATATTCGAAGAAGGAAAGTTTGACAAACTCGTTTGTTTATGCCAATAATGACGCATGTTATTGAACAAATTTCGAACAATAGTCAGATAAAAATATTAATATTCCAAACATTTTATACACTCTATACTTATACTTAGTAAAATTTAAATATTATCGTACAAAAATACAAAAACAATAAAACATATCTACCGTTATCGGGAACAGGGTCCAAGCCATTGGTGCTTAGAGCTCCTATTTTTCCCTGACATTGTTTATTAAAGAATCATTTAAAATATGTGTCTAAAATATGGCTATTGAAAGGTATTATTTCATAACAACATCAAATTTAAATTTAAATTGAATTTAAAAAATATTTATATGAATTCAATTTGTGATGTAACTTCTCCTGCCATGTGTTTTACTAACTATTGGAAAATGCACTCTCGCTTACCAAACTCCTTAGTATTTCAAACTACTTTTCGTGGAATTGTAAACCGTGTTCCTTGTTATGTTTGCGCATAACTTTGCCTATGTTCAATTTACTCAACGAGCAGGACTAAATGCTTAGCGTAAACGTTAGATACTTGAGTATGCGCGACTCAAGCTGCGGTTAACATTACTCTAAATAACTAGGATGCGAGAACTTGTCGACTAAGTCATGAAATATGGGCTCAACATTACTGATATTAAAAAGAGCTCTCTTAATCTTGCTATCCAACTATGAAATGTCAAGTTAAAGCTTGGTGGACGGTATTGCAAAGATAATACTTTAGTCCTGTATATTCCATACCACTTATGGGTATATTATTACTCCTACTTCTACGCAATGACTCGCTTCGTGTTCCGAATCACCAGCTGAATCGTACTATATGCGTGCCTACATAATATTTGTACCATTTTCCTCGTTTGAAATTGAGATGAGTACTCAAGAGACTCATTTATACTCCAATATTACCACTTATACTTGACGCAGAATATAATGAATTCGCTGCAGATGTCTAGATAAGGCTACCTCATGCACATCCTCCATTAAAGCGCATTATAGTTAATGATAAGAATGCGAAAATAAGACAACAATAACAACATTATCATTAATTATCTTGTGTGTTTTTTTTATTGATAATAGGCTCGCGATTGATCACCGTCTCACCCAATGGTAAGTGATGATGTGGTCGAAGATGGAGCACGCTTACCTAAAAGTAACCTATTCACTCTTGACTTAAAGACCCCTAGGTTATAGCTATCGGGAAACACAGACTCCGGCAGGGAATTAAATAGGCATGAATTATTCTTAGAATAAAGGGACTTATATTAATCAATGGCTCTTATCATTCCGCGAGACTATTGTCTTTATATTAATTTAATCAGTAAAATAACTAGGGCTGCACAGTTTTACTTTAGATTTTTTTCTTAACAACGCCAATAATTTTGATAAAGATTTATTATTAATTAGAGAATTTGTACAGGGTAGTATATTTAAATTAAATTGAGAAGGTTTATGAAAATATTAGGCGTTTTGTTAATAAGTAGGTAGGTGTAACCGCTGAAAACACATCATATCATCATTCTTCATATCATACTAATATTAAAAAGCGAATGTAAGGATGGGTAGATGTTCACCCAAAAGCTACTGAATTGATCTTAATGAAATTCGGTATGAAGATTGTTGAAATCCTATTATAATCCCGGATTACTGTGGTATCGGGATTTACACGGGTAAATCCTTCCATGCGAACAAAGTCACAGGCAGCAACTAGAATACTAAAAACAAAAGACCTACAATGTCGACACTATTTCAATGAGTCAAACATTAGATACTGGAAACCCATAGTGATTAAAATTCTGGATTAGCTTCCAAAACGAAAAAACTGCTTGAAACTAATAACAAAAGGCCAACATTATGAATCTACTGCCCGAGTATAAACAACGGTTGGTTTAAACGACTCTTGCGCAATTTTCCCATATACGATAACATCAACCACAGCTGTTAATAAGCTATAGTGCTACACACCATAACACGGAGGACTTTCGACGTTTCTGGAAATATACCAAACTACTCTTTGATCCATTTGGGAACAATAAAGTAGAATCTATAGTAAACATGTCCCTGACACTTTTTTTTTTTTAACGTGGTAAAATTATCAAATAAGTCCTCCCACCCCGGGCAGGGTGGGAGGGACTGTCAGACTTTTACTGACTAAAATCCACGGTGTTCCTTCAATAACCCTTTACGTACCGGGGCCACGGTAACGGGATGAGTCCCACGACCCCGGCAGGCTTCGGCCCTCTGCAGAGGGGGCCTCGTCATGTTGCTGACGCTCTTTGAGGCGCGCGTGGAACACGACGCGCCGTCGACCTGGGCATGGTCCATGGTCGGACAGCGAGTTGCCCTGGAATTTGATTGAATGTATCAGCAAAATCAGCATCAGACAAAAAAGGCAGTTGTGGTAAAAATACGACACGTGTCTTATTGAAGTGCTATTTGAAAAAATCATATTATCTTGAACCTACTGCGAATCTATTATAAGAAGCAGATGTAATTTTTTTTTTGAGATTTAGCGCGTTAACTTTAACTACAAATATGTAGGTGGAATAATTAAAGTCTCCGAAAAACATATTCAATTAAAAATAAACAATCTACTTAAGCATGATTTTTTTTGTTAATATCGAGAATGTAGACTTCGTTTCGTCTTTGAAAAAAAACATCTAGATGTAATTTTTAAAAGGTATTTTTTCAGAACATATTTTAATTTGAATGAAGAGCTACAAAAAGTTTAAACTACCTTCATCCAGATACGTTCGCCTAACATATATTCAATGTGTAGCGTGTTCATTGCCATTTCAATTAAATTATTAGTATTACGGGTATAATAGAGTACAGTTAACTCGTATGTGTTGTACCAATGCTGTGAATGAAATTTTATGGCATTCTGGACCACAATTCATTATCCGCCCGTTTATGACCTTGATCACAGCGACTTACTGTGAACACAGAAAGTGCATATTGCTCCCTATTAAAAAGGGACCATACTCTAAATTCTTGTAACTTCGGATCTTGATATAAATGACCTAAATCCCCGGGGTCTGAATTAAGATCAGTTAAGAGTCAGTCTATACATTTCTCAAAGGAGACAAAAAAATGTACTCAACTCTGCTTTTTAAGGATTTTCTAAAAAAGCGCAATTCTAAGAATGTTTGAGTTACAATACGTTCAATCTTAGAGTGCTGTATACACTTTTACTTAGCATCAGCTGGCGGAGTCCCACATTTTGGATATGCTCACAATGAATATGTCTCTTCAAATCAGCACACTGCATTGTCTATCTAAACCTTGTCATCGCAAGACATCTTTTACGTCAAGACTGCGAGTATATCTCATAAGAGATGTTGGCATTTGTTGTAAATAAAGTTCTCAGTTATGTGACCTTTGGTCATTGGAAGGTTGCGAGGAGATCGTGGGTAAAATAATAGGCGCACGAGTTTATCTTCACTGTATTTATATATGGAGATATCTCCAAGCCTCGGAATGTATGTTAAGTCGTTCGTGCGGCAGACTTTTGTAACTCTTTGACAGTCAGAGAAACAGAAGATGTAACACTAGTCTTGACTACCATAATCTAATATCTTTGGGTATCCTTTACCACATTGAAGGGCTTGTCAATCGCTCCATATAAAAAACTGGTACTCAGCTGCACCCGGTCAGATTAGAAGCAGATCCCAATATGGCCAGGAAAAGGAAGATAGTCATTTAAAGTATGCGAAACCGATGCTACTAACACATTCGTTAAAAAAAAAAAAAAACGTTTATTCGAGACCAAACATGAGACTTAATTTAAAAACCCACCAAACTGCTTAGCAGTTTGTCGGCGGGATTGGCGCTTGTTTTTACAATATAGTGATGTTGATCTAGTTTAAAACTACAATCATTTTTACTATTCATCATCATCATCATTTTCTTGCCCATATCCCATTTACTTTGAGTCGGCTCAACAAGTTTACTTCTTCCATTTCCCCTGTCTCACGGTACGGTATCATTTAATATCCTTTATCTTTCTTATCATTCCTCACACAATCCATCCATCCTTTCTCTATTTTTCATTACTGTTAGTAATAAAATAAGTACGAAGACGAATGAAAAATCAAAAGAAACTATGGATGTGGAAAAGAAAAAATATATAAACAACATAATAATAACTGATAAGTTGAAGTTTTGAAAATTTGTCTTCCTTCGTTTTTACAACGAAGTAATTTTTTATCAGAGAACTATTATACTAAATGATGGCAAAATACTGAAAATTACTTTAATACACGGTATATTAGACTCCGGCACAGCCGAAAACTGCTTATTAATTTTGCGTATGTATCTATTTATCTAATTAGCGTATGTACTAGTTTCCTTTTGGGGACTTATGTTTAATATACATATACACGTGATTTATACTCCGGTGATTCCGATGACAAATTTGCTCTAAAAATCATTTTATTTATTTTTGACTTTATGTGTAAAATTTGTAGACCATAAATGTGAGTTGTTTGTTTTGTCTACTAAAGTAAGAAATTGGTATTGTGGTATTGTAAATCAGGCTGCTGACCGCAACCTTACACTATTAATATTATACAGTATGATTCAAACTATAGACTAATAATGTTTTGCTAAGTTAAAATTTAAATTTCTGAACACTTTATAAATTTGTAGGATTTCAGAAAAAAACATTGAAACATTATGACAGAAGCAGAACAGAAGGGACGATGTTTTAATAACCGTCAGATTTGAAACTAATTATACATCTGTTTCTCTCATTAGCTGTCCAATGATTACAATGACACAGTTTCCACGATGTAGGATAATCTAATTAACGATACGCGTGACATCGCATGTGAAATGGAACGGCGCAGGTTCTTTTTTAAAAAAGACGTATGTCTCTCATTTCCTTCATATTTTTAAAGCTAAGAAATATTACCTAAAACTGAGTAATAAGTTACTTATGGGCATATAAAAACGTAGTTAACTATCAGATTTTACACACGCGAAGAAATAAAGAATTGAATCTGTACTAATATTATAAAGCGGAAAAGTTTGTTTGTTTGTTTGTTTGCTTGAACGCGAAAGTACTGGGTAGATTTGTATGCAATTTGGTATGGATGTAGCTTGAAGCTTGAGGAAGGTTATAGGCTACTTTTTACGCGACTGCAAAAAAAGAGAGTTATGTTTTTACCATGATAGAATCCACGGGAGCGAAGCCCCGCGTGAGTACTAGTAATAAATAACAGGAAAAAAAGTAAACACAGGGAGATATGTAAAATAAAAATACAAACAACATTAATTGTTTAGTTACTCCTTATTATTACAAAATAAAATAATCAAAGATATCATATTTCCGGAACTCAAAAGCCTTCGTTTAGTTACTGAAACATGATTTCGTGTAAAATTACAATTTTACATGAGATCACTGTAGACGTCCATGTGCAATAAATTTACTGCACGAATACAGTCAATTTCGAACGTCAGTAGCAGATGAAATGTCAATTGATATTCGTCGTTTTTAATTACCTACTAAAATATTTTCATTCCAACGATATCGGCAGATGTGGACATTTAAAATGTTAAAATTAATATTCACTTTTTACTTTGACATTCATTTCAAAGAGATTTTTGACACAACGATAAAACCAATATTTGTGGCATAAGGCAGGTATTCCAAAAGCGATACTTGGTCCATCCACAAATTAGTACTCAAGTTCATTACAAGCTCAGATGGTATGTTTAATTATGACTAATATTTAATTGGGACCTCGAGGTGAACGTCGTCATTGGCACTAAAATATGGCACGCGGAATATGATATTAGCTCAGCGTATTTCAGCTCCTACCTGAAGGCACACTGCAGGTAACAAAAACTCTGCATTACTAGTTACTATGCATTACTAGGGTCACATTCTTGATCTCTGTTCCAAAAATGTCAAACTTAAGTGCACTTGACTATGAAATATGAATGCGTCGAACTATTAACAAAGTCACAGAGCCACTCCATTTAAATCTTATGTCATGTTTCGACCTCCTAATATTAATGTAAACAAAAATCATTCCCGTGCACTGTGCATAGTGTTCCGTGGCACGCCCACCACATACCACTCCGTTCGTATGGGATCACAGGACTCCCATTTTTAAAACAATGTCAAGCCTCAAGTTTTGTTTTTATTACGTCACAGTACAATGATCCACACATTGAAACTTTTGTAACATTATTGTAGAGAACAATGCCCACTAAATAAAAACCTTTAGTAATATTATGTTGAACGAATGATTTTAGCCAGCTGACAACAGTGTCAGCGTCGTAATATGACCAAAATTATATACTTACAACAAATGTTCGTTGCCAACAAACTTACTTGGAAAAAGTTAATAGATTTTTTGTCCAATTTGTTTCTTATACCAAGTCGTTTGAAATGAATGCCTTCTTTAAACGCAACCAACTTCTGGAACTAAACATTTGTTCGGACCTATAATTAGATGACTAATCACACGCCGAGCACAGACCAATTACAACAAAATAAAACAATAAAGACCCCGTGATATCATTACACCCATAGATCTCAATAATTAGTTGAGTCACCAAGCGTGCGCGCACCTAAGAAATTGGGATCTGGGAGCCGGAGACCGCCGAACCCGGCCGAAGATTTCCGAAGGCGGGGAGAAGGGGGAGTTCGGTAGCCCGTGAAGCCTGGTCAGCTGAGCGTGACGTCTCCTACTTGCCAGTCTCGATACCACATGATGCCATCCTGTAATCCCGTTCTATATCAATCGTTATGCTAACTGAACGTGTTTGCAGCTCCACACGCGTCTCGCTGTTATAACTTCACAAGTTGAGTGTGAAGGGTGTTGTCATAAATGTACTAGCGTGTCTATGCTTGGGTGATAAAGTAAGGGCCCCCTGATAATAAGCTATTACATACAGACAGCGAGCTCCGATACGTTATTTTTACTGTTCAGTCGTCATTATGAATTAATAAATGTTTGCTGAATATCTCTTAATCTTCAAGTACGAGGGTTTAGAAATTGATATGATTGGAAATTGCGTGCTGTCAGAAACACGGCTAATGATTTAAAAAGAACAAAAAGTGACGCCTCTGTGCCATGACCAACTTTGACACAATGGCGATAACGAATAGAAATAATGACATCTAGTCAGTGGAGTAATTACACAAGTAATTCTTTGATGGGCTATACGGAGTTGGCTGTTCTGAACTTCAATCTCATTGTACCTAAAATGTATCTTATTGAGAACCAAAAATTGCATTTTATTGAGAACTAGCTTCTGCCCGCGGCTTGTGAAAAATGTAAACGTATGTCACTCAGTAATAATGTCACTTTCAATTGGTGAAAGAATTTCCTAAATCGGTTCAGTAGGTTTTGTATTTATTCGTTACAAACCTACAGAAATACCAATCTTTCCAATGAAAGCTCCTCAAAACAGACTATATACCACACATATTGATCATATTATATACATTTCACGTTCTTCGCTGAGCAGGTGCTTATTTCTGTCTATCTTAGCCCATTAATTACTATCAATTTATAAATGAAATAAATGCATTCAGAAACAACTGTACGAGATTCATGAGATAATTTTATGTTTATGCATTTTTTAGATAAAGTTTATCACATAGTTTCGTCGAAAAATGTCACCTTTTTCACTTCTGTTCTCTATTTTATCTACTCCGGAAGAAAACCACCTTTGTGGGATTCTACGAGCTTGAACCAAACGGCAATATACACTAATTATCTTGGTTTATAAATAACAGTTGGAACACCGACGATTACCAAAACATCTCTCGATCTACTTTATTTAATTATTCCGTTCTGTTATCTCTCATAAATAAAATAAAATTCCAATATACAAGTTTATTTTTAAAAGTTTCTCACGGAGTCTGATTATACGGCGATAATTTAGAGAAATCTTTTGAATCGTAAACAAATTGTTTTTAACTTTAACTTGATAGATTATTATCTCCGTATTTTTTAGCGGTTCGTGTGAAATATTTTTGAGCCAACATATTGATTTTGTTTTTTTGGACGAAAATCTACATACTAGCAATACCTACATACTGTATATATTCAGACAATCTATAACATTAGAGTATCTGTCTGTGATTTCAAAATAATTGAGAAAAGTACTTATAAATATTTACAAGAAAGTTTGTGTTCTATTTGTCCGAGCTTGGTACCTATCTCTAGAATGGCTGAACCGATTTTAATGGGACCTTCACTGAAAGATAAACGCTTCTTTCAGCTTCTTATCACAGCAGGCCAAGTTCCATGGTGGACATCCCAGCTATACGCACAAAACGTTTTGGGAATACTTTCATTGTGCGTACGGTCAAGGAGTGGAATTCCCTGCCGGAGTCTGTGTTTCCTGATCGCTATAACCTGGGGTTCTTTAAGTTAAGAGTGAATAGGTTACTTCTAGGCAAGCGTGCTCCATCTTCGACCACATCATCACTTACCATCAGGTGAGATGGTGGTCAAACGCGAGCCTATTTCCAACAAAAAAGTCCCATGTGATGAGTATACACGTTGAAAAATCCTCCCATGTGAAAGAAGTCGCGTCCATATCTAGTATAAAAAATCGGATACTCGGAAACGGAATGAAGTCATCTATTACCATTACGATTTATTTATTTCATTTGGGAAAACAAACAGTTACACAAATGTTAATACAATTATTATAAGTGATAACAAAAGTATTGGTACATGTGTAGCTCTAGACATTATCCACGTTTAAACATAGGTATGAGTGGAGCCAGATAGCGTTACGTTAGTGCCAGTCCGGTGGTACTCGCAGAGACGCTACCAGTGAGCCATGCCCAATGTATATGTCGGTACTCCATGACCGTAGCCCATCGTAGGACATTACTGACTTATTCGATAGCACAATTTAAAATTTGCTGGCTGTAAAAATAAACTTACTATAAACATAAACGATTCTTAACGATCTCCTTTTAGAAGTCGGTTAAAAAATAGGTTAAACTAAATAACACCCTATTAAAATTACTTATTCAACTAAACAGAAAGTAAAATAATAATATTCAAATGTATAGATACAAAAACACACATCTGACGTAGAAACAATTTTCACTTACCTTACATAGGAAGTATTTTAGCAAATAAATCGAAATGAAACTAGGTTTAGGTACCTATACTATCAGTGCGGTATGTAACGCGAGCTCTGTGCTCAACGCGCCGTGCATCCGCGCGCCATTTCGATAAATAACGTTGTTGAATAATTTTAATTTTACATTTTCTCCTAAACTATAAGTCCAAATTAAATACTATAAAAGGCAAAGTTTATCTTCATAAAATTGTCTTGATGATGAGAGAGATGTTCGAACATAAGTATTAATATGGCCGCATAATAATAATACTACAAAGTCATGCCTTATTTATTTTGATATTTTCTTTACATAATTTGTCTTATTGTCGATTATTCATAAAAGTTAGACATATAGTACCGCAGACTTTTTAGATCTACATAAACCCTACATTTTTGTAGTACATGATCTCTTGGTAAATCTCAGCATTTCGCCAGCGCACGCGATTATAGTAATTTACTATTTTAGTTTTGTTAGTTTACTGTTTTAGTTAATTTACTATTATAGTATTTTCATCCGACTAGTAAGTCGGATGAAAATACTATAATAGTAAATAATAGGTTGTAAGGGGTTGAAGTGAAGTATCACTAATACCCTTATTTTAGGAAAACCGAGAGCAGTAGCGTAATGCTAGATAGCCTTCCTCATGAGACAGAAACAATTTCAGAACATAATCAGAAAGAATTTTTGAAATCCACTTAGTACATTCGAAGATTAGTGTGTTTAAACAAACAAACTTTTCCGCTTTATAATATTAGTATAGAAATATAGATTAAATAAACTATACAGCATAGGCCTCCGCGGGACATGTTATGACTAATTTGTATCCTATTTGAAACATAGGAAACAAATCGTTGAAATCGAATATACAATAGAAAAAATTAGATCCGACTGCAAACATTATCACATATCAATCCTCCAAGGAAGCGTAATAGGGTGCTTCTCATTTCTTGTTTACGTAAACGACCTTCCAAATAATACAAATGAGTCATGCGTCCTATTCGCGGACGACATATCTGTACTAACCTCATGCGAATATAACACCAATTTAAATGAGAAATTAAATTCCATACTAAATTCTACCATTAATTGGATGACTGAAAATAACCTAGAAATTAACTTTAATAAAACTAAAATAATATCATTCCATCCCCGTCAAAAATCACAAATAAATATAAACTTTAACTTTAAAATAATAAATTAGAAGTAGTTGATAAATTAAGCCTATTATGCATAAAGATACACATATAAATTGGAAGTCACATATTCAGAAAGTAAGAGCTAAAATATCAAAATTTTCATAAACCCTCCGCGAGATCAAAAAAAAAAACACAGACCTTAAAACCGTATTAGCCACGTACTACGCGTATGCCTATACATGGCTCAAGTACGGAGTAATTTTATGGGGCAACAGTACTGACGCACTCACACTATTAACCCTACAAACAAAAATTAGAATCCTAGTTAATATAGAAGCCGACGATAGCTGTAAACCCTACTTTGAGGAACTTAAGATTTTGTCCCTACCCTGTCTCTATATATTTTGTAAGTTCGTGCGCAAGTACCCCGAATTCTTTACAAAAAGAGAAGATATACAAATGAAAATTACTAAGATTATTAATTATGAAAATTATTAAGACATAAAAAAGATTTTACCAAAATCGCGTCTAAACATTCTAATAGTACCTTTGTCATGTCCATAAAAATGTAGAACAAGTTACCTGAAACAATAAAGAATATTAGTAAATAAACCATATTTATGAATAAATTGAAGCTTTTCCTTGCGACGAAATGCTACTATAGTATAAGCGAATACTTTAATGATAAATTTCCAACTTTATAAGTTACAATGTATGTACATATATATATACATGCTATAAATAATATGCCAAAAAATAAATAAAAATACTGTACGGACACTATTAATACGATAAATAAATATAAATAATAATAAGTAAATAAAGAGTAAAGTAAGAGTTATAATCCTTACTAATATTATAAATGCGAAAGTAACTCTGTCTGTCTGTGTGTTACGCAATCACGCCTAAACTACTAAAACGACTTTAATGAAATTTGGTACGGACATAGTCTAGAGCCTTAGAAAGGACATAGGCTGCTTTTCAAGGCGAAAAAAAGGTTGTAAGTGGTTGAAATAGGGGATGAAAGTTTGTATGGAAATTACGACATTTTTAAAGCTAGAAACTTGAAACTTATTTTTTAGACTTTTGATTAGATATTAATAAATACGACATTCAAATTATGTATGAATTTTATTTCAAAATAATTAACCTAAAAAATTAAAAATGCTGCCGAAAGTCACTATTACGCGTGGACGAAGTCGCGGGAACAGCTAGTATTTTATAAAATAAATGGTTTTTAGAATGTTATTTAGTAAATAAATATACACACATAATATATTTTTTTTTATATAGTTGATAGGCTTGCGTTTGACCATAATCTCACCTGATCTTAAGCGATGATGTGGTCGAAGATGGAGCACGCTTACCTAAAAGTAATCTATTCACTCTTGACTTAAAGACTCCCAGGTTACTATCAGGAAACACAGACTCCGGCAGGGAATTCCACTCCTTAGCCGTACGCACAATGAAAGTATTCCCAAAACGTTTCGTGCGTATGGGAGGGATGTCCACCATGTAACGGTGGCGCATCGCCGTTTGTCTTGTAGTCCGATGATGGAACGGGCTTGGCGGAATAAGACTGTGCAATTCAATCGCACACTCCCCGAAATGTAACCGATAGAAAACTGACAGGCTTGCAACACGTCGCCGATGCAATGCGATGCGATGATATTAGCAACATACCTTACTAATTTCTATCACTACATAGTATAAAACAAAGTCGCTTCTCGCTGTCTGTCCCTATGTATGCTTAGATCTTTAAAACTTAGCAACGGATTTGGATGCGCGGTTTTTAATGGATAGAGTGATTGAAGAGGAAGGTTTTATTGTATAACTAGCTTTTGCCCGCGACTTCGTCCGCGTGGAATAGTTACTTTGGGCTAACGTTAAATTTAACCCCGATTTTGAAGCATTCTTCATTGGTGCTCCGCTCCTATTGGCCTTAGCGTAATGATATATACCCTATAGCCTTTCTCTATAAATTTACTATTTAATTAAAAATATTTTTTCAATTCGAACCAGTAGTTCATGAGATTATCGCGTTCAAACAAACAAACAAACTCTTCAGCCTTATATTATTATTATAGATAGCTGTTGCCCGCGACTTCGTCCACGTTTCCGTCGTTTTTCGTAAAAAAAAGTAGCCTATGTCCTTCCTCACGGTTAACTTTCGTAATTTAGTAGGTAAATATAATATGTTAATCTATAATACTGTTGAAAAATATCGCAATACCGAACCGCACAATATTATTGTTAATAGCTGTGCCCGCGACTCCGTCAGCGTGTAACTCCTTGTGTGTTATTAAGTTAATGTATTGGTAATATTGTTTAGATCACGTTCACATGAGGCTTAAGTACCTATAGAACGACAATACTTCAGCGCAAAGCTTCCAGGTAAATTATGTTAAAAGTTGACCCGTCCGGCACGTGAACATAAAGATTTCTAGAACTGCTAACCCGGGAAAGAGCGACATACTGACCATTCGAGAAACAACTGACACCGAGATCTACTCCAGCAACACGAAGAGTCTGCCCTTGAGCCTTATTAATTGTCATTGCATAACACACCGATACTGGGAATCGCGTTCTTTTAAATTGGAATGGAAAATTATTTGCTATTATGGGAATTCTGGGAATAAAGACGGTTTCTCCTGCACCGCAACCTGTTAAAATTTGAGCCTCGAATATATTTTGTTGCAACTGGGTTACTTTTAGCCGAGTTCCATTGCAAAGTTGTGGTGGTTTTAAATTTCGGAGCAGAATAATAATCAGAAAGCTTCGAACTGCTAAGCTATCGGGAGTTACACGTGTTATTGTGAGTCAACCATAAAAGATAGATATATGCTGTCGTGGGATATTTTTTATATAATTTTAAAGAGAACATTTCCGTCATAAATGATTTCTGTGTAGCTTTAACCATTAAGGTAGAACACGCGACGGAAGCTTAAAAAATGGAGTAACTTCTCCCGTTTTCCCAACATTTCCCTTCACTGCTCTGCTCCTATTGATTGTAGCGTGATGAAAAGTATACTATAACCTGCTCAGGAGTATGAATATTAATTGTACCAAGTTTCGTTAAAATCCGTCGAGTAGTTTTTGTTTCTATAACGGTTATACAGACAGACAGACAGACAGACAGACAGACAGACAAAAATCTAACTGATTGCATTTTTGGCATCAGTATCGATCCTTAATAACCCCCTGATAGTTATTTTGGACATATATTTCATGTACAGAATTGACCTCTTTACAGATTTATTATAAGTATAGATAAGTTAAGGTTTTATGTAAATTGGATGAAATACGCCGATATTTGTTCAACGAGTCCGAAAATTCGAGCGATCGGGAGCTTTAATCGGAAACGCTGTCAAAACCTTTTGAGTTACTTAATTACTTATATCGGAACAATGTATGGTGGGATTGTTCCTATTTTATAGAAGTACAAAAAGTCCGCGACGGCATGTCTATCTCCCAAGGATAACCCACAATAACCATATTTTTCTTTTACAAATTACAATAAAATGATGGGTTATTTACGAAGCTATTTTTAACAGTACAGTATTATTTCTTATCCAATTAAATACCTCAGATATGTTGAGCATTTAATGTAGATTTAAATTGCTTTGTACACTATATCAACAAAATGAATATCTTATGAGTTATCGTAAAATAAAAATTACCGGACGAGAAATTAATTAAGCAAAATAATATAAGCAAATATAAACTCTATTACCCGAGCGAAGCCGGGCCGGGTCGCTAGTAATGAATAATTATTAATATTTTAAAAAAGTATCACATTAAACACGCAGTGTTCTTCCTCCTCCCTTCTACACTGGTTTATGCTATGCCCGACAGGGACCATAATTGTGACTTATATAACTATACATAACAACTATATAACATTATGGTACGCAATAAAGAATTGAGAACTTCTCGACTTCTCGATCACAAGTTCGACCCCTTAGCCATTAGGTTATTTACATGTATAGATGTGATCCGCAAACGAAAGGAAATCCCAGCAACATTTTCTCTCAATACTCAATCAAATAGTTGCGGTTCTACGGGTGGAGGTGTTAAATACGGATCCCTAAGGTGCATTGTCGACCTTGTGAATTCCTACGTGTTTACGCCAAGTGCATGGAAAATGCAGCGTCAACACCCATCCAGCCACGAGCCGCCGACTCAGCGTATTCAACAGTAACAATAAGTATTTGATATGCATTCAATATTCTAACACATAATTAGATTCACAAAATTATTCTAATAAAAGTTTTGTTTTAATTAAATTAGTTTGAAATCACTTTTTTTCGATCCAGTCTGCATATTACGTAATTAACATAGTATATAATATAGTAGAAACATTTGTTGGTAAACCTAATAAATAATCTCTAACCTAATCCACACCGACAAAATCTATCTCCCGTCTCAGCCGAAGGAGGTATGTCAGATGAGGATGGCAATCGGTGTGATACTTTTATGGATGTACTAGGTTAAAGTCATGTTGATAAGTTGATAACGCAACATTTATATTGTGAAATTATGTCGTGTTAGGTAGAAAAATACACAGGAACTTGCTAGTAGGAAAATGGTAGTTGCGACGTTTCAATGGACGAGAAAATGACACAATACTTGAAGACAAGTAAGGTCGCATACAGCATAATGCGTTAGCAATTTAATTAAAAGCAGTTGCTTGCGTTTTCTGGCCATGAGACCTTAATGATTTAATTATATCATCTGGGTCAAGTTTGTTAATGAAACTACAAGAAAAATCTACAGGAAAAAATTAGTAAGTATTTTTCCTTTTTCTGTTCTACCACCATAGTCAGCAACTTAATCCGGTTTGGTACCTACATATTCTTTTTTAAATTTATTCGTTCTCTTATGTATGCACAATATTTTTGTTTATTCACTTAAATAAAAACTAAGTAAAACTAAAATATGTCGTCCATAAATTTATACGCTTTGCTGTCCACCGGTAAAGTGCTCTAAAGACTGGTAGCATTGCCACATCTTTGTCCAAGGTAAAAGCTAGCCCTTGGGTCACGTGAAGTATAATTTCTTCTCGAAAATATATTTTTAGCCGTTTAGAGTTGAAATGTTATACGTATTTTTACGTCTTTTTTAATCATTTTATAGAATGTGAATATAAAATAAATAATTTACTAAAGCGCATTTATGTGAATAAGTGTAAGTATATGCATTTGATACGGAATGCGTTTTATCGATACTACACTAGGTAATCGAAAAAAAAAAAACTTCTTCCGCTTCTGTAGTTGGGAAACATACTATAGACCAATGAGTCGGTTCACCGGTCACAATGCAGATTTTATAGCCAACAGTTTTGTTCCGCTACAGGACCGTCTTCGTTTATCTAAATTTATACCCACTCTACTCATGTGTTCCTCGAACTAAATGGTCCGTAGATTGCGACTAATGCAAATGAGACATTACTGACGACAATTATGTGAAAATTATTGTTCCTGTCGATTCTTAAGTGAACTGAAGCATAATGTGGTCGTCCTCCACCCGCTTTAAAAAGGGTAATTTAATTAATGACGTTGAGCTATTTGGTAAGAGGGAAAACTAACACTGGAAAAAGCGTCATCCTATCTTTGATACCACAACACTTGCCCAAACTTCAAGTACACCGGTTACCTGGACGTGTACTGTAAAATAAGGATTAAATGAACCATTTGGCATAAAATTTTCCTGCAGTGTGTCCCTGTGCAAAAGAATAAAAAGAAAAGATCGATAAAATTCCTGTCGCAGGTCTGCTGGAAGAAATTTGTTTTGAAAAAAGCAGCACTTTTGTGCTCTTTTATCTTTATTTGTCTTTTTTTTCTTTTTTAAGTGTCATATGTGTGCATAAATAAATAAATTTTGACAACCTTACGAAAATGTATGGTTTTAATATCCGCTACTGATATTACAACATCTAAGCCAACAACTTAGATATCAGTTCGTTTTTCATCGTTCAAGTTCTGTATGTCAATAACGTATGCCAAATAGTTGTAATAGAGTAGTAGGTAGTTCTTGGATAAATACCTTAGCTTGACATGATAGCCTTAACCTTAAAATACCTTTCTCATCATAAATATCATAGTATGAGCAGGCCAAAAAACCGTTGTAGCAGTGGTGTCCCCAGTGGTTACGAGCAAGACTTACGAGTATTGTAAGTACACGGTTCGAACTAAAATTAAATTAAATTGTGTTATTTCCATCAGCAATTTTTGATCTAATGTACCGTCAGGCACAAAAATATTTACGAAAATAAATGTATATTGATTGTAAGTATAAATATAATATTAAATCATAATTACATTTATAACGTAGAAATGTTTATACATTTTAGAATATTTACCATTAATTCACTTGTTCGACAAATTTCAACGACATCAAAATATGGTGTTTCATCAACACAATAGGATTGGTTGTCGACCTTTTGAGCCTACATAACATAAACTAAACGATGAAATAATATACACGGTACATGTGATACACGCTATGAGAAACAATCTGCCGCGTATGTAAACAAGGTTTTAATAAAAACATTGTATTATTATTGTAAAGTTTTAATACGGCTTTAATGTGTTATAATTTTTATGTTCGTATCATATAATGTTCTTTGTTTGGACTCGTTTCCAGTGTTATTCGACGAACCATATCAGATACGATTCGAAGGAACAATATCACCATAGAACCAAGGAACAATATACATATTATATTTAACAATATATATATTAAATATCAAAAACAAATACACATTTACGATCTTTCCCTTTTTCAAACCAGAAGCAAATATCTATGAAAAATGTCTATGACCTAAGTACTCGTAATTACCTATTGAGATAGATTTCATCTAATTTGCTAAAAGTAAAGACAAAACCAATACGATACTTTTAAAAACACCATCGCAATTGAGCACCACAAAACAATTTGAAACTGAATTTTAAATTGAGAACAGTAACAAGAGTTAATAGGAAACTAAAGTTGCTGTTTTCAATTAGGGCGGTACAATTGCCGGTAGGTAGTCTGGATTTTCGGAGCAAAAGCAAAAGTACGTTAACTCTAGTAGAATTTTTGATACCTCGACCGGTTCAATAATCAGCCAGCGGACAATTCGCACGCGGCCCCAATGCGCGGTCACGCTTGCCTGACTCCCTACGAGATGGCCTCACGGCTCTTTTTTTAATAATCGACGAACTTAACGTACTTTTTACTATACAACAATTGATTATTTACAGAAAGTGAGTGATTTTGGCGGCATCCGGAATAATAGTTAATGTTGGACCTGAGAATGTAGGAAAAGTGACAATCTATCAAAGCATAGAAAGAAAAACATCTCCATTAGGTGCACACAAATAAGATAAAGAAAAAAGTGACAATCATTAAGAAAACAGTGCGTGCCTTACGGCTGCGCTGAAAAGATGCTGTCGTCACGAATTTTTCACGTTCTAATTTTTTTAGGACTGACAACGTGACATTTGGGTAGCACTCAGTCAACTCGTACATTACCTCTAATCAACCAATACAGTCTGGGGATGTTCTCAGAGTTCAACGGCCTTCTCATACGTTCACAAAGTGAGTTAAAAGATTGTAGTATTGGTATTGGTGAAATAGTTGGCGTCAGTGCATGAACTAGCAAACATGTTGTGACGTGTCGTGGCGCTGTATTAACCAATCAGAATCGGCTCGTAGAAACCGTGCGTTATATTACGACAAATTTTGTAGCCAGTCATCTGCTTCCAAATACGTGACACAACACAATAATGTGAACGCGGCTCAAGAATTAGCGCTCACTGCAAATTACAGGGAATAGATGCAAACGCGATGTCTAAAATCACGCAAATGGTAGAGATTCCAACGTAGACTTAATACTTGGTGGTTTTCTTAACTACTGGTATTTTGCATCAATGTCATTTTGGAACATACTAACTACCAAGTCGTTTTCTTTGTTTTGAAATACCTAACAATAATAGGTATTACAATAACTGATACTGAAGCAATGTAGTATATTAGACAAACATGCCAAAAAATTACGAACAAATACGAACAGATTGTACACCTAAGAAGTGCCAAGAATTAATTCCCCAAGTCAAAAAAGAAGAGATACAATTTTTTAATTGCTCAATGTTGAGACCCTAAAATTTGAGCATGTGAACTCTAAAGCGACTGCGCAACACGTCCGCTAGTCTTAAGAATTAATTGGGATTGCGAGTCGCTTGCGCAACTAAAACGATCACGATTCGATCTCGGCACCTCGATTCTGTTTGAAAATCGAATCAACCAAGGGTCAGCTCCAATGGAATCGCGATGCGACGCGACTATCAACAATTTTGTTCATAGCAATACAATTTGAAACTTTATTTGTTACAAATAAAGGTGCACTTTCATTTACATAACTTACTCGCAGTGAATTCACTTACGAAAATGTTATCCTAAATTATTATTTTTCTAAACGTAGGTACGTAATTGTTGTTTTATTTGCATTTATGTGCAATAATACGTACCTATTTAGTTTTATTTATTAAGTAATGAATTCTATTTATAACCATTAAGTACATAGTTTAAATATAAAATAAGTAATATAGTACTGGCAATACATAAATTAAAATACCTACATAAGTATGTAAGAACACATCAGTAATTAATTGACGATACAGATATAACATTAGAAAGAAATTATATAGCAACATTCATTTGTCATTTATATTTACTTTAGAGGCTTTATTGGGTCATGCCTCTAAATAATACTTACAACATTAAAAATGTGTGTCTATACATTAAAATTTTAAACAAAAATAATAATGGAGGAGGGTTAAAAAACGGTAGTATGGAAGAAAAATAAAAATAAAAATTGGCCAAGTGCAAGCCAGACTCACCCATGATGGGTTCCGTAGTAACTACGCCAAATAACTTTTTTTTCATAGTGTTTGTATGAATTACAAAGTTATATTTGCGGATTTAGAAAATATACTGTATCACAAAAACTGCTGACCCGATCTCGTTCAAACTAATTTTCGTTGAAAGTATACATTACGATCTACAGCATATATTTTTTTAGTAATTTCACTCTATTATTATAGAAGTTAGAGGGGAGGACACACATTTTACCACTTTTGAAGCGTATATCTTTCAAATGATTAACTTTATGAAAAAGTCATTTTAGAAACCTTAATGTCATTTTTAAAGACCTGTCTATAGATACCAGACACGAATAGGTCTCATGAAAAAAAAAAATTCAGTTCTAGTTCCATGTATGGGGACCCCCCTTTATTTTAAATATTTTTTTAAATTTTCTTCTAAAATCGGAAAGCGGTTCACAGAATACATCTACCTACCAAGTTTTACATGTATAGTCCTAATAGTTTGTAACGTTACAGTTTCCCTGAGTAAAGGGAAATTGTAAGGTTACAATAACTAATTAGGAGGAAGATGACCAGGAAAAGAAATCAAAGTGAGGAAATGTAACGTTATTTATAAAATTTATACAATGTTCAATCCTAAGGCACAAGAGATTGTAACATTTTTAGAACCCGTTTATAAAAGGAATTATAAACATTTGCTGGAAACCTAAGAGCACAAAGAGATGACGGGAGGGTCTATGATAAGTGGAGCGGATGATAAAAGCGGAACGAAGAGGTGGCTGCAGGACGAGTGGTCTTCGCCGAATGGTCTCAGTAGCAGAATGAAGAGGGCAGCACGAAGCGGTGGCTGCGGACGGCTGGCCTTCAGTCGGTAGGCCTCAGCAGCAGAAAGAAGAGGGCAGCACGAAGCGGTGGCTGCGGACGGCTGGCCTTCAGTCGGTAGGCCTCAGCAGCAGAATGAAGAGGGCAGCACGAAGCGGTGGCTGCGGACGGCTGGCCTTCAGTCGGTAGGCCTCAGCAGCAGAATGAAGAGGGCAGCACGAAGCGGTGGCTGCGGACGGCTGGCCTTCAGTCGGTAGGCCTCAACAGCAGAACGAAGAGGGCGTCTGGAGGTCCGGACCACGGCTTGTGTGCGACCAAGCCGCTTTACTTGCAGACTTCTTCACTGTTTGTGTTCCAGGCGTAGACTGACCCGCTCTCCGTCATCTCTCTCATTACATTAACTTTCTAGCGTTTGAATTAGGTTCTAGAATGAAAAGAAAAATAAAAGTAATTTATCACGAGGTACAATATCAGTTACATATACGACCTAACCTAACTCCAGCAATGAATTAAGAAGAAAACTAGTCCTGTCACTAATGACTTTACAGAAACGTAAACAAACAAAGTATTGTATAAAAATAACTTAATATCAGAATATTAGGAAATTCTAAACCGTGAATGATGTTATAACGTAAGTGGAAACAATACAAGTTTCGGGGTTCCGTTTTTTACTATTCGGCTACGGAACCCTAAAAAGTTTGTCTGTTTGTACACTCTAATCTCCGGACCTACTAGATGGATTTTAATGAAATTTGGCAAGTAGAAAGTTGACATCCTGGAAAAACACATATTGTTTTTATCCCGGGATCCGAATACCGGGATCAGAATTTACGCGGGAAATCCTCCCACGCGAACGAAGTTGCGGGCAGCAGCTAGTAATAAAATAAAAACTGTGTAAACATCTGACCATTTGTTCTAATAACCACGTGGCCACATTTAGCTATAAATAACGCATCACAAATATACTCACATCACCAGCAAGTATTAATAAGGAATTATGTAATGGTAACTGGAATTCTAACCACAGCATAAATATCCTATCATTAATAGTAATGTCAATACGAGACTGTGCCACAGTTTTCCTCTTATAAATTCCGTCATTTCAATACACATACCAGGTATACTCAATGATTTATATCGTGTAAGTAATATTTTTGTTGATTAATAAAAACTTTTTTGCAAAAAAATAAAACTGACTTCCATATCAAAACACTACAAAGTCAAAAATAATTTTAATTTCGGTAGTCGGTGTTATTGGTTTTGTATTTTCTTTTTTTTTCACACCGCCTTCCGAAATTAAAATTATTTTTGGCTTTTTTGTTTTGATATGGAAGTCGATTTTTATTTTTTTGCAAAAAAGTTTTTATTTTCGCGCTTTTTAGTGGGTCAATTTGTAATTAATCTAGTTATAAAAGCCAAAATGTCAACTACAAAAAACTAAAAACGCGCGAACAAAAAACACAATATAGAGTAACCGAAAATATCATCAATGTAAATATTTTTTTTAGATTTTTGTTGATTTTTCAGAAACGGCTTGTTCGATGTCGATAAAATTTTCATGGGACCATTTGGGAAGTATACCCTTTCCAACAAAAAAAGAATTTTTCAAATCGGTTGGCGAGCGACGGAGCTATGCCCGAACAAACATTAAAAAAAAAAAAAAACAAACAAACATCCGAATTGAGAACTTCCTCCTTTTTCAGAAGTCGGTTAAAAATATAATTACATAAACTTGCCTTTCCATCATAATTGCGGTACGACGCGACGGTGCATCGCTAGTAATAGAACCCTTATAGGATCTCTCTTTATCAGGATATCAAACCGAAACGTATTATATTCTCAGATAAGTTTGAACGGGACCCTCGATGCGTGAGCCCAACTCAGAACTGGCCGAGTTTTTTAAATATTTACAAATACTAAATTATACTATATAAAGCTAAATTACCACTCACTGACTCACTGACATAATTGTTCTCCCAGATGGTGGATGGGGAGGTGGGTATATTTTGACAGATTCGTAAACAAGTAACTCTGAAACCTACGGGAAAAGTGCCAAACCTCCCCTTTTCCCCCCCCTTCTCCCCCCTCCCTATCGTATCTCGGAAACTACGAGACCCGTATTTTTTTTTTTTACGGATTCGTATAGAGGAGGTTCGGTAAAGTAAAAGCCATTTTTCAAAGTCCCCCCCCGCCCCCCTTCTCCCCCCCTTTAGGCTGATCTCGGAATCTAAGAGACTTGGAACATTTTTTTTTTCAGATTCATTTAGAGGGGCAATGCTTTAGTCGAAATAATTGTGCAACCCCCCCCCCCCATTTACCCCCCCCCTTTTTTTTTTTTTTTTTTGTTTCACAAGCACGCGAGGTGCTTGCACCTCGCGCAACACGCAAATACTTGATTTAGAGGGGCAATGCTTTAGTTTTTTTCACAAGCACGCGAGGTGCTTGCACCTCGCGCAACACGCAAATACTAGTATAAATATAAAGGCGCTTAGCCTTTTAACAGGATCTATACAGAGTTGATACGACCGAGCGAGGGGCTTTCCTTTAAACTGCGTATACTAGGTACCATTTTCAAGCTTTGTACCAAAAATCAATTAAAAATAGGAGAAATAGGAGAAGTAGTTTTGTCGCAAATGATTTTGATGAGATGCACCTTGAAGAGATAAATCTGACCAAGACAAGAGATAACACACGCCGCGCTACGTTGCCACTTTGTTACCTAGGTTTTTAAGGTCAGTCTCATTTATTTACAAAGGATGGTTGCGTTTTACTCTGACTTGACAGCTATTTAGTTTGTATGAAAAAAAAATTTCTTTGGCTCTTTATTTTTTAACTGTATCAAATTAACACTAAACACGTATAGTATACGTAGTGTAATTTAATGCCCCTCAGTCGTATCAACTCTGTATAAGATATATTTTATTTTATTTATTTATTTATTATATCAAAATTTAAGGATATATTATTGTTAATAATTCAAAACCAAAAGAGTCTTTTAATTCATGCGACTTTTGTTTACTTAATTAGTTTTCCTAATTTAAAGATATACCAAAGACAGAGAAAATGAAACAAATCGACACTGAACATTAATACAAACCTACAATAATATTTTTTTTTAATCCCTCAATGTCAAACATCATTGGTGATTACGTGACCGACATCTCTTAAATTACAATAATTAAGAGAACTAAAATGAGTCAATTCACGAACAGCTGATATGTGCCACCTGCCTCGGAGTACTACTGGCTAAGATGATGGAGCCGCAAGAGATTGTTCTTCAAGATAAACAACGTGTGCTGGGGGCGAACCTTGAACGGGTTTTCTTTAACCTAGAGATTGTTTAACTGCCGTTTGTTGGTCTTTGAGCTAAAGGCCTGCTAAAGGCCGGTTCATGTAAAACCACAAAACAGTTGGGAATTATGTAGATTGATAGATTTCCCGAAATTTATGTCAGTCTAGTCCATAAAACTGGCCCGTTACTTAGTCCGCTCTACTAAAACAACCGTGTGAAAAATAATTAGTGAGTATTTCTATTTTATTTTGGATGAACCCGCTCTTGGTGGTTAGCCATCACATATCATATTGCGTTTGTATGATCTGTGTTAGCCATAGATTCCTGTTCACTCTTAATTTAAAGGCCAAGTAGGTATTAATTTTGCCTTCCACTTACATCCATCGTATTTTCTCAGTTTAAGTCTATTATCTCAGTAAAATACAACCATTAAAAAGTTCCTAAGACACTCCGAGATACGTAAATAAAAAAAAAACACAACTCAGAAAAAAACGAATCCCGAAATGTTAGTTTGTAGCAAGATTTTGTTCTAGTTTCAAACCGAAATTTTACCTAAAATATGTAATACTTTTTTTATTCTCTACAAGCGTAGGGAATTTAAAAAACTGTTATTCCGAATTTGAACATGGCTGTCTTTAAAATAAGAAACATCGATCAATAAAAACCTACTATAGACTGACGTGTCTGTATCATAGTTCACTCGGTATTGTTAAAAAAAGTTATTTAAAAAATCTAAAAAACCCGACTGCTCAACTGAAATGCAAGGAACAAGCACATTTTTATTTTAAAAAGTGTCATGCAGGCGGGACCCAATTGAACGTATTTTTTTTTTAATTGGCGGGTCCGCCTGCTTTTCACTTTTTAAAATAAAAATGTGCTTGTTCCTTGCATTTCAGTTGAGCAGTCGGGTTTTTTAGATTTTTTAAATAACTTTTTTTTCCAACTTTTCAGTTAAAATTAAAATATTAATTAAGATTTTTTTAATTTTCCCGGTCGTGTCACATTGGCACCCCACCGGATTCAGAAAGTGAAAGAGCTCAAGTCCATATTTTTAAACTTTCTCTTTGTACTATTTTTGCTAGTATTACACTAATGATAATTATGATATACCTTTTAGAAATCCTTGTGATAAGCCCTTTAATTTGATACCCATATTGTGGTATTCGAAAAAAAAATTTTTTTTTTTTCACTATTTATAATGACTTCGCACAGCCGCCATGTTTGATTTTTTCAAATGTCACCTATCTAAGAACACTTGGGCTGCTAAGACAAATCTAGCGATACCTCAATTATGTGAATCCGTTCAGTGGTTCTGGAGATATGAGGTAATAAAGAATATTACAAACATACATACATACAAGATACGCGCGAAAAACATAACCCTTCCTTTGCAGTCGGGTAAAAAAACTTTTTATCAAAATATAAATCCGACTTCCATATCAAAACACTACAGAGCCAAAACTACCTTTAATTTCGGTAGTCGGTGTTATTGGCTTTTTTTAATAGTTGATAGGCTTGCGTTTGACCATAATCTTACCTGATGTTAAGCGATGATGTGGTCGAAGATGAAGCACGCTTGCCTAGAAGTAACCTATTCACTGGTTTTAACTATCAGGAAACACAGACTCCGGCAGGGAATTCAACTTCTTAGCCGTACGCACAATGAAAGTATTCCCAAAACGTTTCGTGCGTATGGGTGGGATGTCTACCATGTAACGATGGCGCATCGCCGTTTGTCTTATAGTCCGATGATGGAACGGGCTTGGCGGAATAAGACTGTGCAATTCCATCGCACACTCCCCGAAATGTAACCAATAGAAAACTGACAGGCTTGCAACACGTCGCCGCTGTTCTAGGCTCTGGAGACAAGTCTCGACCAGTTTCTCGTTGCCGATGAGCCTTATGGCCCGTTTCTCTATAGACTCAAGTGCATCAAGCTGGTATTTGGCAGATCCGTCCCAGAGATGAGAACAGTACTCCATACACGACCGAACTTGCGCTTGATAGAGGTTGAGCAGCTGTTCCGGTGTGAAGTACCGTCTCAGCTTTGCTAGGATTCCAAACTTTTTGGCAGCCAATTGAGCCTTAGCCTCGATAAACGGACCAAAATTAAGGGTGGATGTCAACGTAACCCAAAGAAGCTCAATGCGATCAGTTATTGGCACAGTTACATCACGGAAAGAAGAAGCCGGTTGAAATTGGCTCCTTTTTGCGGAGAAAAGACACGCCTGGGTCTTGGTAGCATTAAACTTGACCAAGTTGGTGTCGCCCCACTCAGAGACAGCCTTCAAAGTCAAGTTCAAGCGCCCCACCATTGCCTCTCGGAGAGACTGGACTTGTGACCCACCAGCTCGCGCGCTGGACACATATCTCTCAGAAACTGTGCTGTCGTCTGCATACCCAAAGGTACCGGGCATTAGCAGATCGTTATATGCAGCAAGAATAAAGTTGCTGAGAGATTAAAGTTATTTTTGGCTTTGTAGTGTTTAGATATGGAAGTCGGTTTAATTTTTTTCTAAAAAGTTTTTTTTCACGGTTTTTAGTGGGTCCGTTTGTAATTTATCTAGTTACAAAAGTCAAAATGTCAACTACTTATCACCTTTTACAAAATATTGATTTTCCCGATGCAGAACCGTTAATTTTTGAGGAGTTCTGTTAATACTTCACCATCAGCTCTACTTCACTTCTTCGTAACGAGCATAAAGTGCTTCAACATCCATATTCAAGTTATCGAATCGCAATCCACGAAATAATTATTATTGAGTAGTTTCGGTGGCCATCTGTGGGAAGACCACAGATGGCCACCGAAACTACTCAATAATAAGTATTTCGTGGATTGCGATTATAATAAACATCAGTTCCACTCATTTGCAAGCAAGCAACTGCACAAGCTACTATAAGTAATACCCAAAACGCCATAGGTGTGCCTATAATATTTGAAGATTTCCCTCGATTTCTCCATAATTCCATCATCAGATCCTAACACGATGACAACGGGACCAACTAGAAAGTATACCTTCTCAAACTAAAAAATAATTTTTCAAATCGGTCCAGCCGTCTCCGCGTTATGAGGTAATATACATTAAAAAAAGTTCAAGACGAACTGAGAACCTCCTCTTTTTTTGAAGTCGGTTAAAAACGGAAATCTTCCGCTCTATTTGCAACAAAGAAGCTGACAATTTCAATATTGCATTACATACAACGGCATTGTCATACATATCGTTAAAAGTGAAGCTTCTACCAGAAAAAACTTTTTTGCAAAAAAAATATAACCGACTTCCATATCAAAACACTACAAAGCCAAAAATTATTTTAATTTCGGTAGTCGGTGTTATTGGTTTTGTATTTTCTTTTTTTTTCACACCGCCTTCCAAAATTAAAATTATTTTTGGCTTTGTAGTGTTTTGATATGGAAGTCGGTTTTATTTTTTTTGCAAAAAAGTTTTTATCTTCGCGCTTTTTAGTGGGTAATTTGTAATTAATCTAGTTATAAAAGCCAAAATGTCAACTACAAAAAACTAAAAACGCGCGAACAAAAAACAATGCAGAGTAAACGAAAAGATCATCAATGTAAATCTTTTTTAGACTTTTGTTGATTTTTCAGAAACAGCTTGTTCGATTTCGATAAAATTTTCCTGGGACCATTTGGAAAGTATACCCTTTCCAACAAAGAAAGAATTTTTCAAATCGGTTAGCAAGCGACGGAGTTATGCCCGAACAAACATAAAAAAAAAACAAACAAACATCCGAATTGAGAACCTCCTCCTTTTTCAGAAGTCGGTTAAAAAAGGAATACGTTTTTACCGCCAAAGAACTGCAATGAGTTCCAGATTATAAACTGAAACTACGTTTGTGAAGTTTTTAATGCCATATTTTAGTCTATGGTTTAGTTTAGATAAAATCGTTTTTAAACAGTTAGCTGCATTTTTTACCCGACTGCAAAGAAAGGGTTATGTTTTTCGCGCGTATCTTGTATGTTTGTAGTATTCTTAAAAACAGGGAAAGAAAATTGTACTAAATTTCATTCATCCTCTTATAATACTTACCGAAAATACTGAACTACATCTGTGTTTACACCATTGAGTTTGTATATAAAGCATTATACATCTTTTTGAAAAAGGAATACGCATTTATTATGCAGTTATGATTATTAAATAAAATTACGAAAACCGACGAGGCCGTATGAGCTTGATGCCTTTGCTGTTCCGACAAAAAATATTAGTCTAGGAATTTGCAAGTTCCTCAGACGCAAGAATAGAGAAATACTCAAATCAACTCATCAACAATAAATGTACAAAATACAAATTTAACTCTCTCTATCAATAATTGGACCAATGTTTCGAATGTTAACTTTTACTTTTAATTGTCATTATTTTTAATAAATGCTTATCTCATATTATTATTGTGTTAATTTTTTCGCAAATGGTACGAAAAGTAGAGTATTTTCCTCGGTGATAAAACTGTCTTAATCTTGGGTGATCTTAAATCCCTCGCTACACTCAGGACTCGTCTTAAATCCCTCGCTTCGATCGTGATTTAAGTTTTTTACTCGTTTTTTAAATCGTCACCCGCGACAGAAGACACTGCTTTATCCCTTTGGTTAATAATCTACTATTTATGGTGTAGCGTTCTCCTTATTCTTTATTTAAATTCAAAAGACTTGTTTCTATTAAGTTCAAGTTAAGTTTTTCCTGCAACTGAATGAGTATTTCATATAATTTGATTTAAATGTTTTTATTAGTAAACACTTCACACGGATTGTTGCAGATGTTGGCAATCCAGTATAGATGATATCAATACTAATATTATTTGTAAATTTGATAGTCTGTCTATCTCTTATGTTTCACGGCAAAACCACAGAACCAATTTTAATGAAATTTATCATTGAGATAGCTAGAATTTTTTTATTGATAATACGCTCGCGCTTGACCACCATCTCACCTGATGGTAAGTGATGATGTGGTCGAAGATGGAGAATAGAATACTTTAATTTTTTCAAAATCAAACCATCAGAGGTTGAAATGAAAGTATTATATGAATGAATCATGCGAACAAAGTTGCGGATATCAAATAGTCCTTGAATAAATTGTCAATGATATTTGTGCTTTCAGTGTCATTATGAAAACAATTGAATTGATTCATCTTTTCCCCATAGGTCATCGTTGAGTCAATTCTTGCCGAGAGCTTTGTGAACAGTACCTACTTTAAATTTGTTTATGGTCTTTTCTATTGATGCTTGAGACTAAATATCCATAGAGGTTAGATATTAAAGCTGCTGATGAATGATGCACTTACCTACTTTATGCGAACTTCTGATGGCTATATGTAACAACTACAGAATGTATACCTAAACAGAAGAGTGGGCCACTCATAGGTCGTATTTTTTACATATAATCTAAAATTGTGTATATAAAATACAACGTCTTGGTTTTTCCCCACAACATTAAAGTAATATCAGCAAACAGGAAATTCAGTTTTATCTCATTAATTATGGAATTAATTGTCAATATGACCTTAACTTTCACAATAAAGTAAACAGGTAAAACTGTAATTATCATATTTTCATAACGCATAGAACAAAGTAATCAGTTGTTCCTATCGGCATAATGTAAGGATGACACAACACTTCAGCAAAGGCATTAAATTCTATCAATATAAACACGTTTCAAATAAAATACGAGTATTTACATCAAGACGCATGAAAACGGACCGTTACCAACGGCAGCTGCATAGGGTCAATTGGTAGTGACCCTAACATTACAATCCGACCAATTTAAGACGCTTCGATACGTGGACACGACCATACCCAATAAAACACCATTACGAATCGGCGCGGTTGCATCTTGAAACATCTTGAATGTCTATTGCGGGCGATGGAGTATACGACTAAATTTGAAAGCCATCAGTTATAATCTTTTGAGTTCAACTTTCTGTTGTTTTTCATGATTGCCGTGTAATATCAATAAATGACTATTGACTAATAATATCAAGCCAGAAACACATGCCTCGCCTCGTTATTAAGCTGAAGAGAACATATGCGGGCTACCACGTGTTCCTAGCTAAATGAGCCCCCACTTCAAATCGGATCCCTCGAGAAAAAAAGTTTTTACTAAGAAATCCAAGTCGGGGTTGAAAGGCCTACTTGAAATTATGTTATTTAATGCGTTTTTAGATAGATGGTTTCCTTTGAAGTGGTTGTGAAAGGGCTTCAAACGCAAATATACAGAGTCCATAAAAAAACACAAATCTCGATCCTGAAAACATCTCATATGGAAATAAGCGATGAGATGGTCAAAAAGCCAAAATATAAGTGATGGATAACGTAACATTTCTATAGGTTTTCTCAATAGTGTGGATTCTCTCTCTCAATCTCAATCACTCAATCCACACATTACAGAGCTTTTATACGGTCCGCTTCGATCTGCTACCGCTGACATAATTTCTTCCTATCTGTATATACTCTAGCCTATGTCAATTTTCTCCAACAAACAATCGAATGACGAACAAAATTTACAGTTAAAGTTAACTTTACAAAAAATATACTACGTCCTGTTGAAGTTCGTACTATATACTCATTACAAGCAGAAGATAAATGGCAATTACATTTTAAGAGGTCCGCAGGGAACTAATGAGAGAGAACAGGTTGCCGTAACGGTGCCGGTTCGACGGCCGGCGGCCGGCCTCGAGATACTTCGGATATCAACATTAAAAAGTGCCTTGATAGCTTTTAAGATACTTACAACAAAGTGGCATACTGCAATATTCAATTTGTTGATCTTCAAACGGATTTGAAAGACATGCCTGATAATATTTTGAAAGTATATTTTAGAAATGCATATGCTTAATATTGATTGACGTGCGTTTTACGCATAGCTGTGTTTGCTTCAAAATGATATTAGCTTTGCAATTGCCTTGAGCTCTGACACAACCAGAAGGCATCGCAGCAAACCTCGTAGAAACTGGCGAGACTTGCTGGACAAATCTAACAATCACTGGTCCACTTTGGCCCTGAACAGAACAAGTTGGATGTCATGATGCCCAGCTGTGAGGTGATGCAAGATTAAAGTAACTATAGTGGCTTGACGTGCGTGTAAGATGGAATAAGGCCAAGGGAACATACGTCCGGGATATAAAGTCACTCATTAATTACGAAATTTAGGAAATGATTTTTTGATTGTGCGTACGGCTAAGGAGTGGAATTCCCTGCCGGAGTCTGTGTTTCCTGATAGCTATAACCTAGGGGTCTTTAAGTCAAGAGTGAATAGGTTACTTTTAGGTAAGCGTGCTCCATCTTCGACCACATCATCACTTGCCATCAGGTGAGATGGTGGTCAAACGCGAGCCTATTATCAATTTAAAAAAACCTAGAAACCTACAATTTGTCAGAAAGTTAGATTATGTATAAGAGATGACAGTTAAGAAACGGAAACTCTTCGAGTAAAGAGTTCAAAGTTGAAAGTTCGTAGGAGTCATACATTGAAAAGCGTAAGGTTAGTTTTATTATTTCCAAAGTCCAATTTCATTATTTCAGATAGTTCCTGTACAAAATTCATCATAATTGGTGAAACAGTTTGAAGGAAACAAAGTGACAGACATATACAACTGACATTTTTTTACAATGTAAGTTTGTATGAGCAGTAGAAAACAACCAACCATTTTAATTACCTACCTATACAAATTAATAGTAAGACCTTAATTGTCTAACCTCAATTCTTGTTTTGTTTATATAATTCGTTTATAGCGTGAGCTTGACAGGAATATAATTGAAAAAAAAAACATTCTACGGCATGGCGGCGAGTTTTCCCGCGTAAACGAGCACATGTGCGCGCGACGCGGGTTCCCAGTGCGCATGCGTGGGAAACAAGCGCGCCATCTTGCGCCCTCGCCTTTTTCAGCGGCGCGAGTTTTTGTTCAGTAAAAGTATTATCGAAGGCATGTTCTGTATTTCTTAAAAAAAAGACTTTTGATACATTACAATGCTTTTTTTAAATTATAAAATGGTAGTGGATCTAGAAAAGGTTTGAGTTTAAAATTCTTCGCGACCTACACTTAGTTATCGATTCTCGATATAAATAAAAATGAATTGCCGAAATGTATGCATGCGCGTCACTTCGGAACGCCTGCACCAAATTGGTTGATTCTTTTTGTTGTGTGTGTTATTGTCAGTACCTATAAGATTCGCATAACAGAAAAAGTGTCGGTACGAAGTTCGCCGTGAGTAAGTTTTTAACTTAATTGGTCAATGAATAGAGTCAAATATAAATGCAATTAGTTTTGCCTAAAAGAAAACAAATTATATTCACAGATGACTGTAAATAAATTATAAAACATTAACAATGGAACCTCATTGTCTGAATGACTGGGTAGTGTTGTTTTCAAAGCAAGACTTAGCTGTGTAATAGATGATAGATTAACGAATAAATGTGTGGTTTAGGATGCACTAGCTAGATTAACTAGCGTTTGACAATTCGTCTTAATGGTTTACCGTCATACGAGAGTATATAAACTATCTTAATATGTGACCTAATGCTAATACCAGGGTCCCATAAAAAACAAAGAGCAATGCTGCTGGCATTGACGGGGTCCGACAGGGCCATTGCCTGCTGCCAGAATGTTCTAACGAGAGGCCGTGGACCTCAAGGGTAACTGAAGGAACAGGGTGGGTTTATAGTCCGTAGAAGTCTGACACTCCCATCGGTTCTCCCTAGAGCGGGCGCAATAATTTAGTGATTTACCCACCTAGAACAAGGGTCACAAAAAGCACATAATAAGGACAGTACCTACCTACGAGATATATACATATATATACAGTACGGCCGTTCTAACTTGGCGAGCGTGAAGTTAGGCTCTGCGAACTTTAGCGCTTGTGCAATCGTACAAAAATAAAGGTTTCATAAAAATAAATACCGTTAGCAGTTCTTATTCCTATTAACAACTGTTATTGGCATTTATTTTTTTTACACTGGCCAAGTTAGAACGGCCGCATTGTATATTAGAGGGACACAGACTCCAATAGGGAATTCTACTCCTTAGCCGTACGCACAGTGAAGGTATTCCCAAAACGTTTTGTGCATATGGGTGGGCTGTCCACCATGTAACGATGGCGCATCGTCGAACAGGCTTGGCGGAATAAGATTGTGTAATTCCATCGCACACTCCCTGAAATGTAACCGATATAAAACCGATAGACTAGCAATAAAAATATAAAACCGAATCAGTTGTGACTCGACTCAATATGGCTGAGAGGAATTTGAATTTGAAGTTAAAGCTAGATTCTCTTTCGAGGGTCTTAATGGACCACTAGACGCGGAAAAAGTAAGTACGAAGGAATACTTCCTTTGCCCAGTAGAACCATTTGGGCAATACTTAATTTACTTAGTTTACCTCTTAAACATTTAGTTTGATCGTATCATTTATTTTGTTAAGAATTTTCGTTGCAACAATTAAGATAATGATCGCTTTAGTAGCACGGACATCCGTCTAGAGCGTCGATGACTTCCGAACTCCGCAGCGTCAGACGCATTAATGAACAAGAGAAGAACACTGCACTTTCATTCATGCATACTGGTTGAACTAATGCCAACGCACTGTAATCTCGCGAGACGACGCCCGAACACGAAACGAGCCGAACGCTAATACAACTTACGAACCTTACGACCTTATGACACACTCTATTTTTAATGGCTAATAGGAATCACTTTTGTACTCGATCTTACTTTTTCTATTGACATATTTTTGATCAAGATTCTTTTGTGAAGCTGTATTTGCCGATAGCCAAAAAAGCATACTGATATTTTTTTCTCTTTGACAAATATTATTTTGTTGAGAATTAATAAATAGAATAAACAACAAATCATTACTAACGAGTACGTGCTATCAAAATCATCAGGTATAATAAAGCTATATATAGCTATACATATATAGCTATTTACAGCTATACATCGCTATATACAGCTATACATAGCTATCAGGTACTAAATGCATAAAGTGCATTCATGTTGAGTCTATCGAGTTACAACATGATTGATTCTCTTGTCATCCGTCTCCTGCAACTTGTAACGTGATGTTCCTATAACAAGATAACTTTATTGGCGTCAGCATGGGTTTATCCCGCACAAACCCTGATCCCGTGGGAATTCCGGGATACAAGGTAGCTTGTGTGTGTGTGCGTGCGTGTTATTCCAGAAGTTCAGCTATCTACAATTCTACAAACCAATTTTATTCAGATCCGTTCCGTAATTTACGTGAGAGTAACAAACATATAATAATATTAGGAAGATAACAACTAAGATTATGACTATAGAAACTATTTGTAAGACTATTTCATTTTGATGATATACCTGCGTTTGACTCCGTCTCACCTGACGGTAAGGAATGATGTAGTACATCTTTATGAAGTATGCTTACCTAAAAATATTCTATTCACTATTACCTCAAAGACAGCCCAAATTATTAGAAATCAGAATAAGATATAGCTATCAGAAAAGCCAGATTCCGACCGGGAATTCTGCTCTTTACCTGTAAGCAAAATTAAAGTACCTATTCCCAAAACGATTTTAGAACCCGGAGGGATAAACCAGTCAGAAAGACTTTTTTTTTTTATTTGTATCACAGTTGAGCTCGCTCTTGACTCCGATTACGTCTGATCGACCGAAGATGCCCGAGCCCAGAAGATGCTTATTCACTCTTGGCACACACATTTAAAGGCTGACGTGTCACATGTGGTAGGGAATACTGAAAGCTGCAAAGAGTTCTACACCTTGGCTGTACGCACAATAAATCTAGAGAAGCGCATAGTACAGACGCCAGCACATCAAGCTACAACAATCAAAATTTCTTTAATAGATTTTCAACTTTATTGTTGAAGAAATTAGGTTCAAGATTGATTCGGAAAATTTGACAGTTTTGGGTAGCTTCATGTGCTGGCGTCTGTGTCTACGACAAGACGACACCTTTGGTCAAAAAATATCATAGCCATCCAATATTCATACAATATTCTGCAGCAAGACAAAGGGATGTGCATATCGTACCGCTTTCCCAGCCGGTTGTCGTCCGGGCCGGACTGCACATCATCCGGTCAGACCGGCACGCACTAAGGCCTTAACATTGTACGAGCCCTGCATCCTCACCGATTATCATTCAAATTAACCTTTAAGACCGGCTGTTTTCTCTAAACGGGTGTCTTTACTACCTATCGTTAACTACGGTAAGCTTTCCGGCTTTTCAAGAATAATCTGCGGGAAAATTAATTAGCCAGTGAGGTGTGGCAAAAGTTATTAGCAAGCGGACACTCGTATTTTGCTATCCGTGTGATTATAGGTAAAGTACCTGTATATTATATACTTTTTAAGTTAACCATAAGTTTTTTCGGTTAATAGGTTCGCGTTTGACCACCATCTCACCTGGGGGCTAAGTATGAGTTTGCCATACTATTATCGTATTCGCCATATAAGTTTGGTGCATGTGAAAGAAACAAAGCGACAGTATTTGAAAACGACATAAGAATTTCAAACTCTTATTAAGCCAACACAGATGGTTAGCGATGATGTGGTCGAAGATGAAGCACGCTTACTCCTGCAGGGAATTCCACTCCTATTTTTTTTAACGTGGTAAAATTATCAAATAAGTCCCACGACCCCGGCAGGCTTCGGCCCTCTGCAGAGGGGGCCTCGTCATGTTGCTGACGCTCTTTGAGGCGCGCGTGGAACACAACGCGCCGTCGACCCGGGCATGGTCCATGGTCGGACAGCGAGTTGCCCTTTACTCGCTGTCCGCATGCCCGCGCCTACGGTGGCCGGAGATCGTCGGCCGACGTCCGACGCCGTGGGCGTCTACCACTGCGGCTAGGCTGGAGCAGGGGCGTGCATAGGATTATGACAGGGCATGCGGCGGAGTAAAAACACACAAAAACTTCTTCTTTTATAGATTTTTAGCATAGCCACAGCCACGCATCGTAGCATGGTGGCGATGCGTGGCTGTGGCTATTCTAAAAATCTATAAAAGAAGAAGTTTTTGTGTGTTTTTACTCCGCCGCATGCCCTGTCATAATCCTATGCACGCGCCTGGGCTGGAGGGAGGACGCCATCCTCTCCCTCACGCGGCCCGCCTCCTCCTTCGGAAGCATGACTGCTTCGCAGAAGGAGGCGACCGCTTCCCACTCCCTCTCGCCCCGCAGCATGGCCTCGACCAATGCCGGGCGCGAGAGGTCTCCGCCTATCGCCGCCGTGAGGACACGTCGGTGCTCTGCCCAGGCGGGGCAGTCTTGCACCGTGTGCTCTACGGGAATTCCACTCCTTAGCCGTACGCACAATGAAAGTATTCCCAAAACAATATAAGTTTCAAAGAATGTGTTTTAAATTGAATTGAAAACATAGGTACTTACTTAATGCATGAAGATCTTATTTATTTAATTATCTTTACAAAAGTACCTACACACTTTTATTCATATCAATTTTGTAAACTAAACGAAATCAAAGCATAAAAAAATTCGTCCTCAACTCTGGCGGCTGGTCACTTACTCCAGAGACTGGCGGCATTACCACATTGCATGGCAATGCTTAGTCTTTGGCCCTTGGGTTACGGGAAGCGTAAACTAGCTATTACTAAACATATATAATTTAAAAAAAAAATCTTCTTGAAAATCAGCGTCGGTATCTGTTTAATCTTTCAGTAAGCACGTAAAGATATGCTAATGAATCAATATAAAACCACTACATAAATTTAGCTTGTGTTGAGCTTATTTTGTTCGCCGATTACTCAATACTAATTAGAACATCTACATCTGCCATTTCATTTTGTTAGCTTAAGTTATGCTTCGATAATTTGCTAATTAGTATATCAGAAATCCGTCTGGCGTCTATTGAATAACAATATATAAAAACCGACTTTCTATTTCTACAAAAAAAAAAAACTATTTACTTAGGTACCCAACACATTTGTTTGCAGATCTCATATTTTATTATTGCTAACACAGAATCCAAGTAAAGGAAATACTAAATAATATGGATGAGAAATAAGAATTAATGAAGGCACTTATTATTTGTTTGTATCGTTGAATATAGGAGACTGTTACAATATCTGTCAGTTTAAAAATAAAGATTTTTGTAGTCTATGGGTTGATTTTTGAATTTTGAATTCGGAACTATAAGCGCTTAAAAGACCTTTAATTAAAGCCAAAGTTTGACAGGTTTTCTGGTTAAATAATATAATTTTTATTGCCACAAATATACATACATCATTTACACAGATTGACAAGATGCTAACAATGCTGCAAAAGTCTGTATACAGATATAGTGAGCCCTGCCTCTCAAGCTAGGATATCCTGTATTTTGAGAGACAGTTTTCCGCTTAGAGATAAGAATCATACAACTGCGGACTTGTGCCAGCCTATTGTTATTGTGAACATACAGATTTACATATTAATACAATCTAAGAAAGAAGAGAAGTAAATTAACAATAACTTAAAATATTAAATAACTTAAAATAATTAAATAAGTAATTTTACCAAAAATGTGTGTGAGTATATGGAGATGTGTGTGTATGTGTGTTTATGGTGTGTGTTTAGCGAGTTTTTGTATGACAGTAGTGTGAGTGGTGTTTTTACAGAAGTGCCATGTTTAGGCAATGTACTTGAGTAGTGATTCAGTTTGTGCATAGTCCTGTTTAAGTAGCCATTCCGTCACCCTAGCTTTCAACTTAAATTTGTTGCAGTCGAGAATATTTAGTTCTTTATGAATTTTCTTGTATATGAATGTGCTTAGTGTAAAGAATTGGCGCTTGGCAAAAGCGGTCTTATGTTGTGTACCCGGGGTGATATTTTTTCGTTTGTTGGGATCAGACAGAGGAACGCTGGAGTGTCTTCTGAGAACGGATTGCAACACGAAAAGCTTTCGAACTGTTAGTACATTACAATCTTCGTAGAGTAGGGTTGTTGGATAGCGATAGGGTCGTCGTAACATAACTTTCAGTATTGCTCTCTGAGCTCTCTCCACTCTCAGAAAGTGTGTTATAGCTACACCACCCCAAACGGTGATGCAGTACCCAAGAACGGATTGACAGAGAGCATAAAACACCATCTTTAATGTTTCAGGGCTTGCTGAGACCCTAAGTGACTTGAAGATATGTATGAGTCTCAGTGTTCTCGAAGTTAGGGTATCAATGTATTTATTCCAGCGTAATCCGGCCATCTATTTGAACACCAAGGTATTTAACGTGATCAGTACGTGTGAGTGTTGGACATTGGCATGACGATGACAGCTGTAAGCAAGTGTGCGCTATAATTGAAAAATTGTGGTCTGGTGCGGTACTCTGACGGATGGGTCTCTCTGACGGATGCTTAAAGCTTGACAAATAGGAATTTCAAACTTTGAATTCAGAATTCGGAGGTACTAATCATTGTTTCCATTTCCCACTTTTACAAGGCAGCGAGATAAACCGTGCATTGAACAATTGTTCAATGTACTTTAATCAGCCCTTTTAATTAAAAAGGCTGATTAAAATCCTCCTCACGTGCAATCTTGGGGGACAATAGCCAGGGGCTATCTTGAGGTCTGGGCTATGGGAAAGGTCGTGAGTTGAACCCTGTCCCGTTGGTGCTTCGTGACTGATTCACCGACGCAGGCGCATACGAGCAAATATGGTTTGTAGACATTTGGTGCCTATATTGACATGGAGATTATATCTTTTTTTAAGTGACACGTACTGATTAGCTTTGTTGATTGATGTCTTTCAGATTGATATAAGAACTTTATAATAACATAACTGCCATTGATTTTGGTTTTGAATAAGATTTGACGTCCTTCAAAACGAGAAAGCTTTAAAATATTTATAGCTAAGTATATATATTTATTTATTTTAAAAATGTTGCGCGATCTAAAAGATATCGTAACAAAAAATCAAAACAAATCAAATTACGAAATTATTGTGAGCGACGGTTTGCATTTTCAATTAGGTGTACTTCTAAAGCACTGACTTCATAGTTTCATAATGAATGTCCGTTCAGCAAAACTGCATTTAAATAGATTAATAATGTAGACTTAGTTGGGACAGTACCTGCGTTACTTTAATGAGTTGCAATCTACTTTGAATTATAAGCAGGCACTACAAATAATATTATGTATTCCTGTCTATACTGTTTAACGTTACTCGGTGTGTCTGTGTGTACCTACGTTGAAAGAAAAGTGTGTAACTAAAAAGGGGCTGGATAAATATATAAATAAGTGCTTTTTTGAATTTTCTTAACGTATTTTCCTGTAGTTTTCACAGATAGGCAGATTCTAATTGGGAGATGATTATAGGTTATATTACTTACAAATCGTATGAATATCGGAGAAATGTAATCGTCAAAAGCTCAATCCAACGCGGTCAAAGTCGCAGGCAGCTATTATTGATAAATTAAAGTACAATCAAACAAAAGGTACGAAGGTTCTTTAAATATGCAACGGTTGGTAATGATCAACTTACAGTTGAAAAACTACTGTTGAATAAAATGAAATATAAAACTAAAAGCAGTTTTATATTTCATTCTTTTTTTGAAAAACAAAAAGTAATTAATATCTTGCAATACTTTATTTCAGCCTAAATTATGGCGCATTTACTTTTCTCGGTACCTACAATATGGCTGCTGCAACATTCTCGATCACAATATCGTTTTACTGAATGCTGTTCTCGTGTATACCATCGTGCTTACAATATGCAAATATCGGTATGCAGTGAACGGAGACCAACCGTCTCATTTCCAGACAACTAGCACCCATAAAAACCCACGTTCACCATTGGCCGATGATGTGATGGTACACCTTCATGATTGGCTTTAATAAATCTCCTATTCTTAAACCTATTGGATATTCATCTTCCCGCTACTTATTTTATTTTGCATTTTTTTACAACAAAAGACTTTACTGTTAAGGTAATAAGGTATAGGCTGCGCGCTCTCCGTTAATTTGTTTGTATTAAAACGTTCACTGAAATTGGTGTGGTATTCGAAGCACGCGTGCGATCGCTTGTACGGGATACCCATGGAATACTATATGTCAGGCTAAAGCCCTGTACGGTCTGCATTCAGATTGTTTTAGTTATTTTAGGATCAGCTTAAATGGTGCTCATTGAATGCCGTTTGACTAAGATGGTGGTTCTACTCTTTGGTTTTGTGAAATCTAGGAGCCTGTTCGATGCATATAAACGCAGATTGCGTTTATATGCATCGTGATTAAGCGCAAAGATTTTATATTACAAATTTATAACTTGTGACCAGGACTTCAAGATGTAACGTATGCATACTTCGAGAAAAAGGCTATTGTTCGTTTTTTATGATAATTTCTGGTGTCGGAGTTTTATCAATGTTATGTTTATTCAATCCCTAAGGCATACGTCAAGTCTTTGAGTATTTTAGTATGACAATGTTGTGTGGGTTTTATAAGGAAATGTGAATTAAAGCCTTTGCGGTTTTATAAAGTACTAGCTGTGCCCCGCGGTTTCACCCGCGTATAATCCTACTACTATTATTAATGTGTAATTTTATGCGTCAATCTAATGCGCAATGGATAGAGAATCGCGAAGTAAATATAGTTTAATTTAATAATATTGTCAAGAATACATTTAGAGTATTTTTAAACTGCTGACCCGATCTCGTTCAAACCAATTTTAATTGAAATTTTTATTAAGATCTACAGCATATATTTTGTTTTGGTTTTTGACTCCATTATTATAAAAGTCCCTCCTACTTTTATAATAATGGAGTCAAAAACCAAAAGGGGGTGGGTGAAACACATTTTACCACTTTGGAAGCGTATATCTTTCGACTGACTCGCCCATGAAGAATTCCGTAGCTATGCTTGCTAGCATAGATTAACGTAAAAAATGCTGTTATCATAATGTTTATAAGTACGACAAAGTTTTATTTGCGGATTTTGCAAATGTGAAAATGAAATCTCAAAAACTGTATCTCGTTCGAATCAATTAGTTAAAAGTTTTCATTAGAATCTACAGCATATTTTTTTATATATTACACTTTATTATTTTAAAAGTTAGAGACACATTTTACTACTTTGGCACTTCCAAAGTAGTAAAATGTGTCCCCAAATATATCTTTCAAACGATTGACTTTGACAAAAATGATTACATGAACCTCAGTATCATTTTTAAAGGTCTATTTATAGACGCCGACACCCGCATAAGCGTACAGGCTTGATGTAAAAAAAAAAATAGTTTTAGTTCCATGTATGGGGAGCCTCCCCTTAATGTTTTTTTTTTACATTATTTTCCCATAAAAATCGGAAAGCGGTTTGCAGAATACATCTATATATCAAGTTTGAATTCTGTAGTCTTAATAGTTTCGGAATAAAATTACTGTGACATACGGAAAGACGAACAGATAGAGATGACGAATAGTATAAGGGTTCCGATTTTTTGCTATTCGGCTAAGGAATCCTAACAACATCGCTTTTAAACTATGCCAACGTTGAATGTCTGACCCGTTTTTTCGGGTGGGAAAATCATCGAATGACTTCTCTCACTCTAAGTAGAGCGAGAAGGAGTGTTCTTCTACTGACTATAAGCCTACCCAGTTACTTCAGTTGCCCTTGCCTTCCGGGGCCGCGGTATCTCGTTACAACATACCTTTAAACTGAACGATGACATAAAAAATGGGATGAACAAAACAACACCCTATCAAAATTACTTATTCAACTAAAGAGAAAGTAAAATATAAATATTCAAATGTATAGATACAAAAATACACATCTGACGTAAAAGAAGCTGAAACAATTTTACATAGGAAGTCTTTTAGCCAAGAAGTCGTTGAGAGAAGTTGAATAATTTTAATTTTACATTTTCTCCTAAACTATAAGTCCAAATTATATACTGTAAAAGGCAAAGATAATCTTCATAAAATTGTCTTGATGATGAAATTACTTTCAAACGCAAATATTAATATGGCCGCATAATAATAATACTACAAAGACATTCCTTATTTTTTAAATATTTTCTTAACATAATTTGCCTTATTGTGGATTATTTATAAAAGTTAGATATGCAGTACCGCGGATTTTTTTTTAGATCAACATAAACTCTACATTTTTGTAGTACATGATCTTTACGTATAACTCAGCATTTCGCCAGCTCACGCGATTATAGTAATTTAGCGGCATATTTTCTTCCGACTTACTTCACCAATACCTTTATTGTAGGAAAACCGAGAGGAGTAGCGTAATGCTACTTAGCCTATAGCCTTCCTCATGAAACTGCCTATCATAATCAGAAAGAATTTTTGAAATCCACCCAGTACTTTCGAAGATTAGCGCGTTCAAGCAAACAAACAAACTTTTCCGCTTTATAATATTAGTATAGACTAGTACTCACGCGGGGCTTCGCTCCCGTGGATTCTATCACGGTAAAAACATAACTCTCCTTTTTTGCAGTCACGTAAAAAGTAGCCTATAACCTTCCTCAAGCTTCAAGCTACTTCCATATCAAATTGCATCCAAATCCACCCGGTACTTTCGAAGATTAGCGCGTTCAAGCAAACAAACAAACTTTTCCGCTTTATAATATTAGTATAGACTAGCTTCCGCCCGCGACTTCGTCCGCGTGGAAAAAAAAATCCCCGATTTTGAAACATTCTTCATTAGTGCTCCGCTCCTATTGGTCTTAGCGTGATGATATATAGCCTATAGCCTTCCTCGATAAATGGACTATCTAACACACAAGAATTTTTCAAATCAGAACCGTAGTTCCTGAGAATAGCGCGTTCAAGCAAACAAACAAACAAACAAACTCTTCAGCTTTATAATATTAGTATAGATGTGGCAAATTGCCAATCACGAGATGTTATGAATTTGTTATGGAATAACATTAAGTGTAGTTAATAGATTGCAAATTTTAATTGGGTTTGTAAATTGGAACTTATGTCATGATCCTCACACGTCTTTTCTACTCTTTTTACTTGTATTTTCCATGAATATACCATTTTTAGGGTTCCGTCACCGAATGGCAAAAAACGGAACCCTTATAGTTTCGTCATGTCTGTCTGTCCGTCCATCCATCCGTATGTCACAGCCATTTTATTCCGAAACTATTAGGACTATACATATGAGACTTGGTAGGTAGATGTATTCTGTAAACCGCTTTCCGATTTTAAGAAAAAAAAAATATAATGAAGGGGGCTCCCCATACATGGAACTCAGAGAGTAGTGGTTTTCTAATCAGTGATGGAACTGAAACTAAAAATATTTTTTTTATCAAATCTATATGTGTGTAGTATCTATAGACAGGTCTCTAAAAATGACATTGAGGTTTCTAAAACCACTTTTTCATAAACTTAATCGTTTAAAAGATATACGGTTCCAAAGCGGTAAAATGTGTGTCCCCCTCTAACTTCTATAATAATGGAGTGAAATAAGTATCTAAAAAAATATATGTTGTAGATTATAATGAAAACGAAAATTGGTTTGAACGAGATCGGGTCAGCAGTTTTTGAGATACAGTATGTTAAAGAATATTTGAAGTAAATTTAAATTTGATAACAATTCGCTCAGATTTTTATAAATAAAGTCTTTAAGTACTCAATTATTCGATCAGTCAATTAGTCTCAGAAATCGATGCAAACTGCACCGATTCAAGCTTTTTAAGTCCAGTAATCTAAGCTCATGTTTTAAACAAGCCCCATTAAGGTTTATTTTCGAGCACAATACTTAACTTTCCGTCCATAGCTCGCTTGTAAGAACCAACGTCTTACATAATAATAGCCTCTCAGTGTCATATTGTTAGTTATTTATAAACAAACGCCTTTATTAGCCTTTGTGCAGTATCTTTGGAAATTACTGAATAGTTTGGTGAAAAAGAAATATGTGTATTGGTTTCGATAAAAAACGTGCATAATATATCGCACCTTTAGAATTGAAGTGGCCTAATTAGAAATTTTAATAAAATTACTTTTATACACAGAACGACTTAAATACATGTGTATAAGTCGTTCTGTGTATAAAAGTCATTTTCTTAAAATTTTGAACTAAGCCACTTCAATCCTAAATGTGCGATATACTTTTTCATCACATACAATATGCATATTAACTATTCAACTTGCGTCAGCTCATCGATTTTTACATGAAATCTGTATCCGATTAGTCGACTCTTCGCCTGCCCAGAGGGTCAAAGAATCAGCATATTGCTATCCAACATGGCAAAGATGATAGTGCTCTCGGCATTTTTCTCATGAATAGCGATGTTAAATTATTAATACCCAATGCGCCACTTATAAAACCTCTTTTTATATTTCATTGGTACAAAATACTAACGATAGAATAAAAAAGATGTCTAAATTTCTTTTTTCTTTCCCTAATCCACTGTAGTCCTAAGTATTTTTCATACGAGTAATCGAGACGATTTTAATCGTATTCAGGTACCGATAGTTATCGACTTTGCAGAAAACGATACTTTTAAGTGTTTTTGAAGTAACATACATTATCAAGTTGATGATTGGACGGAAGCGTGTTATCTTGACACTGTCGACGTCAGCTACAAAGGTGGCAGTAACCTTTCGTGGTAAGACGATACGGTGTTACTCGGGTGCCGTTACACCATGACTGCCTGACTGCCATACTTCACATGCTCTCGCTCGCTTTTTGTGATGATTTTCAAATTGATTGTCTGTTGTTATGTACCTACGTACAGTAAGCTAGTTCAACCAGTAAATGCCGGCTTCTTGTAACGCTGAAGGGTAACCACAAACGTGAGTTTGACGGTACTTACACGTCATACTCCCATGCGCTTGTACCTAGGTCCCAATCGTTAAGATTCGCATGACACGTCTATCAAATTAATTTGTTCGGATAAATCGCTAGACTAGTGACGCAGTGATGCTTCGCACTCAACAACATCATCAAATAGAGACGCGAAACTCGAAATACAAATATCCGTGCGAGATAAATATTTATTATATAATAACTTGTTTTAATATACGTACTTTGTTTTGCCTGATGTGTATGAGTCGTCAAAGTTAAATAGTCACAAAGTGCGTTGTGTATTCTCTGCCATTTAACAAGTCGAAGACTGTGAATTCGGTAACAAAGGCATATCGGAGGTTGCGCAAACGCCTCTTGTGCCAGTGAAAGTGTCGAAGCCGGCCGCTCAGTTCTAGCTTTTGACAAATCATGCGATAAATTCGTTAAGAACACGAACTATGACGAATCCAAGAAAGCCTTGACCTCATAAAAAATTACTGGAAACGAAATAAATTGAACTTTTTAGTATCACAATAAACTTTATCATTTTCTTAGAAAGTAAACTGAAATATCTATTCCAATAAGTCAACAGAGCCATTATACAATCAAGAAATTCTATCTATAACGGATAACTAACTTGGACTTTATCTAAGTATGAGATAAGACTGATGGTCGATACGTTTACTCGTAAGTACCAGTCGGCCGTTCCCGCCTTAGGAACGCAGATGACAGCCCATATAGGTAAGGTTGTAGACTAGTAGTACCGTTCGGATCACTTCGGAACACTTCGGATAATCGGGCAGGCTCCAGTTTTTTTACAGCATAACGGTCCTAGCCTAGGCTGTATGTAATTGCAATAAATTAAAACGGATAATACCGTGCATTTATCAACAAAAAGCAGTATCTTTACTCTTTCAATGCTCAACTATAGGCGACGGATACCATCGGTAATTATTAATTAATTTTATTGCTTTTTAGATAACGTTTTCCTGTCGTGAATGAAAGTGGATTTTTGGCGAGATCCGGTTATTTTAGGTTGCAGTTTGCAAATTAAAGAGAGGTACCTACTAAAACTTGTTTAAAATAACGTTTCATTCAGAAAATATTTAAGCGCACGCTCACTTGCAAAATGGTGGCCTGTCCCATATTCAATAATTATGATAATTTTATGTGTACGTATAATCAAATCGTTCTTTATTAAACTGGATCGATCAAGACCTGCAGGCACTTTTTAAAGTTTGCATACTCTACCACTACTACAACTAGATCGACATACTTCTTCTAGATCAATGTATTCATTAACACCGTTAACTAGACGCAAAATAGATTATAAGTAAATATTGTCGTACAATCGAACACTTTAAAGAAACAAATACCTACGAAGCGAATGATAATTATTGTTGTCCGATACGCCGACCGCCACTCACACCGTTGCGTAATCTCTCAATTCGGTCCCGAACAAAAATGTATATGTATACTGTTTGCTGATAAGGTGCAACTAAAACGTAGAAAAGAATATTGTATTAGTACAAGGAAATCGCCAATAGAATCTTACAGTTTTAACAATTATGACATCATAACTTTTTACAGCTCAACAAGTACAGAATAAATATGTATATAAAAATACATAAGTAGTTGATAGAAATATTACATAATAGATATACCTAACTATAACACACTACCGCTTCAATAACAATTATGGTTAAATTTTTATTAAAATTAAAAATTGTTTTGAACATATTGTTGAAATGGGAATAACAAATCAAATGCAATACATATACCGAAATAGAAAACAGAAACAGTTTTGCAAATTAAACTACAAAGAAAAATATTTGGGCCAATTTTTCTTTGTAGTTTAATTTTATTTTGATATATCAAAATACTGACCTAGGTCATACAGAAATAGCACACACAAGGGCCACGCCGGACTGAATTCAGTCAGGTCATGGTTTCTGTTTTTTATTTTAAGGATGGGAATTCATCAATGACTGCCTCCCTGATCTGCGTGAAGCGTGAGGGTGTATCAGACTTTTACTGACTAAAACCCATCCGGGTTCCGTCAAATGCCCTTTGTGTTCCAAAGCCGCGCTAACTCTTTCGGACAATTTCGCAACCCCGGCAGGCAACGGCCCCGCATTTTGCTGATAACTCTATTGCAACGCGTCTGGTCGGGATAGACTCGGGCCTGGTTTTTATCGGGCGGTGAGCTACGCATTGCTCTCAGCCCGCAGGCCCGTGCCAACGTACCGTACGGTGGCCGGGAGTCACCCTGCGACTCCCGAGTCTGACGCCCGGAGCGTGTCCTGTCGGCTGAGGCGCCAGGGCACCTTGGTTACAATGAAAGCGATTTGGCTGGTACGCCACCCCGGATGGAAGAAAACAGAACTCGATGACGTTCGGGCAAGGATTTCATGGCAATCGGGAAGCTTCGGGTTAGAACCACTGTCATATGAGGGTACCGAAGTCTTAGTCCTAGTCTCTCATCTGTACTCCAATTCGGTTTCACGTCCATCACAACTTCAAGTAGAAAAACGATATTTACCAGCAAGCAAAATAGCCGTGCCGAAAACACAACTATGTAAGAGAAGGCCTCATGGAAATAAATATTATCAACGTGCATTCGTAACATGACGTTCGAATGCCAAACATGTATAAATAAGGTATCGATAGACAGACGCGAAACGATTTTCAAAACACGAGCTCATTGTTACCAGTCTTGTAACAAAGTATAATGTGTGTCAACATTCACAAAGGAACCACTCGCAAACTCTATAACTTTGGAATTAAATCAATATTTAGCTTCTTGAACCAGTACTTTTTCTCTGCGGCAGATAAACTCTTAAACCACAAGTTAAATTGGTATTTACATAATTTTTGTTATTATTACATCACTCAATTTCGACCATTTTCAGGCATCTATTAATATAGATAATATTAATATAACCACCTCAAAGAACTTTAGACAGTAATCTGTCTAAAGTTCTTTGAGGCGGCTAGCTGTCTTCTTTCATCATCATCTACTTGGACTTTTCCCAACCATATTGGAGTCGGCTTTCAGTCTAAACGGACCTATCTGACCTCCACAACCCAGTAGTTGGATGACGTACGATACCCCTTAGCAAAACCAGTGCAGCAGTGTCATATGTTCTGGCTTCTGACTACACGTAACGACTGTGAAAGACGTATAGGTAAATGACAACCGGGACTAGCTTAATGTGCTTTCCGAGGCACGTAGGATACGTTCAGATCCATCCACAGACCAACCTTGGTAGGCGTTGCTTAACCACGAAGATCTACAAGTACGGCTGTTTTTATTAACCCGCTTGCTTTTTAATCAACACAATTACATTATCACGTCATTCTAATTCGGTTACAATCGGATCACCCGGGCACAAAGGATACCTTACCCGCACTGAATACCCGCCTACTCTGACTTCCTCAGTATAGTCCTCGTCACGTAAGTTGACAAGGTTTTGGCGTAGTGTGGGTAAGTTCTCGCATCGTGCACTTATTGGAAGAAAAAAATGGTCTCTTTTACTGTTTGCCATAATTCTATTGTTATTGCCATAATTTATTTTTAATCATGTCTGTTCAGAAGAATGTTAAGGAAAGAAGAGGAATTCATTCATTCGTTAATTTGGTTTTATAAATAAAATAGATGTAATACATAAATACATTTGAACGTGAGAAAAAAATGTATTTAAAAAAAAATAAAAATAATATTTTCTCGTCGTCACAATTAGTTAATAAAACTGCTACCCCTTTTATTCTTCTTTATTCCCGGTGTCCTAAAGACAGTGAAGAATTCGGAATTTCAACCTTCCTTAACTATGGAGTCTAACTATTCTTTCTGACGTTTTAATAGTCTGCGTAAAACGGTATTTGGTCCTGGCATTGTAATCAACGTAACGAAAACTAAATTTAAAAGAACAACTCGTAACAAAAATAAAGGGTACAACTTTCGTGTACGCAAGTGTATTCGGGAGCAAATTAAACGAGAACTACTGATGCACCAATCGCGCGCTCGGAGCGGCGGTACGTCATACCCCGCGTCCCGCTGAGAATCGCTGACACCTAAAAATCGACTCCTGCGCATTGAACGACTCTTGCCAAGTTGTTTGACGACAACTATAACAACAGTTGCGGAATGGTGACGTTTTTGCTACGATTCATCAACTCGCATTTCAATGACTTCATTATTATCCCTACCCAGAAGTGTGAAGATAAGGATCTTGTGACACTCATAGTGATATTATACGGTACCTACATGATAAACAGTGGGTAAGGCTAATACTCGAGTTGACTCGTATTTAAACAAATAAATAATAACCGAAGAATAATATCGTCTTTATGATAAGAAGTTCCGAATAGAATTGTTTATTAAATTATCACGAACCTACCTAGGTTACCATCTTAAATTAAAACGTTATACCTATTCTGCATGCAACCTGATGAAGGGACTGTTTTGTTTTTTTTTTTTCTAATTAATGCCAATACTTTGACATTTTTAGACTTGTTCACACGGAACTGAAAATAATATTTTATAAACTTTTAGTGGTAGAACACTTAGGTGATGGCTCTCCACAAAAGCCTTTATTATTAACTAGCTTTTCCCCGCGACTTCGTCCGCGTGGAATAGTTACTTTGGGCTAACGTTACATTTAACCCCGATTTTGAAGCATTCTTCATTGGCGCTCCGCTCCTATTGGCCTTAGCGTAATGATATATAGCCGCCTTTCTCTATAAATTGACTATTTTATTAAAAAATAATTTTTCCATTCGAACCAGTAGTTCCTGAGATTATCGCGTTCAAACAAACAAACAAACTCTTCAGCCTTATATTATTAGTATAGATAGCTGTTGCCCGCAACTTCGTTCGCGTTTCCGTAGTTTTTCGTAAAAAAAAAGTAACCTATGTCCTTCCTCACGGTTCAGTGATTTTGATGTAACAGACAGATTAACTTTCGTAATTTAGTAGGAAAATATAATATGTCAATCTATAATACTGTTGAAAAATATCGCAATACGGAACCGCACAATATTATTGTTAATAGCTGTGCCCGCGACTCCGTCAGCGTGTAACTCCTTGTGTGTTATTTAGTTAATGTATTGGTAATATTGTTTAGATCACGTTCACATGAGGCTTAAGTACCTATAGAATGAAATTTTATACCTTCGGCCGCGAGACGCGTCGAGCGCGGCGACCGATTCTCAAAAATAATCCTTATAGCATGATTCAGTATTCACGCGCGATGGCTTATTATTAGCGTGTTTCATGTATAACTTTGGTGTTTCTATACCGATTTATATGATTCTTTTATATGGAATAGTTATGTTAACTTTTTCAATTAGGGGTGACTGAGAGTGTTATAAACGTAAGAGTAGACAAATATTATAATCAGAAAGCTTCGAACTGCTAAGCTATCGGGAGTTACACGTGTTATTGTGAGTCAACCATAAAAGATAAACATATGCTGTCGTGGGATAGTAGGGAACTGTGTAGCTTTAACCATTAAGGTTGCACACGCGACGGAAGCTTAAAAAATGGAGTAACTGCTCCCGTTTTCCCAACATTTCCCTTCACTGCTCTGCTCCTATTGATTGTAGCGTGATGAAAAGTATACTATAACCAGCTCAGGAGTATGAAAAATAATTGTACCAAGTTTCGTTAAAATCCGTCGAGTAGTTTTTTGTTTCTATAACGGTTATACAGACAGACAGACAGACAAAATTTTTATTGATTGCATTTTTGGCATCAGTATCGATCCCTAATCACCCCCTGATAGTTATTTTGGAAATATATTTCATGTACAGAATTGATCTCTCTACAGATTTATTATAAGTGTAGGTTATTCAAGAGTTGAATTTGAATTAGGTGAGTTTTTTGGATTTCATTTTATTTTTATTGATAATAGGTTCACGTGGTCGAATATGAAGCACGATTCTATCAGTATCCGTAGTTTACTCAACCAATATTCCAAGGTAGGTAAAAACAGAAAAATTAATCCCTCTTTAGAATAGGTACTTTTTGAAACCTAAATCGATCCTGGCAATATATAACCAATCACGGAGCACCAAAATAATTAATAGTACCGGGTTACGAAACAAATTGTAAATAACAAAAAAAAACTATGTATATTACACTTACTTTTCTCCGTACTCAAGTTAGCTCGCGAAATGACTTTTTTGCATTCCCTTCCAACTGTGGCAGAAAAAAAGTAATCATGCACAAAGAGAACAGATGCGTACAATGAGTTCAATCATGTCCCATATGTAAGTAATTATTATTACTGCGAACCATCAACGACTTTTATGAAATAAAAATATGTAATGTACAGTAAAAGCTACATTAAACCTAGCTTATCTTGGCGGGTGGTTAAAAAAAACATATAACGATATGTAGGTATTTCATTTCTTTAAAAATTTTACAAAGAGGAATTATATTTTCGCTGCGGTTTCTGCTATTTATAAACGGCTTAGACTGAATTAAAACTAATAACACTGTGTCATCGAGGCAGTTTAGGGTTCAAAAAATAATTGAATAAAAACAGAACTGCTAATATTAGATATAATATATTTTATACATACATAAAAGTGCATTAATCATGAAAGTTTTGGAAATCTCTGCCGGCTTCTGTGTTCCCTGCATATGACCCACTAGTTAACAGGTGTTTTCTGAGCGCACTCGTTCCATCGTAGACCTCATCTACAGCTTACCATCAGGCTTGATCGAGGTCAGCCGTATAAAAAAACACAAAACCTAAGTATTTGATCTATGAACATCAAATATTTCGGAGAGACACACTGTAGGTTATGAGTACGACGACAGATAAAAATGAATCGGATCCCGGAAAACTCCCCAAAAAGGAACGGGGTGTTAAAGTTTGCAAGGCGTTGACATTGAACATTTGCCTATGTACTTATAACTTACAGGTCTTAATGTTTCCTTGGAAATACAATAGTTATCGCGAACATTTTATAGCTGCACTTGAAAACCACACTATACCAGGATATTGAGATATCTAGGCTATTAAATGCAGAGACAGGTTATGAGCTAAGGAAGGAATGAAAGGAATGGTAAACTGGTCTTCGATATCAAAAAAGTTAATTTATTTAGCACATAGGTACCTATGTGTATAAAACACGCACAATATATTAATAACAAAAATATGGTATGATAAAATCTGATTGTGTGTCTAAGCCTTATACCAATACTGTTCTATGTATTATAACAGTGTTGGTTCACAAATAAAACCATACATTATGAAAACCAAATCTGCTTCTTGGCACACTTCGGTTCCCGTACTGTCTTTTGAAAGCTTCAGCAAAAAATACTCACTACCTTCTATCCTGCTCACACTTCTTGTCGATTTGCTATCACCCTTCTCTTTCGCTACCGTTACTAAACTTTAGAATGCATATAAAAAACGTACGGCTTGTCTGTTCGTTTTCCTTTTGAAAATAGAATAGGAATTGATGATATAATGAGATTTTTTTGGTCACATCGAATTTTGTAATAGCAATCTTGGCAACTCCGACTCTGACATGTTTTGGCTTCTTTTCTGACCCGTGTTGAACTCCAGTTAAATGCATTTAACTACAATTCAGCGTGACAAATATTCTAATATAATAATAAAATCAAAAGTAGGTAAACATTCAGATAAACAGCAGTCTGTCGCCAGTTACTTGAATGTTGATTTTAATTTTATTTCATTTGGCCGTTAGTTTCAAATACATAATGACATTCATTACGGCTTTGTATGACCTAAACATGCTTTTCTTCAATACCAAAACTGAATTATACTACACCAATAAAACGAATGCCGATATATTAGTATAAAAAACGGTTTTGTACCTAAAATAAAAAATATTATGTTAGTACTAAAATATTTTCTACAATTTCCCACAAGTGTATAAAAAAAATTCAATGAAACGTTCTCCGATTCATCCATAACTTGCGCTCACATCACTACAGACTTCATTCACACAGAAATAATTCGAAGAACCCATAAAAACCGACCATCACCTTGACGACAATACTTCAAGAAATCAACACTATTGTTACCCAGCCAGTACTTCTTAGAAAATACATAATGTCGTGTCTTCATTGAACTATCACACCTCCACCATCAAACAACCTACGTGACGATTTATAAACGAAGATTATAATATTTTTTAATATTTAATATTAACTGAAGAATAAAAAATTGGCCAAGTGCGAGTCAGACTCGCTCATGAAATTGAAAATTGAAATTGAAAACCATTTATTCGGTGATAAAAACACACAACAACAGAAAATAACAAACTTAAAAAATAACACTAAGAATTACGCTGAGCATGTCTACACCGAAAGGGTACCAACTCAGTATTTGCTGGGCGAAAAACACCCAGCGCTGGTTTTCAGTTGGCACCCTGCAGTGACACACGGACAAGGGTAAATAAACTAATTTTAATGAATGTGTAGTGTATTAAATACAAAAATAAAATAATATTGTAAGGTCGTATAATACGATAATTTTCATTTTTCTTAAAATAGGAAAGCGGTTTATAAAATACCTACCAAGTTTCACATGTATAGTCCTAATAGTTTCGGAATAAAATGGCTGTGACATACGGACGAACGGCAGACAGACAGACAGACAAACGAGAGATGACGAAACTATAAGGGTTCCGTTTTTTGCCATTCGACTACGGAACCTTAAAAAGTATGTCAAACTGGACAAGCTATCAAACCGCCATTTTCATTTCGTGTATTAAAATAGTCTTCGTGTTAATAAAATGGGAATATATTTATTATATAACTAGCTTCTGCACGCGGCTTCGTTCGCGTGAGAAACTTTTTACAGCGAAAGCTTTTAAATGTAGCTTACGGATTAGGAAGAATGTAGCCCTCTATTAGTAAGAGAATTTTCAAAATCAATTCAATAGATTCAGACATTACCTATAGATTCAATAAAATTGTGTCTAAATTTTGGAATCGCCCGTTTCTTGAAATACATTTTTCATTAATTTAGTCTTTCTAATTACAAAAGTTGAACAAAAGGAAAACGCTTTTTATCACTCATACACGTTTAAAAAACACGACGTGCTTTAGTGTTTCTCGTGAAAAGCTCACCTGGACTGAAATCTGAGTTAACAACCTGTGTGTTGACAGTTGGGCTGTAAAATTCTAACAAAAATATGAATGAAATTCTGATACAGCTGTCACACAAGGATCGCTTTTCAGCATTGTTTTCGTTCAAGCTAGAAAGACGAGCACTCGGTTTTATCTGTGCAGTGTCAGGTGCGATAATCGGTCGTGCTGTAAACTGAGACTATTAGTGTTTCACGTACATACATAATTACATACCAGCATACCGTATGTGGCTATTACCTTTCAAGTAACTGCACCACCGTTAGTAACTATACGTGCAGTTATTTAGGTGCTCACGCGCTCAATATTCTGCGAACAGCCAAGAAACAGACCTTAAAGGATTAAGTATGCGTTTATATTATGTAAAAAAATGGTTTATAGTGCTACATCACTTAACGATTAATATTTCATTGTTCATGCTCTTGTTCAGATTTTTGCAACTCGGTAAATCAAGATTCACGCGCTACTATATAATATGAATTAGGGTCATAGAAGGCGGTGTAAGATTTCAGGGGGGCGTTTCAGTCGGGGGCGTTGGCAACGGGTAGATAAGGGTAATTTTCAGAGGCGGAGTGGAGTGTCCCATAAATTGTGAAGACTCCGCGGTTTAACCCAACCCCTTAGAACCCTCTCTGCGTCAAATACGGTAGTGAGCTTTTTAGGTTAATCGAATCTTCGAATTTATTTGTTTACTTAGAAGTAAAATTAAAATAAAATTCAATCAAACTTTGCTGAAAAATTCAGAATATTTTCAAAAATTGTGAATTGTTTTGAAAAATTGCGAGGTGTGACATGACAGACCCCAAAAACGCCTGTTTGGTTACAATTTTCACCATTTCCTGGAGTGATGTCTGTGAAAAAAAGTGGTATGACCAGGGTATGACTAACTCCCCCCTCCCAACAACAGCTCGGGTCTGTCATGGGTTTGTCAAGTGTGTAGTAATATTTACATAATTATCTGGCTATTGTATTAAAATCTAAATTTTCGCAAATATACAAAGAAATTATGCGAAACGACTTATTTAAATATGAAATACAATAGGTATACTACGCTGACTTGGGTAATTTAAAACGTTTACGCATATTATGTCAGCGGCCTTATAAGGGAGACGTTTACAAATTTTACTACGATGTTACGATGTCGCGGGCTCGTGGGAAGGCGTCAACATGCGCCGGCGCATGTGGGAGTGGAAGCCGCGAATTCTGTTTCTTCACAATTGATTAGTACTGTATGTTGTGTTAAAGTAGTTCTGAAGAATACTAAACTTGTGGATTAGTTTATACACTGGAAGCAGATTGTATAAATTATTTTTTTATATTGCGCCCCAAGGGACGCCATGTTTTTAAATGTTACAGTTTTGGCGTTACTCCTTAATTATGATTTCTAATCAATGTTTTTTTAAGCAGATGTATTTTTTTAAGATTAGGCTCTAGTAATGTAGGTAGAATTCACATTAGTAGTAATCTTGTTAACCACTCCAACTTAGCTAAATATGCTTTTGTCTGGAGTGGGTTCGAGGCAATAGTGTAATGGTTTGGGTTCGAGCCCGTGACCTTGTGATCCTAAGTCCGACACCTTAGCCTTTAAACTATTGACGATTTTTTAAATTGTAAAAGTGTTTAGCACGTTATCTAATACTTGATTATCTAACCCCCAACCCTCCATCTACACATATACCTATATTATGTTTAGGTTGGGATAATCGTGCGTGCGCAAAGGCGTCAGTAATCCATGTAAACCGTGATTGTTTTCACAGCCAATAGGGAACGTTAAAATGGAAACGCCCACTGTTTTTATTTTACAGCCAACTGAAATAATAATCGGAGCATTACAAACCTACCTAGTGTATTTTCTCTCACTATCTAGGAGCAAAGATCGAAGGAAATATGCCACTAAGTCAATTATTCTGCAAGAGTAATGCTGTGCGTAACTTTTTGTAAAACTGAAATTCTGTGTGTGCGTATTTTTGTATGAAACTATAACGCTTTGACTTTTTTGTAAAAAGGGAATGAAATGCTTGCTATGGTTTATAAACTGCTATGTTGTGCGTTTAAAATTAAGTAATGTGGTTTAGCATAATGTACTACATATTAAAAAGAATAATGACAGCAGACAGAAATAATATAAACTTCTTAAGGTTTTTTATAAGTAGCTCGATTATTGAAGAGATATCTGAATTAAATATTGAAATAGCTTAGACTTACCTACTTATATCTAATCGTAGACCAAACTTCAGTTTTCAAAGTCATCTGACAGAGAAATTAAGTTTTCGGTTTAGACTTATTCATAAATCCTTTATTATGTCATTTATTACTAGCCTGTATTATCTCACTGCTGGCAAAATACCTCCTCATATTTCATCCAGAGGTCAATGTTCTGCGCCTCATCTTTCAATTTTTTTAGGAATCCGTTAAGGTCATCCCACAATCTTATTCGCGGTCTGCTGCGGCGTGGTGTTGCCATTCATAAAAGTTTTTTTTAGTAAATAACACTTTCCGAAAAGGAAAAGTTTTTAGATTAGTGCTCTTAGAAATGTCATTTCCATTTGAAATATCTTTACAGTTTTTATGATACGATAGCGGGCTGTTCCGGCTGCGCACGAGTGCAATTTAAATACACAAACCCACCACACTCTTTCTTTAAGTGAAAACCGAATTTTGATACGGTTTTTAACGAATTTTGATCCATTGACGGGCCCGTTGGTATAGTGGTCAGTGGCCCTGACTGCTCTGCGCAAGGTCGTGGGTTCGATTCCCACCTAGGACAAATGTTTGTGTGATGAGCACGGTCATTTGTTCTTTGTCTGGGTGTAATTTATCTATAATATGTATGTATTTAGAAATATTATGTATGTTTATCAGTTGTCTAGTACCCATACCACAAGCTCTGCTTAGTTTGGGACTAGATGGCGTTGTGTGAAAAGTTGTGGAATATTATTATTATTATTATTGTAGGTATGCTTTAGAAGAAGTAAATGAAAGAACACACACAGGTTTTTAGAAGGTTCTTTAGAAATTTGCGAATCAGTACCTTGCCTTGATTACAAAGAGATACAATAATATTTCCTCGTACATCTTTTCCGATCATATTTTTCCTTTATTTCGTATTTCAATATCTTCTACAAGGACACAAAACATAGAACAGCTTATAGTCGAAGAAGTGGTAGAAAAGTAATAACGACCCGTATTTGTCAATCTTTAAGATCAATCACTGGATAAGTACCGAATTCGGTTTGAACTTTTCTGGGTGACCGTCCATCATATACTGACTGAAGTCTGTAGAGGACACATAAGCATGAGCCATACCTATATGCTGGCATACGTCAAAACTGGAAGCTGAGCTAGAATACTTAGAATAAGAAGATATTTATTCGAATATTCGAGATCTGTAGTATTCTCGTTTTAATATTCTTTAATATTGCAGTCGTAAGCCGATATTATTATGAATGATCAGATACCACCTTGCACTTCTGAAGCTTCTCAAAATTGAGAAAAGCCAGTAATAAAACTCCTCAGCGGAGCAAGATTGCTAACTTTCGCCAAAAAAACTGTCAGGGTTTCGAAGAAATCGTGTTCTCGTCGTACGCATATCGTATATTAATTCTAAAAATATCTTTAAACAACTAATTCATATTACTAATACTCTTTATTGTTGTTCACTTAGCACAGTGTAGTCTTTTTATCCCAAAGAGTGGCTGGTAGACTTAAAAATGCGTAAGTCTGGCTATATTCGTACAGACCACTACATTACAAAAGGTTTCAATAAATAGATCTAGTTACTCAAGACTATCAAATAAAGCAAAGCGAAATGAATAACAAAGTGCATGCAGAATGCAGGTGCATTAGTGCGTACACAGACTTCGTCTGCTTTGATCAATAACAATCCAACGCATTTCTTACAAATCTGTTTCGAATTCCTACGCACAACAGACAGTCAATGGAACGGGAACGTATCTTAGATCTCATTCATAAAAACGATATTTCTAAGGCTAGCGAATACTTGCCACTCCCACACAAACACTTTAGTACGAGATACCTGTTGCTACGCACACATTCATAACAACAGGTTCAAAAAGGCATGGGGGGGGGGTTGTGTGAACCGGAGTTCCATGCAACGTCGTATACTATGATGAAACAGTTATGATACGTACATTTAAAGTTTACAGCAGATATTTTAAATACAATTTAAAGAAAACATACTTCTAATAATTTTATTTATTTTTATGTATAATTTTTACAAATCTTAATGTTTTATTTCTTTTATTTCAGGTAAGAATCATATTTAGCACTCATCGGATAGCTGACTACATACACACTTATAACACGTACAGATTCATATAAATGTAAGTAAACCTGTGTAAAAAGAGTAATACAAAATGAATATGCTTTTTTGTATCGTAAATAAAGAAGAAATCAACATAATTAAACAGACGTCAAGTGATTAAAAGTAAGTGGTTAAGTCAAGATTACCTACTGAAAACATATTCAAGCAATAACGGCTCGATGTCGTGAAACGTCATCAAAAGCTCGTGTGTTCGATGACTTTTTAACCGACTTCAAAAAAAAAGAGGAGGTTCTCAGTTCGTCTTGAACTTTTTTTATGTATGTTACCTCATAACTCAAAGACGGCTGGACTGATTTGGATTTTTTTTTATTTGAAAGGGTATACTTTCTAGTTGGTCCCATTGCTATGAAACCAGGATCTGATGATGGGATCCTAGAGTAATCGAGGGAACTCTTCAAATATTATAGGCACACCTATAGCGTGTTGGGCATTTTTATAGTACCTTGTGCTGTTGCTCTTAAAAATTACCATTTGAGGAACTGGTACTGATGATGCAGACAACAGATGGCCACCGAAACTACTCAATAATAAGTATTTCGTGGATTGCATTTCGATTACTTGAATATGCATGTTAAGCGCTTTATACTCATCACAATGCATATGGTGATGTGGAGCTGATGGTGAAGTACCAGGAAAACTCCTCAAAAATTAACGGCTCTGCATCGGGAAAAGCAATATTTTGTAAAAGGTGATAAGTAGTTCACATTTTGGCTTTTGTAACTAGATAAATTACAAACCGACCCTAACAAGTTTTTTTCGGAATATAATTCTGATACTAGTAAGATAAGTTGACTGGTAGAGGATACCTACGGCATTAAGTCCGCCTTTGTACTTATGTGCATGAAGTGTAAATAAATAAATAAATAGGTAAGGCAAAATACAAAATATATGTCAACAAATTTTATTTCTTCAATTTATCTGAAATTGAATTTAATTCGGTAGAATTCATATTTTAAGTTGGTAGTTGATCGTAAAATAAAAAAAAATCTATCAACTACCAAAACTTGTTAGTCGCCGATTTCTTCTCACGTGAGATGCCGCCGGGTCACCCAATATCCCTGACAGATGCTGTACCGTGCGGGACGAAACTTAAGAAAGAAAAAGCAACCTTTTTTTTGCTATCTCTCTCTCCACAAAAATTCGTAACATCGAACACATGTTGCTTAGTCCTTAAGGATATCCGAAGTTTTTAGGATACACCCACATCCTGAAGTTTAAGTAAAAACGAAAAGAAGCATTAACAAATATTTTAAATTGAGAACTGAAACTTTCAGTTCTAAAAAATAACATGTTTGTGATAAGTGTAAAACAGTGGCGTAACGTCTTGGTTGGGGTCGCTCTGGTATAAAACAAAGTCGCTCTCTGCCTCCGTATAGGCTGTATGTTTCTTTGCTATCTTGTTATACTCAAACCTAAAACACGCAACCCAATTAAAGTAAACTTAAATAATTTGCACCTGTGCGTAGTAGGGCCTTTCAATTGAGAGGCATTATATTAAATTTAATATAATGTAATTGACAACTTGACACATTTGTCGAACAAAGACCTAGTATCAACTTTTTAGCGACATGTGCTATTTAATACAACCTATTTAGTATGTATTCCTCCTCTTCGTCCCTGTTTTAATCCTACTATTATTATAAATATCAGAGTATCGATGTATGTTAAATTTGGCACAGACATAGATTGTAGTAACAGACTATTTATTCATCCCGAGAAAATTTGAAAAAATTCCACACGACGACGACGAACTTGCGTACCACAGCTAACATTAAATAAGATCTCGGGGTATGTGCGGTTGGTGCTTTAACATAGTAAATGCTTATAGCTAGTGAGTTGTGGTTATACTATCAACCCTGTGGTTGCACAGGATTTAGAACCTGATGTCGTATTATATCATATAATTTTATAATGTAAGTAGTCCGAGATCAAAAACCGCGTTTATGCAACGACATTCAAGAAACACGTTCTAAGACTTTCTACAAGTCTTAGCAACATCCGTATCTTCATGTTTCATCTAACCGAGAGGTAAACAGAACGTGTATCTTGGATCTCGTAACGTTATGAAGATTATTCATGCCTTCACAGATGATATTATGAACAAATGATGACGAAGATCATCTACCCTTGCTTCTTCAAACAAACTTTGCCTTCGTTAATATAACTCGCTAATTTTTGGAAGTACTTGGTGGATTTGGATGAAATTTGGTACGGACATAGTTTTTAGTTTAGTAAGTTTGGGACTGAGAAGGAAGTGAAAATTATGAGAAAGGCTTGACTAGGGCTCACATATTACCAATTCATAAAGAAGTATTTTGGAGCTGAAGTTATGAGCTACCACGTTCAACTATCAGAAGGCCAGTTCATTCAGGATTTATATTTATGAAGAATGCTAAAACCTATATAACATACTTTTTTAATTCACAATTTAATCATTAATTAAAACTAAAATACTTACAATACAAACTAGAGTAAAGCATCAAAAAATTGATCGGTAACGCTGTCGGCTGGCAACGTTCCCAAGATACTGGCGGCATTGCTTCGTTGTATGGCAATGCTTAGCCTTTGGCCAAAGAAATAGCCAGCCCTTGGGTCACGGGAAGCGTTAACGAGCCTTTTTGATGTCTTTAAAAGCTGTGAGCACACGGGCTCCATGGTCCGAGAGTTTCGACCCCAAAAGGCTCGAAAATTATAGTCATCTCTACATTTACGCCGCTTGAGGTTTTCCGCAGCCGTAGCGGGAGCGCTAGCATAACATGATGAACTGGGAAAATTAATTAATAAAATATTTTCATTTCACACTTTATATAATTACTTCTCAGAGAATTTAATTCTGAAGTCCACCCGGACGAAGTCACAGGCATAAGTAGATAAGTGAGTTATAAGAGTCTCTTACAGCTAGCAAATATAGAATCACAAACTAGGCTGAATCTAATCTAGAATAGTCTAATTTTACCTAGTCATTCTAGACTAGATTCAGCTCTACAAGTACCAGGAACGCATACGTAACAAGAAGCAAATCGATGGCCGTTATATCAAACGAATTCACAAAATCAGAATATATTAGAATTCTAACTCGACCTAAGCTTTCTTAGTAAAGCGAACCACGATTATATTAAAATTCTGTACGCACTTTATTTGCATAGGTTTTATTTGTAACTTGCGAAATAACAAAGCAAAATTTGCTTTGGCAAATATCTGTGCTTTCATGTTATATTGTCATCTCTCTCTTACGCAGAGCCTGTACAATCGCTTCATCTCATGCGCTTATTACATGACTAAAATAATTTTCTTTTAGCGTAAAAAAATTTAATCAGCGTTATTTTCAACCGACGACAAAAAAAGGAGGTTATCAATTCAACGCGTATATTTTTTTTTTTTAATGTATGATCATCGAGTACTCAAAGACGACTGAACCGATTTGGAAAATTCTTTTTTTGTTCGAATGGGTATACGTCGAAATTGGTACCATTATCACCAAAGTCAGGATCTGATAATGGGATCCTGGAGAAATCGAGGGAACTCTTCAAATATTATAGGTATTATAGGTTTTGGGTATTTCTTATAGTAACTTGTGCAGTTGCTCTCAAAAAGTACTATTTGGGGAAGTGGAACTGATGATGAAGACCACAGATGGCCGCCGAAACTACTCAATAATAAGTATTGAGTGAATTGCGATTCGATTACCTGAATATGGATGTTAAGCACTTTATGCTCGTCACAATGCATATGGTGATGTAGAGCTGATGGTGAAGTACCAGGAGAACTCCTCAAAAATTAACGGCCCAGCATTGGGAAAAGCAATATTTTATAAAAAGGTTATAAGTAGTTGACATTTGGGCTCTTGTAACTAGGTAAATTAAAAATCATCCAACTAAAAAGAGTGAAATAAAAACTTTTTACCAAAAAATTAAACCGACTCCCAAAAAACACTGCAAAGTGAAAAATAACTTTAATTTCGGAAGTCGGTGCCAAAAACGAAAAAACAAAACTAAAGACACCGACTACCGAAATTAAAGTTATTTTTCACTTTGCCGTGTTTTTTGGGAGTCGGTTTAATTTTTTGGTAAAAAGTTTTTATATGGCGATATTTTTGCCGGTTCTTTTTCATAGGGCAAAACTATTCGAACAATGTCTTCTGATGTTTTAAAAATACGTAAACACGATATTATCAGCAAAGTAGCAAGTTTATTACTCTGTTATAGTACTAACAAAGCCAAAAACGAAAACAACTTAGATGCCAATGTTGAGCCAACAATACGTTTTTATAATAAAATTCCTAGCCATATTCAAGAACGAAGTATTAATAAATTCAAATTATTTATAAAACGTAAGCTATGTTAGACAGCTTTTTACACAGTTAAAGATTATATTGAGGACAAGAAGGCTTGGGAATAAGATGCTCCAGTGATATACGTGTGCCTTTTTTATTTATTTTTAAAATTTCGATTGATGATTTATTTTTGATTGATTCAAATATTTATATAGTGTAAGTATTGTATATACATATTTATTTTGGTTTGGTTTGTTGTTTTTTTTTTATATATAATTATTTCATTATTGTAAATGTGAGGACAATGAAGGTTATTCTTTCTTCGTTGTTTTTACTTTCACTATAATTTATTTAATGATGTCAAGCAGTTTGAGTACTTGTGTGGCCTACCCAAATGTCCTGACTTTGGTATTGTTCGTCAAATTGTTAAGCTCCTTAAGTTCTAAGTTATGCTACACGATAACTGACAAATGCTTGCACTGTCTGGACAGGTCCGCTCTTTGCGTGGTTATTTCCTTAAAAGAATACCACAGACATGAACCTACACGCTTCTCATATACAAATACAAATTGTCTGGACTTTAAAAGAGAATTTGACCTCTGAGTTTGTTTCCGTGTTTAATCTCAGAGTAGTGAGTTAGGAAACACCGGCCTCATCCAGCTAAACTAAACACGCAAAAAAACATGACGTGTAAAAGTGTTATTTATAACCAATTTACAAAATAAATATTTCATTTAATTTGATTTCATTTCAACTTATAACGCAAAACATAACAAAAAAATAACTTTTAACAAAATATAAGTAGGTACCAGAACCGGACCAGAAATACATAAACTCACAGGAATGTAACACACTTTAAACATTGCTTTTAATGACATTTTAATCGACTCGCTGCTAGCCTGGTACCTGCAAATATTCTTTAGTACATTACAACTTTAATCCTGTATTGTAACGATTCCCAATTTATCGACGTCGTATCCTTAAAGCGCCGGTTTCATAATTCAAGTCGTAAAGATGGCCTTTTTTAATTTGCAAGAGATTGGGAAAATACCGAAATGTCCTCTCTTAAGTTAATATAAACTAAGAAATGTAATTCTAAAAAAAAATGTTGGAGGTAATTTCATAAGTCAATAATTTTTTGGATAATTGGTATTAACGATGCCTAGTATAACTAATTCGTATATTAATTAACTACCAAAACCTACATACTTTTATTACAGAAAATAAGTCTTTTACATCACGCCTGTATTCCTTATAGGCATTGGCAGAATGTAGCGTATCCTTACTACTCCCAAAATATTTAGTATAGGACTCGACCCGTGAACAAATTTAGTGTGTTACAATCAAAACTCAGTAATCGAAACGGTTGTGTGTAGACTTAAATTTTTTTTTTGTTAACAGCTCATCAAAAATAACATATGAATACGCAGAATCAAGTTCATACATAAAATAATTTAATTAAAACGTGCACAAAAAGACTACATTTGCATTCTGTATGCGTAAAACAAAAAAGCACCGCTAACATCGAAACCAAAAAATTAATACCTTCCCAAAAATTATTTTAATATTTCCCTTGTAGTTTGAACCCTCTTAATTACTGTCGCTGCATTCTTTTCCTTTGCATACAAGCCTCAAATGTAGGAACATTAAAAAAAAACTCGATAAAAAGCACCGAGGACCGCGGGGGCTCAATAAACAGGTTTTTGCAAATAAAACAAGGTATCATAATGTCGCGTCCTCTCGTTGGCATCATAGCCACCACATTCATTCATGCTGGTATTGAAACGGGTAAAACTTGTACCGGACTCGAGTCAGAACACTAATTTTAGTGGCGCGAATGTCATTTTTGTTTAACGCCGAAATTACAATTCCGATGTTCCTTTCGTCCAATTACTTACATTCAGTTTTAGTTGACACTGAAAATAATACACATATGAAAATAGTTATTGTTATTAATTAAATTACCGGCAGTGTTGAGGCTGAATTTTTGCTGCATTTTAGTTTGTCTTTATTTCATTAGTTAATTTAAAAAGCATTGGCCACACAGAAATCAAAAATATTTTATCTATGATTGGCCACATCACGTACATTTCGCATTGTGAGGAAAGGCTAGGCTAAACATAATAAAACTCGCTAATCCAGACTATCATTTATTTCTATGCCAAATTTCAGATTTCATTCAGATCCGTTCAGCCAGTTTCTAGTGATTGGGTATAAAATATCCATACACCCATCCAACTAGGTTAATAAGCTAAGCGAACCACCTTTACAATAAAGGTTCGTAGTCCTGAAGCAGCAACCATAGGTACAGGATCCCCTGGATCGTTACTACCTCGAGACAAGGGCCTAGAATTTAGGCATGCTTCAATTTGAGAAAGAACTGTGGTCTGCACTTCGAACGTCAAATTAGAGTCACTTACGACGCGCTTCAAATAATGCTTTACACTTTTAACTCCTGCTTCCCACAGTCCACCAAAATGTGTAGCGTGGGGAGGAATGAAGTGCCATTCGGTTTCAGAGTTTGCAAGAGCCGGTGCAATGTCTTCAAACATTGAACTCTCCTGGTTAAAAAGTAACCGCAGCTCCTTGGCAGCGCTCACGAATTTAGTGCCATTATCGCTCCAGATATGACGGCAATGACCACGCCTGGAAACGAATACTTTGAACGATCAACGCTGCCAAGAAACCTTCAGTTGTCAAGTCTGAAACCAAGTCATAGACAATGGCAAATAGATTTCCAAGAAATAACGCCAAATTATGACCGATACAAAGAATAGTTCAGCCCCACGGCCTAGCTAAAATAATCGCGCATACAATTCTGTCACCTTTACAATATTTACCATTAAACGTGAGTTGATTCGACAAAAACTGTATTAATATTAAACACCAATGATTTTTTGAATATATTTGAGTCGACATTGATTTTCGTGTCCACGACCACGAGTCGTGATGAATACAAAGTGTGAACTAAACCTTACAACCCGAACGTGACAAATGTTGTTCTTATTATTAAGCATATGTGTTTTTAAGAATAAAAATAGAATGTATTCTAGAGATAAGCCTAATCTGGAATTATTCTTTACACGCTCGCGCGAATGCTAAGTTAAAACTGACCTCATACAAAATTAAAAGTGGATTTTCAGTTTTCTTTTTTTTGCTTTGCGATGAAAAAACAATTCATTATGATTAAAACCATGATTTTGAAGAGAAATTGTTGAATAAAGGAACTCTGAATGGTTGAAATTCAACCATACTTAATTTAAATGATTGCGAATTCATTTTTATACTATAATTATTTCGATGGTCTCTGTCTACATAATTTTCGTAAAAAGATGAACTAAGATTTTGGAACAGATGATCGGCAGCGAATGGCGCGAGAAACTCTCAAAACAATTGCTTTATAAAAATATCAAGTAATTGGTAACGTTCGAAGACCCCCCACCCCCTCTTGCCCTTTCTACTTGACATGAAGGGGCCGATAATTAAATGAACAGCAGCATACGGGTACAACTTTAATGGACTGACCGATTTAATACTCCCAAGTCAAGTCTCTGTGTTTCGACACTTACGAAGATAGCATTCTTTGATAAATAACTTCTTGAACGATACAACCGTAGTCGATAAAAAGACTTCCAAAAACATGTGTTATACTCAGAGTTGCCGAGTCTCTAAATAATCGTGGTGTGATCGCCTCATTATGTTGATGGTCGGCAACTCTAATTCAGCTGCCACCAGCCAATCTGTAGTGATAGACACTCCGGCTGAGCTGAGATCTTGCCATACAAACGTGACGACATTTGGCACTTCATTATTCCAAGGAATACACACTCCAAAAACACATAAGAAGTAGTTGGATAAGCAAAAGGTCAGGTGAATAGAGCGGCCGAAGAAGTTTTGTTTATTTAAAGTATGCTGTTGCATTGTCACTGCCTAGCTCCTTAATCATCATCATCCACAGCCTAAATTCAGTCACTGCTGGGTAAAGGCCTTCAAGTTCCTGTGCCAGTCTCATACAGCCAGGGTATACCCGCGAATGCAACAATTTCGTCTGGCCATCTCGCTGCCGGACGTCCAAAACTCCTCTCTCCAGTCCTTGGACGCCACTCGGTCAGAGGTTTACTCCACCTGCCATAAACGCGCTTTGCTAAGTGTTACCCAACCCGATTTCAACCAAATTAAATCTTTTGCCCAACTCAAATGAGGTTGGGCATCCAAGCGTCCTCGTCTTGCCACCATACGTCATGACAGACAAAATACACTGATTATAGAGGCGGTTCTTCAGACATTGTAGAATTTTGGCTGATTTGAGAATGACAAAACGTCCAATTTGTTCAATTCCTTATTACAATTGCTCAATTCAATGTATTTTATGTATGGACAGTCAACCGGGTTTGAACCCGGATTCGTGGTTTAAACTAATGTTTAGGCCAGCTCTGCAAAAGCAAAAAATGCTGCTACTTAAAACCTATGTATGTTTTGCTTTCTATTTAAATGAGGCCCCTCGGGCTCCAATTCCACAATTTGATTAAAACCTTCAAAAAACTACTAGGACACGTTCAACTCCGTAATGCAATCATTACTGCTGAATGTGTCCTGACAATTTTTTAATTCCATTTTTAATTCTTTTTTATATTTGTCGTGCGGATATGTTGCTGTTTTGAATTGAGTAGTTGTATTATTATTTTTTTGACAAATTTAATTTCACGCTTTAAACTACCAAGCCAAGATCAGTAGAATTATATAATACTTTGAATGAAAAGATCCAACTATCGCGTCGGCCACACAAATTTAGGAATATTTTGAGGTAATTTTTCTTAAAAGTAATAATTAATACAATGCCAAAAAATTATTTTCCTCTAAAGTATGTACTCATACCTACTTGTTTAACAAATGCAAGTTTAACTCTACATGATAATAACCTTGTAGTTAGCATGAAATTGCAAAAAAAATATAAATAAATAATTGTACTAGGCCTTTTGTAATGCATTATTTATTAAATAATATTTATTTACAACACCAATTCATCTTGCTCAATCGAAAAGCAGAAATAATAATATGTATTAACTTTTTAGGGTTCCGTAGCCGAATGGCAAAAAATGGAACCCTTATAGTTTCGTCATGTCTGTCTGTCTGTCCGTCCGTCCGCTATATATAGCTATAATAAAATAGCCATTTTATTCCGAGTTTATTAAGAATTTCCAATTTAAAAAAAATATAAAAATAAAGGGTGGCTCCCCGTACATGGAACTGCAACTGAAAATATCTTTTTTCGTGAAACCTATGCGTGTTTGATGGTGTGTGGTATCTAGTGTTGCCCAAACGAGAGTCTCGCAAGAGTCTTGCAATTAGCGATTGCGAGACTCTCGTTTGGGCAACACTAGTGGTATCTATAGACAGGTCTTTAAAAATGACATTGAGGTTTCTAAAACCACTTGTTCATAAAGTTAATCGTTTAAAAGATATACGCTTCCAAAGTGGTATAATGTGTCCACCCCCCCCCCCCACCCCCCCCCCCCCTCTAACTTCTATAATAACAGAGTGAAAAATTAAAAAAAGTATGCTGTAGATCATAATGTAAACTTTCAATCACAATTGGTTTGAACGAGATCGGGTCAGCAGTTTTTGTGATACAGCATATTTTCTAAAACCGTAAATATAACTAATATTTACGGTTTGGCGTAGTAACCACGGAACCCTTCATGGGTGAGTCTGAGTCGCACTTGGCCAATTTTTTTTTAATAGGCAAGCGATACATTGTGAATAAAAGCTCTAAATTGGATTGAAACTAATTGAACAAGCATTTTACCTACCCTGAGCCTTTTTTGTAAGAGTCAATGCACAATGGTTTACAGTCGAAGTAGGCATTTGGTAGAAGCCGCTTTTTTCGTTTCGTATGAAAATTTGTGGATTTAGGGGTCAATATGCTATGCAAACGTTATGTTTGCCGTGCCGACTCAGCGTCAATGTGCCTAAGGGTACAAAATAAATATTTCATTTCAACACAAATACCAATTAGCTCGTCATCAGCAGAAGCTCACGTCGTGGCGGGGCAACGGCCGGGGCAGCGTCGGGCCTTAATTTCATGCATCACTTGACAGATATTTGATTACAGACCATCTCTGACGCCCTACCGCGGAGTCCGCGTTAGTTACGTACCTACTAATATAGATTGATGTTTCTTTACTGGCCGCAAATATTCTTTGTTAAGGAAATTGTGATTTTCTTGTACTTACTCTCTACATCTCTTACTTAGTATTTGAGACTTTTATCCAATTGAGAATGTGTGTTACAAATTACTAATTAAAATAATGTCAATGCATACACAATGGCAATGCAATGGCAACATTACCTATATCATTTGAAAATTAAATTGTGAATTCAAAAATGAAAATTGATTAACATTGCCGTTTGGAAACCTAGGTTCAGCTTACACCGAAACGACGGCGCTTGGAGATTTTGTATCTACCGCCATCTTCAGCTTTCAGTTTGCAATGATTTTATATTCAAATCCTCTCTTTAAAATTGTGTCCTTTTTGTTTGAACTGTAAAATTAAATCGCGTTTAAGTTTTACGTTGCTGCGCTGGCATGCTGGGTCATTAAATACTTACCTACATGCAGCATATGTCCTAAGTATCCAAGCTTTCTAACGTGCAGTGATGTGTCCTCCCATTAGATCAGCAAACTAACATAAGAATGAGCTAACAACAACACGTGACGCTTAATACACTTATTAATATAGCGATACAATAAAGTACTTTATTTACTAGACAAAAAAGGCACATATCTCTGTGTGTGAATTGGAATTTACACCCTGCGCTGCACCTTGAACTATAGCGCGACGCAGCGATGCTTCTTTGGTCGACGCAATGTGAAGTACCGCAGGCATTCTGATTCGCCGCGCATCGGAGCGCAAAACATGTGGTCATCACGAACCGTCTGACCCTAACATAACCTCTGTCCATTAAAAATGTTTGCATACCAAGTTATTTGTCCAACTGCCGATTTCCTCCATCTCCTTATGAAAATGATCAATTTTACCCCATGGGCCATGGGTACATTTTTTGCCAAAGGAGTTCCATTACAGAAATTCAACATGTCATAGACCTTTCTATGTAGTCTAAGCACAACTGCACAAGCAGACACTGCGGTTCCCATGCTACATTATCATTCTACCATCCGTTTTGGTTGAATTTAATCATAAACAAACATGATTAAATTCAACCAAAACGGATGGTAGAATGGTAGCTTGCTTTCAGGTGGTCGTGGTGCAAAGTTGAAATCGACGACTAATAAAAAGCTAAATCCACCATTCAGTAGCGACATCTGACGACCAAGTTTTCAATAAAGGACACAATTGGCAGCGGAAAGTAATACCACACTAACGCCATCTATGCGCGAGTATCATTTCTTCATGTTTGGTTGTTTCAGTTGTTTGGTTTTTACTTCATTTTATACCCGCTAGATGATGCTGCTAAAGTGCGACAGTTTGTCAATGTGATAAAAAACTAACATGAAATTAATTAACAAGTAAGATCAACTAGTAAATAAATAAGTAGTTCAATTAACTTAGAGCAACTTTATACCAGTATTGCTAGCGCCATCTATACAACAACTGGCGCAACAAGAAGCATCTTTTTATAATGTTCGTGTTGACGCTTAGTTTCGTTGAGGTGGTTTGACATAGACCCGTTAGATGGTGCGGAATGAAGTTTTCTTTCGTAGCTCTGTACTTGGCTACTAGATGGCGCTGGGTATATCATTTTAAGTCTGTTTTTTATTTCATTGAATATCTTGCTTATTACGCAATAAAAAACGTTCAAATTCTAGACTCACATATGCATTACTATAATGTGCAATTATCCATTACGATTTTCAAGAAATTTTACATATATTTTTAACGCGGTTGGTAACCGCAAAACAGTGTTTGTAATTTTTTTTTTTTTTTTTTTTGTTTAAACACATGCAGTACCTACCTGTAATGGATTCTGACAATTTCGGACGTCATATTCTGCTGTTTCATGATTACCTATGCACAGTGTTTTTTACCTCAAAAAAGTGACATTTTATTTTTATTGCCCAATCCTACTAAGCTTTATATAATGAACTAGTATTTGCGTGTTGCGCGAGGTGCAAGCACCTCGAGTGCTTGTGAAAAAAAAAATGGGGGGGGGGTGATGGGGGGAGATGGGAGGATTTAGTATTTGCGTGTTGCGCGAGGTGCAAGCACCTCGCGTGCTTGTGAAAAAAAAAAAAAAAAAAAAACAAAGGGGGAGGGGGTGATGGGGGTTTAGTATTTGCGTGTTGCGCGAGGTGCAAGCACCTCGCGTGCTGGTGAAAAAAACTAAAGCATTGCCCCTCTAAATCAAGTATTTGCGTGTAGCGCGAGGTGCAAGCACCTCGCGTGCTTGTGAAAAAAAAAAAAAAGAGAAGGGGGTGGGTGATGGGGGGAGTTAGGGGTGTTTAGTATTTGCGTGTTGCGCGAGGTGCAAGCACCTCGCGTGCTTATGAAAAAAAAAAGAAAAAGGGGCGGGGGGATGGGGGGGGGGGTTGCAGAAGTATTTTGACTAAGGCATTGCCCTTCTAAATGAATCTGAAAAAAAAAATGTTCCAAGTCTCTTAGATTCCGAGATCCGCCTAAAGGGGGGGAGAAGGGGGGCGGGGGGGGGGACCTTGAAAAATGGTTTTTACTTTACCGAGCCTCCTCTATACGAATCCGTAAAAAGAAAAAAATACGGGTCTCGTAGTTTCCGAGATACGATAGGGGGGGGGGGAGAAGGGGGGGGGAAAGGGGAGGTTTGGCACTTTTCCCGTAGGTTTGAGAGTTTTTTGTTTACGAATCTGTCAAAATATACCCACCTCCCCATCCACCATCAGGGAGAACAATTATGTCAATGAGTCAGTCAGTCAGTGAGTGAGTGAGTGGTAATTAAGCTTTATATAATATAACTAGTATTTGCGTGTTGCGCGAGGTGCAAGCACCTCGCGTGCTTGTGAAAAAAACTAAAGCATTGCCCCTCTAAATCAAGTATTTGCGTGTTGCGCGAGGTGCAAGCACCTCGCGTGCTGGTGAAAAAAAAATGGGGGGGGAGATGGGGGGGGGTTGCACAAGTATTTCGACTAAAGCATTGCCCCTCTAAATGAATCTGAAAAAAAAAATGTTCCAAGTCTCTTAGATTCCGAGATCCGCCTAAAGGGGGGGAGAAGGGGGCGGGGGGGGGACTTTGAAAAATGGTTTTTACTTTACCGAGCCTCCTCTATACGAATCCGTAAAAAGATAAAAATACGGGTCTCGTAGTTTCCGAGATACGATAGGGGGGGGGAGAAGGGGGGGAAAAGGGGAGGTTTGGCACTTTTCCCGTAGGTTTGAGAGTTACTTGTTTACGAATCTGTCAAAATATACCCACCTCCCCATCCACCATCTGGGAGAACAATTATGTCAATGAGTGAGTCAGTCAGTCAGTCAGTCAGTCAGTCAGTGGTAATTTAGCTTTATATAGTATAATAATAAATAATATATGACGAGAACTCCCAGATGACAAATTTGAAAACTTGATTTTAAAAAAAATCTTAAAATTTTCGTGACCTTCACGTAAAAAAGAATTGAAATTAATTCTTAAAAAAAAAAGTTAATCAGAAATCAGTGTTAAATTTAATGCAGGTATTTGAAGCGATCTTAGGCGCGTATCATTCCGTTTTTATTTCATCAAAATTCATGAAAATATTCAGAGAAAAATATGTTTTACTGAATTTCGTATTTATTTCTTTATTCCTTTTATAGCTCGAAGTAGAACCTCTACCTAGAACCAGTAGATTCCTCATACTAAGGTTTATCACCCGTAAAAATACTACATTCCACTTCGGCGTAGGTTTTATAAAATATATTTTTTTGTCTTGAGGTCAAAATTATAAATTTAGGGTTTTCACAGTAAGGTCACATCGAAATGTCCTTTTTCATTAATATTTTTTTTGTATGGCAAACTTAAAGAAACGGTGTGCGTAATTACCATAGCTGAACGTAGCATAAATTAATAAAATTTGAATACAAAAACAATTTAAAACATCTTTTTATTATATAAAAATTGGCCAAGTGCGAGTCAGACTCGCCCATGAAGGGTTCCGTAGTAACTATAATAATATAATATAATATGTATATTTATTGACGAATAAACAAAACCTTAAAAAATTCTTAAAATTAGCTTATTTACATTTTTACAACTACGCTAAATAACTTTGTTTTTCATAGTGTTTGTGTGAATTACAAAGTTATATTTGCGGTTTTAGAAAATACGCTGTATCTCAAAAACTGCTGACCCGATTTCGTTCAAACCAATTTTGTTTGAAAGTTTACATTAAGATCTACAGACGTATATTTTTTTTAGATTTTTCACTCCATTATTATAGAAGTTAGAGGGGCGGGGACACACATTTTACCACTTTGGAAGCTTATATCTTTTAAACGATTATCTTTATGAAAAAGTGGTTTTAGAAACCCTTATATCATTTTTAAAGACCTGTCTATGCATACCACACATGCATAGATTTCATGAAAAAAATATTTTCAGTTCTAGTGGTTTCTAGCATGTATTCCCTTTATTTTAAATATTTTTTAATTTTTTTGTTAAATTAGTAAGCGGTTTATAGACCTACTAAGTTTCACATGTACAGTCTTAATAGTTTCGGAATAAAATGGCTGTGACATACGGACGGACGGACAGACAGACAGACGAACAGACATATCGAAACTATAAGGGTTCCGTGTTTTGCCATTCGGCTACGGAAACCTAATAAAAAGCTACATTACTACTGACTGACTCACTGATCGACATAATTGCTCTCCCAGAAGGAGCAATGGGGTGAAAATGATGTATGGGAAAGTTGGTCGGAACCATCCGGTGGGTATGGGAAAATCTCGAGATCCTGAAGATCTGCTCCGCATCAGGGAGTGGACCGGCTGCCCGCTGAAACGGTAAGACTTGGTGCGTCGGTGCTGAAACTAAAAATGATCAGCTACCTTGGCAATTTGATGAATCACCATTATTTTTTCAAAATGGCGAAATACAAGATGGCTGCGATACAAAATTAAAGTGCCTATAATTTCTCGACCGATTGAGATAAGTAGGGGATGCTAACAAATGTATTTACAGTAATAATACAGTAATAAATAATAATAATAAGTATATTTCAGAATCAACTGGTTTTAACAAAAACATTGCAGAGATCTTCTTTTAAGTAAAAAGATACCTGTAACAAAAGACCTCTTCCATAATCTGGTGTTACATACAGAGCCTATTTATAATAGAATTAAACCTAATTACAATTTTAATCTTAATCTTATTTCAAAATTACTAAATAAATTAAAGGAGTGCAAAAACAAAAACAGAAAGGTGTACATACAATTACATTAACGTTTGATATTTTATTTACAAGAAAATTTATTTACAAGAAAAATATACTCACAATAATTTTTTTTACAACAATATTCTTTTACTCAATTAAATTAGATTCATTACTTAAGATTATTAGATTCTCATCATCAGTATTGTCATCCTCCTGTGACAACTCTAGCTCAATTGCATGTTCGTCTTCTTGTGCATGCAAGTCTGTTTTGTCATGATCAACAGCCTTCAGCAGATTTCGCACGGCAGCTGGTAGAGGAAGACTCCGAGAAAACTTTTGTCGACGATGGAAGCGAAGCATTGAAATCACCGGATACGGCAACGCACGGTGAAAGAGATCAAGCATGGTTTTTTTCCTTTCCATTTTCCGGCAATGTTGCTCTCTGTCTCTACGCCAGAATTTATTTCTTGATTCAGCTGCTTGTTCGGAGAGCATGCCTACCGGAAGGATATTGGAATCGATGATCTCTTGACCGTGCACTAGAATTTTGTGTACAGTCACCGTCATCGGATGCCAGCTATATGTCGCGACATATTTTTCCGCTACTGCTTTGCAATAGGTGCCAAACTTGGTGGAGTCTATTGGTAACTCACAATTTATTGTGACCAGGATATTATACAGGTCATCTAATAGCCAAGATTGGAGTCCTAAAATGTCTGCAAACATATATTGTGTATTTATCTGACAGAGCAGTTCGAGCAGTATTGCCGTCATTAGTGGTACCTGCGTTAGGCCTCACTATGTCCACCAATAATCCCATTTTGCTTCTTATTTCGCCCTGAATTCGTATTTTTCGTTCGTCCACTATGCGGCTCTCTGCAGTGTTTTTATTGATTCGCCATTTCTGCACAGCTGGATCGTTTTTGTAACCGAGATGCAATAAAAACTCAAAAATACGAATCCAAGCATGGAGTGGATTTATGCCGTATTCCATATTTTCTTTTATAGTAGGTTTAGAATAGCACATTTCAAAATTATTAAAATTGCTAGATGTCAACTTACAGAAGGGGCATCGTAATTGTGAGGAGGTTCCGGTGATTATGTTTAAATTTTTTCCATCTATAATACTCAATGTTAAATTGCAAGTAAAAGTTATTGTGTACCCTTTAGTTGTCTGTATAGTTATAGGTGTTAAATCTCTTATCTGGTCTTCTCCCCAAGCCTTCTCGTTGAGAATCAAATCACTTGTTTCCTTTTTGTACTCGATGCGTAAGGGGCGGCAAAAACGATATGACTGGGGTGATGGATTAAGCCAAATTGCGTAACTTTTATCAGCTTGAATACGCAGGGGCACAAAAGTGGTGGCAAACAGGCTATTTTCATTAGCAAGAGGGTCCTGATCAGATCGACCGAAGCTTTGTTTATAAAACGACTGTCCAGTGCTGCCGTCAAATCCCCAACATCCTTCAAACACACAATTCAATTCTGTTATTTTTTTGCGATCGCAATATTCCGTAAAGCTCTCTTCGCTACTTTGCACTATCCTTTTTAAGGTGTTTGTCAGCAACCCTTTCAAAGAAACTGATGCTTCAACATCTGACAAATTTATTTCTTCTGTAGGATAACATGCTTTTCTTGCCAGAAACACTTGAGAATATGGTGGATAAACTGGGTAACCCCGACTTTTCAGATCCCGATGTATGTCTTTGTAGGTTTCCACGCTTAATTTTCTATCGATCAACACTCCCGAAGCCTCCTCGGGAGTATAGGGTTGTGGTTCTGATGAAATTTTTTTGTAAACCTCCGAAGCCCGGGTTGGCGATTCAAGACAACTGAATAACTGTTTTTTCTTTAGGTCTTTTTTAGATCTTGGGGTCATTTTATTTTCTGGCGGAGCTGATATCACCGAAACAAAACCTTTAATGAGTTTGGCTGGCGGTTCATTTTGCATGAATTCCTCCATGCGTTTCTTCGACCTTAGTTCCTGTCTGTAGCCTAAACTTCTGTTCTGAGAACTGCCTGAAGGTCCGGGCTCTGGAGGAGGCTCAGGCTCAAGACAAATAGACACGCTAGTGGTCTCGTGTGGATCGTGGGTATGACATTTCAAATGTTCTGGTAAGTCATCAATAAAAGACTTTTCTAAATATGTCTTATGCCTTTTTTTGAAGAGCTTTTTATTGCTTTTGCAAGCCCTGAACATTTTCATCGTTTTAGTAAGGAAAAAGCTGATTTTGTCAATAAGTATCTTTGTGTCATTTGATGACAAAGCTTTTAAATTAGGTCCAAGTTCCCGGATAATTATTTTCAATAATTCTGAATTTTTACTTTCTTCAGAGAAACATTCATATAAGTGAAGTCTAGTGCACCCTCCTTGCCTATTTGAAGACACCCCCGGAGGTTGAGAGGTGTCGGCTGTGGCACAAACCACAGCTTCGCTTGCCACTCGTGTACCGACATGAAGGTTGGCGCCCTCATGTCCCCCTAGCCCATAGTCCGCCGGTCGGGGCCCGAACGGACATCCCCCAGCAGGTTGAGTAAGCCCCTGCTGAGGCAAAATGGCGCCATGGGTCTGGAATGGCTCCATGGTGCCTCACCCCTTTTCCTCCATGTTACATGTATAAGCGCGGGGTTTCAGCAAAAGCCTAACGAGGGTGGACCCCTTCCTGCACTACATGTAACACTTCATCAGAAAAATATAATTATAGGGAAATAGGTATTATAACGTTACATAAAACTTTATTCATAAAGGTACACGTTCTTATGATTAAGAATAAATCTATAACGTTACAATTACGTATACAAGGAACTTAAGATAGGGGCGCGGGCGCACAGAGACTGTCACGGGTGACGCGCGCAAAGTATTTTTCGTGACTGCAGGGCTTCTGAAACGTAGCTGGCGAATTCTTAAGGCCAAACGGCATACGTTTGAAGCGATAGGTACCAAAGGGCGTGACAAACGCAGTTTTGTCACGATCGGCGGTCCTTACCTACCAGTAATCACTGCGAAGATCTAGAGAACTCATTACAAAACCCTTCTTGGTCGACTGTAAGAGCTCGTCAATACGTGGCATGGGGTACGCATCCGTCTTAGTGACCGCGTTCAACTTTCGGTAGTCGACACGAAACCTATACGTACCATTACGTTTCGGTACCAAGACGCACGGTGCTGCCCAGGCGGATTCACACTCCTCGATCACGTCCTCCGCTAACATCTTGTCTAAATCGGCATGCATGATTTCCTTCTTGGCAGGCGTAACGTGATACGGGGGAAAAGCAATAGGCGAATGGTCGCCGGTATCTATGTGGTGTTCCGCAAATGTTGTAAGCTCTCCGACTAAATCAAAAATATCGGAGTACTCACATCCTCCTCCCAACGTCGACCTCTCCGATTCTGATAACATAGCGCCCTCGTCCGTCCTCAGTACGTTCACGGAAGCACACTGAATGGGTTCGCGTTCGGATTCCCATGACAAGGTATGAGGTGTACGAGGCTGATCCATTGTACGCCAATTCCAATTGGAGAAATCGATAACCATCTTAGCTTTAATAATAAAATCAATGCCTAACAGAGTATTGTTGTTAACGGCATCAGGTAAAATAATGAATTCAATAGGTATCGATAATGAACCCAGTTGAATATTAACTATCGTCAGTAGCACATCACTATTCCTAACAATACCATCCGCAAGCTTCAACGACATCGTTTTGGCGCGAAAGTTTGAACCAATACGTTTCAGTAAGGAATAAAGAGAATGACTTGCAGTACTACGACGCGCGGCGGTATCCACCAACGTGGTACCCTGATATCCCTGTATACACACGCGCACGATAGGCCGACCCTGCTTATTATTATCGTTAACAAAATGCGAACATAACTTCTTACTATCTATATAAACAGAAGAAAACACATTTTCTGACTTAACATTTGAGTTACTACTATTTCCGGCGCTATCTTGTTTACCTTTAGGACAATTAACTCTAATGTGACCTTTTTCACCACAATTATAGCAAGATGTGCCAGAGTTAGTAGAAAGAGATCGTTTACTTAGCTTATCACAGGAGTTTCGTACGTGTCCTCGCGCCTTACAATACACGCAGAACAACTTCTTATCACTGTTATCACTTTTGTTCACACACTGATCACTACGCGGCGATTGCGCTCGTTCCCGAGCGGACTGCGCAGCGCAGTAGGGGTGCGGGTGGCGCGAACCTGCGGCGGCGGCGTCGAGCTTGATCCCGGAGCGACGTGTTGCTGCGCGCATGCGCTGAGCACGCGGGCAGGCCTCGTAGTTAAACACGATGACGACAGCGACGCGGAGTTTTCCGACAACGATTCTTCTATACTGCGAGATTTTTCTATCAGCGATTCAATATTGCTCACAGAGTCTCTTGATAACCGCTACCTGATTCTCTTGTGAAGTAGAACATAAATCATGTCCAGTCTCGCTTTCTCTGGTAATTGATACGGTAGTTTTGCCAACAGAGATCGTAATCTTACGATAGAAACGTCGGCGCGTTCCAACCCTTGCTCAGCAGCGAAAACATCACTGTATAATTTGTACGGTGGCCGTGGTATGCCATACATCGAACGCAGGCGCTTGACAGCATCTGGCCATGACGTAACTTCATGACGGATGCCACGCCACTAAACTGCTGCTTGCCCACGAAGTGCCATCTCATCGCTGACCGAAGCGCAATCCATAAACATCTCGACGGCGTCTATGAATGCCTCGACCGCCTCCGGATACTCCGACGAACCATCGAAGCGCGAGGTGAATTTGACGAGATTCCCAGAATACGATGACGGTGACGGTTCAGTGCCGGAGTTCACACTGGGCTGCGTCCCTGAGTGCGATGTCAATAGAGACTCGACGAGCTTTCGGTTTACCTCGGCCTGCGCCGAAGAGAATGCAGCCAGGAGCGACGCTATGCGAGCGACGAATGCGAAAGTTTGTGAGGATGGATGGATGTTTGTTACTCTTTCACGCAAAAACTACTGAACGGATCTGAATGAAATTTGGTAAGTAGATAGTTGACATCCGGGAATAACACACAGGCTACTTTTTATCCAGAAATTCCCACGGGATCAGGATTTGCGCGGGAAAAGCTTCCCACGCGTACGAAGTCGCGGGCTGAAGCTAGTATCACATATTTGTGATTTTTACTGTCCACTTAAAAAGTGTACCACATCACCAACTGATTGCAATATTATCTGTATTGACTCTAAAACAAGCAGTTTATATCAAATTAAAATAAGATTTCTCATCATAAACAGAAAGGTCAAAATAGTTGACAGCCCTAACATATATTTTTGAAAATAGTTTTCTCAAAACCTACGCCGAAGTGGAATGTAGTATTTTTACGGGTGATAAACCTTAGTATGAGGAATCTACTGGTTCTAGGTAGAGGTTCTACTTCGGGCTATAAAAGGGATAAAGAAATAAATACGAAATTCAGTAAAACATTTTTTTCTGTGAATATTTTCATGAATTTTGATGAAATAAAAACGGAATGATACGCGCCTAAGATCGCTTCAAATACCTGCATTAAATTCAACACTGATTTCTGATTAATTTTTTTTTCAAGAATTAATTTCAATATTTTTTCGGTGAAGGTAACGAAAACTTAAAGATTTAAAAAAAAATCTAGTTTTCAAATTTGTCATCTGGGAGTTCTCGTCATATATTCATTATATAAAGCTTAGTAGGATTGGGCAATAAAAATAAAATGTCACTTTTTTGAGGTAAAAAACACACTGTGCTATGGTACCATGGTACCTATTATTTCTATTGAATAAAGCTGAAAAATATTTATTCGATAAGATAATGCCTTTAAAATTTGCTTGATTGAAAAAAAAATACGTTATGTAATTGATTATATTTATGGGACATAAATCTATAATTAAGGCTGCTTTCTCGAAAAAAGCTTGAAAAAAGCATTCAGATGAAGCAATTTTTCGTCGGAAATTACAGAGAAATTACATCTAAAAAAAATTGTTAGTAATCTACATGATATGAACCGTAATTTGGTTTAGCTACAATTTTTGTATCGGTATCACATAATAAGAAAAAGAAATGCCAAATCACCTCGAAATCATTGAGATGAAACCATTTTACTCCTTAATTTCTTATCAAAAGAGCATAAAAAATATACTACTGCTTTGCAATACAAATGAAAATGATTTGGTTTTGTTACTTTTTACAAATATGTATTATTTTTATTACAATAAATTAAAAATGCGTCCGATTAAAGACTGCGTTTACATCACCCCCGCACTCGTCCACAAATTCAGTGCGGGGTCTCTGACTTATTTAAAGTTATCTGTGGTGCGGGGCGCATCGTGTTGCTAGGTGGACGTATGTCGCGTTGCGAGAGCTCAAGCACTACGAAATAAAGTCGTAAAAATATTACTGCAAAAATTTAATTTTGTAAATAGTAGAATAGCTTTATAACCGACTTAAAAAAAGGAGGAGGTTCTCAATTCGTCTTGAATTTTATTTTTTTATGTATGTTCCTTCATTACTCGCAGATGGCTGGACCGATTTGGAAAATTCTTTTTTGTTTGAAAGAATATACTTTCTAGTTGGTCCCATTGTCGTCACATTTGGATCTGATGATGGTATCATGGAGAAATCGAGGGAACTCTTCAAATATTATAGGCACATCTATAGCGTTTTGGGTATTTCTTATAGTACCTTGTGCAGTTGCTCTCGAAAAGCACCATTTGAGGAAGTGGAACTGATGACGAAGACCCCAGATGGCCACCGAAACTACTCAATAATAAGTATTTCGTGGATTGCGATTAGATTACTTGAATATAGATGTTAAGCACTTTATACTCGTCACAATGCATATGGTGAAGTAGAGCTGATGGTGATGTACCAGGAGGATTCCTCAAAAATTAACGGCTCTGCACCGGGAAAAGCAATATTTTGTAAAAGGTGATAAGTAGTTGAAATTTTGGCTTTTGTAAGTAGATAAATTACAAACCGACCCACTAAAAAGCGTGAAATAAAACTTTTTAGCAAAAAATAGAACCGAAAATAGAACTTCTTATTTTTGACACCGCCTTCCGAAATTAAAGTTATTTTTGCCTTTGTAGTGTTTTTATATGAAAGTCGGTTCTACTTTTTCTAAAAAAATTAATTTCTGATTCTTGTTTATAAGTTAAAGAAAGAAAGTAAAGAAGTTAAGTTGTATCTATAAGTAGTGTTAGTGTTATAAAGTTATAGTATTTTACAGTTTTATTAGTGTTTAAATTTAGTTTGTAAAACATGGGGAATAAGCAGAAACGAATGAAGAGAGGTCTAAAAAAATATTACAAACAATACATTTATTAGCAAGGTAAGTTTAAAGTTTTATCTACATATTTCATTATAAACTATCGCTTTACTTACCTCGCATAAAAGTAGATAGCATAGTTTAAACGGACAAAGGGTAAGCTTCATACAACTGCGCTATGATAGATACACTACTATAAGCAAGGCGCGTGTGTGCACTTCGTCTGAGCGAGGCCTGGCTTGAGCCGATATGAACCGGTTTCTCTTCGTACGGACGAAGCCACCAGTTGAGATAGAGAGATAGAGTTATGATAATGTATAAGAGAAAGAAGAAGAAAACGAGAAAGAGAAGGAAATAGAACTAAAGAAAGAAAAATAGATTGAAGAGAAAAATGAAGAAAACGAGAACGAAGAAGGACAAAAAGAAAACATAGAACAAGATTTTATATGGCGATGCTGGAAAGGAAAAATTATCCAAGTGACATCAGACTAACTTTACAGTAGAGCAGTTTAAAGTTAGAATTTTCAGAAAAAAAAATCGCGTAAAGTCTTATTATGGTCCAAAAAGCCTAATTCTTAGATATTTATTTTGATATTTTTTTATCTACATTATAGTATACGTAACTATTAAAAATAATGCTCAGTTTTAAAGTTAGTGTCGCTTAGTAAAATTTTCCCTAAAAGTAGAAACGGGAAAAATTGACTAACCGACAAGCTTTGATTAAGGAAGGTACGGTAAAAGTGTAATATATATCTTTTTTAGAATTTATCCTTACCAAATTACACCAAATTTGCCTTACCAAAATAAAAAACATGTGGAAGTTGAGGCAAAACAACCTAAATATTAATTTAATATAATTTTTTTATATTACCTCAATACATGTAGGAAAAAAACCAAATAACTCAAAATTACCTAAGCGCCTAACACTATATCGCCAGATACTGGAAAAGTTAACTAAGTGGAGTAATTACCGTACGAACAGAAATGTCTAACTTGACCAAAGGCAAATTTAGCATTTCACAATTACGACAACCACCAAATTTTCAAAAATGGTCGAAAATTTTGTCGTTTAGTAAGGAAAAAAAGTGAACTTTCGCGAACTTCAAAATGTCGAAGCGACATCAAAAGTCGTCGTAGAAGGACGTGAGTAAGACCAAACGAGACGCAGAAAAATCAGGCGATTCCAACAATGTATATAACTCCAAATGGCCAAAAATGTCGCTTAGATAATTTTTCCTTTCCAGCGTCGATGGCTATCAAAATTTCCAATATCAAAATAAATATATGTGAACACGGAGAAATAAGTGAGGATGAAGAAGTTCAACCAACCAAAAGAATAAAATTACTTAGTGAAAGTTAAATTTCAGTGAATTTTAGTTATAATCTATTTGTTGTCTTACTCTAAGTTCCTACCTACATACCCACCCTACCTACCTACCTACTATTTTTCAACCGACGACAAAAAGAGGAGGTTATCAATTCGACGCGTATATTTTTTTTTAATGTATGATCATTGATCACCGATTACTCGAAGACGGCTGAACCTATTTGAAAATTATTTTTTGATTGAAAGGGTATACTTCGAAATTGGTCCCATTTTCATAAAAGTCAGGATCTAATGATACGATCCTGGAGAACTCGAGGGAACTCTTCAAATATTATAGGCACACCTATGACGTTTTGGGTATTTATAATAGTAACTTGTGCAGCTGCTCTCAAAAAGTACCATTTGAGGAAGTGGAACTGATGATGAAGACCGCAGATGGCCGCCGAAACTACTCAATAATAAGTATTGAGTGGATTGCGATTCGATTACTTGAATATGGATGTTAAGCACTTTATGCTCGTCACAATGCATATGGTGATGTAGAGCTGATGGTGAAGTACCAGGAGAACTCCTCAACAATTAACGGCCCAGCATTGGGAAAAGCAATATTTTGTAAAAGGTTATAAGTAGTTGACATTTAGGCTCTTGTAACTAGGTAAATTAAAAATAGACCAACTAAAAAGAGTGAAATAAAAACTTTTTACCAAAAAAATAAACCAACTCCCAAAAAACACTGCAAAGTGAAAAATAACTTTAATTTCGAAAGTCGGTGCCAAAAACGAAAATACAAAACTAAAGACACCGACTACCGAAATTAAAGTTATTTTTCACTTTGCAGTGTTTTTTGGGAGTCGGTTTAATTTTTTGGTAAAAAGTATTTTCTCTTCATAGAAACATTCCACATACTACAAAGAATACTCGAAAAAAAAATCCGTATTGGTCCAGCCATTCCTGAGTTTTGCGCTTAGCAACCCATTTAGCCATTCATTTTTATTTATATATAATTTAGTTAAAAAGATACATCAAGTTGTTTACCTCATGTTTCAAGCCAGGCTGATTTATAATAGAAGTATAGTTTCTACAGTACATACTAAAAGTGCATCCACATCAATAGATAATAAATAAAAACAAAATTTTACCGCTTTTGATGCGGTACATGGGTACAAATAAAAATGAATTTAACTTTCACGATGACTTGACCTTCTGTGACTTCGATACTCTGTGCCGAGACTAGGCGAAGCGACGATGCATGCTGGCGGCGGCGCGGGCGCCTCTCTTTTCTGTTGCATGCGGGTAGCGGAGGTGCGCGGAGTGGCGCGCGGAGAGGGGTCGTTAGCTCCGCCCAAATGGTCAAGGTTATTGGCATGATTACAAGCCTTAAGACTGTTATGACCAGAAAATTCGATTCATTTAAGGACGCATTTACGTTTATCACTCGCTCAATATTAGGTATCCTAGTGGCAACATAACAACATTGCGCGCACACACACTTACAAACCATTGTTCGCCCGATTTTATACATTACTTAACTAATCTTGATAATTGAAGGTTATATTATATTTTCTTTAATATTGTTTGACCATAATAAGTTGTAACTTATTGTTTACAAAGGGTTACATGCTTATTGATTAGATGTTAGTTTCAATTTTGTATTAATGTGTTTGACGCCCGATTAGGAGTACTAGGGGACTTTGGAAATAAAATACTCATTAGTGATAAAAGAATAAATAAGAAATAAAGAAAAGTTTCGTCATACCTGTCTGTCTGTTTGTCCATCCGTCCGTATGTCACAGCCATTTTCAGCCGACGAAAAAAACGGAGGAGGTTATCAATTCGACGCGTATATTTTTTGTATGTTCGATCACCGATTCAGACGGCTGAACCGATTTAAAATTCTTTTTTTGTTTGAAAGGGTATACCTACTTCGAAGTTGGTCCCATTGTCACCAAGTCAGAAGCTGATAATGGGATCTTGGAGTAATCGAGGGAACTCTTCAAATATTATAGGCACACCTACAGTGATTTGAGTATTTTTATAGTAACTTGTGTAGTTGCATTCGAAAAGCACCATTTGTGAAGTGGATCTGATGATGAAGACCACAGACGGCCACTGGAACTACTCAATATATAAGTAGGAATAAGAAGTATTTCATGGGTTCCGCTTCGATTACTTGAATATGGTTATTAAGCACAATATGCTCGTTCACAATGCATATGATGAAGTGAAGCTGATGGTGAAGTATCACGAGAACTCCTCAACAATTAACGGCCCAGCATTGGGAAAAGCAATATTTTGTCTACTTTCTAACTAATTTTAGAAGTCGGACACCGCCTACCGAAATCAAAGTTATTTTTCACTTTGCAGTGCAGTGTTTGTCGGTTTAATTTTTTTTGGTAAAAAGTTTTTATATTCCAAAACTATTAGGACTATACATGTGAAACTTGGTAGGTACCTAGATGTATTCTGTGAACCGCTTTCCGATTTTAAGAATCAATTGAAAAATTATAAAAAAATATTTAAAAAAAATATTTTCATTTTCAGTTCCATGTACCCCACATGGAACAGAAACTGAATTTTTTTTTTCATGAAAGTTATGCGTATGTGGTATTAATATACAGGTCTTTAAAAATGACATTGAAGTTTCTAAAACCACTTTTTCATAAAGTTAATCATTTAAAAGATATATATATATATATATATAATATATAATAATGGAGTGAAAATTTGACGCCCCTTATGAGATACAGCATCTTAATCTTAACATAGTATAAAGCAAAGTCGCTTCCCTGTGTCTGTCCCTATGTATGCTTAAATCTTTAAAACTACGCAACGGATTTTGATGCAGTTTCTTTCAATAGAAAGAGTGATTCAATAGGAAGGTTTTTAAGTATATAACATGCATAATATAGTAGAGAAACACTGATAATTTTTGAGGTTTCTAGTGTGATGTCGCAAATAAACACATTTTTTTGCGCTTGCTTTGCAAACGCTGGCTGAACCCTGCGAGATAGATCAAAATAGTGTACTACAGTATTGTACACCTTAAAGAGGTCAACAAAAATGTCCTCGATGGTATCTGTCTATCTCTTATAGATAACCCACAACAACCATTTTTATCCTTTACTTTTTACGAGAAATATGTGCATATTTTACGAAGCGATTTTAAGCAATACCGCATTAATCCTTATCCAATTAAGTACCATAAATACATTGTGCATTTAATATAAATCAATATTGCCCTTTACAGAATATAATTTAAATAAATAGTTTCGAAGATATTACAGATTTAAAATGCAAGGACATAGCGGTTGCCGCGCGGTGCCGGCGAAGGCACGGCGCGCGTGCCTATGTTGCTTAGATTTGAGCGTTGAATGTTTTTCCCATGGTAAATTATGTGTCGTACTTTCAAGAGTAATTACTAAAGAGAACATGTATGTCGAATGACAAAAAGGCTGTCAACGATGTATATATAGACATTCTATAGTATATTTAATATAAACATTGCACCCGTGCGAAGCCGGGGCGGGTCGCTAGTATTTTCTAAAACCGCAAATAAAACTTTGAAATGCATACAAACACTATGAAAAACAAAGTTATTTGGCGTAGTTACTACGGAGCGCTTCATGGGCGAATCTGACTCGCACTTGGCCAATTTTTTAGTTTTTGTACGAACTGAACATTTTGGCATATTGAACCGTATGAAGTAAGCCCAACAAAACTGTTGTATATCATTGAGGAATTCCCTCGACTGTCTATGGTCTCCATCATCAGACCTGTAATGGCACTTATAACCTATATGGGTGCAAAGTTCTCATCAATATAAATGAATTAAGTCCTAACACAAGGTAGCTACTGTAAACCGTTGAGCGAGTTCCCTTAACTGTCTTTTGTCTTCATCACCAGACCTCTAATGACAGTCACAAACTATCTAGGTGTAATGTTCTGGTCAATTCAAATTAATCAAGCCCAAAAAAAAGGTTACTGCTGTAAATCGTTGAGGAATTCCCTCGACTGTCAGGAGTCAATCTGATGAAAGGCTCCATCATCAGATCAACTCTAGACCTTCCTTAATTTGTAGTACTTTAAGATACCTAATGAAAAAAAAAACATTTATTCGGTCGAATTGTGAAACCTCCTTATTTGAAGTCGGTTAAAAAAAATTAGTTGTTTCATGCTAGTTTCAGTAACCAATATCCATCCAATTCTAAAAATAAGTATGGTTCTCGTTCTATGGTATGTTGGCATGAAAAAGTATCAACGTATTCTAGTCACAGTATACAAGACGCCACACTCTTTATTATAGGTTTCGACGTATTTATTTTTTCGAGCAAAGCGATACACCCCTGCGTTCACGAGCGCGTCTGAGCACGGAATGACGGTCGGAGCTCGGAGGCGGAGCCGTGCGTTCGGTAGAATAATGTATGAAGAAATTTGTGACCGATTTTATTTTTCTCATAAACCATAAAGTTTTTATGTATGTTCAAAATAATTAGCTTAACGTATAGATAAACACATAGGCTATAATTTCTTGTTATTTTTAAGTTGAGAATATGCTCCAGATTTGGCTTACAGGTACCTATTCAGACCCCATTTTTTGTAATTTTCTACGATTACTGCGGCGATAAAAACTTAGTTTTGTGAAAAAGATGTATAGGACTGTGTAATTATAATGCATTCAATGTGGAGATGAATAAATTATCTTGAAATTAATACCATAACATTGTCAAAATTTTAACTCCTTATGTATCAAAATGGTACCAGAAAAACATTGATATTTGCGAGAAAACGTAAATGCGTCCTTAATATAAAGAAAGAATATTAAAGATAAGAAGGTAGGTACACACTGCATTAGGTACGTAGATAAAACATGTCTACAAAAAAGCAGTCTCGCTGAGCTAAAAAATTAAAAAATATTGCTTTTTTAAAACGCTTGTGTCCAAAAACTGATCAACAAATAAAAAAAAATGCAAAAACAAGCGCAAAAGTAAATCACTGTTACCGGCTGACCAGACACGCTAACACGGTTTACGTCCACGTAATTCTAAATTGCATTTAAAAAATCTCAGTTGAAACGAGGTAGCACCTATGTATCTATGAGCTGGGAATTCATGAATTAGGTATGTAGAATTGTAGGTGCATCGTTGGCAATTAAACAGACGAAATGTAACTTTAAGTTTGGTAATTTCACAAACATATACCTATTTTATGGAAACAGCAGTCATAGCTTTCACTGACAATCTGCAATACAATTAATGGCTGACCACCAAGAAAAGGATTCGAACCGAAAGTTCGGAGTTCAAATTTTCGTCTTGTCAATCCGTAAAACCCATGTGAAAAACCGCGAGAGTATCCATTTTGGCACATAACTCAACAAATTCGGTTTTTATAGAATTTGTCGAGTTTTAGAGAATTTAAAAATGAATGCTAAACCTGAGAGGATTTAAAAGGATTTAAAGAGGTTTAGATTTTTAAGTCTTTATTGTTTGTATGTACAAGTTCGAAATACCTAGGTCAAGCTAACCTATTTCGAACTTGTACATATATGGTCGATTTTTTCATCATCATCTTTTCGGCAGCTGCTTCTGCCTTTGAAAACTCATTAATAACTAATCGTAGTTAGTGATCAAAGTTTGGAGGTCATGTAATAATGTTAAAACTTAGTTTATAATTTGTATACAAGCATCTCTTCTTTCACTAAGTAATTTGCCATAGTACTACCAATAATGAATGAGTATTAATAATAAATATATTTATTGTACAATATACATAAATAAGAAAAAAGATTTTATTCATTTGTTCATTTTTTTTAATCTTTTGGAAAAGACTGCAGTAACCGTACGCCTTAGCAAACTGAATAGCAAATTCGTAAGCGCGCGTGCGTTTTGTATACGTAACACAAAACCATAAGGCGCTGATAAGCGCTCGTACCTGATAAACCGATCGCGATAGAAAATTTTTATTCAGCTCATAAATAAACCATAAATATTATCACGGTGTGGGAAGTGATGTCTTAAAGTCTAGTCCAGTTTGTTATTTATGAAACATCTTTACTAAGTATCTGCCAGCCTACGTATTTCAACGTTTTTGGCTGTGTGGCCGCTAATTGCCTTTTACGGTATTTTACGGCAAGCCATTTGTATTAATCTGATTTAGGTAAGCTGTTTAGAAAATCAGTAGCTAAAGAAATATGTATTAGTTAAGTTCATGCAGCCATAACTATAGTTAGGTACTATAGAAAGATGGAAAATGTCGTCGATTATACTGAAAAATGGTGAACTCTTCAATGGAATATAGATACCGTGCCTCATCTCTGGTGTCAATTTACCCGTTCTTCTTTACCCCTTGTCTAATCTCGCAGGTTATAGACAAATTAATATCTTTTTTAGATTTTTAGATTGATCAGGTATTAATTGAGACTGCTGCGAACCAATTTTACATCAACTTTCAGAGTCCATAACTTGTTTTCAATGCGCTCATTGGAAAGCCTAGATCCTCACTTTCAGACACTATGTGGTACCAAATATATGTACCCAAGATCATCTACTCAAAAGTCATGCAACTCTCTGAAACGAAAACAGTAGAAACCACTAGATACTTTATCATCCTTATTAGTCAAATGCATCACATGACATACATAGCAAAAAATAATGCTAAGTGCCAACAGCTCTGAAATCGGATTTTGATACACGATTCATTCCGGCAAATCTATGACTATGACATCACTTTGCATAGTTGCAAGCTACAATCCATTGGTTGATTGCACATTATTTGTTTGCACGCTCAACTCCACACATTATTCTACCTTATACGTTTACTTTTAAGGTGCAAATTAAGTTCTCTTTTGATTTACGTTGAGATACAGATTCTAACTAAATATGGAATCGATTCTATTAAATATTCATTGAAAGGAAACGAGTGGTCGCGTCATGCGAACGATTGTCCTTATTTGGCGATACGTTGGCCAGTGGGTACTTTTTTGTATTAACGATTTCACTGATTTATCAGTTACGAATCTAATAAATCGGTTCGTTTGTGAATTTAATTGACAAAATGTAATTTAAATTAATCACCGTGCCCTCGTCGTGTCTTTCCTACTTAGGGTGCCCTTACACATTGCAGCTGAATCTTAGGTTAAAAGTATCCCACGGAAGGAAAGCCTTTCAAAATAAATGGTCACTCATCCTCGTACCAACCTCGGTACACGTAGCTTATCTTTATATTTTTAGGTACTAAAGTTGACCTGGGTCAGTATTTTGATTTGATTCTTTGCGAAAGGAAAAGCCTTTCAGACAAAGCATAGAAGATCTTCCATATGTTGAAGTTGCAGTTACTTATACGATAAACAATACGAGTATCAAGGTCAAAACACTGCTTAACCTTGTGTCATTAGTCATCACGGGAATTTGGTTACTTCCGCGCGAATCACAAGTTCTATTACTAAAAACACATAACCGTCATGTCTATTTCTAAAAACGCCATTCAATCAGTACCATATAGATACTAGATACCATTCTCCATTCCCCAAGCTTTTCCATTACAATAAAAATAAACTGAAACAGTGATCTTAGTAAATGTTAATACGATGAAAACAAGGATAAAGCAATAATAACTTTGATTGCCAACACGTTCTCGGAGTTTCACAAAACATAATACCTACCTATCTTAAATCTTTTTGGTAAATAGCACGTTAGACTTTTAGTTGATATTTACGTAAAAGGCTTAAATAATAACTATAGTTATACATATGAACCTACTTACACAAATCTGGTAGAGCTCTAGTGTAATTTAGGTCGAAATATCTAAACCAGTTGTTAATTTCGCTTTAAGCCCATAGTGTTTGGGATATAGACCATAACGCTAAGAAATATCCAGGTTTGTTTACGTTTTTGAATAAACGAAGCATTTATTGAGCAGGTCTTAAACAATACCAGCAATGGCTAACCAGTTATGCTTCCAACTAAATACCTATGTAGTTAAAAATTCATCAATTACTTTTCTAATACCAGAGGACGTTCACACCTTGTAAGAAACATTGGATGTACCTGAGGCTAAAATCACATGTAACTTACTATTACGCGCCCGCCGCACAGCCTCCGAAGTGGTGGTGGTAACATCGGAATGCCATAACTCAGGCATACCACTTTAACGGTACGAGAGAGCGAGATGCACACATACGTTAGAGCAACACGCAACATCGACATGGTTGAACGACCGATCAAATAAGTTTGTACGCCGCTATCGTATACCACGTAGGTTTTATTTCTTCTAAACGTGTCGAGGGCGCATGCGCTATAGTCCGATTTCCAAGATGGCGCATGCAATTTTCCCTTCGGCTCCGTTGTTTGGCGCGGAGCTTTCCTTGGCAGTTATTTTTAAATTTCGATTTTATATTTAACGTCTTTTCGCTGAGATATTGTCAAGGATCTTCTACCTACTAATACAAGTTCCTTGGATATTGTGTAATTATTTTGAAAGATTCACTAGAATATTACGTGATATTACATCTAAGGAACATTTTATTACTTACTCAGAATATCGTGTCAGTACATTAATTAACGAATCGTTTAGGTTTAAAACACGGTTCTGATACTTATTGCTTTTTCCTGCATTCCGCACAAGGGATCGGTGCACTTTAATTATGTTTTTTTAGCTTTTTAAGGTAGACTGAGCCAAAACTAGCTTATTTACATCATGTAAATAAATCAATCTTTATTAAATCTTAATAATGTAATATAAGAAAATATCCGTCCATACTTAACTGTATATTAAACTGTAGGAAGGAAATGACTTTTACATTTGTTTCTCTTATGACAACTACATTGTACTAGGCACTTACTTATTTAAAAATATCACGGTGGTCTTTGCCCTAAAATTCGTAATGACTCTATTTATTTTCCCACAACGAATACCTAATCTAGAAACGTTACTCTAAATCACATTTTCCTGCTTTAAGTCTATAATTTTGTCAAATCTCTTACTTCACATTCACCAGCGCAGCTTGGTCTTTAGATAGTAAGTTTTGTAAGTAAAATTAGTCCAAGTTTTCTGGTAATTTCGACCACACAAGCATTGTTCGTGACAGCCGATGAGTCGTGTCCACTACTTAATAGTTTATCTTAATAGTAACATAAGTGGTAATTTGGATTGTGTTATTGCCTATTTACTTGATAGTTATGTACTATTTATGTCACCAGTTCTGTTTAAATTGATTTTATTTGTTACCTATAGCCATTATATACCTATATCTATATATCATACCAATCATACCATTATAAATTTGCTAACTTTTTGTTGTTAAAAGATAGTGAGTCTACCTTTTTTTATAGTAAGTTGGATCGGTTTCTTTTAGTAAAGATTGATTCAATAGTACAATACCAGCCTTTGAATAAGTTAAAATGTAATAAACCACTCTTTTCGAAGTAAATTGGTACATCATGTGTTGTATTGGCCCGGATTGACCAATATATCTTGCATCGTTTGACGCACGTTCCACTCTCCATAAAAAATAGCAGTTTAAAATACCATTCAGTATGTTTACTGAAATTCAGTGAGCAAGCAAGGTGACCGCTTAAGTGTCGTTTTGACTGCATGTCCATCACCGAAATACTTAAAAATGACCGTAGAATGAAAATCAAGGCGATGGACGCAAACAAAACGTAAGGCATCATACATGTGCTCTGCGCAAACGCATCATGTAAGCAATACGTCCAGACAGATAAAGTAAATTGTAGTCCTTGTAGAATTTCGGAATACATCAATGTGTCCTTATCTTATGCTGATCAATATAAGGACTCGGACAAACGTGAATCTATGAAGAGAATTTGTATATTTGTGTCTTAAACACAAACCAACAAAGGAACCCGAATGTGATGTCATGCCAGTTCATCATTGTGTGTGTGATATAGCGTACAGATACAAATTATAAGGATACGAATGTTAAAACGCATGTTAGTCTTGCAACGTGTAAGTCATTCCAATTGCGGTTTCAGAACTAAGTGTTCTAATTGCGTGAAATCGCTGGGCTCAGTAACGGCCCCATTGTGCACCCGCAATGTTTTCAAAGAGCAAAGTAAACCGCAAATCAGGAAATGTACAAATACTTCCTAATTTAAGGTTTTATATAAGAACTAACCCCAACCCACATGGTCCAAACTCAAACCACGAACACATTCCAACTAAAGTACCTAATCACCATAGAAATTTGTAAGTCAGCCCATAAAAAGATGGAACTTTCATCGCTGCAGTAATAAAGTGATTTCTAGCCGAAGAGACGTTGGGTCTGTTCCAAAAAGACCAACATCCAATCACGGGTCGACCTTCGAGTTACACCGAGGTCGATACAAAACGGGTCATATATTAAAAAAGGAATAAAAAAGGCATCGTGCGTGAACACGGCTCGTGTCGGGCCCTTACAAATTTGTACCGCGTTGCTCGTAAAAATAAAAGCCTTCGGCTCGGGAGTGCCCGGAGTCTTGCTTCGGAATCGTGCTAAACATTACTTTGATTTTATAGGAATAACTTTTCTTGTATACCCTTTCATAGTAATCTAGTGTTCAGGATTTTTTTATACACATAACGGTAATTATAAATACCGAATTTATGTTTTAAACTACTGCCAGTACTAGACCTAAAATTTACAGCATTCCTAAAAAATCTTTAGATGGAGTTAAAAAATCGTGATTAAATATTTAGGACCCTGGGCCCAATGCATTTTATACAATGTAAGTAATGTATTAAAATTAAATGCATTAATTTATTCTTTTCCAACAATACACCACCAAAATTATACGTCTACGTACTATTCCTCTCCAATCCTCTGATTCTTTTCAAATCTTCGATTTGTAATTACTAACGCGGCGCGAACAAAGAATGATACTACATATTATAAACGTGGTTTTCGTATCAGAAGGCTAGAATCAATCAATAATAAACCTTATTGCTTTGGGATAAGAATTATAACATCTGACGGAAACTTAAATAAAGTTTGTAATCTGAACAAAAGGACCGAAATAAACTCCCATGGTGTGTTATTATCAGATGTTTTAAGGACCCTATTATAAAGTTAATAATGGATTCGATTTTTTACAGGAATGTTTGTACCTTAGAACATGCATCATGTCCTACGGGCATAGTATTTCTAAATCTAGTTTCCAACCACCATAATTATTGACTTAGTGTTGAGCACAATCATAAAATAAATTGAGGCCTATCACCACAACCCTAGGGTGGCATTATAGGGTGGATAAAGCTCCCAGTATCCAGTATCCGATGTGTAAATTTTTCACAATATGATATTATCTGCAAAAATTTAATGTTCTTTTCACTAGCAATGTAAATGTTACCATTTACATTGCTAGTGAAAAGAACAATAAATTCAAAAAAAATTAAAAAAATTAAAGTCCATTAAAATTATATCCAAACAAATGTTTAAACCGTTGCATAGTCTTCAATATAGTTGGCTAAAAAAAAAAGTATAACACGGTATTTGTTAAACTCACTATGAAAACTTCTAACAAACAACCAAGGCCAGCCTCTTTACCAACGCACAAGAATTTACAGTGTCAGTACAGGATAGGAATGTAGGAAAATTTCAACACACAAAGTTGTTTGTGTCGGTAGTTGGAATACGAGCAAAAGTAACACTATAATGGCAAGCGGCGCGTGCGTCGACTAACTAACCCAACACGCTCACGTCAAACGTCTATGGAATTTCACTCGTATATGAGAAACAAAGATGAGGCTTTTTAGAGTATGTTACCTAATTGAACAAGTAATGAGCTCGGCACAGGACGGGTTGAAAGCATATGCATGATACAACAATTCCTTGATGAAACTCAAAACCACGATCGAACTTAAAAGCCACTCCTAAAAGATGTTTTCGAATGGCTGTTTGTCTTTAGAAAGCACTAATTTACGTTAGTCCAATTGTCATAAAGTACAAGAGCATAGACATCTGCTTAGACTTTTCCCAATTATGTTAGAATCAGCTAACCGGATGCAGTCAGTCAGTATTTTACATATGAACCACCACAACCCAGTTGCCCGGTACTCTTGCGCCTTGGTATGACTGGAGTCAAATTTTTTGGCGTCTGACTTTGTAGTCGCCAGTCAAAGTAGTACAAATAACAGCCGCGACCAATGCCTTCCGAGGCACTTGATTATATGTTAATTATATTAACTTCTACAGATTGTAGGAGAGTGTGCGCAGGAGCTCCACGACCTGATCCCTTCATCCCCCTTTTGCTACCGGTCTACCAGACGTACCGCAGGATATCATCCACACTTGGTCGATATACCGTCTTGTCGTACTAAGCGCTTTTCTTCAACATTCATTGCGCGCACAGCCAAGGTGTGGAACTCTCTGCCGGCTTCTGTGTTCCCTGCCACATATAACCCGTCAGCCTTTAAAGCAAGAGTGAATAGGCATTTTCTGGGCTCGCTCGTTCGATCGTAGACCTCATCTTACACTTACCATCAGGTGTGATCGAGGTCAAGAGCGGGCTCATTCGTAATAAAAAAAATAATAATAATAATATGGCCACATATCCACGGCCTTGGCAAGCGTCACGAAATCTTGAAGATGGTGTTCCTCTCGAACAGTCAACATAGTATTAGGACCAAAACATATAGGTACACTAAAAGTACTATGTAACAGAAAAATTCCTACATAGTGGTGGAATAATATTAACGAGTAAATCATCTACCTATCATTCTACGCGTACTAGGGTCAGCAGTGGGACGGGTTACAACTTATCGTCTTTGTGGACAACATAAAGAAAGTTCACTTCATCCACCTACTTTTGATACCTACCCAAACTAAGAAGAAGGAAAGTTGTACGAATCGTTGAGACCTTTGAACAAGAAAATGCAACAAATGCTACCAAAGATGCCGAATTTCATTAAAAAGGTGGTCAAATCCTCAGTAGTAACAATAGAAACAAGACTCACTCAAGATACACTTAATTTGATGGCTAAAATTTTCCTAAAAGCAACACAAGCATAAAAACAAGGCAATTTTAACCACTGAGATTTAATTTAGATACAGTTTTCACAAAAAAAAACTCAATAAGGATGACTTCTCTTCATTTGAAATTGTCTGTCTTCCAATTCTTGTTGATTTAATCGATTAACTCCTTATACCTACTACGTTTTATCGATGCAATTGTGCTCTTTTTGCACCCACTAACCCTCCGTTGCTGGATGGCATATTAGTCCAAATTTTTGGTCAAGGAAATACCGAATAAAGAAATTTCTCTAGCAGTTCATTAACCCATATTGAAGGCTCATAACTCCAAGAGCTGATCAGACCCCGTCACCGACAGTCAGCATCGTTTCAAGATTGAGTCGATGTGGTCTCTAATCTCTAGAGTGTTCTGTTTAGTTTTGTTTTGAGTCATGCGCGGCGAGAGAGCGAGATGGGCCGATACGAGCGGCACGACGACGACCGGCCACGACCGAACATATCGCGTCTATCTGACGTCTTGCTTACTCGTTCTTTTTTTAAATTTTGATATACAGCCTTTATTGTGGTCGATGAGCAGATATAGGGTTCTTGAATCTACGTAAGACTTTTCTTTGTTTGAAATCTATAAGACTTGACCATTATAAGGCACCTTCATTCCCACTAGATACTAAAAATAATAATAAGTTGGCTTAACCAAAAAACTTAAATTTGGTACAATTAAACATAATATCTCCATGCAATAGTAGTGCCTGAGTATTTCTAGGTGAGTTTTTAATTTCCAACAAAAGTAAAGGTTTTCATAACAGCACATAACAGTAGTATATTTTTAGTATTACCAATTTCGGAGGTCTCAAAAAAGTTTCATGCCTGAAATAGCAACTTGGTAATGACTACATAATTGGCTTGTTATTCATTTAAATTCAATGGTATTCAACAGCAAAGGATAGAAAGTGAAACATCCAACAGGTTTTCATAGTAGGGCTTGTACGGCCGTGAACTTCCTGTCTGATATTGTGTACATCCGTCATAAACTCGGCCCGCTGTATGCTACCACCTTCGTAGACTCAATCTGTAACATCCAAGGGAATTTATACTCTATAACTAAAGCCATAACACAGAAAAGAACACCGAACATGGGTAATGTACATTTTGAACGTAAATAACAGCTATTTGTTAGTTTAGTACTTTGTTGTCGTGAGGGAATGGTATTTGGATTAAAAAAGGTATTTCTAATTTATTACTAAAATACGTATGCACGTGTACACTAAAATACATCGAAGAAGGTGAAAATTTCCAAGTACACTGAAGTTGTACTCTAGTCTAATCTTTCATCAACACTTCTTGTGTCACCATCAGCTTAATAACTACATCATACTGTTTCTCTGCTGAATACTTTTTCACAAAACACAAAAAAAATATTTTGTCATAATTACGTGTTATGTCAACAAAAACATTTCTCTTACCTAAATCCAAATATTAAATACAGGAGGAAACCATTCAAAGTCAACGTCTCGTTACCGATATCAAGAAATGTAGATTTATAAAACTATATTTATGCAAATCAAGTGGTTGCGAAGCGGTGTTCCGCGTACCCGACATTTATACACGAGTATAAATATTCAGGTATCACTTAGCCTATGCAAATATGCAGGACCTCGGCGTTTTATGCTAGCCACGTAGTAAATGATATAATATTTAGCTTGACGACAACTTGTGACGCATTCCGTATCGGTGTTATATAGAGCTCTTCGTTTGTTTCTGGTTAGTCAATTTGAATAAGGAACAAGCGTTTTTCGACCTCCTTTTGCATTTCAATTATTTTTCGCTTAAATTATTTAGGCGCCATGTTAAAAGACCGCCATTTTCGTAATGTTTGCTAATAAATTCTAAACGTGTCTACGCTATTACTGTAACAGCGCGCTTGAATCTAAATGGAACAATAATTTTCTAATAACAATTGTTAAAACAAACCAACAAAGCTATATCTAACTTAAAATTTAATATAGCATCTTTTTCTTTAATCATATATAAATTAAAAAAAAAATATATTCTCGTTTATTGCTTCGAAGAATTTATTAATTAGTTAAAAGATCGTATAAGATTTTTATTGCTGATTATATCTTTATTTATATGTTCATAAGAATCGACCTTAAAGAGGAAAATACACGTATTACCGAGGATGTGAGAAACTAGAATTATTTTGTATCGCAGCTTGCATTCCGTTTAGATTTCGCATGAAGTGGTTGCTGAGCTTTTTCTAGTGGCGCCTTTATCGACCACCTAAATTATTAGAATCTACATAAAATATGTTATTCACGATAACGCGCGGTGATCGGTCTTATATCGATATGGGACAGATAAGCTACGTTTAAGCCCATCTCTTATCATTGAGCAAATACTGCTCCCGTCCATGCTTGTATTGCAAACAAAATCGAGAAATAAACATAAACGAAACGTTAGGTACTGTGTATACAAAAAATCGATGGTTTTATCAGTTAAATATTGAAATCAATGTTTATGCCTACGTGCTGTGTGCACTATATCTATTCTCGGAATTCAGTCGTAAATAGGAATGATTGGATGAAACGGGGATTCGATACCATTATTGTGAGTAAAATGTCCGTAATATAAACACGTTTGTATTTTTAATTTTGCCTTTAACGATGTGATTGGGTGCATCGAGTGAGTCTTAAAAAATCTCGAAATAAATTAACAACTTTAACAAGATACTAAACCAAATTTTCTTCTTAATTTATATCTTGGAATGTAATTTATGAGCCACCGCAATAGGTCTAAAAACTTGTAATATATAGGAGACATATGACTTCAAGATTGTTTTAGAACAAGCATTTTCTTTTCAATAAGTTCATAGTTACTTATCTATCGACCTACCCTGCAAGCCTACGAGCTACAACCTGTGCTCCAATTATAAGTCATTAGGTTATTACGAAAACATTCCGCCGCTCACAAACTCTAATATGATATTAATTGCGCAGATTAGCTCGACTGGTTCTCAACTTACACCCGTCATTTATATTAAATCATAATCAGTGTCAGAAAGTATCGAGCGAACGAATCTCTCACTTCGTTTCCTTAAGTAATTTTATGGGATTAGACGTTTATGGCGTTTCCGTGTAATGAGATATATAAGTGTAACCTTCGTACCATGGACTGGTCTTGTATAGGTACTTATTGTGAATTCTGTGCTAAGATGCGCCAGTAGTCTTGTCTTTGTGCATTTTCTTACAGATGCTGTCTTTTTTAGCCATTTTGTCGTTTAAAATCTCTTACTTACTACAGAGAAAATCAAAACAGCGTCTCAGATTTAATTACGTGTCACTTGTTAGTAGTCAAGTGTTATTGCTAAAAAATCTCATAACTGTTCAGACTGTTCTACATATATTTGGACAAATGGAGGAAAATTAACACAAAGATACACAATTGTCTACAATATTCTGCTCGAAGAATGACCTGTGAACACATTGCTACATCAAAACAAAACAGTATCTTCAAGCTTGTTAAACTAAAGAAAACATATTGTCCCTGACAGTTCGACTTTGACAAAATAATAGGAAATTACCCATCAGAAACAGGAATTCAAAATTTGTCTCCCCGATGTTTGTTTCTGCATCACCCAAAGTTGGACTGATAGAAAATGCATATGGCTTTCCTTCCCTTTCGGTACAGCCCATACACGTATGCTCAGGACTAAATCTAAATGATAATTCGTGAAATTTTTACTGAACAATATAAATAATACAATAATAAACCCAAAAACAGCCACCTTTATTTTTTTACCCTCAAAAGTCCTTTTTTCAGCATGGGACATTAGGTTCCATCGGTCTTGAAACTTTAAAATGAGAGTGGTATAGAAAAGAAACAAACCCAAAATTATACATTTGTGGGAAGATATGTACCATTAGTCTAATACCGTATTGGGACATATACATACCTACAGTACCGAAAGGGTTAAGTCGATCTTCACAACTGATGTTAATACAGTACTCTATAAATTAAGACCTATACGCACCAAAGGGGATGTGAAATAAACAACAGTTACAACAATTAAAATTTGGAAACCAACAGGCAGGACATTTGGAAACAACCAATATATACTAATCCTTATCGAACTAAGAAATAAGTAGTAGTTAATACAGTACTATATGAGGTCCTTAATATTGAAATGACAGCCATCTTAAAATCACAGAATCTACACATATTTGCACACGGCTTTGGCCAGACCTCATAATCTTATGCGTCATGTCAAACTATAATTATATTCTCATTAAAGTAAAATAAGGAACATCAAACCATTTTCGATGAACGCAGCATCATCTACCTACGGTTCCGAACAGGTTGTCGTGTTTAATATTCTTCCATAGCGTGTTGTTAGTACATGAATATTGAATAATTCTAAAACTACCATCAAAATGGTCTCGGAAAACTCGAATCGTCTATTTTACATACGAAAGCTATGAGGAGTGTCATCTGAGCGTCGCATGCGCCGCCGCGCCGGTTGCACGTTTCATAGAAATACCAGCGCCTAATCACTTCGCGGTATCGGAGAAAACTCGACGGCTTCGTGTTAAAACAATTTTACACGTTAAGCATCGGATGGTCCAGAACCCGTTTTATACGAACTGTCTTTATTAGGACTTGTAACTTCTTTTAGGAACTAGAAAAGTCATTTAGTTTTCCGCACGTAAACACATTTTTTCCGTCCGGTTTTGCTCCCACATTAATATAACCGCTAAATCATTCAATGTGTATCTATTAATTAACACGCAGTTTGTATCAAAAATATATTTCATGATGCTCAGCCATTAGATGATCGTACGAATTGTATATTAACTTGATTTTAGGCCCGATTTCCTGTGGAGGATGTTTTGACTATACCTACATATTTTAATGAATCTTGTTTTTAATGGGGTCTCACGCTTTCTGCTCATAAAAACTTCATTTATGTGACAAAAATGTGCATACACAAATATATAAATTTCGATCATATTCCCGTTCTCATGGAGACTTTAGGGTTTCAATGTGACGTACTCGTACTATCAGAATGTTGGTTGAACAAACTGTCACATTTACCCACTTTGGACGGCTATACTTCGTACTGCACAAAAAATAACCATGACCAAAATTATGGATGTGCTTTGTATGTCAAAAGTTCTTTGATTTGCGACGTAACAGAACCATGTTTTATTAGTGATGGAACCTGTCTTGCTTGCCGAATTGGCAATGTCACAATTATAGCGCAAGTTCGGTCGTGTATGGAGTACTGCTCTCATGTCTGGGACGGATCTGCCAAATACCAGCTTGATGCACTTGAGTCTATAGAGAAACGGGCCAAAAGGCTCATCGGCAACGAGAAACTGGTCAAGACAAGGCTCCAGAGCCTAGAACATCGGAGACGTGTTGCAAGCCTGTCAGTTTTCTGTCGGTTACATTTCGGGGAGTGTGCGATTGAATTGCACAGTCTTATTCCACCAAGCCCGTTCCATCATCGGACTACATGACAAACGGCGATGCGCCATAGTTACATGGTGGACATCCCACCCATACACACGAAACGTTTTGGGAATACTTTAATTATGCGTACAGCTAAGGAGTGGAATTCCCTGCCGGAGTCTGAGTTTCCTGATAGTTATAACCTGGGAGTCTTTAAGTCAAGAGTGAATAGGTTACTTCTAGGTAAGCGTGCTTCATCTTCGACTACATCATCTCTTAACATCAGATGAGATTATGGTCAAACGCAAGCCCATCAACTATAAAAAAAAATACCTCTCACCATCATTTAAGAACATAAACAATTTTTTGACGAGTTCAGATAGAGTACTCAAGGCATCTACCCGCACTGTAATTCTTAATGGTGACATAAATATCAATATTAAGGACGGTAATAATGACAGTTATTTCGACGAATACATGTCCTGCGCGTCTGCAAATGGGTTATTTCCTGCGCACCTGTTACCCACTAGAATCTTAAACTGCTTGGAACGCCTATTCCTAAAACACATTTATCCGCTGCAACCTTTGTCATAGAATCAGCAATAACTGATCATGATCCGCTATTCCTGTTATTAGAGACGAAGACAACTACTTCTAATTACAATATTAATAAACGCAAAATTGATTGTCCCTCGACTGTAGACTGCTTCGATTGGTTACCAATATTAGGTATGCATAATCCCAATGATGCGGCAAGGACATTAGTAGAAAACCTCTCTTCTATCGTGCATGTTCATACCGGAGAATATAAAGTGCCCAGAAAAGAACGTAACCTTAAACCATAGATTACACCTGGGCTTCTACGGTGCATTAGACATCGTGATCGTTAGCACATCAAACTTAAAAAGTCAAAGTCAAATTATTGTAATTTCCTGTTACGCAAATTTAAAAGTTCGTATGAGATGGAAGGATTTTCAAAGGCAAAGAATAATATTAAGGCAACTTGGAACGTGGTTAAAACAGTGACGGATTTACACTCTCCTAGTAGTCTTCCTATTGAACTCCTCAAACTCTGCGTTACTTCAAGATCCTCACTTAATATGGTAAACGAATACTTTGCCAGCATTGGCAAAAAGCTCGCATCTAAAATAAAAAATGGCCGCTAACCATCAAATAAATCTGCGTCACACTCTCGGGACTCGCTGGTTCTCCTTGACGTCACGGATAAAGACATTGAAACCAATATTCTGAGACTTAGAACGAACTGTGCAAATGGATGGGATGGAATTCCTGCTAACATCATCAGAGCATCCAGGTAAGTACTAGCTCCCATCATTGCACATGTTTGCAATTTGTCTTTTTCCTGTGGTATCTTTCAAAATGTGTTAAAAAAGCTGTTGTTCACCCCACCTACAAGGCTGGGAGCAGAGATGATTTGAACAACTATAGGCCTATTTCCATTCTTTCTGCCATGTCAAAGATCCTGGAGTGAGTGCTTAACAACAGCCTCATGGGCTTTCTTAAAAAGTTTAATTTACTCGCCGATAACCAATATGGTTTCAGAACTGGTATTAGTACAGAGGACGCAGAATTGGCACTAACTGATCACGTGGCTAGGATTCTTGACAAGAAGCGGAAGTGCCTAGGTATTTCTCTGGATCTCTCCAAGGCCTTTGACACCGTCTCTGTCCCAGCCTTGCAGGAAAAAATGGAGTCAATCGGAATAAGGGGTAAAGTTTTGGCGATTTTCGCAGACTATTTAAGTGGCCGTACACAAATTGTAACTATAGATATTGTAAGATACTTCTTGGGGCCCACTCTTTTCCTCATCTATATCAATGAGTTATGCAATCTGTCACTCGGCAGCTGTAAAATTTTCACATACGCTGACGATACAGCCCTTATAATCGACGGTGCAGACTGGCCACAGACTCATCGTAACGCAGAGTTTGCGTTAACATGCGTTATACACTGGCTGGGAAATAATCTCCTCACGCTTAATTTAAGTAAAACCTTATACCTTTTAGCATCAGGTCCAATCAGTACCCACCAGACTCTCTCCAGACTGTCCCTTGTAGCACATACATGCAATTCTAAACTGCTATGTAACTGCCTTTCCCTGACTTAATCCTCTCACATCCGGTACCTTGGCATACAATGTCCAGCATTTAAATTGGCATAAGCAGATTGAGGTAGTATCGGCTCGAGTGCGTCAGTTGATTTACGTTTTTAAGAAACTTCGCAAATCGGCTGATGAATCTACGCTCAAACTGGTTTACCTGGCCTTATGCCAGTCTGTACTAACCTATTGCTTACTAATCTGGGGAGGAGCGATAGAAAATGCTTTCATTAGACTCGAGAGAGCGCAGAGGGCTGTTTTAAAGGTAATGCTTTCCCTTCCACGCCGGTATCCCACCATACGGCTGTATTCGGACTGTAGTTTTAACGATTAGGCAGCTCTATGTTCTTCGAAGGTATGCTTCTCGATCTACGCATCCCCCAAGCGGTAGAGTAAATCATAGGATCTTTTCCCAGGAATTGCACAGGACCGCGTTTGCGAAACGTCAGTACTATGTGACAAGCACTAGTGTATAACTATCTTAACCCTTAACAACCCAGTAAGCTTTTCAAACGTAACTGACCAGAAGTGTCCAACGGACACCATGTATGAAGCTTATAGTACTTCTAAGGAAAAAATACGAGGCGTACCATAATTATAGACTTTAATGTGGTTTTAAACATTTATATTTATTTATTTACATACATATAACTTTTTTAAATTATATACTTATTTATTTACAAACATTACAAATGATTTTTTTTACCGAGTGCTCAGAGCATACATTACGATTGCATTTATTGCAGCACTGTTTAGATGTTCTGGATATTTTTGGAGGACAAATGTGACAGCGTTTTTTTTTTTGGTAGCAGGTTCAGAAGATTGAGCTGATTCTTGATTGAATCCTACTACATATGCAATAGCTGCTAAATGATAATTTGTCAGGCCCTTCCTGTTACGTCTCCTTATGTGCGGTGTAACTAACTCAGTTACAACTTCACGCAAAAAAACTTTTCTTAGTACACACTTCTTCCGTTGGTTCCTAATTAGCGATGCAATGCCAACCACATCTATAATATTTTGGAATAATGCAACAGGCCATCTGTATGTTTTACGTCGAACTGTGTACTCATGGACCATCTGTCAAGCGTTGACACGCTTGGTGGAGTTGTAATACAAATTTATTTCAGATTTGTTCTTATTGCTCACATTTACTTCATTACTATGATGCATCATAGACAACAAAATAACAGCATGGTTCTTTTTTGGCACATAAGACACAAGCGTCATATTTTTTGAAAAACCGAAGACATTTGATTCCCCTTCACGGTTTCTATGAGGTTGAAAATTTGAAGGAATACAAGTTTTATTTTTTCTCATTGTTCCAACTATTGTAAGTCCATTTTCAGCCAAGGTTTTAGCAACTTCAATGCTCTTAAAATAATTGTCGAAAGCAATGTTTCTGTTTGTTCGAAAACATGGTTCACATAACTGGTTGACAACATTGTACGCCAAATTTTCCGCTCTGTTACTTCCTTCTTTTCCAAAATATGGTATGTCATATAGTGACAACTATTTCTATTATAAACAATTTTTTTGTGATTTATTATAATTATCCACTTACTGCGATATAATTCTGAGTACAATGTACACAAACAGTCTACCTTCATACTCGAGTGCAACAAAGAGTTACCTAATGTGTCCATCGGACACTTGTGGGTCGATAAGTTACTATTTTAGTTTATTGTTAATAAATGCTATACGATTCATATTATAAACTTTATTATTACAGATTTAGAATCTTGAAACCTTGCAGATAGAATAGATAAAGTGGTTTTTCGTAGAAATAAATACTTAACTTTTTATGAGTAAATGAACAAAAAATTGTGTCCGCGAGACACTTGTGGGTTGTTAAGGGTTAATAAACAAAATCACCCCTTCACAAAAAGCAAAATAGAATGTAAAACTAACCTAACAGATTATTTGGCATCATTATCATTATATTATATTATTATTATATTTTGTCCTCGTCAGCCATCACCCCAAAATTATTTCCAAAAAATTATAAAATGCAGTCGAAATGTTCGGAATCACAAAAATGTATGCAGAATTCGAAAGTGACGCCTCAAGCTAAGAATCCATATAAACATGAATCCATCGCATGCAGGATCACTTATAATGCGGATAATGATAGGTGCCCTCAACATTTTGGCACGGGCCTAATTCGAACGGGTTTTATTATAAAACTCTGCAATTTGCCACACGCAAAATTTGTGTTGCAAATGTGTTCTCTGGCCTGATTGACCATCTACGGCGACGATGGTGTTAATATGGTGTAGTCCTACACATTTTGTGGTAATGAAAGTTTGACAGTTAGAGTCCTAGATTTTATTTTAACACTTGGAATGAGAATATGGGGGTCTTTAAGTCAAGAATGAACTGGTTACTTCTAGATAAGCGTGCTCCATCTTCAACCACTTATCACTAGGTGAGATGGTGGTCAAACGTGAGCCTAATATTAATACAAAAAATGTATCTTTTAGATACCTTTGGATCAATTAAATAAATGATAACATTGACTGAATTAAATATTCAAATATTATTATTTAGAAGCGTAATATTATTGTTTAGAAGCGTTGTTTATACTGTTATCGCTTAAATATCAAACAACTTACATTTATGCTATCGATACAGAGCATTGAGGCAATGTCTAAAAGGCCCTTTACACCCAAAGTAACCTGACTTTACTGTGAATTTATACATCCAACTCTCTGATAGTCTCACAAGTTCTAGATTCAGTAAACTAATGCTACTACTATGCTTTCCTCGATTCCGTCACTGTCCTAAGATATGCGGAATAATATCACATTGCGTAAAACAATACATTCCTACGTGGTTCTGACTAGCATACTAGGTATATTCATTACATAGAAAGATAGTCTTCACTTGGAGCCATTTCCAAATGGAGAGAACCTAATTATTGGTATCTAATTTTATAATTCTAATAAATCACATTAAATTTTTTAAAATACATCATTATCTTTAACATGCCAATCCTTAACTTATATAAGAATGCTAGTTATCCCAATTTCAACTATATCTACAAGAAGTCGGGAGGCACATCCAGCCTATCTACCTATATATTTTTCTTTCATATCTACACATTACATCTACACATATATCTAAAATTGAAGTGATAGACACTTCAGTGATTACAAAATAACTGTTTCCTCAAGTTCTTATAGTTTTACACGATACTAAAAACTTTTTATATTTTGTTCTGTCTGTCTTACGGTTTGTCCGTGCTTATCTCTGAAACAGTTATACCGATTTTGTTGGGGAAATCTTTCGCTGAAAGATAGAGTAGGTTAAAGGGCAACATTTAGGTTACGTACTTTTGATACTGGAATTTCCTCGAGATCGGGATTAACGCGCATACCTCCCACGCGAATGAAGTCTAGATATTTTAATCAATTGTTCTTAAAATATATTATTACCATCTTTAACAGGATTCATCTGTTACTAGTTTTGTGAGCGTATTTCAAATTTAACTAATACCAGCAACACCATATCTGTCTTTGATAATGGATTTTTGGATTGATTTGAGGATGGAAAAATTACCAAATGATCGCTCGCTTTCTCGAAATTCCTGCCGCCTCCTTCAATTTGCTCTATTCATGGAAGGCATCTCGATTGATATTACTTAAACAGTTGGCGATCATAATCGTGTCCAAGAAAGGGGCTCGCTTACCTTAAACGATCTTGTAGGGATTTCTCATAACCGAAATTTTATGTTACATTCAAGTTTACATCGACCGCGATTCTTCAGTTAATAGGTAGAATATGGCTTCTGGCAACATACGTACATTCCCTAACATTAAGAACTTTAAATTTAGAATTCAAAAAAATTTAATTGTTCACTTGTTTAGTACCAACTGGCATACAATTTTACCGGATTCGGCTGAGTACCAGTATTTTACATTTAGCAACTACCTATTAAAGTACCACAACCCAGTCGGGCACCACGATACCACGTTTTATTCATTGTCACCATAGGTGCAAATGTTTCTTAGTATTTCTTTTCTTAGTTTAAATATTGTTGAATAGCAAATTGTGGTTTCTATGATATAATCGTCCGCCAACGGTCTGGACTAGAGAGATTAGCATTGATTACTTAGTAAGTGTTAATTCATCGCTCATAACTTGGGCTCGTAATAAAGCACATAAATCATTTATATTTGCTGTATAAGTGTTTAATATTTTCGATAACAGTAAACGTTCTATTTTCTAGATTTTCTAATTAAGAATCATCGTGTACATAACCTGCCCCAGTTACAGCAATGTTAGAATATGATTTTAACTGTCTCTTACTGGGTATATAACTTAGGCTGAATTGATATTCTGTCAAGCCAAAGTACATGTTCTGTATTTCAAATCTGAAAATATACACTTATTCTTTTTCCTGAGTGGGAAAATCATCGAATGACTTCTCCTGCTCTGGGTAAAGCGGAAGGGAGTGTCAGATTTTTACTGACTAAAAACCCACCCTGTTCCTTCAGCTGTCCTTAAGTTCCGGGGCCGCGGTATCTCGTTAGAACATTACCGCAACCCCGGCCGGCAATGGCCTTATGGGGCCCCATCACTGGTGCTGATAGCTCTTTGAGGCGCGCGTGGAACCCGTCGCGCCGCTGCCAGCTCGAGCCTGGTCCTTACCGGACGGTGAGCTACCCCTGCTTACCCTTTGCAAGCCCGCGCCTTCGGTGGCCGATATTCGGCTGGCGATCCCCGACGACCGGAGCGTCTTCTGCGGCAACTGGGGCATGAGCAAGAGAATTGTCTTTCCCTCGCGCGTTCGGCCTCCTCCTTCGCTAGCATGACTGCTTCGCAGAAAGAGGCGACTGCATCCCATTCCCTCTCGCTCCACACCATGGTCTGAACCAGGGCCGGGCGCGAGAGGTCACCGCCGCCAACTGCCTTAACGAGGTCACCGCCGCCAACTGCCTCAACGAGAACACCCGAGCGTGTCCTCCCCCTGAATCCGAAACAGTTACCTCCCGAAACACCCGTGTCCGGTAAGCACCTGCGTCAGGCGGAAGGTGAGGACGCCGTGGCGTCTCTCCAGCCACTCCTCAAAAAGAGCGATTATTCATGATTACGTCACAGAAAAAAAACTGACGAAAAGTTAATATTTGTAGTCACAGGACTTGAAAGATCATCACAAGGTGTCACTTTTGGAGATTTATTTTTGAATCCATAAAATTTGAAAAGTACATGACCAAGATTTCTATTTTAATATTTTTCTAATAACTATCACGACTTGGTCTATTGTCAGTTTTCGGCTTGATGTTGATTTCTGGGATACGTTGTATACATTTATCTAAAAATAATCTAAAATATGGCGTCCAGAAATTCTGGTATTCTGGCTGTCCACTGGTAATGTGCCCAAAAGACTGGCTGCATTGCCACGTTGTAAGGCAATGCTTAACCTCCGCTGAATTTAGATATCAAACATTAAAACTGCGATCTTTTTATTTTGTAATTTAATGGGTTGAAATTATAGCAGTGTTTTCAGTAACAACTAAAAAGTTAAAGGTCGTGACTTGGAAGTCAGACAGGCACATTATGTACTTTTCATCATCACTACCACTTTCAAAACGATGATGGAAAACATCGTAAGGAGACCGGGTTGTCCTAAAGTGGAATATACCCGAAGACATGCGACATGTACCAACCCTCATTGGGTACGCCTGGTGGTTTTGGTCTATATCCTCTCATACAAAGGAGGCTTGGGTTCCAGCAGTAAGAATGTAATAGGCTGCTATGTTTATGGGTTAACATTGAGGCTTAAGATAATAAATTTTACGACATATCTGCAAATGTCAATGTCGTATTATCATTATTGTCATAGTACTTCGAAGCCTTGTTCTATAAACAGCTATGTGAAGATATCCTATCCTTTCAGCTTCTCTTGTATGTATTAGTCTTGGATCAGGTCCTGCATGTGATTTTATTTAGTCAGATCACCCGTCAGGCAGCCTCTCGTGATTACCGCAAATTTTGCAGCATCATTCATATAAGTATATTCAGACATAAAATACATTGTTCGGTGGCATCATTAATACTCACAATGAATTTAAACTTTCAATAAATTTCGCATTAGTGGGTTTTCCCGCCAATTTTCTTCGCGGCACGAATTTATCAACGACGCGTCGTGTTTTTTTGTGCATGTAAACAGCAATGGCCCCTCGCCAAACTACTTGGAAGCTCTGTTTGTGTTTTAAAATTTTATCCGTTTATCAGTTTACCTAGTTAGTTATCAGAGTCAACGACACTTAATCTCAGTCCGCTATCATTATCTAGTTACTTATACGTTAAATTATATATTTTGGGTCATTACTGACTGTTTGCTTTGGAGTACGGTGCATTGGCTACGGTCTGGCCGAATTAAGTCTAAAAAAACAACGGCGACTAAACGGCACTTCTCTGTAAAATATTTATTTAATATCTTGGGATCTTTTGTGTCGACCTACTGAAATTGACGTAAAGTGTTATAAAAATGGAAGTATTTTGTTCCCATGAGCCAAAGTAGGTATTTAATATAAAGCCTACAAAGCATATGCAACCACTGAATCACGTTTACGAGTATATCTAATTGCTTCGTTATTCCATCTTTCTTAAACACAAATAAGGAAAAACAATTAAAAAATTAATTATCTTTAACAATTAGAAATACCTCCACATTATAAGAGAAATTAAATTTAGTTATAAAGTTAAAGTTACATAGAAAACTAACTTACTACACAAACGATAAGCATCTATCTAGGGACCGCAGATACTTCCAAGAAAAGGTCCCGGCGGAGGCTGCGCCGGCGCTAGAAGGAGACAGCCACATACGTGTCACATACGAGTGAGTGGGACAAAAAGCCAAGTGGATTACCTTCACGACTATTCTTGAACATTAGTGTTATTTAAGCACTGTAAAGTTTTTGTTCTGTGTACTATGCACTTTATTTGTATTTTTGTAATTCGTTAGCTCTTTAATATTCGTATGTTTTCGTTATAGACAAACCTTCGTCACTAGTCTAGACTTGTGCTATTCAATTTTGAAGGGCAAACGACTAGAAACTGTCGACTCGAATGACCAGTTTTTTGCTGTTTTACATGGGGAGTATGTACGCAATATCCGGACTTAATATGGAGGCCAACTTTGGCACATCCTTTACCTTACTAAGAATAACATTTATTTGGACATATCAACTAAAACAGAACAAAGTAACGAAGTGATTCAATTCATTTCCAATGTAATGAGAATTATTAATTAATTCACTACACGAATAATATTCTTTTTAACTTATTGCGGACTCATTATTAAGAGTATAATATAACACTAATCGATACTATAAGGTGGTTCGCTTACTGCTTATTCAATAAATTATCTAGGCACTCTTATCAAGTTGAAAAATGGTTTTATGGTGCTCGTTCCTTGTAATGACGTCAGTGTTCTCCCACGTGCCAACAAATTTGCCTTTTGCCCCACACTTCCATATAATTCGCTTAGTGTAGAAACCAAAACAATCAAATCGGAATCTTATTACCGCACCGATTAAGTATAAAATGCAGCAACATTGTTCCTCAGTAGTTCCAAGCAGCAAGGCACGCGTCGATTGCGACACCGCGGAGCGACTGACGACGTAATTCCATTTTCAAAACGGTACATCAACCTGCATTTATCCGAAACAAACCAAGAAAGGCTAAAAATAAAGTCGAGATTACCATGTGAGTTCGAGACGAAAACTAGACGCGATGATCGCCCAGCGACACCGTCGTCAACCTACATGGTATTAGGCAACTGCATCATCAACCAACTGAATGCAAGAGCACCGAATATAGTATAATCTGTCCAAGCTTTCCGACTTTTCGTCATAGTCTGGTTACATGACATTGCAACGGTGGACTGTAGGTGTATTTATTCAATATTAAAAGGCTTTTTGACCGAGCGGGGGCGATGGTTTGATAATGCAACTGTGTCAAAGGCTGCTTCTACGGGCTATAAAGATACATCCGGTCTTTAGATTGCCAAACGAGACATTAATGAGTGTTATACAATTTTAACAGGTGTGGATCGGAAGGCCTCTTATGTAGGCGGACTGCTTTCTGTCAAGTTGTTACAGAGTTACTTTGTCCCACTAAGACAATATGTTCAAGTTCGGGAATTAGAAAGAGAAAACCACAAGCAAGAATATTAAAATAAATTCAATTTTGTTAGTTTGTTTGTCACGCTTTCACGCCTAAATCGCCTAAACGATTCTGATGAATTTTGATAGATTCCTATCTAAGAAGTTATAGCTTATAACCGTGTCCAAGGTCCTCCTTGGACACGGTTATATGCTATAACTTGAGCGAATTCGCGGGAAAAACCTACAAAAATATGAATAGGTACTCTATTAGATCGGTTTTTTGAATAAGACCTCATTTTTGGACAGTTATTTAACCTCTATTCTTAAGAAATTGTCTTTTTGGACACACAGACGGGGAATTGAAACGTTTTGTGTGTTTTGAGATTCTAAACATTAAAAACGGCCAAATGCGCGAACATCATTGTTGCCAGGCTCTATCACTATAATTTCTCTAATCTCTAAATATTTCTCTGTCTAATTAGTCTTCAACTGCGTGTTTCCTTAGATACTTCTGTTATACTATATAACGCATTGTGACACAGATTTTCACTAAGAAAAGGGGAGATAAACGAGGAAGATTTGTGTATCTCCATTTATAATTGGCATCCATTTGGACCTGGAGTGGGTTGCAAATTGTAAAGTTATATAACACTTAGTAAAAATGGCAAATACTAAACTTCAATAACAAATGCGGCGATGTACTTATAGCTTCGTACCTATAACTAATGTACCTATTTACACTCGCATGTATTGTTTATAAAATTACTAGCTTCTACCCGCGAATTTGTTCGCCTAGGTGTGTTTTCCCGTAAATCCTAATCCTGTCGGAATTCTGAGATAAAATACACACATCAAAAGTGTCTAGGGATCAACATATATTTTTGCAATAACTTTTCTCCTGATTGATATTAATTAAAATTTACTTTAAGGATTCATCAAATAAAGTGTTTTCGTTTGTCACAGTAACGATAAACCAAGTCACCTTTGCATTAATAAAGAAATTTGCCATTTTCCTAATAAAGGGATTTTTGACATTTGAACCACTAACATTAAAGTTCGAAAAAAAGACTGAAATAACAGTTTTTTATAAAATTTTATTGGGTAACTTAAACAATTAATAATCCGTGTTTCTACCGCGAACACTAACAACACAAGAACATCGGTTTGGCATACTCAAAATGAGTTCATCCAAATCACGCTGTGGAATGGCCGCCCATGTTCGTTGCAACAACAAAAAAAGGTCTTCTTGCGACTGGATACCCTCCATATTCGGCAGAGCTCTTCTCTGTAGCATATCCCATGCATGCTCAATCGGGTTTAAGTCTGGCGACTGAGCAGGCCAGAGCAGGACATTGATGTTAGCTGCGGCGAGAGTCTGTCTTACAACTCTTGCGGTGTGCGGTCGTGCATTATCATGCATTAACTGAAATAAGGGACCGATTTGCACTTGTAGAGGAACGATGACGTCAGATACAATCGTCTCAGCATAAATTTGAGCGTTGAGGTTGCCTCTGATCCAAATCAACTCAGTTCTTCCGCCGATCCAAATACCCGCCCATACCATGATGGTTCCACCACTATAAGGATGGACTTCCTGGCAGGATTTTAATCGCTGTTGGCGTCCAGGGGTTCTCCAGTGTCGTATCCGGTGTCATACCAAAACGAGACTCATCAGAAAAGCACACGAAACGCCATTGTTCTTCTGCCCAATTTCTGTGTTCAAGAGCCCATTGATATCGAATCCTACGATTGTGCATTGCTATAGGTGGTACCCGTAGCGGTCTTCGGGAATGAAGGTTCTCTTCATGCAAGCGGCTTCTGACTGTTTGGTCGCTAATTAAGTTCCCTGAAGAGTGATGAAGCCTCACGGCTAACATCATGGCGGTTATTGTTGGAGCTCTTCGAGTTAAGATTTGAATGTATCGGTCTTGTCTCCGTGTGGTGCAGCGATACCGTCCTCCATGGCGCTCAGCCACGGTACCAGTGCTTCGGTAACGTGTCCAAAGTCGACTGATAACACTCTGACTTGTATTCAGAGCTAAAGCCACAGTACGTTGCCGGGAACCAGCTTCTATCATTCCCACGGCTCTGAGCATTTCTTCCCTGCTTAAATGACGTCGCCGCTCCATAATAACGTTGGTTTTAATCAGTAGTAGGGAAACAGTAGCACTAATAATGTCTTCAATGCGTTGTATGTTTTTATAGGGAAAATATTGACAGCTGATTTTCATCTTTTACTCGAATTTGATTAACAGTTCCTGTTTCAAATTATGAAATGCACCAAAAAGGATCCATATAAATTTATAAAATCATAAATTTATTACAAAGCCACATCTCAATCTCAAGAAATCCGCATAAAAATGCTTGATCCCTAGACACTTTTGATGTGTGTATAATATGTTATACCAGGATTACATCATCCGTAGTTTTTGCGTGAAAATGTAACAAAAATCCATCCAACCATCCTCACAAACTTTCGCATTTATACAGCATCTATACTAATATTATAAAGAGGTAAAATTTGTAAGTTTGTATGTAGGGGGTAATCTCTGAAACTACCGAACCGATTTAGAAAATTCTTTCGCTTACATGTAGGTGCATTATCCCTGAGTGCTATAGGCTATAAATTATCTTTATATCATGCATATTAGCCGAGCTATTATTTATAATCTTTGTCAAGCAAGTCTGGGACGGGATCCCGTGGAATATTTTCGACTTCTACGCAGACGAAGTCGCGGGCAGAAGCTAGTATCATATAAAGTAAGTAAGTAAGATAAGACTAGCTTAAATTTAAAAAAAAAAGATATAGTTTTAAAGTTTATGTTTTCCAGGTTTACTGTCAGAGAACTCAATAATTCTGGGTTAAACTCGTCTTAGTTCACAAGCTGTTCTGTTTTTGTATTGTTTTTTGTGTGTGCCATACAAGAACTATTAACCCTACATTCTACTTACACACATAATGACCGCGCCAGAGGCCAAACCCAACACTTTTGGGGAAATGTCGAGAGGATGTCATTAACAACTGAGGAAGGAAGCGATTACTCAAAACTGTTCTAAGTTCCTCTTGGGCAAAAACTTCTAAGGTCGTACTTTTAAATTTCTACCTAACTGAAATGCTTGATTTAGGTATATAGGTAGAACTACATAGCTGGAGTCAGCGAATTCGTCATTTCAGTTTGTAAACAAAACGTTTTTGAGTGATAGAAACACAAATATACGAACATCTAAACTTCCATATTTATAATATAAATAAAGTACATAATTCAATGTTAGTTTCCGAAACCAATGGACCAGCTTTTTATTAATCAACCTTTTTCGGACTATGAAATAATATAATAATAATATAATATTCCACAACTTTCACACAACGCCATCTAGTCCCAAACTAAGCAGAGCTTGTGGTATGAGTACTAGACAACTGATAAACATACATATATATTTTTAAATACATACATGTTATAGATAAATTACACCCAGACAAAGAACAAATGATCGTGCTCATCACACAAACCACCCACCCTCCGCACAAACTGTTTCATAATAGTAGGGACACACACTCTCAGTCTCTCACTCACCGTTCTCAGGAAATTGTTACGACTGTCCCTTACTCTATTAACGCAATGCTTCAAACTCAAACTCAAAATATTTTATTTCACACAGGCTTACATGGGTACTTGCAAATCGTTAGAAGTTGTGCACGGTTCGAAAATGGTCGTGATCTATGGAGAAGAACCAGTAAGAAACTCCACAGTTCGCTTAGTTCGATCTTTGAAAATTTAATTAAAAATCTGCTAAAAGTGTTTTATTTAATTTACCTTAACTAAAAGAACCATTTATGACAGTGTTGTTACAACAACAACACTATCATAAAAATTACTATGGTTAATTAGACCCTTCGTTTAATACGACTTAATATAATATTCAGAATTATACTTTAATAGCAAGCTGACTGCTGAAGCCTGCCTCGGGTCTACTGATCTCTTGAATTATAAAATAATTGTTTATTTATAGAGTACAATTATTATAACACAATTTTATTTTCAACAGATATGAATTTCTAGAAATAAAATCTCATTATTGAATAAAAACCTATTTATTACTTGAAATAAACGTTCAATGGCACTAATAGTTTCCTTAAGTGGAAAAAAGATTGTTTATTGTTTGTATAAAAATCTCAAATCTGTGTGCTTCTTTCCTCAAAAGAGCACCAGAGACTAAAACCTACATGGTTTTCATATTATGATTAGAACAGTACAGATTGTCTGGACCGCGAGAGACCTCTGAGTTTGTTTCGCTGTTTCTTCTCAGGCTAGAAAACACCAGTTTTATATAGATTTAGTAGTAAAAAGAAGAAGAATAACTTCTAGCTATGCATTCCAATCGTCTAAATTCCATTAGACAATACATTTTTATCTTTATTGATCCAGTGGACCTCAACATTTCCTTCACTCACAAAAATCTTGGTAAATCATACGGAAAACCCGCCATTTCTTTTTCTTCCAATTTTAAACAAATCCTGTAGTATTGAAGTGTCAACGGGTCAGATGTATGGGCCACGATGGGAGGCGCACAATGGAGCGCGAATGAGTAAGTATAAAGTTTTCAGTGTAGCGTTGCCGGGCACACTTTCGACCTGCGTAGGCGCAGGGCAACTACATATACAAGCCATAAGACGAAGCGGCTTTAGTTTAAAGTTCAAATACGTCAGAATATTACTTTGAAACTACTTTTCTCTTCTTTTGTTTATTTGACCTGAATAAGATTATTATTTTTTGTTGAATTTGTTGATGCTGCCGGTAGTCAGAGCTAACACCAACCTACTTTGTCCAAGAATTACAAATATAAATTTCATAGCCGCAGGACCGCAAAAATAACTCACTAAAGACTTTTTCCTTTTGGGATACATGCGGAAATATAGGTGGTACCATAAATACACTTCAGCTAGAGTTTTCAAGAGTGAGATGATTCCCTATTTTTCCATCAAACATTTTTTTATCGATGAGAGTGTCGCGTCTAGTATCTCACATGATGGTCAGCGATGAGTGATGTGATAGATAGATAGAATATACTTTATTGTACAACAAAATTTAAACACACCTATTTAACAATATTGCTTAATTCTATGGTTACAATGGCGGTCTTATCACTGAAAGTGATATTTTCCAGACAACCTTTGGATGTGGTCGAAGAAGAAGCACGCATACCTACTTAAATCGTCGGCAGCATGTAACTTGTACCACAGAAAAACATAATCCCTATCGAGAAGGGTCAGGGGGGGCCTGTATTATAAATTTTCTAAAGAAAGTATCACGTGGGCTGTGGCGCGTGCCGTGTTACGAAATGAGCAACAGATGAGGTTCACCTCCAAAATATAAGAAGATACATGTTAAGTATACTGTTGATTTTACGTTTAATAGCATGGATATATCGTCGAAGACTGTTTTTTGTTTTCAGAATAATAGGGAATGTTGTGTAGAGTTATATATTTTTTAAATTATATGTACAGTGAAAGTATTTGTGTGTATTAAGTTAATTTGCTTAAATAAATAGATGTATAGTTTTCTCTCAATATCTAGGTGTAGTGTAAAAAGAGATACTTCTTTGTACTCTTTTTACTTTTTGCATAATTTCAAGCTATTCAGTAGAATAGCCTGAAATTATGAACTAAAAAAACATATACAAGTTATTTATCATTTATTTCTTTTCCATAAGGAGCTCTGTAGAACAAAAAATCCGGTTAAGTGGGAGACGAACTCGCCCACCAAAGGTTCCGTACCGGGGGGGGGCTATTTTTTATATTTTTCATTATAAATAAGAACTGCGTATATGCGTCGTAAAAGATAAATAAAATCTCAGATTATAAAACAAAAGGCAGATGGAGCGCTCCGATCTCGCCAGCGCCACCTCTATAGTTATGTGTGCGTAACAACGAGCCACTGCACTGTACGTACACGTGCTTCTGTGTGCGTGTAAAGTTACCAGATATTGAAAAAAAAATCCTAATTTTTTCTAATATATTGTTATAATATTGGAAACGTTCTTTTACAACATAAAGTACTAAAATAATATATGGACAAAATAATGGTTATTATATATACAGTGTTGGTTTTGATCTTTTTAATTAACTGACGACCCTTTTCGGTAAAGGATATGTACGTCATCTTTTTGAAAATGTAATAAACATGCAACACAAAATTTTTAAGGCATCCATTTATCGTCTTTCCTGTTTTGCAGAATAATCAAAATCCATTCATCGCGTAGTGTTCATGTTGGCAATCTACGATAATCATAAAATTGGGAGACTGTAAGACCACAGTAAATAGGTTGCTACTAGCTAGGCGTGCTACATATTCGGCTACAACGGGGAAAACACCTAACATAAAAAGTATTTCTAAGAAAAGTAAACTTGATATTCTTTTTTGTAAAAAAAAACCGTGTGAGTGAGGCTAACATTCACATTCGCATTCGTGACTTTGAAAAATTCAACTTTCGTTACATCACTAACCCCTAGAACTTTTATCTGTAGTTTTACCAACAAAAAAGGCAAACTCATTTTAATAAATACTGGCAAAACAAGTGAATGACTGTCGAAATTTTGTGTTCCGAGTCACACGTAAAATTATTATGTGGATATAAAATTAAATAAGCCAAATAATATTTTTTTTTTTGTTTTAGGCAACAACTTTTACAGTGTTTAATAACACAAGACGGCATTTTTTTAACTAAAATTACGAACCAGTTTATTTATTTTATTTTTATTTTTTTATTTATTTATTTATTTCCAAAAACAACTTATAAATACTTAACAATTGCATTAAAGTCGTTACATGTTACGTCGGACAAGTCGCGTCTAGCACTGGCGCGGGTTTGTATTTGCTTTTGAATTTGTATTAGTTTTGGTGGCGACACTCGCGTGTTCGGCGCGCTCTACCTGCCTTTTGTTTTATAATTTGAGAATAAAATAAATTTTGGAATATTTCCCCATGATACCTCACTTGAACTAGCAGCTTCAATTTTATAGGGAACTGTAGATCTAAGTATATTATGGTTTTAATTTTAACTCTGTATCAGACAGAGAGACAGACGGCCAACAAAGATCCTATAAGGGTTCTGCTTTTTTTTCCTTTAGAGGTACGGAACCCTAAAAATAATAATTATCAGTTATACTTATACCAGCCTTGGAAATCCCGGTACGTTTAATTTCAAACAAAGTTACAAACGACCGCTTAGAGAGCAATGAGCCACGTTATTGTATTTAACGAACAAGTCTCATTTATTTAATGTTTATGTATGTGGTTCGCAGAAGTCAAATAAATACAACAGTCATTGTAATTCGATCACGTTAAAACATAGAATTTGTAGTTTTAACGTAGTTCGCTCCTTAGATTCACACATACACACACACACATTCAACATAACTCTCCTGCTTTTGTAGTCAGATAAAAAGCCTATAAACCTTCCTCAAACTTCAAACTACATCCATACCAAATTTCATCTAAATACCACCAGTACTTTCGATGAAATAAAAAAGATGATAGCTCGTTTAAACAAACAAACAAACTTTACCGCTTTATAATATTTTAGTATAGATAGGCTTCATTCACGTCGGAGTGTATTCCCGCTTAAATCCCAACCTCACGATAATAAAAATTAGCCTATATTTTGCCTAATAATCTCCCATTAAAAGCGATTCAATCGTTACAGAAATTATACCCAACACACCAAAATAAAACAGACATACAAAAATTGTGTTTTAGGAAGTATCGTGTAAACAAAAATGTAATCTGTTACACATTGTATAGAAGATTTCCACGTTGCTCTAAAAATAATGACAATAGAAACAAATGATCTGTCAAGACACTGCTGAAACTTCATATGATTAAAGGGAACAACTGTAATATACGAACCATTTTTTAAGATTTTTTTGTATATTCCTTCCATATTACTTACAACTTAAGCTCAACATTTGTGCTGAATTAAGTATATTTTCCTTAAAATATATTATTTAAAAATAAAACCATGTAATCCTGCCCCAGTAAGTTATTGAGTTTTGTACAAAAAAATTAATTGTCTGCTCCCAAAATCTGAACAAAGTCACGGACACAAGCTAGTATTATTATAATGTTGTAATCGTAATGCAAATAAGTTCATGTTTGTTCTCCTTGGCCCGATAAACGTTGATGTTTCCTAGTGATAACGAGGTATCCCGAATATGCTTGATTTATTTACAAAGACACCCTTGTATTTTTATGTATCCTTGAAGATACGCATTGATATATGACCTTGTGCCGATATAATTTTGAGGTGAAACTGACATTTAACCGACGTAATAAATGAATTTCTTAATTTTATTATAATAAATTGGTTGTACACACAATTCCTGTGTACATTTTAATCTCCTAATATTTCTTGGTATCTTTTTTAGCAAAATTCTTTGAAAGGGAAAATTTCTTTATCGTATCATTGTATCGCAGTCGCAATCTATCAAAACACCGCTCGTTTCACTACATTTTGACATTTATTTTTCTGTCATGATATTTCAACTTATTATTTATTTCAAACTCGTAGTTTAGAGTATTCGTACTTTTTGCGAAGGATTAATCTATAAAGGTTGTGCCAGTATCAATATAAAACAGTTTTGAAGTCAGAAATTAAATTTAAAAGTCGAACGCTGCGCCTGAATAGACGCGGATGACAGCTAAATGTTTCAAATAGACAAAAAATCAATTACTAACCTTGCACGGCTACAAAAAGCTTTCTTGTTTACGCTTTTATTTTGACAAAGGGTAAGTCGAATCATGACAGAAAAACGTTATTGGACATCAAACGGCGCACGTTATTAAGTCCGAAACTAAATGCTGTGCTTATTTTCATAAAAGTAATCTTTGACTATGAAAAAAAAACATTAAAGGGTCTATTTTTTCTAATAGGTGGAGAAATTATGCAAATTATTTCTTTAAAAGAATAAATAAACCTTATAATGCCTAAGTATACCTACATTAAAATATCGAGGTTGACCGGTAATTGGTGCCTTCACCTCAATAATATTAAATAGGACACGGGAAACTGTAAGGTTACAAACGGCTTCAGCAAATATCATATTAACACATATCTGAGAATTTTTGGAACGTTGCTTATACAAGTTACCGATATTGGGTCCTTGTACAGCTTTATTAAGCGAATATTGCGCAAGAAACGCGTTACCAACTTTTAAGTACACTGCATTTTTTGTTAATTACCGACATTATTAACGGGCTATTATATTAAAATAAAAGTAAGTCTTTGACATTAACTGCCCACGCAAGGAACCATCTATTGATAGACGCTTAATAAGTAATTAAAGTGATAATTAATACTAATTATAAAACGTCCATCAAAGGGGTTTCGAAGAATAATTACCCTTTTAAACATCTTTTCTGTTTTCCGTTGCACACCTGTCAATAAGCTTTGACCTACACCTTACAAACTCTTTCGACTCGGTCTTATTGTATCTGTGGCACTATTTAAATTTCGAATGTTGCGTCAGGGCCAAATTCGCGCCTAGACTCAGTTGTTGTTATTTTTTAATGTTTCATGTAGGCTGCGCCCACTTGCCGTTGCCTCGTAGTGTTGAAAAGAAACGTGGGCTAGTTGTAAATATCACTTAGCATCAAAAGACGACCAAATAGAGCCTTATGTTAAGGTAATAAGGTACAATTTTTATTTTTACAGATTGTAGCGTAAAACCGCTACGGTTAAAACTTCCTCCAATTCTAATCCAAACTTTTCAATAAAATTTTTTCTTCATAGCTGTTATTCACATTTGAACAAGGAATCGTGAAAAATATCCTCGGATGTTTTGCCTTTTGACGGCGTCATTACATTTTTGGGACCCGATATGTGATGGTCGACCTTATTTTTTGATTCATACCGAAATTATGAAGTGAAAGTTTTTTTCTGTTGGTGTAAAGCCAATAAAAAATATAAAGTGTCCTAGCAAAAGGATAGTCTGTGGGTGATTTTCTGGTTAATTTGGTATGTTTTGTCGCCCTTTTTCTTTTTGATCCATTTCGCACTAGTTTCATAATTAATCAAAGATTCAGCTTGCATCGGTGGTCTGAAGTTTCTTTTTGTTTAGATCCCGTTACAAGCCAATTTTTGGCTCCACCCTACGGGCAAGCGACGTCGGTTATCGACGACGGAGGTCGGGGCGCTCTCGCCCGGTATCCGAGCACATCCTGTGCCTGAGACGTCCATCTCAAAGGCCTGAAGAGGGTACGAGGTAGATGCGGACCCCGCAGCGCAGTGGCTCCGTGATTTCTACGTTACTTCCCACAGTCGTGTCCAGCCGTCCAGGAATTACCGAGTTTTCGCAGCAGGAGTTTTATTTTAAATAGTGCACCTAATTTGTATATTTCTAATCTAAAAATTATCACGTCAAAAACTCTTTCTAACCTAAGGCCTATCAAGACGCGTTGGATGCTCTTAGTGTTTTTTTTGTAACTAAAATTACTAATATTGCGTATTCGCCTAGCTATAACCGATTGCAATCGATTTTCTGTTAGGTAAGTTAAAAATATTTTGCATAATACTTTCGATAATATTCTTTTCTTTCCGCTAAGTTAACCCACGCCTTCACTGAAAGGATCCCAATAATAACTAATATTTAACTTTTTTATATTTTTTTATTAAGTACTTGTTTTCTATCTTTTTCCTTTTAATCAAAATTAAACGTGTTAAGTAGCGGTTGTGTTTTACGGTGCACTTAATTTTATTTACGCTACAACATGGCGCCCGAATTAAAGTAAGTTTGCATATTAATTATTACTAAAATACCTATTTTTTTTTTGTTATCTCGTGTGTGGTTGCTCTTGAGAGCAATCTTTAATTTTCATCTTTCTTATTGTGGGTTTCAGGTTTTAGAATTGGTCAGATACCCGTATGGAAGTTAAAAGGATTACCTGTCTTGAATGTTTTCCCGATTCATACGACTGGACTACGGAATTGCTAACTGAATTTATGTTCTTTGCTTAATTGTGTGATGTTTGTGAAATTCAATTTTAAAGATTAACTTTGTAACTATACCCAATTTCCAATTCTTTTATTTTCTCCCAAAATATACGTATCTATCCCGAGTTTTATTTTATCCCAGTAGGTAGCGGTAGTTAGTTTCCCGTAGAGTGTGTTTGATGTGTGGATGGTTAGGCATCGTGACCAAAGGTAAGCTTTTTGAATGGTCGTGTGCTAGTGTCTACCTTTCTTATTTTTTTTAGCCCGTCTGTTTGCTTTTCTGCTATTTGCTAGTATCTGTTTTTGTTGGATTCTTAGCCCAGCCGATTCCTTTGACGTTCATGTTGTTGTCTTCTTCCCGCATCGATATTACGGCACGATATCTAACGATTTCCTGCTAAGTCCCGCTCTCTTTCATTTAATCTATTTCTATTTTGTGTTTAAAAATGTCCGAAGAAGGTTCTATCGGTGAGACTCCTTTACACGAAAGTATTATTATTTCTAGACCTCCTCCCATTCCACCTAGGCCCACTCCGGGTACTAGTCGTTCTAACTTACCTTCTCCTATGAAATCCGAGGACTGTCCCGGTTACCGTCTAAAACGATTTTCGCTAAGAAAATGGAACATAAATTATACTGGAGATACCACGGTCTATTCTCTGTGATAATGCTACCGTTTTTCGTAGTAATCAGTTTTTAAACTTTCTTAGATCGTTTCGCATTGAATCCCCTACATATACCCCTTATTACACTCCACAAGCAAACACGGTAGAACGTTATAACCAAAGTGTCGTTACTTGTTTGAGCATATTGGTTGGCGAGAACCAAAGGAATTGGGCTAAATTGTTACCCAAGGTCAAACTTTACCTCAATTCATGTATTAATTTAGCCACAGGGTTTACGCCAAACTTTCTCATATTCGGTAGAGAAGTCTGTATGGATTCATCGCGTGCGAATAACCAGACTCTAAGCACTAATTTAGCTGAAAGTCGGGAACAACACGCGAGTAATCTGACTCCGCTCGCCGAGATTTACGCAAAAGTAGCGGACAATCTTTCTTCTGCTTTTCTCCGTAATTCACGAAATTACAATACGAACCGCACGGCTATTACACTCAATGCCGGCGACATTGTATGGAGGCGTAATTTTTCAAAATCGTCAGCTGCTGAATACTTTACAGGAAAGCTTGCTCCTCGTTTCATTAAATGTCGTGTGATCAGAGTCATCTCCATGACTACATATGTCCTACAAGACTGTGATTCTCATCATATTGGACAATATCATATAAAAGACATACTTAAATGAATTAATTTGTTCCATATTCTTAACTTAATCAGCATTACTTATGTTAGGCCATTAGTTTTCAATTAACGACACCTCTTTTATTATTTCGACCCTCATTCCTCCCTGGAGTTAATATTTATTCATAACCATTTCCTCTCATTAAGCGTCGTATTTTTGATTTTGATTTAAGGTCCACCCTCTTCAACTTAACCCTCTCTCTTTAACTTAACCTTCTAACTTATCCCTCTATAACTTAAGCTTTTAAATTCAGTCTTTGAGTTGTGTTTGACTTTGAGTCGTGTTGGACTTTGAGTCGTCTCTCACTTCGATTTTTTTATCTGACTTCGAGCTTTTGTGTTCGACTTCGAGTTTTTGTTTGACTTCCTTTGAAGTTATTTTTAGGTTATTTCTTAATCTCAACTCTTATTTGTTTCTTCTTGATTATTGTTCTTTGTTCCTATATATATTTAAGGATATTATTCTAGTTCTATCGTTTGTTTTTCTATTCTAATGTAGGTTTAGGAGACGCATCTGAAGCTCGCACTGTTAACGTCTAAACTGGAGGCCGGCTTTCAATTTTATTCAGTATCAGCTGCACTTCGATGTCGTTGATTTGATGTATTTAGTTTAAAGTTAGTTAGGCTAGTTTATTTAATTTGTATATATTATGGTTTTCACTCTTGGTTGATGCTATCCCTTTTGTGTTGTCAATCTGTTATTGTGTTTTCAATCTGTTATTGTGTTTTCAATCTGTTGTTGTGATGTCAATCTGTTATAGCGTTGTCACCCTCTCACTGGGTTGATACATTCACTTGGGTTGATCTCTCACCTTTCTTTTAGGGTTGTCGACCACCTTTCTTTTAGGGTTGTCAACCACCTTTCTTTCAGGGTTGTCAACCACCTTTTTTTTAGGGTTGTCAACCACCTTTCTTTTAGGGTTGTCACTCACCTTTCCTTTAGGGTTGCCACTCACCTTTAGGGTTGCTACTCTCATTTTTTTTTTTTTACTGGAAATGGGGTACTGTAGCGTAAAACCGCTACGGTTAAAACTTCCTCCAATTCTAATCCAAACTTTTCAATAAAATTTTTTCTTCATAGCTGTTATTCACATTTGAACAAGGAATCGTGAAAAATATCCTCGGATGTTTTGCCTTTTGACGGCGTCATTACATTTTTGGGACCCGATATGTGATGGTCGACCTTATTTTTTGATTCATACCGAAATTATGAAGTGAAAGTTTTTTTCTGTTGGTGTAAAGCCAATAAAAAATATAAAGTGTCCTAGCAAAAGGATAGTCTGTGGGTGATTTTCTGGTTAATTTGGTATGTTTTGTCGCCCTTTTTCTTTTTGATCCATTTCGCACTAGTTTCATAATTAATCAAAGATTCAGCTTGCATCGGTGGTCTGAAGTTTCTTTTTGTTTAGATCCCGTTACAAGCCAATTTTTGGCTCCACCCTACGGGCAAGCGACGTCGGTTATCGACGACGGAGGTCGGGGCGCTCTCGCCCGGTATCCGAGCACATCCTGTGCCTGAGACGTCCATCTCAAAGGCCTGAAGAGGGTACGAGGTAGATGCGGACCCCGCAGCGCAGTGGCTCCGTGATTTCTACGTTACTTCCCACAGTCGTGTCCAGCCGTCCAGGAATTACCGAGTTTTCGCAGCAGGAGTTTTATTTTAAATAGTGCACCTAATTTGTATATTTCTAATCTAAAAATTATCACGTCAAAAACTCTTTCTAACCTAAGGCCTATCAAGACGCGTTGGATGCTCTTAGTGTTTTTTTTGTAACTAAAATTACTAATATTGCGTATTCGCCTAGCTATAACCGATTGCAATCGATTTTCTGTTAGGTAAGTTAAAAATATTTTGCATAATACTTTCGATAATATTCTTTTCTTTCCGCTAAGTTAACCCACGCCTTCACTGAAAGGATCCCAATAATAACTAATATTTAACTTTTTTATATTTTTTTATTAAGTACTTGTTTTCTATCTTTTTCCTTTTAATCAAAATTAAACGTGTTAAGTAGCGGTTGTGTTTTACTGTGCACTTAATTTTATTTACGCTACAAGATGTAAATAAAATCAACTTTAGTTTTAAATAAGGCTACCCACACACCCCCTCAAAAACTTTTTATTTCGCAATTAACACGAAGGATAGCAGCTTTCGCTTCGCTATTCGTAGAATATTTTGAACAGTTGGCAAAAACGTTTTTAATTACAAACTTCTTTAGGCCGAACTGACAATATTGTTGCGTAAAAATGAAGCATAACATGACAAAAACTAAAGTTGTCTTTAAAGTCTGATCTAAAATAAAACTTTTTGGTAAGCAACAACATTCACCGCCACAGCCTAAAGCGAATCAGCGTTGCAAGTACACGCGGCAAAAGTGTAAAACAACGTGTAAGCACCGCCTCTCGGCTTGAATCTGAGGGAATTTTAACGACCAGTCCGACAAGTCGGCTTCATAATGCGTGTGCCCAAAGGCCTAAATGAGCCTCTCAACGGATTCGTATCTTATTAATTGGTACTCGTGACTTCGGACAGGGAATACTTGCTTAGTTACCTCGATAAACATAAAAATAGCTTTAACTTTAAGCATAGAGTGTGATTTCTATTATTTTTATAGAGACAAACAGCCGTTTATGATTTTTGTTCGAAGTTGCTTGATCTTTTTCGGTAAATAGCTCTAGTTCAGGTGTTATGTATGTAATGGATGTTTCCGTAATAGGTTGTTAACATACATGAATATATAGCATGCTTTTGAGAGAAACCAGTTTTATATAGCTTGTCAGTTACAGGCTAAGAAGTTACTCATAGTTCGGGACTGGGTGTTTAAAACAATCAATTCACTTGCTTAGTCGTACACTCCTGAACTGATGGAGTGGTCGTGATCATGTAGTCTGATTGGTTTTCTTAATACGTAACACTGCGTGTACAATTACATTCAGTAAGGAAACACTTTGTCTCTGGTAGGTGGTCGGCTCCGAGAACATTGGCCTTCTACTCTTCATTTTCTTACGGATGATACTTCTAACGTCTTAAAGATACCACTTGGACAATCGATGAAAGTCTTTGTTTGATGGGAAGTTCCTGCAGGATGGAGACATTAGTCTATTTGATTCTCAAGTAACGCCTTCAGTAACACATCTCAAGGGCGACAATATTCTTAATATATACTTACCACCTCACTAATTTCACTGTTAGACTATGCACTTACGTCTTATATTACTATACATTTATGCATTTAATTGTTCATTTAGTATAGTATACTAAGATTTAGATGATAGCTTGCTTAACCTACATAATTTAATCATTTGGCAGCACATAACTAATTCCAAATTTTTCTATTTTCAGGTAAGCCGTCATATTCAAGCAAATCGTACGTAGAGGTAGGCAATAGACGGAGCGAGTGTAATTCATAAGTGTTAGATGTTACTGCAACTAAAACAAACAATCATAGGCCATAACTCTATCATCATATAATATGTTGGGCAATCGGTCGTGGGCAGGAACGATCGGTAACTGGCAACTTCTAATAGACACCCACTGTATAGCGATTAGAACCTACCTCTTTGTAATGTTATGAGGTCGTATAGATATCAAAACTGCCAAATTATAGAACTGATCTCATGAAGAAACAGGTGGAATAAAACTGACTGTATAATCAGTATTACCACGCTATTGTACTAATTCCAACTTAATAAAAAAAAACTATAACATTGATGGTGACTTTCCCAGAGGATACACCATTGGGGCTCGTGCCTAAATTATAACAGCCGTAATATGGACTGGCTGGCCTCAAGTTTAAGCACGTTGCTGAGATCGGTCCCTTGTGGAAAACCATCTTCATTAACATAACGATACTCCTCCGTTCCTCGGAGAGCACATTAGGTCATTGGTCCGAGCTGTCATTGGTACATCTTTGAAAGTTTGAAAGTGTTCCAGTGGCACCAGTTTTGCCAAGGGGTATGTTGCCCAGCTACTGGGTCGTGGAGGTCAGATTACTAGCGCTAGCGCTCTTCATGTAAATTACTAGCGGTCAGCTGCATCCATTCCATTAGACACGGATATAGTTGGAAAAGGCTGAGCAGATGTTGATGATAGAAGCTCATCTATACATTCTCTAAACGACAATTATGCGTACATGCAATTATCAGTTCTTTCAACTCATAAAAACAAATTTTATCAACAATAACATACAATTAACAGCTACCCAGCTTATGCTAAAACTTATCTCGTATCTCCTCTGAGAACAAAATATTATAACTCAACTTTCAAGTTCAAGATACATTTGTTTAATCTTCACGATCTCGCGTCAAAACCCGACCGTCGCGTTTTATATAAAAATATCAGGTTTTCCGATGAATATCACTGATATGCTTTGAAGGTAGGAGTGATACCATCAAAACATAATATTTAAAACACTAACACTGAAATAGTCGAAACTTTATACTAACGGTTTGATGTGACGCTCGAGCCGGTCATAGGCATTTCTCCCAAATCTTCTTATTATCTATAGATTCTTCCATTTGTCTTACTTATTATCTTAGAAGTGGATGTCCCTAGAAGAGTTTGTATTTCCTGAAAATTAAAACCTAAAAGGGTTTTTTGAGGAGCCGGAGCCGGTAGAGCCCTGCCAGAGTTATGGAACTGTTCTTACGAGATACCGCTGAAGAAACAGGTTGGGTTTTTAGTCTAGGGGTCTAACACTGATGATTTTTTCTCCGAAAAAAGGTTTCATTAAGACAAGAGTGAATAGGTTACATACTTCTTGGCAATTCTGCTCCGTTGTTGATCATATCATTACTACCTATCAGGTGAGGTTGTGCTCAAAAGTAAGCGAATCAAATTTAAAAATACATCTAACATTTATCGTGAAATATTACCGTTAAATGTATTGAGAATTAACACGAGACTAACAAACAATGAAACGCATGATACCGTCTCAGCATTTCATGCATATTGTCATACTTAAAAAAAATAAAATAAGTACACAGTTGAAATTAATTTTCCAGATTTTAGTTCCGTTGTTCAGGTATCTACTGATATTTGGAGGTGAAAGGAATTCGTGTTTTCGAAGAGTATAAAACCTATCAATTATACGATATAATTAAACGTTGTTCTTGTAGGATATTTATCTTATAAGTATCTACGAAGGCGTCATATTCTGGACCCACCCGTGTAATATGATATTTTCGAGCTGCCCAAGGAACCGCGGTCAATCATTTTACCACCAAGTAGAATATGCATAATTTTACCATACATTCTCATTAATCAAGCTTCATATTAAAATCATTGAGAGTTTGTAATTGATACAATGTGGTATGTATCCAACTTAATTTTCTCCTTTTATGTACTAGTATGAGTTACGACTTATTTTCCTTGTGCAGTTCACTTAGGCATTTTAAATCACATTCCTTCATACATTACTTAGTATACGCGTTCGATAAACTAAAAGGCTCTAATGTTTTGTTCTCGTCTTTTCAACGAAGATTACAAACAAGAGTGGCCTCTCTTTTAGATAAACTTTAAGAGCTTCGAGACCTTACTAATGTGACCACAGCTTTATCATACCTTAGGATCCTTTTCTTGAGTGATTTGATGCGTCTTTTTTTATTTTTACCTGATGTAATAAATTACCATATTTTTTGTTTAATGGAAAAGTTGTGATTTACTTGGATGTTTCATATTATATTATATTATATGTCTTAATGGAAAATTTTATACGGCGGTTATTTCAGATCATATGTTTGTTATTAGATTTTGCTAGTTATATATTGGAAACAAATTTTAATAGTTTCCAATATATTTAGAAAGTTTTGCTGTAGAAAAAATAAACATACTACTGTAAGCTGTTATTTAGATAGGTATATAATATGCTTTCTGCGTAGTCCATCTCTCATAGCAAACTAATCATGGTCATCTTCTCCCAGGACAGTAAAAAATGCAGCGACCATCCAGTTGATTTACAACGTTCCTTAGCTCTCCGATTTCACGGCCTGCTCGTAAAGACATAGTTTTCCTACTACGCGCACAGGTAGTGGCAGAACGATATACAAGAACTACAAAAAAAAATTGACAGTTGACACAATGTCCAACGTGTCTATTACTTTGAGAACGCCAACATTTTCTTATGAACTCCAAATAAATTTTCAAGCAATAAATAATGGCCCAACGAAGCTCCGCCATGCATAGAATGGCAAAATACGTACATTCAGCCTTTCAATAATATTTGATAATAATTTAAATATTATTTATTGAATGAAGGAATCTTGATAAAATACCAGTATTTTTATAATATAAAGTGATTCAAACTTAAAATTATATTTTTTTACCTTGTCATCAGATAAGATTTCTTAAAATATGTTTAGGATTTTCCCTAAGCCCATCTTAAGTTATTAATATTAAAAAAGAGACTATAGGTGGATCGTTTAGGTTACAAGTTACAAATGATTCACGTTTAGGCTCAGTGTAGGTGTTCGTATCAATGAATTGCACATAATATTGATGTAGGTAGTATTTTTATTGCAATATAAACAAATAAATTATGGGCTAAGACATTTTAATGTTATTTATCGCGCACTGCTAATTATTGATTATAGGTTTTGAGCAGCTCTCATCGCGGGCAGGACAAGCGACAAAATACCTAAGTGTGCGAAGTCAACCTAATTCACACACTTAAATCGTACATATAAATTGTATATTTTTAAGTCGACTACATCAAAGTGGTCACGGGTAATTCAAATATGAGACGTTTTAGTAAAACATTTAAGATGTCTTACCATTTTTCGGTTGAACACCGCATACAAGATCGTTTACAACCTGTTTACAAAATGGACTCGACTTTTTTTAATGTTAAAAGCGTTATCTCTTTTTAGAAGTTCCCTCTGACAATTTTAAGAGCCTCGTCGTATGTGAACTTTTGTTTTTTTTTATTTATCCCTCTTTGGGATGTCGCCGCGTGGTCACTCTTAATGGGACATGTAAAATTATTAATAATTACCATTTATTTCGAGCATTTGAGGTTGTTATGTTTGGAATAATTCTGATGATTTTTGAGTGGTATTTCGGAGTACCGAAACAAAGTAATTTTGTGTAAGCAAGAAGCGAGTTGATGGAAAGTCGGAATTTGAAAAAATTGGCCAAGTGCGAGTCAGGCTCGCCCATGAAGGGTTCCGTAGTAACTACGCAAAATAACTTTGTTTTTCATGGTACTTCTATGAATTACAAAGTTAAATTTGTGGTTTTAGAAAATATGCTATATCTCAGACACTGCTGACCCGATCTCGTTCAAACCAATTTTCGTTGAAAGATATCTTATAAACAATTAACTTTATGAAAAAGTGGTTTTAAAAACCTCAATGTCATTTTTAAAGACCTGTCTATAGATAGCACACACGCATAGGTTTCATGAAAAAAAATATTTTCATTTTCAGTTACATGTCCCTCCATACATGGAACAGAAAATGAAAATATTTTTTGCCCCCCTTAATTTTAAATATTTTTTTTTTATTTTGTCTTAAAATCGGAAAGCGGTTCACAGAAAACATCTCCCTACCAAGTTTCACATGTATAGTCCTAGTAGTTTCGGAATAAAATGGCTGTGACATACGGACGGACGGACAGACAGACAGACATGACGAAACTATAAGGGAACCCTAAAAATGGCCAGGTCTGGCGCCGAACAGGGTTGCAACAGGTATAATTTTATTTTGATGTTTCTTGGTTGCAGACAGTCGTTAAAGCACCAGTACTTTGATATCATATTAACGTTTGCTGCTTTTACGGCTCGCGTCGTAACACGAGTGTATTGAAAAGTATAATTATCATTTTAATTTGATGCTGATTGGATTTAACAAATCCCTCAGGAATGCTTCGACGTTCGTGGACGTTCGCTTTAATATTATTCTACAAAAACAATATTAAAACGATCAGAAAAGTCAAGTGCCTGTATGGTGTAAGGTTTCGTAATATTCATCCCGAAAACCGTGAAATAAAAAATCTAAATTTTACTATAACATTACATAGTAAGTACAAATGCTATTAGTTTCAAGCAATTAATCGAACTAGATATTAAAAGTTAGTCGACTATAACCTTTTAAGAGCCATTTCGCGTTTTCTCGCAAATTTCTAAGATTTCAATCGCCTGATTTACCATCTTACGTCATACTTTGAAATTACAAAATAAAAGTTCAAAATAGATCAATTATTAATAAGGGTTTTGTCGCTTAACATCTGCATTGCTTTGTGGTGAGTAATCTCCCAAAAGTAGTTTACTGAAAAATCATCGTAGAGTCAACTTCAGATTTCGAAATCTATGACTAATGTTCACAAATTCAGGTGAAAAAATACGGATAGTATAAGACATAAAATACTTGGTTTGTCTATTAATGTTCAATATTCAGTATTATTTATTGCAATATTTAGAAAAAAAATAAAAAACTGTTGTCTATTTTTAAGTGCTATAGCGCAATTTTATCGCGATTATTCGCATTTGATAAGGCGTAATTACGATTTAAAAGAATGTCTAATTAAACTTTGTTCTGTGAAGAATTCAAATAAATATATAAATTTTATGACAATGCGATCATGTTATTTTGTAATAACATGAATTTAAAAACGCTCTAAATTACAATAAATTACCAATAAATTACGTTGCCCAAGCTAGCTCCATTTAGTCACTCTCCGCCCGACGCTCGTCCGAGACGGTCGTGCCGCTCTGCGCTCCCAATAATTCCGTGTCTGTGTTATCGCTCTGTTGTGCTCGCCGTGACGTCATTCATAGTCGCCGACTACAACTCCCGATCCGGAACCGCCTTTTTCAGGGCGGTGAAGAATATTCTGTTTCTATAACAGAGTGTTGTCAAAAACGTTTTGCCCCTTCAGGGAAAAACCACAGTTTCGTGGTCCTTGGTTGGAAATCTCACGATGGCAATGAAAAGGGGGTGTAGACCCGACACACCCGCTGATCCCTTTCAGGGTGAAGTAGTTAATTGGAATTGAGTGCTAGGTTTTGGCCTTGGGGATCTCATAGAGATAGTCAAACCTAGTTACTGAGTTTCCCTTTCAGCTACACACCTAGTGTTGGTTAGGTGTGTCTACCCCTTCTCACTAGACCCAATAGGGCCCGGTTCGCACAATAAAACTGGCGACCGGTTACAAGCTTAGGGCTCACCAATAGGTACACACCTCCCAGTCTCCACCCGACCTCCCCTTTCACCTTCTCCCGCCCCAACACCTATAAGACCCGAAAGCCCCGTCCCAACTACCTCTAACCCGCACGCCGAATAGTCCCCCCAGCCCACACTTCCTCAGCCTAAAGGAAGCAACGCCCTCCGCCACCATTATACATCCAAGATAAGGGGAAATGGACTCATTTATCCAAGATATGTGTAGATCGAAAGATACAATACACAAACGCCCATGCCTGCCAAAATGGCATAAAAGTCAACGTCCAACGACTATAGGCAACTATATCGCGCCCTCCGTGACAGGAATATCTCCTTTCACACGTTCACTTTTCCCGAAGACACGCCCACTCGTGTAGTTATTAAACGTGTCCCGAAAGAGATCCTTGTACAGGATATCAAAGACAACCTTGCCGAACAAGGCATCCCCGTTATTGCCGTCTATCGCTTGCACAAAGCGAGAGGTGGGGAACTATGATAAATATGACATGATTCTTGTGATTTGGAAACCAACCGTTGGCCACCACCCAATATATAAAGTTAGGTCCATTTGCTCTCTAATCGGCATCTCAATTGAGAAGCCCTACCATGCCACAATAGCCCTAACGTGGAACAGGCTAAACCACGAAAAAGCCTTTCTCTCCTTAACCCCTGCCAAACCTTTGCGGGCACTGATGGATATACCCATCGCAATGCCGATCCTATCCGTAGGTGGCCCCAGAGGCCACAGCCAGTCCCCAAACTGCGCCTCAAACCACTGCTGCTCTTGCAGCCAAACAACCGCCGAAACCTTCACCTGTCGAGAACGGTGAGTCGTGCGCCCAGACATTACTGCGCCACTACAGAATTTTTATGACCCGCCAAGCTAAGTCCCTCCGCGACGCCCTTCTGGCTGCCGAGCAGCAGAATAACGGCAAAATAATGACGGCAAGTGATGTCGTGCTAGGCCTCGACCAGATGGACGCGATGGACTGATCTAATAGATTCCCAACGCACAAATCACTCTATGCTCGATCCCTCAAAGTAGGTTTATTCAACGCCAATGGAATTCTCAACCAACGCGCCAAAATATCAAAATTCCTCCGCGACCTCCAATTAGACGCCCTCCTTATACAGGAGACTCTTTTAAAACCACACCGTGCTGACCCTAAAACTGCCAACTACCGTCAAGTTCGCAATGACAGAACACGCTGCCACGGCGGCGGTACCCTTATTTATTATAGGAAGGAGTTATACTGCATCCCTCTGAGCCCATCTGCACCTCTCTCTCACCTAGAGTACTCTGGCTGTTGACTAGGTATGACTGGTCATCCTCCGATAACCATCATCTCTGCCTACCATCCCCCGCCATCGGTCGCGTCTCCTGCTTCAGACGATCCTATCGCGCTCAACAGCAATCTAACAACTCCCTTCGGCCTGAGTGAGTCCATCTTACTAGCGAGCGATCTCAACCGCGCTTGGAACAGTAACACGACAAATGCCAGAGGTAGAATCGTGTATAGCCTAGGCGCGACCTTAAACAACGACGTCATCGCTCCGATGACTCCCACCCACTACTCACACGACCCCAACCATAGGCCCGATGTGGCGCTCCTAAAGAATGTAAACCTCCGTTTACACTCCATAGAAGCACTTCACGAACTCAACTCGGACCACCGTCCCGTTATCCTACACCTAGGTTCCCGCTCGGGTAATCATGATCCTACCCAACCTCCCTGACCTAATTGGTCACCAACTGGAGGAAAGTAAGTGAAAAACTGAAATCCACCACTTCGCTTCACTTAGACACCATTCCTGACCACTTAGTTTCAGTCGCTGACACGACAACGGCGATTGACTCGCTTACAGATGACGTTCAATCCGTCCTGAATGATTGTTCAAGGGGACTTCCAGGAGTGGAAGACCACCGCTGGAAACTCACGGACGATGTACGGAATCTGATAACCGAGAAGAACGCAGCTATCCGTGCGTACAGCGCTTTTCCCTGCGCCGCAAACAAAGCTCACATGTGCAACTTACAGCATGCTGTAAGAAAACGCATTACCGAGCAGCGTAATGCGAGCTGGGACAAGATGCTGAGCGAACTTGAGCCCACCCATCTTGCCTTCTGGCAGCTTCAAAGGAAGTTACGATCCACTGAAGAGGCCACAATGCCTCCTCTCATTCGTCCCGATAAGAGTGTCGCCTTCGATAACTCTGAAAAAGCAGAAATAACTAGATACCGCGGCCCCGGAACTTACGGGCTGCTGAAGGAACAGGGTGGGTATTTAGTCAGTAGAAGTCTGGCACTCCCTTCCGCTCCACCCAGAGCGGTAGAAGTCATTTGTTGCTTTTCCACCCCAAATAAAAAAGATAAACAAAATTGGATTGCAATCGTAATAATCCTGTAGATTTATTAGACCTTGGGCTTGATGATGCAATGGAACTTTTGAACGCAAACGTAAATATTTTTGGACTATTAATTTATGTAGTTACTTGAATTTAGGTGTTGAATCGAATTGCCGTCATCAAGCATTGTCTTTTCATTTACCCTTTAGAGTGACTGTGGAGTTTCTAGTCTATTCAGCGGTAAATTATTATATCTTAACTTAAATTTTATAGGAAAAACCACCCGTTGCATTAGACGTCAGACTTGACGAATCAGCGGAAATTTAGGATTCAAGAGTAAATACTTTTTGGACTTTCTATATTCCTGTAGTACTGAATTTAGTTAATACGAAACAGCATTACTTATAGAAATAGGTTCTTCTACAGCGTGCCTTTTATTTGGGATCCAGTATTTTGGTAATATTGTAAACGCCACAATCACAGAAAGATAAGTTTATCTTGAGCTTTAGCTTGAGCTCAAATAAAAGGTACCAGGTAAAAAAGTCGAATAATTTAAGATATGTAAATAACGGCGATAGTCTAAAACTATATATATGAAACAGCATTAGGCACCAGTGCATAATCATGTATATAATATGATTGCATAGGTAGAAAACTTTGAACGTACAAAAATCTTCAGACATGTAGTGTAACTTAACTACATATCCTAAGATAAACTAACTAAACTAACTAACTTTAGGGTACTATATTTTTGAACATGTTATACAGAGTATAACGAAATATACATAAACTCTTAACAGGGGTAATTGTACTCATTATTATGAACGTGAAAAATACTCAGCTGTTTAGTAAATTTTGTCCAGTTATGCACACTTATAAATGAACGAGGTCGTCTATTCTTTTTCGCAATTTTAAGGTTGGTCCCATAGTAAAAGATGTTTATAATGATGATTACAATTACCTCTTTTTCCAGTTTTACGTATATTCCATTACACTTTGTATCTCTACTAGATTGTAATCAAGGTTCAAATTTCTCAAACGCTTATTTTTATTTTTTTGAATAATTATAAAGTACATGGAAGGCGAATAATAGATTTTCAGTACTTTTAGAATCAATTAATAAATATAAGCAAACACAGTGTAAAATTCGGCTACAAAATGAGCTAAAAGAGAAACAGATGGGTTGCATATCCAAATTTTACTTCAAATGTAAGATGTGTGTATCTAGCTTTATTCTGAAAACTTCAGACACCAAAGCAACTGAAAAATCTAAACTTAATCTTAATCAAGGAGCATATCTGGTTTAATTATGACAGGAATTGGTATTTTAAACCAAAATGAGATCACTGCATCGATGGATTTACGGACAATGTCATACATACTGTACAGTAAAACACATGATGCTATATCTGATAATTATTTGGAAAGCTGGTGCCGAAAGAACAATGACAAATGCTGATAAACAAGAAATTAAAGCAGTAAAATCACACGGCGATATTATATACTCGTATAATTAATATAATATTTAAGCTACCTGGCTTAAAAAGATACTGTAACATTTGATCTTGTTTCAGTGTTGCTCTCAAAGTAATCAGCTAGGAAATACCGAGGTCAACTAATCTTAACTAAATATGGTCATAACTTATGCGTAAAAGTATAACGTACTTTTTTGTATTTTTTTATAGACACACCAACACTTTTTCTTACTTTTGACCTATTTGTAGAAATAAATATCATCGACACAAATAGAGTAATCTTTCTTAGTTAAGTAACACCGAAATTTATACTTTTGAGTTTAATTTTGTTGGAGTCGGTTGTCACATAACTTATATTTTTCTTTTAAATATATAAGTACTTTATACAACAAATACATGAGTTTTTTTTTTTTTATCTCAAGTCATTTAATTAACCAAATCACTTTTTCTCATAAAGACGATTATAACAGCTCAAAATTGTTTAGTCGACATTCGCTCTACACTATTTATGTTGTATATGTGTACAACGCCACGCGCACGCGCACATACCAATTTTTACCTAAACTCAAGCGTTCAAATTTTTTGAAATGGCTCTTAAAGACAGCGGTGAGAGTTTTTCTAGTCTTTTTAACTAGATTTCACTAAAATCGTCATAACTTTTCAAATAATTTAAAATAACTGTGTCGTCGGTAAGGGGTCAAACATAAAACCACATATTTCGGATGTAGGTAAGTCAACCCCTATCTTATGGTACTCCACACAACGAGATAGAAGACTAAAATAGTAAAATAATTTATTTAACTAAAAATATATCTGGTTTCATTGTACAAATGCGTAAGTATAATATTAATTAATATCTACATACATATTCTATATACATCCCAAATTACAGCATCGGAGATTCAATGGTCTCTGAGTAAAATCGCGAACATTCGGACAGAAATGGTAGAACTAAGCGGGTTGCATATCTTATTACGGGACCCTAAAAGGACAACTATATTATAATATAAGTTTTATTTCTACTTCACTATGTAATTTGTACGTTACATCGCTTGAGTATAATCCGCAATTGAAGTACTATATTCATAAAAATACTTCACGAAAGCGGTTTTAGTCACTGACCGATTTGAAAATAAAAACAGACTTAAATAAATTAAAATGGCTACTTATACAGTGTTAGTTTATTTGGTGTGACATCTAACATTTGGCCTGTATTGTTTTGAGAGAATTAACATTTTGTTCCGTTCATTACCAGTTACCGCTTGTATTAGTAAGTATGTTTTTGGTGTCTATTGTTTTGAAATGCAACAGTTTGTTAACGTTAGGGACTGCGCGTAAGCCTTCATCATTAGCTGTGCTCAACATTGTAGTTATTAATTCAGTAGTTAATATATAAAAACTCACTTGGAAAAATTACCTAAATTACAGAACCAAGCTATGAGAGTAGTGCGGACGGCGAGCAGGGGTAGCTCACCGTCCGGTAAGGACCTGGGGCCATACCATGACGTGTTAAAGCGAGAGTCGTTCGAGCGAGAAAGAGGGATGAAGCTATGCACGCTATATAGCTCCATCTCTCTTTCTCGCTCGAACGACTCACGCTTTAACACGTCATGGTATGGCCCCAGGCCCGGGTCGGCGGCGCGCGGCGGCGCGTTGTGTTCCACGCGCGCCTCAAAGAGCTGTCAGCAATAGTGACGGGGTCCTATAGGGCCATTGCCTGCCGGGGTTGCGGGAATGTTCTAACGAGATACCGCGGCCCCGGAACTTAAGGGCACCTGAAGAAACAGGGTGGGTATTTAGTCAGTAGAATTCTGACACTCCCTTCCGCTCCACCCAGAGCGGGAGAAGTCATTCGATGATTTTCCCACCCAGAGAAAAAAAAAAAGCTATGAGAGTAGTAGGTAATTTCATTAAAACTACGCCCATTCACGTGATGGAAAGTGAGTTATGCCTACAACGATTCTTGGCTAGCAAATTTTGGCTTAAAACGAAAGCTTTACAGACAAATTCGGGAGGTATCAACTTGCTCTCCGAGCTAATTAATACACATTGTGTCGTAGTTTTTCATATTGGCAAAACAAAAGAATTCCCCTGTTAGTATTGGTTCATGACTCATTAAACACTTTAAACGTTCATTGCAGTAATATTTGATATGTTTTCTCTGAATACATGGGTTAGTATTATAGATACAAACAATTTAATTAGACATGGCGTAAAAATGTCTTAATCATTTTTTCACCTACAAAGGTGCCGAAGCCTTTGCAGATTTTTTTGTTAGCGTCTATCTTCCTGAAATTCCACTTCTTGGTGCTGAAAAAACTTTAGCTAGTGATAATAATGTCAACAGCAACTACATAAACATATTTAAATTTTCTCCTCAAGACATCATTTTAGGAATAAACAAACTTAAATTAAGTAGCTCAGTTGGTCCTGAAATATTGAAAAGTTTTAAAAAATATTTCTGTTTACCATTACATCATATTTTTAATCTATCATTAACAAATGGAGTCTATCCTCGACAGTGGAAGATGTCACGAGTCACGCCCATTCCCAAAAGTCACAAGAAAACATTAGTTGAAGAATTCCGTCCTATTGCCATTCTGTCATCACCAGCTAAAGTCTTCGAGAATATATTACATAATTACATTTACTCCCAAGTTGAAAAATATCTGTGCGACGAGCAACATGGTTTCAGAGCAAAACGGTCGTTGAATACGAACCTTCTTACCCTAGTAGACTATATTTCCAAACGTTTAAACCAGAAAGGCCAATTAGATGTGTTGTACTTTGACTTCCGGAAAGCGTTTGATATGGTCAATAACGATATTCTGCTGGCGAAACTTTGCGCTATCGGTTTTCCACCACGTCTCCTGCGGCTCCTCGCTGACTACCTCCGCGATCGTCAACAGTTTGTCAGATTGGGGCTTTATGAGTCCAAGCCCTATCATACGCGCTCCGGAGTCAGTCAAGGATCAATTCTGGGACCACTCCTGTTTTTAATAATGGTCAACGACCTTCCATCAGTCATTCTTCATGCCAAAAGTCTGCTATATACAGATGATATAAAGCTTTTTTCTGAAATCCACTCTGAAACCGATTGCTTGGGGCTGCAACGTGACCTAAATTTGATATTAGACTGGAGCATAAAGAACAAAATGGAATTTAACCCTGCCAAATGTTTTGTAATGACTTTTACTCGTGCACGTCATCCCGTCAACTTTACGTACAAAATTAACGACAGCACTATTACCAGGACAAGTACAATGAAGGATCTAGGTGTACATTTTGACAGCAAACTCACTTTCCATGATCACATATTATCAGTAGCAAAAAATTGATTTCAACGTTTAGGTTTCGTACTACGCAATTCTAAGGACTTTAAGAACATAAGTGTTATAAGATCTATATTTAACGTACTAGTTCGCAGTAAGCTGGAGTCTAGTGCATGTGTCTGGAATCCTTTTGAAAAGAATTATACATTAGTTTTAGAGAGGGTTTAAAAAAATAAACTTTTTAACAAAAATTAAACCGACTGCCAAAAAACACTGCAATGTTGGAAAATAACTTTTTCGGTAGTCGGTGTCTTCGGTTTTGTATTTTTGTTTTTGGCACCGACTTCCGAAATTAAAGTTAGTTTTCACTCTGCAGTGTTTTTTGGAAGACGGTTTAATTTTTTTGGTAATAAGTTTTTATTTCACTCGTTTTGTTGGTCGATTTATAATTTACCTAGTTACAAAAGCCTAAATCTTAACTACTTATAACCTATACAAAATATTGCTTTACCCAATGCTGGGTCGTTAATTGTTGAGGAGTTCTCCTGATACTTCACCATCAGCTTCACTTCACCATATGCATTGTGACGAGCATATTTTGCTTAATAACCATATTCAAGTAATCGAAGCGGAACCCATGAAATACTTATTATTCCTACCTACTTATATATTGAGTAGTTCCAGTGGCCATCTGTGGTCTTCATCATCAGGTCCCACAGAAATCTTAATAATTATTAACATTTCAGGTCAGATCAGAGGTCAGGTCCACTTCACAAATACTCCAATCACTATAGGTGTGCCTATAATATTTGAAGAGTTCCCTCGATTTCTCCAGGATCCCATCATCAGATCCTGGCTTGGTGTCAATGGGACCAATTTCGAAGTATACCCTTTAAAAAAAAATGAATTTTCAAATCGGTTCAGCCGTCTTTGAGTAATCGGTGATCATACATAAAAAAAAGAAAAAAAAATATACGCGTCGAATTGATAACCTCCTCCGTTTTTTTCGTCAGTCGAAAATAGTTAATTCGTGCAAGAGCCAACTCCACAACTTATACGAGATGCTATCCAACATCTCCGACCGGCAGTAATCGAACTTGCTTAACCGCTCGCTTAGCAATCAGCCATTTTAATGTAGGCCATACCTACTGATCATTTGATGCAGAAGCAACCGTAGGTTTCATTAATTAAATATTACGCCGGTTAGAAAAGAAATATGGTTACTCTGAGAAAGGTTAGCCCAAAGGACTTACCTTTTATTAAGAAGTCCATAGTATTATAATTATATTATTAGTCAAAATCCAGAAATTCTGACATCAGTCTTCCCAAAGGGTCGTGTTACCCAGCTACGGCCAGATATCGACGAAGTACTAGTACCAGAAGCAAACCCTGACATAGTTCTTGGGTAACAGTTAAGAATATGATAATCAACGGGGCATTATTGTCAAAATGACATGCTACAGCGCATTTCAGTCAGAAAACATGGCTGACTTTCAATGCCTGCACATTTCACTAAATTCTATGGCTCATCGTTTACGGTGCAAGCTATTCGTTTGTGGAATGCATTGCCGGTGTCTGTAAGACAAGCTCAGTCACTCGCTACTTTTAAAAGCTCAGTTGCTAATTATTTTCATTCCAATTTATGACTATTCTTTTGTTTTCTCTCCACTTGATGTTAAAGAATACATTATATGTATTGTATTATTTAATTACCTATGTATTACATTGTATTTATATGCATATATATATATATTTGCATATTCATTTATTTATTTTAATATTTAAATATTTTTTGTTTCTCTGTTTTTATGAGTAATGTAGTTAGTACACTAATTTAGCCCTCCCCACTTTAATTAAAGTTTTTAAAGTCCTTCCAAAGGTTGTCTGGAAGATATCGCTTTCAGCGATAAGACCGCCATTGTTACCATAGAATAAGCAATATTGTTAAATAGGTGTGTTTAAATTTTGGTGTACAATAAAGTATATTCTATCTATCTATCTATCTACCCGGGATAAGAGTACTCGCTCTTACAACCGATACCGTGAACAAAGTGGCAGTTTCTTCCTCGTGGGTTGTACAGTCGAGAACTGGCCTTTACCTGATCAAGCCCCACAGCCACTGCTCACACAGTCTGACAAAACCCTTTTGCCTGCACCATCCAGTAAGTTAAATTAGGCAGTAGCTTTTCTCACTGTCAACTGCTAGTTATGTAACTGCTGTTATACTCACTAGTTTCCCACCTTCTGTAGCTGCTCTTGAAGAATGCTCTCTCTCGTTGTGCATACTTATCGATACATCAGATCAATTAGTTTCTACAAAAATATAGCTCGAGTACATGTCGGTCTGTTAGTGTCTTCAGAAGTCAATCTAGTTGAAAACTACATGTATGCCAATTTCATCCCTTCAGTAAAAGGAAGTAGGATTCCTTCCCCGGATGAGGTTCCCGTACTACATGTTTAGGTATACCTGCGTTCTTGGTAGCTCAGAATAAATGAAGATAAGCGGGTAGTTTAAAATGGAGCGTCCATTTACCAGAACAAATCGGTTATAATGCCAGTTTATTTCAAGCAGATAAGCGCCTATTGATACATCATACCATTTTAAATCAAAGTCGCGGTAAGGTGAATGAGTCTACATTTATAAAAAGTATTTAATAAGATCCATTTATCACGTCCACTTTATCTAAATATTATTAATAAGTATCTTGATAGAGTTTTAGGGTACCTGCAGGCGCGCTACGTTCTATTGCTAAAATTATTTGGCCTTCGGACTCCACACATCGTATATTTCCTTCCCATATGAATCACAACGGCCAAGACAAGTTTATTGGTGTTTGCACGCAAAACCTCACACGTGAAGCGATTAAAATGAGATCGAGAGACAAACGCTTGATCGGCACACATTGCGCGCCAGTCACCTGTCAACTACACAAACATTATATAAACCCTTCTATGTAAACCAACCATTAAGTTTGCATATTTAAATTCTACTCCGCTTTGCCTTTTAAGCAATTTTCTTAAAGACGGGTGTTGAGTTTTAATAAGTATGAAGTACAACGAAATCGTCACATTTACATTCAGTGTCACTGACTATTTGCTACAAATTTCTGAACAGTATGTTCAACGGAATTATTCAGTTTTATACGCTTTTATACGGTTTTAGGAATCCGATGTGATTCGCATTTGATATTTGTCCGTTTCTTGTGTTTTATGGGAATATAAATCCCTGTCGATGCTAATTTGTTATTGCACTCAAAGCTTAAATAACGAGAATCCTTGTTTAACAGCGCGCTCGTTCGAAAAGAAAAAACACACCTTATAATAAGAACCTCACTTACTAGGACAGTAAAACAAATAATTACTCATTTAGCGCGCTTTCTATTTGCGTGTGCATCTGTGAATGTGACGAAGGAACCTTGCTCCAACGACCGTTTAATTCTAGACTGGATTTCAGTCGTAATCACCCGATGTTAATTGCAGTCCTTTATTAATTCACGTGGTAGCAATAAGAGCCAACTATAGGACAGAATCGAGAAAGGTAAAAAAACCACGAATGTGAATAGGCCGGTTTAAAATGTAAGTAGTATGCGAGTCTATCCGATACACACGAGCCGGGCCCCGAGCGGCCGACGAACACTTGGGCACCGCGCGATAATTAGTTTTCGGCTGTGTAGCGGTCACGAAGCCGAACATTCCAATGTATTGCCGACTCATCTGAAGGCTTATCTATATAGATACAGGTGTTTTTGTGTAGAATCTCTACACAAATCAGTTTGCGAGGCTGGCGGTTGAGAGATGATTTTAAATTTAACTGTTCCGCTAAGTGCGCTGTAGCCAAGTCGTGATAGGCAAGAAACACTGAGATAATAACGAACATTTTATTATTTTTATTAACATTTGCTTAAGTCAGATAAGTCCAACGTCTACAGCAACACGAACAGCATTTACGAGCCGCATCTTGTGTTCCTCGTGTTTAATTGGAGTCAACGGCCAAAGCTCTACAAGTGGTATGCGGTCAATGCCGGAGTACTTCACCTCAAAGGATTGTAGGGTATCGCAACGTTCGTTGGCCAACAAAGGAAACGTTGTAATGGATGCTAGTATCCCAAAACATCCATACTTCTTCAATTCATCTTTTAACATATCGTATGAAAAAGCCTTACTGGCGTCTATCCCCATGTCTGCCAGATAATACTCCAACGACTTGTAATAAAAGTTAACAGCTTCTAGAAATTCTTCTTTGTTACGGCAAATGTTGCTACACATCAGTATAAAGTAAGACAAATCTGTGGCTGGAGAAGCACAACGCAATAGTTGAAAATCAATAGCAACAGCTTTGTCTTTGCAGCAGAGAAAATTGGAACACCAAGCGTCTCCATGATTAAACACGGGGTGATCACCTCGACTGTTAACGATGCGTATCAATTGTTCATAAACATCGTCGTCAACCAAGGCATTAAATCTGTGATAGTATTCGCTTTCCGGATCTTCAAATTCTGCTAGAGCTTTTCTATCTATTTTAACGGCATCCGCAAGATAGTTTGCATACCATTTCCTATTCTTATTATTGTAATAAACTTCGTTTAGTCTATTCGCAAGCTTCGCGAAGGTATCGGGTTTTTTAATTCTCAGCGCTAAGGACACAGCGTGAAAATGCGCCAAAGTTTTTAGAGTCAAATTCCTTTCGTATGTTGTAATACGCTCAGACAAAGATGAGCATTCCTTCTCAGACAAGTCTTCCATCAAAATATAATCGTCTTTACCGTCGAGGTGGCATGCGTAGCATATGGGAAGGTAATTCTGGATCCTCTCTCTTGCACCTGAAATCTTCTGGATTTCACATAAGATGGGTAGAATGGTCGAGAAGAATAAAGCTTCCCTTTTGAAGTATGTGTGACAGTCCAGAGATTTTCGCATTAAAGGGTCATTAACGAGTCCTTTGGCAATGAATTTGGCTGTATGACTTTTGCCGTTCACTTGGATTCGGTACACGGCGCTAATGAGGCCCTCGCCAGCGGGAGCGGCTCTAGTTACTTCCACACTTTGGACTTTGTCCTCACTATTCGCCTTTAACTTGAAAACTTTGTCTATAACATCTTCAGTCAGGTGCTTGGAAATAGTAGCTAATGTTAGTCGAACCATGGTGCTGTTGAAACTGAATATGGCCCTTGTTGTTGCAAATATATAAATGTTTTAGTTACAGTTATTATTTAACATGTCAAGTTTTATCATTTCTGTCAACATTTGCAATGTGTTATTAATGTAAATATTGTATAACCTTATTTGATGCTAAATAAATGACAATACTATTTGAACATGAAGAACAAAAGGATCTTGAGTAATTTTAACTGATAAGAGTATTTGATTAGTTAATTATTTAACTATTTAATCCCTAGTTTATTGTCACAAACTAAACAATTGGAATGTCTAACTAAATTTAGAGCAAATATACGTACATTGTCATTTCAATAATGTTCTGCTTGGCATCAATAATAATGATGTAATGACAAAAGTGTAATTTCTCTGGTCAGATTAGCAGCAAGAGCTCCCGATGCAGTTGGATGAAAGGTGCTATAATTACAGTACCTTCTGTAAAAGTGATCCTTGCTTTAGAGTCCTAATTTGGAAGCTCGCATCAGGATGATGAACGAGATGCTCTGCGCTGGCGGCGCGCTCGTGACGAGGCGTGCAAACGTCATCACGAATCGCCGCCGGAGACCCAACCTGCTACCATTTCTCATGCAGACCTTTATTATGCCCTTTCTAGTTTATGGGTTGGTACCCAACATTACTGGTGTAATGTTGGGTATTTGTAATTGGTAGACATTCCTACATAACTTTTAACGGATAGGGTTTACTTTTATATTTTCTGTGCTGGATTATTTTGAGCTTTCAATCTAGAATAACTGTTGCTATGAAGATGGATTCCAAGAGACCTTATTATTATTTCGGTTGTTATGTCGTATACACATTAATTGAAAATTGCATCAGCAAAAACTAAAACAAGAGTGGAAAGTCTTTTATTTTCATAGGGATTTCATACATATTTTTATATTATATCGTCGACTTTTCTAATGAGCCATTAGTTCGAGTGAGTAAGTAATACGCAACGGCGCAACCTTATCGCGTTTGTTGAATAACCTAAGTACTTATTGTAAATTAAATAATAGGCATCACAATAGACTATTTGTCACCTGTAAATACCGTTTCGTGTTTATCATTTAGTCCTTGGTTATATTCTGTGCCAATGTCAACGTTTAAGGATATTTTTAGAACGTGATATATATTTATTTATGTCTTTAATTTCATCTACGATTTAAGTGTTAAGTAAAACTCAAGCTTATTGACATTAACAAAGGAAGGGAAAACTATCTTTATACTAAAATAAATACAAGGTTAAGCAACGCTTGCGGAGGTCGGCCCGCGGATGGGTGAGGGAAATCAATCTTTTCATATTGATATTAATTTAAGATACATTAAACGTTGGTCCCAGATGTCTGGGTGGTGGAGGTTAGAACGGTAGTCGCTGTAATCGCTGTGTCGCTAGTACTCAGTAGCATCCGATTAGATTTAAAACCAGCCCCAACATAGCAACAAGAACACACAAAAGATCAACAGATATATCCACAATGCATTTCGTCGTTACTAAATGGTGTTTAATAACGTATTCGTTTCGATCCCGATGGATGCATGGCGCCGCAAAGTACATGATAAAACCACCGACCTCACCGCACCAACATCTTGCCTACAATTTTTTTTTGATGTACCTATCTCATTCCGTGTGATGCCTAGTAATGTACACAGACTCATTCTATGCATCGATAAACACTGTCTTGATCAGTCAGACTGACATAAAATCAGCGATAGTGATTCTTATGCTGCAGTAAATGTGTGCCTCTATCAGTAGGCACACATTTACTGCAACATAAGTTGTGCTCAGTTATTAAAAGACTGATGTGATTTCGTTATTGTAACCGTATACTAACATATTTCTTTTTCTTATGCGCAAGCAGCTACTAAAGGATTACGATACTTTCGCAACCTGAAGGGTAAGTGAGATTATTGCTAATTTTCCTCAATACAGTTACAAGATATTTATTAAACACAGAAAAAAACTTTTTAGCAAAACATAAAACCGACTTCCATATCAAAACACTACAAAGCCAATAATAGTCGGTGTTACTGGTTTTGTATTTTCTTTTTTTTTCAAACACCGTCTTCCGAAATTAAAGTTGTTTTTGGCTTTGTAGTGTTTTGATTTGGAAGCCGGTTTTATATTTTGCAAAAAAAAAAAAATCACGCTTTTCAGTGGATCAGTTTTGTAATTTATCTTGTTACAAAAGCCAAAATGTCAACTTCTTATCACCTTTTACACAATGTTGCTTTTCCCGATGCAGAGCCGTTAATTTTTTAGGAGTTCTCCTGGTACTTCACATCCATATTCAAGTAATCGAATTGCAATGGGGAAGTGGAACTGATGATGAAGGCCACCTGTGGTCTTCATTCCCGAAATTCTTTTAATTCTTTCTTTGTTTTACCTGTCAACTGTCTCTTGTTCTATTCTAATAATTTCTGTGCAAACTTGTAATAGGCTTTCTTTCCATATTATAAAAACTATGTATCTGAATCCTAACGGTTTTCTTATACATATGTATATTATCATAAAATTAAATTGACAATATGGATTATCGATACCATACTATCGATTTAGGTACCAAGTCGGTAAGCTGTACTTACAGTCATTACTCAATGGAGGGAGCGAACAGAGAAAATAATGTGACATTAACCACTATGCACACGACTCAGCAATATTACTATAAATTCCGCCAGCTTTGAGAGCTGTATTAAGGGTAAAAGGAATTCTAGGCAGGCTTTACCTCTGTACTTATATGTTTGCCCAAAACTTCTAGCTAGTAGTAACATATTGTATATAGCCATACCGAATGATAAATCCTCAATGTCATTTTGTTGACCGTTATTAATCGAATGGTCGATAAGTGATAATAAGCGACTACGGTATGACTACGCTGCGTAATCACTACGACACAACTACGCCCGGCGCCTCCGCCGCGCGCCGCATGAGCTGGCTAGCGTATGCATGACGTTAGTGTACGCCGTTGCTAAGATTGAGCTACGCCGACGATGCAGCTACTCCCAAATCTGCCAGTCGTAGTACACTGGTGTTATACATAATGTCTTGTGTAAAGCACAAGACATTATTTTCTGTATATTTAGTGACATCTAAAGGTATGTTTAAAACTTTAAATTGTAAAAGTAACATTCGACTATTGAACCATTCGATTATCTTGATTAGTCAAGACAGTAGAGGAATATTCAGCCGAAATGATGATGATGACTCAACTCAAATGAACAATATATTGTAGTATACGATTTAAAAATATAATATACTAATCAGTACTAACATTTTTCCATCTTTATCTGACACTAACCAATACTAACCTGTTTATTTTTTTGCGCAAGCAAACCATGAATCTGGCTTCTTCCGCAAACAAAAAGGTAAGCCTATGCATTGAAATTTGTTTAAATTAACTATAGTACTTACCATAATTATCCTACATCGTTATAGCGGGAATATAACGGGAATATGTTTATAAAATTTAAAAGATGTCACATTTTTGTATTAACGTAACAATCCTACATTTCTCTGTCTGTGCTAAATTACAGTACAGACGTTTCGGAAACGTATATGCATTATCATATTATCAATACCCTATGATATATAATTTTCTAATCTGGTTCGGTATTACATTTTCTTTCTAAGTTTAATCAGATATTTTAAGCAAATGACAATATTCTGTCTCTCTCTCTTTTTCATATTTCTATTGCACCTTTATAATTGTTCTTATTATTCTTGCTAAAATGGACAAATTAATAGAGATTTATTTGAAGCTTCACGATCGATATCCAAGGTTAGTCTCATCTCAAGCTTTAAGATTTATCTTACAGCTTAATTCATAAATTCGATAAAAGATTTCTCTTGTACAAGATGACAAGATGTAATTATACTCATAATTTTAAATTTAGAATGTGAAACTTGAATTTAAAAAGTAATATTTTCTATAGCCGAAATAGGTATTCCATTTTCGAACGTTGTAATCGGTCAGGTTAGTAGGTTTATTTTGACCAAGATTTGTTCTCACCAACATGTACCTAAGACTATCCCCTAAACATGTACCTAAGAAGCCTAATCATCCTAAAGCATACACCAACCATAATTCATATTAATATCAATTGGGGTAGACGAAAGGATCATTCAATCTATTCCTACGTGGTATCCATTAAAAATTGCTCATAAATAAATTGTGATAGTATTTCTAGCTTCCACGGATAGGCACCCTAACATGAACCAAGGTAAATAGGGTGACCAACATCATCACCATTCACACCACAGCAGTCTGTATCGTACTCATATTCTGTCAACGTTATAAGTAATGTCATGTCATAATATTCTCACAACGAATCCAGTCATTCATCTCTATGTTTTATCTGTACTATATGTCCATCGTCAATTCGTCACCGACAGCCATGTTCCACTTACTGTTTCTAAATGTTCCATGCTTTTTGTGTCTCCATAAACTACATCCACATATTTTCATCATGGCATTTCTATAGCACCACGCTAGCGAAAAGGGATTATTCTAAGTTAAATGGAATAAATTGTTATGCTACAGCACCATTTAGTAATATCACATATATTATATTGATATTAACATAAATATCTTACAACATACCAGCGAAAAGAGAGTCCAAAAAAGGACAAGAAGACATCATGAGAAAGGGAAATAGATATAATTCACATTAAATACTTGTTTTGTGTTTTCTTTTTTGTCGATTAAAAAACGGGGTCCGACACTAGGAATTTATCCTGTATCGTAGGTGCGTTTACAAGCATTTAAATTCACTTGCACAAACACCTAGATAGGGTACAACTATCTGTAGTATAAACAAACATCAACATCATGTACAGTACAAACATTTGTTCTGGTGCGGGAATTAAAAACGCGACACGCGGCGCAGCAGCCAATCCGTCAACCACTGCGCCAACTATGTTATGTTTCATTTCATTTCATTTCAAAATTCAGTCTACGGATCAGGATCTTCTTAACATAACGAGATTCCTCTTCGTGTCTCGAAAAGCACGTAAAGCTGGTATTCATTCGAACATCTTTGGCAGTCGTTTGGGTAAACAAATGCCAGAGAATCTAACACCAGTCTTGCCAAGGCTTGTAGTCCGGTTGTAATCGTGTTATCCGTCTGCTAGGTTGTGTACGTCAGATGGGCAGACGCTCTGTATATACAGACCGGTTAAGTAGACGCACAGCCTTAGTGAGCTGATCTACGAGTGGCCCTATCAAAAAAAAAAAAAAAAAAATTGCAGCAGGTTAGGCGGGAAGCCAAACTCCTCAAAGTTGGGAAAAGGCGAAGAAGATAATGATGATGATTTAGTAAAATCCATACTAATATTATAAATGTGAAAGTAACTCTGTCTGTCTGTGTGTTACCTTTTCACGCCTAAACCGCTTAACCGATTTAGATGAAATTTGGAATGGGAATAGTTTAGAACCCTGGGAAGGACATAGAATAGTTTTTATCCCGAAATTTTATTCCCGAGATTTAAGCAGGAAACTCCTCCCACGCGGACGAAGTCGCGGGCAGAAGCTAGTAACAAATATATGTACTCGTCATAGAACCTTTGCAAGTCTTGGAACCCTGGGGACCACATGCACCAGCTTGGTCATGACGTTCCAAGCCAGGAAATGTTCTCACAAATCAATCTACCTAGTTCATCTTTAAATTAATAATATAATAATTATTGCATTACCAGTGTACATAAAAGGAAACGTGGAAGTTAATGAAGAATTGTATATAATCAAGTTTGCGAACATCTGTACATAATATGTACATACAATACGAGCCAACATCCGCATTCATGCGTTAATCAATCAAAGAAAATATTAGCTTGGTCAGTCGCCGCCATCTTAAATTAAAATAATTATTTTTAAGAATTAACGTTTAATAATATTCGCCATTCGGCTACGGAATCCTATTCCGTAGCCGAAAGGCAAAAAACGAAACCCTTATAGTTTCGTCATGTCTGTCTGTCTGTCTGTCTGTCCGTCCGTCCGTCCGTATGTCACAGCCATTTTATTTCGAAACCATTAAGACTATACATGTGAAACTTGGTAGGCTAATGTATTCTGTGAACCGCTTTCCGATTTCAAGAAAAAAAATTAAAATAAAGGGGGACTTTTCAGTTTTAGTCCCATGCATGGAACTAAAACTGAAAATATTTTTATTCATGAAACCTATGCGTGTGTAGTATCTATAGACAGGTTTTTAAAAATGACATTGAGGTTTCTAAAACTACTTTTTCATAAAGTTAATCGTTTAAAAGATATACGCTTCCAAAGTGGTAAAATGTGTGTCCCTCCCTCTAACTTCTATAATAATGAACTGAGAAATCTAAAAAAATATAAGTGTAAAACCGCAAATATAACTTTGTAATTCATACAAACACTACGAAAAATCAAAGTTATTTGGCGTAGTTGTAAAAAATGTAAACAAGCTAGTTTTAAAAAAATCGTAAGATTTTTTTTTATTATAGTTACTACGGAAGCCTTCATGGGCGAGTCTGACTCGCACTTGGCCAATTTTTTATAATGTGACGAGATTAATTACTATTTTAAAAACGCGTTCATTTATTTCCGGAGCAAAAGAGCACCAAACATTAATCTATAATAAGCATAGCATTTGAAATAAAGTTGTAACAGTTGACCCCCCCAAAATACTTCAGGGGAAAGCCGGATTTTGAATGACTGAATTTAACATATACCTAAGACATTTTACGAGAAATACGAGCGCGATAGTTTTATCTGCGTCTTACTTTCTTAAAATACAGTGAAACTACAAATAAAATATGAAGACTCACGACTCAAAAACAAACTTATTTCATTTTACAAACTTGAACGTCGTAATATTAGCTTCCTTCTTCATATACCTAAACTTTATCTGTACCAAATTTCATACTCCTCCAACACCTATATTTTCATAAAAAATAGTAATACAAAATTTTTGCTGCACATATTCATCTATATATACCTATATACAACGTGTAACAAAACAAACGCAATTCCTGAAAGTAGTTGGTTCAGAATCGGCTTCTGAATCGATTTCCGTCATAAAAAAGGTGTTAAATTTTTATGGAAAAATCATTCATTTAACTTATGAAAACTTTTTACCAAAAAATTAAACCGACTGCCAAAAACCACTGCAGAGTGAAAAATAACTTTAATTTCGGTAGTCGGTGTCTTTAGTTTTGTATTTTCGATTTTGGCACCGACTTAGCCTAAATGTCAACTACTTATAATCATTTACAAAATATTGCTTTTCCCAATGTTGGGCCGTTAATTGTTGAGGAGTTCTTCTGGTACTTCACCATCAGCTTCTCTTCACCATGTGCATTGTGACGAGCATATTGTGCTTAATAACCACACTCAAGTAATCGAAGCAGAACACATGAAATACTTATTATTCCTTCTTATATATTGAGTAGTTCCAGTGGCCATCTGTGGTCTTCATCATCAGGTCCACTTCACAAATGGTGCTTTTCGAATGCAACTACACAAGTTACTATAAAAAATACTCAAATCACTATAGTATGCCTATAATATTTGAAGAGTTCCCTCGATTTCTCCAGGATCCCATTATCAGATCCTGACTTGGTGTCAATGGGACCAATTTCGAAGTATACCCTTTCCAACAAAAAAAAGAGTTTTCTAAATCGGTTCAGGCGACTTCGAGTAATCGGTGATCATACATTAAAAAAAATATACGCGTCGACTTGATAAGCTCCTCCGTATTTTTTTCGTCGCTTATAAATGCCTAGGTTTGGTCTCAATTTATTTAGCTGCGGATGTTGTTTTAGACTTATAATTTAATATTCTAATTGGGGTGTCTAAGGTATTGCGCTTAATCTGTTACACGTTGTATAAAAGAAAGTCGTGTTAGTTACACTATTTATAACTCAAGAACGGTTAAACCGATTTTCCTGAAAATAGTTAAGGGGGTAGCTAGAACCAGGAGACGGACATAGGATATTTTTTCAAAAGCTAGTAGTATATAAGTACTTTAATAACACCATTGATTTGAGTGAGCTTTTCTGTTTGGAAGAGCTATAAGATACCATTGAAACCTGGTCATGAAATCTTAGAGGACAACTGAGTCTCTCCTCTTGACAGCGGTATGTTGACAAAGGCGATTGTCAAGAGTTTAAAAATGAATGAAATTGACAGTCGCTGTCAAAATGTCACGTTATCAATCCTTTATAATTTAGCACACTGACAATTACAATTGCAGCTAGATTGGCTCTCTGTCACGAAACTCCGGAAAAATTCCTTATGCCAAATAGGCCTTTGTCGCAACTAATTAACACTATATTAATGATTATTATTCATCTGCGTAAAATCCAGTCTAATCACAGGAAATTGAGAATTACGCGTATAATAAAATAAATGAGATTTTTTTACATTGCGAGTTTTAAATTAACATAAAAGATCTCCGTGGGTAAATATTATGTTTCCTGTTTGTTACGAGGATGCATTTTTGGTACCTAATGATTAGCTTAGATTATTATCATTTTAATGGTATGTGAGACGAAGACCCGTTTATCACGCCACCTCTAAACATATTATTAACGAATAGTCTTGTAATGGTTATCTTTCGAACGCTTAGAAAAACTTTAAGCTAGTGCGATACAAAGAATTTAGCCTTCGCGTTACTGTTAGAAATTATGCCTAATTCAATTAATGTCTTAACAATCTAAAATTGCCTAACTTTGAACTGTGTATATTTAAATTTCGAGCCATTGGGGTATGATCCAAATAAGTCAGCACTCCCATTAGTATTTTATTATATCCAGATACTAGACTTCATCACATCTTCTAAATCTTTTCTATCTACCGTTGCTATCTAGTACCTAGGTATTAAAAGTGCTCCGGATGATCCGGGGATACCGCACGATCTCCGGTGAGGCGGTGAACCTCCTTGCCGGATTGCTGCCGTGGGATCTGGAGGCGTTACTATCGCGCGCGTGTACATTTGGCGCGCGGAGGCGCTAAGCCGGGGTGAAACTCCGCTGCCACGGCAAACCGCAGCTCTGGGGACAGAGCTCCGGCGCGATCTCACGGCGGCATGTAAAGAGCGGCTGTCGCAACCGAGGGCCGGGTACGCCACAATCGCGGCGATAAGTCCCCTCTTTGAGGAGCGGCTTGAGAGACGCCACGGCGTTCTCATTTTCCGCCTGACACAGGTGCTGATCGCACATGGAAGTTTCGGGAGGTACCTGTTTCGGATACAGCGGGAGGACACGCCCGGGTGTCGTCATTGTGTAGACCACCCGGAGGACACGTTGGAGCATACGGTCCAGGCGTGCCCTGCTTGGGCGGAGCACCGCTGTGTCCTCACGGAGGCGATTGGCAGCGGCGACCACTCGCGCCCGGTACTGGTTCAGATTATGGTGCGCGACGAGGGGAATGGGATGCAGTCACCTCCTTCCGCGAAGAAGGCTGAACGCGCGAGGGAGAGGCAACTCTCTTCCTCGCGCCCCAGCCACCGCGGGAGACGCCCCGGGCGTCGGGTATCGCGAGCTGATCTCCGACCACCGTAGGCGCGGGCTTGCGGACGGTGAGCAAGGGTAGTTCACCGTCCGGTAAGGACCAGGACCGGGCCGGCGGCGCGACGTGTCCCGCGTGCGCCTCGAAGAGCAGTCAGCAGGATTGACGGGGCCCGATAGGGCCATTGCCTTACGGGGTTGCGGGAATGTTCTAACGAGATACTGCGGCCCCGAAATGCAACTGAATGAACAGGGTGGATTTTTAGTCAGTAGAAGTCTGACACTCCCTCCTGCTCCACCCAGAGCGGAAGAAGTCATTCGATAATTTTCCCACCCAGAAAAAAAAAGAAGTATTAAAAGTGTATTCTGTCTGACCATGTAACTTTTACTCAATGTCTAATAAAATGGGCCAACGAGAGTAAAAGCCGTAGTACCCTAAGGCACGGAACCCCAAAAACCGTTCATATAATGAATATTTCCTGCTACTGGTGTTTCCCGTTACTTAATTAGTAACCTCGAATCGTAACAAACTACTTAACAAGCCATAAAACATGCGGATTATTGAAAACAATAACAATAAAAACGTGAGGCAAAATGGCCGAGTTACCTGCGCACGCCATCGTTCCTTCCAACATTTTTTTTTTCAAACATAAGGAACGGGCACCGGCGTCCAACAGATAAAAGCCTGTTGTAGACACGAGTAAGACAAAAGCACGCCGTGTTGTAGTTTTATTTTTGATTTTAATCGTCCATTTTGGTCGTCGAGTGGTGTGGCATAACGTTCGTTTTTACGTCAACGATTTATGAGCGTCTGTCAGTCGAGACTCCGAGAAAGAATATTTAGCCTTGGTTATGGCACTCTGCACTTTCTTGTCCTGCATTACCTGAATGAAGTAGTATTAGTGAAGTAGCAGGTATCCTAGTCTATTTGCAAGATAGACACGAATTTCGCGGATATCAGAAATCCAAATAGAGAGCCTGTTTACCAGATTTAACAAAAATTATAAGCACAACCCAATTTGCTATCAGTAACAGAACTCAGATGGACGAGATAAGCGGATAATACTCTGCACACAAGTCTAATGGTTGCTAGCCATTAAAAATCTCGTTAAGGAGTTTACTCAACTTAAATATCAGCGATAAGAGTGACTTCAAAATAGGTCAGCTGCATTTTTTTGAGGTGATTAGGCAATTTACATGTTTACATATGTACCTGAATATGAATTAATGTGGTCCGTTACAGATTGGTCTCGAGTGTGATATCCAGAATGTATATTGTAGTCCCTCTTGAAACTCATGGTTTTCAAGAGGGACTACAATATACATTCTGTGGAGGCTATAAAAGAGGTTTACTCAAATAAGCCCTTGTAAATAATATATGTATAACCGAGTCTTAGATAACTAAATTTCCAAATATTTGCAAGACGTGTATTTGAATGTTAAATATATATTTTCACAGTTAAAACCGCAAAAACTATTATAACGGTAAACTCTAATGTAAGTCTAAACTGTTCTCACTGCAGTCAATTTGTCAAAAAATCTCATTTTAATTTAATCGTTCCCTCAGAAAATTAAGTGTAGGACATTGGCAACCTTTCCAAGTAGCCAATGTGTAAAAAAAACAAAATTTGAAATAAGAAGGCAGGATCCCACAATGTGATTCGCGTTTAGATTCCGTTCGGAGGCTTCTACAAAAAACGTGGTTTTGTGGCGAGCGTGCGAACGGGCCCTTTGTCCGTTTGTATGTCAAAAGTGCATTTGTCGGGACGCTTATAATTTCAGCAGTGTATTAGTTATCAGTGACACACCATATTCGTACTTGTTTTGAAGCGATGGGCTCTCAAGACATAAACTTAATGTATGCGCGCAGACATCCCGAACGTGACTTCAGTACAGTGTTGAATAAATAAACACTTGCAATTCTATAACACAATTAGTATTTTCGAAGTATTTTTACGTTAGGTACTTATTCAATTAGCATAATAATGTATCTTTAAATAGATGTCTTACAATATATTCTTGAATGGTCAATCTTTTGCCCCTCCGAACCGTCTCGTGGACTGAAAGACAATTTTTAGTTAACAAAAGAGAAAATCAGACTGACTAATTTAGTTTTATCTTATTTTCCATGGGACTTGAGAGAACAGGCTTCTGGAACCCAAAAGCCGAGGGCGATCATGCCTCGAATGCCATGCATTACCATGAGAATTGCTCAGAGAACACATGCAAGCGACTTGATGCATATCTTCAGTACCAATGCATTCTGGACGACCTTTGCATAGCTTTGTGCATCGCTATTTCTCCTTTGTATATCCCAGAGATAACTAATTTTAAACTACATGATTCTTTTCAACGTTTATCTGCTTATCGGGGCATGTTATCCATGCTCCAATCGTATTGACTGCTCCGTTGAGTCTCTTCGAAGCACTTGGAAGATTTCTTATTCAGGCGAGTGTGAACCGCCGCAAGCGACCGCCAGATAGTTTTATAATTAAGTACCTTAATTTGTGGTTCGCTCACAAATAACAAATCACTGATAAGGATCAACTTTTTGTTAAAACACAAAACTCTATCGTTTGTAATTATAAAACACTCGACTTTCGAATCAAAAGGAACGAATCTGATGGTATCGTTAACGCACGACATTATGATTGATTGATATCGATAAAAATAAACTTGTGGCCTGACTTATTGATACGATTACGAAGAGCAGTCGGGGGTGGCAGATGCCTCGCCCTTTGATTCCTTTGCATTTCGAACACACTCTAACTTATTCTTTATTATGAACACCGTATCGTATTTTGTGCACAGTCAACACATACCTGTTGAGATGGGTCTTATTATGTATGGCAGACTGTTCAGTTTTGGTTGCCAGACAATTAAGATCGTACATCATAAACTCCAGTCTCCAACCCCGTCGCAGTGGGATACTGGCTGGTATCCAAGAATGCGTTTTTTTATTACAACATGTATAATAGGCGGCAATTATGAAGTTTCTACGTTTAGTATTAATGATCAGAAACATAATTTTTAATGTTTCTAGGTGGCGGCCGCGTCTGTTGCCTTCGCCGCTTGCTCGTTTATTTTCCACGATACAACCTTAGTTTCAAGAATTGTTATTGGACCTTTAAATTTGATTGCATGAAGCACTACATAATTACTTACTTATTTAATGGTAAGTATACAAAAGCAAGAAAAATGAAATAATTGTTTATTTAATATTAATTGATGACTAATGCATCTTTAATTGAATCATAAATATTCGGTGGTTTGGCAAGCGAATGTGACGAGGTTCATTAAAACACATACAGGTTTGTCTATGGCATTTTTGGCAAGTATTGACACCAATTTAAATGTAAAAATCTTGTTAGGAATGTTGCTAATTTAATTATAACTTCTTTTAAAAATTTAACACTAATGTTTACGATGTCGGGTCATTAAGACATTGGTTTAATGTAGGAAAGTTGGCGCCAAATGATAAAATGTTACATTAATTCATCAGTTCCTCAAAATTCGGTTGTTCATGAATTGCCATTGAATATAATCTTGTAGCATTGAACATGTGGCGATGGTTCAGGGTAATAGACTCATCACAATATTTAAATTAACGAGCTATTTTCGAAACTTTTAATATTCGCTACCACATTATAAATTAGGATACTAAAAATAAATCATTTTACCATTCCAAGATCAGTCTAGGTAGCCAGTATAGGTTCTTATGAAAAAATCACTTGTGCTAAAATTAATAAGAACCCGTTGGCTTGATTTGGCTTATTAACACATTGATGACGACTTACCTCCTCATTCTCGATCACAAGATAAGTCTTGTGATCGAGAATGAGGAGGTAAGTCGTATTATAAACTAGCTATGCCCACGATTTCATTCGCTTTGAACGATTTTCCCGTGTAAATTCTGATCTCGTAGGACTTCAGGGATAAAAAGTAACCTCGAGTTGCCTTAATTCTCTGCCTAATATCTATATAATAAGCATTTGAGAAAACACAGTTATTTTAAAATAAAATAAAATTCTATTTATGTAGAAGCATGTAGGTATGTGACTAGTAGGTATCGTATAAAATGAAATCCTTGTACAGTTAATAAAAAGGTTAGGTAGGTATGTAGAACAAGAAAGACATTGATCACCAAAGCATTTAGTAAGACCACCCGTACAAAAAGAGTTGGCCACAAGTTTCAGCCATTTCGGTAGTTCCCCTCCCACAAGCCGCGCTGAATACAAACCAGGGATGTTGCGAATATTCGCATCCGCATCCGCATCCGCAATAATCAATGTGGATTTTCATGCGGATGCGGATGTAAGACAACTTGCAACCAGAAAGAAATTGGGCGGGGCCGGCGAATGGCACGTGCCGTTCGCACGTGTCATTAACTAATGGGAGCGAAAAAATTAGTGACAAGATCCGATGCGTTTGTTGTGGTGCATCATTTGTTTCTTGTAAATAAATCATTACGTGTTTGTTTACGCTGTGGAATACTTATCGTATAGATATGTAGCCTATCAACTCTTCGCTTTTGAGAAGCTGCCGATCATAAATAACGTCGAGACACGCGCACCTAGAACCGTACATACAATGCACAAAGGAATATTATTATAAATACTATAAATTAAATATAATGTAAACAGACATACGACACGCGTGCCCTGAGAGCACGCTCATACAATGACCACTGTTAAACTTTTGTAAACACTACTAAATTATAGTGTTTACAAAAGTAACGTTTCCGATTCTCTTATTGCCAATTCCGAAGGAGTTAAAAGAATGAGTATGACAGATTCCAGGGAAAAGGATATGGGACAACTAGGACCAGGGACGTCAGATTCCCTCAGAAAGCCATGCTTAAAAAACGATCTTGCCATGATGTTAGATTCGTTAAGTGAAGATGAGAGTCAAGAAATACCAGAAAATGGTAGCACTGAAGCTGTACTCAAAAAGGAATTACTTTCTTATCGCACTAAAAAAAGAGTCAATGTGGATGAGAATCCTCTTAAATGGTGGAGTGTTCATCGTAGTATCGGAGTATCGTAGTAGCGCGGGTTTAATTTACGAACCTCTGCGTAACCGGCTTGAATCAGAGAAAGCGGCAATATTACTTTTTATTAAGTATAATGCTCCTAGTTTTAACTTCACATACTAATTCTAATTAATAAAAAAAATTATGATTACTACTTATATCGTTATTTTAATTCTTAATTCATATACTTTTTTATATGGTCTCAAACATCTGCATCCGCATCCGCATCCGCGGATGCGAGCTTTCAGAACTCCGCATCCGCATTACCCATTTTGTTTATAACATACGTTTTAACATAGCAGTTTGGGCTTAAGTAATAAAAACAATTAATTAATATGAAACTTGGGTAGGTACTTGAGGCACTTCTAAAGAATTTAAAATGTGAGAGAAGTTTCTTTAATTAATGTAAACTAACGCTTTGATTTATTTAATAATTTTAATTGTTCGTTTATGGTCGATTCTGTGTATTGAGTGAAAGTCCAATACACTAGATTTGTCAAGGACCAATGCCCTTGTTGTTTGTCAATGACCATGTACCTATGCAATAGAGTTTTTTAGACATATCAGCACAAATCTCAAAGAAATGCTCCTTACGCGGCTCGTTTGCGTGGAAAACTTGATAAACATCTCGCAAAATATTTAGCAAAATTCCAACGGGAACCATATATTTTACTGAAATAAAAATTACCTATGCGCTATTTCGGACTACAAATTATATTATCTGTCCAAATTTCATACATATCCGTTGTTTTGCCAATTGTTTGATAGAGTAACACGCATCCCTACATCCATCCATCCATACATCAAAATTTAAGCTATTTATTTATTCATGTACCAAACAATCGCATCTGCCGCTTGATTCTGAAAACCAAGTCACTACAAAAAGTTACTAGGTACTGTTTTTTGAAAACACATAATTATTACGTGGACTTGACACTCAAAAATCATACTTAAAATGCACAACGCTAAGTCGAAAATTGGGTTGGTAGCAAATAAATTCAAGCCATCCTTTGATTACGCCATATTCAGACACTGTAAGTTTTCTACTACTGTCTGTAATCTGTTACTTACAATAAAAGCGAAGTCTATATTCATTGTGCAAAGTATTCCTTGCATACCATAATCCTTAAAAAAAACGCACCCATTTCACCTGACGCCAGCTTAGTTTAATAATGTCTGCGAACTTGTGAGCTTTTTGAAAAAAAAATCCTACGAAAATGCACAACTCAATACTTAATAAGTTTGTATGTTTGTGTTTTAATCACGCCATAATGGTTGGACGGATCTGAAAGAAATTGAACACTAAGATAGACTACAGTTTGTAATATCAATCAAATTATTAATATTATTTTTTTAACCTTTATATAGGCCTGCGTGTCTGCAATAAATGATTTTTATTTATTTATCCCGAGCAAATGTGATATTTCCTCGCGAAGTAGCGGGCAGCGGCTTGTATTGCATAGTTCTGTTTCATCATGTTCTTAGCCTTTTCCCAACTGGACGTAGTTATGCAAAAAGGATCCATTCCACACTTTTTCCGAAATTGAGTTATATTGATATCTTTAATATATCACCCTGAAGATGCGTTTGGTATATATAACTCAATTTCAGAAAAGATAGATATACTCTTTATTGTACACCATAACAGAATTAAATATGGACTTAAAAAACTACAAAGGGTGTTACAATGGCCGGTCTTATGGGCCGTAAAAGTGTGGATTGGATCCTTTTTGCATAACTACGTCCAACTATGTCGGGCTGGCCTTCCAGTTAAACTGGGTGCAGCTGAGTACAAGTCTTTAAACAGAGCGACTGCCTATATAACCTCCATAATCCAATACCTGGGTATCACGATACCTCTAGGCAAGGCCAGTGTCAGATTTTCCGGTTTCTGACTATGGGTATCGACTGTCAAAGATGTACAATTGTCAGCCGGCACCAATTAACGTCTTTCCAAAATGTTAGGAGCTCAGCAAGCATTGTTTAACCTTATTGATCGAACCATACGGCTGATCTTATTTAGCCACGAGCTCCTCGGTGCATAGTTTTATCCTTTAAATTGGCATCTATAAAGTACACTATCTCATTCTTTTATGTGTTGGCAACGGGCACTTGAGGGACGGTACCAACAAAGCCACTCCAAACACTTGACTGCATTGTATCACCACAATGGCGCTTTGATTTCACTATTGTACGCAGACGCAGGTAGACCCCCGTGCGATACTTGTAATCCTTAATAATGTTTTGTTTGCTGAGTTTGGAATAAAATGGCGTAGTATTGAAACTCGTGCTGGAGTTCCAGTGCGTTTTATTAGACAGTTTCGTCTTTGTCTGTGCGTGTGTTTTAATACACAGTGACAATGTGGAGTTATGGAGTCGCTGAATCGAACACGTGCTATGTTCAGCTTTCAAGTCCTTGAAATAACAATGCCTGCCCGGGTTGTGGGAATGGTCTAACCGAGATACCGTGGCCACGGCACACAGATTTAGTCAGCTTCATGATTTTCCCTCGAAAACAAAACCATTACAATATGCAAATTAACCTAGCTTTACTCTATTTGTCAACGAAACTCATGTAAGAAAGCTATTCTTTCTTACATGAGTTCCTCTGAGCCTCTTTCAGATTTGTATTGAAAATCCTGCTCAAGAGTTCACTTAGAGCAGATTAAATTGTTACGGCTTACCGATGAAGTTCCATATCCCAAAATTAATGTACATTCTGACATATTCTTCTCCATTTGTCTTGATCACTGAAAAGTTTTATGTGGTAGAGATGGTCATGTCGACAATAACAAAACAATTACTATAAATGCTCATGAAAATACACAAAAGTGCCCAGTAGTCGCAATTTAACAAGCCACGCTTCATAGTATTATGTAGTTTTCTCGATATTGACAGCCTGACGAGGCGAAATAACCTGTAGGCGTAGTATAAGGACCGTACACTACTGCACATGTACCTGACGGATGCATTAATCACCTTTCGACCTTTGTAATAAAGGCGACGTTGACAGCAAGAGTATGTTGGTTGTCTCACTGGGAAGTAGGAATTGAAGTGTATGGTGAACAGAGTACCTACACATGATGTCAGTATTGTTTTGTAAGAAATTGTATTATTAAAAGGGCAGTCGCCTCTAATAATAGTTATTTTTCTCCTAATTACAATAGTTTTATGTATTTGCTCTTATATAACACTCGGATATATCAAATCAAATTACTACATTTATAAATATATATTATTTTCTAATTTTAATTTATATTTATAAATTAAAAATAAATCGAATTTGTTCATAAACTTTATCAACATTCATAACCATCCATACGGTATCGTGTAAACTAAATAATTTAAAAGCCACCAATTGTAAAATAAGTCTTCCAAGTACTTAGTGATAGATATCTTACTCGTTTTTCTAAACAGAAAAATATGGCATTACAATAATATCCAACATTTTATTCAAGATAAAAATACTGAATCAATTTGTTGCACCATTTTCCGACGTATTCCGATATATACCAACCGACACATTAGAGAGATTTGTAACAGCATTCTAGACCATGGAGGCTCTACAGTTTAGGAATGTGAGGTGAACCCGCTACAACTAAACGACTGACCAAACATTCATTCCGTGAATCCGTTATATGCGACAACTTAAAAAAGTCACATACACTGCGCGCTCAGATCGAATAGTTAGATGACGCGTTCAAATATGTCGAGCGATAGATATGGAGAGTAGCGATGTTGTTCTATAATGTGGTAAGTATGAGTATCGTAGTAAGTGTAAGATCTCGACTTTCGTAAAGAGTTCAACGCGCGCTCGCTATCTGTGTCCACAATATAATCTAAGTTGGCAAATAAAGTAATTGATACATTACACTATAAATAGTGTAAATTAATGTCCACTGCTCGTTTATGATGTTTATCGAGGTATTAGTGACGCGGAGGTTTATTTTTAAAATGGGCGCTTTAACCGTTTTCTGTTTGATTTCATTTTATTAACCTTCTTAAAAAAAGGATATAGATACGAACGATTAATATGACATTCATGGTCATAAGTATAAATAGTCACTGATTGTTATAAAGCTTCTTAGGACCATGATAATATATTACTTGTGTATAGGGGACTTCTACGGTAAGTCTATCGGGGTGGTAACGATTATACAAGAAACTGTACAATCTTATTACTGGCAAAGTAATTTTATTTCACAAAGCATTTTACCGCTAAGCAGTAAACTTGTAAATAACTAGGACATAACTATTTGACCAGCAATCATTGGTTAAATATTAATTTTAATCGAGCAATATAATTTTATATTGATGAATAGTACTACGTTTGAATATTATATGCAAAATTAAAAACAATTGTATTAAAGTTTAAGAGGAGTATTATTATTTATTTGACTTAGTTTGGACGTTTCTCGTTTTGTTTCGTGTACTCTTAAACCAACCAACGAAACCAATGAAATATATTTTTTTATTTATAATTTTTACCACCATCGCATTTACTACCATCCCTGATGGTAAAATAAGGGAGCACGCTTACCTAGAAGTAACCTATTCACTCTTGACTTAAAGACTCCCAGATTATAGCTACCGGGAAACACAAAGATATATCTAAACATTGGTATTTCATGCGTAAAAGAATTTTAAATTAGTAGTTAGTTTTCACTTGTTTGTATTTCGGTTTAAAGAAATTTATTTCTTAAAAAGAACATACAAAGTTCACTTAAACATGAGAAACTTAGCATTAAAAAAAAATCTTAGTATAATTGAAGGTAGTTGTATACTATCCCTATTCCTAGCGTAGTAGTGGTATGTTTTGCGTTTGAATGTGATTTGTGAGTGTATTTTGTTAGTTTTAATTATTATTTAATTTACCTTGGAAATTCATATTGGAATACTTAATATTGGGAATTTCTGAATAATAATCTCCAATTCATTGACATTCACGTACATAGCTTTAACCGGTATTGCGTGTTATTTCGGAGAAGAACTACAAACAGCGAAGGTCTTTCTTTCAAAACCCTTTAAACTGATGATGATAGGGTGTGATGGAGTTTTTGCCGATGGTATAACTTGTGGCCTATAATAACAGTAACTTATAAAGGTGATACGTACACCTACTATTTCATCCCCATGAATTTGTTTTTAATATTAATACGCTGAAGTTATACCTAGGATAACCTGCGCATCAGGAAATGTTTTTCAAAAGAACTAGCATCATTTTAATAAAAAATAATCATAGCCTCAATGCGTTTCTACTTAGATAATAAGCATATTATTATCTTAGTACCTACTCCACTCCTTCAGGTCTTAAATACTTTAGATCCATAAAGTTACAGGGGCGTTAAACATTTTTTTATGACATTACAATCCTTTTACGATTCCTCATAAGTAATCACCGGGTTTTTGCACTAGGGAATAAACACCTACTAGTGCTACTGTACAGTAACGCCCGTAGGTGTTTATTCGCCCTTCACGCTGTAAATAAGCATTTTAACGAGCAATATTTAAAAATTATAACCGTCTCATAACCAGATCTCGAGCATCGCTCGCTCACAGTTGTACAATGATCCAATCGTAATAAAACATTCAACAAATAGGATTAATTAGCAATTAAGCAAATGGATGCATATTTATAAAAAATAACGTCAGCCATAAACCTTGTGTTACTCATCTGAGTCCATTTAAAATCGGTATTACTTACAGGTATAATAATATTTAAAGCGAAACAACGTATCATACAGAAATAAGAATTATAATAAATACAAACTGGTTATTAAATTTGTTATTAAAAATTGGTTATTAAAATTTATAGGCGAAGTTTGTCGTATGAAAAATGTGAGTAATTATTTAATCAGGTATACTAAACTTTTTTTCTGGGCGGTGTACTTGGTACTGTGCTTGCGCTACGCCGACTCAAGATTGAGCACCCCTGTTTTTGAAAAAAATAAGCGGTAGATGTAAAGGATTTGATCATTTAATCAATGAATAATGCTTATTAGTAACGCGTGATTACAAGACGAAAACTAATGTGGGTATGACTTTATGGTATTATACCATAAACCTGTTGACAATTTGATTTGTATGAGTTTTTAGTCGATGTATGTTCTTCGTCTAAGTCTTAGATTACACAGGTTACAGCTGAGCAAACGAAAATTATGTGTTGACGGTTTAACATGTTCAGCAAACAGTACAGCTTTAGTTTGAAAAGCACCTAGGGTACCTGGATTTCTGAAACTTGGAGAGATGTCGATTCAGACAGCAGTCTCAAATTATGCTTGACTTCTGTCATGTACAAATGCTCGAAGCTACAAAATGATAGACCGATATGGCAGCTTTCTGACAATGCAGGATAGGTGGAAAGTTACTTTTAGGTAAGGGTCCTTCATCTTCAACCACACCATCGCTTACCATCGCGTGAATTGGCGATCAAATGCGAACTTATCCTACTATCCTACTTCCTACTAATATTATAAATGCGAAAGTTTGTGAGGATGTATGTATGTTTGTTGCCCTTTCACGCAAAAATTACTGAACGGATCTCAATGAAATTTGGTAAGTAGATAGTTGACATCCTGGAATAACACATAGGCTACTTTTATCCCGGTATTCCTACGGGATCGGGATTTACGCGGGAAAAGCCTCCCACGCGAATGAAGTCGCGGAAAATGCAAAAGATAGATTGATGTACGGATGGATGTTTGTTACTCAATCATGCCAAAACTACCGATTGGATCTGAATAAAATTTGCTTAGTCGATAGTTAGCATCCTGGAATAACACGTAGGCTACTTTTTATCCCGGAAAATCCTCCCACGCGTACGAAGTCGCGAGCAAAAGCTACTGATCATTAAAAAATATAGGGTTTTCAGGCAGGTTTACAACAGAAGTTTTCAACTCTAAATCACAACTAGAGGAACTTGATAGGTAAATGTTGTAGCTATAAAGTAGTTATAAATAAAGATTGGATAGTAAACGTTGGCTCGTTACGTACGTTGGGCAACGGTAACGATTATAGTGCTACAAGAACCTGTAACATTAGTCACTGGCCGAGAGCTCGCTTTAGGGACGTCGCTGTCGCTTAGACTGAGCTTAGTACGAATAGCGAATAGCAAGTTTTGTAAGAACTTGGCAAGTTATTTCGAAACTGACATTGCTAATTGTCCTCAGTTTTCAAGTGATTTGTAAATCCTGTGTTTCGTCTAGGAGCCATCCATTTTATAAATACATTTCGAATTTTCGCCGATTTGAGAGCAGAGGTGACGACATAAATTACAAAAAGTACCCACGATCTGCTACTCGCAAGTCAGGCCCGAAACCACTGCATTTAAATATGTTTAATAAAAAAGTCGTATATTGATAAAAGTGCCTTATTCGATAGCTTTGGGCAACGTACAGTAGTGGAAACTCTTACAACTACAAAAGCTAAGCCGAACAATGCAGCACCTATATCAAATGAATAAAAAATCGAACACATCACAAACTTTAATTACTAAATCCAACCAAAAAAGGTGCATGATACGTCTAAAAGCTACATTTTCTTCTATCCATCGGTACAATTTGTTCGTATCTGTACTAGGTGAGCACAATGCGTTATTAAAAACTTTTGTTACGTGGCTTTTTTTTCTACGGCGTGTCGAGTGCGACGCATACCTGCGTCCTTCTCGACGTTTACCTGTGCTCGTGAGAGGGCAGAGGTAGACCGCCACAACTAGTAGATGCGGCATGCGGGCTGAAGCCGAGCTCTCGGGCTAGCTTTGTAGTGTTCATTATTTTGAGAAGTGTGTGCCAAAAAGTTGGTAGTGCTCAGTGACATTTATAGTTTTGACTTAGAATTAATTTGCTATTTTATATTAGAAAGTTTTTGAAGTGATATTGTTGTGCTGAATTCATAGTTTTAAGAGTTACACTTGAAGTTTTAGTGGCTTGACAAATAAATAGACTTGAACTGGATATCGATGTTGATACCCCGCAAACTAAGACTCGTTTCAATAAGAAGGCACACCGAAGATTCGCAGGCCAAACTTTCCCGCCCAAAGACAAACCTTCTTGTCGGTTCTGAGGAGGCTTGAGTCTGTGGGTGCGCCCGCGCAGCGCGAGGCTCTACAAACCGGGCGGGCCAGTACACGATGGAAGTTTGTGCCGGCCGGTCGTGTGCGTAGCTTCGCGAGTGATGTCGCAGCATGGTCGCTGCGCGTGCCTTGTTGTGGTGCCTTTGCCTGGTCGCAGTCGGGACCCCGGCCGCCTCGCGCGGACACGGGAAACACCACGTCCCCGCACGACACAAACATTCGGAATTCGTTAAAGGAAAGAGTAAGTGCTGTGCCGCCCACGGCGCTTTCAAAGTTTCAAACCTTCACGCCAATGTGTTCTGTGATATAGTTCTAAACGTGATATAAACCTGTAACCTACATGTAAACCACACGCAGTGACCGTAAAATAACTCCATAAAACTGTAGAAATAAAGACGCGGTACCAGCTAATCGCTCGAATAAAATAAACAAAGCTTATCTCGAGCCAACAAACGTAGCCTTATATAGCGCGGAAAGCTGCTTGACGGTACACTGAACTGACCTTAAGAGGCTGCCTGTATGAACAATTCAACTTTATTGTGTGACAAAGTTTTCCGAGAGCCTTGAAAGGGATGCGGACAATATCCTCCGGGATGAAAGGCAAGGTGCACGTATTGTGAAACGCTTCAACTTTCAAGTTGGTGGTTGCAGCTTTTGTGCGCCTGTCGCGGGCAGACGGACGGATTCACTAAATTATACATTGTTTGCGGAGCGCTCGTTACACGAACTGTTTTGTTTATATTGTGGAGGTAGATTCAGAGTTAAGATAACATTTTATTTGTAATAATTTTTCTAATATTCCTATGGCTTTTTGGATTAACTCTAATCATGCCGGAGTAAAAATTTTATATTTCATACAAAAAAAATCAATACTCAAATTTATAATGATAAATAAAATATAAATTAAAAGTGGAGGTTAATAAATGAGTACCAAGTAACACAGTACAGAACTTCTGCTTAAGTACTAATTCCATTTCATAATATTATCAAAAGTACAGTAGTGCACGAAAAGGTTAGTACCTACCTACATTAACGGCTCGTAATTTTAAACTTGTTTTGACCAATTGTTATACCGCGAAGTTTTACAAAGCTTCACTGTTTTGTTTTATTATTATATACTTTAATCTGGAGAAATAAATACCTTTGTACTTAAGCACTTGAGTGCTTTTTGGTGTAGCTTGTATTAAGATTACAATTGGCGGATTGACAAAGGCTTAAAGCTACCCAAACTATTATAAACCTGTTCATATCTATTTTAAAATGTAGCTATAAAAATTATCTCTTATTCCTGATTTCTAGATCAAAAATTTCAATTTAAAGTATTCGTCAAACTTCAGTTTAGCCTGAAGTTTTAACAAACTAAGTTTCAACACATTGATAACTCTAAATATTAAACTCAGAAACTAGCCCATAAATCTAAAATAATGGTTTTGACCACTATATTCTATTGAATATAGTGGTCAAAGCTATTGCTTTGGCGACACGTTCCGTTCTAATTACAAATACTATTAAACAGACGCGAGAGCCGTTATAAATGACCCAAAGTTTGGTACATAGTCCAACAATACCAAGTACCTAACAGGTATAATTAATTTTCAATTCAAAATAATGTCATGCGCGCACGTGAAACAGTTAAACGAAGTTCTGCTCTATCTTATCTGATATAATACTGATATTCGTTTGCGGTTTTCTGTGACTTACGTTGTCATAATATAGACAATCGAAAATTCAATTTTTGTTGTAATAGCAAATGTTGGAAACGTGTGCAAAGTTGCAGTTATTAAAAACCCCAATTGGTTAATAACCTCCTACCTACCTACTTTCATTTCAACATAATCGGTTTTACTTAGAAACATGCATTTTAATACCCGCTGACGTATGTGAACGGTACTTATTTTGTTCGGCTTGTCATGTTACGTCGTCTATATAACATCAAATTGGTTTCATATGTTTGTCAGACTTGTCTTTTGTCTAGTTGTATTGTTTACCATAAATGTAATAAACAGTATTATGTAACAGTTCAAGATATGGAAAATTTATGATAAACATGGATTTTTCCGAGATGTCAGTCTATGCTAGCCTGATTCAATATGGCACATTAAGCAATTCATCTCAAGAACGTGGTAAAATTGATATCCGTCTGCAATAAAATATAAAAATAGTGGTTTCCAGCCACTTTATTCGCACGTACATAACCCCTATTACAGTCCCCTGAAGGGTTAATTTATAGCTTATGCTGAACCTTAGGTCTTTAACTGCATCCATGCCTCATAAGTTTCGTTCTGAGGTTTAGCCGTGATAGCATTACAGACAAATGTATTTATAATATTAGTACCTATGTATTATAGACACATCCGTCCTTATATGATAAGTAGCGTATCTATGATACGCTAAATTTTCTATTTTTAAATCCAATAAAAACTGCTATACCATACTGACATTTATGACCAAGAAAATGACGGGGTGGTCCTCTCGTAGCCTCTGATTTTGAATAACAAATATCTGTAGCTGATCTACATATGAAAGAAATTCCACATTGAGCGGCAAAGTTATGCATAAGGGCAACCAAAATACTCGGAGAAATCAGTTGCATCTTTCCACTGCATATAAAAAAAATGTAAATATCAATTATTGTTACTTTTTCGATCTTGAATTTGATGTTGATTTGATGACTTTAGAATAGATTAGGATTGTTCATATAGTTGTTTGGCAAACTAAAGAACTCAAAGTGTTTTAAACAAAATGTAAATTGAAAAAATAAACTTGAAAGTTTCACTTCGAGGCGTTAACGAACCCAAATCTTTTTTCTTTTTATCTTACTTACTCTGCTAAATATACAATGGTCAGTATTTTATTGTGGTAGATAATAAATTGTCCTCACTTAACAAATTAGAAATACAAACCTAGGTAACTAAACATATTCGTGTGAGCACTGAGTCGGTTACATTTAATTGGCACACTCATGACAGTAACATAAAGAAAATAGAAAACATATATTTAGAAAATACATAGAAATGTCAGGTTTACCAGCGGTTACAAACATTTTAACCCATAATTTTGCTGTCATTACTTTAAATGAAATACACTTCACTTCGGAAAATAGAATTAAAAAATAAACTTTCTAGTCCAAAATATAGACACATGACCGACAGACCTTATACTGTCTTGGAAAAAGAGACCATAATACATACATAAATAAGTGCTGCCTGCAAAAGAAAACCTGTATTATTTGTTATGTCAGTTTACATCCGATCGTTGGTCGGAGTCCGCCTAAATTATAGCAACTATCTTGTAACGCGAAAGACTACCTAACATAACCAACTTTGGCTCCAATAGTGATTGGCGCCAATATTTGATGCCTGTTGCGTACCTTGAAATCGACCACATCTATCTCTGTCTTTCCAACGGAACTAGAGAAGGACAGTCAGAAGAAATACAAGATATTAAAACGCGTCACATCCTCTGCGTTGCAAAATCGCTAATGTTTTTATAATAAATGTCAATTAGTTTTATTAGATACAAGTTATTTACCATGGACATAACTTCTGTGATTTCTCTGGGTTTATGTGCCATTTATTCCCAGAGATAGAGATGATTATTAATTAATGTTTGCTTGTGGCAGTTGTTTCTAGAGCTATACCATGTTTTAATTAATCCCATAAGGTTTTCCAGTTTGCAGGTAGTGTGTATTATGAGTATGACTTAGCAATACATTAAAAAACTTAACAAGTCCATCCAATCTTTACCGGCTTTCCATCATGTAATTTGTTTTTGTTTTTAAAAATGATGTAAACCAGTAGCATATCAGTTACTAATGATTATTTGTATTAGGGCTGGCTAGACTTGCGTGTCTTGTAAGTCATTAAAATTGCACACCCCTGCAATTGTGGACGCTTGCTTGAGATCTTGGAAATTGGATTAAAACTTTGTATTTCCAAGAAAACAGCGTGTTTGTAAAAGGACGATGTGTGACACTATAATTAAGAATTTTGATCATCAAATATCTCTATTGTCCAAGACACTTGAAATTCAGAAGTACATTAAATTCGATAAAATAAATAACTAAAACGATAAATACAAGCTCTTAATCTATCGTAAAAAACAATGTATGACGTGTAAAATCGAAGTTCAAGTATTACGTCAGCACATTTTTTGCAATTATTAACCCACCCCTCCCCCTCGTCAGCAAAAGTAAGCAAAGCTTTTACCCCTCCCCCCATGATGCTTACGTAAACATTGGTACAATTGATTGATTCATGAGCAGCAGTTATAAATCTAGAAATAAGGAATAGGTTTGGAATAGAAGTCTGTAACGCACATAATATTCATTTAAATAAAATTTACTGACACGGAATTCAACAATTCATTGTTTGTAGGAATCCCCGAAAATGCATTTCGTTTTGAAGCATAGACAATGTGTGTTGCTATATGTGTAAAAGATTAAATAATTACTGCTGACGTAATCACCATCTAGATCCCCCCACCCCCCATGTCATCAAAAATACGCAAAGCAAAGACCCCCACGCCCCCCTATAATGCTTACGTAATACTTGAACGGTCCCTTATGTACTAATTTAATAATCACTAAATTAAACACACATACTTCCTAGTTCCATGCAACTCAAAGAGAATCAATGCGATTAAAAAACAAATTCCAATAAAATACTTTTAAATATCACCAACAAGGAAAACTCAGTATAGCTCACGACTTTATATCGAGACCATACAGAAGGAAATAACATGCGCCTACGCACTTCCATGAAATTATGCACGTGTGTGGTAAAAGATATGACAACCTTACCACCTGGCTGCGTATTTACACACTTTTTGGTGATTTAAGACCCACGTGTTATTTTTATAGCGCTTTTATTTTCTGCAGGACAGACAGTCTAGGTCATTTGCGTTTTGATTACCTACTTTGAAATTTTCGAAATAATGATTTGCGCAAGGCTTTGAGCTCAGGTGATTGATTTTCCCAATGAAAGATCTCAACGCAGGCGGAGGCAGTTCTTTTTTTATTGATAATAGGCTCACGTTTGACCACCATCTCACCTGATGGTAAGTGACGATGTGGTCGAAGATGGAGCACGCTTGCCTAAATGTAACTTATTTACTCTTGACTTAAAGACCCCCAGGTTATAGCGATCAGGAAACACAGACTCCGGCAGGGAATTCCAGTCCTTAGCCGTACGCACAATGAAAGTATTCCCAAAACGTGCGTATGGGTGGGATGTCCACCATGTAACGATGGTGCATCGCCGTTTGTCTTGTAGTCCGATGATGGAACGGGCTTGGCGGAATTAAATTGTGTAATTCCATCGCACACTCCCCGAAATGTAACCAATAGAAGAATAGAGTTTGTTAGTTAGAGAAAATGCTTCTAAATAGATTCCAAAATTTTTGACTGTGTAACGTCATTAATCCTATATATTCAATAAACTCTAATCTAAACTAAATTACAAAGTAAATAAAGCGTAAAAACTTCGTCCTCAACGCAATTCTCTGGAAACCACAGATAACTTTAAATAAGTCAGAGACTGGAAACGTACCTAAATGCCAGGGGTATTGCCATTTTGTATTTTCAACCAACATTTTTCGAAACTTCGTAACGTAACGCTATTTAACAAAAGATTAAAAAATTACTGCTGAATTCCAAATTCAATGTTTGGTATCTCGATGATGGAATCCTGGGAAGCGATGTAGACACAGTTTAAGATGATCTACAGTTATTCAACCGACGAAAAATACGGAGGAGATTACTCGAAGACGGCTAAACCGATTTCGAAAATTCTGTTTTTGTTTGAGAGGGTATACTTTGAAGTTGATCCCATCGTCACAAAGTCAGGATCTGATGATGGGATCCCGGAGAAATCGAGGGAACTCTTCAAATATTATAGGCACACCTATAATGATTTGAGTATTTTTTATAGTAACTTGTGTAGTTGTATTTGAAAAGCACCATTTGTGAAGTGGACCTGATGATGAAGACCACAGATGGCCACTGGAACTACTCAATATATAAGTAGGAATAATAAGTATTTCATGGGTTCCGCTTCGATTACTTGAATATGGTTATTAAGCGCAATATGCTCGTCACAATGCATATGGTGAGAAGTGAAGCTGATGGTGTAGTATCAGGAGAACTCCACAACAATTAACGGCCAAGTATTGAAAAAAAAAATTTGTAAAAGGTATAAGTAGTTGACATTTAGGCTTTTGTAACTAGGTAAATTAAAAATTGACCAACTAAAAAGAGTGAAATAAAAACATTTTACCAAAAAATTCAACCGACTTCCAAAAAACACCGCAATGTGAAAAACTCCTTTAATTTCGCAAGTCGATGCCAAAAACTAAAATACAAAACTAAAGACTACCGAAATTAAAGTTATTTTTCACTTTACAGTGTTTTTGGTTGTGTGGTTGATTTCAATGTGCCGTTCTTCACCGAGGCTATAGATACCTGGAGACTCGCTTGCCCGAACCTAAATCCACCCGACAGTCCATCATCTCAGTGGCGTTGGGATGAGCCGCTCTGTAGAGCGGTTCAGAGTGACCTTATGGCCACATCTGCTTCGGCTGCAGAGCGTGCGCGCCTGCTGGCTGTGAGTGAATAGGAGTCGGGTCTCTGGCTTCATGCACTACCGTCAGCGAACATAGCACCTTGTGCCATTGTGGCGAAGTTGTCAACAGCCTCGGTCACCACGGCCTTTCACGCGGCCGCAGCGCGGCTCGCATAGCACGGCACGCGAATATTAACGACATTATCCGACGAGGTCTTGTCACTGTCGGCGTTCCGGCTGTATTAGAACCGAGAGAAAGAAGGCATGTCTTTATTTCCTTGGAAGATGGGTAGGCCTTTAGTGTGAGACGCAACTTGTGTCGATACTCTTGCGCCATCCCATCTTCTTAGCTCGTCTTGCTGTGCTGGCGCTGCCGCTGCGGCTGCTGAGAACCTCAAGCGGAGGAAATATAATAACCTTGTTGGTTGTTGTATTTTCGAGCCGTTTGGAATTGAAACCTTGGGGTCACGGGGTCCGAGTGCTCACAAATTATTTAAAGATCTATCCAGACGCCTAGTTGACACTTCGCGTGACCCAAGGGCTGACTTTTACCTTGGACAGAGGTTAAGCATTGCCATACAACGTGGCAATGCCGCCAGTCTTTTGGACACATTACCAGTGGACAGCGATGCGCACGAATTTCTGGATGCCATATTTTAGTATATTTTTAGATGTGTATATGTAGTTTAGGGTTTTTATTCGATTGATTACCAATTGCTTTACCAACTATCTTAGGACTGGCTCCAACTGTTATGCCAACCAGCTAGTTATTATAATTTATTGTTTTTATAAAACATGCAAAACGGGTCCACGACAACATTTTCTGGAAAAGATAAAATTCAGACATTCGCTCGTTTAGGCTCTAAACACATAAAACAACGTTATATGTAAAACTACTCTTGTAATTAATTAACACCATGAATTAATGGACTGATTTGATATTTCAAGTTGGCAAAATTGAATCGAGTTCTAAATTATATGCGTGCCGAGTTTCTTGACCTATCGCCATATATCGAATATCTGGCTATGTGAGAAACTAAAAGAACCGGAATTCATGAGTCAAATACACTACTGAACTAGGAAAACATCTAATTGGTGTTACAAAGTGTGAAGATGGAAATATTTTAACGGTTCCTTAGTATTCATATGCACATTCATCTTCATCTGCTTAGCTATTTTCCTCCAAGTTAGGGTCGGCTTTCAGTATATCCAGATGCAGCCGAGGACTAGTGTTTCACATCCAGCGTCTGCTTATCTATCTTCCACAGTCCCACGAGTACACTTCCAGTAACTGGGTAACATCATACCCCTTGTTACCAGTCTTGCACTGGTGTCATTTTTTTAATTTCTGACTGCCTATAACTTGACTGTCAACGTCTTAACGTATTTTCTGAGGAACGGAAGAATCTCGATATGTTTTTTTTTTTTTTTTTCAGTTCAGTTAACAATTACATTGTGTTAAACAGTACATATTAATAATTAAATAAAATTAACACATGCAGGAACTAAAATTTAAAAGCGCAATCAAAATTAATGTGAATAGTAAAGTTAAACAGAGGTATTAAACTAATTTAAAATATGTCAAAAAATAAATATAATGTCAAATCAATCGTAATTATAATGTCAAATTCAATGTCAAAATATTAAAAGTACAATAAAGTTAAGATGGACAAGATTGTCTCTCGTCTGTGGACGACTTCGACAAGTGTTACTTCATCTTGAAGAACGACTCATGTGGCTATAATTATTTAGCCACGAGCTCCTCATACATTATACGATGAAAAGTATATTAATACTAGCTACCCGCCCCTGCTTCGGACGGATGCAATCTTTAATACACAAACTCCCTTTTAATTGGCTTTTCTTTTACTTATAATCCGTTGCGCGGTTTTGTTTCATACTACAGATGGTGATGGATATTTTTTTTTTGTTTTAACTTCCTACAATGTAGCTGTTGCCTTCAACTTCGTATACGTGGAGTTTTTGAGAAATAATATATATATATATATATATATATATATATATATATATATATAATACATCCCTAAGAAATTGTACATTTTCCCGGAATATAGTAGTAAAGAATTTAATTATAAAAACACTATATAACAATTGATCTGATGAAGGTACATGACTTTTATTCGGAAATTTAATTAATTTTTCTTCTTCATTACACTTTACACGTGTTTATTTCAGTGCTAATCAAAACTCAATCAGTATTGGTCCCTCATGATGCCACAAGTCAATTGTACATAAAACGCTCAGTCAGCCCAAACCCTACTTATACAAATTAAAATTGCGTTTCTGCATTTAAAGTGTATTGGTAGCAGTTGCAAAATCGTTTATCGACTTGATCGCAATTTAGGTAATGAAATCTAATTCTTTATTAAAGCTAACATACACATTAAATATTTATTTTGCATTGATTACAAAATAGGTAAACAAGAAAAAAGCTTATGTAACAAAAAAATTACACAATACACATCGTCGCTGGCTTTAGATTGCTTTATCTACAAAAAACAATGTTATAAGATACCTTTAAAATCCAAAATTTTCGTTATTAACCTCCCAAGCTATACATTCAGCCGAAAAATACCGCTTCATATTCAACACTTAGCTCAAATGAGTCCATTTAGTGGGCTGTCAATTATTTATTATTCACAAAAGGGTCAAGGATATCTACATACTTGTATTGAGGTACTGAGGTAGTTGTCTCAGTCTTCAGCACAATGTATGATTATCTACATAAAACAAGGTAGTAATGAATTATTTTAAAGGTTTTTCATCTACCATGTCCGAACCTTGAAGTATTGTACCTATTTTTGAGTTCTCCGTGTGCCTGGTACAGCAGAATAAAAGATTCATTATTTTTGCATTTTGTGAACAGACCCGCGCTTTATTCTGTGTTCATTTTAAGTGCTCTTGAGATAAACCCCTTATTCATAAAACTTGTCTTCAATAAGCTCTCGGTGAGTCTTTAGAGACTTACCTGTCATTGTCGTTTTCTCTTCATTAAAGCGAGACAGCACTACTGCATTAGTAGCAAGCCGAACGAAAAGGCGGCTCCAACATTGAAACTAGATATTCAAAAAATAATTGTTTGATTAGTCTCCTCAACTCTACACGCAAAGGACCTCCTGTGTAAAAGTTATTTCACTTTCCTGGAAATTCAGGTTCAATCTACTCATCGGTCATATCGAAACGCACTACGTCCAATGCCTGATTTCTTCATAAACATAAAAGGCAACTGCACTTTGGTTCGGCATGGCACACCATACAATAATGGATTGTAGTGAAAGGTCGTATTACAAGAACGAGATGGTGGCGGGACAAAACTGGTTCCAATGCTTCAGAATGCAAGTAACTGGATAAAAACATTGCCTTAAGACAAACCAGTCGAGGCGAGCGCAGTGGCCGCGTTCCTCTCGAACTTGGTCGGGTAGTGCAACGCTGTACAACCTAACCATTTGAGAAGTGTAGGTTTGGTAAATATGATTAGGTACAGTTAAGCGCATAGAAGATGTTGAACACTTTTTTTCAACTTCAGTTCTGTTTGTTAAGAAACAGAGTTGCTTAACCCTTTACCAGGCCTCGGACAAATCCTGCCGTAATAATGATTTTTTCGTAGATTTGGATGAATGATAACGTTTTATAAGAAATTTTATCAGTTATATTTAGAAAATTAGCTGAAATCCTGAAAAAAAAAACATGTGGGAAAACATAATCCCATTGCCTATCTAGATGACGGCTTTTATATCTATATACAAAATAAAAAACGAATGTCATTTTGGTAGCATTTTTACTGTTTGTTGTTCAAATGAAAAATGTAATGTAAGCACTTATTCTTTATTAAAAAAAGAAACATAAATACACAATAAACAACTAAAAAGGATTGAGAATGAACTAAAAAGTTTTTTATTCTTCTTCTGGATTTTCGTTACAATACAAGAAAAAAGAAACAAAGAAAAGAAAGAAAGAAAGCCAAAAAAATCAAAATCCAGAAATTCTCAAAGAATTAATTGAGAATTTCTGGATTTTGATTTTCTTCGTCAACAGAAAGAGTAAGCATTTCAGCCAAGTCACGGGATGGTGGAAGCAATGTAATACAAGGTGGAATTTCCTCATAAGGTGACTCTTCATACGCTTGAGGTGCATCATCGTCTAATATTTGTAATAACTCTCAGTTTGATATACCTTGAATTTCGTTCAATCTACATAATCTAAATATGGGTCTTCATCATTTTCTTCCTCTGATGAAAACATTTCATTTACTATATTTTCGAGCTGTTGATCGTTTATTACCTGAATAACAACAAATACACTAAAGTAGACTGACAAAATAATGACGACAAAAGTTTACCACTACCCACATTTTGTATTTCGATAAATGACTGTAAATAAATCCTAAATAAAACCCGCGGCAAAAACCTAGTATAAAATAAAAAATTCAATTCACCGGGCAATGGACATATAACTCCCGCAATAATTAGGCATCCACAGGCTTAGGTCATATGGTTCCCCACATGTTTTATTTCGTTATATCATGATATTTTAGAAGGATTTACCTATAATTTATGCACAAGTCACTAGAATAACTCAAATTCTACAACATATAAAAAAAATGTACGACTTACCTTTCTCCGATTCGCCATAATAATTAAAAATACACTTGTCACAAAAATGTTCGTTCATCGGCAGACCACAGAAGAAATGGCTGCTAAAGTGACATTTGCGTTCTGTTTCACTTTTTTTTCGTATTACTAAAGTGTAAGACTTCTATGTTGGCATTTTTGACAGATTGTGGGAGATTCTTAACCAAAACCTGGTAAAAACTCCTAAAAAATCTATGTGGGAAATGCTCAATCCAAAGCCTGGTTAAGGGTGCGTTTCCACCAGAGATGTACGATGGAAATGTGTCGTGCGAGGATGTCTAGCTGTGCTGTGAAAATGTGTGAGCGTTTCCACCAAAGCTGTGCGATGAAAATGTGCCTACGAGGATGTGTAGCGGAGCTGTGAAAATGCGCATTGATGTGTGGTGCGAGGATGCGCAAACCTCGCAACACATCCTTCTCAACACACATTCCTCGCAACACATCCCTCACAACACATCTCTCGCACACATCCCTTGCACACATCCCTCACTTCTTTTGTATGCGCAAAAATCTAGCTCCGCTGAGCCGTTTCCACCAGAGCTGTGCTGACCGAGGCGAGGTAAATGAAGCGATTCTATTGGTTCTTTACAAACACATCCCTCGCTACGCATCCTCGCACATCTCTGGTGAAACGCAGCCTAAGGGTTAAAGTTATAAATGCAAGCCTTATCAGCAAATTGTAAAACAAAAGTCAGCTAGATACAGCCGAGATCATAATCTTTTAAGATTCGGGATCTGCTAGTAGTCTCCATGATCTGAATAAAAACAAAACAAAGTTAACAAGTAAACAATCCATTATATAATAGACTTCAAATGTATACGTTTACATGCTATTTAAATGTTTACTGCTTTAATACGCCTATCGCTTATGCATACATAGTTAAAATTAACTCAATAGATCATTATCAGTGATTACTATTGTCATCAGTGATTACTTGTTGCCACGGATATTCAGATTTAAACAAAATGTTTAGTATCCATGTCTCGTGCAAATTGAATGGAGTTCATTTTTGTGAAGAGACAGGTTGTGTGTGATGTCAGTCTTGTCAGTTTGTTCTTGTCTACCATATATTTCATGAATAATTATTCCTACAGTGTTAGCTTAACTATTCAGCAAATATTCAAGATTATATTCACAGCTTAGTAATTGTGAATTAATTTCGCCAAACTCGATTCGCAACAACTTATATTTAAAACCAGTCGAGTCTGTGGACATTAGTTATTTTCCAGGAGGCCGTAATTCAATAAAAAAGAATAATATAAAAAGAGGATTATTGATTTTTATTATTTAAAATAAACAAATATCTAGACTCGACCGCAGCCGATAAAAACACACTTTCATTTGACAGTTTCAACAGTCCAGTTCGACACGCATTATTGTTTGCTCTTAACATGAAATAATGACGTTTTTATATCTCTGAATCTGTGAGCACATTTCAATAGTATCGCGTATGTCATCAACAGGTTCAACTAGGTCGACCGGACACTACAACGACGCTCACATCAAAATGCTAATGTTAAAAAACAATATTTAGCATTCCATCGCATTTTTTAAATTAAAGCGCTGTTAACGAGGGTGTACGTAGCGAGGAGGTAAAGTGGTTTGTTGTTTTGTAATCGCAGTTCAAGTAGCAAGTTTAAACAACTAAATATGAAAGTCATAAATCATGTGGACTCGTCGAACAGTTGGCTCCATCTCAAATGAGACACAAACGTGGGTGGCAACCCATCCAAAGTGTATAGGTGTGCGACTGCGGGCAACTCTCTTGCACGAAACGATTCATAATTTTGTCGTTTTAACAGATGGCATTTTAGAAAGTATAAATTAAATTATATGTTTGACTATATTTTAAGCAAATAAATTGATTTTATATTTGTGTTAACCAGTCTTTTAAGAGGAACCTTATCCATTTGGAACTGCTAAAAGTAGATAAAAAAACGTTAAATTCTAGAGTCTATTGCATGTATATTTTATTTTATCGTCGTATTGTAATTGAAACTATGGTGAAAGTTATTTCTGTGGCTACCTCGTTAAAACTTACAATCGGCGTTGAAGGAATACGCTTACCTTGAGTATGTAGGTAGCTTGTGTTAGCACTTAATCTAACCGCACTCACTTGGCTACGAGTCGATAAATAAGTTGACAGACGACGGCCGCAATACACACATCAATATAATAATATTCATTTCAATATCTCGCTCTTAGATGATAAAGAACCAAACTTAATCAAACGTTAGTTCAACTTTATGTAACACCAAACATTATTTGTGCTAATCTCATCTACTTAATAAATAATATGAAATATAATAATGAACTGAAATGGAGTCTTTGTTTACTATAAAACATACCAATACGTATGTTCATTCAGCAAAAGATAAAACAAATGTAGATACACTGTCGCCAATAATAAGATCCTCTGCTCTATAGATGACAGTAGAAATCGCGGTGGCTAGCTTACAAATATTACTTATCATCATGCTATTACTATTGTAATTGAAAATATCTTATACAAAAACAATACAATATGAAAATAATAATAAAATTGGTGAAAACTAAATAATATTTAAATTTCAATCTTACTTTTCGTTTGTTTACGTATCATTAAATTAAATACGCACCAAATGTGTTGTGTGTATATTATCAGTGTATACATAATTATGTATCAATTATGTTTGTAATTTGTATATGCAAGGCAGGTTATACTGGGGAGGCTGCGGCATGAGGAAGATTTTTTTTGATAGGGCCACTCGTATTTCAGCACACTAAGGCTGGTTACTACTTAACCGGACGATCCTGTGGTGACCTCTAAATTTAAAGGCTCCCAGCCAGGGCTTACATACTAATATTTACATTTAAACAACCGCACGCTAAGGGCACTCCCTGTGGAATACGGACCTCGGCATAGCGGGGTCGTTGGTGGAGGGCAGCAAAGGGTCAGGCTGATTCATATTATTAAACATGAGGACGACCTCTAACGGACTATAAATATGTTTGAGCCGTTTGAGATTGAAGCTCTAGGCATGGGGTCCGAGTAACTATCGAGTTTTCATGACATCCGCGAACAGTTAACCGTATCTTCACGTGATCATAGATCGTAGCATATTTCAGTTAAAGCAATACGGACGAATCTTTCGTTGCCTAATTGTTGCTTTGAGTTCTTCCTTGCCCCCTTTATACCTTCCTTTTGCTGTAGATATAGGTAGTAGGTAAGTAAATTACATAAATAATGTTTGTAATTTAATATCTTTAAATACTGATAGCGACTAATACAGAACACCAATCAAAGGCCACACTATTAGCTATAGGTATACCTACCAAACGGAAAAATTGGTAAAATATTTCAAAGTTCTACGAAAAAAAAAGAATTTTATTCATAAATTCCTAAAATAGGGTTTGCGGGACGAATTCTCGTTATTACCACTGATTCATTTTTTAAATCGGTAGGTGTCTATAAAATCAGTGCTAATCAACAAAAGTAGACAATCATGTTCTCTCAGTTTTGTTATTTGGATATTTCGATGAACCAAGCCAAAATGTCTTGCGGCAAAGGTTGCATGTGGGCGCAGTTGTTTAAGAATACTCATAAATCATAGTAGGTACTTCTATCTACCTACATTCTTAACTCTTAAAACGAATCAACTAGGAAACATCATGACATAGCTAAAGTTTAAACTCAAGCCACTCCGGGATACATAACCAGGTAATAAAATTAACTGACGTTAAAAGTCTTGAGAACCTCTCGCTCCGGAACGTTGAAATGCCAAAAATATATCGAATGACAGTAACATTATACCCTTGTATACACGATGGTAAAAAATCTGACTATTATTCAGACGAGCAGGTAAAATTTACCTTGCCTCTTGAATACCTTCATATTTATATACTGTTCTATGACAATAACTATCCTTTGTTGACAAGCATCCACAGACCACCAAGCAAATTTGAACTTTAGCTACAACAAATGAGGTTCAAACTTAAACATCGTCTCACTCGCCTCACAGGTTTTGTGGTCTTAGGTAAAGTTATGCAAGTAATATACGTACGTAGACATTTGATCTTTGGGAAATGAAGTGCCAGATTTCGAGTTGCTAAACTACATTTATGTATTTCCTAGCGTTCAAGTATATATTTAATACTAATTTACTGCTTACGGCACAGTCCGCCTCCTTTGTTTGAAGCTCAAGCATGAATAGTGTTTAGGTTCTACGTAAAATTATTTTACTAATTTGATTTAAAACTGTTTCTCAATAACGTTTGCTATAAACATACCCAAAAAATACGTAATAATCTGACGAGTATTGTATCAAGTGTTAAAAATAAGCTGTTCAACAGTAAACATGGTGAACGACACTAATTTACACTATCGCTTAATTCCCTTTACATACGCGGTTTACTTCCTCAAGCTGGTGCCGTTCGCTGAAGCAAAACGGCATTGTAAACTATTTTCCATCGATTAATCACAAATAGCGGTTTAACTTGTAGCGTAGTAGAAGAAACTTGCTTTGGAGTCCGCCCACGCGGCAACGCCTCTTCGTTAGGCGAGCTCAGTTCCTAACTTGTCGAACGTTGATCTAATACAAATACATTGTTTTTATTATTAATACATGAATGAACAAACGTCCTATTAAGTAACACTTGTGTTTTGATGGCTCGTATGTTTAAAGCATTATTTTCTTTTTTTTTACAGTATGCATCGGAACAAACGGACGGATGTCGGTTCCATCGAACCGCGACACCCACTACCGGAATCTTCGCGATCGATTTACAAATTGCACCTACGTCGACGGCAATCTCGAGCTGACATGGCTGCAGAACGAAACCATGGACTTGTCCTTCCTCAAGTACATAAGAGAGGTGACCGGTTACGTGCTCATATCGCATGTGAATGTACGGCACATTGTGCTGCCTCAACTGCAAATTATTCGCGGACGGACTCTCTTCAAACTGAACGTGAGAGATGAAGAATTCGCTCTGATGGTTACCATGTCATCAGCTTTTACTCTCGAGCTGCCGGCACTGCGCGACGTTCTTCGGGGCAGCGTCGGTATCTACAACAACTACAACCTCTGCCACGTGAAGACCATCAACTGGGACGAAATCATCACTGGAGTCAATGCTACCTACGTGTACGTGTATGACTTTGCTGCCGCCGAACGAGACTGCCCACGATGTGATGATAGTTGTGAAGCAGGTTGTTGGGGCGAAGGCCCCGAAAACTGCCAGAAATTTTCCAAAACGATATGCAGTCCACAGTGTGCACAAGGACGTTGCTTCGGACGGAACCCTCGGGACTGCTGCAACGCATTTTGTGCTGGCGGCTGCACGGGTCCACTGCCCAGTCAATGCCTTGCCTGTAGAAACTTCTATGATGAAGGCACATGTTCTCAAGAATGCCCGCCTATGCAAATTTACAACCCCACTACTTATTCTTGGGAGCCTAACCCGAATGGAAAATACGCTTACGGTGCGACGTGCGTCCGGAACTGCCCTGAGCATCTGTTGAAAGATAATGGAGCATGCGTGAGAAGCTGTCCCCCCAACAAGACTGCTGTCAACGGAGAGTGCATACCATGCAATGTTACATGCCCAAAGACGTGCCATGCAGAAAAACCCATTCATTCTGGAAATATCGACAGTTTCAAAGATTGCACGATCATTGACGGATCGATTGAGATTTTAGAAATGACATTTACTGGGTTCCAGCACGTGAACCCTGATTATTCGTTTGGTGAGCGCTACGCAAAGATGGAGCCTCACAGGCTAGAGGTGTTCAGCACGGTGCGCGAGGTGACTGGCTACCTGAACGTGCAGGCTCACCACCCAAACTTCACCAGCCTCTCTTACTTCCGCAATCTGGAAGTGATAGGAGGACGCCAAGTCGTTGAGAACCTGTTTGCTTCTCTCTACATAGTCAAGACGTCGCTCAAGTCTCTGGGATTGAAATCCTTGAAACGAGTCAACTCCGGCGCCATTGCTATCATGGAAAATAAGTATTTATGCTTTGCTGACAAAATCGCTTGGAACAAACTCGTAAAGTCGAAAGATCATAAGCAAATCATAGAAAAAAATGGAGATCCAAGAAATTGTGGTGAGTTAGCTTTGCGACCTAGTTCTTGTTTTGAGGATCCTCTTTTTAAAGTTAGGATTAGTAATAGTTTTCTAATTTGCCTATGCGATTCAGTTATTATTTTATCTTTTTAGCAAGCGAATTTTCTATTTTACCTCTATGTCCACACACAGTAACTAACCCATTAACAGCAACTGCCTCAGACAGCTCCGCAATGATCCTAAGATGCCATCAAGCATCATCGAGTGGCACTTATGATTTGTATACCGCTTTGTTCCTAACTAATACATTTTCAACAGAGAGGGCAGATTTGGTGTGTGATCGTCAATGCTCCGCGGATGGCTGCTGGGGCCCCGGACCGGACCAATGTCTATCCTGCAAAAACTACCAATTTGATGAAATGTGCCTCCAGAATTGCACTGTCTTGCCTGGGTGGGTAACAACGCAATGATACAATAATATGCTGAAATAATAATGTTGTAATATTAAGATTACTTTCTGCACAGCGACTGATTTGCCATTTTTCCTACGATTCTGACAATCTTTTTCTATTACGTAAAATGTTTTTGAATATCTACGAATATATTAATCTATTAAGCTCTTTATATTTCTACATAAAACATGGGATTATATTACTAGGACCATATTTTTTATTACTAGGACATATGAACCTTCCAATATTGTTCGATCATTCATTAACTAGTTTTGTCGATTCTATCAGAGACATGCACCTATCACGTTTCACAGTGATCTTTGTCAATTTTGCCAGTCTTATTAACATAACAAAGGCGAAGTAGGTGTGGGTAGCACAGATTTTCAACGTCCAAGAACCTACAGCCTCATTTTCTCTTACCTACATATACCGATAGCTGATTTTATATTCAGGCAGCAGACTACGACATTTAAAAAAACTCTATTGACGTAATATTTTGCGCTCGTTTCAGGTTATACAAAGATGGTCCAAAGAGCTGCAAGGAATGTCATCCAGAGTGTAAGGACGGCTGCGACGGACCCACCCGTGCCAACTGCACAAGTTGCAAACACGTGCGAGATGGCCCATACTGCGTCAGCAAATGTCCTGATTCTAGATACACATCAGATAATGCTACTTGCCAGCCATGCCACAGAAACTGCTTCAAGGGTTGTACAGGACCAAATAACACGGTTGGTGAAGGCGCCTGCAATTCCTGTAAGAAAGCTATTATCAGCATCGAAGCTACTGTTGAAAGTTGCCTAGGTGAAAACGAGGCATGCCCCGATGGATATTATAATGAATGGGTGGGCAACGTCAAACCACTCGAAGGTAAAGTAAAAGTGGTCTGCCGAAAATGTCATCCTAGATGCAAGAAGTGCGTTGGATTTGGAATACATACCCAGGTGTGCCTAGTATGTAACGGCTACAAGAGAGGGGATCAATGTGAAGATGAATGTCCTTCAGATGACTATACCGACGAAATCAACAAGAGTTGCACGCCTTGCCATCCTGAATGCAAAGGCTGTATCGGGTCTGCTTCAACTCAATGCGTCAAATGCAAAAATTTAAAAATATTTTTAACTCCAGATGACCCCGAAAACCAGTCATTTTTTAACTGTACTGATACTTGTCCTCCACATATGCCCCACGAAATATATTTTGATGAGCAGTTACTGAACCGAATCGATGATCCGTATTGTTCTACCCACACGAATGGTAACCCTAACATGGTGACTGCGAAGATACCGACAGTACTTGTTATTATACTTGTACTGGCATTCTTGTTATTGGTGATTCTTGGAATTATAGGTTACACATGTCGACAGAAGGCAAAGGCGAACAAGGAAGCTGTTAAAATGACAATGGTTTTAACTGGCTGTGAAGACAATGAACCTCTACGTCCTACCAACGTTAAGCCGAACTTAGCCAAATTAAGAATTGTAAAGGAAGTAGAGTTACGGAGAGGAGGAATGCTCGGTTTTGGCGCATTTGGCAAAGTATACAAAGGCGTGTGGGTACCAGAGGGTGAAAATGTTAAGATTCCTGTCGCTATCAAAGTTCTGAAGGACGGCACGGGCGCTAACACGAGTAAGGAATTCCTAGAAGAAGCGTATATCATGGCTAGTGTAGAGCATCCCAACTTGCTTCAATTGTTAGCTGTCTGCATGACCAACCAGATGATGCTCATCACACAATTGATGCCTCTCGGATGTCTACTCGATTACGTTAGAACTCACAAGGAAAAAATTGGCTCCAAAGCTTTTCTGAATTGGTGTACTCAAATAGCTCGTGGTATGTCTTACTTAGAAGAAAAGCGGCTAGTGCACAGAGACTTAGCTGCCAGAAACGTACTTGTTCAAACGCCGAACTGCGTTAAAATAACAGACTTTGGGTTAGCGAAGTTGTTAGAAGTAAATACTGATGAATACAAAGCTGCTGGCGGAAAGATGCCCATCAAATGGCTAGCACTGGAGTGCATCCAGCACAGAATCTTTACTCACAAGAGCGATGTGTGGGCTTTTGGCGTTACAATCTGGGAACTGTTGAGTTACGGCGCCCGGCCTTACGAATCAATCTCTGCCCGAAATGTGCCCGAGCTAATAGAAAACGGACTGAAACTACCACAGCCTAATATTTGCACATTAGATATTTATTGCATCATGGTTTCATGTTGGATGCTGGATGCCGACAGTAGGCCTACATTCAAGCAACTTGCAGATACATTTGCTGAAATGGCAAGAGATCCAGGCAGATACCTAGTGATACCAGGTGATAAGTTTATGCGGCTGCCGTCCTACTCCACGCAGGTAATAACTGCTTTTTATATTGCATAATATTTTTATTTCACTGTAATTATTACGGAACATCAAAGATCGTGTACAAAAATTTACCAAAAAGATTCTGATGCTTTTATTACACTGTAAATTCAGACCAAACACTTGGCCAGATAATAGAAATAAAGAAACTTGCTCCATTAGACTTACTACTTGTATTAAGCTACGGAGTATGGCCAGGCGAAGGTTTAAATATGGTTTTAAAAAGACCCAAGACACCAAAATATTATAATATAATAAAAGCTTTAATAATAAAAAATCAAAGTTATAACTGAACTAGAAGCGTCAATAGCCTAATGCATCTTTTATAGTAAAAATATTATTCAAAGACTCTCAATATACTATACAGTATGTTAACTAAGAGAGGGCGGTCCCGTTAACCCGCAATAGTATAGCATCCATACATGCTAAAAAAATACTACCATTCGAAAACAAAATGTTTTACTTTTTTAATATCAAAATATTCACTAAAAATGTGTTAAATTGATACCTAAAAGAAACACTCTGTACAAGCGCACTTGAAGGACGGCAACGTCGCAATTTATTTATGAATACGTAAATTACGGCTAGTTTTGATTATCTAGCCGTAATTTACGTTTTGAAAATACAAGCATCTAAACGAAAATAAATAAGCAGCTATGTAAAGTTGACTATTTTAGGTATTTATACACAAGTCTAAGTATGTCAAATTAGAGTTACATATTGATATTACTTATTATGCTTCTGTAACATTAGATTTCAACTAAAATCTCTATTTATATTTAGTGACTGGCCGTATTACACATAGATGTCCTACAACTGTACATCACATCGCTGCCTGCCTCTCTGTTGATATTAGTAGCACTATTTTTAATAATATACATAGAACTAACAAGTCCTCATTTAAATTCCAGGATGAGAAAGAGATGATTCGCAACTTGTCATCGGCGATGGAAGGTCCGGAGTCTCTGGTTGAAGCTGACGAATATTTGCAGCCAAAGTTCAGGTCAGGACCTAGCACAAACACGACTATCTCAGTCATTGAGATACACCAGAATGCAATGAAACAACCTTCATCTTCGTGGCCATCCGGTGCCCCCAACAACGAGTGTGGAACTCCGGATGGGACGAACAAACCCGAGACGTGGGACCATGAGCTCCTCAGATACAATCAAGCCAATCCTTGCGGAGACGCCACGGAGCTACGGCACTACTATAATAACGGCGTCTGTGCATCAGATAGCTCAAGCTCACGGTACTGCAGCGATCCAATGAAAGGCCGACCAGAAATTTGCGAAACTAATTTCGACAACATGTCGAAGATCAAAGAAGCACAGGTCGGCAACCTGAAGTTGAACCTACCGCTGGACGAGGACGACTACTTGATGCCTTCCCCACAGCATACTCAAAATGCGTCTACGTATATGGACTTAATAGGTGAAGGTGGCGAGAATCAGGAAGGTATGAAAGACTTAAGATTTAGTGGTTTTGTGGGTAAGCGTTGTGTGGATAATCCTGAGTACTTGATGTCGGAGGAGAATGTGTTGCCGCAAACGTTGGGAATTCCAACGGAGCCGGCGCCGTTGGAGTCGCTGTGCATGAGCGAGGGCAGCGGTAGTGAGTCGACGCCGCGCCCGAGCACGAGTAAGTACCTGCCGCAACGGTCCGTGGAGGAGGAGTCCATGTCGGACCACGAGTACTACAACGACTTACAGCGCGAACTACAACCGCTGCGCCGCAACGAGACCACGGTGTGAGGCGCCGCCAATAGGGATGCAAACAAAACATCGATGTTTTGATATCGATGTTTTTAATGAACGATGTTGCATCCCTAGCCGCCAACCAACCCACTGATCTCCTCCCGACTATCCTTACTTAACAGTGCCGCGCGCACGACCTGTGCCATTGATTCAATGGCTAGTGTTAGATCGTTGATCCAATTTCTAATATGAATTTTATTTGTAGTTATAAAAACACAGTTTGTTAATTTTTTTTACTTAAAATGTAAAGGTACTGTTATTTTTAATTTGTATATTACACTTACACTTAACAAAGTATAAGTTATTTATTAATTTACGATAAGGACGGCTATGTTTTAGGTTCTCGCGCGCTTATGTTAAAGCGTGTTTATTTTAACGTTATACCTGTGATAATTAGTTATAATTTTTTTTTTATAATTTGCAACCAGTGAAAGGTAGGTGTAGAGTAAGATTCGCATGCATGGTGGGCAATGCGAAAAACATTTGCCATTGATGTCTAGTAGTACTTGCAAATTTTTCAGACTTTATCTAGAAAGTGATTTATGTACTTCCAATTATAAATGTCGTAACATTCCCTACGAAAATATCTATATGTCGTAGATATAGGCAGCAAACATTTAAAGACAACCTTTTCAAAGACATAAATAAGTAGTTGAATATTCGTATTCTTACATAAATATTCAGTAGATATTATTAAATACGTTAAAAGACATTTATTAAGTAAAGTATTCACTTATTTAAGGCAACTAGAAAGAATGGATGTTGTGTACAAAGCTCATTTACCGTAAGTTATTTCATGTAATCTTGCCATCCTTGTGAACGGTAGCTATGGATGTCAACCAGACCAAACAATCTGTGGGTCTTTCTTGCGTTGGCAGACCTAGTGACAAATGACCGTATCTTGCAATATTTCCCACTCTATGCCTGCACCTGTTAATAAATGTACATAATAATTACATAATTTAAAGAAATATTTAAAAGACAGGGGCATACCCCATTAGCACAAATTAAGCTCAACTTTCAACTAAAATGCAAATCCTTATTAGTTTAGTTTTATTGTTTCATATAAGACCAAACTCCTTCGTTTGCCATGTAACATGTAAATAATATGCTATTGTATATAATATATTTTACTTAATTACTCCCAATTTACGTTTGTATGTTGTAATGTAGTAGTTACTACTCATATTACATACCATGTGATTATATTTCGTTCTTTTTTATCTTTTATCAAAAGTTCTAAATTATTTTGTGCCATTAAAATGAAATAGATTTAAAATTCATATACTTAGATGGTGTTATATAATGTTTATTGATTATGTGTACCAAAAGGTTTTCTAATTTAGATTATATTGGAGATTTTAGATTATCACGTGTACGTAATCAATAGATGTCTACTAGTAGATAAAATGCATTTCATCGTAAACAAAAATTATTAAATTGTAATCTTTACATGGCTAACATTTTATTGTTCAATCAATTGGTGTCGTATTATTGCGTTACAACTGTAGGTACATGTACCTTGATAAAAAAATTAAAAATAATGTCGTTGTTTATTTTAATCTTAGAACCCCATGACATCTATACAAACACGTATATATAAAATTAAAGCTTCCGTCTGTGACTTTAAAATTACTGTCATGTCAACTGCTTATGGTAGACGATACGAAATAAAAAACAACCTTTTTAAAACTTTGTTCGTCTGCCCTCATATCTGTTTATAAAGGTAAAAACAAAAAGTTCAAGACGAACTGAGAACTTCCTCATTTTTTTGAAGTCGGTTAAAAACATACAGGTGAAGAAAGCCCGAACGTTATTAAGCATGAAATATGATGATGGTTACGAGCAGGCCCGGTTAATATAGGTCCAAATAAGCTTATATATGCATTCCTACAAATTATTATTATAAAAAGACTATGAATGTAAATTATTTACTTAAAATTTAGTTATAAAGTTTTGGACTACACCTTGTAAAAGCCATTCAAATACGTTTATTATTTCACCATGATATTTTTTTTTACAATAAGTAAAACCGATTTCCATATCAAAACACTACAAAGCCAAAAATAACTTTAATTTCGGTAGTCGGTGTTATTGGTTTTGTATTTAAATTTTACAAAATATTGCTTTTCCCGATGCAGAGCCGTTAATTTTTGAGGAGTTTTCCTGGTACTTCACCATCAGCTCTATTTCACTATATGCACTATGATGAGCATTAAGTGCTTAACATCCATATTCAAGTAATGGAATCGCAATCCACGAAATACTTATTATTGAGTAGTTTCGGTTGCCATCTGTGGTCTTCATCATCAGTTCCACTTCACCAAATGGTGCTTTACAAAAGCAACTGCACAAGTTACTATAAGAAATACCCAAAACGCTATAGGTGTGCCTATAATATTTGAAGAATTGCCTCGATTTCTTCATGATTCCATCATCAGATCCCAACGTGATGACAATGGGACTAACTAGAAAGTATACCCTTTCAAACTAAAAAAGAATTTTCCAAATCGGTCCAGCCGTCTTCGAGATATGACGTAACATACATAAAAAAAAGTTCAAGACGAACTGAGAACCTCTTCCTTTTTTTGAAGTCGGTTAAAAACAAATAACAATACATTATAAATATATTGTTACCTAAAATAGGATTTCCTATGCTATATAACACAATTATTTTTACAAGGTGTAGTCCCTGATGCTTCATTTCGCAAGGAAACTAGTTTCACCTTTTATATTTATGTAATTAATTTACTTTTTTAAACATACTTTTTATAATAAACACACTTTCTGTTTAATAAAAACTGCCTCGTTGGTCGAGTGGTCGCAAGCGCGACTGCTGAGCACGAGGACTCGGGTTCGATTCCCAGGTCGGGCAAAAAGTACTACCGGTATTTTCTGGACTTTCTTAGTAGTAGTCATGCTATCGAAGGAGGAGGCGGGCCGCGTGAGGGAGAGGATGGCGTCCTCCCTCCAGCCCAGCCGCAGTGGTAGACGCCCACGGCGTCGGACGTCGGCCGACGATCTCCGGCCACCGTAGGCGCGGGCATGCGGACAGCGAGTAAAAGGCAACTCGCTGTCCGACCATAGACCATGCCCGGGTCGACGGCGCGTTGTGTTCCACGCGCGCCTCAAAGAGCGTCAGCAATATGACGAGGCCCCCCCTGTAGAGGGCCGAAGCCTGCCGGGGTCGTGGGACTTATCCCATTACCATGACCCCGGAACGTAAAGGGCTATTGAAGGAACTCCGTGGATTTTAGTCAGTACAAGTCTGACAGTCCCTCCGACCCTGCCCGGGGTGGGAGGACTTATTTGACGAAATTACCACGAAAAAAAAAAAACAAAAGCCCGGAGTTTGGAAGTTACCCCCGTGCCTCAGATAGCATGTTCAGCCGTTGGTCTCGACTGTCATTTGGGCATCTCTGACAGTCGTTACGAGTGGTCAGAAGCCAGTAAACTTGGCACTGGTCTAGCCAAGGAGTAGTGGTCTGATAGGCAGTCGCTCGGTTACACTTGAAGCCGCCCACAACATAGTTGGGAAAAAGTAAAAAAAAAGTTGATGCTCTTTTTATAATTGTAGGTATGCATGGAACCGGTAGATCAATCATAATTTTGTCATTAAAATGAGGAAAATGTGGACTATTTTATTCAATCGATAAGTGCCATAAAAATTTAATATCTTGTCGTTATGAGTTCGAAACCGCTTATGTACCTTACAAAGTCTTGGCTATCCTCAACCGTGCTATCCATTACATACTGAAAATATGCCGGCCCAATTGTAAAGGGAACACAGAAGAGCATTCATGACTTTATAGACATGTTGAAGGAGACTGACCCGGGCGACATATCCAACTACGTGGCAATTTAGGTGGACAGGCAGCCTCCTGTCAAGTTCGATCCTGGCGACGTTGCCAGGATACTGAAGGATATCACAACCTTGAAAGCAAGCCTGGCCGAGATGCAGTTCAAGCTGGAAGCATCGAATGCCACCATAGGTGAACTTCATGCGGAGGTGGCGTTGTTGCATAACGTTGCACCATCTAGTAGGTCGCCTGGTGCTTCTAAGGTGGACACAAGTCATGAGGCGCAAAACGCCTGTGAACAATGAGAGCGCTGTTCATGTTTCTGTCTATACCTTAGATTGTTACCTATATCGCACCCCTGCCCTCTAAGGAGTAAGTTTTCAGACTTCTACGAAATCTAACGAACAGAGCATGCTTCACAAAATGTAGGTGCATTCGCTACTCAGCCTCTTGAAATGCACTTACGCTCTGGGACGACCTGCATTGATCGGGAAAACGCAAGCGTTATCCCAAGCCCGCACTCGGCACTGCGGCATTCAGACGGGAATCTTCTCGCAGGAGAGACACGACGTCACACATATAGCAGGGAGACCTAAAAGGAAATAAGAGACATGGAAGAAGACAGCGAGGGGCAAGGTTAGTACACAAATAAAGTATAATTACTGTTTTAAAATTTATGTTAGGTTAGGTTAGATATAGTACATTTTGATACAAGTGGAGAAAGTTTGTTATTGCGGCCGAGGCGTAGTTACGCCCGAGCCGCAAGGCGAGGGGGTTATGGAGCCGAGTACTTCAGTAACAAATGTCCACGTGTATCAAACGACGTTTTTCAGTACACTTTCAAAGAAATAAAATAATAGAACGAAAAGTATTTTTTCAATACACTTCCTCGAAAACTGACTCTTATCGCACTACGTTTAGGTTCAACATGCAATGTATTTCACACTCGTGGATTTTTTAAATTTTTCTCACACGAGGGCACACGAAGGTTTACCATTCCAGATTTTGCAACAGATAACATTAAACAACTATTCAATTCCCTATATTCTGTGGCGATTGCTTTTTTTTTTCACAGCAAAGAGGCGCATGTTTTTAAGGCCTTATATTTAATGAAAATTAAAATTGTGTTTATGAACAGAATATCAGAAATAAACACTTGTGAAATAATTTTGCTTTTATCAACAAATTAACATTTATTTGTGTTCTATATTTAAAAAAGTATTTTATTTTAATATCAGGCTGTTTTGCGGGTTCATACCTTTGCTTCTCCTTTAACCCGCGAAGGTAAAGCGTGGGCAAAATTAAATATTTTAATGACAAAAATACTTTTCGTTCTACATATTATTTTATGCTTCGAAAGTGTATTGAAAAACATCGTTTGATACACGTGGTCATTTGTTGCTGCAGTATTCGGCTCCATAACCCCCTCGCCTTGCGGCTCGGGCGTAACTCCACCTCGGCCGCCATAACAAACTTTCTCCACTTGTATCAAAATGTACTATTTCTTCTTAGTCATTTCAACTTTGACAGAGGAGTCGTGATTGTCAATCAAGAACAATTTAAGTGAGAAGTTCTGTTATACGGCGACATTCTTGTCGGACCACAGCCTTTCTGGTACACTCGTGAACAGGGCAATTTGTTGCCGCCTCAATTTAGCCAGTCCATTTTATCGGGGATCTACCGCTATTAAATAAATAATAACGATAGTCAAATACTCAAATATTATGTTTGACCCCAAAATCAGCTACGCGAACTACACTCGCTGATACTGACGATCATCAAGCGTAAAAATGACAGAGCAAGCGGAGCAAGATAGAAGAAGGTGAGCCACAGTCTGTGAAGACTTGTAGAGCTTAAAAAAGGCTTAACAGACATTGATTGATTGCTCCATACACTGTCTGAGCTGGTTTTAAGTGTATCAGATTACTAGCGTACGTACCTACTATCTTTAGGAAATAATAACCTATATACTCGCGTTTATTTAACGTGCACGATATGATTCTTGCTTCAATCTGAGAAGCGCCTTATTCGTGTAACTGGCGCTAAGTCTTTTATCTCTTGTCACTTACACGGTTAGTTTGCAGGCTTCGCTACATATTATGCATTATTATAGAGTTATCGTAGGTAGGCAAACCTGCCCGTCTAAATACAATACGAGGGGTATTGTTTGTAGAGATAGGTACTAAGTAGTCTATACTTGCGGGGGTTGCGGGAATGATATAACGAGATACAATGGCGACAGAAAAGTAACAAAAGAAAAGTAGAACAAACTCTCCCTCCGCGTCTGTGTTTCCGTCACAATAATTTAAAAATTCACCAATGGAGGATGTGATAGAATGGATTCATGAGGAAAGTTCTAGTGTCCAATTAATAAAGTTTTGTGTGAATTAGGAGAACGAAATCGTGCGAAGCTGGGCTGGATCTCTGGAACAAAACAAAATTTGGTAGCTCCAAACAAAATAGTAACGTTTCCCTTGTGTAATTGCAGATACTGGGGAACCACATGGGGACCGCCAGCGCTATTAACTTTTAGATCAAACCACAGATTGAAGTTGGTGATTTTTATTTCTGAAACCAGCCGGGAATGCAAAAGATACTTCTTTCATCGTTTGAAAACACCAACCCCGATATAGCAACGTCATGGTCTGTTAGAGAATAATGCGATACGTACGATATAATGAACTAGAAAGAAAAAAGGGAACCTGTGGCTCGTGTAACGATAACACGACTTGTGTGTGCAACTGTATTTGCATTTAAGTTTAACTATAAGTACCTATAAGGGAATGGGATTTAATTAAACCCATAATACACATTGCCGATCTCCACTTTATAAGGGTTAATTGTAAAGCACCAAAAACCTCTCGGGACTATGTTACTAACATCATAATCAACAACTTTTGTTCTATGACTTTTAAAAATTCGTCATATTTTAGTTCACCAGATTTTCATACAAAAATAAAAATATTTAAATTGAACGCCCTAAATGTTACGGAGTCTATGCGAAGCAAAAGAAAACGACTTATACCATCACTTTCTTTTGTTTCGCATAGACTCCGTAATATTGTGAATCAAAACAATCAACGGAAAGTATGGCTGTGAGCACAGCTTGAAAAGTCCTCTCTGAAGGTGAAAATCCTCGTGGATACTGATGGAGGGATCTGTCATGACCCAAATGGCAAGTTCCGCAAACCACTCCCTCGATTCCACCACTATAGTATCTCACGAAGATCGATTCTTCGTGTTATTCCGTTTGTACCAACTGCTGAAAGCGCAATAGTTATTCCTTCGTTCCCTTCCTAAGTTGCGAGGTTGTGAGGCGATTTAGTTAATCTATTTAATGACGAGCTAGAATTCTATAGCAACAGGAGCAATCTTAGTTTTCTCTAATAGTCCTACTAGTCACACAGATATATAGCATTTGCGTTAATAATCAAATCAGAAATACATATATTCTACTCTATTTCTTATCCTATTGTATTCAGGGTTGATTTAACTGGATAAGATGCAAACCAAGATCTTTTACGCTAGGGCTGATGGGAATGACTATACCATTAAAAATAATAGGTGGTAGAGAGCTAGCCACCACTCTACCCATCGTACGCGAGCTACCAATAATGATAGCCTGACTTATGGACGGGTTTACTGACACCCTAAATCTGTCAGATCAGCTATTTATTGATGGCATCCAAATCTCGGTTTACATCCCTTATAGCATCCGAAGAACCTTCAACTCGCACAGCAATATATAATTGTAGATCATCGGCGTAAAGATGATAGGAACACCGAAGACAATGAGTTATAAAGTTAATGAAGATAGAGAATAATAATGGAAAAAGAATACCGCCTTGCGGCATCTAGAGCACGACAATTTGAAGATCTCTCATCAACGCGAACCGACTGCTGACGTCCCCGAAGATTAGAAGAGAACCATTCCAGCGCCTCGGGAAAAAACATAAGATGAGAGAGGATAGCTAAGAGTATATCGTGACTGACGGCGTTAAAGGCATTGGAGAAATCAATTAATACTAATACAGTAACTTTAGTATCCTCCATAGCTTCTCTAATGTCGCCAGTCACTTTAAGAAGAGTAGAGGATGTACTGTGCCCGGGCGTGAATCCAGACTGGAATGAGCTTACAAGATTATTCCGGTAAACAAACCCAGAAAACTGTTTGTGAACACAGGCTTCGAGCACTTTTGACAGGAAGGTTAGGTAGCGAAAGATTTGATATTTTAGGAAGTGGACGGACATAGGCCATACGCCACAACCATGGGAATTGTCCGGAATCCGGGGAATAATTGATGATGTGGGTAATTGGTGGGAGAAGACAGCCAAGGATCAAGGTAATTATACCCCGACTGATTTCACCGTGACCCATAGTCTTGGATTTGATGGGTAGTATAATCTTTCTAATTTCATCCAAGGTCACTGGTGAAAACTGAAATGGTTCAATGATTGGACCAGGTAAACAAGTGATGAAATCAACCGTTTAAGGCAAAATAAGGGGGTTCAAATGACAAGTTGTAGTAAAATGACGATCGCTTTAGGAAAATCTACATGACTTGACCTACCAATACCGAGAGGTCCAAGGAATTTCCAGATATCGCAGGTGAGGAAGTTGAAACGTTTTCAAGAATATGGCGGCGTTTAGCGTTGCGTATGGTGCAGCTTTGTAGGCGTTCTTTTTATCTTCACTGCGATCCTTTTTAAACTTCCAAAAGGCCCGATCCCTGCACCTCATCCTAAACAAACCCCTGGTGACATCCAAGGAGTTGGTAGTCACCTTAGTTTTACCCTCCTAACAGGAGCATGTTAATCGTATAGGGCAAGGACGGCCTGATTGAATATACCAAGTTTGTCGGCTACCTTGCAGCGGCAAAGACCGCTGCAACGTGGCCCCAATCAATTTCTGACGCATCTTTACGCAGCTTCTCAACATCTATGCGCGAATAACAACGCATGTGCAGAATTTTAGGGAGAGGTTTTGGTGACTTTAAGATATAGAAGAGGAAAATGATATCATGATGGGAAAAACCAGGTGCCAGACATTAGCCATGAGATTCAATCAAAGAGGGAGTGAATGTTAGAATCAAGTCAAGCCACGTATCAACCAGACCGGCATGTATATTAGCGTCAGAAAAGGCGTCATAAAGATCGCTATAATGACTCGGAATACTCCGTGCATTTATATAGCAGACATTAAAAGAATTTTTATTTTTTTTGGCTGAAGCTCCGATTTCATTTATTAGAAACAATTTGCCACAGAAACGCCAAGAACAAATAATACGAATAAGTTATTTTCAGACAGACCCGATTTTGAGCAGTAGATATAATAGCCCCAGTAGAACTTTGAGGATACAGAAGACTGCGCTTCAGCAAAGCAAGCAAGTTGCAGAAGCTACTGGTGGTGGGCATCCAAGTCCGGTCTAGAAATTAGCAGTATTAATATTTTCCTCTCTAAAGCAGTTCAATAAAAATCAATTCTTACAAATTGAAGAAGGGTTACGGTTATGCGTATATGAAAAAAAACCGATGAACAAGATTTAGAAAAGAGCTAGTAAAGAGCCTTTATCGTTATTTGCCATGCAGCTACGAAACCCTAAAGTCTAGAACATTGGCTTTTTTTTTCGAAGTGCACCCATAATGTGTGGTTACTTGAAAGTGAAACAGTAGGCTCGCCGCGATGTCGCAACTCCCACCAGGTGTGACCTCCAGTAGCCTGGAGGAGGCCCAGCGGGATCAGACAAACGCAAACACATGGGCGGAGGTCATTCTGAATGGCTGTACGTCCGTATGTCACAGCCACTTTATTCAGAAACTATTAAGACTACAAAGTTGAAACTTGGTAGATGTATTCTGTGAACCGGTTTACATATTTTTATGCAAAATAAAATAATAAAGTAAAGGGGGCTTACCCATTCATGGAACTAATGTGTGGTGTCTGTCTAGGAGATGTATTTTTTTTTATTTACATTGCGTTTTCTAAATGCATTTTTTCTAGTCTATCGTTTGACAGATATAGACTTCCAAAGTGGTAAAATTTATAACCTCTTATATTAGTTTTAAAATAAGAAAGTGCAAAGAAGTATAAATGCCAACTTCCAACGAAAATTAGTTTGAACAAGATAGGTACTGCTAGGTCAATTTTTGTGATATGGTACATTTTAAAAAACCGCATATATATAATATCTTGGTCATTTAAACAAACGGTTGACAACGAACTTGGTAATTTATGAAAAAGAAGGTTAATTTTCGCTAATCTATGTTTGAATACGGAATCTTTCATGGGCGAGTCCGACTCGCACTTGATTAGATTTTTTCTATTTTTTCACCCATAACAGTTTGTTAGTAAAAATTCTGGGGTGGGCCCAGGCGATTCTAGGGTGGGCATTTGGCATGGGAATAGTTGAGAATCCTGGGATCCTTCCTCATCCTCATCATCATCCTGGGATAGGATAGTTTTTATCCCGATGTAAGGTTCCCGCTGGATAGTTTTCGAATTGTATCTTTGTTGCTCTTTCACGCAAAAACTACTGACTGGATCTCAATGAAATTTGGTAAGGAGACAGTTGACATCCTGTAAAAACACATAAGCCACTTTTTATCCCGGAATTCCCACGGGTTTGGGATTTAAGCGGGGAAAACCTCCCACTCGAACGAAGTCGCGGACAAAAGCTATCCATACTTTAATACTAATAATATAACTCCATACTTGCATATCCATATCCATACTATCCATACTTCCATATCCATCAATACTTCCAAGCTAATATTATAATAATACGAAAGTAACTGTCTGTCTGTCTGTCTGTCTGTTACCTTTTCACGCCTAAACCGCTGGACCGATTTAGATGAAATTTGACATGGGAATAGTTTAGGACCCTGGGAAAGACATAGCATAGGTTTCGTCCCGGAAATCATTCCTAAGGGGTGTTAGAATTTCGTATATGGAATCAATAATGTCCCCGCCCTACCCACACACATAATACACTTGACCGCTAAACCGATTTGGATGAAATTTGCTATGGAGATAGTTTTAGACTCTGGAGAAAACATAGGATAGTTTTTATCCTGGAAATCATCCCTTAAGGATGTAAAGGGGTGTTGGGACTTTGTATTCTCCCTCTCTGTTGGGACTTTGTATTCTCCCTCTCAATTCATTCAAATCGCGTATTCAAGAACCACTCATAACATTTTTTTTAAACTACACAACTGCATGTAGGCTATACAAATCTTTGTTTAGAGCTGAGGTCGAACCCACGTCCTGCACCAGTTAACAGTTACGCCAACCGTGTCGCTTAAATTTTAACCAATCAAGTTAATATACGAATCATTTCTATTTCAAAATCGGGGCAATATGCGTTTGCCCTTTTGAAAATAGGAGAAGATCGTGTGGCAAAAGATATGACTGACTGAAGCTGAAGCAGAAACTGAATCTGAAATCAGTTTCAGATCCATATCCATACTATCCATACTTCCATATCCATCAATACTTCCAAGCTAATATTATAATAATACGAAAGTAACTGTCTGTCTGTCTGTCTGTTACCTTTTCACGCCTAAACCGCTGGACCGATTTAGATGAAATTTGGCATGGGAATAGTTTAGGACCCTGGGAAAGACATAGCATAGGTTTCGTCCCGGAAATCATTCCTAAGGGGTGTTAGAATTTCGTATAGGGAATCAAACTGAAGCTGAAACTGGAACTGTAGCTGAATCTGACGCTGAAACCAAACTGAAGCTGTAACTGAAACTAAAGCTGAAGCTGATGCTGAAACCAAAACTGAAGCTGAAAGTGAAACTGAAGCTGAAAATTAAGCTGAAACTGTAGCTGAATCTGAAACTGAAACCAAAACTGAAGCTGAATCTGAAACTGAATCTGAAACTGAATCTGAAACTGAATCTGAAACTGAATCTGAAACTGAATCTGAAACTGAATCTAAAACTGAATCTGAAACTGAAACCAAACTGAAGCTGAAGCTGAAACTGACGCTGAAACTAAACTGAATCTGAAACTGAAGCTGAAACTGAAACCAAATTGAAGCTGAAACTGATGCTGAAACCAAAACTGAAGCTGAAACTGAAACTAAAGCTGAAGCTGAAATTGATGCTGAAACCAAAACTGGAGCTGAAGCTGAAACTGAAGCTGAAAATTAAGCTGAAACTGTAGCTGAATCTGAAACTGAAACCAAAACTGAAGCTGAAGCAGAAACTGAATCTGAAACTGAAACCAAAACTGAAGCTGAAACTGGAACTGTAGCCGAAACTGACGCTGAAACCAAACTGAAACTGAAGCTGAAACTGAAACCAAACTGAAGCTGAAACTGAAACTGATGCTGAAACCAAAACTGAAGCTGAAGCTGAAACTGAAACTAGAACTGTAGCTGAAACTGACGCTGAAACTAAACTGAATCTGAAACTGAAGCTGAAACTGAAACCAAATTGAAGCTGAAACTGATGCTGAAACCAAAACTGAAGCTGAAACTGAAACTAAAGCTGAAGCTGAAACTGATGCTGAAACCAAAACTGGAGCTGAAGCTGAAACTGAATCTGAAAATTAAGCTGAAACTTTAGCTAAATTGAAACTGAAACCAAAACTGAAGCTGAAGCAGAAACTGAATCTGAAACTGAAACCAAAACTGAAGCTGAAGCTGAAACTGGAACTGTAGCTGAAACTGACGCTGAAACCAAACTGAAGCTGAAACTGATGCTGAAACCAAAACTGAAGCTGAAACTGAAACTGGAACTGTAGCTGAAACAGTAGTAACATACATAGTGAACGTAGTCCAAGATACAGATAATTTAATAAACCACGTTTATTCCCAACGAGCACATTAGTGGAAATAGCAGCCTATTTTGTTACTTTGGGCTGCAAAATAGCGCTTTAAGGGTTCAAAAAGCAGTTCAGAGTTGCATATCTGCATCCGTAAACGTCTATAGTTATAAAAGTTACTTAAGGTGCTATAAGCTGAATCAAATACTACCCTAGCCTTCACAGTAGTCCACGGTAGAACTCATTTACCACTTACACCTTTATATGAGAGTTACGAAGGTCATTCTGCCACTCACAGCTGCATAGTAGTTTCCATTGTAACTTGTATAGGTTATAGTTATAGTAACCACTATTATATTACTATAAGTTTCATTATAGAAATAATAGAAACTCTTATGCATACTATAGTTACAAAAAACTCATCAGTGTAACTAAGGCCTTTAGTAGCAATAGTCATTCCTTGCAGGCTCAATCCATTCGCCATTTTACAGCCGCTTTTGTAACTATTATAAAACATTTAATAAAATGAATGCTAAACGAATAAGTACGTAACTAGATCTTATTTATTTATTTATTTATTATATACTTTATTGTACACCTTACAATACACTTAAGGATACAAATAATTAATCTTATAACCTCAAAAACAGGAAAATAGGAGCTTTTTGTGGCTGTGAGTTGCACTAGGGGAACAAAAATCACTGGAAGCGTTAGAAGGGTGAAAATTAGCGCTATGATTCTCAAAAGGGAGTTATTAGAGCTCAAACTGCAGGTTATGACTACAGTACAATGACGCCATGATTTTTTAAGAAAACTTATAATTCACTTGCAAAATTGAGTTGATATACATTGGTTTTTCAGTTAAATGTGCATTAAATGTACCGGTAAACAATCGGCCACTTGCAAATAGTAAGTTATCGACACGTAAAAATACGGAAATAAAATTTATTCTGTATAACAAATAAAAAATATCACATATCTTTTGTAATTTTTTTAAATATCATAAAAGCGCGTTAAAATTACTCGAAAATTATCTTATATATCTACAGTAAACTGGACAGCGTTTTAAGTATCTTTATATATCTTGCTAATACAGAATACAAACATTTACTTCTTTTTGTTTTATTTTCATGATGGCGACGAAAACACTTTACAATGTCAACTGAAGATATACAATAAAGAACTATAGTCAATTCATTCGTTCAAAGTAGTTCAAAATCATTCAAAAGTAGCGCTACGAGAGCTTTAGTATAGCGTTAATAAATCGTTATAGCTATTAAGGAACCTTTATGCAACCGTTGTGCAGGTTAAATGGAACTTTAGGTTGCATAAAATGGCGCCCAAATAGCACTAAAGCGGCTGCTTTAAGTCTGCAGTAGACGCTCTAGCGCTTACGTCTATTACCATAAGTAATAATCGGATACGCTCCAAAGCTCTAATGCAGCCCATTTGTGCTAGTTGGGTTCTGATCTGAAAACAAATATGAGGGATAAAGAATGGCTGCGTGAAAGAGTAATTTTGGCACCAACTAACGAAATTGTAGGGCAGATCAACGAAAAGATTATGTCTCATGTGGATTGTGATGTTGTTGAGTATCTGTCCGTCGACATTGTCATGGATACAAAGCAAGTGACGTCGTACTCTGTAGAGTTTATCAACTCTCTGGAATTGTCAGGGTACCCCATCACATTATTTGAGGCTTTAACTTGGTGTCCCAGTCCTGTTGATGCGTAATCAGGGCGCACCAAGGCTCTGTAATGGCATGCGACTACAAATTACATACCTTGGATGCAATGTTTTCAAGCAATAATTATGACAGGAACAGCAAGCGGTGAAAACGTATTTATTCCTCACATTCAGTTCGAAAAATTCAAATTTCACCTAAAAGCGGCATTCGCAATGACCATAAACAAAGTTCAAGGACAGACACTGAAAGTCGCAGGTGTACATTTAGAAAAAGACTGCTTTTCCCATGGGCAATTGTATGTGGTGTGCTGACGAGTATCAAGCGTACAAAATCAACACGCCAAAAAAGGGAAAACCAGAAACGTAGTTTACAAAAATGTATTGTAAACTACGTTTTTGGTTTTAAAAACATAAATTTTAAATACTAAATGTCTGTCTGTTTTTGGGGATAGATGAACCCTGGTGATGATTTTTTAAATATTATATGCATTTTTTAACCACCCAAAAAGATACGGTACACCTTTTTGGCAACAAGAATTAATGACTAAAGGTAGGACCGCACTAGGCGGAACTGCACCGCAGCGGAACTGAGCGACTCGACGCATAATTTTTTGGTATGTCGCACTTGAACTGCAGCGGCGCTACAAAAATATATTCAGTAGCTCGGCAACCTCTGAGCAAGATGAACGACGAAATGGATAATATGATTATTATTTCCTTGTTGTGCGAGGAAGAGGAAAGAATCGAGCAAGAACAGGCAAGAAAAAAGCATTGAGGTAATATGTATGTACTACATATTACCTCAATGCTTTTTTCTTGACTTTTTTCAATAAAAAGCAATATTTTGTAAAAGGTGATAAGTTGTTGACATTATAGCTTTTGTAACTAGATAAATTACAAACCGACCCACTAAAAAGCCCGAAAAAAAATATTTTGCAAAAAATAGAACCGACTTCCATATCAAAACACTACAAAGCCAAAAATAACTTTAATTTCGGTAAGCGGTGTGAAAAAAAAGAAAATCCAAAACCAATAACACCGACTACCGAATTTTTGAACTTTACTTGACTTGAATTTTTGAGGAGTTCTCCTGGTACTTGACCATCAGCTCTACATCACCATATGTATTGTGACGAGCATAAAGTGTTTAACATCCGTACTCAAGTAATCGAATCGCAATCCACGAAATACTTATTATTGAGTAGTTTCAGTGGCCATCTGTGGTCTTCATCATCAGTTCAACTTCCCCAAATGGTACTTTTCAGAAGCCACTGCTCAAGGTACTATAAGAAATACCCAAAACGCTATAGGTGTGCCTATAATATTTGAAGAGTTCCCTCGATTTCTCCAGGATCCCATCATCAGATCTTGATTTCGTAACAATGGGACCAACTAGAAAGTATACCCTTTCAAATGCAAAAAGAATTTTTCAAATCGGTCCAGCCGTCTCCGAGTTATGAGGTAACATACATAAAAAAAAAAAAGTTCAAGACGAATTGAGAACCTCCTTTTTTGATGTCGGTTAATGAAGTTTGTCAAACCGCACTCCGCGGCAGCGGAACTACACGTCGCGACAGGTTGCGACACTTTTGGTCAGTTGCTCAACTTTGCCGCGCAGTTCGGTTGCAGTGCAGTTCCGTTGCCGCTTAGTGCGTGTTGTCTCGTATAATTTCATATAAAGAATATTTTGACGTGTCGTGTCGCTCAGTTCCACTGCAGTGCAGTTCCGCCTAGTGCGGTCTTACCTTAAGTGTAAATTAACGCGGGCGAAGCCGCGGGCAAAAGCTAGTAGGAAAATAAATTTCACGATTAACCGAATAAATTCGAATGACTGTATAAAAGCGGCCGCGCAGTACGTTGTGCCAACCTACAGCCTATAATTAATATTAATCCTTAACTATTAGTTACAAAAGACGTGAGCCACTTTTCGCCTCTCAGCTGGCGTGAAGTGGTCTGTCTACACGCCTCTTAGTGTATGCTTTGCTTAGTACCCTATAACTTTAGATCATCTCATCTACCACGAGCCAATACTTAAAGCACTGGTATACGCGTACAAGTAAGTGCTGCGTACCTATAAACTGCACTTGCGCAGACAAGGGCTCACATCAATCAATAGATCGCATTCAAGCCGGGGCGGAAGCTGTAGAGACAGCTCGGTAATGATTGTCGAGAAGCAGCCTTCAGTGGACGAGAAAACAACTACTTACGTACTAAGCCATCAAGTTACCTAGTGAGTGGTGAACTGTAACGCTAATTGTGTTAAATAATTGGTGGAACTGTTTTTGTGACTCCTGAAAATTGGATGATTTCAATTGTTTGCAAGTTTGGAGTCGGTGGATCCTTATTATGAAATATTGTGTATCCAGTTTTGTTTGAGTACTATAATTTCGTGATGCAATATGTTCAAACCATACAAATTAAAACCGATGAAAAAGTCCAACTCTTGTTGACTATTTTTTTATGTATTCGACGTTATTTGAACGACAAAAAGCCTTATGATTTGACAAGTACGAATTTTATTAAATGTAACGCACTGCCATCTGCTGACCAGCCGGGGATGCCCCGACGAGCCTATAAGCCAGCCAATAGCCACGTCACTACTCCACATGCCATAGTTGCCTGCCAATCCAGCCATGCCACGTTGTCGAGCCAAGCCCAGAGTGGGGGTAGTGACGAGCCAGCCTATATATAGCCCGCCATCCTTTGTTCTGCCCCTTTTTGTTTTTTCTTGCGAGTACGATCGTTTTCGTGAGTGAATGTGAAATAATATTAAAGACAAATTGTGAGTCATCTGTTAAGTGAATTAAAAGACATTTTAGTGTATAAAAAGGACTTTGGTTTATATATCCCTTTTACAAATTCAGAAGTGGGATATTAAAACCTACAAACATGCAAACACGTTCTACGAGTGGACACAAACGCCCACGTAATTACGACGCGGAGCGGAATATTTCCGGTGTCAGTCGGGAATTTTCTACAACCAACTCTGGGGATGAGGAGAGAGATAACGAAGATGGCACGTCTACACCACCGGCAAGAAAGATTTTGAAAAGTCTTTTGACACAAGAAGTACAGAAGGCGCTGCAAGACCTGGAAGGCGAGGTACCTGTTTTTTCCCGCACTAAACAACATCGAGCAGCATCTTTGATTCCTGAGTTTGATCCGGAAAACGAGGACTGTACTGTGCAAACTTGGCTCAAGAAAATCGATCAATTAGGTGAGATCCATGACTGGGACGAAAAAACAAAATCTTTTTACCTACAAGATAAACTGCGAGGCCAAGCTCGTAAATGGTACAATCGGCTCGAAGAGTATGACTATTCGTGGGAGGATTGGAAAAAGATGCTACTTCGCGCATTCCCAAAACATCGCGATTACGCAAATATTTTGGAAGAAATGCTCAACAGAAAGAAAATGCCTTACGAAACTATGACTAAGTATTATCAAGAGAAAAATGCCATGTGTTTTCGATGCAAACTATCCAACGCCGCTACAGTATCATGTATTATTCGCGGACTTCCCCCAGCTTTACAATCAAATGCGAGGGCATTCCAGTGCGATCGACCGGATGAGCTATACGAAAACTTTTTGTCCGCTTTAGACGATTATCGCACACCGCAGCAACAGACCGACACGGCTCGTATTACATTCAAGGGAATTAGCCGCGGGGGAACAGAGAACAAAGGGAACAAAGGACCTATTAATATTGAGACGGACCCTTGTCCACGTTGTAGGCAGACTGGGCATTTGGTTCGGAATTGTCCTTTACCCGATCAGCGAACATGTTTTAAATGCGGTTCTCAAGGTCACATTGCGCCACGTTGCCCAAGTAACATTAAGGGAAGTGATAACGCGGCCAAAATCGTCAAGGATATAAAACTAATCCAAAACTACAACAACATTTATATGAAGACTGCTAAGATCAATGGCGTGTATGTGAAATCATATGTCGACACCGGTAGTCAAGTGAACATACTCAAAATAGAAGTTGCAGAGCTTCTTGATTTAGACGTGAAACCATCTTTTATTATGCTGAAAGGATTTAATGGAAGTAGTATCAAGAGCAAGGGTGAAGTACAGTTCAACCTACAACTAGACGGTCTTGACATGATATGTACGGCCCATTTGACTGACGTCGAGATGGACGGAGTCAATTTACTGATTGGTCAGCCTATCATAAACAACGAGGGAGTGTCATTAACAGTTAGAAACGGCACAGCTCTACTCCAGATGATCGAACCCGATATCCTTACCCGCATGGATGTAGCTGAAGAAAACGAACGTTTCAAGGTTACTGTCGCTTCGAAGGAACGCATACCACCAGGGACCTCCATCATCAAGGTCCACATTCGTGGAAACCGAAGCGGCAACGATGTGGTCACACCAACCCGACACTTTGACCTTCACGGGGTCACCTACTCGCTGCCAGCCACCCTGCTCAGTGGCAGCAAGGGCTACCTGAAAGTCGTCAATACTGGAAGCAAGGATGTGGAGTGGAGCGAGGGCACTGTTCTTCTGCGGGCCGAGAGTTGCCAGGAAGCGTCAATTAGCCAGGTCAGTTCAAATGCCACTACCTTATTATCACATTTATCCAAGAGTGTGTCAAGTACCAGCCTAGCAAAGCCTAAAAACCCGCAAGAGATAGGAGGTATAGCTATAACCGATTTAGAGATAGGCCCCGTAAATGAGGTCGAACGTAAGGTATTACTCGAATTGTTAACCGAATATGATGACTGTTTCGCATGTGACACTAACGACCTAGGATGCACTAATTTAGTTCAGATGCAGATAAAGTTAAAGAGCGACCAACCTATTAATTACCGTCCCTATAGACTCTCCCACAACGAGCTGGAAACGGTCAAGTCTAAAATTTCTGATCTATTAGGTGCCGGTATCATTAAAGAATCTGAGTCCTGTTATGCTTCACCAGTTATTCTTGTCAGAAAGAAAAACGGAGACAGACGACTGTGTGTCGACTATCGCGCATTAAACGCAATCACTATACGCGAACGCTTTCCCCTACCTAACATTGATGACCAATTATCCCAGCTAGCAGGCAAAAATTATTTTACCAGTCTAGATATGGCTCAAAGTTACCACCAAGTGTCTATAAGTCCGGAAGATACACATAAAACCGCATTCGTAACTCCACACGGCCACTACGAGTATACTAGAGTTCCCTTCGGTCTTGCTAATGCTCCATCAGTTTTTATGCGTTTAATTAATAAGGTAGTAGAGTCCATAGGCAGCACAGAGATTCTAGCATTCCTAGATGACCTATTGTTACCATCGGTTGACGTGCAAACAGGCATAGAACTATTAAAGAAAGTACTTACTAAACTTCAAACTGAAAACCTGAAATTGAATATGCGTAAGTGCTCATTTCTACAAAAAGAAATCACCTACCTAGGTCATAAAATTTCTCCGAACAGTATACAGCCGGGTGAATTAAAGTTGGCAGCTGTTTCTCAGTTCCCTACACCGCGCAATGTACACGAAATCAGACAATTTATAGGGTTATGCAGTTACTTCCGCAAATTTATTTATAATTTCGCTGTCATAGCCCGGCCACTCACAGAACTCACAAAAAAAAACACTCCATGGATCTGGGGTGAAAAACAAACAAAGAGCTTTGAAGAACTCAAGTGTAAACTATGTAGTGAACCCGTGTTAGCTATTTACGACCCTTCGCTGCCAACAGAAATTCACACGGATGCATGCAAGCTAGGTATTGCCGGCATACTTATGCAGAAACAAAATGACAACACTTTACGCCCCGTAATGTACTACAGTCGCGTAACGAGCCGAGAAGAGAGCGTCTATCATAGCTATGAACTCGAGACATTAGCAGTGGTCGAATCATTGCGTAGATTTCGCGTCTATGTTTTTGGAAAAAGAGTAAGGGTGGTTACTGACTGTACCGCGGTCTGCGCTACATTAACAAAACGTGACCTAATTCCCCGAGTCTCGCGTTGGTGGCTTGCAATACAAGATTATGACATTGACATTGACTACAGACCGGGTGAGCGAATGAAACATGTAGACGCACTCAGTCGAAACCCGGTCCCGGTCAACCTTCAATCAATCCCAGTCGCTCAAGGCACAGTAGATATCAATGAACACGTACGCGTATCCGAACGTTCGGAACCGATCAATCCGGTCATTGACAGTGTTAATGTCAATCGCCTAGAAGTAACAGATTGGTTTTATACAATTCAACGACAAGATGATAAGTTAAATAAAATTATTGAACTAATAAATAGTGGCTGTACAGACTCTGATATAGTGAACAATTATGCATTAATTGATAATCGACTGTACCGTAAAACACTTAACGGTAATCGCCTGATAGTTCCGAGTTTTGCACGCTGGAAAATCTTGCAAATGCATCACGATGACATCGGTCATGTAGGTCTGAAACGATGCACAGAGCTTATTAAAGCCGACTTCTGGTTTCCAAAGATGTCACGGTTCATTAAGAAATACGTGTCAAGTTGCCTTCACTGTGCGTACGGAAAAGGGGATTATGGAAAGAAACAAGGTAAACTATACCCCATACCTAAACCCACGGAACCGATGAAAATGTTGCACATTGACCACCTTGGACCTTTCTGTAAGACAAAGAAAGGTTATCAATACATGCTGGTAGTAACAGATTCCTTTTCAAAGTTTGTGATTGTTGAGCCTACCCGAACTGTAAACTCAATAGAGACAGTCCGGGCCTTGAAAAGGATTTTCAGCCTGTTTGGGTTTCCTGATCGCATAGTATCTGACCACGGAAAGGCTTTTACGAGTAGGTACTTCAAACAGTTTGCAACTGAGAAGCAATTTAAACATACTCTGTGTACTATTGCTTGTCCACGAGCAAATGGACAAGTGGAGCGAACAAATCGCACCATCTTGGATGCACTTAGGGCTACTGAACCGAGTGAGGCAGGTAACAATTGGGATAACAGTTTACCTAATATCATATGGGGTATTAACAACACGCCAAATGCATCAACAGGTTATAAACCATATGATCTAATGTTTGCACAAGCCAGTAGGTCTATATGCGATGTGACCATTCCGGGTCGGGTTGCAGAACCTGTACAGATGAGGCGTGCCAAGGCAGTAGTTAATAATAAAGCAGCCAGTGCTAGGATGAAACAACAATATGATAGGAAGCGTAAGTATAGCATGACCTATAAAAAAGGTGACCTTGTACTTTGGAAACAAGCCCCAGTCAGTAGTACTAGCAAAGTTAACACTAAGCTAGATGACGTTTACTCTGGCCCGTATATAGTTGTGAAAGTGTTAGGCAACGATAGGTACAGAATAAGGAGTATAAAGGGACTTAGAGGGTACAAGAAGTTCACTGGGTTAGTCTCTGCAGATGCTATTAGGTCATACAAAAGTGTAGCACCTATGTCTGATAGTGAAAGTAGTACTAATGAACAAGTCGAGACAGAGGACCTTATCGATCTCTTGGAGAGTTAGACTTGCCCTATTTATAAGTTACTCAAGTGTTATAGGTAACTAATGGAGTGTTTTATTCCCATTGCGGGAGCAATTGTTGCAGGACGGCCGAGTGTAACGCACTGCCATCTGCTGACCAGCCGGGGATGCCCCGACGAGCCTATAAGCCAGCCAATAGCCACGTCACTACTCCACATGCCATAGTTGCCTGCCAATCCAGCCATGCCACGTTGTCGAGCCAAGCCCAGAGTGGGGGTAGTGACGAGCCAGCCTATATATAGCCCGCCATCCTTTGTTCTGCCCCTTTTTGTTTTTTCTTGCGAGTACGATCGTTTTCGTGAGTGAATGTGAAATAATATTAAAGACAAATTGTGAGTCATCTGTTAAGTGAATTAAAAGACATTTTAGTGTATAAAAAGGACTTTGGTTTATATATCCCTTTTACATAAACTTTAAAAAAGACGTTGAATTCCGAGTTAGTTTCAGTGTTTTTTTTTTCAGTGTAGTCGGTCAGGCCGCGGCAGCCTCATCTAGTTCAACTTGTAATGGCAAAAATTAAAGTGTTCTTTTGCAATAAAAACATCATTTCATCAGAAGTCATATTTTGCGTATTGTCCTTATAGCTAACATGTGCGTGGAGCCAGGAGGGCGTCGTCTCGGCGTCGGCGACACTCCAGTTAAGGAAGTCACGACAATGCAACAGCCTAAGGACCCTGCTGTGAGGTGCGTCTGTGAAATTTGCGACTTCCGCATACATCCAGTATTATATCGCTCCGACAAAGGCGATACAAAAGCAACCCACTCCTAAAGTCTAAAAATAGGGACGAGAGGTGTAGGTGAACCGAAACATAAGTCTTATTATAATTTTGGCTGTTCTTCTGTACCGTAGCTTGTCCCAAATGAATGAATTATTGTATCAACCTGCCTTAGGAGATCCCAACTTCTATTAAATCCTTTTTGGTTTATAACGCTGTTTTATTATTGTAACCAATATGTAATGGGTACACACACCACATTAGCTTTACATACTAAGATGAACACTAGTTCACTGAGCTGAAACACTAGAAATATTGTTTGGTAAGCTTCATCTTAAAAACTTGTGTAAATAAAACAAGATACCAAGACAGCAGGGGCGTGCATAGGATTATGACAGGGCATGCGGCGGAGTAAAAACACACAAAAACTTCTTCTTTTATAGATTTTTAGCATAGCCACAGCCACGTATCGTAGCATGGTGGCGATGCGTGGCTGTGGCTATGCTAAAAATCTATAAAAGAAGAAGTTTTTGTGAGTAATCGGTCACAAAAACTTCTTCTTTTATAGATTTTTAGCATAGCCACAGCCACGCATCGTAGCATGGTGGCGATGCGTGGCTGTGGCTATGCTAAAAATCTATAAAAACAGAAGTTTTTGTGTGTTTTTACTCCGCCGCATGCCCTGTCATAATCCTATGCACGCGCCTGCAAGACAGTGCTATCAATATCAAAGCATAATAGTACTGTGGGGTTTCAATAGGTAGGTTATGGTCGAGGAGCTAGTGCGCGAGTCATAAATAATAACAGCCACACGGGACGATCTTTAAGGTAAAGCAACACTTACACAGATCGGTCCGTGGATGGGTAGATGGTCACCCATAATAATAAGCGAGGTAATATAGCGAGATTTCTCCTCCGTTTCTTGGAAAGCACGTTGTATAGTACCTCTCCCTGTCTGGGTGGAGCGGGAGTGTCAGACTTTACTGACTAAAAACCGCCCCTCTTCCTTCAGCTGCCCTAGAGGACACGGCAACTCCTCCCAAGCAAGGCACACCTCCACCGTATCATCATATCTGACACCAGTCTTAGCAAAGGATATTGGGTAACACAGCTTCTGGGTTAGATAGACAGTTGCTCCATGTAATGTAACACTAGTACACAGCAGTATCCAGTTAGACTGCAAGCCGACAAATAGAAAGGAAAGGAAAAAGGCTAAGCAGATGAAGATTATATGTAAATTAGTCAGACTATAAAACCACTTGACCGCGCATACAGCGCCCCGACGCACGAAAACTACTATGAGTCTTTTTGCTCTCATATATTGGCTACGATACACGAACCATTTTAGTTGTGACCAAGTATTAGGCCTGTGTGCATGCTAAACAATTACAAATTTTAAATTTTTGTACCCAATTTATAACGCATAATAATGCTTTCATGCGCGTTGAAGTGGTGTGGAAAACATTCCCAAACATCTAGATATCAAATGGATGACATAACTATTCATCAGTAATGAAATAATACGAAAATTATTTATCATTTAATCAGATTATGAGCCACCGCAGAGGTCTATTTAAAGTGGTGGTTTGAGTGATCAAGGACAAAATTGTGTCGCGCGTTGATGTCTTTTGGAAAAGTCTCTTTCTTTCATGAAGAAATTCTAGTTCTTTTATCCCTTTCTTTCCCTTTGTATTTTTATCGTAAAAATCTGTGCTGTTACCTTTAACGGCTGAATACGATATCGATAATTATAAAATTAAACTTATATTTTTTTAATTCAATTCAGATAGTTGTCATAAAATACCTATCTACATTAGCCGACTTTAAAAAAAGGAGAAAGTACTAATATTTATTCTTCTGTGTGACATGCGTTTTCATTTTAGATTTCCCAAGATTCCAGATTAAAAAGAAAAGTGGATGGATAAGGTTACTAGGGAATATTGGTTTCTAGTTTTGTTTTTATTGATATAATGTTGAGAAAAGTCAAATCGTGAATATAAGATACATATATTCAATCTTTCTAGGCTTCAAATAGTATGACGGAGTCTAATACTAATTAACTTGGGCCTTTGCATTACAATATCGCCCTCGTAAGTTACTTTGGTTCCGGGGTTGCGGCAATGTTCTAATGAGATTCCGCAGCCCCGGAACATAAGGGCAGCTGAAGGAACAGGGTGGGTTTTTAGTCAGTAGAAGTCTAACACTCCCTTCCACCTTACCCAGAGCGGGAGAAGTCATTTGATGATTTTCCTACCCAGGAAAAAACAGGTTACTTTGTTTCGATGTCGAGTCCACGGATTAAGTGTATGTAGGAGGGAGGAGTCATTAGATAAATCATCTAATGACTCACCACCAAAAAAATAATTATTACAGAGTGCCTGCTGAATCTACAGTTGTTGACACAACTGATTTTAATGAAAATATATTTATTATTGAATTTTTACTCACCATTTTTACAATGTAAAAATCAATTTTTTCGATATCGACTACTTTCCCTTAATCAAGTAGACCAATCCCTAACCAGGCATATCTACGCAACTTGACCTTGAACAACCCAATTGCAGCTCTCTATCTCTATCCACCCCGGCCCGGAGTCGTGAGTCGTGTTCTTCAAAGAAATCGGCCCATACGCTCTCAAGTGGTTATATACTCTCTGAAATTAGTAGAACCGGCTTTCCCGGAAAAGCAGCGCTTCCTAACGGGTCCAACTATTTTACGTGTAAGAAGACAATTATTATTAGCTAATAAACATTTATTCATAATTAGACACAATACATACAATTCCATAAAAAAGAAAAATATTGAAAAAACTAAACAATAATAAAAACTATTAAGTACTATAAAAAAAGTCTTTAAGTCTTCTGTTAAGTACATAAGTCTTCTGTTAAGTACACAACGTTACAAAAATATAAAATCATTAAAGTGGCTTAAATAGTTAAAAAATGCACCTTATAAATTATTAAATCGGAATGTTATGATAATCTTAATTACTTTATAACAAGACCATAAATTATAAATAATAATTTACAGATCATAGTCATTAGAGTAACCTCATTGAATAAATACTTTACATTGCTACCACTTTAGATCTATCTATAAATATGAAGCACAAATAAATTAGCGAAGGTAACACAACACTATAATTATCTTCATAAAGATTCAGGGAGCGCCAGATAACACTGCGGCAGAAGTGCAATCGACAAATTTTAATCATGAGCTTATTTTCTTACAGAAATCAAACATCGACGTAATTAGGTCGACATTTACGTACACACATTACCATGGTAACGTTCTACGATGACGTATCAAGATAGCTTGCTTAATATTTAAAACGTCCTAAGTGCGGCTTGCACTATAAAAGAGGGAAATCGTAGTTTTTTGACGGTCTCAAACGATTAATCGTCAAAGTGGGTCATGATTCAAATTAGTCGATTGTGCATTCATGCCGACAAGTTATAGGCATGACGTGGGATTATTTATCCAAATATTATAACCTCATTCTGCGTTAAGAAAAGTCTTTACTGTTTCATGAATCCTAACTAAGTTAATTACTCCGAAACTCTGTTCCGGTAAAGGACGGCGTCGCTTTCCGCTTACCACAATTTATTTAACTAAACTACTTCAAAAGTGGCTATTCAGGTAAATTCAAATAGGACAAACTTCAACTCCTGTCAATAAAAAGATGCGAAAATAAAATATATAAATTGCAAAATAAAACATGAAATTGCAAAGGAAGCAATTTGGGTCATACGACGAGTTTACGCAGTTAACAACATTGACTCTTATATTTTAATGTAACATTTGAATCATCTATTCACTAACATTTTCGTACTATAATGTACCTACAGTAAAAACAGTCAAAGAATGGGGGTACATATAAATATATACCCAGTATAGTAAACATTAAAATATCATAGTCATAATATCTTTTGACCAACCATCAAGAAAATGATTCGCAAAAAACATCTGAGATTCAGATATAGAATATAGATTCAATAATTGAATCGAGATAAAACTGAGACTCATAGCTTAAAGTAAAGGAAGACGCATGGCTTTGTAGGCCGGATAATAAAAACACGTATTGTATACTAGGACATTATGGCTGATATCACACTGGCGATATGCGAGCGAGATCGCAACGAGCGAGCACCGAATACGCTACGAACACGGGGCGGCCGCGCGGCTATTTTGCGGCTTGAGTAAAATATAAGTATGTTTATATTGTTCTCGACTTCGAAGGCGCTATTAACTACTCGCTTGCAAATGTGATAAAGCCCTAATCATTCCAATTCTCTAACACTAACTAGCCTTAGAATCATTGTATTGAGCCGAGAGTGCTAGCCAAAATCAGACGTTAGTATCTCAGAAAATTTTAAGCTCTAGTTACAGAGCATTAGGCATCAAATACCGATACTACTATTCAGACCATTGGAAAGTAACAGACTCTTAATCTAAATTCGCCTATACAGGTGGCGTTGGAAAATAATCTAGGTAATATATTAATGATTAAATGCATACTATTTGGAATGAACATTTGACTACATGATATCAAGTAAATTGCTAAGTTTAAGTACTGAAAACCAAATCTATTTTAATAAACACGTAAAGGATTGTTTTTACACTTCTACACATTCCGTTGAATGTTTCAATACAAAGAATACTTAATAATAGTATAATTATATACAATGCTATGACAATGATGCTGTAATCAACTCCCTTTAATATTTGGACATTAACTTAATCTAGCTGTGTGTAGAGCACGTGTCGAGATTCGATTTTTCTTGTTTCATAAGTGTATTTAATTTAGCAGGGCTTGATAATTAATCCAGAATTACTAAAGACAATGGGTAATTGATATCAATAATTGGTTTACGAATATCTCATTAGTTTCAGTCCATTGAGAACTGCTGCCATTATTGAAAGTTTTCAACGCGCTGAAATGAAATCATACGTCGTAACTTTTCTAATACCTATTATATTTCTTTCTAAATCTTAATTTTCAAGATATTACAGACCCATGAAAGAATTATATGCCAGAAAAATTGTGGTACCTCAAAGTAAGCTTTACAAACAATATGTAAAAAGTGCCGGTTTTATACTTCAAATATAAGATCAGAAATCAATAACATGTTATTTTTCCATAGTCATTTTTACATAGAATTTGTCAGCAATTACTCAATATTCGATTTTTGAAATGAAAACAGTTATCAAAAGAATCTATCTGGATTATTATGAGGGAAGTGAAAGCTTTCACACCGTCACCAGGGACAATTTTTATGGAGTTTTTATTATGGTATCATAATAAAAACTTCATAAAAATAATAATAGCAATGCTGGATAACTGGAGCTCCCTCAACTTTGACCTAAGATATTTAGAAAACCTGATTTATTGGAATTTTTGTAACGTCAGAATCAAATTCAGCACATTCAAAACCTTCTGGAAACAATACTAAATTTCTTGGAAAAAACTAGTTTTATTAGCAGTGGTTACGATTTAGTTTTTTAGAATAGTAACAGTAGTGGGCTACTGTTACGTAATTAGCTATAATTTCGCATCGCCTCATAGTCGCTAGGAGTCCCCCGAAGAAGTTGTGCCAGAATTCGCTCATGAAGGCGCCAGGGTCGCCTTCGGCCGTGTTCTACAAGTCAACTTTGACGGCTGGGCCTGAATTATCCTTCTTGTTGCGTCGGTTTCTGCGATGCTTGCTGTTGGAGAGGATCTCGTAGGCTTGTTGTATCTCCATGAAGCGTTCCTGAGCGGCACGGCGTTCGTTCACATCTTTCACCTTATCAGGATGGTTCTCACGAGACAGCTTGCGCCAGATCGAAGTGATCTCTTGCTGGCTAGCGTCGCGACTCACGCCTAACACCTAGAATGTTTATAGAGGATGTTTTAGCACATATACATATAAAATTGAAATGTCTTTTAGTTATTTCCTAAGAACTGTTTTCTCTCAATTGCTTAGTTATGTAAACGGCACTAAAATACATTTTTTTAATACTTTTTGTTCGTCTGTCTACATTTATTTTGGTCTAGGACAGCTGAACCGATTGTAATGGGACTTGCACTAGAAGATAGAGATTATAGGGCAACAAATACTTTTAATCCCGGAATTCCCGCGCGAAAATCCTCCCACGCGACGAAGATTCGGGCAAAATTATACCCGGACTTTTAATTCGATGCAGTAGACTGACACTTTCTGAGTTGTCCGATAATGACGACTACGAAATTGTGATGTAACTAAATTAATCGATTCAGGGATAAAATCGAATAACGATGTAAACATTTTTTTTTAATAATATTTAGTGAAAATAACAATAAGTAAAATGTGATTATAGAGGGGCGTGAAAAATAAAATGAATTTGTCTTTAGTTTTGTATTTTCGTTTTTGGCACCGACTTCCGAAATTAAAGTTATTTTTCACCTTGCAGTGTTTTTTGGGAGTCGGTTTAATTTTTTGGTAAAAAGTTTTTATTTCACTCTTTTTAGTTGGTCTATTTTTAATTTACCTAGTTACAAGAGCCTAATTATCAACTACTTATAACCTTTTACAAAATATTGCTTTTCCCAATGCTGGGCCGTTAATTGTTGAGGAGTTCTCCTGGTACTTCACCATCAGCTCTACATCACCATATTCCGACGAGCATAAAGTGTTTAACATCCGTACTCAGGATCCCATCATCAGATCCTGACGTTTATGAAAATGGGACCAATATCGAAGTATACCCTTTCAATCAAAAAAAGAATTTTACAAATGGGTCAGCCGTCTTCGAGTAATCGATGATCATACATTAAAAAAAAAAAGAAATATACGCGTCGAATTGATAACCTCCTCTTTTTGTCGTCGGTTGAAAATAGACTTATTTGTAATAAAATCTAGTTACAACTTAAAGATGAAAGTATAAATTAATCATTTATTTATATTTCTCACGATAAAAAATCACTCATTTATCATTCGATTGATTGAATCCATCACTATTACTTTAAATAGGGTATCATTATTTTAGTAAGTGACACTAGCTAGCTTACTGCATCGAATTAAAAGTCCGGGTATAGTAAAAATTATAGAGATGCGTCGAATGTAGGTTCAATCGAATACGAATATTCGGCCGAATATTCAGTCCAAAATGTACCGAACCGAATATTCGTCCTAATCATTCGGTTCAATTCTGCGCGGTAAACAGGTTTCATAAACTCCTTTATGAAACCGGCCTTGTCCAATGTTTCCCACAGTCCAAACACCTGAAATATCAAACCAGCTATAAACATAGAATAGACAAGGAATGAAAAGGAGATTGACAGGGTTTGGACAGAATGCTGCCCAGAAATGAAAGTACCCCTAGCGTGTTCCTGGCATCACTAAATATAGAAAACAAATAATTTAAAAAATCTCCCTCTCACAGCTAAACACTGCCGATATAGCTACCTGCACACGCACCGCTGTTTTTCCCATCTCGACCCTTGCAAGAGCCAGCCCGCGACGCTGAGTCAGTAGCCTTAAATTCCCCTAATAATGATGATCTGATCAGGCCTGTCCCTAGCTGCCCTCCCCTTGTGACGCCCTAAGCCGAGGTCCGTACCCCACAGGCCCCCTTAGCGTGTAGTCTCCTAGTTTATATGTTTTTATAATAAGCACTGGCTGGAGGCTTTAATTTATTGATTAATTAAGGCAACCACAGGCATGTCCGTTTAAGCAGCCGACAACCTCAGAGGTGACCTGCGAGATGCCACAAAAAAAAAGGTTACTGGTTATCATCACTCTCCACCCGACGCTCGCACGTGACGGTCGTGCTGCTCTGCGTTCCACTGTGTCTGTGTCATCGCTTCATCCTGCTCGTCGTGACGCCATTCGTAGTCGCTGACTAGATCATCCGATCCAGAACTCCCTTTTTCATGACAGCTAAGGATATTCTATTTCTTAGCGAATGTTGTCAAAACGTTTTTCCGGGATTCAGGGAAAATCCACAGTTTTGTAGTCCTTGTTGTAAAATCTCACGGTGTTAACCAAACCACGTCTTGCTATGTTTACCGCGACAACACGATGTTAACCCACCCGCTGATCCCCTTCTGAGTGATGTAGTCTATAGACGTCGAGTGCTAGGTTTTGGCCTGGGGATCTCCTTGTCCAACCTAGTTACACGGTTTTCTCCACAGCAACTCACCTAGTGTCGGTTGGGTGTGTCTACCCCTTCGCACTTGACCCAATAGGGCCCGGTTCACACAATAATACTGGCGACCAACCTGGACCCCTTGGAACAGGCTTAACTACGAAAAAGCCTTCCCTAAAATGGCCTCTACTAAAGTCTTGCCAGCACCCTAATTTATCATAAGACTATATACTATACTGTCTACTATACTATACTGCATCCCTCTAAGCCCACCCACAGCCTCTCTCATTGCGGCACTGGGTCATTAGCTATTCAAAAATGTAAAAGGCACTATAATGATATGTCTTCATTCAATATGCCATCTAGTAACGTGCAATTGTTAAGAATGCACGTAAATAGTAGACACTCATCGAGTCGACATCACCAAGAATCTACCATTGCTATATATTAATTGGTGCAGACAATCGTGATCGTGGACTAGAATGCATAAATAACGATTGTTGTTCATGTTTCACGGCACATTATGTGTTTAATTAGTACTGTTGTTAATTAATAAGTTCATTTCACACCAATAAATAATTTCGAATAAAAAGCTTTTTTCTCATGACTCCTGGGATTGATTTTGATGCGCTTTGGTTTACTGACTAGTGTCAGCCTAAGGAACGTTATGCCCTATATTTTCATTCTGGGCAACACTTGCTCCAATTCCCATACAAAGACTGTCAATCTCCTTTTATTTAGCGTATATAATATATAGACATTTAAGTTAAAAAAATAATTTAATTTGATTATATACATGTCGGAGTTGGTTGTCAATTACAATTAGTTATTGTGGGTATTCATCATATTTTGTTAAGAGTTGATTTTCTTGTTATGAATTTAAGTGATCTTTCAGTATCAATAACTGTCTGATAAATCGAAACATAATTTATTAAGTACTTAGTGTACGCACTAATTGGTTTTTTGGCAACTTATTTCGATAAGTGTGACTGATAGTTTTGATCAAAACAATGGATGACATGTTTCTTTAATTTAAACTTTGTGAAATCACCATTGTTTATTATCGATAATTACTCTTGTATTATTTGGTTATTTTATAACGTAAGTCTTATTAGATTTAGTACGTTTTGTATCAAGTAAACACGTGACGCACTTCCTCGCGCCAATGGACAGAGTTGGAGGGATTTCAAAGTGCGGGTATCGTCTTATAAAAGACCGTGCACTTGGTAAGCTCATTAGTCTGTCTTCGGATCTGACTCAAGAAAGAGCTTTCCTGCTCCCGACAAAACTGTCGGTTTATTTGGTACAGCGCTGCTGTATATTTACAATAGCTGTAAGCTGTATAACCCTGCTATTAGCAAGCGGATACACCTTGTAATTGGGTGGTTTGACCACTATACGAACTGTGACCTTGAGAGGGTCTGTTCGCCTAACTGTATTCTTTGTAATTGGGTGGCTTGGCCACTATACGAACTGTGACCTTAAAAGGGTCTGTTCGCCTAACTATATTCTGTCTTTGTAATTTGCTTTATCTTTTACCTAGATTGTATGGACTTTAAAAGAGACGTTGACCTCTGAGTTTGTTTCAGTGTTTCTTCTCAGAGTAGTCAGTTAGGAAACACTGGCCTCATCTAGTTTGCAAAATAAACATCATTATTTCATTATTAGTAAACTCAGTAAATAAATATCAGATTTTGCTTAAACCAACTTGTTTATCTTAATGGGGACTCCAAACCCTGATGCTGTATCTCTCGGCACTCCTCCTGACTCCTACAAACATATTTAAATACTTGTGTTGCTTCCTAAATATAGTAGTTATTATATCATATTTTAAAAAAAACTGAAAAGCTGTTACTCAAAGCAGTGGTCTTAAAATTATTAGTTTAATGGAAACTTAATTTAGTTTAATTTATCATTTTTGTAAAAAAGCAGAAGTTAGTTAGTTAGAAATACAGATTATTTTTTTAACAATAAATTTTACAGACTTCCAAAAAATACTGAAAATTTAAAAGTTACTTTAATTTCGGTAGTCGGTGTCTTTGGTTTTGTATTTTTGGTTCTGCCACCGACTTCCGAAATTAAAGTTATTTTTTTCTTTACAATGTTTTTTGGAAGTCATTTAAATTTATTGTTAAAAAAAGTCATTTATTTTCAGACAGTCCATAGATTAAAATTAATTAGATTATTTAAAGTTTTTATTTCTCTCTTTTAGTTGGTTGCTTTGTAATTTACCTAGTCACAAAAGCCTAAATATCAACTACTTATAACCTTTTACAAAATATTCCTATTCCCGATGCTGGGCCGTTAATTGTTTTACATTGTGACGAGCATATTGTGCCTGATAACCAATATAACCATATTCAAGTAATCGAATCGGAATCCATGAAATAATTATTATTGAGTAGTTCCGGTGACCACCTGTGGTCGTCGTTACCAGTTCCACTTCACCAAATGGTGCTTTTCAAATGCAACTGCACAAGTTACTATAAACATACTCAAATCACTATAGGTGTGCTTATAATATTTGAAGAGTTCTCTCGATTTCTCCAGGATTCCGTCATCAGATCCTAATTAGAAGACAATGGGACCATCTTTCAAGTAGGGTATACTTGAAAGGTGGTTACAAGTACACCCTATAAGAATTTTCCAAATCGGTTCAGCCGTCTTCGAGTAATCGGTGATCACACATATAAAAAATAGACGCGTCGAATTGAGAACTACTCCTTTTTTAGAAATCGGTTAAACACTAGTTTCTTTAATTTACAAAAAAAAATGTACAACTTTCGGAATAAACCACACTTATTTAGTAATTAGTTAACCTTACAGTTTAATAAAATGTTCTTTTTTAAAATATTAACAATAATTTAGATATTCGGTAAATCAACCGAATATTCGACCGAATACAAACATGAAAAAATATGCCGAATGTACCGAATACGAATATTTGGCCGAACTTTCGGCGCATCTCTAGTAAAAAATAAAATTACGAGTTTCAAAGTGAATTTATTACAATTGATAATTCAAATATTGAGTGCGTAAATATAATATTCAGTTTCTGAATTGTGTTTGTAGTTGGTATTTTTAGGAGATTAAAACTTAATAGGGACCAATATCTATACAGAATAGCGATCTAAAGCTGTCATACATAATTTGTCTGTTTTTATAAAACGAAAATCAAGGCAGCAGATATTATTATAAATGTAAGTTGTATGAAATAAAATCAAGAATTCACGTAAACAGGAAGACTTCTAATGGGGTTTTCTGAAAGAACGTTTACCAGGTGGCAGCACTGAGACGTTAAGTCCATGCGCCTGTTAAACTCTTATTATTTGTGACAGCTGTAAAACTGACTACGTCGATGTCGTGTTCACGTTTCAAAGAAGACTTCACAGAATACACCGATACTGAAGACTTTACGCCTCAGTAACGCCAACTGATGATATGATTTTTCCTAGAAGCCGTTATAAGCTGACATATCGCTAAAAGCATATAACAGACAACAAGAACAAAATAAAATAGTAATTTATTTGCGTAATACAAAACAGCAGAAAAAATAAAATACAACTGCAAGTTAGCATTCTGGCATATATGAGATCTGGTACATTAGATTTTTGAATGTAAACCCATTCTGAATTTCTATTCTATTACCTCTTCTATTATTATTAATTTAGAAGACCGAGGTAAAAGTGTGTCAGTCCGTAATTTCTCAAGCATTCAGATTAACGCTATGGTGGGACGAACGTTAATGTTAATTCTTAATTCAGAACCATGAATAGAATTGAATATTATTTATTCACAAGAATATTAATAAAATCCATCATATTCTACCAGATAGCTAGTGTGCAAATTTTTAAATTATTATTTATTAGTTATATAAAGACACAAGTTTAAAAAAAATATATCATTAAGACCTAACATAAAGCTTAATTAAATTAAAAGAAAATATGGCTTCGCGAATACATAACTTACATTACATAAAGAACAGGTCACACACAAGACACAACAGTAAACAAATACTATGAACATTCATACAAGACAACACAGTAACAGCTACGATCGAGATAATATTTTGTATTTTACCAATAGGCTCATATTTGCTGCGAGAGGGGATGCAATCATCTGTAAGACATCCATAAGGTAAGGGCTTGAAGAGTGAAATATAGTTTCGAGTCTTAAAGGTCTATGTGAACACTAGTCTACAACTGTACTTCAAATAGAAATCTTATGTTTGCGTTTGAGCTAGGAGATTATAATCTTTGACGGAGTTGGCAACACTGTCATGAAGTAAACATTGATTCCTTAATAAATTACTTATTATAAATAGAAAAGTACTGTGTATTGACTCGTTAATAGTTAAGTTATGGACTGAGTGCATAATTAGTGAGTGCTATTGGTATTCAGATGGAAAAGTACTGTAATACTTGATACTGAGAACTGTGTTGTTTGTGTACAAAGGAACCTATGAGTGAGATTTAAACTAACTATTCGTAGTGGGAAATAACAAAACAGTGCTTGACGAATGCTCAAATAACGTTTGGTGGCAAGAATTGGCAAGTCGGTGTTATATTATCCCGAAAATCTGGAATCAGAGGTTTGATAAATCCGTTTTTTATTCAAAATTAATCAAACCTTTGCACTAACTGACACAACACGTAAAGTGACCAATTGGACGATAGTAAAAGATGTGACACAACTAGTATCGTTCGGAAATATAATTCATAATCGTAGATACGAGTCTTTTCAGACTGACTAAAAATCGACTATTTGAAAATCTACTAAATTAAATGAATAAGTTTTTGGACAACTGATGTAATTTGAAATTCAATATTATTTATTTATCAACAAAAAATTTATTTATTTAAAGAAGAAACTTATTAAAATTAAATAAATAATACAAAGGAAGTGTAAAATTATGAATTTCTTAGAAAACATAACTTTTCGACGCACACGCACGCAATCGGAGCATGACGTCAGTTTAAGTTCCCGTACACTGGACTGTACTACAAATAGTATGCCAGACATGTCTGAAGACGAGAACACATCATATAAAGAAGAAATAGAGAAGCTGAAGTCGCAACTAGATAGTGCGCACAAAGAAATCGAAACACTGTCTTTGGAGAACAATCAATTGAGAGAAATGAATACGGAACTAATTAAGAAACAGGAACTCTATAAAAAAATTACGAACAGTCCTATTAAACTAAAAATGAAAACACCGAAAAAAACATCATTAGCAAACCAAATAAGCACCATGAACACTAAAGGTACGCAGACTACAAAGCATGGACCAAGCCAAGCTCATAATGAATTTCCGCAAGCAGTGCCAGCAAAGAACTATGAAACCTCCCCTGTTGTTTTTAACCCATCTGATCTCAAGAAGAACAAACTTTGTATCCTTAGCAACATTAGATCACGCAATGGAGTTCAGGTCATAGAAGATATGTTTGGACAGAACTTCACTTATTGTCATTACATGTTTCCAAACTGTAGTACTGAACGTCTTTTGAACAATATTGATAAAAAATTGCTAAATTTCGGCCTAGATGATTATTGCATAATTTTATTGGGAGAGAAGGATCTTAGAACTTCCTCAAACTGCTTACATATGGTAGAGACAATTACGAAATCATTAGAGCATATAACTGATACAAATGTAATAGTGTGTAGCCCTACTTATATTCGGGGATCTCCTATATATAATTATAAGGTGGAGGTATTTAATAACCTATTAGCTAAGGAAATAAATACTCGATCTTACGCTTACTATTTTGACACAAATTCTTATTTAAGCTTTGACATGTTTTCCGACATCACAGGTAGAATTAATAACAGTGCAATTAAACATATTTATAGAAAAATTATGGAAAATATTAAGATTGACATAGACTATTATCATAATTCCACAATTAATTATACAACTCAGATGAATTCAAATGTAAATAATGAAAGCACTGATTTTTTTTCGTGACTGATGCTAATTATACACTAATTTACCCGAATGTTACTCGTTCCCATACCGAATGTCAAGATAAATTAGTAACGAATAAATATATTAAAATAATGCATCAGAATATTGCTGGGTTGATAAATAAATCAAATAATCTTACTGTTTGTTTGACTGAGCTATCCGAAAAACAAATTAATGTAGATGTATTATGTATCACAGAGCATTTTATTATGGAAGGTTTCGAAAATCAATTATATATACCGAATTATCATTTGGCTTCTTGTTATTGTAGAAAGCAGCAAAAGAGAGGAGGGGCCTGTATTTTAGTTAAAAATGGTATACAATCTAAAGATTTATCTAAAATATCGAATTTGTCAACCCCGGGCATATTTGAATGCTGTGCCATAGAATTGACTGAGTATAAGATAATTGTAATCTGTATCTATAGAGTGCCGAATGCAAATAATTTTGACTATTGCATGGATAAATTAGAAATAATGTTGCGAAAAATATCACGAAAGTGCTACAAGAATATTATATTATGTGGTGATTTTAACATAGATGTCATTAAACAGACTAGTCACTCTGTCGCATTTGAATGTCTATTAAATAGCTATAATTTGAAGTTAGCATTAAAACAGCCCACACGCATGGCTAGTCTAACATGTATAGATAATTTCGCCCATAATTTTGATAAAACATGTAAGACCGATGTCATGGAGTTTGCCTTATCCGACCACACAGCACAGCTGCTTCACTGCCCCGTACAAACATTATACACTATAAGCTACTGGTATAAGACAAGAAGAGATTACAATACTGACAATTTAGTTAAATTTAAAAATTATATAAGCAGCCTATCGTTTTCGGAAATCTATGAGACTAATGATCCTGATATAGCTTATGACAAATTCATTGACATATTTCAATTGATATACAATCTATGTTTTCCAAAAAAACGATTTAAAATCGATATAATAAAAAAACAAAAATGGCTGTCCAAAGGAATAAAATTGTGTAGTAGAAAGAAAAGGAAACTTTTATGGCAACTTAGATCAAACCCGAATACTCATAATAAAACTTCTTTCAACAATTATTCCAAACTGTTTAGAAAGGTTATACACTTAACACAAAAGGCCCAAAACAATTATTTTATTAAAACATCAAAAAATAAATCTAAAAGTACCTGGCAAATTATTAATCGTGCTAAACATAATATACCTAAACATAACATACATAAAATTAAAGTAGAAAATCACTTATTAACATGTCCCCAAAAAATTTCTGAGGCATTTAATAACTATTTCATTGATAAAGTCCAACCTCAAATGCATGCTTCTAGTAAACCCAAACATCTAAAATTTGAGAGGAACACGAAATCCATGTTCATGGCACCCAGCGCTCCACTAGACATACATACAATTATAATGTCATTAAACAATACAGACAGCGTAGGTTATGATGAAATCTCCACTAAAGTAATAAAATTTGTATCAGAAGACATATGCACTCATTTGAGTCATATCATAAATTTAAGTATAAGCGCGGGTGTCTATCCATCAGCATTGAAAACTTCTATAATAAAGCCTCTCTTTAAGAAAGAAAATAGAGATCGGATGGAAAACTACCGACCTATTGCGCTCATTCCAGTCATGTCCAAAATATTTGAGAAGTATATATACAAGGAACTGTCAGAATTTATAAAAAAAAGTAATATTTTATGTGACGAACAAAAAGGTTTTCGACAAAATAAGACAACTAATATGGCTATATATGACTTTTTATATAATGTTATGATCAATATTGACAAACGAAACCCAGTCTGCGGCATATTCTGTGACATGACCCAGGCATTTGACTACGTACATTATCCTACACTACTAAAAAAGTTGGAAGCTTATGGCTTAAGAGGAAATGTACTCAATCTAATTGAATCGTATTTAAGACATAGAAAACAAATTACTGAAATTAGACGTATCAATATCTTAAAGAAGAAAGAAGAGATATATCGATCCTCACGACGTGAAGTAGAATATGGAGTACCGCAAGGAAGCGTATTGGGCCCATATCTATTTTTACTATACATTAATGACTTGCCTAAATGCATAGAAAAACCAATGACACTATTCGCAGATGACAGCACCGTGATAATACCTTGTAAAACTTTAGATACATATGAGATTGACATTAATAATTCCCTAAAGTCAGTTATACAATGGTTGCAGGATAACAATTTAAAAATAAACCTAAAGAAAACGAAAGCTATACATTTTACCCAAAGATTACCTAACATGAATCTTAAAATAGAATATTGTAATGAAAACATAGAAGATGTAAAATTGACAAAATTTCTTGGCCTTCAGATTGATAAAAACCTAAACTGGAAAGCGCATATCGAAACTTTATGTAAAAAACTTAGCACATCCGCATACGCACTACACACACTTTCATCCACATTATATACGGATGGTCTACTAACAGCATACTACGGTATAGTAGAAACCCATCTACGATATGGGCTAATATTTTGGGGTAACTCGACGGAAAAAGAAACAGCATTCAAGTCCCAAAAAAGATGTTTACGAGCCATATTTAGACTTGAGAAAACGGATAGCTGCGTGCCCTTTTTTAAAAATTACAAAATATTAACTTTACCGTGCTTGTACATATTAGAAGTAGCTGTGTTTGTTAAATCGAACCCGCATTACTATAAATGTCTAGCTGACGCATTTCCACGCAACAGACGTGACAATAGTCAACTTTGTCAGCAACCCGCTAGGACGGCCCTAATGCGTAATAGCATTTACTGCATGGCACCGGTCATATATAACAAATTGCCGAGAAGTTGGAAAGAATTACCTAAATCAACTTTTAAAAATAAACTTCGTGAATTTTTGACAGCCAAAGCCTATTATAAGGTGACTGAGTTCCTTAATGAAAAAGAATTTGACTTGCATAATTAGACTATTTGGAGATTGAATTATTTTGTTTGACTTTGACTAGGTATATTGTAACTTGACATAATTATATTAATCGTTGTGACATTTTTTATATATTTTTTTTTTTTTTTATATTTTGACATTTTTTATTTTTTTATTATTGTAATTTTGTACCATTTTGCACGTCACGTTGTGACAAACATGTCTGCACTTTATCTACAATATATTGTCATCCTGTATGCACTTTTTATGTATGTACATACACATGTTTAAGCAAATAAAAATGAATTTGAATTTGAATTTGAATTTGAATTTGGACAATTTTAATGCAAATGTACTAGAATTTCATCCACAATTTCAGAGAAGAGATCAATTATTTTTCATCACACTTGCACGTAAACAGTATCTAAACATACAGGTTAACTTGGCCGTAATGCCCCATATAAAACCCTCGAGCTTTCTTTTTGTCATGAAACCCAAGGTCGGTACGTATTTTTTTTAATTTATAGCACAGCACACAGGTCATGCAAGTTCAAGCAAGGAGTTTACACGCAATTGAAAAATTGTCTTAAAATGTTATCTAAACAGGAATTTCATTGCAATCTCGCTACATTATACTTAAATACTCAACTAATGTTCTTAATAATCGACGTTAATAGTTTTTTGTATCAAAACGTCGAAATTATTTTTATTTTTTACACTCCGTCATGGCTGTATACCTACGTAAGTATTTGCCCTTAAGGTTTCTGAACGAAATATTTGTATAATCTGTGGTGTGGGCAAAAAGACGCCATCAGCTTAAAAAAATCACTTATTTCGTAAGTTTCGTAATAATAATAAATAAATAATAGTAAATAATAGTGGTCAGTGGCCCTGACTGCTATGCGAAAGATCGTGGGTTCGATTCCCACCTAGGACAAATGTTTGTGTGATGAGCACGATCATTTGTTCTTTGTCTGGGTGTAATTTATCTATAATATGTATGTATTTAGAAATATATATGTATGTTTATCGGTTGTCTAGTACTCATACCACAAGCTCTGCTTAGTTTGGGACTAGATGGTGTTGTGTGAAAGTTGTGGAATATTATTATTATTATATTAATAGTAGTGCTGACTTGTGTATTAAAGCTATAATTCATAAGTATTTACCTTTTGTATTTGAAGACAAGTAAAAAAGTTATAAAAATGTCGTCGTCGTCGTCGTCCGATGAGTGTGATTTAAATGCAACACCGCCAGATATTATCCATGCAGCAAAAACAATTAAGTAATGAAAATCTTTTACTAATTGTACAGTGACTATAAATTTTAATAAATAAGTTTTTTTCTGCCCTATATTTTTATTTATTTACTCGCAAATGTGATGAAAAACATTGTATGTTTCACGGGCGGTACGGGAATTACGAACCTCGACTCAGAAAGCCCTCAGTCTCCAACTTCGGGCTTCTACTAGAGCCTCGATCGTAATTCCTTAATACACAATGTACTGTAAGCGTCAATCTATACTAATATTATAAAGCGTAAAAATTTGTTTGTTTTAACGCGCTAATCTATATACATTTTACCCGACTGCAAAAAAGGAGGTTTACGTTTTTATCGTTATAATGGCCACGGGAGCAAAGCATGACTGCTGCAGTAGCCTAATAAGCGTCAAAAGCCTAATGGCTACTAATGTTAGTTCGAACCTCATCCATTACACTTGTCGTGAAACCACTCTAGACAAAAGCATATTTAGCTTAATCTAAGCGATTAACAAGATTTGCTAGTAATGTGTATTCCATCCAAATTGCTAGTTACCTTTAAAAAATTTAGGTATAGTTGTTTTCGCAAAATCGTTCAAAAGTATGAGTGGTTACCTTATAAGCGTTCTGCTCCCCATGCGGGTCTGACAAGTCTACCATTTGTTTCCATACTTCATACCAGCCGTGATGCTGGGCGTATTGGTATGTCTCGGCAATGCATTGTTTCACATCCAACCACCTGGAATTTAAATAAGAATAAAACTAGTAACATTGTAAACTTGAAATAAAAAAATACTACATGACCACATACTTTACAGGTCACCTATTTTGACATAACCATTGAAAATATTATAGGTATAGGTAGTAGTGTATATTTGGGGTCAGAGATCCAGGAACCCCAATTCCACACTTGTGTCACATAAACAATCAGTCAATTGATCAATATTTTGAATTATTTTGTGAACTAGACAATCAGTCAATCACAATTTCTATCATTCATTACATCAACATTTAAATATTATTTCATACTTTCTTTTTTTTTATTTAGAATAGGTTCGCGTTTGACCACCATCTCACCTAATGGTAAGTGATGATGTGGTCGAAGATGGAGCACGCTTACCTAAAAGTAACCTGTTCACTCTGAACTATTCTATTTTCTATTCTAATTGATTATTTTTATATTCATTAAACTCAGTCTTTTACATGTGTGTTTGGTTTCGAGTATCTGATATTATTTTACTTAGCAAAAATTAGATACTTGATCTGATCAATGCAACTATGATCTCACTAATGGACGAGCATTGTTGCTACGTGATATTTATACCACAATGTTTGCTTTGATGACTAGCAGATATTTTTCAAATGAACATTATTTGGTGAAATATGTTAAAATAATGAAAATATACTTAGTCTTAGAGGTGATTTAATTTTACAGCTTCTGTAATGAAACTACGTTATTGCAATGAATAAGCAAGTATTTATTAGTTCATATAATTACAAATAAAATAAATAAAATAATTACAATTAATTAAACAAAATAATTAGGAATTAACAGATGCAGTAGGTGATCCAGGTGCTTCTAGGTGATCCGTTTTTTCTTTTACAAGGATTGATAAAAAGTATTGTTTAAATACGGTAGCATGTCTTTGACACGTAAGTAGATGTTATCAGTGTCAATGCTCTTCACAATATGCTGAACACATATTTCGGCACTGCACTGGCACATAGAATTACTTTCAAATTGGTTTGCATCGTAAATTTCGATCCGTATAACTTTTGTGCCACCGGTCGAAACCGATTTGTAAAAACTTATCAACTCCTCATTATTATTTGTATTTGTATTTGAAGCAAATGAGTTTCGTTGTTGTTCTTCCTCATCCAAATAATTTACGATTTTATCAATCACATCATGTTCTATCATTAACGGAGGTGAAGTCGGTGAATAAACCCAACTCGGTATCTGAAACAGAATACATAATTTTTTATTTTCTTTGCACTTCATGAATAAAGTTTAACAAATCGTTCAAACAATAGTACCTATTATCAAATAATATATATTTCCACACAGGGCTGTATATAGTATAATCAGACCTCTCACTGTACGGAAAATGTATAGCTTGATATGTAGCCGCGTGTACCTAATTGCTGGCTTCTAACTTGGCTAGAAATCGGAACCCAAGCCCTTTGACAAATAGCACCACTTATCAACCACTCTACCAACGTAACCATTCTCGTGGTTTGTTTAACCTTTTGACCGCCACGTCAAAAAAGGAAAAGCGTGCCCTCGGCGCCAAGCTCCGAAAAACCTACAAAATAGTAGTGAGGTCGAAATTATATCGATAAAGCTCATGAAAAACTGATAATATTTTATAATTTAGGTTTTAATTTCAATAAAGATATATACCATCCTTGTGTTGAGTTTCATTTCAAACCGCTTTGTCCTTTATGACATAAATGTAATAATCTGTGTCACAGTTACGGCCTTTATTATTATTTAAATCCATAAATAGAGTCAACAATCGATAAAACCAAGTCAACACCATCACAGCACTATTGTCCATCATGACGTAGTTTATGTCACGCTATGACGACAGTGGCGCAGCTGGCACGGAATTCTGGAAATTGCTCGCTTCTGCTCTAGAGGTGCGACACCGATACTTATCAATAATATCGAAATATTTCATTCTTATTGTCTTGTACTAATTATTAGATCATCAACAAACAATGACTCATCGACTTCATATTTTCCATACAAGTTAATATTTAACAATAGAAGTATGTGTTTTTCCTCGCAAGTGTGTTGAAAAACGTCGTATGAAACGCGTGTGAAATAATCAACATGGCACACATGTATCATATTGTACTATAGTCAGGCGTAGTGTTGCCCAAACAGACTCTGTTACATTGTTCTGAGATCTCAACTACCGTTTAATAAATAGCAATAGGATAATCGCTAATTGCAAGACTCTTGCGAGACTCTCGTTGGGGCAACACTAGTCAGGCGCGGTCCTAAGGGGGGGCGTCACAGGGGACATGACCCCCCTAAAATCGTACACCCCAAATAGAAAGTCTTCTAAATTTTTTCATAATAAACGTTCTAAATATGATCACCCGAATTGCCAATAAAAATAGAACTGACTTACATTTGTTTTATAATGTGTGCAATAAAGTTTGTATTGTGCAATAAAGAAAACTCATTTAATCGACATATTTTACTGTTAGTGACCCTACGCGAAACGTGTACCGTAAACAAGAGCGACCCGAAAAAAAAAATTACCATTTTTTAAAAAATTGTGGAGGCAGTTTTAGACGACGTAGAGCCATGCATACTACCTAATGTTTATGCAAAAATAATAACGTTCTTTTAAGAAGCCAAGGGTAGCCATGCCAAGGATATAAAATTTGACACTCAAAATAATTAAGGACTTTTGTCTCTAAAGTATGTTTATAATAAATAATTGACATGTATATGATTTCGCGTTATTTTCTAACGTAATAACTAATAAATAACGTGATAAGCATAAAATTATTAAACTTACCGCAAAATCTTCGTCTTCTAGAACTCCCGCACTGTCTTCCATGATAAACGTGTCATTATTGACTCCTTGCAGTATATCTAATAAGTCTTCACTACTCATATTACAGTTCTCCATTATTAATAATATTTAATAACAGTAAATAAACTACTCTATTTCAAAAAATTCCGCGTTTGACGTCATGGGATTGTCAAACATAGACGACTGTGGCGTCCCCGGAACAGACAATACAACAGTGTGATAGAGATGGGCATTTCAGTCAGTACAATTAATCGATAATCTACTAACACTCGACTTTTAAAGAGCGTATAGTTCAGTATTATAACATTTTCTTGATTTCTCAAACACAAAAGTTCAATATCAAATGTTTTATTTATTTATTAGTGCAGAATTCAGAGTAAAATAAATATAACGTAAGTTGCCGTCGAGGTCGATATTTTTGTTTTATTGACTACTATCTACATCACTACGTGTCCTGATATGGTGACTATGGCGCCGAGGGCACTAAGTTTTTCGAACTTTATAACTGGTTTTCTTTTTTGTCATCCTATGTTCCTATACATGAAACCTGACGAAAGCAGTTCACTACAAATAAATAAAGAAGAGATAAGGTATATAATTAACAAGGGAAATGAACAAAACAATGCTGTTTTATGATATTTATTTACGTTTAAAATTCTGTCACCCAGTCACGACCGTGGCGTGCTGGGCACGTTTTAGCTTGTCGTCTATACACGACTGTGGCGGTCAAAAGGTTAAACTAAAACCTTAATAATAACTTAATTTAAAAAATAAAAAAGCTACCCTATATCTCATAAAAGGTCTACATAATATTTTAAATTCGTGTGATGGAGGAGTGATGGAATTGAGCGTAAAATACATTATAATTATTTATTGCAAGCATTCCACTATTCAAGTCAATAATCTAATGCTTGGCTCTGTCATTAAATCAAGTTAAACTTTGCAATAAAATCAAATATAAAATAAATAATTAAATTAATACTCACCGACATAATTATTACACGTTGATTACTGGCGCTTGATGGTAGGAAACTAAATAATATTTGAATTTTCAAGATAATTTATCCTTTTTATAGGATTCTAATAAATAATTTTGAATGACTATAAAGTTCAAAATTGCTGTGAAAATATTAGTATACACATGTCAGTGTACTTTATATATTCGAGACAATACGATGCTCTACAGTTTCAGATTACAATTGAATGCATTCCATAATATAAAGCCACTGGTAAATAGACAGCGGTGCGGTGCGATAGAGTCGCTGTGACGTTTAAACGTTAGGGAGTGCCTGGATAGATACGATACACTAGTTTAACTTCATAGAAATTGGCCTAAACAACGCTATTATTATTCTGTGTCCACATCATGTATGACCGCGTTCATACAGATTTGAACAATACAAAACGTCACCGCAACGCTACCACACTGCATCGCTATCTGTGAACTGGTGACTTAAAAGTCAATACACAGAAAGTGGCATCACCCAGAGCGCAACCTAAGGCCCCCTGTTAACGAGAAAATTTCTACCCGGGCCGGCGCCGCACGGTGGGCTGAAAATCGGCTTTCATAGACTTAGGCATTTTATTTTGCAAGTGCGAGTTTTTTTGCCGGATATCACTTCTATTAGTTATAACAATATACAAAAATGACACCAGAATTGATTCTGCACAGAAACGAAGGAATTATAATTTTTTTACGAAAATTTTGTATGGAGCTAGTATGAAAAATCGAAATATCTCTAAAACGGCAGCGATAACCGTAATATCCTTATAGGGGGTTATAGTACTAATTATTTATGATTTTTTGACATACGTTACATAATGGTTGTAGATGCCTTTTTTTTTTTTAAAATCGTCAAAATATTTTTATTTATTTTTACATATTTAAACGTTCCTTTTAGTGTTTAAGTTGAAGAATTCAGAGCTTTAACAACTCTTATCATAAAATAGCATCACCCCTATAGACCTGAAGGACTAGACAGAGGTGTGTAGTGTCTTGTTGATCTTGTAAGATTTCCAACAATACCAAATAGTTGAATATCAGTGTCAAAGTGCCCATGCTGTCGCTTCTTTTTGAAAGATAGGGGAATGAAATTGTTAATTGATCATACCCTAAAAGTATGATTACAACATAACCGGACACATAATAATAATAATATCCTTATAGGGGATTATAGTACTAACATTATTTATTTTAACATATGAAACTGTTCAAAACGATCCATGAACTGTGTCAAAGTTAAGAACATCGTTAGGAAGCATGCTTTTTCCCCAAATATTAAGAATATGTGAAAAAAAAAAGACTGTATATAAACTTTTTATTGATAGGTAATTTAAATAAAACAGAAGTAACAAAAATAATATCTAATAAATTCAATTATACAAAATACATATTTGAAACTATAATTTATGAAATTATTAACTAAACATATTGGTACAATAAACTAACATAAATAACAAAAGAACATAAAGAAAAATAATTAAATTTTACAAATTTTCTTTACAACTTTCGTTGTCGGACTCCAATTCCGAGTCAGAATCCAGATCGGATATACCTACAAACTCGAACTCAGTTTCCGGAAACTGTATTAGGTCGAGAGTTTCAGCAAAAAAGGTTGTCTTCCTTTTGGCATCTAACTTCGGCCTTTGTGCACTTAGAAAAGGATCCGAAGAAACAACAAGCATATTTAGGATATCTTGATTAGAATCTTGCCTGCTTCTTTTCCGCGAATGATGTTCCCGGAACCTCCTAAAATCTTTGTTTCGAGACTCTGAGGCTTCTTCCGAGAGAGTGCCAATCGGGACAATATCATTTTTTTCGATTATGTCAGCTCCGTGTATTAATAGTTTATGTACGGTTGATGACATGTAGTACCAGTCGTATAATTCCACGTACTTTTCTGCTGTTTTGCGAGCAAAATCTTTAAATTTGATGACATCGATCTTCTCACCAGATGTTATTGCTTGCAAAATAACAGCAAATCTTTTTATCAGGTTTTGATCCAACCCAGTAATAGCTGCAGTTTTATTGGGAAACTCGAAAAACTTCCTTGCGGTATTCCCGTCATTGGTAGTTCCCGAGCCTTGTTTTACTATATCAATTAACAGATTGAGCTCCTCTTTAAATTTATTTTGAATGTTTTTTTTTCTGTTTTGTAACATATCTTTATGCTCATTACTTCTTGCTGCCCACTGTTTGAAGTCAAGTCTGTACGCAATGTGTAACAGACATTCCATGCAATTTATACGGGCATGTAGGGATGATAGGCCAAATTCATATATGTCAGAACACACAGTTTTTGATGTTACAGCATCTAAGTGGTTCATTTCTGTTGGTTTTGCTAAGCACAGGTAGCATGATGCATTTGATCTAGCTTCAGAAAGGTACGTGCAGACTTTTGCGTCGATCATTGTCATCATTAGTTTATGAGTCACCCTGTTACTATTAATGCACTCTGTGGGGTTAAGGGCCTCAATTTCCTCATCCATTTTTCTTTTGTTATCAATGACAACTGCATGGCTTTCTTTTACAAAAGTGAACTGAACCGGACGACAATAAAAAGTTGAGCATGGTTTCGGGTTTGTCCATATAGTATTATCTCCATCTGTCAGTTTCAGTGGCACCAAGGAGGTCATGAAAATGCTTGAATCATCATGCTCGCCGTCCATTTTCTGCTTGTATCGGCTTTGATTGGAAGCACCATCAAATCCCCACTTCGATATCAGCTTTAACTGCTTATTTTCCACATTATCAGAAAGACTTTGAAGAATCCGCTTCACCGTGATGTCAAGTAAAGCTTGAAGTGTAATTCTAGCTGATGAATCCGTAACTGATACTGATTGATTAGGAGGGTAGCATGCAAGCTTAGTTTGTTGCAGTTTATAGTAGGATGGGTAAATATCCTTAGCACCTTCCCGAATGGCAGTCTCTCGCAACGTAATATATTGCCACTTTGAAAGCTTAAGTGAAAGAAGCAATCCAAGTGCTTTCTCTGGTGTAAATATTACTGTTTTCTTAATGCTTTCCTTGATTTTAACGGCAGCTTCTGGATTTTTGATCATATAATTGATTACAGATGCGATATCTTCATAACCTTCTTCTTTTAAACGTGCTGCAGCTGCATATGCCAATTCACAGGAATCCTCGCCTATGTGCTCACTAGATCTTCTCTTTTTCTGTTTGCTTCCCAGATCTTTGAATGGTTTTCGGGACCTTTTTGTCATTGTTCCAACAGTCGATGATGTCGAAGGTTCTGGAGAGACTGAGCGTGCTCTTGGTATCTCATCAACAGTTGGTTCTTGATTTATTAAAGTTTGCACGCAACTCGGCCAATCAATATTTGCTTGCAACCACTCTCCGTACGTATTTCTAAACTTATCAAAGAATCGTTTAGATTTCTGCCACCTGTTTAAAGCAGCTCGCGTGAATCTCCGGCAAAATTCTTTGAGAGTTACTTGATCTTCGGCAGAAAGGCAATCGCCTATGCGGGACACAATTGCACTAAACAATACTTCATGATTAAATGAAGGACACTCACTTTTTAGAAGAACAAACAAATCTAAGTTGGTGATTAAACTTTCCATTCTAAGATTTTGTAGTCGCAAAGCAAATAGTTTTAGTGTTAGCAGTTACACGGTTGTGAACAATCTAAATTATGGAACAAAATTATAGCCCTTTTATTGTATAAAGTCAATAATTAGTTAACTACCCTCATTAAAGTTATAAAAGATATGATAATAAAAATTTATAATCGTCAAAAACATTTCGTAGAACTCATAGTAGAACTAATCAACATTAGCAAATCACATTAGCTCACTAATTATAAAAAGGTGAATGCAGTTCTTAGTTGGTATTGTTACGAGATATTTCAAATCATTTAATCACTTAATAGGCTCATTAGAATCAGAAGACTACAACCATCATTCTAATTACTTAATTACTTGTCATCAGACTCATTAGATGACTACACAATATGTTATTTTGTATTTTGAACGTATGCAAGGTTTTAAAATTCCTTTTGTGTCGATATTATTATGTGTCCGGTTATGTTGTAATCATACTTTTAGGGTATGATCAATTAACAATTTCATTCCCCTATCTTTCTAAAAGAAGCGACAGCATGGGCACTTTGACACTGATATTCAACTATTTGGTATTGTTGGAAATCTTACAAGATCAACAAGATACTACACACCTCTGTCTAGTCCTTCAGGTCTATAGGGGTGATGCTATTTTATGTTAAGAGTTGTTAAAGCTCTGAATTCTTCAACTTAAACACTAAAAGGAACGTTTAATATGTAAAAATAAATAAAAATATTTTGACGATTTTTAAAAAAAAAAAGGCATCTACAACCATTATGTAACGTATGTCAAAAAATCATAAATAATTAGTACTAAAACCTCCTATAAGGATATTACGGTTATCGCTGCCGTTTCAGAGATATTTCGATTTTTCATACTAGCTCCATACAAAATTTTCATAAAAAAATTATAATTCCTTCGTTTTTGTGCAGAATCAATTCTGGTGTCATTTTTGTATATTGTTATAACAAATAGAAGTGATATCCGGCACAAAAACTGGCACTTGCAAAATAAAATGCCTAAGTCTATGAAAGCCGTTTTTCAGCCCACCGTGCGCCGTGCCGGGTGGGTTAAGCTTCTTCACGAACCGGTGTCGTTAACAAACCTCTATAGTGTCCCATACCTAACTGACAACCGGACGTAGACACGGTTTTAAACCGTGCCTAGACCCAGCGGAAAGCCGTCTAGTTAACAAGGGGCCTTATAGACATATGAACCGGACGACCCACCAACTTAGCGAATTTACATAGGTCATCTTAGGTAAATCTTACATGATGAAGATAAGTTAAAATTGCATGATCTTGATGTTTATACTTTAGCAAGATATTTTTCTACAACGTAAACGATTACATATTTGGTGTTAGGGCTGATAAAGCATTTTAGTAACGCGTGTCCCTATTCCATATATGGGATATCGTGACGTGGATTTGCCACTATTTAAGAGTGCATCCTGCAGAATCTGGATCACATCAACACTTTAGCTAGGAGCAGTGACATCTTACAGTTATTACACTACCAAAGAACGTCAATCTTCTAAAATGTAAGTATCTACTCACCTTTCAATGTGCTTTGTGTTATCTGTTAAAGTTTCTTGTTAGTAACAAGAAAGAATTAAAATGGATAAGAAATGTAGTAAATTTGTTATCCACCTGTCACTATTCGATCATTCATGTATTATATTTATTCATTAACCTCTTCAATAATTCAGCTAAGTTAGCGAGTCTTTCATCTATAAAAATTAAAGGTGTTCACTGATTCATAATTTTTAATATTCATTCATTCAAGTAATAAATCCATGCACTTAGTGTCGTCTACATAATTAAAACCAATTTTATTGTTTTTATTTATTACAGGTCCAACAACACGGCTGACCATATTTTCCCTTCGGAGGACGAATCGGCAGATGCGGAGCATGCACCTGTGAAAACCAAGCCAAAGGAGAACAAAAAGCGCAAGCATTCGTCAGCGAGCAGCTCCCTCCCGTCTACGGGTAAGAAAACTAAACCAACCATTCAGCCAATCCCTCTTGTCACCAAGTCAACGGCTCGCGAGTTGTTTGGGGGCGACAGTGACGATGATGAAATTGATGTTGTTGCGGACAAAAAGACTCCCGCGATATACTCGTACATCACGAGGAGACTGGCGAACGGATTGTCACGACAAATTAATGCGCGAAAAAGAGGTGAGTTCTATATAGAACTCAAAGTATACAAATGTGATGAAATAGAGCGGGTTCAACCAGTAAATAGGTGGCGGCACTCAGTAATCACCATTAAAAACAAATGCGATGAGGATTCAGAGTCCTGGCATCACCTAAATGCTTACATAACAAGCGCCAGGAAGGAGTTAAAAAAATGTGCTCCTACTTTTATAAGCTCTTATCAATAGTCTTAACAATACTTTACATTATGAGATCTAAGCTGTACCCTCAGACCAAGTCTGAGGCTGTATACCACATATATATAATCACTAGCTTCCGCCCGCGACTTCGTTCGCGTGGAAGGGGTTTCCCGCTTAAATCCCGATCCCATAGGAATTTCGGGATAAAAACTATCCTATGTCCGTCGTAGGGTTTTAAACTATTCCCATGCCAAATTTAATTTAAATCGGTTCAGCGGTTTAGGCGTGATAAGGTAACACACAGACAGAGAGTTACTTTCACATTTATAATATTAGTATGGACTATATACTTAGAGAATGAGTTTATTTTAAGATAATATTTTGTAACCGCATTTAATCCGAATAACTAAACTATACAATAAAAATTTTGTTTTTTTTTCAGTTACACACCCCAGTGATGGGGCATCAACAAATTCTGATATTAATAATTATAAATGCCAAATTGATATCCCAGAAAATGAATACGATACTAATGTTTATGAGCCAAATTGTTTATCAAAGTATATTCATTGTGATAAATGCAAAATTAAGATCCCAGAACATAAATACAGATATCTTAATGGCGCGGTTTCCTAGAGAGCGGTAACTGACACCGATACGTCAAAAAGCGGTGCCGCCATTTGCATGACGGCCGTCTTGTCGGTGTCAGATGGTTTCGTGAACGTTTCATTGATAGCGATGAAGCAGACTGTTAAAACGGCCGTGGAACTTTCCACATGTCGTCACCGTAAAGACGGCCGCCTTTTTGCGTCCGTAATATTACGGCCGCTATATGACGGCACCGCTTTCCTAGGAAACCAAAGCTTAAGAGAACGAATATTCATAAATCGAATACCTTAATAAAGTCAGAGTTTGAAAATGTTGATATTGTAGCTACAGCATTTAAAAATAGAATGATGACTTACCGTTTAAACCCATCAATAGATGACGAGTACCTCATACTAGAGGCGTTCTTGGGTGATAAGCGAAAAGATGTTTTGAAAATCATTGAGTTATCATTACTGGAACATATGTGCATTAAAATTAACTTCGAACTGTTTGCTTACTTTTTACTACCACAATTAAGTGAGCAGCAGCTCAAGTAATTTAATACGAAATATGAAACTGTATACAGCAGTACTGACTTTAATTATTTATTCTCAAATATAATAGAAATATTTAAAAGAAAACTTACTGAATTTGAGCATTGTGAATCTGGATGGTCATTTGTCTGTATAAGTCATTTAGAAATAAATATAAATAAATATTCACCCATGCGGGGTGGTACTTATTTAGAGCTACCAAAAGTTATTAAAAACACAAAGAGTTGTTTGAATATACACAATAATGATGAATACTGTTTTTATGGAGTATTGCTGCAGCATTATTTCCAGCAAAAAATAATGTCTGTAGAACAAACTCCTATCCACACTTTAGTTCAATATTTAATATACAAGGAATTTCATTTCCACCTTTACCTAAAGATATCAAATTGTTTGAAAAGAATAATTGTGAGTTCAGTATTAATATTTATGGATTAGATGAACGTTGTACTGTAACTGGCCCTCTTTATGTAACGAATTGTAAGAAAGATAAACATATTAACTTACTGTATTTTGAAAAACAAAACAAAGGTCATTATTGCTTGATAAAAAATCTTTTGCGCTTAGTGCGACGACAAGTTACATGTAATAAAGGTCAAATACATTTATGTGAAACATGTTTGCAATTTTTTACTACTGAAAAAAGTATCATTCTCATAGTTGTTCCAACATCTTAACCATACTGCCTGATAAAAACAATACATTACAATTCAAAAATTATGAGCGAAAACAAAAAATTAACTTTGTGATTTATGCTGACTTTGAAAGTATACTATTAAATTATAAAGAAAAATATAATGATAAAAGTACGATAAAAAATAAACTACATCAACCGTCTTGTTTTGCATATTATGTATGTTGCTCACACGATAGGAGCTTGAACAAATTCGTAACATATAGAGGACCTGACTGTGTAAGTGTTTGTTAAGAGATTAATTAAAGAAGCTAAGTTAATTCACAAAATTTTAATGACTAAGAAACCCATGAGATCTATGACGAGAGAGCAAACTGATAATTATAACAAAGCAACTTCATGCCATATCTGTAATCATTTATTATTTGATGATAGGTAAAGTTTGTGATCATGATCATATTACATCCGAGTACAGAGGCGCGGCGCATTCACATTGCAAATTAATTTATAGAGTGTGTTCATTTATACCTGTTATCTTTCATAACTTATCTGGTTATGATTCTCATATATTTATAACATAATTATCGAAATATGATGGCGAGATAAAAATCATACCAAAAACAAAAGAAAAATATATAAGCATAACTAAAATAATCAAAACTGGTACAGGATGTAAACCTATACAGATTAAATTTATAGATTCATTTCAATTTCTTAGTTCAAGTATTGACACTTTGAGTAAAAGTTCAACGGAGAACGATTTTATTCATTTATCATCACATTTCCCAGATAAAAGCCAATTAAATTTACTGCGAAGCAGGTGTATATCCGTATGAGTACATTTGTTCATGGCGAACATATGATGAAACACAACTTCCAGCAAAGAATCATTTTTATAACACTTTACAAATGAAACATATAACAGATACTGAATATCAACATGCCCAAACTGTGTGGAAATGTTTTAAAATTAGTTCTCTTGGTGAATATACTGACTTGTATTTAAAGTGTGATGTACTATTATTATGTGACATATTTGAAAATTTTTGAAATATTTGTCTGCAGCACTACAAACTCGATCCAGCGTATTATGTGACTTCACCTGGATTGAGTTGGGACGCTATGCTCCTTTACACAGGTGTTCAGTTGGAATTGATTAATGATTTAGACATTTATAAAATGCTGGAAAACGGAATACGTGGAGGATTAGCTCAGTGCTCTCACCGATATGCTGAAGCCAATAACATTTACCTTATTTCGATAGTTCTAAACCATCAACTTATTTGATATATTTAGACTGTAATAATCTTCATGGATATGCTATGACTAAAAAATTTCCAATATCAGAGTTTAAATTTATGAAAAACAATGATATCAAAAATTTTAATTTGTTTGATGTTCCGGATAATGGCGAGTACGGTTACATTTTAGCAAGTAGATTTAGCATATCCAGATCAGTTACATAAGTAATTTACATAGCGACTTTCTTTTTGCTCCCGAGAAATTCATACCTATTGGAGGGAAAACACCAAAATTAATTGCAAATTTGTATGATAAATATAACTACGTTATTCACTATGTTCATTTAAAAGCATGTCTTAAAAATGGTCTAGTTTAAAAAAAAAAAACATAGAATCCTTTATTTTAAACAAGAATATTTTTTGAAAAAGTATATAGACTTAAATACTAGCTTACGACAAGCAGCTTAAACATCATTCAAAGAGATTTTTTTAAGCTTTTAAATAACTCAATATTTGGCAAAACTATTTTTGAAAATAAACGTAAGCAAGTGGAGGTTAAATTAGTCACTAAAAGGAGTGATGATTTGAATAAAACGAATAAAATAGTAGGTGCACAGAAATTAATCACAAAACCTAATTTAAAAAGTGTTTCTATCTTTAATGAAAACTTTATAGCCATACAACTGAGTCCTATGAAACTTGTTTTAGACAGACCGATATATATTGGATTTGCGGTGCTAGAATTCTCTAAGTGTCATCTATCTATACAATTATTATTATAATTTCATAAAGAATAAATATGGTGACAAAGCTAAATTATGCTACACTGATACTGATAGTTTGTTGTATTTAATACAGACCGAAGACTTTTATAAAGACATGTCTGATAATTTATCAGAATTTGATACAAGTAATTTTGGAACTAATAATCATTACTTTATTCCTAAGGTAAACGAAAAAATTCCTGGTTTATTTAAGGATGAGTTAGGAGGTGACCCAATTTTCGAATTTTCAGGCTTAAGAGCAAAGCTATATTGCATTAAATCATTAAATACACAAATAAACAAGGCTAAAGGCATATCAAAGCCTGTAACAAGACGTTTAAAATCATCAAATTATAAAGATGTTTTATTTAAAAATTTAACATTAAAGCGTAAGATGAATATGATAAACTCAATGAAGCATGTGCTGTTCTCGCAAGAAGTAAATAAAGTAGTTTTAAACAGGATAGACCATAAAAGGCATGTTCTGGGAAATCAAATAGATACTGTACCTTGGGGACATTGTGATTACATTTATTAATCCAGTATTTTTATACATTAATTGTAAACTTATTATATGATAAATTTAAATATGAGAATTGTCAATAATTATAATTATAAATAGAATAAATTATTATGTTGTTATTTAATACATACATATTTACTTGTACTCTATAATTTGTTATTTTATTTGTAACCCTTGATCTTACCCATTACCTGTATAGATATTATATACGTATATACTACAATTTTATTTATTTGTCAACTTATTCGACGAAACCTAAAAGAACTATGATCTGATTATTGGAGGTTTATAATTACTTACCGTTCTTGATCATTGATAAGCATTATATATACTAGAATATATTATTTTTCTGACAGGTACAAACATGAAGTGGGTCAAGCAACCAGTGTCATTAGAAGTTAAAAATATTGATGTAACGGAAAATAAGTTACATGCAAAGCATAGTTTTCTTTTCCCAAATAATATAAGATGTATAATATGTGGCCCTTCGAATTGTGGGAAAACGAACGTCATGATAGTTTGTTAATTCATGAAAATGGTTTAAAGTTTAAAAATGTTTACCTGTATTCCAAGACTAGCTTTCGGCCAAAATATATTTTTCTAAAACAAATTTTAGAAAGAGTGCCAGAAGTAATACTTTTTATATTTAATTCTGATGACGAAGTCATTCATCCTAACGATGCATTACCGAATTCTGTTATTATTTTTGATGATGTGGTTTGTGAAAAGCAAATTAATATACGAAATTATTTTACAATAGGCAGACACAGAGGTATAGATTGTTTTTATTTATCTCAAACGTATTCAAAAATACCAAAGCATTTATTACGTGACAATGTTAACTTTTTGATGATTTTCAAGCAAGATGAAGTTAACATGAAACATATATACAATGAACATGTTAGTTCTGATATGGAGTGCTCGAAGTTCAAAGATCTGTGTTCTAAAATCTCGATACATCCTTATGATTTTTTGACAATTAATAAAGATTGTGAATTAAACAAAGGCCAGATATAGACACTCATTTGACAAATTTATTTATTGTGATTAATGGTTATATAAATTATGAGTGCAAAAAAATATATATCATTGGAGCATAAATATTTCTCATTATAAGTCGTATAATGGACCACAACATTACAGATCAATTAATAAAGTCTGCGGACGCTATAAAGAAAAAAGTGAAACAAATGAAAGATTATGAGTTCAACACCGACACTCATTTGAAGTATTTTTTTAAGCCTCTCGCAGACCCTCTTAATGCAATCGTAGATAACAAGCAAGTTTCTACAATTAAAAATGAAGATACTTATGATGACCAAATTAAACACACTGATATAGGTTCAAAAATATTTTTATGTGATAAATATCATGATATGTACAAACATGAATCATCTAATGAGTCAAGCTCAGTAGAAAAATTTTATTCGGAAGATGAAGAAGATAATTAATCAGAAAAAGACAATAACGCGTCGTTGAAAAAAGAATTGGTATTTTACTCAAAGGTCACATTACTCCGTAATAAATACACACCATCATACATACTAAATGAAAATTTTATCTCTTAGTACAGTCTCATAGACCACACTATTATTTCATTTTTTGAATGTAATGAATGATGGTTGAAATTTGGGTGTTTCTGGATCTCTGAATTGATTGATTGATAGATAGCCTATTTTCAAGTGTATAATTGCGGGTTCCTGGATCAAGATTGACTTTAATGAATATAAAAATAATCAATTAGAATAGAAAGTATGAAAATAATATTTGAATGTTGATGTAATGAATGATAGACATTGTGATTGACTGATTGTCTAGTTCAAAAAATATTGATCGATTGACTGATTGTCTAGTTCACAAAAATATTGATTGATTGACTGATTGTTTACTTGACACAAGTGTGGAATTGGGGTTCCTGGATCTCTGATCCAGGAGCCCCAATTATACACTACTATAGGTGTACGAAACACTTTCGGACATTACGATATTCTAAAAAAATGTTTAGCTGTGTAAAAAAAATATATTAAACAAGCTGCGAATCTCTCTAGAGAATAATTACAATATTAAAATGTACCTGTCTTCAATAGGGTAGTTTCCTAAAATATTTTATTTAGTCCGTCACGTAGTTTAACAAAAAACATTGGACACAATTTTTTTATTTTTTCACGTAATTGAAAAATTAAGACGATACAGTGAGTGGTAATTTCGCGTGACGTCACACTCGGGTATAATACTTAGCACTGTGTGACATCAACAGCCCCCACTCCTGTACTTTGAAGCTTTCCATCTTTGTGAATTTTTCTTAACTTGAAAAGGCAAAAAATACGTGACCAATATTTTTTGAAAATCTACCTAATGGACCAAATAAAATAATTATTTTGTAACACAGGAAACTACCCTATTTGCATTACAAAGAAAATTTATTTGTTTTAATAGGTTTTTTTTGGCTTTGAGTGCAGTCAGTCACGAAAGTCAGACTGCCCATCTTACAAAAGGGTAGTGTGTTTATTACTCAGTAACTGTTAAAGTAACATAGAAGGCGAAACATATGAACATGCATTTATAATTTTATACACATAACACTGATGTATATTGCAATATGAAATACGTACAAGACTCCCTTAATGCGGCTTCCGGGATGAAAGGAAACATTTTTAGAGAATAAAGTAATACAGTAACAGTTTTCAAGCAATATTTTTAAGTACTATACCCTGTTTTTTAATCTCGGAGACAAAGTTGACATTACGACGATTGCCAGTTTTTTGCAAATCTTAAATAGTGATGTGCCACTATCGAAACTTAACGTTGATAAAATCAAGTATCGGTTTTTTTATAATACGTTATCCTGAAATAATGTGTAGATGCTAATTTAAGACTAGAAATACAAAATTAATATGTAAGATGTCTATATACCTGTAGTTAATTATGTTATTAAAATCATAATTAATTACAGGTATTCGTTAATCAGATTCAAATAATGACTCCATTTCTTAGAAATATTCTGAATCATCAGAATCACCACCTATTTCTATGGTATACATATCAGTAAAGTTGATGATATCACATAAAAACACACAATAACCGATTTACTGCAAGCAGGCGGAGCAAATGGGATGACTCACGCCTGCTAGTCACTTTTTAAAATATAAATGTGCTTGTTTCTTTTCTTTCAGTTGAGCAGTCAGGATTTTTAATAAATTACTTTTTATTAAAAGATTTCACAGATTATTTAATTCTTGCTAGGAATTGTGGTCTTGAAGTCTATTTAGAAGTTTATTTGGATCAACTGCACAAATAGAGCCTTCTAGTGTCCTTACTCTGCTCAATACAATATAAGTAGACCTTTTGTAAATAAATTAGAAGTTAAATACATCCCAGGTAAGGTCGTCCCGTGCAGTTAATATTGGTGTCGGGCCGGGTCAATGAGACACTATTTCCTACAATTTCATAGAATTAAGCTTCCACCGATGTCATTGTCGGTATCGGTGCCGGGTCGGGCCGGCCAATGAAGAAACGCCCAATGTATTGTTACTGCCCAGCACAATATAAGCGGCAGCATCGTCACAGGGTCAGGGACAAGCCAATAAAATCATTACCACCTCCACCAAGTGAAGGTTCACCAACTTTAGCTGGCCTATAAAGTTATCAAATACCAATATTATTATAAGTCAAGGAAGAAGGAATAATTCCAACTTTATCCTTTCTTTAGTGTTACGGTTTTTCAGTCTTTTTATATGATATTTAATTTCTATTTAGTTTTATACAAGTAAATCACATATTTATAATGTATGTTTTTATAGCTTAGTTAGAGGGGTCAACAAGATTGCTAGTAATGTGAATTATACCCACATTGAGTTTTTTTTTTTATAATAAAAGAGCTATTCAACGATATCCCACTTGATATAGTTTGCCGATTTTTTATAATTAACTGTCATTTCTCTAGTCACACTCGCTTAATTAAGACGAATTGATTAACGTGAGAATTATTCAAATCGGCCCACGCGTTTGGCCTGTACATCACCACATAGGTACAAACATACTTACATACATACACAGACTGTGAAACACATTACCCTTCTTTGCGTCGTGCAGTCGGGTAAGTAAAAAGTTACGATTCAACAAACCGGTATCGTAGGTACAACACTACGCAAAAGAGCGGGCAACATTATTTCTAAACTTGACATTTGCATGCGTCAATTCTGTCTCTGAGATTAAAAAACAGGGTATATTTCTAAGTGGCTTCATTAAATTAATATTTTAAACAATAATTCTGATTCAAAATTTAAAAATTAAATGTAAAGGCATCAGCCCTTACAGTAGACAAAGCCAGTTAGAAAACAAAATATGTAATGGTAAATCAAAATATCCAGGTAAAATTATAAATAATGTTGATATTGGAAATTGCTTGCTTTGGACATGTTTACTTATTAATAATTTATTGATAACAGATTAACATATAATTTTATTCGTACAGAAGCTATATAAATGATAGCGTGTCTGCTAATACCGTATCAATTGTACAACTTACCATGGACTGGTGAAGAAGTGATGAAGCGCTTCGTAAATCGGTATCTCTTCGCCCTCGCTGTCGGTGATTGTACCGTGGAAGTACAAGTAGCTACACCACAGCCCAATGTACAGGCAAGCACAGACCGATAGTATGATCACACGCCTAGGAAAAAAAGATAAAATAATTAATCAACTTCATTAATTACTTTTATTTAGAATTTAGATAGATAGATAGAATATACTTTAAAATACACCAATAATTGAATCACACTTATATAACAATATTGTAAAAAAATATTTATATTTTTATTTATGTGTTAGCCAACTGTTTCGTTGGTCGAGTTGTCGCAAGGGCGACGGAATTTCTCAGTAATACTCAACACACAGGAACTCCAGGCGTTTGAATGTTGGCGGTGTGATACCTCCGTTCCTCTCCCGTGTAATTTTGACATCTTTGACAGTCGTTATGGATAGTCAGAAGCCAGTATCTGACTCTGGTCTTGCCAATGAGGTATCGCGTTACCCAGATACTGGGTTGCGGAGGTCAGATAGGAAATACTCAGCTGCATCCGGTTAGACTGGAAGCCGACCCCAATATAGTTGGGAAAAGGCTACGCAGATCATGATCAATTAGTTTTATTTATGTGCTAGCCGGGAGTTCATAATCCGTAACGTTTTGTTTTTTTTTTTTTTTTATTGATAGTAGGCTCGCGTTTGACCACCATCTCACCTGATGGTAAGTGATGATTTGGTCAAAGATGGAGCACGCTTACCTAGAAGTAACCCATTCACTTTCGACTTACAAGACCCCCAGGTCCTTTCATACTAGTTTGAAAACTTACTTGGCAATGTGTCTCTTCTTCCTAGGAGTCCTCCTCCACTCCTTGGCATACGAGTCAAATAGACAGGCGGAGGTGATCACCATGACGGTTAACCAGATGCTGTCGTCAAAAACGTAGTAACGGACGGGGTATGCGATGTATGAACCAATCACCGCCCACTTCAAGCGGCCTTGTTCGCGTCCAATGTTTCCCACAGTCCAAACACCTGAAATATCAAACCAGCTATAGAATAGACAAGGTATGAAAAGGAGATTGACAGGGTTTGGCCCAAATGCTGCCCAGAAATGAAAGTACCCTAGCGTGTTCCTGACATCACAAACATAAAAAAAAAAAAAAAAAAATTGGTCCCATTATATTTTTTTGTACTGAGAACAAGTACTTATTTTTTGTCATTATATTATTCTTTAGAGGTTTACGCTCCAAAAAATATTTTGTTTCACATCTAATAATGCCTTATAGCTTAACCGTAGCACACCAAGCAAGCAACCATTTCTATTATACTTTACTTTATCGTGCCAGGCGTTCAACTCTCACTTCACTGTCTCGTTTGATCGCATTAACGTACTATACGTAAATCTCTCTCTTACAGCTAGACATTGGTGATGTAGCTACATGCGCATGCGCCGCTGGTTTTCCCACCTCGACCCTTGTCAGAGGCAGCCCGCGACGTTGAGCTAGTAGCCTTAAATTCCCCTTATAATGATGATCTAATCCAGCCTTAGCTGCGGTCCCCTATGACGCCCTAAACCGAGGTCCGTACCCTACAGGCTCCCTTAGCGTGTAGTCGCCTAGTTTTGAAGTTTTTTTATAAAAAGCACTGGGTTTAATTAATTAATTAATTAAGGTAACCACAGGCATGTCCGTTTAAGCAGCCGACAACCTCAGAGGTTGACCTGCTAGATGTCACACAAAAAAAAAGTTCCTGGTTTTCATAATTCTCCTCCCGATGCTCACACGTGACGGTCGTGCCACTCTGCGTTCCACGATCGCTCCGTGTCTGTGTCATTGCTTCGTCCCACTCGCCGTGGAGTCATTCGTAGTCGCTGACTACATCACCCGATCCAGAACTACCTTTTTCAAGGCAGCCAAGGATATTCTATGCGGTGCACGGGCTTTGTTTGACGACCCACCCGCTGATCCCCTTGTGAGTGATGCAGTCCATAGGCATCGAGTGGCTAGGTTTTGGCCTTGGGGATCTCCTAGTCAAACCTAGTCACTGAGTTTTGTCCACAGCATCTCACCTGGTGGTTGGGTGTATCTGCCCCTTTGCACTGGACCCAATAGGGCCCGGTTAGCACAATAAGACTGGCGACCAATCTGGACCCCGAGGAACAGGCTTAACTACGAAAAAGCCTTCCCTAACATAGCCTCTGCTCAACCCTCGCCAGCGCTGATGGATGGTGGCGGTACCCAATTTATTATAAGAAGGAATTATATTGTAAGCCCACCCGCGCCCCTCTCTCATCATGGCAGTAGGTCTTTTGCTATCTAACAATATAACAGGCACTATAATTATATGTCTTCATTCAATATGCCATCTAGAAACGTGCAATTCTTAAGAATGCACATAAAGAGTAGACACTTATCACCAAGAATCTACCATTGCTATATATTGATTGGTGCAGACAATCGTGATCGTAGACTAGAGTGCATAAAAAACTATTGTTTTTCATGTTTCACGGCACATTATGGGTATAATTAGTACTGTCGTTAACAAATAAGTTCATTTCATACTAATACCATAAATAATATCATAAATAGTTCCCAAGAAAAAGCTTTTTTCTCATAACTCCTGGGATAGATTTTGATGCGCTTTGGTCTACCGACTAGTGTTAGCCTAAGGAACATTATGCACTATATTTTCATTCTGGGCAACACTTGGTCCAATTCCCATACAAAGACTGTCAATCTCCTTTACATATTTGCTCTTACTAACTAACATTTCAGAACACAAGCTGTTGAGTGAAACTGGATAGTGTGTAATTTTAATTTATAATATAAATATAAGTAATATATATATACATATTTTTTATATTGTTAATCTTTAAACAATGGTGTGGGTTACATGTTGCAAAATATTATTACATAGTACTTTTTGACAGGCCCGTTGGTATAGTGGTCAGTGGCCCTGACTGTTATGCGCAAGGTCGTGGGTTCGATTCCCACCTAGGACAAATGTTTGTGTGATGAGCACGGTCATTTGTTCTTTGTCTGGGTGTAATTTATCTATAATATGTATGTATTTAGAAATATATATGTATGTTTATCAGTTGTCTAGTACCCATACCACAAGCTCTGCTTAGTTTGGGACTAGATGGCGTTGTGTGAAAAAGTTGTGGAATATTATGTTATGTTATGTTATATTATGTTATGTTAGTACTCACGCGGGGCTTCGCTCCCGTAGATTCTATCACGATAAAAACATAACTCTCCTTTTTGCAGTCGGGTAAAAAGTAGCCTATAACCTTCCTCAAGCTTCAAGCTACTTCCATACCAAATTGCATCCAAATCCATCCAGTACTTTCGAAGATTACCGCGTTCAAGCAAACAAACAAACAAACAAACTCTTCAGCTTTATAATATTAGTATAGATTTACCGCACCACTACAAAATGTAACTGTTTATTGATCAAAATAATTACATAAAAATGGTAACAACTATACCAAGTATGAGATGAAGAGTATATGATGAGCTCACAGTCAGCCTAGAAAAATATAAACATTCTTATACCAGCTGTCTAACTTACCAAGTCCGGTAGCCAAAGGGACAAGGAGGTTGAGGTACTTCAGATTGATACCCCAGAAGTCTGGTGGTATCGCGTACATCGTCATCTGCGCCCAGGAGTACCCGACCATCAGCATACCCGTGAACCGATTCATAGAGAATGGTGGCTGAAAACAATGAACAACCTGTACCCTGCATTGCTTATACATAGGGATAAGTCCCGCCGTTCAGCACGGATCAGCGCAGATCATCTATACTGCATCACAGTCCAGCACGCTAAGTGGATGAGCTGGGCTGCTTCGGCTGTCTGGGAGCATGTTTGGAAGCAAGCGCGATTTGCATTCATCAGTCAATGCTGAAGCGAACAGACGACGACACCCTATACAAAATAAACGACCAGTCACAACGCGCAGCATATCCGTAATGACAAACGTGGTAAAGATAAAACATTATTTAACTTTGGTATTCTAATTCCTGTTGTCTATGTTTTGCAAGTTAGCTGAAATAATCTATGAAAATTAAGCATTTAATTTAAACTTTCTCTACCCAGGAATTATAATATCAGCACAATTTGAAAACAGTGGATAATGAGCCATTCTACTTTTCGAGGTACAACTTGCAATTACTGAAAAACGACGTCATTACAAAAGAAGCCAAAAAAGACAGGACTTTTTCCATCTAGTAATTCTATTAGTTCATTTGCTAATATGCGTTAGGTTCACCACAAATATGTACCTACATGACTAAACATAACATGCATTTAAAAGAAAATGTATGATTTCAAAAAGAGACTTGCTTTGGTTGGTCGAATATAGAATGGAATGTGAATTGGAATGTCAATATATTGTTTCCTGTAAGTTAGTAACATACAGTTAATGGAGATAATTCAGAAATGCTATGCATGCTTAAAATATGATCAGCTTTCAATGTCTTAATCTTATACATAATGTTGCATTCAGTGATATAATAAAATCAGGTCACCAATTCAGGCGTAAAGTAAACCTAGAGGATTAGATAGCAGCAGAATTCGATGTACTGTACACTTACTGTAATTTACTACCTGTAGGTAATATATTGTATTGCTAACAAGTTTACACAGCTGCTCTTCGTGATTAAATGTAATGTGTGTAGTAATAATATGCCAAGTTAAACCTTATCACATCAAATATGATATGGGATCCATATTACGCAAAATATGACCATGCCATTGAGCGAGTTCAACGAAACTTTTTAACCACGAGGCAGTATAAGTGTCGCTTGGGCCGTCTTTCATATGGGGTGTCATTGCAAATATTCAAGTTATTGACCCTAAAATCAAGGCGTCTATTACTCCAGGTCATGATGTTGCACGGACTTATACACAACCAGTTTAGAGTGCTCTGAACTTGTTAATAAGATATCGTATATAGTGCCTCGAACTGTTAATAGACGAGAGGCGCGCGCTTACCCGCTTTTCGCTACGAATACTAACTAGTCGTACAAATGCGGGTCGAATGGGCGCCCCTCCAAAGATTAGTAAAGAACTATAACCAATACTTTTGTAAAATTCATATATTTGCAGAACCTCGAGATAAGTTTAAGAAAATTATTGTAAAGATGTTACAACCAAATTAGATTATATTTTTACAATATTTAGTTGGTAATATTAATAGTTATAATAAGCCACACGTACTTTTTAATTCGATTGTAACCTGTGGAAATGTAGTGAATTGTACTTTAACCTAGTTTTTCTTTTCATAATTATGTATTTAGATGTAAGACACATTGTACAATTGTTGGTTTTCCCAAATAAAATAAAAATAATGATTAAATTGCGCCACATTAAAGCAATCATGAAAAATATTTTTTTGTTGGATGGAACCAAAAAGGTATTCACTGCCTACAGACAAAACCTGAAACGGAGGATCAACCTACTTAAATCTATTTGTGTGTGTAATCTCTAATTTTTACATCTCCAATTGGATCTCATAAAATCAATTCTGAATGTATACTTGATTGTTTAGTCCTTAAAAAACACTGGATTGACCATCCTATAGTAAGATACCAGGTCAATAAAAGAAAATTATTCTATTCAACATAATTATGGTATGAATTCGCACCGCGTTATATAGCTTATTATAAAATAAATAAAGTGCCAAAATCGTTTCTTAGAGCATATAATTGTTGCCTCAGCGAAATTGTAACATAGTTATATTATTGTGCAACAAAATGATGCAACCAAATAAGTGCAGCCTTGATAAAATTTAACTTACTTGCAAATTTTAATTAAACCATTCCGATTAGCTTCATGTTTAAGATTAATTGTTTTAAATTATGCAAGCTGAAGTGGTTTTACATTCATGACATACTTACACTCTCTTTACCCGCCATTTTTTTTAGTTAGCTTATGCTGTCTCATAGTTGGGCAAAGCACTCTCTTAAATCTGTCCAGACAATTTTTTCTGCAATCTTCTCCAATTCTTTAAGAAACGAAACATGCCGAAACAGAAAGAGTCAAGATCGTCACTCCATCGCTTTTTAGGCTTATATGGATAAGCCATTATCAATTTAAAATGTAAGGATTTTGTCTATCTACGTAAATAGTAATGCGATCACAAGGCAATAAGCATTAGAACTTGTATTAGATTAATCTACTTTGGTTATAATAGGTTGCCATTAAAATGCAACGAAGAATATATTCATTTAAGATTATTTTTAATACTGCAACTAAATTATCACAATTATGTTAAGAATAATTATAACTGAAGGGGTCCCCCGAAAAATGTTATAAGCAACATTATTATAACTTTTGGAAAAGGAGCTTTTTGTTGAAAATTCATGCGTGTTCAATTATTAAACAACTAAATAAGTATGACAAGTTACTTTTAAATAGTTTTATTGGTATGACATTATAAAAAACAAAAAATCAAAATTTCCTCTCTGACTTAAATATGACTTTCCAGCATTCCTCAAACATTTATTTCTTACATCACGCCACTCTTCAAAGTTAATTTTCCTTTTTTTCCTTTATTCAACTGTTTGTTTGATGCAGAAGTCAAAATAATAAAATTATCGTCAGTCATCTTACAACGTTATTCCATAAACTTTTAAACTTTGGAGCCAAGTGTGAAAACCATAGACCCAACTTTTATTTTTTTCAAATGAATTAATCAGTTCGTTCAGAGTCGTAGAACGATATTCCATCATATAACTCGTTTCTACTTTTTAGATGGTTACGTTTTTTCGGGGGACCCCTTCAATTATCAAGGAGGGTTAATTAGCATTAGTTAATTAGTTATGGAAGGAAATGCTTGCAGTATTTTGCATTAGTGTCAACAGAAGCGAAGCAGGATTTATTTTTGTGTTAAAATTAAACCCATGACCATACATATACATACTTACAGTATGAAACCAAGGAGTTCGCCCATAGGTCAGCAAGTCAAGTCTTTAAATAGAATACAACCAGAGTAATTAGAAAAGTATGAAAACCATCCCAAATAAAAGATTAATAATAAACATACTTCAATTCAAATATACTTGTTTAATCTTTAAATATAAGTCCTCATCAATAAACACTAATAACATAATTTCATTGGAGAGGTATGTAGGAATGAAAGATAGGAATGTTTAATTATATAAAACAGACTAGTATTTGCGTGTTGCGCGAGGTGCAAGCACCTCGCGTGCTTGTGAAAAAAACTAAAGCATTGCCCCTCTAAATCAAGTATTTGCGTGTTGCGCGAGGTGCAAGCACCTCGCGAGCTTGTGAAAAAAAAAAAAAAAAAGAGGGGGGGTGATGGGGGGGGGGGTTGCACAAGTATTTCGACTAAAGCATTGCCCCTCTAAATGAATCTGAAAAAAAAAATGTTCCAAGTCTCTTAATTTCCGAGATCCGCCTAAAGGGGGTGAAAAGGGGGGCGGGGGGGGACTTTGAAAAATGGTTTTTACTTTACCGAGCCTCCTCTACACGAATCCGTAAAAAAAAAAATACGGGTCTCGTAGTTTCCGAGATACGATAGTGAGGGGGGAGAAGGGGGGGGAAAAGGGGAGGTTTGGCACTTTTCCCGTAGGTTTGAGAGTTACTTGTTTACGAATCTGTCAAAATATACCCACCTCCCCATCCACCATCTGGGAGAACAATTATGTCAGTGAGTCAGTGAGTGGTAATCTAGCTTTATATAGTATAATAATACTTTTTGTTAAAAAACCTACAGAAGATGAATGATGTTCTGTGTGTTCAATTCAATATTATTGCTTAAAAATAGGTATACAGGCAGTGTAATAATATATATTTTATGGACATAGCTAGCTTAGCTAGCGTAAGGGCCTTTAAATATTATATCTGTTATTGCATTTGGAAGCAATATTCTTATATTGTGTTAAGCCACATCTAAGTTCTATAAGAAGAAAAGGCCTTAGTTTTCGTGCAGTTAACATTTTCACAGTGAAACTACCAACCTATACTATAGCACAGGCAACAGGGATATGCATGAAAAAATAAAATATTTTGCAACCAGTATACCAAAAATAAACCTCAATAAAAGTAGCAGAATCAAAATTGATTGAAAATCTAAACAGATACAATTTTTTTAACAAATTGATAGGTCTCTCCTGACTTCGATAGTCTAAGGACTTCATTGCTGATGAAGTAAAAACATTTTTTATTGTTAACTTAAAAACATTTTAGTAGAAGAATAATAAAATTACATGCATATTCCCTGTTCAATATGCAACAACAACAGATAATTTAACACAAGTTATAATACTACTCCATTCACAAGACATGGTAAATGATTTTGGTAACATCAAGGTATAATCTGTTCACAATTACAAATATGGTCAAATGATTATTATTTAATAAAGTTTGTAGTTGGTAGTTATATTTTCGAGCCGTTTGGGGTTGAAACCTTGGGGTCGTGGGGTCCGAGTGCTCACAGATTATTTAAAGATCTATCCAAACGCCTAGTTGACACTTCGCGTGACCCAAGGGCTGGCTTTTACCTTGGACAGAGGTTAAGCATTGCCATACAACGTGGCAATGCCGCCAGTCTTTTGGGCACATTACCAGTGGACAGCGATGCGCACGAATTTCTGGATGCCATATTTTAGTTTATTTTTAGATGTATATATGTAGTTTAGGGTTTTTTATTTAAGTCTATAAAGTGTAAAAAAATTATGTTAAAAATTAATAAAGTACCTGTTATAAAGTTTGTGATCATTTCAGTTATTAGCATGTATTTATGTGGGGATTTTTTTTTTTTTTTTTTTTTCGATAGGGTCACTCGTAGTTTAGCTCGATAAGGCTAATATACTACTTAACCGGGCGATCCTGTGGTGACCTCTAAAATTTAAAGGCCCCCAGCCAGGGCTTACAAACTAGTATTTACATTTAAACAACCGCGCGCTAAGGGCACTCCCTGTGGAGTACGAGCCTCGGCTCAGCGGGGTCGTTGATGGTGGACAGTAAAGGGTCAGGCTGGGTCATATTATTTAATGGAGTATTTATTGCTACTGGCTCAGCATCGCGGGCTGGCTCGTTTGGCAAAGGTCGGGGAGGGTTGACGTTACAAGAGCGCGGACGTCGCGATGGGCCTCGACGGCGAGGCCGGTATACAGAACGCGTTTTGTTTATGTTTTTAATTAGAGTGCTAGTTTCCCTACTGCTCTCTTGACGGATAGTGGTGGGATCGTCAGGTTCGTCAAGGACAAGGCGAGGACGACGAACCCGGGAAATTTTTGAGAGTGTGTACCGGGCGGCCGATACAATCAGGGGGTTTGTGTGTTTTTCAGCAGAGGTGAAGTAACGCGCTGACTGGCGTTTTAACACTTGCTTTATAGTCGGGATTTTGAGGTCTACATGAAGATCCTCGTTCCTCAAGTACCAGGGCGCGCCCGTGGCATTTCGGAGGAATCGGTTTTGGATAACTTGCATCCTATGGATCTGAGCCGGACTAGAGTGAGCAAACACCGGACCGGCGTAAGTTAATATGGGGCGTATGCACGTAGTGTAAATGCGTAGTTTACATTTAAGGGAGAGTTTGCTGCGTGCATTCAGCATGCAATATAGCCTACTGAGAGCGAAGGCGGCTCGCGAGCGTACCGACTTTATATGCTCTCTGAAGTTAAGGTTTTGATCTAGAATCACTCCTAGGTATTTAGCTTGCTTTTCCCAAGGGATTGGCGTGCCAAACATAGTGATTGGACGGGGAAGGGTGGGTTTTCTATGGCGAGCTCTATAAAATAGGACTGCCTGACTCTTGTCGGGGTTTACCTCGATTCTCCATTTCCTAAACCAATCGCCTAGTGCGTTGGCTGAGGTCTGGAGGGTACGAGCGATTGCATCGGGTTTGAGTCCCGAGTTATAGATTGCCGTGTCATCGGCAAACAGGGATAATTCTACGCGACGACTTTTTGGGATGTCGCTAGCATATAGCGTGAAGAGTGGGGGGGAAAGCACGGCACCTTGTGGAACGCCAGCTCTGATGGGGCGGGGAGTGGAAAGCGCTCCTTCGACACGATATCTGAAGGAGCGGTTCGACAAAAAGTCTCGTATGATGAGCACGAGACGGTCCGGCACACCTAGTAGGTATAGTTTATAAATTAAGCCATTGTGCCAGACTTTGTCGAACGCTTTCGCGATGTCAAAGAATAGAGCTCCCGTCAGATGACCGTGTATGAAGCGGCCATTGACGTGCTCTACGATGCGGTGGGCTTGGTGGACACTAGAGTGTTGGGCTCTAAAGCCAAACTGTTCATTTGGAATGAGGCTCTTTGCCTCGACATAATCCTTGAGCCGATTATAAATAATCCTTTCGTAGATTTTGCCGAGGGCGCTGAGTAGACTGATGGGGCGATAACTACTTGGGGAGGACTTGGGCTTACCGGGCTTTGGAATGCCTATTACGGTAGCCTCTTTCCACGTTTGTGGAAACATATTGTTTGACATGGCGCCATTGAAGATGGCTACCAGTAAAACTATTATGGAGCGGGGGAGGAGTTTAAATACTCTACTTGTCAGTCTGTCAGTCCCGGGGGCTTTTCTGGGTTTGAGTTTCCTGATGATCTCCTCCACCTCGTCCTCAGTGACGAGGGGGAGGGGAGCATCAGGGTCCTCGAATGGGGGTAGGGCAGACCTACGTTCAACCTCAGCATCCACGTGGGCAAGGTGGGCTGGGTCGACTGGCTGAGTGCTGGGAGAGCACTGGGCTTCCAGGCTGTCGGCCATGCATTCAGCTTTGTCTTCGTCATCGAAGGCAATGCTTTTATCCGGGCGGATGAGGGGAGGCATAGAGGTGACTTCAGTGGCGCGCAATCTCCTCTGAAGTTGACAGAAGGCATGGTGGTTAGGTTCCAGCTCGCTCAGAGTCTTATCCCAGCAACTTTCACGCCACTCTTTAATGCTGTTACTTACTTTGCGCTGTAAGTACCGCATATAAGTTTTGTTATTTTGACAGGGGAAGGCTCTGTAGGCACGGACAGCCGCGTTCTTCTCAGTCAGCAGGGCCCGCACATCGTCAGGGAGTTTCCGTTGCCAGGTCTCTGTCAACGGAATCTCCTTTGAACAGTTGTTCAAGACTGATTGTACGTGCTCCGTGAATGAGTCGATCGCGGCCGTCGTGTCAGCGGCGGACTGGATGAGGTCTGGTATTTTATCCAGGTGAGGAGACGTGTTGGATTCAGCAAGTCGCCTACTTTCCCCCAGTCAGTGATCACCTGTGTTGGAGGGGTGTGGTTAGGGTCGTAGGGACCTGATCTGGAAGTTAGTTCCAAGATCACCGGTCTGTGGTCTGAGTCGAGCTCGTCCAACGTTTATGTGGGGCAGGTGTTTGCAACTCCACAACCAAATGTGTAATTTTTTTTACTTACCAATAAGCCGGTCTTGATCTCAATCACACCTAATGGTAAGTGTATTTTGCATACAAGTAGGACAAATACATGATATGATACATCCATGGGCTTTCACCTATCCCACATTTGTTTCAGATAGGTGAGCATTGCCCTGTTTGATTCATTGTCACATTCATCATGTCAGAGAGGATAAAGTATTAAAATTTGGTAAGTACATTACAGTAAACCGACTGGTAAGTAGTTGCTTGGCAGTTTCATTGCTGTGAGGCCAATTGCACATTAACTGTGATTTTATAACAGGTGAGTACGTCTTGCTTTTTGTCTGTTATAACCTAACAGACAAAACCAACAAGTACATGAGGAACTGGGAACACATATCAGTAGTACAAGAGTTTTGTTAGAACCACTATAATAACTAGATTAAGGAGCACTGCATATAATTGTTTTTAACTTAACCATATTAGTATGTTCCTATAATACTAAATAAAATTAAAAGTTTTAACAATATAGACAATGACTTTTCTGCAGAGTTTGAGCTTAGGGTAAAAGCATAATGTATGTGAAACAAAGATTTTATAATTAATAAGAATCTACACTTTCGTAAAGAGTAATCTCTTAAGAGCAAATAGCCTGAGCTCAAAATGCAGATGTACAAAAAATATAAAGTTTATTATCATACCTTGTTTGTTTTTCTCATTCTGGCAGCGACCTCTTCCATATGCTTCGGATCTTCGTTAGCATCTCTAACGTACCTAGGAATGCGAAAGACTTCTCCTAGCCACCCGATAAGGAATCCACCTAAAGTCGTCCACCAAACAAAGGCGTGGCGGTCCCGTCCAAGATAGAAATGGTGAGCACCGAATATGCCCGCCAACATCCACAGCAAATACGCCAACATTACGGACTTTTTACCTGACATAGTGGTCATTCTTACCACCCTTTTATCAACAAATTAAACTATGTCAACCAATACGGAGGATGTACATTGAGGGGATTACGAACAATTGAACCACTTCGGCTAATAGCTATTGTATATGAAATAAAAATCTTAAATACTTAGATAGTACACGCGGCGGCGTAACTGTAAATTTATAATTGAACGATATTCATATATTTTTGACGCGGTTCGAAGTTTTCTACATGACGTGGGATTTAATAATTACTTTACTCATAAAATGTACCTACACCGTGACTCTTTCCGTTCGATTAACAGCACAGATAACTTTAAATATGTCAATTTACAGTTTGACACACCAGTGTTGCCAACAACGCGGGAGCCAATGTCGCCCGTTTTTCACAGCTTCAGAAGCCTAATATAGCCGAATTTCAGTCAGTGGTAGCCTAATTATGTAGCCTAAAATATCAGTAAAAATGTAGTTTAAATCAATTTATTTTTACCTACTTTACTTGCTTTAAAAGCTGGTATTTTTTTATCCACTCATCGCGCATTATGTATGCGCCAATAATTTTTCGTGAAACAAATACTTTGACACAAACGCTGTACGAAGCAAAATGAAAATGATAAATAATAACTGAAATTGGCGCGAACTATTCACTCAGATTAATAGGATAATAGTGTTTACACTATTTTATTTTTTTATTTTTTATTGTTGATAGGCTTGCGTTTGACCACAATCTCAACTGATGTTAAGTGATGATGTGGACGAAGACAAAACATGCTTGCCTAGAAGTAAACTTTTCACTCTTACTCTTAGCTATAAACCTGGGAGTGTTTAGACTCCCAGGTTTTCAGAAGGCTCAGACTCCGACACAGAATTAATTCTTATCACATCATTGCATTCTAAATTTGGTTACAGATAAAGATAAATTCAAGGTATTCCCCGAAGCTAACTAACCATAAACAAACTCAACATATTCTCAACCGGCAAGAAACTCCACAGTTATTTTTTTCAAAATATCATTCATTTTTATAATGTATCCATAATACTCGTTTAAAAGGTATGATAGTTACCAATTCACACCAAACAAAGTAATTAAAAAAATGCATTGTAAAATTAAACAATATAATAAAAACTAAACAAAAAAATCTGTCTAATCGGATGGATTATCGTAGGGAAAAGTACAAACAAACAAAATAAAAAGACACACTCACTAAAGTGGAGTTGTTAAGAGACTAGTTGATAACACAATCACAATAAGCCCGAGCCACATTGTGCAGAAGGAAGGAATCATCGCCAAACAATCATGACTTCAACGTAGTCCTCAGCCCAAAATATGCTTTTTTGAAAAGGGTTTTAAATTTTCACACAGACACAGAGTTTGTAACTTGTTATAAAAGCGTATGCTATTTATGAAGAATAACTTGCTAGTCTTGGCTAATCTGCATTTGGGTATAACAATTTCACGCTTATGGCGTATATTTATTGTGTGAAGATCGCTTCTAAACTGAAAAAGTCCTAAGTTTATGCGTATGAATAATATGCTTTCTAATAAATAAAGTGTGTGCCATCCATTCTTTCCTAGTATCGCAAACCTTTTACATTAATTTGCATGGGACATTTTTTTTTTACTAAGTTCGTTTATGACAGACAGATTGAATACACTTTATTGTACACCAATAATTGAAACACACTTAAATAGCAATATTGCTAACAATTTAGTTACAATGACGGTCTTATCGCTGAAAGCGGTATCTTCCACTTTCCAGACAACCTTGAACCTGAACTGAAGTAGCCTAAAAGGCGACCGGTCGACTTTCATGTTTTTTCGTCGCCGATTCTCTTCGTGAGTAGCCTAAATGGCAAAAAATCACCTATGTTGGCAACACTGTGACACACAAGCAAACAAGAAACAGACGTCAGAGACTTGCGGCAAGTTGGGTAGAGATGTGCGAGTCGAATCGAGGCTTAAACGAGTCAACTCGAGTTCAGATTTTACTATCTCGAATCAACTCAACCGATCGAACGCAATCTACTGCGCGTGCCATCGCTTCCAACGAGTTGGATTCGATGAGAGTTGAATTTAATAGCAATAGTATTGCAATAGAGTTGCTTAACTCACGCGCGTTTTTCAACTCGCTTACTCGCTTGGCTCGGTGACTTGGTCGGTTGGTTAAGAAAGTCAAGATTGGAATTGCAAATAGAAAAACGTAAGTAGGTAAAAGTTTATTTTGACAGTTCGTTGTTTTTTAGACGTTGACCTGATCTTGCCTTGTTAGTGACCAACCATGTTTTGTTTATTATTGCACCAAATAAATGAAGTGTGGTGTGGCAATTCTTTGTTCCTTTAAAGCAAGGCACAAAATAGTCATTTTCCGGGCTCGCTCGTTCGATCGTAGACCTCATCTTACACTTACCATCAAGAGTGATCGAGGTCAAGAGCGGGCTCATTCGTAATAAAAAAAAATGAAAATAATAAAGTGACATGCAAATTATGTTCATCTGAATATAAACACAAAGAATTTTGATGGCAAAAAACATGCTATTTTTATTTAACTATATGTTTTAGGCTATTCGAGTTTTGACGGTCGTGTAGGTACGCGACCGTCAAAACTCGAATAGCCATAAATCATGATGTTCGACATTCGCGTCGAGACGAGCATCTCTTGATATGAGCCGAAATTAAACACGAGTCGCGAACGCTACACTAAAAGCATCGTCCCGAGTAGGGCTTCCAATCCCGCAGCCTGAATTCAATCTCGGTATTTGCGGGACTACGAATTTTCAATCCCGCAGGATCTCTGTATTTGCGGGATCCCGCATATTGAAAATATTCCGCATAATGAATGAATCAACTAACTCCACATTTATTTACGTATTACTATTTGTATGAGATCAATCAAATTACACCGTTTATTTATCACAAAAAAAACAATGAATTAATCTACTAACTCCACATTTATTTAAGTATTACCACTAGTATGAAATCAATCAAATTACACCGTTTATTTATCACAAAAAAAAACAGTAACGAATACAAAATAAAAAACTTTACTGATATTTTAAGCTACATACTTAGGCTACCACTGACTGAAATTCAGCTATATTAGGCTACTTAAGCTGTGAAAAACGGCCGACAACGGCCCCCGCGTTGTTTGCAACAAACACTGCCAGCCGCCAGTCACCGAGCGATCGCGCTCGTGAGGGGTCGTTTGAGTGTCTTTTTTTCAGTCCCGCGAATCCAGTGGATCCCGCGCCTGTAATCCCGCATCACGCGGGATTGGAAAATAACGCGGGATCCCTTAATACCGAGATCTCGGTATTCCGGGATTGGAAGCCCTAGTCCTGAGTCAACTCGAGTTGGTAGCCATATCAATACTCATTGGCAAAGGTGAGGTAAAATGAGGCTACAAATGCAACAATATTGATCAAAAATATTGCCATAAAAAATAATTTATAATTCGAGATTGTTCTCAAAACATTAGCAAATAAATACGAAAATGAATGCCGACTTCTGTGTTCCCTGCCACTTATGACCTTTCAGCCTTTAAAGCACGAGTAAATAGGCATCTTCTGGACTCACCCGTCCCATCTTAGACCTCATATAGATGAGGTCTAAGATGCTTACCATCAGGCACCATGCGAGATCGAGGTCAAGAGTGCGCTCATCTATACTAATATTATAAAGCGGAAAAGTTTGTTTGTTTGTTTACTTGAACGCGCTAATCTTCGAAAGTACAGGGTGGATTTGGATGAAATTTGGTATGGAAGTAGCTTGAAGCTTGAGGAAGGTTATAGGCTACTTTTTACGCGACTGCAAAAAAGGAGAGTTATGTTTTTACCGTGATAGAATCCACGGGAGCGAAGCCCCGCGTGAGTACTATCTATACTAATATTATAAAGCGGAAAAGTTTGTTTGTTTGTTTGTTTGTTTGCTTGAACGCGCTAATCTTCGAAAGTACAGGGTGGATTTGGATGAAATTTGGTATGGAAGTAGCTTGAAGCTTGAGGAAGGTTATAGGCTACTTTTTACGCGGCTGCATAAAAGGAGAGTTATGTTTTTACCGTGATAGAATCCACGGGAGCGAAGCCCCGCGTGAGTACCAGTCAGTAATAAAAAAAAAAAAATTAGTAATCTATTATTTCACAACTTTCTTTAAGCTAATTTATGAAGTAAACTTTCCACCGAAATCCTAGAATACCTAAAAAGTTAAGTGTTGGAAAGAAAATGGTTCTTTTTTGTCACTGGTGATTGTTGCAACTTTTAATTTACCAACCAAAAATAGCAACAGAATTACGTAACTTTAGACGCCATCCGATTAAATAAAAGTACCTTGTAGAATCATGATGTTTCCACACACACTACTTATTCATTTTTCTATCGCAAACAGAAGCTTATGGTAGGTCCACATATAGTTTTCCGGGAGCATGTTGGCGACAGCGGTTTAAAAACGGGAAATTATAAGTCCAGCCACAGATTTCTTTATTGGCCTCGTGATCAAACTTCTCATTTTATAACTAAGCAACGGGAAAAAAGATAGCCCCTAATTAATTAATTCGTCTGTTTTACAATGCCAACTAAATATTTTATATAAAGCGACAAGTTAAGAACAACAATTTTCTTAACTTGTCCATTTAAATATTGCCACCTATTTTACTAATTCCCTCTCAATGATCTCATACATATTTTGCTCTATCTGTTCCATTCTCTTCTCTTCTCTTTTTAGGGTTCCGTAGCCGAATGGCCAAAAACGGAACCCTTATAGTTTCGTAATGTCTGTCTGTCCGTCCGAATAACACAGCCATTTTATTCCGAAACTATTAAGAATGTGAAGTGAAACTTAGTGGGTAGATGTATTCTGAGAACCGCTTTCCGATTTTTAACCGAAAATAAAAAATATTTAAAATTAAGTCGCTCCTCCCCATACATGGAACAGAAACTAAAAATTCTACAAACCTATACGTACGTGTCTCTATAGAAAGGTCTTTAAAAATGACATGAGGTTTACCTAAAACCACTTTTTCTTAAAGTCTATCCTTTAAAAGATATACGGTTCCAAAGTGGTATGTGTGTACGTACTGATGGGTAGTGGAAAAAATTCGGACGGAAAAAAGAAGAGATATTTTTCCAATATTTTTCTGATATTTTTCCTTTAAAAAAAAGCTCATTTTAAAACATAAACAAGTTAATTGTGTGTACACTAAAACAATATCAATATTACTACTGCTAGTAATAACATGTTAAATTAGCAGGACGAAACGTAAAACAAGATTTTTATCTATTTTTGCAATACCAATGTAATTCACATACAGGGAATTCCCCGTTTGAGATATTAAATGCCGGCTAGGTGCTTTTTAATTTAATACCAGTACTACTTCTTAAAGAAAGGTATATGTTAGAAATAGGTTGTAAAAAGGACAAGCTCGTGTGGAATATCTGCGAAAAACAAAATAATAGTGTATCTTATAAATATTCTAACAAAACATTTCGTTATGCTAACATAGTCGGTAAATATAGGTAATGCGGTCGCACATTTTGCAATAAATGTCCACAAAATGTGAAAATTATAATAAGTTCGAAAATACCGCGAACTTTGCTGTTGAATAGTTTGCCTTCTACTTCATCCTATCACTCATATTCGGCAGGAGCGACAGCACAGTTTCTGAGAGATACGTGTCTAGTGCGTGTGCTGATGGGACAGATCCGGTTTCACCGTGAGGCCATGGTTGGACGCTTGAAATTGTTCTTGAAGGCTGTCTCCAAATGGGGTGATGCCAACTTGGTCAAGTTTAATGCAGCTAAGACCCAGGCGTGTCTCTTCTCCGCAAAAAGGAGCCGGCTCCTTTCCATGGTGTAACCGTGCCGACAACTGATCGTATTGAGCTTCTCGGGGTAACATTGACCCTCCATTTTGGTTCGTTCGTCGAGGCTAAGGCTCAACTAGCAGCAAAAAGTTGAGAATCCTAGCAAAGGTAAGACAGTAATGCACAACGGAACAGCTTCTCAAGCTCAAGCTAAATCGTGTATGGAGTATGTACCCTCATCTTTGGTACGGATCTGCCAAATATCAACTGGAGTGACTGACTGTTTGAGTCTAACGAGAAACGGGCCAAGAGACTAATTGCCAACGATGCTAGGGTTCATTCAACTATTCAATTGACCAACAGCGACGTGTTGCAAGCCTATCGATTACATTCCGTGGAGTGTGAGATAGAATTACACAATGTAATTGCACCAAGCCCGTTCCATAATCGAATATTACAAGACAAACGGTAATGCGCCATCCTTACATGGTGGTCATCCCACCCATATGCACAAAACTTTTTGGGAGTACTTTTATTGTGCGTATGGTTAAGGAGTGGAATTTCCCGCAGGTGTCTGTGGTTCCTGATGGCTATAATCTGGGGGTCTTTAAGTCAACAGTGAATAGGTTACTTCTAGGTAAAAGTGCTACATCTTCGACCACATCATCACTTACCATGATGATAGTGAGACGCTTAACCAACGTGAGCTTATTATCAATAAAAACAAGACAGTTCGATAAATGAGAAGAAGTTTTTTTTTATTACGGGGAGCCCACTTTTGACCTAAATCTCGCCTTTATGGTAAGCAATACATGGGATGGGTCTACGATGGGACCAGTGAGCCCAGAAGATGCCTATTTATTCTTGCTTTAAAGGGTAAAATGTCATAAGTGGCAGGGAACACAGAAGCCGGCAGAGAGTTCCACAGCTTGGCCGTGCGCAAAATAAACTTGGAAGAGAAGCGCTTGGTACGACAAGACGGTATATCAATCAAGTGCGCCTGGTAGACCGGTAGTGAAAGCGAGATGGAGGGATCAGTTCATGTAGTTCCTGCGCACACTCCCCGAAGTACAATCTGTAAAAAACCGAGAGACAAGCAACTGTTCGTCGATGAGCCAGGCTATGTAGCTTGTCCACTAGCGCCTCGACGCCTATAAACCTTGAAGGATATTGATAAATTGATTACTTAGCAACCACAGCATCCAGAGCCCTGATAAGTTTTGGGTACAGCACCCACTATCGAAAAAAGGTTTTCGTGCTTCGGCACCATCGTATCAGTTATCGTGCAGGAGGCAATGTTAACCATGATTCCCTTTTTACAAATGACGATTCGGATTCATTTTGAACTGAATAGATGTGATTATTCCTATTCATTTTTAATTTATCGTAATATGTGATGGATGTACATGTTTGTTGTATATTTTCATTAAAATTAAAACATCAATAAACCATTTAATTCATAATTTGATTACCTGCCCTTGGTAATATATTTTGTTTATTTTGACTTACCACTACAAAATACATTGATATAACTGACTATTTACTGTAAAGTATAAATCTATTTACTGCTAAGACTAGAAGCATTTTCACGTTGTATGGCAATGCTTATTCTTTGAACCAAGAACGAGCCAGCCCTCTAGCCATGAAAGGAATCGATTAGCCGGCGAGACGCGCACTTGGGCCCTATGACTCAAGCGTTTTGACCCTTATTCAAAGTAAAATTATACATTTAACAATATTTTTCCATTATTTTGCCGTATTTTTATTTATCCGAAAAATAAAAGGAAAATTTTCCAAGTTTTCAAAATCATCCGAAAATTACCCATTACTATATGTGTGTAAAGTGTGCCCGTCCATCCCCCTCTTACTTTTATAATAATGAAGTCAAAAATATAAAAAAAAAATATGTGCGAAAATTGGTTTCGACGAGATAGAGTTAGCAGTTTTTGAGATAAAGCATATTTTCAAAAAATTAATTAATAATTTTGATATTTTAGATTTAATATCTTTTGTTTATCTGGATATTGTTTTTTAATTTATTTAAATATGAAAATGTACACTTGAATAAAAACCCGAAACTATATATATCTAAAAATAAAAAGGATTGACTTTAAGATAAAGTGGTTTTAGAAACTGCATGTCATTTTGAAAAACCTGTCTATTTAATATCTTAGTTCCGTTTCAAAACTTTCTTGCCAAACTGTATATTGACTGATTATTCCCACATTTTCTTCAAAACAAAGTATAAAGCAGTATATTGATCAAAACAGTAGAAAGTCTCATTAACCCAATTTGATAGCAGTAAATGGAATGAAATTTATGTTATACATAGGTGCATAAACGTATAGACAATCAGTAGCTTTAAGTCATACGCCGGCTCCAGACGTTGGCCCCAACGCCTCTCACCCAACGTGTGGATCTAGAAAATAGCATTGGCCCCAACGTTGGAGCGATCTTTGGTAGTTGGCCGTCGAGTGTCGGTTTTATCAAAAGAATCTGTGCCAACGTTCGCGATTCGTCCACATGTTGGCGCTTTGCTCAGTCCTGTAACCTGTTGCAACACGCGTCGAGTGTGCATGTCTTCATCAACAAAATCACCAACCGCATGGACAAATGAAAATGTTATGGAATTTATAGAACTATACCACGCTACTCGGATGGATCATAAAAATAAAAATTTAATAGCCGATGCATGGTGCAATATTGAACAGAATATGGGAATGGTTTACTTGATCGAAGAATTAAAAAAAAGCGAGAATCATTGATGAGCACTATATCGCCTTTATAGAAATAAAGTTTGTGACTCTACTCTTTTTGGTTCATCGACAGACGATATTTTTAAACCGAATTGGTTCGCTTATGATCTAAATCTATCTAATCTAAATTATACGCACTCAGTACTGTAAAAGCTCTTAGAGCAATTTCTATTTCGATATCGCACATCTTCACGTTGGCTCTGAAGGAAAGGAACTAGTATAACAGCCAACGTGTGGAAACTTCACCAATTTAACCGCCCACCGTTGGTAGCAACGTTGGGGCCAACGTGTGGAGCCGGTGTTATAATGTAATATTTTTTTACTGCCTACCCACTTTACAATTCGAATTATGAGGTTTACTAATCCAAGTTGGTCATATTAATACAGAAAAACAAGATATTTATTTCGATCCTAACAATCGGTGGACCACTTTGGATGTCATGAAGCCTTTGCCCAGTAATGGGATGATGTAGGCTAATAGTATCAGTATCAATAACAGACAGACAGGCGTTGTATTGAAATATGTAATTATATAAACCAGGTCGTCGAATTGTATCAGCCAACGACCCTAAGCAATTATTACATAGGAAATAACATTATTCAGCAACTGGTATGTATCTACTTGTAGTAATGATTCAGTTCACGAAACAATTGGCTGTTGTCGGTGTGGCAGAAGTTGCACAATCTAAGGACGTAATAAAAAACAACACAAATACATAGTTTATGATCTGGTTCGTATTTTAATTTTGTTTTATTTTATTAAATTTTGAGTTTTTATAAAATCAAAATGATTACCACTTGTTAAATGTTAATGACATGGCTAATACTCTCAGTATTTATATGTATCATCTATGGCTAATACTGTATTATAATATGGAATTGCATTGATGTCATAACCATTGCGTGCATGAGTGCGTGTACGGTTTTATAACATGACATTAGATAAAGCTGAAAGCAGACTCTTTGAATTTGTCCCTTCCAGTCATACATCCGGAAACGATGTAGGGCTACCAACCAATAATATTGTCATCGACTTAGGTCATCGACAACTTCCATCGCCAACTTTTTTTTTTCAACCGTCAGCAAAAAGACCTCAATCAGTCAAGACATGGTGTGAACGTAAATCTAATTTCTTTTCCTTCGTATTTACGCAGTCTAAAGACTAGAATTTTAGTGTCTATATTTTATCAAGATACAGAAGTACAATGTAATACGTGTGTCTGGAATGTAAAAGATTGCCTTATGGAGCAGGTTTTTGAAGTCTCTCATCGATCGCGTCATCAAATAATATTATCCACCACCTAATCATGTTTGAAGAAAATATTAATTAGACGCCCTTGCGTTGACGTAGATAAAGTGATTTCGTATTTCTTAACTTGATCACAATTTGTTTCCAAAATGTACGAGGATTCTTCGGAGACCATCTATGGGACCCATGAAGACTCCCACGTTGTGATGTCGGAGAAGGTCCAGTCTCTGGCAGGGAGCATATACCAGGAGTTCGAGCGCATGATAGCGCGCTACGACGAGGATGTAGTGAAGACGCTCATGCCGCTGCTGGTGAACGTGCTGGAATGCTTGGACTCGGCGTATCAGACCAACCAGGAGCATGAAGTGGAGCTCGAGCTGCTGCGTGAGGACAACGAGCAGCTGGTCACGCAGTACGAGCGCGAGAAGGCGGCCAGGAAGCACGCAGAACAGAAGGTGAGTGAACAAAACAAATTGCCAGAAGGGGCCTTGACTGTCTTCCTTTGTTTTGCATCACAAGGCTGCCTTAGAACGTATTTAGTAGTTTACCAAACTTAGTATTTGATGCACGCATATTGTTTTTATTTATTTTTATTAATGTAGTACAGTGTTGCTCTATCTACTAGTGGTGTCTTTGGTGGAATGTGCCATCCATTCTGTTATCTGAATCCCAAGGTAAACAAGATTATTTGGTATCACATTTGCAATTTAAAGGAAATAGGCATCTGGTAATTGTATCAAGGTTCAGGCTTGTGTTGGTATTTATCATAATTAATAGTGTGCTGCTTGGCCTGTGCTGATTTATGTTATTGTTTACTAGCATAATTATGATGTATTGTTCCACTTTTACTAACAATAATTGGAAGTTTCTAATGTAAACAACTTGTTTAATTTGCTTTTTACATAACAGAGTAAGTATCTTGATTCTTTTATGTATTTAATGTTATTAAACCAACACTTACCATTGAATCCAATAAGATTCAAGTTGGTCCAGTTGCAACATTACAATGCTTGCAGACTTCTTTCAGACATCATTCTTGATACACTTTTGTAATCAAAACACAGGCAGCATAGTACTTTTTTGAAATAATTGATTGCACACTAACTAGCTTTAAGTAATTCAGTTTTTATGTTTCCAAGGATAAAGGTTATATTAAAATTATAGTAAATAATACACAAATTCACTGTTTCTATTCTATTCTGATATTGTTAATCATAGTTTCACATTAACTTATACACATATATTTAATTCAATAGTACCTATGTATGACTGCCCTACTTCTTACTTCATATTAAGCCGAGTGAACTTAATGGGCAGAATTAATAATGTGTTCTCATGTAAAAACTTAATATGATAGGTTTACCAAATAACATAGGCTTAGAATAACAACGCATAGAAGGATAGTACGAGTGCAAAAAGTGAGGCAACTAAAACTTAGCCATTTTTGGCTAACTTTGCTCGACGAGCCGTCAGTATTCAAGGTCACATTCTGCCGAACAGAGCTCGCGAGTAAATAATTTAAAACGACCGTTTGTAGCGTAAAGGGATGTCATAGTCCTTCAGGAAAACAAAAAACGTGTAATCAAATTACATTTCACAAGTAAATACTTACATTTTATACATTATATTTAAGTAAATGGACCATCAAACAAAAATTCTAATAACCTAACTTATCACAATTCAATGTTGCTATCCGTGACGAAAAAAATACCCATATTGATTTCTTTTGTGCTTATTTTTGTTTAAAAAAATATAGTTTTGGCGGCAATTATCTATGCGTCAAACTAAACTATATTTATTTACAGCTACTACCTACAGTGTTTTATAACTAAAAGTTACTGTTAGTTCGAAGATTGGCATCATAAAGATGACAATTTTATTGATTAAGATTTTTTTCATTTAAGTAATGTTCTCAATAATATTTTTCTATTTCATAAATACAACACATACTTTTAATTGATATCAAACGAGATTTTTCAAGCAATTAATACATTTCTATAATATCATTATAACACATTACACATCAAACATTCTAAACGCAATAAACGATATCACCTTCCGTAAATATATGTCATATAAGTCATATTACATGAAAAAACATCATCTTATTTAGTTTCATAACATAAAATACTTGATTTGATCCAGCAACATAATAGTGCGTTTTCCCATTTTTGTGGTAATGGTACTGGTAATGGTATCACTGAAAGCTATATTTGTGTGCGTTTGAAGAACGTAGACACATTCGGCTCACGCACACAAAGAAAATAAAGTGGACACACGAAATCGCTCGTGTTTTGTTCTAGACGCCTCTTCTATGCGTTGTTATTCTAAGAACATAGGTATATTTTCTCTCGTTTTTTAAATATACATTATTTGGTATACCTATTTTCATATGAACACGTGTTACAGAGCTGGAAGTGAAATTAAATTTTGGCCATATGAATCAGACGAGGAATCAAATTTTGAAGAACTACCCTGCCACGGAAAGCACATTAAGCTGTTTGTCCAACTGTCATTTGTACATATTTCACCATTGTTATGGGTCCAGTGGGAGAAGCCAGAAAATCTGAAACCAGTCCTTTTACCCATCTAATGATTTGTGGAGATAAACAGTCACTCTCACATTTACCAATTGCAGTGTTTTACATAAACACTGGTACTCAGCTGCATTCATTTAGACTGGAAGCTTACTCCATTATAGTTCGGAATATCGAAGTAGAGGATAACATGTACAATATGTTATGTTTAAGCGGGATCCTATCCTCTTTTACATGTTATAGTATATATATATGTACAGTTTTGTGGGACATTGTTGTAAATTATAAAAATACCTTGTACCTTGTAAACAATAAAATAAATAAATAAATAATAATAATAATATATATATATATATTAGTAGTTACCTCTGCTTATATTGTAAGGGAAATAAGTATGAATTTGTTTCCAAATGTAATAATAAGGCTTGTATGTGAGGTCTCGTTTTCCTGTGATGCATTCTAAAAATAATTATTTGGATTTCTCACTTTGCTATCCTGTTATAGTTGATTTTATAAAGATTTGGTCATTTTAACAAGGAGTACTTATTATATTACATAATTTGAGGATACTTATATTTTTTTTATCTGTGTCCTAATAAAATCTCATAATGGTAACTTCCTTGTCACATAATCAGGGAGAAATTAAATTGTCTTACATAATAATTGTTTTGGCTGGGTTAAGGAAACCACAAAAGTGAAAACTTTGAAGGAAAGCATGGGGTTATAAACATGCAAACAGAGATGGACATTAAATCATGCCTTATTCTTTTCTTCTCAATAGAAGAAAAGAATAAGGCATGATTTAACTTGTAACAATTTACAAGTTTTATCCTTTGCTCTTAATTAAGTATTATACGAAGACTAGCTGTTGTCCACATCTTGGTACTTTTAATTAATATATATATACTTGTAATAAACCTTTTTCATTAAATATATTTGCCATGTTATCTCTTCACCACTTCACCACCCATGGTTGACTTTACTCTGGTAGAGATTACCTATAGCATTAAGTCCACCATTGTACCTTTTGTGTTGCATAAAGTTTTAATTAGTAAATAATATTGTCACTGCAGTAAATGAGGACTAAATCAATGTTATAATGATTCCTAGCTTAACAGTCACAATAAACTAGATAGTTTCTTCAGATTGACAGAGAATATGGCTGATCAATGGAAGGAATGTCCACTACTAGACACATTCTAAGTGCCTAGGCATTAGACTTAAAAAAAATCGTTTTTGTTTTCCTTAGAATCTGTTTTTATGCTCCTGCACGGCTTTAACTGCATGTTATGTTTGCAATGTTTTTAGCATTATCTATATACATAAAAATGAATTGCTGTTCGTTAGTCTCGCTAAATCTCGAGAACGGCTGGACCAATTTCATTAATTATTTTTGTGTTATGTTCCCTTTCATACAGGGAAAGTTTAAGAGGTGAGAATATATCGAAAATTATATTGCAGTATGAAGTGCGCCGGTCAGTTAATAACACATAAAAATAATATAGGTTACTAATAATGTATTGCTTATAAACACTCACTAGCAAGTTTTTTTATACCCTTAGTAGTTTCATGTGTTATCAACATGTAGCACTTATGCGGGGCTATTGTTGATTAATTCGAGATTTTTAAATATGACAAATAAATAAACACAGCAATAGAATATTAGGCCATAAAATAAAGTTCTGTGAGAGATTTGCACCTGGAATAGATGGTTGGATGATGAATAGATTATACCAGGTGTGAATATCTTTCAGAAATTTTATTGTAGGGTACAATAATCCATTGCTCTATGTTTTCTATTTGCCGAAATGTATTTATATGAAGAAGTTTGACTAATCACTCACGAATAATAATAATCTCAATAATGGTGCTACCTTGCCAATGATAATAAATGCCGGTACCTAATTTACCTTGAATTGAATTCTTTTTCAAAGGTATCGCATATTCTCGTAATGGCTTCGTATTGGGATGAAGGTTTGTAATGTATTATTGTTAACAGTTGCTCGAAGCTGAGGACCACTTCGAAGGCGAAAGGAAAGAGCTAACAGGGAGACTGGAGGCGCTAGACAGCATAGTCAGAATGCTGGAACTCAAGCATAAGAACTCACTGGACCATGCTAGCAGGCTCGAAGAACGGGAGAATGAGTTGAAAAAGGTAAGTGACTAACGAATTTGCATAGTGTATGCATTTATGTCTGGCAGATATCCGCAATTCCACGACCAGGCGCCTATATTGCGTAAGAGGAGGACAAATACATTATTCGATATATTCCAGCTCCTACAGAAAGGCGAGCAATGCCATGGTGTTACTTCCGATTGAGGACCACGCTGGGTATCTGAGTTTCCAAAGTATTTTGCCCTGTTATCAGCGACTACAAAGCAGCTTAGTAGCAGTTGTGCCGCTGTTTTATTCTCCTTCATGCAGGCTCTGCAGAGTGGGCTGTCTGTAACTCCTAAGACATAGACATGTTTATTAAAGGACCCGTGAGCAGTAATGGCATTACTGGTAAATTTATTAAAAAAATATCTTTTCATAAAAAGAAGTGTTTATCAAATTTTCAATTTTATTTCTTAAATAAAAACCATAAACTACATACATCAAAATAAGCTAAGTAAAAAAACTATAAAATTAAGGCGTAGCCAAGATTCGTACGCTTCAATTTAATTACGTGTTTAAAAATTCTAGTTACAAAAAGTGACAAGAGTGGATATGCGGCCCTTATAGGGTTAGTCGCTTTTCAGTCTGTCTGCCACGCCCAAATTGCTGTGAATCTACTACACCGATAAGATTTGGTACATGTATGACCTTTTGTGACCCAAACACGGACATGTCACTACTGTAAATCTTGAATACTGTCATTTTGAGTGTGGGTTCATCTTTGGGGGAATAATAGATAAAAAAAGAACTATATTTTTTGATTTTTTTATTCATAATTTTAAATTATTTAATTTGGAAGTTATTAATGAAAACAGATAAACCTTGCCCATTCCGCGCACATTTTAATCAATAGTTCTCGTAGTACGAAGTTTTGTTTCCCCAAGTACACGTACATGTGCACTATCGCGGACGACGCGCCGCCGAAACTTGGCATTGTTGTAATTATGTAGACTGTCTATAAAGTACAGAGATACTTTTAAAAAAACTGGAGCTTGGCTTCCGTAATACACTGACCATTTTGTTCTGACTAAATAAAAGGAAAACTTGCGTTACAAGTAAAGGAAAATGCCAGCCACTCTATGCACTTTTGCCCCACTCAATAAAAGTCATTAACAAGCATGCAATATGCAGCATCTTATTGTATATTTATTACTGATAACTAAACATTTGTCCTGAAACCTGTAAAACTTACGGTTTTCGTTTAAAAATAAAAACAATAATGACATTATTCACACTGACAGCTGACTTGAGTGCTTCAAAACGTTACGTTACACCAAATTCAGAACTATGATTGTAATAATTTTTTGATTTTCATAATTATTTGCAATTTTATCTTTAACGATTTAAACAACGAATAAACGTTACGCATAATTATAATCTTGATATAATATTTTATGTAAAATGATATTTGTTTTACAGTTACATATTTTTTTTTGGTTTTGTAGTTGCGTTTTATGTAACGCAGATGGTTATCAGAAAATAGGAAATGGCAAAAAATAATTTCCGGAATTGAATTCCTTTTTTCATAAAATTGTAAACGTCGACTTTTAAAGAAAAACAATTTATTATGAAAAGGTTCTTTATTCGTCACAATTATTTTCATAATTTCACTTTTTCTTTAAATGATAACCATGACTGGGTCATGATCTGGCATTGTCATTTTCATTATGTTGTATAAAAATAAAATTGAAAACAAGTATCATGGTTAGAAATTTAAAAATATATATATTACGGGTCTCATAAATGCAGTATCGTCTAATCAGTAAAAATATCAATTGAGCTAACTTTCGACTCGAGAATTACGAAGTAGATGTATGTAATTAATTATATACTTATATCATGCTTATATCATAGCTAAGTCCGGGATGTCACTTACGTGACAGGATTTTCACGCGTGGATATACGCGATCCCGCAGGAATTATGGGATAAAAAATAGTCCATATACCTATAACTTATTCTTCTTAGCGTGTCGTTGGTAAAATATTTTAAATAGGTTTGGCCCAAAAGTCTACGCGAACTCCACTCGCTAATGCTGACATAATATCATCAAGTGAACAAGTGACCGGGCATGCGGAGCAAGATAGAATGTGGGCCATTGTCCATTGTCATTGGCCATAAACTATTGAGAAAGACAGTTATTTTCAAATCACAGACATTTGTGTCTTATTTATTTGTATGGAGTATGTTTTCCGTTTAAACGGTTAAACCTCGATACAAGCTATAAAATATCGAATAAATAAAAAGACAAACATGCAGACAGCACTCAATTTAATCCTCTTCTGCTAATCCAATAAAGTTTTACGTTCGGTACCATTAGTTTTTATATTGTAGGATAAGTTCAGCAGCACCTACAGGTGACTGAAAAACCAGGTCACATTTTTACAGAACGAAGTGCTTGCCCTATCACACCAATGATGTTTTTAATGAGGCTCGAATTACCCACGCAAGCTTTCAATTTAAATCTGTAGGCCTCAGTTCATTAGCGTTGTAGTGGAGTGCAAAATGTGGTGGTGCACCACAAACCATGGTGCACTCATTGAGGTAATATGTGCTACGTACTAGAGGAGCTATCCTAACCAAAGAGTATGTTCCATTTTGGCAAGAGTTTAAACTAAAGTTCGCTGCAGCGCTGAAACAATAATTAGTCGTATAACAAAAGAGTAAAAAAACACGCAGCGCTAGAACGCTTCTAAGGTGTAGTTTTCTCGCGACCAAAAGGTCGGAAGCGCCGCTGTGAATTTCGTGGCGCTTACGCGTTTCGTTCAACGTTCTGCTACAAAATATCACCCATATAGACTAATGACTACAGAAGTGACATAGCTTTATACCTAACATGCTTCATTCGGACTTCTTTTTCATAATTTATTATTAATTGAAGTTAACCTTAGTACTTAAAGTAAAACAAACTTTTGTTTATGTATATAATCAAATACGGTTACAATTAGTTAAAAACATATCAAATTGGAATAGGTTGAGTTTACAATTCGCTTGCAACACGAAGCTTACAGCTTCCACAAGGTTCTGCAGACTTCAGAAAACGCTTTCCTGCTTTGGTAGTATAATTTATCCACTTCGCGAAAATACAACGAACATACAAGTATGTTTGGATGGTAACCAGGTCTCTTCACTGTGGCTGTTTTAGAAGAATTTTATTAATTTTCCCTCTTTACGACCCAATCGTGGAAACCTAAAATAAACAAAATGTAACAAATTATGTCTTACAGTATACAATAAATATTTTTCAACATCCATTTTCTTTTTCTTTGAATGACCACCGTGTGTTATTTTCTAAAAGTAATTATCAAATAATAATGTATACTTAATATTATATGTTACATTATTATCTTCCGCTATAAAAAGAATTGTCAGCTTGCACACAAATTGTCACATCTTAATTTTTAGTCTATGTCAAATGGCGTCCACCAAATATTTTCTACAAATTAAATTTAAAAATGAATATCTAGTTATTCACCGATGAGAAGTTATTCCTCTACACTTTGCTGTATTAGTTGAATTATTAGTGCAATATCATAAAACACACGATGTCATATTTAATGCGTTAGAACGTCTTTTTAGTATAAAACAAAAAAAAATCACCTATGCGCTCAAGATCTGACAAGCGTCTAAGTGAAGTGTAGTCAATAGACCGCACTTGAACGGAACGCAGTAGTGATGTGTGGTGTCTTCTCTAGTAGGTAGTACATATTACCTCAAAGGGTGCGCTTAATATCGGGTCCCGTGTGTCCTATCGATTGCTTATAACAGGAATTGATGGATGCTTCCGACAGTACTAAAATCGTTGCCCAGTTCAGGACTAACACCATTTAGGTTGATATCGACACGCTCAGAAGAAGAAGAATTAAAGTCAGACCAATATGTATGATAGTATTGTTCATAACGAGTTGTGTTTTGGTTATATTTAGCGGTAATTTGTGAATATTTTATTGATAATCTATCAATCATCGTTTTAATTATTTTAGATGAAAGCTTTGTCTTTATTTTAAAATAACTAGCTGTGACCGCAACTTCGCTCGCATGGAAGTGGGGTTTCCCGCGTAAATCCCGATTCTATGGAAATTCCTAGATAAAAAGGAGCATATATGTTGCCGTATAACCCCCTCGTATCTTCCATTAAAGTACCGTCAAATCAGTTCAGCTGTTCCAGAGACTAGCCCTGATAAACAGAAAAACAGACAGACCGATAAAAAATAAAGGAAAAACTGTTTAGTTAGTGTTTTAGTAGTGTGTCAAAAACTATAAGTACTTGAGACAATACACCTATTTTGAAATCACTGATAGACATTTCAATTTTATTTATATGTATTTATACATTCTAAGCTTGTCAGGGTCGATGTTTAGTTTAATTAGCACAATGTTGTTGACTTGTAATAGTTATCGTTAATTGCATTGATTCGTAAAGGCGGCAGGTGAAAGAAAATTTATTGCATTAAATACTTCACATCGAAGTGAGATCGATATTATAAGTGACACATTTCGCACGTTTTATGATCACAAAGAAACTTATGCTGTTCATTCATGATCGTCTTTAGTTTCTTTAAGCCTCTATTCTAACAGTGCCCGTTGAATTAAAACAGTACTAACTAAAAAACTAAATCCATAATACACAAACAACGAGTATTTAAACCGATCTAAGAATCAAGTAGGTACAGACCGCATTTCGAAATTCCTTTCACTCATTTTGCTCAACGATCTCTTGAAGGACAAACTTGACTGGTGTGTTAGTGAATGGAAGATGGCCCTAGTAGTATTTATGAATCATACCATCTTTTAATCAATATTCGTTTTTAGTATGCAGTCTAGTCCTCAGTAGTAGTCTAGTTCCTACTGCTGGGTCATAGGACTCCTCTCTGTGAGAGGGAATGGGCCTGTCGGTGCTGGTTGGTGCATGACATGACTCATGTCTTCGGATTTTTGGTCCTAAGACATTCTCGTTTCTTCACGATGTTTTTGTTCTACGATTTGAGAGCAGTGGCGATCATATAAATTACACAAAGTATTGTATCTGACTGAGTTCGAACCCACAACCTGCAACTCGCAATTCGGTCCTGTTACCTTTGGGCCACGACAGCTCATGCATATTTAGTGTAATGAATTAAATTGTATTGTACTGCTTTTGAAATAAAATATAATTTCTGCAGGAATATTCCAAGCTTCACGAACGATACAATGAGCTGTTCAAGACCCATGTGGATTATATGGAGCGAACCAAGTTGCTGATGAGCACGGCGAGTGACCGAGGGGAGGTGCGGGGAAGACTTGGTCTCAACCCTATGAGATCTAGCGGTGAGTTTACCAAAATAATTTCAGACGAAAAGCACCCTTATTGCAACTTGAACTGAAGTTCGTTACGAAACAATCGGTTAAATCATCGTTGCTAACTGTAGCTGTAAGTAAAAAATAATCTTGTCATCGAATTGATAAGTTATGAGACGATTGGTGTTGATTCAATTTGAGAATTACATTAGCATACCATTACTTTGCAAAAATAAATCTATACAGCAGTATTCAAAGTTTTATGGATAAGCGAGACTCATTTTGTTATACCACCAAACTCGCTGTTCGTGTACTCGTGTCGTTGATTCTAGAACTACTAAACAGACCGGACCCATCGACGTAACAAAACAAAGATGAAAAAACTAACTTTGAATGGCGTGATAGAAAATTAGCAACGTTAGTAATATGAAGGCCATTTTAGATAACTACTTATTTTAGTTACACACTGACAATGAGTCATCTTACAAATATGGGCTAATCATTGCCGGTCCGTCTTAATCTTGAAAGGCGTATTTTACTTGAACTAAATGGGTATATACAAAAATAGAACGAGTGTTTAGAAATATTAATGGAATTATACCACAAAAAATCACGAGTTCTAGCTTCAAACAGGCAATATACACAGTTTGACAGAGCCATATTTTCAGTCGCCTATATTAAGTTAGACGTTGTCAGTAGGTACCATGAGGTCAATGTCCCCGGAAACACTACCTTGTACGTATACTATTTCTATTACCAAATAGGTCTTACTTCAGCTAAATATTCAAAGAAACATCCGATAACATCCGAATACTGGAGGCGATTATTATAGAACGCAGCAGCGTAGCTTTATATGGAAACTTCAAACGTCTTGAAAACGTCAACTGTGTCTATATAAAAAGGCTCAAAGCTGTTGGCGTTCCACAATAATAGCATTCCTGTCATTCATCAGGGGATAATCTCGAGGATTTTCCCTTTCAATCAAGAAAGCGAGTTATTTGTTATATAAAATATCAAAGCTACCTTTCTTCCAATCCCTTTCAAATATTATTGAGTAGAGGAAAAATTTCGACTTCATTTACCGCTATAAATGCGGGGTTTTTCAAGTACAAAAATCAATTTACTGTTCCAATTTAACAATAAAAAAAAACTTGAGAGGTGTCAAGGGACACCCGGATGGAACGAAGTTCCTTTCGATTAATTTGTGAAGGAATTGTAAAAAAAACATGTGTGCAATTCACACGTGGTAGAAGTGAGACCTTCAAAAATTTACGAAATTTCAAAAGTATACCGTTGCCCTCTCTCTCTCTCTCTTTACCTCAACTCCCCACGAGACGCCCCTCAACTCATGCCTCAACTCATCCCGCAACTCGACCCGCAACTCGACCCGCAACTCAACCCGCAACTGGACCCGCAACTCGACCCGCAACTCGACTCGCAACTCGACCCGCAACTCGACCCGCAACTCGACCCGCAACTCGACCCGCAACTCGACCCGCAACTCCCCCCTCAACTCCCCCCTCAACTCCCCCCTCAACTCCCACCTAAACTCCCACTTCAACTCCCCTAAAGAAGTTTTCACTTCAAAAGTTTAAGACGAATTGAGAACCTCCTTTCTTTTGAAGTCGGTAAAAAAGTGTCGTTACAACTTTTCGTATGATTTTTTTCCGGCTAGCCCCCTTTCGTAACGCGCGATAAGGAACTTAGTTCCAAAAAAAAATGTGTTTATTATCTTAAATCTATACAATTAAGTTGCCGGGGCTTCCCAGAAAGTAATCCGAAGATACTTGTGATGGGATAAACCTCGCTCTTCCTCGATTATTTACAATTGCTTTGAAATCGGATTTCAGTCTTTTCCCATACGTACAGCTAAATACCAGTATTTTACATAGAGCCTATCTAACCTCACCACAACCCTTTAACTGGGTATAAACCTTCAGCCAGACTGGTGTTAGATTGTCTTGCTTCTGTCCCGACCAGTAATGACTGTTTAAGATCTCGAAATGACAGTCGGGTTAATGACTGTACCTGTTTTCTGAGGCACGGAGCAGTATTGGTATGTAATGGATGCTTCAGCTAATATTTGCTTTATACACTTTTTCTTCTTTGACAGTCAGTCTTTACGGCAGAGAGTATATAACCACTTGAGAGCGTATAGGCCGATTTCTTAGAAGAACACGACTCTCTACTCCGGGCCGGGGGGGGGGGGGTCAAGTCGCGTAGACATGCCTGGTTAGGGATTGGTCTACTTGATTAAGGGAAAGTAGTCGATATCGATAAAATTGATTTTTACATTGTAAAAATGCTGAGTAAAAATTTCATAATAAATATATTTTCATTAAAATCAGTTGTGTCAACAACCGTAGTTTCAGCAGGCACTCGGTAATTTTTTTTTTTTGTGGTGAGTCATTAGATGATTTATCTAAAGAAAAATGTTTTCAGTTTCGAAAAAAGTTGTCCTTCTATAAGGTCTAATTTATTTTTGTACCAGATTCAAATCGTTCAAGTACTTTAAACGTAACTGACAGACAGAGTTAGTTCCGCATTTAGTAGAGTAGGCACAGGATTAACATGTGTAGGATTACCATTTTCCTCGTATAGGTACTGTTCACCAGATCTATAAAGGAACGCGCTTGCTCAATTAGGTCTAGGAATCGTAAGGCAATCGAAGCATCTATTCCCTGCCTCGTTCCGTTAGTTGCGAACAGGATCGCAGCTGCTACAATTACGATCAGATATACACGAAAGCTGATTGGCTTGATGTCCTTATAGTGGAGTTAATCATACCTGATGTAATTGGACAACGCGGCGCACAGCAGAGTTACTGACTACTAACTCTGTCAAGAAAGTACCGGGAAATGTTCCGAAGCACGTGTTTTTGATAAAGTCATTTCAGTCTTCTGTTACGTTATCAGGGACGAAGGGAGCGAATACGAAATTCCATTGGCGATGCAAAAGACAAACTCTTTGTTCGATGTTTTTGGTCCATTATGAAATCGGCAATACAAACTATATACGTTGTATCTAAAACAGAACTGTGTTTAATCTAAATATATAACAGACGTAAGTCAAACTCCGCGCCGAAATGGAAAACATTTGCGCTAACCTAATAAAAAAAAAAAAACAAGAAATGAATTTAGAATCATAAACAAATCATCAAAAATCTATCGGGAATATACTTTTTGACTGAATGTACATATATTGAGTTGGACTCAGTTAAGTGGTACATTTTGATTATGACCAAATTGTATTGCGATGCGAGTGGTGGAGCTATTATTACTATCTTGGAGCGTTAGCTGGTCTGTGCACAGTTTCTGTACGCAATACTTATGAGTATAAAGTTATTTGCGAAGAATATTGGCGTGCATAGACTGTATTAGTAGGTATTAAAAAAAGGTTGTGACTAAAAAAGGAGTAGTAAGAAGTCCGACGAAGAGAAAAAGCACTGAGTATATAGAATCTAAACAATCTACACTAAGTTATTATTGCATCATCAAGTAAAATATATATTTCAGACTTATTATATTATATCAGTTAGACTACGTTTTTAGGGTTCCGTAGCCGAATGGCAAAAAACGGAACCCTTATAGTTTCGATGTGTCTGTCCGTCTGTCACGTAACAGCCATTTTAATCCGAAACTATTAAAACTATACATGTAAAACTTTGTAGGTAGATGTATTCTGTGAACCGCTATCCGATTTTAAGAAAAAAATTAAAAAATATTTAAAATAAAGGGGGTCTCCATACATGGAACTAAAACTGTTATTTTTTATTTAATGAAACCTATGCGTGTTGGGTATCTATAGACAGGTCTTTAAAAATGATATAAGGGTTTCTAAAACCACTTTTTCATAAAGTCAATCGTTTAAAAGATATAAGCTTCCAAAGTGGTAAAATGTGTGTGTCCTCCCCGCTAACTTCGCTTATAATAATAGAGTGAAAAATCTAAAAAAAATATTGTGTCCATAGATATTAATGTAAACTTTCAACCAAAATTAGTTTGAACGAAATCGGATTGGCAGTTTTTGAGATACAGCATATTTTCTAAAACCGCAAGTATAACTTTGTAATTCATACAAACACTATGAAAAACAAAGTTATTTAGCGTAGTTGTAAAAATGTAAATAAGCTAGTTTTAAGAAATTTTTAAGGTTTTTTTTATTCGTCAAATAAATATACATGTTATATTATATTATTATAGTTACTAGGGCGAGTCTGACTCGCACTTGGCCAATTTTTTCATTTTCAGTTAGGTGCTACCTGCGACTTCGCTCGCGTGAGAATTGGGCACATTTTCCCAGGATGAAAGTAGCTTATGTGTTATTTCAGATCGTTAACTACATATGTATAATATGTATATGTGTGCCAAGTTTCATCCAAATACTGTAAGCCGATTTAGTATTGAAACAGAAGTTTTGAAACTCTCACATTTATAATATTAGTATGTCAATTCAATTCCAAAAATAGCCCTCACGGTTTTACACTTTTAATATGAGAACAATGAACTGTCTTTTATTGTTGCAATTAGTGCAATATCCGCCTTACGGGCAGGTATTAAGACAGAATCATTGTTACGATTACCCTGCTCTATAGTTTGCAAGAGCGTGGGCGAGTTTAATTCAAAATCAATGTCGCAATTGGTCGCAATCTGTACTTGGATTCAATAAAATTATTCTTAATTCTTAATTAAATAGTATTATGTTCGTTTCTTGCTACCACGAAATAGTGCTTCTACTAAATAATATTATTTTTATCATAATTATAATGAATAACTATACAAATGATATTTCTCGTTATCATCAAAAAGTGGTATTCTAATGTAAGACTGAAGTAAATCACAATATTTTATTATTGCAACATCTCGAGCTCGTAAAATTGAAACGGAATCGAATTTCGGGACCGGGATGAAAATCAGTCAGAAATGATTCTGTTATACGTTATATGTTAAACGACGCGACGGTTCAAGATCAACAATCGCTTGAATACTATATCTAAACCTGATATACTTTTGCAACATAATTTTGTCGTTGAGTTGATTCTTTAGTGTTTTACTACAGTTGAAGCTTCATATATAAATAAATTTAAATGACGGCATCCAATATTCTATATAAATCAATAACAATCTTTTTCCTGTCTGCGTCCTCAAGTTATCGATCAGATCTTAATGAAACTTTAGCTGGGTGTTCAAAGGACGCGTGGCAGGTTTTCTGGACCAAAGATTACAGTGAAAGAAAGACATTATAATTGGCATTGCAACGCATGTCTGGTACAGCAGCTAGCTAGCTCAGTAAAGCCTTATACTCTATGCTTATACTTGTATTATTGCATGCTACATGCTTAGACGTTTCATCACAAAGCGTAAACTTACAAAGCGGCATCAGTGTTACGAGCAAGACGCCAGTGGCTCTACATACATTGTGGAATTATAGGTTCACAAAAAGTATAATCGTTTATGTATGAAATGCCGATGTTTTGGGCTGAGAGAATGTTAATAAGCAATTGATTTAGGTGTTTGAATAATTAGGTGAACCAGTTGCCCTTGGCTATCTCTGATGTAATGTGGAATGTTAAGTTGTCTCCATTTCCATAACCGTGACGATCAAGTTGGTGATGCCATTAAACAGGTACCAAATCGCGTACAGTACGGCTGTTCTAACTTGGCGAGTGTGAAGTTAGGCTCTGCGAACTTTAGCGTTTGTGCACTCGTACAAAAACAAAGGTTTAAAAAAAATAAATACCAATAACAGTTGTTAACAGGAATAACAACTGCTAATTGCATTTATTTTTTTAAAACCTTTATTTTTGTACAAGTGCAAAAGCGTTAAAGTTCGCAGAGCCTAACTTCACACTCGCCAAGTTAGAAAGGCCGCATTGTATATGTGCTACTTCAACTCGAAGAAATAGAATACTATAAAATTTATTCAAACACGGTTTTATTTATTTCTACTTTATATGAAATAGGAAGTATAAGATTTTGTCTTAAAATAAAGATTATTTTAAAGTTCTTTTTGATGCCTTTTTCGCTGAGAAAAGAAAAAAGTTCAAATCGAGTGAAGCGGAAGGGAGTGACAGACTTCTACTGACAAAGAATCCACCCCGTTCCTCTAGTAGCCCTTGCATTCCAGGTTCACGATATCTCGTTAGAACGTTTCCGCATCCTCGTAATGATGTCTAGCATCGTGCTATACCTACCACTCTATGTTAAGATATTATGGATCAAAATGCAAAAGACTTTCATGTGTTTCGACGTTGCAGACACGTATCATCTGCATTTTGCATCTACTTATAGCGATTTGAATTTTAATCTTGAGTAACCGGGACATTGTCTGCATCAAAGTCAACTGTGATAGTACCTAGTTTGTAATTAGCTCAGCTTCGTTATCTAAACCATATGTTCACTGAACATGACTGTGGTGCTTGTTATCCTTTTCCAAGGGAGGTAGATGTAGGGTAAAAGTAGAATAGTTGCCACACTTTTTGAAATTGCTTTGTATTTCCTAGTACAAAAACCAACGAATATTTATTACCTTTACTAATATTATAAATGTGAAAGTGTGTTTGTTTGTTTTCCTTTTTTAAAAACGTTTATACAACATAACGGAGCAACAGATTGATGTGATTTTTTTTGTGTAAAGATAGTTGAAGATCTTGACATAGTGACATAGGGTACTTATTTTCGTTTAAAAACACCTCTCACAACCCTCAAACTTTAGAAGTTGTTGCCTAAGTCATATAAATTAGGTTTGGGATAGACGTCTCATCGAAAAACATCTATGTGGAAAAAGCTTTGGTCTCGTTTTTTTTCTCCATGGTATCGCACAGAGACATGCGACAGTCAGTTAAGTGATAGAAAGTCTTTCAATAGATACATAAAATAGCAAGCGATGCATCTGCGGAAATCTAGTTATTAAAATCGGAGTGTATACCACTGGGTCATCTATCCCAGTTTTACCTGTACATTTACATTGTACCGGGTATTAGATTATATTACCTAATCGATGGTATGATCGACAAGCTATCTAAATTGTGAGAATTCGAAATCGATAAGTTAATCGATTTCATTCAACTCGTTTACTGACGCGTTGTTGTCTCACGACTCCACGAGTGAACAGTCTACATTTCTAGCTTTCTACGTTCACAAGCTTAGCTTACTAGTATAACACACGTTGCATTACGTTATCCAATGCCCTGATTGGCTAAATTAGGCAGAGGCCAATTGGTTCTAATTGAGAGTATAATATATTATTTCTGTATCGTTTCGACTTAATTAAATTACTACATCGTAGTATGAAATTGCTGTTCTCGTGGAGCTCGTGGCTAAATAAATACTAAAAGCTGTACGGTTCGAACTTGGAGGTTAAGCGACGCTTGCCGGGGTCACTCCGTGGATGGGTGAACATCTTAACATAATATGAAGATTTCCGATGATGAAGAGAAGTCCGGGCTGTCATTTGTATATATCTTTGATAGTCGTTACGGTAGTTAGAAACCAGAAAGACTAACATAAGTTTTTCCAACGGTGTAAATATTATTATTGTGGTACCCAGTTACTGGGTTGTGAAGATCATATAAGCAGTCGCTCCATGTAAAATACTGTTTCCCAGCGTCATTCAATTACACTAGAAGCCATAGTTGGGAAACGAGATGTAGAGTAGGTATGCAGTTGCTTCGGACTACACTTGTTTGTACCAAAATTATTTTAATTCTTGTCACGAAAATGGTTATAAATATTTATGTAAAGGTGGATTGTGAAATAGGTTGCGTTAGTTGATTTCAATAACTTAGTTTTTCATCACGCCGTGTATGCTAACCCACAAAGTCTCTGCAAGCATCAGTAATGTTCTAAACAAAAACTAATTTATTCATATTCTACCTTCTTCTCCCAGGTCCTATATCGTTCGGCTTCGCCTCGCTGGAGAGTTCTATGCACAATGTGGAGCAAACGGAGAGCATGCCTGGTAGTCCCGTCAGCCTGTCCTCGTCGCCACCATCACCGCCGACTGGCTCCGACCTGGCCGCAGTGAGGACTGTGGAGTGCGCGCATCAAACTGACCCAATCACTCAACAGAGTCAGGTACATCAACTCGTACTTACTAGTGTTAGTTTGTGTCTTGTAGATTTTTTCTTTGAACAGCCAAGCATCTTGAGGTTTTATTATTCAAAATCGAAAAGGCTTGTTGACGCTTCCCGTGACCCAAGGGCTGGCCAAACGCATTGCCATACAACGAGACAATGCCGCCAGTCTCTTGGGTACGTTAACAGCCGACAGCCTTGACGATGTACATTTTGATGTATCGGATCATAAACGGTCATTAAAACAAATGTGTGTGTTCTTATCTATAAATGGTATTGTTTCATAGGTTCTATTTAATAAAGATCTAATGGCCAATGATCATTATAATATGATGATAATGCATTGATGGCCGATGCTAGAATACGGCATTGTCAACATTTTCAATTCAAAACAAACGTGCAACTGTATGCCACTGTTTACTTATGGAAACCTACAGTCGTCTTCATATCGATTCTTCCATGCATCTACCATTTGAAACATAACTGGTATTTTTCTACACAGATACGATATTATTATTTATACTAATATTATAATGCGGAACAGTTTGTTTGTTTCTCTAACCGTGCTAATCTTTGAAAGTACTGGGTAGATAAGGATCAGGTATGAATGTTAGCTTGAAGCTTTAGGAAAGTTAAAGGTTACTTTTTGTCAGACTGTAAAAGGAAGGTTATGTTTTTATCGTGATAAAGTCCTCGAGAGCGAAGTCCCTCGCGACTGCTAGTTATTGATAAATTCGTCTCTATATTCGTTGCCAGAACTCTGATTCAGTGCGATGTTTATAAATAATCGCTGAGTCAAATACAAATAATAGAAAAAGTTGTTCCTCATAAAAGGGGTTCGTAATAGTCTTGTAACTGACCGATTTTAATTTCAGAAATGATATTTTCGTACCTCGATCGTCCTGCCTCTCAGGAATGGTTTCAAGCATAACCCTCTCAATAGCTGTATTGATGACTGTGAATCATATCATAATACGAAGCCGATTGTAAGGTAACAGGTCAATATGTCATCACCGACTACTTACCCTAGTTGTCTTGAGGCTTTTAGGGTGTGATAATTTCACTGGATGCCAGAAAGTGCAGGCACCGCCGATCACTTTTGAAATGATTATGTAAATATTTGAAATTATAAGCAAAAGTTTTTAGATCCAATTTATTAATATAACGACTTCTTACAATAATACATATTTACAAGGACACGTTAATAGCTAATTTAAAACCTTGATCAATAGTAGGGCGCACAACATAACCTTCCAACCGAGCTTCACATTTCTCGCAGAGTTACAGCCATCTGCGTCACATTCACACACATACGAGTAATGTACTTTGCTGAATTTTGATTGGACACACTTCAGCGGTTCTTCGTATGTGTAGGCACATTCCCTGACTACGTTGACGTCTTGGCTGGACAGAAAGTAATTTATCTGAGATAACGACCGACAAACCGGACGCCCTCTGTCTTCTTTGCAGTCTTTCAAATGTGCTCTGTTCAAGTTATATTTAAAGCATCCACGGCTGGTTAGAGATGAGCACTGATAACATTTTATGCATACCACTTGGCACATCACGGATAATAGTAGTACAATGAACGTTAGTATTTTATCAGTTGATAAACATTGCATTTTCTCGCATTTGTCACATTTTATATAATTAGCTTGACAGCTGTCAGGACGCCAATTGCGATGACGTTCCAAATATGAAACACTGTGGCCAATGCTTTTAAAAATGAAGTTGTTGCGTACTTTTCAGAGTGATTTATACTTTTGATTGCAAAAGAGCAAAACGAGTTTGCGAATCATTGTATATCTTCGCTAATATCAAAGAGTCTCAAGAGTTGTTAAAAGTATTTTTAACCGACTTCAAAAAAAGGAGGTTCTCAATTCGTCTTGAAAATTTTTTTTTTATGTATGTTACCTCATTACTCGGAGACGGCTGGACCGATTTGAAAAATTGTTTTTGCGTTTTTAAGGGTATACTTTCTAGTTGGTCCCATTGTTCATTTTATTTGTTCATGTACATTGTAACACCGACTACCGAAATTAAAGTTATTTTTGGCTTTGTAGTGTTTTGATATGGAAGTCGGTTCTATTTTTTGTTAAAAAAAAATTTTATGAGTGGGGTTTATAAATTTAGGATTAATTTACACAAAAATAACAATCATTAGAAACTTGAGTGACAAAACTGGAAACTAGACAAAAACGTGTAATGATAGGTTTACTTAACTTAACCTTTGATTCTTTGGTGGCTTTCATATATGATGCGACTCTACGAGGTTCGTGCTACTTCGGAATCGCGAACGATACTGTTTACAAAAACTGAAATTGCAAACCTTTTGTTTTTCCCCTTGTACGTGTAAATATCGTTTTTTATGAATATTCACAATTAATGCTTTAAAAGTTACTTGCTCTAAAATCGATATAAATTCTTTAGCAATTATGCATCACAAACGAACAAGGATTTACCACTTTGTCTAACATTTTTTTTGTGATATTAAAACATTCAACCTATATCGAACTGTAAAAAGCTGTACTAAGATAACTAGCTTCTGCCCGGGGCTTTGCTCGTGTGAAAGTCCTTCTCCAAAGTATTATCTCCGTACTAAATTTCATCAAAATTGGTTTAGTGGTTTAGATGTGAAAGTTTAACAGATAGACAGAGTTACTTCCCATTTATACTAGTAGTAGGGAGTGAGATCTACAGACGAGCTTGAATGTTGGAGACTAAAAATACCTACCATTAAAACAACTAAATGCTACCTACATAACATTCATGTATGGTAATTGTACAATTTCAGGCAACGTCGCCAGTGGCGCCATCTAACGCTTCCAACACCGGTAAATCGCAAACAAAGAGCGAGAAGCGAAGTGGCAACACCCTGTACCAAGAGCTTGCTTTCCAAGACATGGATCCAGGCATCGCTGAAGGCGAAGATGGTGACATCACAGGTAAAACTTGGTCCCATATGTTTAGCATTTCAATAACAGAAAAAAAAAACATCATCATAATCATGAATTGGTTCAATAAAAAACATAAGTCATATAGTTGCCGATTTTTTGAAGCCTGTTAGAAGTGTGGCTAATTTACGGTTCATCAAAGAATTTGACTATTACCCGATCCCATCAATCTTGTATAGTCTGTAGTGTACGGAAGGCGTTAAGTTCAGTCACGAACAGATTACCTCTTCCGCTGATGCTTATTTCGACGGAACCAAAGACCACTCTTGTCGTTCCGATCTAGACTAAAGCTTTACTCAGTTCTTCCATTTACTTCGCTGTTTTAATTCACTAGGCGTGTTTTTGACAATAGACACATAAAATGCGGTTAAAAATTGAAACTTAGACTGCATTTTCACTTAAGTGGTGACGTAAGATAAATATGAAAGGAGACGCGCTGGGAACTTATCAAATTATTGGAAAACGACATCCTGTCTCGTGAAACTGAAATATTGCATCAAGCGAGTGCGAACGAGATGGATTGTTGCGTGACATTGAGTGGCGAGGATGGTGTTATGCAGTATGCAATAGGAGTCAGTCATTTAATTATTATCTTATTATTAATTATTAACTCAAATTTATAATACATTAATATTACACCTCTTTACATTTAGTTTACAAAATAATTAGTTTTATAAATTTGGAAACGAAACAATTATTTTATTACTTACCTAATAACTATTTTAAATGAAAATCATTATTTCCTCAGGATAATTTTCTAAAATAAATTTATTAAAGTACATAAATAAGGTAAGGATTTATTAGCTAACCAAAAGAGCGTTAGGCTTTTAAGCTATCAAACTAGATTAATTTATATTATGTGTAAGTAAAGTAAATGTAATTTATAAGGTGGTTTTTAAAAAGCACGAGCCAAAATGTATGGGGTGACTGTACTCGTGCTACTCAAAACTTTGTTGTTTAGTATAATGGACAGAAACATCTCCTAAATATTGGCTCGCTCTATTTATCAGCTCATATACAGGGTGCCTATTTAATTACCTGCATCGTTTCAAAGTGGTGTAATACTGATAACATAAAACACATTAGACGTGATTATTAGAAATTACCCGAATTTTTCACGACATGCTGTGCGAAAGCGAGATTAAACATATTATTGTGTTTGTCTGTCGGTAGATACCGACAATAAGTTGACAGTTCGCACTGTGTCTTCTCTTGAAAAAAATAAGGACATTAAAAAAATAAATAAGGTATTGTTTTTTTTTTATTAATACGTGTACGTACGTATTTCATGGACTGATTCAAATCCTAGAAGGATGGAGGTAATTATATCAGCACCCTGTATGAATGTCACGCCATTCGCGTTCGGTATTCTACACTGGGAAAACAGGTAGGTAAATAAAACACTTTTTAATTTCCACGGAAAATCACTAGTTTATTTAGTTTGTGGCGATTTGAATGTATATACAACGTGTAACGGAAACCCCATATCTATCCAAAAGGACTGAAGACAACATCTGGTATGGAGTCTCTATGCAAAGTTTCAGCTCAAAATATTGATTGAATTGAATTGACAGAATTGATCCCAAATTATTGGTTTCATATGTTTCTTGAATACCAGTAATAACAAACGTGTCACAGCACTATGAGGGTCATCACTTTCCACGGCACTTGCCAATAAAACGATAATTCTCTTCGTTCTTCTTAATTTGAAAAATTCGGCCTCTGGTATCAATGTATTGAAATTTTTGAAAATGTCTTCTTGATGATTCATGATGAAATTGAAATATGTCTTCGTTCCCAAAATGCATAGAGCATATCCTACTGGCATTAGTTTGTAACCAGTCATCCTCTCTTCTTTCTAAGCGAACTGCTGATCCACTGTAGTCGTTGATTCACATTTTAGGGGAAACTAAAAGTAAATGATTGATAAGAAACACGCACAGGTAATCCAATCCATCTAATTTGTAAAATTCTGTAGTTACTTATTATAAAATATATAATAGTAAGGTATTAAAAGCTGGCTGGCTACCTATTGCATAATACTGACAAATCGTGGTTGTCTATACGTAAATACAACGCGAAATTATTTTACTTACGAGTGATATTTTATCCCAGTTAGTTTTTTACTTCCTTCTTTCCGTCTTTTACACCACCTTGCTACGCAGGAGGTAACTTTTATCCTTGAGAAACGAACTATTTCTTGGATTTTGCACTAGTCAACACGATTCCGGCGTCTGTCACTGAGCGTGCGTCAGACTGAGAGACGCTTTTGTTGTACTTTTTTCGCCCCGCCCACTTGATTGAGGTTTGCGTGGAACCATTTTTGAGCGGAGTTTGTGTTCTATATCATTCCTAATTCGTTGAGTTTCGCCCGTAGCTGTGTAATAAGAGATCGTAATTACAACTGGCCTCATCTAGATGAGGCCGGTTGTAATTTTTTAACATTTTCAGCTAAACTAGTTTAGCTGAAAATGTTAAAAAATTACGTGTAAATCTGTAATTTTACAAATATTTTTTTTTACAAGTAATAATTAGATATCATTACAACTTAAAACCTAAAAATATTTACCACGTTTATTTATTGTTTCCGTTTCCGATATTTCCGAACTGTTGCAAGTGCATAATCACGGATGAACCGAAGTTACTCGTTCCTTTTGTTTTTGCGATCGACACCACTACCACTGTCACTAGTGTCACATTAATCACGATACTGTTCCCAACACATAAAACTCACTATCTCTAATCACCGTTTCTCACTGCTGCTCCTAAATATTAGATATTTTAAACAATAAATAAACATGTTAATTTAAATTTATTCAACACTGCTTCTTTAAAACTTTCTTGCTCCATGTGCAATGTTTGTGTTCGTCTTTTTGTGTATCAAATGTGGCATCGTGTTAATACAATCAGATCATCGGAAAGCGGTTTCTGTAGACTTAAATATGTAGCGATGATCATTTTGTACTACATCGACACCTCTAACATTGTGTGCTTTCCCTAACAGGTAGTTGGGTCCATCCCGGCGAATATGCGTCTTCTGGTAAGTGCCTTGCATATTATATGTCTACTAAACGTCCATTTAGACAGACTGTTGTAATAAGCGTAACATAGAAACATTAAAAAAATATCCTCTATGAGCTTCCTGAAAATAGTGTTAACATTATGACACGATAAATAAGTTTTTTAGTGATTTATATTCCGTACCGATTCCCTACTAATATTATAAATCCGAAGGTAACTCTGTCTGTCTGTTAAACTTTCAAGCCTAAACCACTTAACAGAATTTGATAAAATTTAGGACAGAGATATATTACCCCTTGGAATAGGACACAGGCTACATTTTTCGCTAAAAAAATGCTTTTTACGCGGGCGAGGTCGTGGGCAGAAGCTAATATGATATTATTGCAAGAATGAAAATACAGGTTTCTAAAAAATAAGCGCCACTAATTGAATAATCTATACTTTGGTAATGTCATGGATGCCCTCGTTGTATCGATCTGCTGCATAAATTATTGTCTTAGTTTTTCTGCATTAATATCTGTTTTATTGAAGGTTTTCATAACAAAGCATTTATTTACTATCCATTAAGAATAATGCTCCTGGGAAGCAATATCACGCTTATGAATATAAAAACTATAGTTAATCCACTAAAGCTATTAATTCTTGGTAGTATCTTTGTTTATTCAAGAGTAGCTGCTGCCCGCGACTTTGATTATTTTCCGCGTAATTGTTTCTGTTTTTCTCTCGATAAAAACCTACCTAGACTTAATGAAAAAAAAAAATTGCCGAATTTGTCGACAGAGACATTCTCGAGTTTTGCTGTTTGCAAAATATTTGGTGATTAATTTTTATTTGTACAATAGATGAGGTCCCTTTATTTATAATATAAAGTATACTAGAGGTCGCACAGTGCCCGGAATTTGATTCGTTCGCGTGGGACTGTTTTTCCACAAAAGTCCCGATCTTGTGAATTCGAATCCGGGGATAATTACGAGCCGGAAAACCATTAATAAAAATAAAAAAGTATATGAAAACACGGTTATTTTCAAATCATAGACAAAATGTTTCTAAATACGCTTACAACAGATTGTCTTCACTGGAGCTTATCGTAACAATACCTAGCTTCTATTAAATTAACTGGCTTTCAATAAAGATCACTCTTGTTTCGAACCCAGAGTGAAAAGGAAATTCTCAATTGAGCCTGATATTTATGATATTAGCAAATACAAAATTAAAGCTTCTTGGCATTAATACTAACTTTTTTAAATTCCGTTGCTAATTAATTCGGGTTCTTTGTCATCAATATATTTCTATGTAAATATTATATTGGTTTAAAAGTTTTGGTTTTCTTGTAAATAATATTCACCTATTATAATATTCCTTTACTTCTAACTATATGATATTTGATGTACTAAGCTTATTTTTTATGAGGTAAGGAATATTCTTTACCACCTTTGATTTATAAATAGAGCTGTTTTCGAACTTCATAATTATTTATGGAAATTAATAGATTGATATTGTGAATAATTTCAAATCTTATATTAATGTTTTTTTAGTGTCTCCGTTCATTGTATTGGGTATTGATTATGTGCAAATAGAGCTAATGACGAGACAGTATGACAAGTATTTATTACTTAAATTGTTTTTCGTAATCATAATAATATATCCGGTGGTATAAGTATTGATCCTTGACTTATAAAAAATGAATCATATTCGTTCTTTCTACACACCACGCCACTGTATTTATAATTTATGAAACTTTACTCTTGTTTGTTATACATTTTTGTTCTTGTGTTGTTCTAAGCAAGCTAAGCATATTTAATTATGTTGCAGTATCAAAAGAATGCAGTATTGCTTTTACTGTTACAATTTTCTAACCCTCAGTTTCTATAAATACCCTTTTTGGGCTGTGCAATCTTCAGTCATCATCTTGTCGGAACAATCAACCATATTACTCCATTTAACAACAGTTTCGGCGATTTGACTGAACAAGCTTTCGGAAACCGAGGGTTATTTCTATATAAAGTAAAAAAATACAAACGTTCATGTAACTGTCTTTGCAGTTATAATTTCGTATGTACACACATCAAAAGTGTCTAGGGATCAAGCATTTTTATGCGGATTTCTTGAGATTGAGATGTGGCTTTGTAATAAATTTATGATTTTATAAATTTATATGGATCCTTTTTGGTGCATTTCATAATTTGAAACAGGAACTGTTAATCAAATTCGAGTAAAAGATGAAAATCAGCTGTCAATATTTTCCCTATAAAAACATACAACGCATTGAAGACATTATTAGTGCTACTGTTTCCCTACTACTGATTAAAACCAACGTTATTATGGAGCGGCGACGTCATTTAAGCAGGGAAGAAATGCTCAGAGCCGTGGGAATGATAGAAGCTGGTTCCCGGCAACGTACTGTGGCTTTAGCTCTGAATACAAGTCAGAGTGTTATCAGTCGACTTTGGACACGTTACCGAAGCACTGGTACCGTGGCTGAGCGCCATGGAGGACGGTATCGCTGCACCACACGGAGACAAGACCGATACATTCAAATCTTAACTCGAAGAGCTCCAACAATAACCGCCATGATGTTAGCCGTGAGGCTTCATCACTCTTCAGGGAACTTAATTAGCGACCAAACAGTCAGAAACCGCTTGCATGAAGTGAACCTTCATTCCCGAAGACCGCTACGGGTACCACCTATAGCAATGCACAATCGTAGGATTCGATATCAATGGGCTCTTGAACACAGAAATTGGGCAGAAGAACAATGGCGTTTCGTGTGCTTTTCTGATGAGTCTCGTTTTGGTATGAGACCGGATACAAGACGTATACGACACTGGAGAACCCCTGGACGCTAACAGCGATTAAAATCCTGCCAGGAAGTCCATCCTTATATTGGTGGAACCATCATGGTATGGGCGGGTATTTGGATCGGCGGAAGAACTGAGTTGATTTGGATCAGAGGCAACCTCAACGCTCAAATTTATGCTGAGACGATTGTATCTGACGTCATCGTTCCTCTACAAGTGCAAACCGGTCCCTTATTTCAGTTAATGCATGATAATGCACGACCGCACACCGCAAGAGTTGTAAGACAGACTCTCGCCGCAGCTAACATCAATGTCCTGCTCTGGCCTGCTCAGTCGCCAGACTTGAACCCGATCGAGCATGCATGGGATATGCTACAGAGAAGAACTCTGCCGAATATGGAGGGTATCCAGTCGCAAGAAGACCTTTTTTTGTTGTTGCAACGAACATGGGCGGCCATTCCACAGCGTGATTTGGATGAACTCATTTTGAGTATGCCAAACCGATGTTCTTGTGTTGTTAGTGTTCGCGGTAGAAACACGGATTATTAATTGTTTAAGTTACCCAATAAAATTTTAAAGAAAACTGTTATTTCAGTCTTTTTTTCGAACTTTAATGTTAGTGGTTCAAATGTCAAAAATCCCTTTATTAGGAAAATGGCAAATTTCTTTATTAATGCAAAGGTGACTTGGTTTATCGTTACTGTGACAAACGAAAACACTTTATTTGATGAATCCTTAAAGAAAATTTTAATTAATATCAATCAGGAGATAAGTTATTGCAAAAATATATGTTGATCCCTAGACACTTTTGATGTGTGTATATATGACGCTTACGTAAACAATTTAAATTAACGCAAATATTTTTCATCCATGATAATGCTTGAGAACATAAAGAGCTGATATGAGCATATAGACCGAGTAATAAAAATATATGTAGAAAGAAATATGCAATTAATTGTTGCGATTTTTATGTCTACTTAAAGTGGCGTCGTGTGTGAGCATTCAACTATTATTCTACATTAATAAATTTTCATAAAATACTAATAACTGTACGTTCTTTCCATGCGTTCTAACAAAATGTTGCATCAACGCATGATTGCAGTTAACGACAATTATTTCGGTAAGTAATTTGTAAAATATTGATAATAATATCACTAACATTTCTTTATAAATTTATTACGATTATGTAGTAAATAAAAATTGTAATTATTTCATTGAGACTATAACCATCTCACACACTACGTCGCATTACGTTGCAATTATGTAATGCTAATTATAGTCTTATGATTATTTTTTAGTAACTAGTACATTTTTGTTTACGCGATAAAATTGTTGTTGCTAACGCATGCGGCGAAGTGTGTGACGGGCCTAACGATCGCTTGCGATTTCCAAAGCGCAAGATGCAAGTAAGTAAACGATTCGTATAACAGTATAACATAAATTAACAAAAAAAAAATATATAAATATTATTCTAGATTTTTTCAAATTAATATGCGCATACCACAAAAATGTTTTGATATTTGAAAGTTATGTTCCATATTATTCACAAATAAATGAGTATAAATTATCAAGCACCACAAGCTTTTAATCATTGGAAAGCCTGGCAAACGCAATCTTCATTTTACCGAACTCGACAGGAATGGGCAAAGAAGTGGAGAATCTTATTCTGGAGAACAACGAGTTGTTAGCGACGAAGAACGCGTTGAATGTAGTGAAGGATGACTTGATAGTGAAGGTGGATGAGATGACCGGTGAGCTGGAGATCTTGAGGGAAGAGGTGGCGAATCTGAGCTCAGCGCGGGAGAAGCTACGCGATAGGGTCACCGAGCTAGAAGATGAAGTTAGACATTTGAAGGTAGGCTGGATTTTAATCGGGCTCAAAATCCCGAAACTCTTCCTGTTTTGTCCAAGACTAAGGCAAAAGATTCAGTATGGTCACAGCCACATCTTCATAGCAGCTTTAAAAAGCTACCTATGAAGGTTCATCGTTGAACTACTATGTTCTAGTGTCAAAAGTTAGACAAATGGGACTGATCTATTCTATTCAATCTCATCTGCTCTCAATAAAATATTCCGATATAATGTGACCAGGAGACCGTAATACAAGTTTTTACTTAGTATTGGCTCCTGACTCCCATCTCATCTAACTATTGTTCATAATTTCGTATATTATTTTATTGTGATAGAAAATAGATAAATGATTATTATTATTCTAACTCGTCGGACCATAGATACAAAATAAGTCAATGGAGCTGATTATCAATCGAGCAGATACTATACTGCTGACTGTGTAATGAATATTAAACGGCCAAGTAGAAGTGACTTGACTTAGTAGCCTAAGCCCCTAGATGGGGTAGAGGGTATCCACAGTAGTCCTACATCGTGAACGATTTTGAGTTTTACGCTTCATTTCACTCCACGTCATCCCGATGACAACTAATATGTTTATTAGATTTTTTTTTTTTATGGAAAATCAATTGGAATTTTATAAAACTTGTGTTATAAGTGTGATGTTTAGTTTTTGCGTGGCCATGTGACAGGAGACGGTGAGCACGAACGCGGGCGGAGGAGATAACAACGAAGACGAGGCCGACGTCCCTATGGCGCAGCGGCGGCGCTTCACTCGCGTCGAGATGGCGCGGGTCTTGATGGAACGTAACCAGTATAAGGTGACCATTATTCTTGTTTGAAACTGTACTTGCGGGCTACTAAGAAGCGTTCCGTCTCAAATTCTCACAACATCCAAAACCCAAAATGTCTAATTCCCAAAATTAAATTATCTAAATTAGGTTCCCAAGCCTTTAGAAGGTGTTTGCGGGAGTTGAATTCAACTCGAAGAGGCTTAGCTGTACCAATTATTCCTGTGAGAGAGAGAGAGAGAGAGAGAGAGAGAGAGAGAGAGAGAGAGAGAGAGAGAGAGATCTTTATTTGTTTAAACATGGTATACATACAAGAGCAAGATATTATTTTGTTTGAGTTCAATCATGTTTAGCCTAATGGCTAGAATGCTAAATGAAATATTTGTACGCCTTTTTTCGTATTGACAGTATCATTCAAAATACATAACATTTACTTATTGCCTCAACCTGGCTATTAGACCGAATTATTTTGGTGAAAAATATCCTACACCAGTACTTAGTAAATATACAGCCAATTTGTAATAATGTGACTTTCAAATTGTGCAATAATTTTTCGGATGATGCATTACTTCTGCAGATTACCCTAACATATTCACAAATTCGCAAAATAATCGCCCATTATAATCTAATATACACTTCTGGACACATCTATTGGCCCACCTTGTATTTTCAGTTTCGTTTGGTCCTAGCTAAAATTTTATATTAGGTCGAGCAAAAAGTTTTTATGCAGTTTTGAACCTGGCACATTCACAATTTCATTCAATAGTCTTTTTTTGAATTTCGAACACAGAATTTAAAGAAACAAAAGACAATTTGGAGCCTGTTTGTTGATATCAAACAATCGAATACTAAGAAAACTTGGTTTTATTGGTTTACTTGGATTTAATTCTTGAAAAAGTGATTGATATCTTTGCTTTTGCAACAAACATTACTTATTCTTAACATTAAGGTGAGGTTCTATCAATAATCTATGGATACTTCACCTGAAGTCGCCGCCCAAGCTGTGGCACTTATTCAGGCCGGACACAGCCAAAGAAACGTGAGTGCTCAACTTAATTTAAGTCGATCTGCGGTCCGAAATGTTTATCGGAGGTACCTAGAGACTGTCGGCTTTGTTCGTCGCCAAGGAAGGCCACGATCTCGGGTCACAACTGAAAGGCAGGATCGATTCATCGTGACGACCAGCTTGAGAAATCGTCACCTTACCTCCATTGAGATACAAAACCAACTTCGCGACTTCCACGGAGTATCTGTGAGCGCTCGAACTGTTCGGAGAAGGTTAAAAGAACGCGATATGGTACCACACAAGCCAGCTAATGGGCCCAAACTAAAGCGAGCCCACCGAACAGCGCGCCTTCATTTCGCACGCAGTCATTTAAATTGGACACAGCAAGATTGGAGCCGTGTACTCTTTTCTGATGAGTCTAAAATTGTGTTACATGGCAATGATGGAAGGAAGAAGGTCTACCGGCGTAAGGGAGAGCGTTTCGCACAATGCTGCTTTGAAGAGAGGGTTGCTTATGGCGGTGGCTCATGGACTGTCTGGGGCGGTATATCCGCGAGCGGCAAAACTCAACTTGAGGTTGTTACAGGACCACGGCTGCCAACATTAAATGCTGAAAGATACATTCGTGAGTGCTTAGAACCTCACGTGATACCATACGCGGACTATGTGGGCCCAAATTTCCTTTTTATGCATGATAATGCAAGAGCCCATGCGGCCGGCATCGTCAGGGAATATCTTCGGGATGTGAACATCACAGTTATGGACTGGCCAGCCAGAAGCCCAGACATGAACCCCATTGAGCACATGTGGGACGAGCTAAAAAGGCGTGTTAGGGCTCGTCAGCCAGTTGCCCAGACGATGCAGGAGTTGAAAACTGTCATAGAAGAGGAATGGGAGATGATCCCTCAAAATTTCATAGAGCGGTTGATAAACTCTATGCCTAATCGTATGAGAGCTGTGGTAGATGCCCATGGAGGCAACACGCGTTATTAAATTAAACCTTTATTTGATAAAACATGTTTTTTATTCAAAAATTAATTGCCTTTAACAAGGCGCATATCCAACTTGTTAGGCGTAGGTCCATGTCGTATGGTATTCTGAATTCAAATTTAAAACTATACGATCGAAAAAGATGGTAAAATGTATCAGGTTTAAAACTGCATCAACAGTTTTTGTTCAATCTAGCAATCATATTTCGGTAGGGGCCATCGAAACCTAAACTCTAAGGTGGGCCAATAGATGTGTCCAGAAGTGTATAAAAATCTGGTGTCACAGTGTTTGTTATCAAACTCCTCCACAATGGCTCGACAGATATTTATGAATTATTATTGGATAATGGAGGCCTGAGAATAGGTCGTAGGCTATTTCATTTATATTACAAAACAACGTTTGCTGGTACAATATACAAAAGTTCATAAGTAAAATAAACAATGCATTATAGAGTTCACTGCAATCTGCATTAGTATAGATTACTCTCGCTCGTATTATTGTTTCTAACATTCCTTATGTATATATTTTCAGGAGCGTTTCATGGAGCTCCAGGACGCAGTTCGCTGGACCGAGATGATGCGCGCCAGCCGAGTGGACTCTACTATGGACAAGAAGAACAAACAGAGCATATGGAAGTTTTTTAGTAACCTCTTCAGGTAAATACTGTAGAACTCGCACACATCAGGGTACTACTTACTGTATTCATCATCATCTGTTAGCCTTTTCCTATGTCGTGGTCGGCTTACAGTCTGAACTGGATGCAACTGAGTGTGATTAGTGTTTTACATGAGGTGCCTGCCTATTTGACCACAACGCTGTACCTGGCTAACACGATACGTCTTGGCAAGACCAGTGTTAGATTTTCTGGCTTCTGACTACCCGTAACGACTGGCAAAGATGTAAAAATGGTAGTCGGGACCTACGGCTTATTGTGCTGTCCGAGTTCCTGTTTATGCTCTAGAGCATACTCTCAGAGTATATTTTTTAACAAAAATGTTGAACGTGTAAGATATCATTTTAGTAGCGAAACGGCCCTCATTTGCACAGTCTTCTCAGTCATTCTGCAAATTCAAACATAATCTTAATAAATTATTCACTAAAACCTTCCTCAGGAATCACTCAATCCATTGGTGGAAACCGTTTTGAAATTTGTTCAGTAGTTTTTGTTTTTAAAAAACTCATATTTCGAGCGGCAGAAGAATCTACACCCATCCAGAGACCGACTACACAAAAATCTCACTATTCTAAGCCAATAAAAGAAAAGGTAAATGAGAGACGACGTCTTCGGAAAAAATGGCATTCTACAAGATATCCTTGTGACAAAAAAGCCTTTAACAGAGCCTCAGAAGAACTCAAACACATGATCTGCGAAGCTGACAACGAACGTCTCCAAAATCAACTGACCAATCTTACTCCCAATAAAGACACCAACTATTCACTGTGGAAGATAAGGAAAAGACTGAAAAGGCCAAAAGTCCACATACCACCCCTGAAAACTACTAATGGCAAATGGGCAAGAACACATCTTGAAAAGGCACAAGTTTAAAGATGTCTTCCAACCTCTGCCCAGCAAACACCCTGAAAATGACAAAGATATTTATAAGTACCTTAATTCTCCACTACAAATGTGCTTATCACTGAAAAGTGCTAGACCTAAAGGAGTGTGGAAAGAAATCTTGAAACTAACAGAGGGTAAAACACCAGGTTACGATTCAATTGACGCACATTTCTTAAAGCAGCTACCTAAAAAAGGAATAGTACACATTGCTGCAATTTTTAATGCCTCCTTAAAACTTGCCCACTATCCAGCTCAGCGGAAAATCGCCCAGGTTATTATAGTACCCAAACCAGGAAACGACTCCATCAAATAAACTCCTACAGGCCGATAAGCTTGCTCCCCGTGCTAGGTAAACTCCTGAAAAACTCACAACTTGGAAAGTCACAATAAGTCGCGCTTTAGAATGTAAACAGTTTTGTTCTGCTATATTCCTGGACATAAGTCAAGCTTTTGATAGGGTTTGGCACGAAGGACTTCTGTTTGAGCTCAAAAAACTACTGCCACACTCTTTCGTCCCGATTTTACAATCATACTTAGATAACAGATGTTTCGAGGTAAAATTTAAGAATGAAACCTCACAGCTAAACGCTATTCGCTCAGGAGTTCCACAGGGAAGTATTTTGGGTCCCGTAATGTATCTTATTTACGCTGCAGATCTACCAACACACGCTGAGACCCTTACGGCCACATATGCTGACGACACAGCCCTCTTATCTGTCCACAATGGGGTCATTGTGGACAGATAAGAAGTAGTAGCTTGTAGTTTGGCTGACGCTATAAGCGGGTGCTTATAGCGTCAGCCAAACTACAAGACCATGTTAATAAAGTAGATAATTGGCGCATTCAAGCAAATCAGGGTAAATCTGCTCATATCACCTTCACCCTGAAATGTTACGAAGTCTATGCGAAGCAAATGAAAACGATTTATACTATCACTTTCTTTTGTTTCGCATAGACTCCGTAACACTTAGGGCGTTCAATTTAAATATTTTTATTTTTGTATGAAAATCTGGTGAACTAAAATATAACGAATTTTTAAAAGTCATAGAACAAAATTTGTTGATTATGATGTTAGTAACATAGTCCTGAGAGGTTTTCGGTGTTTTACAATTAACCCTGTATAGACAAAACGCAAACAGCTGGATACAAAACTCAGGTCAATGCACTGATTAATAGGACGCAGGTCAAGACTGCCGAGAGAAAGCAAGATAGCTATATACAAAACTATCCTCAAACCCATTTGGACTTATGTGTTATTACTTAGCTGTGGGGTACAGCCAGCAATAGTTACGATTGCTGACTCGAGATCGAGATCCTTGAACGATTCGAGTGTAAAACGCTGAGAGCCATGCTTGACATTCCTTACTACGTGAGCAACAAATATATACATGAGGACTTAAACTCAACACGGTCAAACAAGAAATTGCTAGATACAGTAAAACCTATCAGTCGAGAATATCTACACACAAACGAACTCGCTTCGAAACTTAAAGGCACAGGAAGTGTCACATATTCCCGGCTGAAACGGCATAGTGTACCTACCCTAGCCACGAAGTTCGACAGCATTTGATAGGAATAAGCACATGTTCCGACAGAAAATACAAAACCACAAAAACCACAACCGAATGGCTCATTGTGACTACTACACAGATTGCCAAGTTGCAGAATATATAAGAAAAAAGTACTGACTTTTCTAGTAGTGACTTTTTTATAATATGTAAGGATTAACAACGTTATTGGATCCAGTTTAGCAAAAATAACAACTGTTATACGGAATTTGGCTATTGCGGGAAATATTAATTTTTAAATGAGATGCATTTAAAAATTATTTAAAAACAGATGGTTTGTTTTAATAATTTGATGTCAGTATACTGGTGTCTTCGATTCTGTATGATTCAACGTAAATAGGCTAAGTGTAGTAAAAACATAAAAAAGTAATTGTAAGATTAATCTGATATCAAAGGTAACCAAGTCTTAAAGTCCAACTAAAAAGTGATTTTCATTCATTCATTCATTTATTCAGTTCAGTTAACAATTACATTGTGTTGAACAGTACATATTAATAATTAAATAAAATTAACACATGCAGGAACTAAAATTCAGAAGCGCAATTAAAATTAATGTGTAAATAAATTTTATTCAAAGATGATCAATTTGTTATACTTCATTCAAGTATCATCACTTTATATTTTTTTGCTGCTTGGCGTTTATATTTGCAAATTAAATTATGTGTATTTATTTACATAATTGTTCTTTTTTGTTGTGCATATTTTTATATTGAACCTAGGCTTCGCACGGTCGCAATTTGTATACACAAACCTTTCTTGTAGTGTAGTCTAGGAGGAGTAAGCGAAGCGAAAGACCTTTTTATGCCATTAAGACCTGTTGCCCACGCAAATGTATATTATCCGTACTATATTGATTCGCGAAAGATTTTTTTTGTATTAGAATGTTATTAGTACCTGTATGTGATTTTCTGGCTTCTGACTACCCGTAACGACAGTCAAATTAGTTTTTAATGGATTTATAATTTTCTATTTGAAGTTGGCGCATGTAGCTAAGATTTTTGGACTAACCGTTCTATTCCAAGTATATTATTGGAAGTGCTATCAATATTCATAATATTTATAGCTATGCGAATTATACTTTTTATTTTATATTTCGCTTGTTTCGCCTGCAGTTGCCATTGAAAATACGTTTACCTATATGTGTGAGCTGAATGTTAGTATTAGTTTGTGACGATGCTGAGGCAAATTTGTGATTGCTATGGAAACAGCGATATCTTTATGTTTTAATTCTTACTTATTGCGTATATTTGTTTTTTCTCTTTTTCTGTTGCTTGTTAACTGTTAGTTGAGGTATCTGTTTTCGAAATAATTTTTGGATTTAAAGGTGAAAATGTACACCGGTATGATAAAGTAAAAAAATCGAAGACATGCGACATCTACTAAACCCCACTGCCACTGGGCCTGCGTGGTGTTTTACGGCCCATCTTCTCTCAAAGGGAGGAGGTCTATGTGCGCCAGTGGGAACGTTATTTTTTGATTGTGGTTTGTTCCGCTATCAGTCAAATTAAAAAGGCCTATGTTCTGAAGTGATGTAAAGTAATAAAGTACTTGCTTGCCTCTTTATTTTCCCACTGGATTATTTTGCCCAGAAATCCTCTCGTGCCTCATATGAACACCACAGCACATGTTCTGTGCGTAGCTACTGCATTAAATTGAAACTGCTTAAAATGTAACTTAAAATATTTTGCGAAATAATGCGTGGCGAGCTAGCAACAAAATGTTTTCCTGCGAGAGTTTGATCTGCAGCTAACTAGTTATTTTTTGGACGAGCTTCAGTTTTGTTCTGACACGCATAATGTATTCGTTATCATCAACAAAAAGAATGCAGTGTTTTGGCCTAAGACGTGACCGCGTAAAAAGAACATATACCTAGCATTAAAACAACTGTATCTCTGTATTCTACAACGTATTCACGACAGCATATAAAAACTAAAATTTTATAAAGAATTGTGAATAAGTCATACGATTAAGACTCACTTCTATCTTTAAACCAAGGATCGAGGGTATATTTTAGAACGTGACCTTAAGTACCAGCGAGCGTCCACAACGACCACTATCGACGCCGCACCTTTTATAAATTATTAGGCATTGTGAATAAGTCATATGACTAAGACTTTCACTTCTATCTCTAAACCAAGGGCAGAGGGTATATTTTTGAACGTCACTTTACGCCTTATTACATTACCAGCGAGAGTCCACAACGACGCCGTTTATAAATTATTAGACATTGTGAATAAGTCATACGATTAAGACTCACTTCTGTCTTTAAACCAAGGGCATAGGGTATATTTTTGAAGGTCACCTTACGCCGTATTACAGTACCAGCGAGCGTCCACAACGACCGCTATCGATGCCGTTTATAAATTATTAGACATTGTGAATAAGTCATATGACTAAGACTTTCACTTCTATCTCTAAACCAAGAGCAGTGGGTATATTTTTGAACGTCACTTTACGCCTTATTACATTACCAGCGAGAGTCCACAACGACCGCTATCGACGCCGTTTATAAATTATTAGACATTGTGAATAAGTCATACGATTAAGACTCACTTCTGTCTTTAAACCAAGGGAATAGGGTATATTTTTGAACGTCACCTTACGCCTTATTATAGTACCAGCGAGCGTCCACAACGACCGCTATCGACGCCGCATCTTCGCGCTGTTGCCGCTCCGCAGCCTGCCCTCCGCCACTCGAGGACTCAAGCTGACTTCTTCGAGACCCAGCTAACCGACCATCATCACAACAGAAGACATGAGAGGAGCGAGCAGTTCCGCCAGGTATGTTAAAACCTTTTGGTGTCCATCATCACTGTAAGACTCTGTCTTTCCGCCAGAGATGTGAAAAGCAAATGCAACTATGAATCTATTTTAACCAAAACGAACTGGAATATATCTACGTTCCAAATTATGTAAGAAGTGACTTTTCTTATCTCCGTCCAAATTTTAACGGAAGATTCTATTGCACAAATAGAAATTTTTTCTCTATGGATCCCATGTCGAAATCTGAAAAGAAATCGATTTCCCATACAGAGTTGTTCAGTTCTTAGGGTCAGTTAGTATAGTAGGGTGAATTTGTTTTTATCTATTGACATAGATTTCATAGAGAATGTTGTTGTTCAAAACAGCAACATTCTCAGTGGATTTGCTGTATAAATTTCCTGTTAAAATTCGGATGGTGATTTTTGGTCACCATCCGATTTTTAACGATGGATGTATTTTTTACAATGGATGTAAACGGTGACTTTTTGGTCACCGTTTACATCCATCGTAAAAAATACATCCATCGTTTTGCAGCTAAGCACATCTCTATCGGAAAGGCTGCATAAGGCAAAGTACTCTCTATACCCTGTTATTAATCTCGAAGAAAGAATTGACATATGCAAATATCAAGTTTAGAAATAATGTTGCCCGCTCTTTTGTGCAGTGTTATACTTACGATACCGGTTTGTTGAATCGTAACTTTTTACCCGACTGTGGGACGCAAAGGAGGGTAATGTGTTTCACAGTCTATGTATGTATGTAAGTATGTATGCTTGTACTTATGTGGCGTTGTACAGGCCAAACGCGTGGTCTGATTTGAATAATTCTCACGTTAATCAATTCGTCTTAACCATGCGAGTATCACAAGAGATATGACGGTTGATTATAAAAAATCGACAAACTATATCAAATATCGTTGGGGTATTGTTGAATAGGTCTTTTTTATAAAGAGAACTAGCTATAGAATCTTGTTGACCCCTCCAATTCAGCTAAATATCCTTGTGTTTGGAGTGGGTTCACGGCAATAGTGTAATGGGAAGAGTTCGAACTCGCATAACATTCGAATCTTTCGATAACAAGTCCGATATCTTAGCCATTTTTAGGTTTTTTTATTTAAAGCAATCGCTTAGGACATATATGTTTTAAAACGGATCAGTGCCATATTCAGGGTGCGGTTTTTTTTTCTTTCAATCCCATCGAGTGAGGTATCAAAACAAAGAACTTTACGAGAGAATAATAAATAAATATGTGATTTATAAGAAATGAAAAATCACATAACAAAACTGAAAAATCGTAAAGTAAAGAAAGGATAAAGTTTGAATTATAAAATTATTCTTTTATTCCTTTTGATTCCGCTTATAATTTTGTTATTTGATAACTATAGTTATTGTGTGTTTTTATGTGTCATATGGGCCATATAATTCACGACATTACTGATATGTTTATGATAGAAATAGGTGGCGATTCTGATGATTCAGAATATTCCTAAGATATGGAGTCATTATTTAAATCTGAATACTTGTAATTAATTATGTTATTAAAAAAAATATATCTTACATTATTAAATTTGCATTTCTACGTTTTAAATTAGCACCTACACATTATTTCAGGATAACGTGTTATAAAAAACAGATACTTGATTTTATTAACGTTAAGTTTCGATAGTGGCACATCACTATTTAAGAATTGCAAAAAACTGGCAACTGTCGTAATGTCAACTTTGTCTCTGAGATTAAAAAACAGGGTATAACAAGTTGTAACTGCTACCGAACATAGAAAATATTTAATTGGTTAACCTTTTACCTACGGGTGTCAACTATTGTTGATTTAGCGATGTCATTTCTGAATACGGGAGGCAACTATAGATGATTTGTGAAAGGGTCTGTTTTAAACCTTTATATTGACAAAACTAGGCCGTATTTCCTTGAGATAAAAATCACTATGTGGAGTCGATAAAAATATGATTCTGTTGAAAAAGTTCCCATATATTTACATAGATGGCAATAAAAATAAATCATAAACAAATAACTAGGTTTTTATTCTGGCCACCTTTGGTTATCGGAGAAACTAGTTTATTTTGAATAATTATGGTTAAGTTCAGTGTTTTTGTTAAGTAATATGTTAAAAATACTATTAACCTCATATTGAATGTAAATAAAATAAAATTCTGATAAAAAACAAGTGATGTTTCGCCGAATACAGTGATTGATTCTGATACTTAATTTTTTGGCAATTACGTAAAATTTTGTGAATAAACTATAAAATCTATAACATTTCTCAAAGGTAAGTGAAATAATAAATCAGTGTGTGACATTTGAAGTACCTAGGTATTGTGCTTCAAAAAATGTAGACAATAAATGACTGCGCAGTTGCGCGCCAAAAAGTACCCGTATTGGGTGATGACATCGCTTTTGAAGTCCCGTAGGTAAAAGGTTAAAGCCATGTTCGGTTGCAGTTATATTGCGTTAGAACTCTTATGACTTTCTGTAAGGCACGTCTGAACGATAAAGGTTGGTTGGCAATCCTTTGGTTGCCTAGTGTTATGTGCCTATTGCCCTTTACACGATGATGATTAGCGCGATATTTTGTGTATTATTTTGGTAGAAAAGGCTAAGCAAATGTTGATTTGGGTAGTTTCATACCGCGTCCCGTTTTCGACCCCAAAGACGCGTGAGTTTTTTTACTGCTAAATATTGATCATCATCGTGTTAGAGGGCCTTAAGATGCATTTGCCTGTATAAATAAGCAAAACAAGTAAATTCCACGTCGGTAAAAAAATCCGTAAAGATTTCGAAGAGTTCTTGTCGCGCGATAATTTGCTTGTGTTTTATTTATATGAGCCTATGTATCGAAATCTTTATTTGTCTTATTTTGTACGTAATTCGCGCCCTTCTACTTACATTCCTTTTGGGCTGGAAATATTTATTTCGTTAGCTTTAAAGTCGTTCCTTGTATATTTCTTCCTATCTCTACACATTTCCTTCGCTTTACATTTTTGTTTTATTATAATTGTTTAATACAAATATAAATAGTTTATTTGCACTATAAATATAACTAGATACGTATTCGCTATACATATGCCACATCGTTTCTATCATTCCAATGAATATCTACACTTTTGTAGTTTATTTTAAGATATGTTTTAATGTTTTCAAGAATCATTATTTTGTAGCACGTTCTCAACATAACTGATAATATAATAATAAATATGTTTTAAAGAATTGATACAAAATGTCGTAAAAAATCACTACATTGCATCACGTCTATACAAATATGCATACACGTATGTTGCTTGGTTTTCGGATGTTTTTGCTACGCCTACATAATTTCTTCTAGACTATAAAAAAAAGAAAATGGTCTGCGAAAAATTCCATATCATAAAAAGTCGTTTTTATACTCTATAAATTATACCATCAACATCACAGTAGAGCATTCACCCGCGTAGACTACAGCTTATCACCAAGGCTTCTGCATCCGCAACCCCTTCCTCTACTTAACAGAGACGCTTCTCACATCACTTCTGTACATCTCGACGTACAACTATTGTGTGCTGTCTCGTGTTTGTGCCATCTGTGTACCAAGTGTTCTATTTGTGTTTTTTCATTTCTTCCTCTCCCTGTACCTAATTTCCTTTCCGTTCTTTTGTTTTCAGCTGAATCAATGACGGCACGTTTTTCAACTTATTGAACAGTGCTAGTGACTTTAAGTGATATTAGTTATAGGCATGTGTATAGTGTTTTTACGTATTTATAGTTATTTTTTTTTTCAAATCGCTAATTAAATATGTACGTTTATATTTGTGTTTGTTTTACCCGCTTTACCTTGGATTATGTTTGGGTGATGTCGTTGGGTTGATATCGTACACATGTGCGTGTGTGCGTGTAGGTGCGGGCCCACGTCCGCAAGGAAGACGGGCGCACGCAGGCCTACGGGTGGAGCCTGCCCAGTAAGACCGGCCAACCCAAGGGACCCAGCTCGTGTACTTCTCTGTCGTCGGGAGGGGTCCCTGTTCCAGTACCCGTATTCTGCAGGTCAGTGTTGATTTACTGGTGTTTCATTTTTATTAAGAAAATACACAATGACACATAATAGATTACAATAATTGGTCGCCCATTGGTCGACATTCAACCATAATTTGGATTATTTTCTTCTCCATATAACTGCTAAATTTCATTGTCCTCCGTCTGCGCAGTTTCCATAAAATGGGGTCCAAAGTGTTGTTACACGTATTTATATAAAAGATATGTATGTATATTATTCAGAGTACTTATTGTAGAAGGGATTCCATACTGGCACTGCGTTTCCGAGTTGAGAACTTATCAGCGGTTTATCGTTGCATCACAGGCCATAGGTTATTATAGGCTCGACTAACAAGTTGTGAGTCGGTTTGAGTCTAGGTAGTCAGGGTAGACGGCGTGTTATGTTCTACGCGTGCCTCAAAGAGTGTCAGCAAAATTGTTGGTGCCCACTACACACACTACACAGGGCCGTTGCCTGCCGGGGTTACGGAATCGTTTGAAAGAGTTACCGCGGCCTCGGAACAGGAAGGGCAAATGACGGAACACGGATGGGTTTTAGTCAGTAGAAGTCTGACACACCCTCCCGCTTCGCCCAGATCGCGAAAGCAGTCATTGGATGATTTCCTATTCGTACAAAAAAAGGAAGGCACATTACTAAACATAATTCCATCATCACGACTGCTCCCAAATCCGAAAAAAAAAACATCGTCAGAAAACTGCAGATGTTCTCCACACTGGGCCTGAGTCAACGGCCTGCGTAGTGGATTACGGCTAATTCCCTGCTATATAGAGGAGGCATGACCCAGCTGGATTTGTTTATTGCCAGGTCATATTAATTATTAATAGTACTCATGCGTATACATTCAGCAATTATTGAATAAACCACCTTACAACTTTTATTATGTTCGCCGAAATATGAAGCCAACATCAATTTTGTTTAAGACAAATTACATTACCTTAGATTAGTTTACTAAGTCAACTAATTTAAGATAATATTATAATTTGTCTTTAATGTTGTCTAACTACTGACACAATAATTAACCTCTTTTCTAGTAAAGACTATGAATATCTAGTTATTTCAGGTTATTGACTCTCTTACCTATTTTTCAGACCTATAGCTGAAAACGAGCCTCGTATGACGCTGCTGTGTGCTGCCGCTGTTAATTTGAACGGAGGTCGCACTCCAGATGGTGGGTGCATGGTTGGGGAAAGCGTCTTCTACGCCAATCCCGAAGACAAGGCCCTCGAGAACACTATGTCTTTGGGTAAATATCTTATGCGATAAGTAGATAACTACTTACATTCAAACTCAAAACAGTTTATTTTATATAGGCCTAAATGGGCACTATCAGGAGCTAGTGCATGGTTCGAAATTAGTCGTAGCCTATGGAGAAGAACCGGCAAGAAACTCCACGGTTAATCTTTCTACATACTCTCTATGAATTCTATGTCATCATCTGCTTAGCCTACTCCTGTGTCGAGATCAGTAAAGCTTTGGTTTCCTAGGATAGCGGTGCCGTCAAATAGCGGCCGTAATACAGCGGTGAATGACGTCACTAGAACGTTGTCTATGTAAACAAAATGGCGCGGTTTTCTAGAGAGCGGTAACTGACACCGTAACGTCTAAAACCAGTGCCGCCATTTGCATGACGGCCGTCTTGTCGGTGTCAGATGGATTCGTGAACGTTTCCAAAGAGAATGTAATACACTAGACAGCGATGAAGCAGACAGTGTGATAAAACGGCCGTGGAACTTTCCACATGTCGTCACCGTAAAGACGGCCGTCTTTTTGCGTCCGTAATATTACGGCCGCTATATGACGGCACCGCTTTCCTAGGAAAACAAAGCTTTACCAGTCTACACGGATAAAGCCGAGTACTAGTATTTTACATGGAGCCTATTTAACTTCCACAATCCAGTTGCTGGGTATCACGATACTCCTTGGCGAACCTATTGTCAGATTTCCTGTCTTTTGACTACCCGTAACAACTGTCAAAGATGTACAAATAGCCGGGAACAACAGCTTAACGTGTTTTCTGAAGCACGGGGAATCGTGATATGTTTAAGTGGTCTCCTTGGGACGCCTTCGGCAAGCGTTGCCTACCTTGAAAATTGCCACGAGCCCTTCCAAATACCATGTGAAAGTCCCGTGTTTGTGCAGATATGTCTGTTTTTTTATTTTAATTAGTAAAATACCTCAATAGTACGAATAGCTGGTCTGATATGAGTTGGCCCAAACCTATTCCTCTGATGAAATATCACAATATTTACTCAATATTCCCAAATAATATGCTAAAAGTTGTTCCCTCACTACCTATCCTCGATACAACACATCAAAGAAGTCTTTAATAGAAAACTGAAACATAAATGCTTGTATTTTTATGCCGCAATTGTCCTAAAACATAATGCGTAAATACATATACCGCATTCTAAAGCAAGTGAACGAGCTGCTTATTTTTTTTTTTTAATTAAAAATAGGTTCGCGTTTGACCACCATCTCACCTGATGGTAAGTGATGATGTGGTCGAAGATGGAGCACGCTTACCTAAAAGTAACCTATTCACTCTTGACTTAAAGACTCCTTAGCTATCGGGAAACACAGACTCCGGCAGGGAATTCCACTCCTTAGCCGTACGCACAATGAAGGTATTCCCAAAACGTTTTGTGCGTATGGGTGGGATGTCCGCCATGTAACGATGGCGCTTCGCCGTTTGTCTCGTAGTCCGATGATGGAACGGGCTTGGTGGAATTAGATTTGTGTAATTCCATCGCACACTCCCCGAAATGTAACCGATAGAAAACCGATAGACTTGCAACTCGTCGTCGATGTTCAAGGCTCTGGAGCTTTGACTCGACCAGTGCATCGTTGCCAATGAGTCTCTTGGCCCGCTTCTCGATAGACTCAAGCGCGTCCAGTTGGTATTTAGCAGATCCGTCCCAAAGATGAGAGCAGTACTCCATACACGACCGAACCTGGGCTTGATAGAGATTGAGCAACTGTTCGGGTGTGAAGTACCGTCTCACCTTTGCTAGGATTCCCAACTTTTTTGATGCTAGTGGAGCTTTAGCCTGGATAAACGGGCCAAAATTGAGGGTAGAAGTTAGTGTTACCCCCAGAAGCTCGATACGGTCGGTTATCGGCATGGTTACTCCCCGGAAAGTAGGAGCCGGTTCGAATTGACTCCTTTTTGTGGTGTTTTGTTTTTGGTGTTTTGTGTAAACTTGACCAAATAAAACAAGAGTCATATGCCCAAATTCGCTTATTGCTGCAGCAGAAAAAAAGGACATATAGCTGTTCCCTTGATTTACATGGCCATGTCCCTAGATCTGGACCACAAACAACTTACAGTTATTTATAAGTGTTAGTAACCTATAATATTGTCTAGCGTTAGTTTCCATCACCCTCCGCACAATTTGCTTCATAATAGGGGGAGAAACATTCACCTACCTAATATGATATTTGACGTCATCTAATGTACTTTATACTAACATATAATTCATATCTTTCCCACCAGCTTACGAGATGAGCAAGGCCCAGTCGGTACATTCTCCTGAAGTGGAACAAATAAACCAACAGCTGCAATCCACTCAAAGCGTGGAGTATACTGAAAAAAACCTATCGTCTCTCGTCTGGATATGTTCAAGCAACCAAAATAAGGGAATCGTTATGGTAAGAATTTGTTCTAATGTCTGTTCTGTTCAGACCACTGTCTATATGGCGAATATGTTGATAATGTTTGCAACATATGGAACTTTTTACGGGGGTGAAAACAACAATGGACTCCTCCTGCTCTGCGTGGAGCAGAAAGGAGAGTCAGTCTTTTACTCAGTAAAAACCCACACAGCCCTTGTGTTCTGTGGCCACAATATCTCGTTAGAATATTTGTACAACCCCAGCAGATATAACCATTTGAGGTGCCCAGCCAAAAAACCAATATGTTCAATATAAAAATTTAACTACAATTCCAGATTATCGATGCGAACAATCCGGCCGAGGTGATAGAATCTTTTCCGGTAACGGACAAGCACATTCTATGTGTGGCGTCTGTGCCGGGCGCCGTGGCTGAAGATTACAGGGATTACCAAGAAAGAGTCGCTGGATCCGTCGACAAGAAAACCCCTGTATGTATAGCATATTATTTATATTTATATCTCACTGAAATGAGTATGTTCGATTTGGAGTTTTGATAAGGAGCAATTTGTGAAATGACGCCGTTATCGCCTAAATCGTGAGACGCACGTAACCGTGAGGCCCTTAAACAAAGGTAAATTGTGTGAAAAAAGACAGCGATTATATAACCCAATTTATTTGACCTTAATGAAATAAAAGCAAAATATAAAAAGCTTACTTAAGCTTAATAAATAAAGACGGAAGTCCTAACGAGTAAGCTTTTAGGCATTTTTAAATCATTTCGGAGATGTTACATGTGACGGACTAAATAGAATATTTTATGCAAATAAAATATATCTTATATCTTATCTTAAGGAAAATACCCTGTTATAACTATTCGAATTACTGTTAGCAATCAAACTTAACAAACAAAACAAAAAGCAGCAAAAACTTAATCTTACATATTATAAAACAAAGTTACCCACTGCGTCTCTCTGTCGGTTTGTTTGCGATAAACTCAAAAATTACTAAACAGATTTTCATTCGTTTTTCACTAATGGATGGAATGAATCATGACGATGGTTTTAGTGTAATAATTATTAAAGGATTTTTACGGGATGCATGACAGACTAGACTACGACGACCATTAAATTTAACTCAGCTCCTTTCAAGTACTATGTTTTAGACTCAGTCGGCGGCCACTGGCTGGCGTTTCCGTCTTAATAACAGCAGTACTATATTTTTTTAAGTAGTGTGTCCCTGGCACTAACAAAATATGACAGAGGCAAATGCGTCATTATTTAGAAAGAATTGCCAGAATTGAAGAAGTATCGCGACGACTAACATAGGATAGGGTGCAAAAGATGACGTTCAGTGATGTGATTCTACGATATCACATATCTCATTGGTTGGGCAGCATCTATGTAAAAAATGGCCATGGGCGATTTGGACCTGCATGTGAAGAATTTTCATATACCATACTTTTTATACTTTATGTCAACACTTGTATTCTTATATAGATTTTCTGAAATCTATGAATAAGATGCGACCGGAACTGGGCCTGCGTGATGGAATACGGCCTGTTTCCTCTGATTGAGAGAAGACCTGTGACCCAGCAATGGGAACGTTGGTATATAGGTTGTTTGTGTTACGTTATAAAAAAAGTCGATTATATTTTCACATGTTTATAGTGACGGTCGGCAGAATTAAGACAATAACATGACACAACGACAAGTGGGACAGGGGCATGCGGATGATTATAATAAATTAATATGAGTCTAATATTGTTTATTTGTTTTAGTCACTCTTCTGCGCCGGCAGAATAGACTCAGTCGACGTATCACCAAAGAACAATGTCAGCGAAGAGAACGGCGATAAGGATGCAATCATCGTCGGTACTACGCGCTTAGTAAGTCTTTTGTGGTGTTTTATATATTATTAGTACTATCGCGTTTGACGACTATCTCACGCAAGAACTGCTCGACTATAAAGCGAGCTGTATGTTGCGGTAAGATAACTCAGAAGTTTCGTGCATTTGGGTTTGGCGTCCACCATTTATATAAACATTTATTTCACTAAAGATTTACATACACAATCACAAAGTATATAACAGTTAGTGACTACTTTTTGGTCTAGTGGTTGCAAGCGCAACTGCCGAGCAATAGGACTCGGGTTTGTGTGATTCGTGATAATTGAATTTCCAATAAAAAATTGAAATTTGCCAGTAGTAAGCCCGGAGTTTAGAAGATGGCGGTGTGATACACCCGTGCCTTGGTGCCCACGTTGAGCCATTGGTCCTGAGCCTGATCTCTCTCCTGTCGTGTCGGAGTACACTAGTACCTGCGCACATACAAAGATCATCAAATCTCTTGCACCGCTGGCTTATCTCCGCTGAGGTTACCTGCCGTGGCAGAAATCCCTCAAGAGTACTAATCATGAGCGAAAGAAATAACGCCCAATAAAATAAACATTCTATTGGGTGCTGATGTTTACAGCTGTATCATAAAAGAATGTGTTATGAATTGTTTCACTCAAACTGTCGTTAGCTCAAAGTACTACCTTAGGATGGATACTGTCGTGTGTAGTTAGATCTTAAAGATAGATCAAATATTGATTTAAATGAATATACATATTGCATACAAGTGTAATGATAAATGAAATAAAAAAATAATGGAATTAAAGAACAACAAGATCCAACGAAGACAAATAAAATTAAGAACACAAGTAGGTACAAATAAATCTTATATAGAGAATAAGACAATTAATCAAACAAGAGAAGGGGTCAGAAATTAAAATAGATGCCATACAGTCCGAGCCTTAATTGATCAAGATTTGATTTGATTGAGAAGGTTTGTTTTGTACTTGTAACTGAGGCTACTGTGTGATATCTCCGCCTGAAAACGATTCTTATTCAAGGACTTCTTTCAGGACAGGGAGATAACAGATCAACCAAGTCAAAGTATATTATGGTACATGTCATGATTGGATCTCGTATAGATTCAAATATTATGTTTAGGTTCGGCACTAATCCAATCCTTTATGTATAACTCGATGTACTTTTTTGTACGGTTTTGCAGTAACTTAACGCTATTTTCCATTCGTCAGGTCAAAGCCGCCATTTTGACACCGCCAAGCACACCAGTGAATGAACCAGAGACAGTACCAGAGCCCCAAAACGAAGAACCTGTCGTGAAGAATGTAGAGGAGGCCGACCCAGTGCATCCCGATAGTCCACCACTCAGCTCCACGCCTATTAACGGTACAAAACTTTTACTAAAGTCATTTAAAGGTAACACGGGACTTCTGACTGACTATGTATGTATGTCGAGCAGATGTCCGCAACTAAGCGAATAAGCGCTAATTTTTGGAGATATTTTACTACCGGTCTACCAGACGTACTGCAGGATACCCTTGGTCACACTTGGTCGACATACAGTGTTGTACTAAGCGCTTCTCCTTTACATTTATTGTGCGCACAGCCAAGGTGTGGAACTCTCTGCAGGCTTAGTGTATTTCCTGCCACATGACCCGTCAGCCTTTAAAGCAAAATAAGCTTGTAAAAACTGGTACTCAGCTCGATCGCTAAAAGTTAACATAGCCCTTATAGATTTAAAAGCGTATCAAACAACAATCCCAAAGTGCATTTTCTATTATTATAGAAATCAAAGTGCAGATCACTTATAAAAATTAAATAATTGTCATACAAATCTATAATACAGACCGATATGACTATATTTGAAATTTTTTATTAGTGATCTGCACTTTGTTTTCTTAAATCAGAGAGAGGGTCTGTATTTCACCAAAGGGAATATATTCCGCTATACGGACAGCAATTGTGGTCTATGACAAACAGTGACGGTAAACTTTGAACCACATTATAGAGCACCATGCTTACTTCAAGCGCTAGAGGAGTTGTAAGTATCGTAGCATTACGTATTTGAAAATATTTGTGTCACCTCAGCCTGCTTTAATCTGGGTTTCTTCTAGTTTTTTTTTTGTATTATCATTTGTAGAATAAGACAACAAATCATTTATTTTGATACAACACATCAGCAACAATTAAAGAGAAAAAAGAAAAGAATAATGCAGAATAATAAAAAAAGTGTCTTGAGCATCCCCTAGCAAATAATGTGTTATACAACGAATTAGGAATGATATAGAAATGTAACTCTAACGAAGCCCGCTAAAACATGGTTCCAAACTCATACCACTAAAATGATAATACGAATGCAACACGCGCACAAACGAAACAAAATACTTTGCTAAATTTATTTTCTGCGCATGGATCCGTCAATTCATTCATTTGGGGCGCTATTTTATTAGACCTCCAATAAAAATAAGAATGAATTAAACGGATATCAGGTTAAATATTTTAACGATTTCCAAATCTTTATATCCTACTTAAACAAACTTGAAAATTATTTCATTGTACATATTTTATTTTAAAAAGAATTAAGGACTATTCGCAGTTTCTGTCCATTTCAAGCATTTGGACAAAACCCTTTGGAAACGAAACAATTATTTTATTACTTACCTAATACCTATTTTAAATGGAAATCATATTTTCCTCAGGATCTACCGAATTTCATATTTATTAATTTCTTAAAGTACATAAATAAGGTAAGAATTCATTAGCTAACCCCCCATCAGAAGAGCGTTAGGCTTATAAGCTGTGAAACTAGATTTATATATAAATATATAATGTGTGAGTAGAGTAAATAAATTTAATATACAAGGTGGTTTTTAAAAAGTACGAGTCAAAATTTAAGGGTACTCGATGTATTCAAAACAAAACTTTGTTGTTTAGTAAAATGGATAGAAACATCTCCTAAATATTGGCTCGCTATATTTATCAGCTCATATACGGAGTGCCGATTTAATGACCTGCATTGTTTCAACGTGGTGTAATACCTACTGCAAACATAAAACACATTATACGTGATTTAAAATTTGTATTCTTAAGCAATCCTTAAATTAAGTTATTAGGATTTACCCGAATTTTTCACGAAATGCTGTGCAACAGTACTAACCGTACAAATAGGTACAGCTGATTTTTTTAGCATACGATAGCCAGTGCTTGACGAATATATGTCTTCATTACCAAAATGTATGGAGCAAACCCTACTGGCATTAGTTGGTAACTAGTCATCCTATCTTTTTTCCAAGCGGACTGCTGCAATCCACTGTAGTCGTCGAATCTCTTTTTTGGGGAAATTAAAATAAGAAACACACAGGCATACCAATCCATCCAATTTATAAAACTCTGTTCTTAATATAAAATATATAATAGTTAGGTATTAAAAATTGGCTGGCTGCCTGTTGCATAATACTGACAACTCGTGGTTGTCTATACGAAAATAAAACACGAAATTATTTAACTTACGAGTGATAAGCTATCCCAGTTAGCATTTTACTTCCTTCTTTCCGTCTTTTACACCACCTTACTACGCAGGAGGTCATAATTATTTATCCCTCGGAAACGAGTTTTTTCTTGGATTTTTCACTAATCAACACTATTCTGGCGTCTATCACTGAGCGCACGTCAGACTGAGAGGCGCTTTGATTGTATTTTTTTCACCCCGCCTACTTGATTGTGTTTTGCGTGGAACCATTTTTGAGCGGAGTTCGTGTTCTATATCATTTCTAATTCGTTGGTGTTATATTGAATTTGGTTTCTGTATTATCATTTGTAGAATAAGATAGCAAAGCTTTATTTGACACAAATATTGTGTTATTTATATTTGTGTGTTCTCAGGTGGACATTTGAATTCACCCGAGCCTGGTGTTGAAGCGTTCGCTCAGCAACAAAAATCAGAGCCGCCTCGTCCTGAAACCACCGCCACTAAAGAACGCAAGATGTCAACTGTCATGGCGACTATGTGGCTTGGCACTAAGAGCGGGAATCTTTACATACACTCCGCCGTTGGAAACTATAAGAAGTGTTTAGCTAGGTGAGATTATTAAAATAGATATATAGTATGTTAGTTTAAACGAAGGACGTATTCTAACCCACAATATTGTATACTTACATGTTACTAATAAAAGTATGAACAAAAAAAACAGACAGAACCATACCAAAAATTTCGCAAATCTCACAACGCGTATATATCCTTGCGCTAACGTTTTAATATTATCGCAGAACACGTGCGCGGGTCAATGTTCATTATGCACATTAAATATCCCCATTCGTGTAAATGTGGCTTCGTACCTAAATAAAATGTTTTTATCTAAATGAGACAAAAACAAGTGGCTAAAATTCACCCGCGGTTCTTGGTCGTTGACCCCAAGTTCTTGAAGGGGTCTAAAATTATAATGGGCATTCCTTCTTCATGAAGCAGCTTCCACACAGTCCAATGTGATACACCGAATCGTCTTGCAGCATTTCGAGTGCTTTCTTGTGGGTGATGCTCGAAGTATTAGAAAAGGCTTCTTGTAGGTGTACTGGGTATGGCTCCCTTCCTTGTCCTTGGGCATGCGTCGGTACGGTGAACTGACCGAATGTTCGAAATCGTTGGTTGATACCTAGCATAAGGTTGTACGACGGAATCTGGCGGTTGGGAAACATATCTCGGTACAAATTAATAGTTCCTCGTACACTATCATTCGATAACACGTAGGTACGAACCATATCCCAATATTCTTCATTAGAATATTGATAAGACGTCATTTTTGGTTAGTCAAGAACACGTTTACAGAACACACTTATCGCGAAGTAAGCGGGGTTGATTATGCGATACGCGAAAGCGAGCTTCCTTTTCGGCAGGATCGGCACGTGTTTTGCCACGTGACTACTTTAGGTACTGTTTACAAGTTCACTTCTTGCGCGCTCAGTGTTCAAATGTATTTTATTGGACGTCAATAATTTAGGTTATAGGTTTTTCACATATTTGGGACGAGAATCGAATACTGAATACCCTCCCTCAATAAGTCCCTCGTTTAACCTACCATGCTGTATAGTGCACACTCAAAAGCCTTATAGCTGAGAACCTAGGTTCAGTTTAGAGGCATAGTTAGTTTATTCAGAAAGCGGTACTTCTTTTTGTGTTGTGCCAAGGGAACTAGTAGAAATCACTTACCTTCAGGTGTGATGGTGGTTAAACACGAGCCTATCTAGAATAAAAAAAGAAATAAAAGTAGCTGGTAAATAAATCATGATATACTTTTGTATTTGAGTACTCTGAAACCTACAAAATAGTTCTTTCTTCACATTAATAAGCGCATAGCCCAGGTCGCAACTCAGCTGGCTGTTTGTCCTACCGCATATGACTTCAGCCTTTAAAGTACGAGTGAACAGGCGTCTTCTGGGCTCACGTTTCATCATAGACCTGATCAATCGCTTACCATCAGGTGTAATAGAGGTTAAAAGCGGTACGATTCGTAATAAAAAATATGAGTCTAACCTACACCATAATTTGTTGGGAAGGGTAGGTAGATGGAGTCTTAATTCAAAATACATATCAGATTCTATACAAGGTTATTGGTAAAACGCTAACAACCTTGCAGGACTGTATTACTAACATCATAAACAACAACTTTTGTTCTATGTGTTTTTAGAAAACATAATACATTTACCATAAAAAAAAACTCTTTTGCAAAAAAATAAAACCGACTTCCATATCAAAACACTACAAAGCCAAAAATAATTTTAATTTCGGTAGTCGGTGTTATTGGTTTTGTATTTTCTTTTTTTTTCACACCGCCTTCCGAAACTAAAATTATTTTTGGCTTTGTAGTGTTTTGATATGGAAGTCGGTTTTATTTTTTTGCAAAAGAGTTTTTATTTTCGCGCTTTTTAGTGGGTCAGTTTGTAATTAATCTCGTTATAAAAGCCAAAATGTCAACTCCAAAAAACTAAAAACGCGCGAACAAAAAACACAATGCAGAGAAACGAAAAGATCATCAATGTAAATATTTTTTTAGACTTATGTTGATTTTTCAGAAACAACTTGTTCGATTTCGATAAAATTTTCATGGGACCATTTGGAAAGTATACCCTTTCGAACAAAAAAATATTTTTTCAAATCGGTTGGCGAGCGACGGAGCTATGCCCGAACAAACATAAAAAAAAACAAACAAACATCCGAATTTTTGAAAATTGAGAACCTCCTCCTTTTTCAGAAGTCGGTTAAAAATTCTTCAAGATCTCCTCTGCTCCTTTTGTACTATGAGTTTACCTACATTGTAGTGCTCGGCACGTAACATGGCAAGAGTCGTTAGATGCACAGAAGTCGATTTTTAGGTGTCAGCGGTTGTCAGCGGGACGCGGGGAATGACGTAGCGCCGCTCCGAGCGCGCGATTGGTGCGTCAGTAGTTCTCGTTCAATTTGCTCCCGAATACACTTGCGTACACGAAAGTTGTACCCCTTGTTTTGTTACGAGTTGTTGTTTTAAATTTAGTTTTGGTTACGTTGATTACAATGCCAGGACTTACGCAGACTATTAAAACATCAGAAAAAACAGTTAGACACTATAGTTAAGGAAGGTTGAAATTCCGAATTCGTCACTGTCTTTAGGACACCGAGAAAAAAGAAGAATAAAAGGGGTAGCAGTTTTATTAACTAATTGCGACGACGAGAACATATTGAACATATTATTTTTAATGTTATTTTTATAAATAATTTTTTTCACTTTTAAATGTATTTATGTATTATATCTATTTTATTTATAAAACCGAATTAACTAATGAATTCCTCTTCTTTCTTTAACATTCTTCTGAACAGACATGATTAAAAATAAATGATGGCAATAACCATAGAATAATAGCAGGCATTAAAAGTGACCACTTTTTTGTTCCACTAAGTGCACGATGCGCGAACTTACCCCCACTACGCCAAAACCTTGCCAACTTACGTGCCGGGGACTATATTAGCGCTTTCTTTTCCTTCGCAGACTGCTTAACATTTAAGTGTTTATTTGAAATATGTTTTATGTATAATAATCTGATGATCTAAAATATAATGAATTATTCAAAGTCGTAGAACAAATGTTATCACGTTACTAAAGTAGTCCTGAGAGGTTAAGTGTTTTAGCAAACCTCTGTAGAATGCGTCCACAAATAAAATATATTTTACGATATATTTTATTTGAGGACGAATTATACAGGGGAATTGTTAAAACAATTCATTTTAATTTTATTTTGTTTCCAGAGTGAAGCTAAATGACGCCATACTGTCGATAGTAGCGTGCGCTTCACGAAGCATCGTAGCGCTCGCTGACGGTACTGTCGCCATATTCGCGCGGCTTGCTGACGGCCAGTGGGACTTCGGACAGTACTGGTTGCTGACGCTCGGAGACCCTAAGTGCTCCGGTTAGTTTTACATACAAAACACGAAGTCACGAGAATTTTAGCGATGTGAGACATAGCACTCACACCTATAAAGCATTACTTTAAAATCTATACTAATACACTTCTCATCAGAAGAATCGAAACACTGCAAGTTTATGTTTAGTAAGCATTATCAGAAAAATGTGTATATTTAGGAATATTTTCAAATGTCTTTATATATAGTATAATATTATATATAGTTATACAACGTGTAACGGAAACCCCATATCTATCCAAAAGGACTGAAGACAACATCTGGTATGGAGTCTCTATGCAAAGTTTCAGCTCAAAATAAGTGATTCACAGAATTGACCCCAAATTATTGGTTTCATACTATGTTTCTTGAATACCAGTAATAACAAACGTGTCACTGCACTATAAGGGTCATCACTTTCCACGTCACTTGCCAATAAAACGATAATTCTCTTCGTTCTTCTTAATTTGAAAAATTCGGCCTCTGGTATCAATGTATTGAAATTTCTAATATGCTCCACACATGTAGACATAGGATTAGAAAACCTTTGCCATTTCGTTTTTTATCATCCAAAGAAGTCGTGCACTCGGTATGTATCTACCCTTTAAATTACACGTTGTATATAGTATAATAGTGAAATTTTTCACTGAATATTCATGAGGTTTTCAAATCCTAATGTTAATGTTCTGAATTCAAATTAAATTTTCATTGGTTTCGTATTTTGTTTAACGTTTTAAGTCATATAAAATATCAGTCAGACAAAACAACACACGTAAATGAAAAAAAAAAGCTAAGAAACGTTTATTTAATAACTTGTATTCCCTCCCCGAGCTCCCCGATCGGATGAGAGTCACGATCAAATGTTGTGGCATTCCATTCCATTCCTCTTGGATTGCATTTTGCAGCTGGCTAAGTGTTTCTGGGGCTCTTGCACGAATTTGTCTCTTTAATTCATCCCATAGATGTGTTCAATCGGATATTCATGTCCGGGCTTCTTCCATAATGGAGATACCGACTTCGGTAACATAATCTCGTACGACGCTCGCGGTGTGAGCCCTAGCATTGTCGTGCATGAATATGAAACCGTTGCCAATAAAATGTGCATAGAGCATCACGTGAGGCAGACGTGGCTCAGACACAAAGACAAGCTCTGTCTTACCGTCGGCGCTGTTTCCTCCCCAAACCGTCCACGAACCGCCACCATAGCTGATCTTTTCTTCAATGCAGCATTGTGCAAAGCGTTCTCCATCTCTTCTGTAGACCTTGTTCTTTCCGTCGTTACCAGACAGCATAATTTTACACTCACCAGAAAAGAGGACTTTGTTCCACTGGAGGTATGACCAATTTAGGTGCTCACGTGCAAAGTTACGCTCTTCGGTGGTCTGCAGTTAATTTCGGCTCATTTGCTGGCTTGTGCGGGGTACCAGTCCACGTTCCTTCAACCTTCTTCTAATTGTAGAGTCACTTACAGCCACCCTACGTACAACATGAAGCTGCTGCTGCAGTTGAAAAGCATTAAGGCATCGATTTCGTAAAGAAGTTGTTACAATAAATCGATCACCTTGCTCAGAAGTGACCCGATTCCTGCCAGATCATGAACGGCGCGTGAACAAACCAGTCTCCCGAAAGCGTTTGTAGACTCTATGAACAGACGACAGGCTTAGATGCAATCTTTCAGCCAACACGCTGACTATGTCCAGAATCCAGTAATGCCACCACTTGGGCGGCTTCTGCGTGCGAAGTATCCATATGTTTTAGAAAAAAAAACTTTTTCAGACGTTCCAAAGTCACAGTGAGATAAGCGCGAATTTTCAGTTTTCAAAGGTGAAATGTACTCCAACTCTAAACACACATTTGTTTCAAAACAGTGAATCATTTCATTTATAGGATTAACAAATGAAATTCTAATTTAGAATTTAGAATTTTCGCTTACCACTGTAATGGCCAAACTGCCAGCTATACAATCATGTGATTTTTTTCATGGAATGAAAACTAAATTAGGACAGAAACCATAAAAACGGAAGTTTTTCGATTTTTCTGATCAGAAGTGTATTATAAATGCGAAAGTAACCCTGTCTGTCTGTTACCTTTTCACGCCTAAACAGCTGAACCGATTAAGATGAAATTTGGCATGGAAATAGTTTAGGACCCTGGGACATAGGATGACATAGGATAGATTTTATGGCGGAATTCCCACGGGATCGGGATTTACGCGGGAAAAATCCCCACGCTAACAAAGTCGCGGGCAAAAGCTAGTTGTTTATAAGTTAAAAGAAAACTGTACTTAACTGGATTACTATCGATGTATTGTCATATAGACTGCGAGGATTGGCGCTGTATGCCGAGATACAGGTGTCACATCTAGTTCGGCTATAGATGATCCTGTACTTTGTATGTGGGCTTTTTAATTGTGTTATTTTTAAGTAATATGACTATAATCCTTTTTTATACAAATTCATTTTACCTTACTATTAAACTTGTACCTGGCGCCTTTACGGTCGAGAAAGAAAGTGTTTAAAAAAGCAGTGTTGAGTAAAATGTACATACATATCTCTCCTGTGATCGTCCCTTTGTTATTCTTGTTTCAAGCCAGTCTATATCAGTTACAAGAAACACATTTTTTTTCAGAACCAGGCCAATTTCTTTTTAAGATTATGTGGACATTCAATCAACTCTAATTATAAGTAACAATTTGAGAACTTTCAAAGCCAGCTGCCATCCATAAGCTTGGATGTCAGTGGTCTATAACTCTATGTAAACATACAATTTTTAAGATGCAATGTTCTTGTTATACATACTTATACCAACATGTAATAGTTGTAACTGTAGTGAAAATAAAAATGATTATTATTAAGTTTAATCACAAATTTAAGCATATTTTTTAGCTTATAGGATGAACTTTGTCATTAAAATACCCACCATTATTACAGTACGCTGCCTGAGCGCCGTCGGTTGTACAGTGTGGTGCGGCTACCGCAACAAAGTGCACGTGATAGAGCCTCGTTCACGTCTGCTACTGCACTCGCTCGAAGCGCATCCACGACAGGAGAGTCAAGTTCGGCAGATGGCTTGCGACGGCGACGGTGTCTGGGTAAGTAGTATTTACATTACTCCTTGTTAAGGCTAAACTGTCTATAGATACTGTCGATGGTCTTAAAAAAATGTATTTCGTATCAGCATTCTAAAGAGTTTGCATTAGAACATGTAAGCATATTGTAAGCTCAATGACGCGATCAATGAAATTAATTTAATTATTTACACAGTTGAATTGTAGTCCACTGCTGAGCACAGAGCTGTTAAAATTTCAAACCCGTTTTTCCCGATCTACGTAGTTTGTCCCAGATGCGGTTTAGAACTGACAGCATATAAACCAATACGTAGTTTAACTGTGTAACCGTTCTCCCTACCTTTTTAAAGATCCTTAGCATTCTTAGCTCGGCGAGCTGAGTATTTTTAATGAATTTTTCGGCCCTTAATCAGACATTTCAAGTTGCTGGCTATTTAAACTTGAAAAAATGTAAACTATTGTTGTGCATTTAATTCTTTTGCGTGATGAAGCTGTATTTTAACGACACTCATGATTAGATAAAGTACGTATACATCAATTAGCATACGAATGGTCTCAAACTTGTCATACATTTAATAAAATAGCAGTTCTATTTTCTAGATCTTGAACTAGAATCTATTTACTAGAACAAACTATATATTTGTTGACAAATGATATTGATATTATGTCAAGGATTACAAGAAGGGCTTGTAAATAGTATCCCTTGAAGATATAGGATTACAGACTAGATAGGTATTAAATTTACATTGTAAATATTTCGATGTTTCGTTTTTTTTTATAATTTACTTTAATTTGCGTCCATCATAGAAGTTAAAAGCATAAACACATTGTTATCTCTTGATTAATGTAATTACTTTTTAATCAGGTTTCAATCAAGATGGACTCGACTCTACGTTTGTACCACGCGCATACCTACCAACACCTGAGGGATGTTGACATAGAACCTTATGTCAGCAAAATGTTGGGCACCGGCAAGCTTGGCTTCTCATTGGTCAGGATCACGGCGCTGCTGATCAGTTCGGGACGCCTGTGGATTGGTACCAGTAACGGCGTTGTGATATCTGTACCGCTGTCTGAAGGGTCCAGTCGAGATTCTATAGGACCACAACCGTCAACGTCGCGGTCTCCCGCGCAACGTGAGTTTATTTTTTTTTAATTCAAATTAAGAAACTAATTTAAAAAGTAACACCCGATTTCATTCTGTATATCAAATTTAGAATTTTATTTCTAATCTAATATTATAATGCGAAAGTTTAAATGAATGTTTGTTACTCAATCACACCAAAATTCCTGACGCGAGGCCAATGAAATTTAGCACATAGATACATTAGAGTCTTGAAAATTTCTACGCGAACAATGTCGCGGGCCAGAACCAGTATACTTATATGTTTTATAGCAGATATTTTTTAATAAAGAGATTTCGATAAGTTCCATTGCTCGATTATTAGTTTTATAGTTTCAAGTGAAAACGAGGTATTTTATTTCTTTATAATTGTTTTGTATGCCATAAACAATATGATTTAAAACTAGCTCTTGTTTCAAATTTTCTAAATAGTACTAGGACTTATTATTTATTATATTCTTTATTGTTCACCAAGTTACAATATTTATAAGGAAATGAGGATATGAGAGAAAAAGGAGTAAATGATACCGTGATGTCTGACAGGGAAAAATGGAAGAGGAAACGTGTTGCACCGACTCCAAGCAAATGGGGAAAGGCCAAGAAAATAATGAAGATTATGACAAAAAATATTTAAAAGGATAAAAAATATAAAATATTGGCAAGCGCATGACAGTGCTGGGCGCCTAATTTAAGTCATATTTTTATTCCAGCTCCTTAGTCTTCATACACTCACATAACGTTAAACTATCCAAATATAGTTAAAACTAGCTGTGCCCACGACTTCGTCCGCGCGGAATAGTGACTACCAGCATTTTTAATATTTTAGGCTAATTATTTTGAAAATAGGACTCATACACAATTTGAATGTCGTATTTATTAATCTAATCAAGTCAAAAAATAAGTTTCAAGCTTCTAGCTTTAAAAATTACATAATTTCCATACAAACTTTCATCCCCTATTTCAACCCCCTACAGCCCTTTTTCTCATTAAAAAGCAGCCTATGTCCTTACTCAGGCTCTAGAAGTCCGTACCAAATTTCATTAAAATCGGTTCAGTAGTTTAGGCGTGATTGCGTAACACACAGACAGACACGCATTTATAATATTAGTAAGGATTATGATTTTTCAAATATTTTAGTAAATTTTATTATCATATTTGTACGCCTCCTGGCATACCACAGCGCTACTTTTATTAACATAACACCTATGTTAACAGATAAATAAATTTGACTTTGACTATTTCCAGCCGCCATAGCCGCCTGTCCCACCGGCAACATACCCTGGTGCTCGATGGCTCACGCCCAGTTAAGTTTCCACGGCCACCGCGATGCCGTCACCTTCTTCGTGGCAGTACCAGGAGTAGCTGGCTCTCCGGCGCGCACGCCCGAGTCTCCTCGACGAAACTCGCCGACTATTCCACCCATGCTGGTCATTTCGGGTGGTGAAGGATATATTGATTTCAGAATAGGTATGTTCTATTTTTGATTTATAGTTAGATGATTTCCATAGACAACTATAAAGCCAGTGTCAGATATAGGTTTAAACTTTTTTGAAAATTGAGATTTTTTTTTTGTTTTATATATTCGCTGTAGACGTTTCTCTATTTAAAGCTATGTCTGGCGCCAATATGAGAATAATATGTAGGACAATAATTGGTAATTATATTAGGAGGTAATTTGTCTGATTGATATGTGTGAATTACGATGAGATATGAGATGCGGTTTGTGTGGCGATCGGATACTCGTACTCGTCAAAATAAAACATTTTTCTTGGACAGTTTATGTGTGTACAAAATTTTACTAACTGAATTGTGTTACTAATTTTGTTCTTAACTACATATAACGCCAAAATTAATCATTGCTATATCATCAAATAATTATGTTTTGATAAACTAACTCTCCGTCCAAAATAAAAAGAAAACTGGGTCATTATCAAATTATTGCGCAGGCTTTTGAGGCTTTTCAAAAGTTTGAAATTATAATATTTATAATGTAAGCCATAGTTAAGTGAAAATAACTATTCACTACAGTAAGCAGATTTTACTCTTGATTCTCAGATTTTATTTTTAGGGGCGTAAAAAGTATACAACTCTGTTACAGTCCCAAACATATTATATGCTCTATTATCAGTAATGATCCGTTACTTATTTTTTAATTTAACTGCATAATATCATCAGTGCACTAATGATATACTTTTTTAAATTGATTTAAAGAAATCTTAAAATATCGACGGTCTAAATATCACAGTTCGTAACTCCATTTGAGTAAATTTTACAGCAGTAAGAAAAAACTGTTTTATTTATTTATTTATTGCAATATTTCAACTTGTGTTTTAAGGGTAAAATTGATAGAGAAAATTATTTATACATTTTTTTAAATATTGCATTGTATTTGTGAGAAAATTGACTTAAGTACGAACTTTTCTATTCACGGTGTTTGGAGTTAGGAAGTGTAAATGCAGTACGACTTTTTATTTTTGTAGATTGATAAATGTAAACTGGGAAATAAGAAGTATTCCATTGCATAGATTATAAAATACTGCACGAGATGGCATAAAAAGTCCATTTTCGTTTATTTTGGAGTTACGCATTTTGATAATTAGACCGACGATATGTAGTTGTCGTAACAACCATCCTTCTTACTTCCGAGAGACTAATTTACCTGCGCAAAATTTTAGAATGACCCAATTATCAACCAACATTGTTCATTGAAAATGTTTCATCTTGATGAGCACTACACTATGAATCCATGGCTTCTTTACCAGACGGTACATTTACAGGTGCTAGCAGTATTTACCATTAGATGCCACAATGTACTAGAAAACAAGAGAATAATCGTTTATTATATTTAAGAAAAGTAAGCAAAAGTTATGAATAAATCATTGTATTGCTAGAGAACTGTTAGATGTCGTTCAACATGGCATACTTACATTATTTATCTTGTGATAGAAGCATTGTACATTTTTCCTCAGAGTATACATTATACACAGCATCGTAGAAGTGTGTATGCATTTATTTTACATTACTGTGATCGATGTTAGGGTAATTATCATTTAATAATCGTGCTGAGTTTGTGTTCATTATGAAATTATAAAATAAAATTTCATTAGCCATACATACAAATAATACATTAATTCAAACAGTAGTTACATGGATGCTAGCGCGTTTGAGTTATTCTTATAAAATGTAGTAAAACTTGTTTATTTATGGACACTTTTATATTTGTATTTGTACATGACAAAAAATATATTTAAAATACGCTTATGAATCCAATGTCCTGTCGAGTGCATAACTTGTGTAGTTAAATAGAGTAGCAATGCGTAGAAGAAAAAATATATCATTAGTATGTCACATAAATCTGATTGCTAATTTTCCATATATTTTGTAGGTGAATTATTGCAACACCGTGTCTTTACTTTACTTTCTGTACTAATATTGTAAACAGGAAAGTTATGATTTTATATTTGTTTGTAGAAAGTTAAAAACTACTGGACCAATTTCAAAAATTGTATCACCAATATAAAGCTACATTTATTTAAACTTTATGTACAATAGAGGTACATGGTACATTATCAGCAAGTTACAGCAAGCAGCAACAGGCTACTTTAATTTCCCCGAAAAAAAATATCTTTTGACGTGACCGAAGCCGCGGGTAAACAATAGCGAACAATTTGTGTTAGATTTTAAACAGTATTCGTTAAGACACATGTATTGTAATCAAAATGATCGATTTATAAATATATAGAGAGTGTCTATTATTATTAAGATTTTTTACAATCTGACGGTGTTTGCGATAATTCAGTGACATACATAAATAAAACATATTGAAAATTGACATAATTTTAATATCTAAAATCCTTAAATGCGCACAAGACTACCATGGAACTAAATCATAGCTACTCTAAAATAAATTAAAAACTCAAAACAAGCAATATGCACGTTAGTTTAGTCTAAAACTCATCCTCATTGCGTTTAGTAAGCTTTGCTTGATTATAGTAGACTATAGTATGACGCTTTTACGCTTCTACGCATAGTATTAAGATATATAGTTTTTATTTCAAGTACGAGAACATTGTGATAAGGATTTGTGCCTATTGTTTGATTTGAATTTCAGGTGTTTTCTACTAAAATGTGTTTATTTTTTTGTTATATTATATTATTTTGTCTAATATTTTGAGTGGATGTTTCGTTCACTGTATTTTAACAACAAATTATACGTTTTGTTAAATCAATATTGGGAAAGGGTATTCGGAACTTCCCGTGAAATTAAATACTCTTTTCTTGCAGATGGCTGCATACTTTGATGATCTTTGCGAGAAGCATAAAAGCTCATGTTTGTAGTTTTATAACCCCTGCAATATTTTAATAGCTCCATTTCAAGCATATCTCCTTTGAAATGTTCCATAAGTAGTAAAAAATACAACTCACAATTTTAGTGGAAAATACTCACTGAATAGGCATAATACAGCCGATGATTTTAATTTCCCCGGTTTTTTTTCTTTTGCCGATATAGAAGAGCATGCAGATGACATACGTGACACGGCCTCCCACGTCATTGTATGGCAGGTCTTAAGAGATTCCTGAACGTACCTGAACGTAGCATAATTAATTTATATTTATTACTGGTACGTTGAATTTTAGAATAAAACCAGCATGTGCGCTTGCTGTCACATAACACGAGCTAACATGAGCATGTAGTTCACGGTTCTATATCGATAAATAATGGGTCTTTCATGAGGTTTTGACAGCTCACGCGTGTTCCACCTTTGATTGCAAACCGCATGAATACCATAATGTATTGAATTATGCATTAAAACTTCTTAATTAAATCAATAAGCTACGTTAGGAATTTAATATTTTTAAGAAATAAATTGTACTTCAAGACAAAAATGATTTAGTGACAAATTGCCTTCGTCAATTTTCTGTCGAAACCTCACCATTTATACCATCAGTTCACGCATATTTAGACTCATTCTAACATACCATTAAACTCATTACTAACAAATTGGTTGTCGGTGTAACACATCCCTCAGCAGGTGAGCACGGAGTTACATAATTGACTAATTATGTTCCTAATACATTGCTAACGTGTATATTGCTAATACCAATATAGATATGTAAATATTAACAGTTAGTCTCTGTGTTCAATGTAAGACAGTATAGTTGTAAGATACTAAAAAACAATTGTCAATGTGTTAAAACTCTTCGCTTTTACGTTGCTAAAACACACAAACGATTTGCGTGCAGCAAATACATTATGACTTGTTATATATTTTTGCAATGTTTTAGCTAAGATTTTGGAGAAGCGCCGTTGGAAGGCAGATCTTATAAGAAGTATTCAGTTCGTTTATTTTTTAAAGTACAGACTTTTAGATGGCTTCTTCACGTGTGTTGTTTAGAGTGTGAGTAGAGCACGATCTGCAATACGTGTTCTAGCTGCCACCGAAGATAAATAGCTGTTACTTCATTAATTCATAGAGTATAATATACAGCAGTGAAGCCCCACGCCTCTAGATGTCCTTCGGTTAAAAAGGGAAACAAGATCGCGGTATCCTGTCACGATGGTAATGGCGACGTGGCGTATGGCGTCCCTATCAGGGTTGTTGTGGATCTCCTTAACCGTAACCGAATTTATCGGATATCCGAAATAAAAATCTATACTTAACCGTAATCGAATCCGTTATACAAGTTAATTTCGGATAGTGGCGGAACCTAACGGTTGGACATAATTATGATATGTTTTTTTTTCTTCCCGGCCTATCCGCCTCTAGCCACACGCTGCAAAGTTTGTTATTATTTCCATTGCTTTATATTTACTAGTACTTGCCTGAAATAAACGATATTTAATTTTAATTTTAACTTACGTAGATAAAGTAAAAAAAAATATCCGAAACCAAAACTATTCGAATCTAACGGATAATCCGAATTATTTACAAATCCGTAATCTAATTTGATTTCAGTATAATATTAATCCAATATCCGTATTCAAATCCGAAATTTCATCCCTGGTCCCTATTAAAGCGTGATCTTATCTCTTTTTAACCGTCGGACGTTACCAGGCACCCGTATATCATCCCTATTCTACCTATTTACCTCTATGCATTTATTGTAAACATTTCTATGTTGTCATGCAACGGCACTCCATATGCGTCATCATAACTCATTCCCCATCGTTGTTTATTATTTTGTCTATCTGTTGTCTGTTCACTTCTTCTCTGGTCATTTTATTTTAGACAAGAACCATTATACAAATTTTATTTCGGAGTTCCTGATAGTAAATTCCGCAGGTGGTCCGGACAAATGGGAATTTGTGGCGGATTAAGCAATTAGTTTAATATTGGTGATTAATGTAATGTTTCATTTGCAGCCGACTCAGAAATGGAGGACAGTGTGGTAGTTGCGGAGGATGGGTCGTCAAGCGGACATAGTTCGTTGGCCGAGCGGGCTTCCAAGAGCCATTTGATAGTGTGGCAAGTCGCGACCGCCTAACGCAAGGCAAGCCGTGTGCGACTTGACTCCGATTCGGACTATGTGTATGTGTGTACGTCCGCTAAGCCAGCGACGCTCATCAACGCGTAAGTTACCACGCCGATGTGAATAGGACGACGGTTCTGGAGATGCATCAAGTAGACTTCCCTTTTGACGAGCTGATCGATGCGTTCTCAATAGTGAGGTAGATACGTTGTATATTCTATATTTATTTGTTTCATCAGTTACCTTTATTATTTAAGTGAATGTTTGAGGTTGTTTTCTTATGATCCTGTAAGTCATTTTTGACATTAAGCTATTGTCTGTACCAAGACCTGAGAAGTTACAAAGTCACAACATTGTTACTGAGATGATTTTGAAGAAAATATAGTTTGAAAAGGTCAGAATTTTTAATAGTTTAATGTCATTATTCGATCAGTTTTATCCTTTTTTCCTCTACTTGATGTTGTATTCTGTTATTTTGTTTTTGACATCTCCAAACCGTCGAATCAAAAGGATAAGCGAAGTGTTGGTCGATCAGTATTTTCAGTAACGTTTTATATCTTACGAGTTCGGTTGCAACCGCAATTAGGAGTTGATTTATGTGTTGGTCCTTCGTATCCATTTTTATCCTATTAACATTACTTATTAATATAGGATATGCGTGTTTTTGGAACTAAAGTAAAAATTTTGAGGATTGATGTTAAATAATCGCCTCGTAGTCCAATGAAATACAATATATCATTAAATTTAAGACCTAAATGTGTTCCACTCCTTTTACGGTTTAGTAACCAATATTTGATTTAGTGAATCAAAAGACTGATTCACTAAATCAAATATTGGTTACTAAACCCCGTACTGCACTTCATACATATCCTAAATTGATGAGCAATGTGTAACTCACTGTGTTGATCATATCACCACACACATCATTACACGCTCCAATCGATGTCTCACATGGCATTATATAACTCTGTTATATACACTACTACGTTGTATCATTCATCATATAGTTACTATGTGTGCTTAATATTTGGCTATATTGTTTCTTGGCGCTATAGTCCTTAATATTGCTCATGTCAAGAATTGCTTGGCCGAGGGAGACACATATTCTTAAGTTAACTCCACCTCGGCTCAAGCTTAATCTCATTAAATTATGTACAAGATGTAACCACCAAATAATACGTTTTAGTAGTGTTAGTTAGATTAAAAGAATATATTGAACATTTTATAATTATAGATACACAATAGTTATTAAATATCTTCTCAAGGAATGTGACCATTTGGGCTGTGGTTGTCATCTGCATCACAATTTTATAACTTTAATTTATTTTAAGGTGTTTATGTAATGTACTGAAATTATTATTTTAGACGCGTCGCGTTGCGCTTGCGTTCGACATTTATTTATAAATGGATTAATATGTAATATTGTTACACAGTACAGCTTGTTGTATGTTATGAAGTATAATTATAATGAACTCGCACGCAAGACTACCGCTCGCGAGGAAAGTAAGAACGTTTTATTTTTGACTGAATCATTTATATTATAAAATATATTATTCATTTTTAGTAGAAGCCGGTGTTATTTTTTATCAAATTACTAATGGTGCATACATAGATTAGGTATATATTGTTCTATTGTATTTACTGTCACATGTGAATGTAGCCTTCTGCAATATTTAAATGCATAATATTTTATAAATATACACTTAAAGCACTCGCTACACGAAACGAATGCGGGCGGAATACGCCACAACTGTAATAAGGTTTCTAATATACAAGATGTTGACGAAAAACCTCAAAACGGTTCACAATTATAATTTCTGTGTGTAGTGATACCACAGAAATCTTAATAATAAGGCAATAGAAATGCTATCTACTGTCTTTTAATACTGGGACGCGTGTCGCCGGTTCGCAGCTACCACCACATAAACAAACAGTAGATACACACTTTCGCCTACACACGCATTTTGTATTATTACAACAAAACTAAACTTTAAGCGATGACATTACGCAATATTTTCTAAAAACGCATAATCTCAGGTGGCGTAACATGTGCGAAAAGCAGAGAAAGATATCGCGCGCTCACTCTCACTTAGGAATAGTGCAGTGCAAAGCTCGTAATGCTCATATTATTATCGATAATTTTCTGTTGAGCGTTAATAGCCAAGGAGTCTCGTTACAATAGATAACTAATTTATTGAAAGTTTTTCATTCCTCGACGCGCTTTTAGACGATTTATTTAGGAGAAAAGGGAATACAATAAAACGTTAAGTGTAAGTATATTTTTTATTATTTAGTTATACAAATCTTAAAGGCTCTCCAATACTTCATCTTATGGGAAAAAAAACAATGACCAAATCAAATAGAGTTATAATGGCACAACTTAATACCGAACAATGAAGAATATACTTTATTGTTCACTAAAATAAATTATTACACAACTGTTTTACGTAAATTCTATGGTTACGATAGCGGTCTTATCGCTTATCCGGATCTTTCGTAAACCAGTAATAATAGCATTGGAAGTAAAGTAAACAAGTAAAACAGATGCATAAATAATATGAAAACGTATCGATCCGATCCAACTTAATCCATTATACTTACAATATACATAATAATATGTATCCTTAATTATTTTGTCATAAAAAAAGATAAATACTGAACACGTCAATGATACAAGGATACCCAACGCAGATTGTTATTTAACTTACTTACGTACATAACAATAATAAGCCTACCTCCTATTAATTTTCTGAATTAAAAAATAGGTAAAAGGTACGAATTAACAGCTATATAATCGTTGACGACTTTTTATAAGCTATTTAAACAGGAAAAAAACATGCATAAAAAAATACGCATTGAAATATTGAACGAAAAATTATATTTCATTCGAATTTCGATAAAACTACGTATTAACTATTAAGCTAAAGGTAATAAATTACCGATACAAAATAGTAGTGGCACGTCACTAATTCGCGGCCAACTCATGCGGCGTATTCCTGGAATGTACGTAAACGACGACTATAATTTCATTGCTGCTTTTAGTAGTTGTAATAGTAGACATGAACAAGCTTAAGTATTAATGGTAATTGAATTGAGAAAAAAAAATCGTTTTCTGTGATAATCGTAGTAATGGTGGCGAAAATATTTGATATGATTATATTTTTAAAAACGACATTTATTAAAAAATTAAGGACTTACATATGAAATTTTATCCCTTCATTTGTAAAGTTACAAATTTTGGAAGAGTTTCCGAAGTTGGATATGCTGCAAAACACCATGTTTACCTCTCCGCGTCTCAAACAACACAAGTAGCCGCAACAAACGCTCCACGCGCACTTGTGGCCTACGTGTCACATGCGCGGCGACAAGGTCACGCGTCTTTGCGACTTCTATTGCCTTATTATTAAGATTTCTGTGAGTAATACCGATCTTTGTTTTATTACAAATATGTAACTTTGTATAATGTTGTACCAAGACAGTACAGTCGTTGGTCCAAAAGCAACGTGTTTCGTGTAACTAAAGCCTTATATTTATTCATTCAATAATCCTCATGTAAGATGACCGTTATTTTTGTATATACTTTATCACACGTTTTTCGCTCTATATGTACTCATATTTTATTGGAAATCATCATATACTTTTAATTAGTACTATACGAAATCATAAAATTAATATATTAAGTTATTAAACAAAATGATTACAGCGAACGCTGGTTGAGGGTGGATAATTCAGATGAAAACTGCTTCTAATATCTGTCCTTTGAAAGATAATTTGGCTATGACTTGTGTACTTTGACTGTGTGGTATTTTACTGGTACATTTTTTCCTTTCCTAAACATTGTAATACACTATGTCTATAGTTTACCCCTGCTTCATGTTTGTATAATTTGTAACTATTTCCAGACCTAGTTGTCTGACCTTTCGCACACATTTCTATATACTTATTATGTTATTCTCATACCCACACAATACATTCTACTTTACAGGATTTTTTATTTATTTATTTAATATTATTTTATAGAACTGCGATGTATTATTAATCACGACTTACTAATTAATCGTATCTACACTATGATAGTCAGTAGTTGAAAAACAGTTGTGCTAATACACATAGACAAATATCTTTATCCGGGTTTAACATTAAACAATCTTATAAAGATTAAGTCAGTATGAAACCGTAGTGCTAGGACATTGTGGTATGCCTAGGATGGAATTTGAAATAAATATGTCATACATAGTAACAAGCAAAAAGTTTCTATAATACAATCTTATAGGATTCACCTACATTTCGCAGAATGAAAACTGTCAAGCAAATTTAGTATTATAAGTGTGTTCGTTTCCATTGGCCAGTTTTGATCCTGAACCATCGTTGACTGTAAGTGCTAGTCAAAATATCGACATAGTGATGTAAATTTAGATAGGCTTACATTGTTTTGCTAACGTAGCTGTAATTGAGGTTGACATCACGCAGTACTCGCTGTTTGCCGCGTAGACGCTCTTGCGGCTTCTCCTGTCCCGGTAATACGCGGTAAAGTTGCATCGGTACAATTGTGATAACATTTTCGTAGCTTATTATAGATAGTCTTTCATGGTTATTGTTTTACCGCTAAAGCGCGCGAAACTTTTTCTATTCGGCATCTTGTTGCGAATGCGTTTGAGAAATTAAAGACGGGCGAGGCTAGCGCTGTGTCGCTTTGACGTAGATTGAGAACTTAATAGAAACACGATACATGCTATAATGGAATAGAAATGTAATTTTAAAAAAAAACTTTTTAACAAAAAATTAAACCGACTCCCAAAAAACACTGCAAAGTGAAAAATAACTTTAATTTCGGTAGTCGGTGTCTTTAGTTTTGGTTTTTCGTTTTTGGCACCGACTTCCGAACTTAAAGTTATTTTTCACTTTGCAGTGTTTTTTGGGAGTCGGTTTAATTTTTTGTTAAAAAGTTTTTTTTTTCACTCTTTTTAGTTGGATGATTTTTAATTTACCTAGTTACAAGAGCCTAAATGTCAACTACTTATAACCTTTTACAAAATATTGCTTTTCCCAATGCTGAGCCGTTAATTGTTGAGGAGTTCTCCTGGTACTTCACCATCAGCTCTACATCACCATATGCATTGTGACGAGCATAAAGTGCTTAACATCCATATTCAAGTAATCGAATCGCAATCCACTTAATACTTATTATTGAGTAGTTTCGGCGGCCATCTGTGGTCTTCATCATCAGTTCCACTTCCCCAAATGGTACTTTTTGAGAGCAACTGCACAAGTTACTATAAGAAATACCCAAAACGCCATAGGTGTGCCTATAATATTTGAAGAGTTCCCTCGATTTCTCCAGGATCCCATCATCAGATCCTGACTTTGGTGATAATGGTACCAATTTCGAAGTATACCCATTCGAACAAAAAAAGAATTTTCCAAATCGGCTCAGCCGTCTTCGAGTACTCGATGATCATACATAAAAAAAAAAAAAAAAAAAAAAAAAATATACGCGTCGAATTGATAACCTCCTCTTTTGGTCGTCGGTTGAAAAGATGATTATCTTTTTGCCTGTTTGTATTCATGTTAGCGTGTTTTAAAGCTGTGGCCACGTTTCGCTATGCTAGAAACCAACCGTGCGCTCAATAGCTACAAAACATAAACTCAGTTGATTCGAGAAACTCTACTTAGAAAAGCTAGACCTTGCAGAATTGATAGTATCAGTGTGTTTAGAACTGTCCAGACTCCATATCTATTCAACTGATAAGGTTTCTTAGTGACTGGTCCGATTTAATGGCGGTTTCTCATCGGCGCTCTTAGATGCAATGGTTACCGCGTGTGCACGGAACTTAACGTATAATATGACTGAAAAGCATAATACGTGTTAGGTATATGATATTTATATTGTAAATTGGTTGATATTTTTTTTTATATTACGTATGAGCTATATTATCGAATGTTTATTATCTTTGTTTTGTACTTATTTTTACATTATTTTTACACTTTACATTGTAAATTATGAACACCGAAAACACGTCTTTTGTATGTAAATTATGATTGAGCAGGAAGTTCGAGGAATGCATGATTATATTAAACCGTGACATCTTTTATCACATATGATGTAAAAAAAAATGCAAAACTAAGTCGGGGTTTTTCATTAGTCAAATTTTTAACTCTTTTTCATTTTAAAGTATCGGATACAGCCTGTATCCTCCTTAAGATATGATCATGCATTTCTGAACACGGATTGGCATTGAAATGAAATCAGTTTATACTAATTAAATTGACAAAACGGTATGAAGTTCTCTGTATTACATAGTAACTTAGCCTTGCGAAATTCGCCTCTATCTAATTGATTTAATTACTTAAACTACTTTCATTCCAATTACAAATTCTCATGTTGAGAAAATGAAAAGGATCTCTTCTCGTGAACAATATTTTAATGTTTTTTTTGTATTGGCTAGGTCACATCTATGAAACAACCAGGTATTGCGAGTCACACTTGACTCACAATTACACAATTATACTTAATGTGTGTTTTAATTAGAAGTGATAATCACATCTCATGAGTTTACAATATACAGAGTAAATAATACCTAACTAGCATTAGTATAAATATGAAAATTCAAATCAATTTCTTATATTTTACAACAGAAATGTTTTCTTTTACCTATTCATATTTTTTATATTATATTATTTGGGAGGCAAAATGATCAGGTTTTATATATTTGAGTCATATTAAACGTGAAATGTCATGTAATAATACGATATTGATTACTGATAATTTTTCTGTTTTAATTGCAATTAAAGATGCTGGAAATTAATCTAATGTTTTTATTTTATTAGAATTAAATTACAAATACCTTTTATCCGACATATCTTTTATATTAAAATTAATTGCTGTTTGTTAGTCTCGCTCGAGACGCTCGAACTCGAGAACGGTTGGACTGAGTTCATTTATTCTTTTTGGATTACGTTTCCTCTAACACAGGGACGGTTTAAAAGGTAAGAAGATATGGCGGCGCGAAGTTCAGCCAGGTCAGTTAGTCCCTCATAAGAATTTTCAAAGAGAATTTAATACACTATGGAAGGCAGTGCAAGTCATTGGCAACTAAAGCCAGTCAGCCTCTGATTACTGTATTAAAAATTCAAAGCCAATTGTAAGTTGCGAGCTGTATTTCAGCAATGACTGTCAAACTTAGTCGTTAAAATATTTGAAAGTTTTTGAACTTAAATGAAACAAAAAATACTTAAACTAAACGAAGCCTTAAAACGAAAATACTGAATAAACTAAGTTTCCTGAAAGTTTATGACCACATTAATACAAAAATTACCGTAAACATAAGGGGTCCTTATCTTTATTATTATGAACTATTTTACTTTAGAACTAGGGTTCATAATTTCTCAAGCTTATCAATTTCTCGGGTCTTCTCGGGTTGTCGAAAAATTTTACATTTACGTACATTTTTGCATAATTTTTGGTCCCAATAATGTGATTTATCAACAAATTCAGTGGTTTTCCTCTCAAATAAAAGTATTCAAAGAATTATAAAAAATTTATTGACAGTTTAGCTAGCTTATTTTCAACAAAATAAGCTAGGTACTCTTTTTCTTAAAGAAAACACAAAAAAAAATAAACTAGTTTGTCTGACTTATAATTAGAATCACAGCACCATTTTTGGCTGGTTAAATAGAAGAAAAAAAAACAAACTTAAAACTTTCAACAAAATTAGCTTCTATTAAACAAATTAAAAAATAAACAAAAATTTCAACATGAAAACGTTAACATTATCCTAACTTTTAATTTAATTACAATCACAGCACCATTTTTGGCATGATAATCAGAAAATAAAAATCAAATGAAAACTTTGCAAGATCAATGAAACATCTCAAGCTGAACATACAGGTATAGGTCAATTAGGTCAGCTTACTTTGTCTAATAAACTATTTTTTATAATTTCATAGACTCAACTATGATTTCTCGACTTTTCGTGCTTAATTTTCCGGGAACAAAGCCCAACGATTTCTGGAATCCAACCGGGAATTAACCCTATTTAGAACCAACACATAATATTGCAATAGAAAAAAATATGCTATTTATATATTATGTTTGCTTGTAGTGGCTTTGAATTTCACTCACATCATAAATATTGTCGATTTGGAAGTCATACATACTATTTTAGGTATGATTCACTACTGGCAGTTAAATTATTTTTAACCGACTTAAAAAAAAAGGGGGAGGTTCTCAATTCGTCTTGAACTTTTTTTTTATGTACCATGTTACCTCATAACTCGGAGACGGTTGGACCGATTTGGAAAATTCTTTTTGCGTTTGAAAGGGTATAGTTTCTAGTTGGTCCCATTGTTACCAAATCAGGATCTGATGATGGCATCCTGGAGAAATCGAGGGATCTCTTCAAATATTATAGGCACACCTGTAGCGTTTTGGGTATTTCTTATAATACCTTGTGCAGTTGCTCTTGAAAAGCACCATTTGAGGAAGTGGAATTGATGGTGAAGACCACAGATGGCCACCGAAACTACTCAATAATTTAAAGTTAAATAAATGACACAATGAGTTACGCACTACAACTATTTATATATCAAATGAATGGGTATAAAAGACAGATTTAAAACACATTAAAATTATTCAAAATGTCCTCCTTTTGCTTCGATACAAGCCTTCAATCTGCAAGGCCAGTCATCAATCGAAGCACGCACGACGTTCATGCCAATATCGGCGACTGCTTTAATCAGGGATGCTTTAAGTGACTCCAAGTTGCGATGGGGTTTAGCGCAGACCTTCTCCTCTAAGTGCTGCCATATTTTGTAATCCAAGGGATTCAAGTCTGGACTGGATGAGGGCCAATCCTCATGCCTGATAAAGTCGATTCCATGGGTCTTGAGCCAGTTTTGGGTACTTTTCGCCTTATGAGCCGGCGCAGAATCCTGCTGGAATACCCAGTGCCTGTTTTCGAACATTGTTTGTGAAAGAGGTTCCACAATGTTTGTAAAGACTGTGTTTTGATATACGAGGGCACTGGTTTTCACTCCTTTTTCACAAAAAAACACCTCCGTTGGACCCAAATAGGACACCCTAAGCCTAACCATGAATGCCGAAGGATGATGACCACGCTGAACACGTGGCATACGTCTGCTCGCTTCTTCACTAGAGTGTGCATACACTTTATCATTTTGTTTGTTGAAAGTCTCCTCAACATTAAAAATTTTTTCGTCCGAAAAACGTATTTCACGGTATTTTTTTCCCGCGTAACGCCTTAAAACCCGGCTTCTTTCGTGTCTGATTTTTTTCAGCCGTGCGTTAAGAAGATGTGCTGTTTTTTTTTTATAAGCACGCAGCCCTAGGTCTTCATTTCACACCCTTTTAATAGTAGTTCTGCTTAGTCCCATCTGCAGAGCCAACATTTTTTGCTTGCGGACAGGATTTCGTTGGATTCGCGCCTTTACTGCTTTGATGACCGCTGGAGTCCGAACAGTACGAGGTCGACCGCTCCTTTGTTTATCTTCTATCTTGAATCTTCCCTGAATCGTTTAATAGTACGATAAATAAATCTCAGTGGAATTTTCAAATTTTTCAGCAGTTTAAAAATCTCAGTTGGCGCGTGACCGCAACGATGCAATGCAATTACTGCAACTCTGTCTTCTTTGCGCGTCCACTCCATTTTAGAAAATGAACAAAATTCGAGAAATTCTTTGCTTTCATTTTGTTTAAATATTCAAATTTCGAATGCCCATAATATTTTCCTTTGCTTGCATTCTAAATTCGAAATTTTACCTATGTGACAGAATTTATGGCCCGACTAAGTAGATGTTAAGCACTTTATGCTCGTCACAATGCATATGGTGAAGTATCAGGAGAACTCCTCAAAAATTAACGGCTCTGCACCGGGAAAAGCAATATTTTGTAAAAGGTGATTAGTAGTTGCCATTTTGCCTTTTGTAACTAGATAAATTACAAAACGACCCACTAAAAAGCGTGAAAAAAAAATTTTGCAAAAAATAAAACCGACTTCCATATAGTACATATTACCTCAATGATATAAAAACACTACAAAGGCAAAAATAATTTAAATTTCGGAAGGCGGTGTCAAAAAAAAAGAAAATACAAAACAAATGACACCGACCACCGAAATTTAAATTATTTTTGCCTTTGTAGTGTTTTTATATGGAAGTCGGTTTTATTTTATGCTAAATAGTTTTTTTTTACTATTCGATGTTTGATACAATCAATGTGTCAAACGTCAGATGAAGGGGGATATAAAACGCAGCTTTGGTCACCAGTGGTCACCATTAAAACAGTGTATTACATTCTCTTTGGTCACCATAGTGTATTACATTCTCTTTGACCATATTTTTCATTGGGTTGAGTGAGGTGCTTGGTCGGATTAAATCTTTTAAATTCAACGCCATCCGCATGATCCGCATTTTGATTAGGTGAACCTGATTCGATCCTACAGAAGAAAGAATGTCGTCATCTGCTTGGCTTTTCTCAACTATGTTGGCGCGGGCTTGCAGTCTAACCGGTTGGAGCAGAGTACTATACCAAACGCCACATAAACTTGGAATAAAAGTCCCTCCTACATTTTTGTTGACTAATTTATTTCAAAAACGGAAATAAAGACAAATCTGTCTTGAATCCACATCTATCGCGACCCTTTACATTTTATAGTAATGAAAAACAGTTAATTGCTTGTTTTTCGGGTATCTACGCAGAGATATTAGAAAAAGGTCAATGTACGTTAATTTCACGTTTATCTGGCACCTTGTATAGTGTTGTATATAGAGTGACTGCCTTTCTGAACTCCACAGCCCAGTAGCTGGGAACACATACCACTTGGCAAAGTTAGTGTCAGATTTATTAACTATCCATAACTGTCAAAGATGCACAAATGATGGCCGTGATCAACAGCTTATCGTGCTTTGGCATGGTAGGACTGTTAGGATTGTCACTCATCCACGGATCGACCTTGACATGCGTTTATTAGCCACGGAAGATGACAAGATGCTTTCGGCTATCAGCGAGGCGGAGGCACAACTATTGCGCCAGTTTGCGATTGGTAAGGCTGCAGCGGCTGCACTATTTATAACCTTAACATAATGCAGACTAAGTTACAACCGGGTAATGTGACCCAAATGTGAAGAGTAGCTTGTGATGAATTGACGACTCAGTTACATCCCTAGCAAGTAGTGCAGATATGACGATTTATTCCTAGTCATAAGCGTAGAAATATCTTTCCTACGTTACCTAAATTGTAGCGCAGAAGTGACAACTCGGCTATACATATATACAGAACAGAATCAGGCGTTACTTTGCGGAAATACATACTTACCAAAAATAATACTTTACTATAATTACGGTACGGTACTTTAGAAAAATATGTAGTGTATATTCCGGGATTCGGTCGTGGTCCACCTGCTTAGTTCACCTGGGTGGACCATGAGCACTTTTCTTGCCGGTGGTATTTATATGTCTATCATGTATGCCGGTGGTCCACCTAAACTTAATTCTACTGAAATAAAATCCTCCTCACAATCCTATCTTGTCATTTTACAACCAAAGAGTACCACCTACTCTCAGTATTTATATGTATCATCTATGCCACCTACTTTACAACAATTGAAAAATGAATGACGAAAGAACGGAGACGCAAGTCATAAGAAAAATGAATGCGGAAAAATACATTAATAAAATAATTATTTATCATTGAGACAATTAACGTAACTTTTCCTTAGCGAGTCCTACAGAAATTTCTTTGATTAACAATTCTAATTATATTCCTATTATACAGTTAGGTATATATTTTGTTTTCCGTTTGTTCGAAGATCTGGATTCAAGACTATTCAGTTAGAAGGCGTAAAATGGAGCACCATACCATTTTGGCCCTTCTAATTGAACTGATAGGTATTCAATGACAGGACAAACGGAAAATGTATTATTATATAGGTGGACCACCGGCAAGAAAAAGTTCCTGTGGTCGTACGTTCGTTCGGTCGTCTGTCTCGTACGTTACCAAACTTGTGGCGTAGAAATGGCAACTCAGGTACATTCTCTTCTGACCTAAAGTCATGTCTCAGCTGCAACCTTAGGCAGTAAAGAAGTTACGACTTAGCTAAATCCCTGGCTTACGGCGAAGCAATGACAACTTGGCTACTGGTAGAACTTCTACCAGTAGCCAAGTTGTCATTGCTTCGCGTAGAAGTGACGACTCACTTCATTCACTCAATGTATTGAATTAATTCTGTTTCGATTGAATTCTTACGTTCATTCGTGCAGCAAAAACTTCATTAACTAAACTCTATTTTATGCTCTTTTGATCTTGTTCATTTGAAAAGTTTCACCACGTGGTAAGACCGCGTGGCATGGAGGTATATTAGCGAGGGATGGGAGGCAATAACCGCAAATAGTGGGAGGCAGCCACCCCTGTGGGGTAGGTGACGGACGGTTGCCTAGTAACGGCGTTGTTTCTTCCCCCCAGTCAGCTGGGACGCGACCGCCATGCCATCTGCGGGCGTTCCAAAACGGGTACGAACGCTAACGGACAGCTGATTTAACGAGTGTAAACAAACACTTACCAGCTCTTATAAATAAAACGTTTTTATGTAAAAATAATTCAGTGGCATATTGGGCTTGTGTTTTATTATCCAAAATAACAAATTCCTAAACTAATTTATGAAAATCTCCAAAGGCTCCAAGAGCCAGTGCGCAATTAGAGTTGCAAATACTATTCACTAGATGTCGCTAGTGCTCCTTGCAGATAGAATAATGATTAGTTCACCAATTGAGTTTATTGGTTTAACAAACACGGAGGGAGTTACAATTACAGGTGGTCATTCAGAACACTACTTGTGAACCGTGCAGTTTCCTTCTTTTTAATTAAAACTAGAATGAAATGAATGAGTACGCACCTTTTGAAACTTTTTGGGGTTTAGTTGGTCTAAAAGCTCATCGATTGATAGTTAGCGATAAGCTCTAGTTTGAAAAGTTAAAAAAATAAAACTATTAATTAGCTTAAACACATAAGTGTTTTAATACACAATAAATACGTAGAGTATAGGCCCTACGTATTTTTAGCCCTAAAGTTTATTATGTACTGCAGAATTCGGAGACGTTTCCGAAAACGGCCTTTCAAACTTGTAATGGTGATAATTGTGAGAATGTTTGTTATCATCACTATACACCGTGAAATTTTAATGGTTGTTTTCCCCCAGCGAAATGGCTTTGTCTTGGTAATACAATCGTTTTATAAACAAATAAAATATTAGAAACAAAAAATGGCGCAGTATAGTTAATGCATTATCACCATGGGTGAGAGCTTATTTTGCTCTGAATATTTATTAATCACTTTTTCCTTTGTTGGCAGCACGTGGCCGTGCATGTTTCATCTAGGTACCTACGTTAGTCTAGTGAATTACTAATGATTCTCGCGCTTTCGAGTTTATGATTTTTATTTTTAATAATTTGAAAAAAAAAACGATCGTTTTTTTTTTAAGTTTAACTGTATGTTTCGATACTACTATTGTTGGGTAACCGTCCTGCCGCGGGAAAACAACCATTGAAATTTCACGCTGTATACGTAGTTTTAGACTTGTGGCACCTTGATATCTATCCCTGTGAAATTTCGGGCTTCTAAAATAGTAATGGGCCAAACGTCGAGCAGTGCTTCCGTTAAGTACCTACTAAGTATTTTCCAATTTTTTTTTTTATAGGAGAACTAGCAATTTGGGTAGAATTTACCAGGGGCGGAACGTGAATTCTTCAAAGGCATTTTTACTGCCTATCGGGTGTTTTTTTTTTCCCCCAAGAAGTTATCCAAATTCAGGTCAAAATAGAAATTTGCAGGCGCAGTCTAGTTAGTGCGACGGATGACGGAGAACTTCCAACCCCAGCTCTTGTAACTTATAAACCGTCTGCTGTGTAGTATGAGTTCGTGCAGGAGTAGCGGAGCCGAGCGATTGACCAAAGCTGGTTGGAACTGTGTGAGCTTCTCCATCATCGTGTTCAGTTCTGCAGTAATGCTCAGCCTGTTTGGTAAGAAGCTGTGATGAGTTACACCGGGGTTAGACCACCAAACATCACCTTTCATCAAACCATCACTTTTCTAGGGGTCAGTTTTCGTTTAGGGAATTGTTTAGATGCTAAACCAGGATCCAACCAATTTGCTGAGCTCTTGCAATTATCGAACAGGATGCATTATGATGAACCACCATATAATGAACTCAAAATACTTTTTAAGTTCATTCTGTGCTTTGTTACTAGACAGCGTAATTGCAAATAAGTATATTATGTTTCTAGGCAACACAAAAACAGCAGAACACTCAAGCATAAAACCAGGATGGTAGGATAAGCAAAACCAGGAACTCCAGAGTCCTCAGCACTTTGCGGACATTTCAAATGAACTTCTACCACGTGTACCAGAACTATATGACCAATCTAGTATGGTAGTAGCAGAGAGAGTATTGCAAATTATGTCGGTGAGCTACCTACCTGTTTCTATTTATTTGAATTTATAATTGTTATGACCGTGTAATTACGAGTGTAATTTATCTTTAAAAAAAATTGGGCAAGTGTGAGTCAAACTCGCCCATGAAGGGTTCTGTAGTAACTACGCAAGATAAGTGTTTGTATGAAATACAAATTTATATTTGCGGTTTTAGAAAATGTGCTATAGGTATTTCAAAAACTGCCTATTTAAAAACTATTTCATTCAAACTAATTTCCGTTGAAAATTTTCATTATGATCTAGAGTAACTATTTTTTTTTAGATTTTTCACTCTATTATTATAGAAGACTAGCTGTGCCCCACGGTTTCACCCGCGCATAATCCTACTACTATTATAAACACGATTTTCTTTCTGAGTATAGATGAATGCATGTTAAACTTTAAGTAAAGGGTATATCGTATTCACTGCACTGGATCTGAATCGCGAAGTTATTTAGAAACTCCCGTCCTCGCGCGAGATGTCATCGCTGGCGGATGTACTTCTAGTAGCTCTGTGTTAATTTAACCGTGTATACTTAATATGCATAAATATACGTAAAAACTGAGAATATACATCAATACGTTACAAGTGATAATCGTGTGTAAAATTTCCGTGATCGAACATCTACAGCAGAAGTAACAGCAGTATCATAAGAACTTAAAACGGGATATATAAAATGTGTATTTTTTGTTTTGATTTTCCGATATTTCGGCACTGTTGCAAGCGCCATGGTCACGGTCTCACGGATGAACTTAAATAATTGCGAGTGGAAGTTTATGAGCAGACAAATCGGTCTACCCTCTTTCTCGTTCGTTTTCTGTTAGCGACACTGCTACCATTGTCACATGTATCACTAAACACTCGATTCTGTTCCCGACACTCACCGTGTCAAAACTTATATAAGTAACAGAAGTTTTAAATAACAATGAACTCAGATATTTTAAAAGTGTACGCGTTCTGTATTCTGATCTCGCTAGTAACACAATGAAATCATAGAAATCTCAGTAATCACCCATTCTACTGTATCAAGAGTTCACCAATTTTAACACATTGCTATAGAAGTCCGTAGCGCGGTTGTAAAAAGTACGCGTTGGCCCTACGAATCTCCAGGAATCATAGCATTGAATTCGAACTTGGGTCATACCCAAGTTCGAATTCAATCCTGTGATTTTGACTTTTGTGTTTTCGGCTTTCTTTTGCATTTGTAAAATATAATTTGTATTATTTTTTTATAAATAAGTAGCTTTTGCCCGCAACTTCGTTCGCGTGGAAGGTTTTTTCGCCCGTAAATCCCGATTCCGTTAGAATTTCGGGATAAAACGTATTCTATGTCCGTTTCCTGGTTCTAAGCTACCTTCCTACCAATTTTTAGCCAAATCGGTCAGCCGTTCTTGAGTTATAAATAGTGTAACTAACACCACTTTCTTTTATATATATAGATATAATATTTAGTCTGGGAAATACAAACTAAAAAAAAATGTGCCGACAAATAGATCACCGTCATCAACAGTCGCCCCGTCTACATCGCTTGCAGCACCGTTGCCAATTCCACTTCACCACTGCTCCTCAGAACCTAATATACTGAATACTGAATCGGTCAGTAAATAATGCGGTTTCCCAAACGCAAATGTTCCGAGTCAAGGATAAATCAAGACAACGAATTATCTATTTTCATGGCCGAAATTAAAACCATGTTCCTGGAATTTAAGGAGGGTAAACAAGTAAAGAAAATTGTGAAATTGTATGAATCAGTGGAAGAGATAAAGATTCAAAACTCACAAATCTAGGCTTCATTTTTTTTCGATCACAGGATTATGATGACCTCACAAATTAATTAATTAAAAATAAAACCGCAAATATAACTTTGTATTTCAAACAAACTATGAAAAAAAAAAACAATTACCATATGTCGATAGATACGGTACTTACTGTCTGCCGCATCACGACCTATTGTTCCCACCGAGTTAAGCGAGAGCGACCAGCCCCTTGACCCTTGTGAGGCTCGGTATCGTCCCGTCACTGGCTGATACCCGAGCGTGGGCGGCAGGGAAGCTCCGCTCGCGGAGCGTAAACGTCAAAGAGAGCGTAAAAGAGCTTGACAACTTGAGAGCTAACAATAATCATATTTTTTAGACATACCTACGTGCAAGCAGAAATTATGCCGTAATAATTTATAGTCTAATCTCTGTTTGTGTTTTTTTTGTAATTTTTGTTGATACTTGTCAAAACTATACCTATTTGCTAAGCTTTCAAAGGCGAAGTGTAGCCTAATAAAGTGTTTTGTTATATTGTGTTGGTGTAACTTAGGGTTAGTGCATTATTGTTAATATTTATATAAAGATCTTTGAAATTGAAAATTGATTATGAAAAACAAAGTTACTTTGCGTAGTTACTACGAAGCTTTTCATAGGCGAGTCTGACTCGCACTTGGCCAATTTTTTGAAGGTCATTTAGTAAATCGCAATTATTACTGTGTATTTCACAAACACTTCATAAAACCTTATAAAATCAATAATTCACAAGCATCGCCGGATGATACTCTGTAGTTTCCGGCAGGACGGCTAGTTAGCCGTACATACATACAGGTACATACGCATCCATCGCCGCGTTCGCGCCGAACAGCACGGGCGCGGCGGCGCCTGTCGATGCGCCTGTGGAGACCTACCTACCTTTCGATCCTTACACTGCACCGCCGCACGGTGGGCTGAAAATCGGCTTTCATAGACTTAGGCATTTTATTTTGCAAGTGCGAGTTTTTTTGCCGGATATCACTTCTATTAGTTATAACAATATACAAAAATGACACCAGAATTGATTCTGCACAGAAACGAAGGAATTATAATTTTTTTACGAAAATTTTGTATGGAGCTAGTATGAAAAATCGAAATATCTCTAAAACGGCAGCGATAACCGTAATATCCTTATAGGGGGTTATAGTACTAATTATTTATGAATTTTTGACATACGTTACATAATGGTTGTAGATGCCTTTTTTTAAAAAAAATCGTCAAAATATTTTTATTTATTTTTACATATTTAAACGTTCCTTTTAGTGTTTAAGTTGAAGAATTCAGAGCTTTAACAACTCTTATCATAAAATAGCATCACCCCTATAGACCTGAAGGACTAGACAGAGGTGTGTAGTGTCTTGTTGATCTTGTAAGATTTCCAACAATACCAAATAGTTGAATATCAGTGTCAAAGTGCCCATGCTGTCGCTTCTTTTTGAAAGATAGGGGAATGAAATTGTTAATTGATCATACCCTAAAAGTATGATTACAACATAACCGGACACATAATAATAATAATATCCTTATAGGGGATTATAGTACTAACATTATTTATTTTAACATATGAAACTGTTCAAAACGATCCATGAACTGTGTCAAAGTTAAGAACATCGTTAGGAAGCATGCTTTTTCCCCAAATATTAAGAATATGTGAAAAAAAAAGACTGTATATAAACTTTTTATTGATAGGTAATTTAAATAAAACAGAAGTAACAAAAATAATATCTAATAAATTCAATTATACAAAATACATATTTGAAACTATAATTTATGAAATTATTAACTAAACATATTGGTACAATAAACTAACATAAATAACAAAAGAACATAAAGAAAAATAATTAAATTTTACAAATTTTCTTTACAACTTTCGTTGTCGGACTCCAATTCCGAGTCAGAATCCAGATCGGATATACCTACAAACTCGAACTCAGTTTCCGGAAACTGTATTAGGTCGAGAGTTTCAGCAAAAAAGGTTGTCTTCCTTTTGGCATCTAACTTCGGCCTTTGTGCACTTAGAAAAGGATCCGAAGAAACAACAAGCATATTTAGGATATCTTGATTAGAATCTTGCCTGCTTCTTTTCCGCGAATGATGTTCCCGGAACCTCCTAAAATCTTTGTTTCGAGACTCTGAGGCTTCTTCCGAGAGAGTCCCAATCGGGACAATATCATTTTTTTCGATTATGTCAGCTCCGTGTATTAATAGTTTATGTACGGTTGATGACATGTAGTACCAGTCGTATAATTCCACGTACTTTTCTGCTGTTTTGCGAGCAAAATCTTTAAATTTGATGACATCGATCTTCTCACCAGATGTTATTGCTTGCAAAATAACAGCAAATCTTTTTATCAGGTTTTGATCCAACCCAGTAATAGCTGCAGTTTTATTGGGAAACTCGAAAAACTTCCTTGCGGTATTCCCGTCATTGGTAGTTCCCGAGCCTTGTTTTACTATATCAATTAACAGATTGAGCTCCTCTTTAAATTTATTTTGAATGTTTTTTTTTCTGTTTTGTAACATATCTTTATGCTCATTACTTCTTGCTGCCCACTGTTTGAAGTCAAGTCTGTACGCAATGTGTAACAGACATTCCATGCAATTTATACGGGCATGTAGGGATGATAGGCCAAATTCATATATGTCAGAACACACAGTTTTTGATGTTACAGCATCTAAGTGGTTCATTTCTGTTGGTTTTGCTAAGCACAGGTAGCATGATGCATTTGATCTAGCTTCAGAAAGGTACGTGCAGACTTTTGCGTCGATCATTGTCATCATTAGTTTATGAGTCACCCTGTTACTATTAATGCACTCTGTGGGGTTAAGGGCCTCAATTTCCTCATCCATTTTTCTTTTGTTATCAATGACAACTGCATGGCTTTCTTTTACAAAAGTGAACTGAACCGGACGACAATAAAAAGTTGAGCATGGTTTCGGGTTTGTCCATATAGTATTATCTCCATCCGTCAGTTTCAGTGGCACCAAGGAGGTCATGAAAATGCTTGAATCATCATGCTCGCTGTCCATTTTCTGCTTGTATCGGCTTTGATTGGAAGCACCATCAAATCCCCACTTCGATATCAGCTTTAACTGCTTATTTTCCACATTATCAGAAAGACTTTGAAGAATCCGCTTCACCGTGATGTCAAGTAAAGCTTGAAGTGTAATTCTAGCTGATGAATCCGTAACTGATACTGATTGATTAGGAGGGTAGCATGCAAGCTTAGTTTGTTGCAGTTTATAGTAGGATGGGTAAATATCCTTAGCACCTTCCCGAATGGCAGTCTCTCGCAACGTAATATATTGCCACTTTGAAAGCTTAAGTGAAAGAAGCAATCCAAGTGCTTTCTCTGGTGTAAATATTACTGTTTTCTTAATGCTTTCCTTGATTTTAACGGCAGCTTCTGGATTTTTGATCATATAATTGATTACAGATGCGATATCTTCATAACCTTCTTCTTTTAAACGTGCTGCAGCTGCATATGCCAATTCACAGGAATCCTCGCCTATGTGCTCACTAGATCTTCTCTTTTTCTGTTTGCTTCCCAGATCTTTGAATGGTTTTCGGGACCTTTTTGTCATTGTTCCAACAGTCGATGATGTCGAAGGTTCTGGAGAGACTGAGCGTGCTCTTGGTATCTCATCAACAGTTGGTTCTTGATTTATTAAAGTTTGCACGCAACTCGGCCAATCAATATTTGCTTGCAACCACTCTCCGTACGTATTTCTAAACTTATCAAAGAATCGTTTAGATTTCTGCCTCCTGTTTAAAGCAGCTCGCGTGAATCTCCGGCAAAATTCTTTGAGAGTTACTTGATCTTCGGCAGAAAGGCAATCGCCTATGCGGGACACAATTGCACTAAACAATACTTCATGATTAAATGAAGGACACTCACTTTTTAGAAGAACAAACAAATCTAAGTTGGTGATTAAACTTTCCATTCTAAGATTTTGTAGTCGCAAAGCAAATAGTTTTAGTGTTAGCAGTTACACGGTTGTGAACAATCTAAATTATGGAACAAAATTATAGCCCTTTTATTGTATAAAGTCAATAATTAGTTAACTACCCTCATTAAAGTTATAAAAGATATGATAATAAAAATTTATAATCGTCAAAAACATTTCGTAGAACTCATAGTAGAACTAATCAACATTAGCAAATCACATTAGCTCACTAATTATAAAAAGGTGAATGCAGTTCTTAGTTGGTATTGTTGCGAGATATTTCAAATCATTTAATCACTTAATAGGCTCATTAGAATCAGAAGACTACAACCATCATTCTAATTACTTAATTACTTGTCATCAGACTCATTAGATGACTACACAATATGTTATTTTGTATTTTGAACGTATGCAAGGTTTTAAAATTCCTTTTGTGTCGATATTATTATGTGTCCGGTTATGTTGTAATCATACTTTTAGGGTATGATCAATTAACAATTTCATTCCCCTATCTTTCTAAAAGAAGCGACAGCATGGGCACTTTGACACTGATATTCAACTATTTGGTATTGTTGGAAATCTTACAAGATCAACAAGATACTACACACCTCTGTCTAGTCCTTCAGGTCTATAGGGGTGATGCTATTTTATGTTAAGAGTTGTTAAAGCTCTGAATTCTTCAACTTAAACACTAAAAGGAACGTTTAATATGTAAAAATAAATAAAAATATTTTGACGATTTAAAAAAAAAAAAAGGCATCTACAACCATTATGTAACGTATGTCAAAAAATCATAAATAATTAGTACTAAAACCTCCTATAAGGATATTACGGTTATCGCTGCCGTTTCAGAGATATTTCGATTTTTCATACTAGCTCCATACAAAATTTTCGTAAAAAAATTATAATTCCTTCGTTTTTGTGCAGAATCAATTCTGGTGTCATTTTTGTATATTGTTATAACAAATAGAAGTGATATCCGGCACAAAAACTGGCACTTGCAAAATAAAATGCCTAAGTCTATGAAAGCCGTTTTTCAGCCCACCGTGCGCCGCGACGACGCACGGTGTGCCGAAAATCGGCTTTCATAGACTTAGGGATTTTAATTTGCAAGTGCCGGATTTTTTGCCGGGTATGGCTTCTATTAGTTATACAACAATGACACCCGAGTTAATTCAACACAAAAAGGCAAGGAACCCGTAATATTTTTACAGGTGGTTATAGTACTAATTATAAAAAAAGTAGATAAAACAGAAAATGGAAGATGAGAAAGATGATTCAAGCATTTTCATAACCTCCTTGGTGCTACTAAAACTGACAGATGGAGATAATACTTTATGGATGAACCCAAAACCATGCTCAGCTTTATATTTTCGTCCAGTTCAGTTTACTTTTGTAAAGGAGAGCGAAGCAGTTGTCATTGATCACAAGAGACAAATGGATGATGAAATTAAGGCCCTTATCCCCACAGAGTGCAGTAATAGTAACAGGGTGATTCATCAACTAATGATGACAATGATAGACGCTAAAGTCTGTAAGCCAGATTAAATGCATTGTGCTACCTGTGCTTAGCAAAACTAACAGAAATGAACAAGGAACTTGTACCTAAACTGGAATGCGGACGCGAAGCTCAAATCCGTTCCGAAGAGTATACCCTCGAAGGACCTAGCTATCTCTTTCTAGTAGTGTGGATATCAATTCGCGATAAACGTAAGGACAATTTTATTTGATGCAATATTTGCAGGTTTTTTTAAGACACTTATTATTAACCTTACAAATGATGTATTTCTGTTACCGCTATAACAAAAAATACTAAAAATTAATTAAAATAAATATTTAAGGGAGACTCCCATACAACAGTTGTGATATTTTTGGCGCTTTTTGTAGGTAATGATTCCGTACCATTCATTACCTACCTATAAAAATACCCATCATGCGCGAGTCCGACTCGTACTTGGCCGGTTTTTTCCTTAATAACGTATTACATAGAAAGAAAGAAATAAATTCAATTATAAATAAAAAAAATTGCTCGGTAGCGCGATATAACAGAATTCCATGTGGGTGAAAAGCTAGTTCTCAATATATATCTGAGGAACTTATATTGAGCGCGCTAATTTCTATAATAAACCCTTCCTTATACGGGCTAAACGCAAAATTGGTTTTGTTAAGCAGACTTTATTGCGTGGAATTATAAACTTACAAAGTGGTTAAGACCCGTGATACAAATACAATTATTGCAGATACAGAATTAATAACAGAATCACCAGCTGGCAATTCTTCGAATGCTTGGCCTTGATAGGCAGTGGTATAGACGTCCAAACAAACGTGCATTAATTGGTAATCTACGTTTATTCGACACTTGTACGGTCAGAACCAGTAGACTAAAAATAAAATGATGCAATGTTTATATATAATTAAAACTACTAAAACCCTTCATGAAAAACGATGATTATAAATAGAAAGAATAACAGAAGAGATATAATTTATTTATGTATATATTTATTTAGGTTAGTTAACCTACAATTGTTTACACTATACATTTGTATGAAACAGTCATATTACATTTATAAGTGTAACAATTAATTACAGGCTAACACCACATGTGCTATTTAAGGTTAGAAATCAATATTATTAACATACATAATTCTAAACATGAAGGAGGCAGATCGAATGACAATTATAAGGTTATTATTATTAGGTTGGTTCTATATTTTCTAGTTCCTCATATGTTGCAGCTGCAGGTTTGTTACAAGATTGGCTTGACACACAACCCTAAAAAATGTATTACACTATTATTAGTTAAAAGTATGGAAATAATCTTTAAATTATGAATTAATATTATTATTTGTCGACATTAACTAACTGCAGTGGATAAAAGTTAAGTAATTAAGTTATAAGTAATTATTAATATAATAAACTACACTTGTAAGCAAGTTTGCGTAGCTGAGTTTTTGGCCAAAATGATATAAAATATTTTTGCCATCAATTTGCTAAGCAAAAGTAAATAAATCAACAAAAATGTCGACTTTTATGCTTATTAATTTGACTCCTTTCATAACTTTCACTTACTGATCTTTGAATGTGCCCAGTACAAGTTGTATATTCTTTTTTTAGTGGGTTTCAATATTATTAAAACTTAAAACATTTATTTGTTTCGCTTTAACAGGAATCTAAAATAATAATAGATTGATGAGAACAAAATTTTAGTATTTATGGTTAAGATAGATTCAAAATGAAAATTCATCTTGCTATGCTCATATTCTATTTCAAACCGTTATCTTCATGTCATTTGTAAAGACTGATAACTTACTTTAGGGAAAATGGATGGAATTGCATCATATGATCTTGTTTCGAAATGCAATATTTCTTCGGGCTTGAAATGGCGGCTACAAATTTTAGAACCGTTTCTGACCCTTTTCTGTGTAGAACACTGAGCCACCGGTCTCAAAGATCATCATTTTTAGGAAAGCTTAAAATAACAAAAAATAATATATAATGAGAAGAAAGAAAAATAATAAATAAGAAGAATAAAGAGAAGAACATCCACTTTTACATTGAAAACATAGTCACCCTAAATGCAATTTGTAAACAAAGTCACAAAACTTACTTAAAAAAGGAAATTCCAGACCCGGGGTACACTTTTCACTCTTGCAATTAACCACAAAACACGTTCTTACCATGGTTACAATAACTTGCACTTTAATATTACGAAAACTCACAAAATTAAATATAATTCAAATTTACAAACATACAGATGTCAAGTAAACGTCAGACGGCAATGTAGTAATTGCCAGGTATAGCATAATAAATCACTACTAATTCTTACAAATTCCATTTTTTTTTTGGTTTAAACATCTTGTGTTTGCATGGTAAAATAACTTTAATTTTCATTAATATGCATACAGTAATAATGGTAATTCATTTTAAAGATAGAATTCCAAAGAAGTTTAAAACTAGGTGTTATTACTACAACAGACAGGGCGAAAAAATTACCATTGAAATAAATATTTTTAATCTGCCACACAGAAGAAAGGGACACAGTCCACACACGGCACTGTCTCGCTCGGAACGAATAGTTCCTTCAGTTTTATGCGTGCAAGTTTATACTCTATTATTTAACAGTTAAGAAAGACTTTCTGTATTCTTTGAATCATTCGTAAGCAATCCAGTTAGTAGGTAGAAGATCCTTGGAAATGAATCACTTAGATGCTGTAACATCAAAGACCGTGTGTTCTGACATATACGAATTTGGCTTGTCATCCATACACGCCCGTATAAATTGCATGGAATGTCTGTTACACATTGCGTACAAGCTTGACTTCAAACAGTGGGCAGCGAGAAGTAATGAGCACAAAGAATTGTTGCAGACAAGAAAAAATAGTATTCAAAATAAATTCAAAGATCAGCTCAATCTGTTGATTGATATAGTGAAACAAGGCTCGTGAACTACCAATGATTGAAATACCGCAAGAAAGCTTTTCGAGTTTCCCAATAAAACTGCAGCTATGACCGGGTTGGATGAAGAGCTAAATAAGAGATTTGCTGTGATTTTGCAAGCAATAATATCAACAATAAAAATAATAATAACATCTGGCAAAAGATAGACGTAATCAAATTTAAAGATTTTGCCTGCAAAACAGCAGAAAAGTATGTGGAATTATATACATGTTGTCAACCGTTCATAAATTATTAATACACGGGGCTGACATAATCGAGAAAAATGATGTTGTGCCGATTGGGACTCTCTCGGAAGAAGCCTCAGAGTCTCGAAACAAAGATTTTAGGCGGTTCCGGGAACATTATTCGCGGAAAAGAAGCAGGCAAGATTGTAATCAAGGTATCCTTAATATGCTTGTTGTTTCTTCGGATCCTTTTCTAAGTGCACAAAGGCCTAAGTTAGATACTAAGAGAAAGCAGAGCTTTTTTGCTCAAACTCTTGACTTAATTCAGTTTCAGGAAATGGAGTTCGAGTTATTAGATATATCCCATCTGGTTTCTGACTGAGAATTGGAGTCCGACAACGAGAGTAATAAGGGTTTTTTTTTAAGGGTAATATTTAATGATGTTTTGAATGTTTTTTTTTGTTATTTATGTTAGTTTATTGCACCAATACATTAAGTCCATAAATAATTTTAAAAATATTTTGTATAATTGTAATTATAGTACTTAAATAATATATGTGTAACCTCTGTTTTGCAATAAAAATAATAAACAGCATTTTTATGCTTTATCTTGTTTTGTATATTCTTAATATTATCAATAACATTATTTAAATCAATGTTCTTAACATAAACGGAATAGTACATTATGGTACAAGTGTGTAATGTTGGTGATTACCGCTGAGGCGCAATTGAGACCCGAGCCGTCAGGTGAGGGTCTTAAGAGAGCCGAGGACGGTAATCATCAATACACACGTGTATCATACGACGTTTTTCAACACACTTGCGAGGAAAAAACAAATATGTATTGCATAAATCGTTTAATTATTAAAACAATTGGTGAATGTACAATTTTCAAAACGATATTGGATTGTTTTTGATGGCAATTTCACAGTTTGTGTTACATTGGTACTTGCCACTTCTTTAGTACCTTCATTTACTTCTTGTGTAAATGTCGGCGACAAAGGTAAATCATACAAATTACTGGAAGGAGAGGGCACCAAATAACTCACGCTAGTAGATGTACATGGTTGTGGTTCGGGGCAAAACTTTTTTGCCTTTGGCTCCAAATTAATGGCTTGCGTTATTTTGTCATTGATTTTTGCTTTGTTATGAATTGAGTCTTCTATGTACGATTCAGCGATTGCGTCAGAACGCCATCCACCATGTCGCTTCAAAGTTAGTATATCAGCCCCCGAATCAGCCAACATTGTAGCCGACGTTCTTCTAAAACTGTGTCCAGTGTAAAAATCGGCCTCAGGCAAACCTAAATACTTCGCTATTTCTCTTGGCATATTACCAAATTTGTTAATACCGATTGTTTGTGCAGTACATTTTCCTTTCTGAAAGTTTTGAAAAAAGCGGTCATTCTTTGTTTTTGTTGAACGGAGATCTTGGTATTTTTTCACTATTTCACGAAACGTTCCTTGGATTGTAAAAGATCGTGGAATCTTGGTTTTAGTCTGGGTAATTTTGACAAGAAGCATGTCTCCGTGGATTTCTACATCTTTTGTTGTAATATTGTACAGCTCTTGTCGTCTACAAGCACCAGTAACACCGAATATTAAGGCAACCTGCAAAGAAATCAATTAATTAGTTCTAAGAAATTATGCTAAAGTTACACACTTGTATATTGTAGATTCGTTTCGATTAAAAATATGAAACGTACCTTTGTTGCTAGATACTGACTATCCGGAGCCTCATTCAAAAACTTTTCAACGTCGGCTGGTGACAAAACTTTAGATTTCCGACCAATATATCCATCCGAGCGTCTCTTCAAAAATGCCATCAGGTTACAGTACGTTTTGATATCAACACCATGTTTGAGCTTAACCATGCTTCTTAACATGGAATAGATGCACCACAGGGAGCTAGGTTTGTATGTATTGGCGAGTTCAGAGAAATACGCCAAAAACACATTTTCAGAAAATGACTGGGTTTTTTTGTTGCTCTTCCATTGCAGGAAACTATCGTAAGCAGCTAAATACTTTTCTCTAGATTTTGCAGGTATTAGGCTTTCGTTTGCATTTTGTGCTGCATTTAGTATTTCTGGCGGGGTTAAATCAATCAATTGTTCATCTTCTGTACTAAAACCTGACATTTTTATAATTATTTACCACACAGCAACAAATGCGATACAAACAAAATATGAAAATTAGGGGAAAATGGGAAATGGCGCGCAATTATTTTTTTTTGCACGCGCCAAATGTAAGTTGATTGATTACAGCCATACAGCCTACTTCAAAATGATAATTTTTGTGATAAAATGCAAATATTTTATAAGAAATTATTGTGAATTATAAATAATTTGATAATAATAAATGTTTTTTCGTCTTAATTAGGGACACATTTATTTATTTCAAAAATGTAAATAGATTTTCGGTGGCATAAAACCTCATTGTTGTTACAAAAAAAAAAAAAAAAACTGTATTACCCGGTTAAATTGAAAATGCTCTGTTTACTCGCATATAATTTGCAGTTAGGTACTAACTTAACTTTGTAGGGATCATTCTATTATGCACTAGTGTGTAATATTATTATGCACGTGTATGTTATAGTTCGGTTTATGGCCCTAAGAACGATATAATAAGGCTCACTTTACGAGCAAGTGTGTTGAAAACATTTTTGTTTACGTTTGCATATTAAATGTAAAAATAAATAAAAATGTTTTGATGATTTAATAAAAATCAGCAGTGATAACCGTTATCTGGGGTATGAAAAAAAATCATAAGTATTTAGTACTATAATATTACTGTTTTCATTGCCGTTTATGAGATAATTCGATTTTTCATACAAATTTTTCGTAAAAAAATTATAATTCCTTCGTTTTTCTGCTGAATTAACTCGGGTGTCATTGTTGTATATAGTTATAACTAATAGAAGCCATATCCGGCAAAAAATCCGGCACTTGCAAATTGAAAACCCTAAGTCTATGAAAGCCGATTTTCAGCCTACTGTGCGACGCCCGCGTTGATTTTGTATGCAACCAAGAACGTTACAGTTCTTGTAATGTATTTAATATTGTTTCCTTAATCTGTACCATCTCTTAAATCTATCTTTCTTGGCTGTAATTTCGCCTTCTTCTTCTAATAAACTATACTTGTCAAGTGTGTATTTATATTTCAAAACCAATAGACATTCTACAAGCTATACAACGTGTTATAATTTTGTTTTCGTTTTCTATTGGTAAAATGAAAAGTAATACATAAATAATCTGGATATGTTTGTTGCAGAGTGAAGAAAAAAAGTAACCAGAATATTTGCGAGCTTGACGGGGACACTATCCAATTCGAAGAATGTTATATTATTGACGACTAACATTCACCATCAACAACAATCACATTTAAGTATCAACCGACTTATTCTGGATATTTACAAATTGATCAGTTTTAGTCGTGTTTAAGTTAAGATTTTGTTGATTAAATAATTCATATTATACACTTATTTTTTCTTTTTATTTATACCAGCCCCAGTCATCATCAGATATGCAACTTTACCACTATATTATATAAATATATAAACTTATAAATGTAAAATAAATATATGTAAAAAATATATAACTGATTAAAACTAAACACCAAATCCTACTCTTATTACCTATATCCGGTAATTTATTTCAAAATAAATAGGAATAGTAAAAACGTAGTAAGCCTCTCAGACAGCAAAATTAAATCGAAAAAAGAATAAAATTTAAATTTTTTTTTTTTTTAATCGTCGTATCTGTATTCTTAATCTATTATTACGCTTTTCGTAGCTTTCGTTGTAGTATAGATATTAATCGGTAGATGGCGGTAAATAACAAATGCTAGTACAGTTTCCAAATCCTCAAGATCGTTGGGCATGGTAATATATATGACCATTGACCATGTTTGTTGGCTTTTAATCGAGTCTCCCAAAAAGCTAGTTACATATATTTTGACTAGTGCATTACCGCGCCGTAATGGTTAGAGTACCTACGTTCATTTGTATATGGGTTAGTCATAATAGTCGTGTTATAATACTTATCAAAAACAGTGGTGATTAGCTGATTACTTTACATATGTAAATGTTCAAGTATAGGATTTTAATGGATAAGGTGAAATAAAATACAATTGATACAATTAATTTTTATGTATAGTCAAAATAAATCTGTACACAAAATCACACGATGCAACACAAACGATCTGTAAAGCGGGTTCACATAATTACAATAAAGTAACAATTTTTGCATTCGTCATGTCTTGTGTGACTATACCCTTACATTTGTGCAGCGATAGCGACAAACGTATCGACCCATTACTTCGAACAAACAAACAAATTAACAAAACAGAAATATATGGCAATACCTAAAACATTAACAAAAACAATTGTTTTTGAAAAATAAACATTATAGACATCAAAAACATTATTTTAAAGATAAATAAGGTTTCGTATTTTGTATTTTCGATCGCATCCGAGTGACCCGAGTGACTTACACCTTTACCCTACAAAATGACACAGAATGGTAAAAGTAACACTTATCAGGATTAAAGTGTATTTATTTAAATTAAGCTACTATTATCTAGGTATTTTGAAAGTCAATTATAACGTCAGACAGTTGAATGAATACAATTTAATCCTGATAAGGTTTACTTGACTCCAAAAAATACAAATTCGTAAAACTTGAACTAGGCAACATCTACATTATGACGTAACGCAGTGGACCCTAGGTACTTAGTTTACATTAAATGCGTTATAAATACAAAAAAAAACTAAGCTGTAAAATCACACAATAATACTCATTTTGGAAAATTAGGAACAATTTTAGGCTAATGTCATAATGTCGGTAAAAAAGGAGATATTTGTAAAAAACGATGTCATATCACTATCTTATTACTGTACATGATAATATATTTATTGTATTTACAATATTTGTCTTTTAAATGCTCAAAGTATTTGTAATTGCATAGTTTAATAAGTGAAAACAGGCGAAGTGAAACTTCTCAACTTATAAAATTGGAATTTCAAGTAAATTCCAATTGAAGGGGTAATTTTAACTGCATCCGACATTACAACATTACAAACAATCGAAATATAAATTAAATTCGTCGTTTCTCACCAAATACAACACTTGGGATAATTCTTCATTCGCTTACCTATAATTACACTATACTATTATAATAATAATATTTTTCATGCAATGTTATCAACTAATTCTGTAGGTACTTTTTGGTATATATTAATTGCATAATAGGAAGGAATACGTGAATTAAAAAATTGACATACTACACTTAATATAATTATATTAAATTTAAAGGTAATTAAATAATAACTACATGGCTTGGGTATATTGTTGAGTTATCTTATTAATGCTAGCGCGAAATTATAAATTAAGCCTTAAATATGCATAGTTATTGGTCAAGTCTAAGTATCACTGCTCACTGGGGTGTGTGTCTCTTTGGCTAAGGACAGAACACACAGTAGACAGCAAACGCCCCCGTACCTAAATACAAGGGAGACCAATGCGCGTGAGCAGTGAACCTTAGTGAGTAAACTACGCACAAATACAAAAGTGACATTCAATATTTTGGTCGTTATTACTTATGAAATTGTTGGAATCAATATTCTAGAAAATAATACGTCATTACGTAGTTACAAACTTTGAAACATGGTATATTCGTGTTCTTATTTCATATATATATATATATTTTTGTATAAGTGAGTGTGAGGGTAACACACATTTTTTTATTTTATTTATAAATCTATTTTAAACTACTAGTAACACACACAGTATTGGGAACTGAATATCATCTTTATTAAACTTATACTTTATTGGAAGTTTTTGAAAAAAAAAAACTATTTTTCAACTAACAGATTCCATATTGAACACCTTATATTAAAACGCTAGTGGTAATTTGTCAAAATATAGTATTCAGGTGAGACATCAAGCTCACTCATACAAAAATTCATAAGGCAAACTCAGCTAAAATCATCAATCACATCAGTGGTACTTGCTAAACTTTCTCACCGTAACGTACTGTCGTCTCCCACTCGCTACGATGCATCACATTATGTAATCACCTTTCTTGCTACTGCTAAGATTAATATATCATTTACATTAGTATAACTAGCTAGGTAACTAAAGCCTACACTATAACTAATCTATTCCGACCTAAATTAGGCATACTGCTTCTTCTTGCTATTAAAAAAGTACTGTTTCTATGGCTCGTTTATAACTTTAAAATAACCTCCATCGTTATTTTCAAATCTGTCACAATTAGACTAAAACGACTTTAAAACTGGCTATCATCCATCTAAAACATATCAATAATTTAGATATTCTAAATTGCTAGCGATACTAAATAATTTTGCCTCTAATTTCGTTGTGCAAATAAATTACGAATGAAAACGATTCGTTGTCGAAGTTCGATTTTTAATAATCATCGTTGTCTCAATAATTGTTATTCTCCTTAAACTTTAATATTGCTGATAATAATCACTTTAAATTTTATATTGCTTTTCGTTCCTAAACCTTATTCACAAATGCATAGGGCCTAAATTGTATTTTTGGACCTACAACAGACGCAATAATAATCGTTGTTATTTCCATTAATGAATTTAAATATAATTAATTTTGAAAGTTCTTTAACTTTTAACAGAAGTGGAAATAATGTCTTAAAGCTGAAACTATATGTATATTGATAACGATCGATCGATGCAAGGGGTCACGGGTCTATAAAAAACATCTTGAGTTAATGAGTGGAGTCTAGTAATTATTTAGATATCAAGAGGCTTACATAAACGTAAAAGGTTATAATGAAGAAAATTTCAAAAGTATCATATTTTTAATCATGTTTCACGAATTCGCTTCTGTATAATATCAACAAAGTTTCCAAATATTATAAGAGTTATTTTGTACCACACAATTTCCAATACGGTGTCTTCAATACTTTAGTGTATTTTCTAAATCCAATACTCGTCTACATTTTTCATTAACTTTGTTAGTACGTGCGTACCTACACGCGTAATATATTCTTACATTTGCCATAAAGTTACGAGATACTTTCAAACGTCGTGCGAAATGAATATACGCTAACCATCAATTTTATTTCTGCACCTCGCCAATACATAATAATAAATTTCGAAATTTACGAACCGACGGACTGATTGGGATTTCAGTAAAATATTTTTCTGTATTTAAAACCTCATATAAATTTTTAAACGGTCATATTTGTACCATATCGAGTTCTGGCCGAATATTTATTTATCATCAGCTGTTTTAGTGACTTCGTATTTTTTATATTTCGTTTAAATTCAAGCTTTTATCAGACACAAATGTTTGTGTTGGTAAAATTTGCTGAGTTTCGTTATTAGTTGTTGTAAATAATGCGCTTATCACTATAATACTGATTGTTATATAAAGTGGTTTTAAAACGCTTTCTTTGTTCTATAAGACTATGAGTGTGAGTAGTCGAATAGTTAATAGTGTCTTAATTCTTAGTGGAGTACTTTAGAGAGAAAATAGTGCAAGCGACAGAGTTTTATGACACAACTTTTATTTAATTAAAAATATAGCTGACGAAAAAATTCACTACGATCCTATTTTTATTTTTAATATAGGTAGTAACACTTCAAAATTCAGTCTTGATTAACTCAATCTGTACTGCTTAAGATTTGTTCAAAATATAATTACGAGATTAATATTAAATATTCATTATTTTTGTTACATATCGCAACAATGTTGCTTCGTCTTTTCTATTCGTACGTTATAATACTTTCTAATATATTTCCAACAGTCGAGGTTCATAAAACTGTCGCTTATGCCTTTTTTGCAATTTAATCTCCACGTTAATGTATTGAGAAACCGATTTATAGTTTCATGTATTTTTAAAGTTGGTATATAAATATCTATTACGTTTTAGTTTTATGTCGTTGCTTTATAAGTTTTTAATACGTTCCATAAATACTTTCATAATTTTCATAATACTGACTGCTCTGTTACGTCAGCACGAAATGCATCAAACTATAAAACGGAGCACTCGTTCCGATTTGATACGCCGTAGCACGTTCGTAGCTCGCTCGTAGCTCAAAAAATTTTGCTGAGTAGCGAGACAATTTTATCCGAGTGTCCGATGTTAAAAACTCGCGTTATAGTCCACATCTAATTGAATATTCTCTTGAATCGATTTCATTAAAAACAATGACATTCTAAAAATAGTAATTGCCTCATTTTTATAAATGAAAACTAAATATTTCTCGTATAATTTTACCCTAAGCAATAGAAACAATGTAATTATATAAAACATCATATCACTTTTGTTTCCAGTCTACTTATTTAGCCGAGTTTAGTTACCGCACACCACAACTAAATGTAAAAAAAACGATATTGCTTTATTATTGCTTTTCTTAATAGTAGTCACATTATTGCCATGTACTATCATAGTAATCTTCTAGAATTATGGTATACTTTCTGTAAACGATGTTAGGACTTGCAGTTAGTGCGGCATGTATTGTGCATGTTGAGATAGGAGGGAACTGAAGCTTAAACAAGATTAGTACCAGTCCGGGAGATTGTAAGCCGGAGAGTACATGCTGGCCACGTGATTGGCTCAAAGATACGTAATAATTGGCTAAAACCTTGTTTCGACCGAACAGCATACAACCGTGTTATATGCTCTGTACTGTTTCAATAATGTTCACTGTTGTTTGTCTCTTATTTAACGGAAAAAAAACTGTCTCGAGGTGAGAGATTCTCTCACACAAATTGATGTGTTAATAATACTAATATTATAAAGAGGAAACCTTTGTATTTTTGTATGTTTGTATTGAATAGGCTCAAAATCTACTGGACCGATTTCAAAATTTATTTTACCATTACTTAGAGGGATTCTTCCGAATCCGTATAGGCTATATTTTGTCCCGGAAAATAGATAGGATTTTTCGTGGTAGTGAAAATTGTGGAGTAAGGCGTCGAAAAAACTGCCGTACGTTAACGATTCTCGCGAACGCTGCCTATATTTAATATAAACATTGCACCCGTGCGAAGCCGGGGCGGTTCGCTAGTTTTAAATATACGCGTGCCCTAAAAAATGCGCCGCGTTGCAAAATAATTATTGAAATTAACGGTGAGCATGTTGCTGTGCCAGCAAAACTCTAATGAATTTTAAAACCTTTTTACGCGACCTAAATGTGTTTACTTTTTTTTTAATTAGTAGGCGTGTACAAATCTTTTGCAAACGGTTTGAAAAATATGGCGTTCGTGCTCTGCTTGGCTTAAGGCTAGTTTGATTTCGTCTCTAAATTACATTTTAAGCCTAACTTCGTTTACAGCCTCAAGATTAGCCTAATTAATATTGCTTATCATATTGCTAATTTGGACATTTTTTTTTGGTTTTATCACTGTATTTAATTTAGCTAGAGCTTACTGATCAATTCGAAGTAGTTGACTTATATTCTTTGAATTAATAATGGAGACATTTCGTGTGTACCTTGCATTAGTTATTAATAGTTTTTACAATAATATTTTATTTTGTATATTTTCTGTCTACTCGACTAAAGAAAATGGAGCTTTTGGGTAGAACACGATTTCTTCTTACATGGGAACTTTATAAAGAAAATGTAACGTTTGGTAGGTGCGCAATTTAACAGGTAGATAACATTGGAGTGTAAACTATTAAGTCTAAAGGTGGACTTACCGGCCACGGGTATGACATGCCCGTCACCTCACTAAACTATATGTATAATACTTTATTATAAAGTTTATTTATTAATACTACTTCTACAAAAATTGTAAAGAAGGGAAATTTGGTACACTGGGACATATTTACATTACAATGTATATTATATATTTTTTGTATAATATATGTTGGTTTCGTTAATATTAATCGTTAGTTACTTATCTGTATAACCGCTACAATTACAATAACGTTAGTATAAATATTTGAATAAAATATCTTCGTTTTTAATTATTTTTTTTATCATCAAAAGCAATTAATTTGCAATTTTTCTACTTAAGACCAGTAGGGAGAGCTAAGAAGAATAATATGAAAGGATTCCTCGAAAAAGGGAGTATTAGAGGGAATACGAAGATCAACTAGACTAAGAGTAAGGCTACAGTACTAGAAAGAATTTGAAAGGTAATGAAAATCAGTAGGTTCATAGTGAACGGAGATGATCGAAATTATTCTATATATTTTGAATTGAACAATGATCGCACTTATAAATTACACAATATTCGATGTTAATTTCGTTTCAATTTATTTCAATATAACTCCAAAGCACCAAAATATCTAATTATCTAATTTTTATTAATAACCAATAAATTCTACAGTAATATTGCTTATGATTTACATTCATATTGCTTTTTACGCGTCACCTTTGTCTGGCGTACCCTATCTTTACAAAACTATATAATTTGTAACCGCATGATCGCCGCGTGGGTACAATGTACCCGAGTGTACTCCGTCTATACTAAAATTAATGTACTATCATTAGGTTTCAGTATTATTCTCCAATATATTAATGATTAAATGTCTTATAGAGACTAATCAGTCGGCGATCAAAGGGTTAATTTTATACAAAGTGAAGAGAACTATAGTATCTAAGAAAGTAGATATAATGTGGTACTACAGCTACTGGTAGGACTATGTATTTGGAGAAGGAATATAATGACTAGTGTTCAGTTTAGTGCCTCTAGGGGCGGTCCTGTCGTGTGCAGAGGTCGGTAGTCAGAATATTCAAACATCAGATTCAAACAACTGGACAGTACTGGTATAATTAAAAAACAGATTTAGATATTTCAACGCCGTTTTTGTTAAAATATTTTCGGATAATATGACGAAACATATTTTATACACACTTGTAACATTATCAATATTCTTTCGTTTTTTTAACGCAACATTTGTTCAAACAGACACACATAACTGGCCACAGAAAATTTATAACCGTAACGGCATTTCACATAAGTAAGAGTACCCTAAAAATTATTGGAAACTTTTCTTAATGGATTCCCAAAATGTTTTGTTATAATAGAGGAACTCTGGAAAGATACTTTAATTGACTGGGTTCAAAGAAACACCAACGACGAATTGACTCGAGGCACCAACTAATAGACTAGGGAGGGGAGCAAGCCCGCGGGCGCGGCTCGAAGCTGCCGAATGAAGTCACTACACACTAGCTGCTACGTTTCCTACGACGCGTTTTATAGCGCATTACTTTCGAGTCGGAGCGGGGCTCGCGGGGCTGACTTTAAGGACAGCTAACATCTACGGAGTGCTATACGGTTAATAGAATAGTCTGCTGCGTCTATTTGACAGCGGTGCGCGACTTTATGCCTACATTATTATTGCTTTTCGAATACCCATTTCTGACCGAGCACCTCGTGCTCGCCTCGTTAACCTATGTTATGCTACCTTACGCTAAGTTAGTTTATTGCCAGTTACGTTTGACTTGTCAGCTAAAGACACACGCTCGACTGAAGGCTTGCAGGCTGTGCGCGGCCCTGCCCTGTCGCGCCACAGGGCGACCGCCCCCCGCCCGCGCCTTCTTGCGCCCCCGAAACATACACACACAGCTTATTGTTCAAATTATATTTATATGGATCATTTTATTCATGATTCAGCAGGTACTCAATTCGACTGGACGAAAAGTTGTACTAACATTTAGCATAGGCAGAGAAACAGATTGCTAGTAAGTAGATTATTTAAACTGTCGTTTTACATACTCTTGGTCAGTTACAATAAATATGTAGAGAAATGGAAGTGTGTGCAATGGTGCGGGGGTGCGGGGCGAGAGGTAAGGCACTGTCGCGGGCCCGCGTAGCGCTGCGCGGCGCGTGTGCGGAGCGTAGGACGGAAAGTTTTGGCAAGTTCCTCACCGAGGCGGAGGAGGCGCCCTCGCCCACGACCTCGGCGCTCGGCTCTCGCATCTCGACGCTAAACTTACTCCCTAATCTCTAACCTACTTTGCGGTTGTAAAAATCACCTACAAAAGATATTAGTTTTCATTCATATTTCAATACATCTATGTATATAAGGGTATATTTTATCGACGACTATATATGTACATATTTAATATTAAGTTACCGCTATCGGGACGTGTGACGCTATGGCCTGCGGCTTGCGGCCGGGCTCTACGGGGTCGTACGTGATTCGTTGTATGCGAAACGTTGCTCGATGTGTCGCGGCGCGTCCGGCGCGCGACCGGCGCCCGCCTGACGCGCTCGCTCCTGTTTCATATTGTAAATTTTATATATTACGTTAACAAGCTAAATTCATATTAATACTTTACGTTTACGTGTAAACCATTCGGTGGTTACGGTCCCTAATTGCGTCGGCGCGTTCGCCCTAGCCGGACGCGGAGACGGGCGCGGCCGGCTCGGGCTCGGCCGAGTCCTCGTCGTCGTCGCGAACGCACGCCGACTCCTGGTGCTTGTTGAGGTAGCTCTTGAGCGCAAATGTCTTATGACATCGCGTACACTCGAAGTTTTTGTCTGCCGAGTGCGTCTGCATGTGTGCGCGCAGGTTTGATCGATCCGCAAAAGCTTTCCCGCAGTGCGCACAGCCATAAGGTTTTTCTCCCGTGTGAGAGCGCAGATGCCCTTGCAGCAGCCATGGTCTGGAAAATAGCTTCCCGCACACCCCACATACGTGTGATAGTTGATGCGTCAGCACGTGCATGGCCAGCGCCGGCATGGACACGTACGCCTTGCCGCACTCGCCACAGCGCTTGGCCGCCACCGAGTCCAGGCTGCGGTGCGTCTGCTTGTGGCGCGACAGGTTCGACGACGTCGCGTACCGTTTGCCGCACTCGCTGCACGTATATTTCGATTTAGGTTCCGGCGGTGGAACTGCCTCGACGGGCGCATTAGCGTAATTTCTACGTTTAGATCTGCCATCGCTTACAAAAAATGCGTCATATGTGTATGCGATAGTCTCTCGCGGTCGTTCAGTGGTGGACTCTGGCGGAGGCTGTTCAGGCGGCGATGGCAGTGGCGGTGGCGGTGGTGGTGAGGGCGCGGGAGGTGGCGGGGGTGGCTGCTCCGGGGGCGGGGGATCGACTCGTGGCGAGAGGAACACGTGCTGGCTGAGGTCAAGGATGGCATGCGCCGCGTTGAGATCCTCCTCGGGCCGGTTGAGGTGCGCCGCGCGGTCCACGAGGCAGTACGGGCGGTAGATATCTTTCTTTTTGGGTGGTAAAGAGAGGATGGCGCCGGTGCTGGTGTAGCACATGGAGATGGACTTGCCGCTCGCCGGTGGCGGGGGAGGGGAGACAGGTGAAGACTGGAGCTGTACCTGGAGGAAGGGCGGATCTGTCGAGTCGGAGGCGGAGAGTTGCAAAAGGGCATAGGATAGAGGCTGAAGCGCCGGCTGAGGGGCGGGGGCGGGGCCGGCGGGGGCCGGGCTCAGCTCGCGCGGCAGCTGCGCGGTGAACTGTGTGGAAGGCTGCTCCTCGGTGTAACCTGCGGAAGATGAAAAGCACATGAATAGGTTATTCTCTTGTAAGGCAATCATTTGCAGCTGGTAATACAGCCGTAATGAATATTTAATGAGAGCCAGTATTCCAGAAGAATTTCCTCAGGATCATAAATTTGAATGCTGTGTTATTTGGCAGCGTTTTGCATTTTACGAGTACAAAATATGGTCATCGACACACCATACATATCAGCTGTCAACATTATTTGTAACAACTATGATGTTATTGAAGTAAAACAAAAAATTTAAATATGAATATGAATGTTACCTAACAATAAAACTGGCGTAGTTTAGCTCATGTAGGTAACCTATTGGAAACGTGTTACAACTCATGGATGTAACAGATTATCGTCCCAGAATAGTGAAACCGTGTAAAGAAAATTCATCAGCGTATAAAAAGATAGCTGCGACGTCGAATTCTGAACTAAATGGCACTATGCGGGCATTTCTAGTGCCAAGAATTCTTTACGGCGCTCTATCGAGTATCGTCTGCTCGCCAAAAGAAGAAATTAAGTTGATAGCACTTTATTGCTTCTGTAAAATAAAATTGAATAACAGTATTTTTATTCAACTCTTTTAAAAGCTTTCGATGGAATAGTGTAGTTTATTTTAAATGGCATTTACAATTTATGGTAAACTAAAGTCTTATGGCCGTTTATGGAATGATAGGAAATGATTGATTATTTCAATCGCAATGTTGAAATGTTTAGAGAGGTATGGAAATTCACTATTGATAGTAAAATTATTTGAAAGTATCTGGAAAACATAGACAATTTAAATAAAAGAGAGACTTAAAATTTATTGATACAGTCGCAGGCCATACAATAATAATAAAATTACAAACTTAACTCGATAAATATTGTGTGCCTCACGGTTGCGCCAATTTTTGTAATATTATTTTTTTAATATTAAATTAACTTGCCCGTAGGTGTCGTTAGAATACCAGAGCTGCGGTATTTTCCCGCTAAATATCATAGCATGATGATCATGCCGCTGAGATAAGAGCCTTTTCGGTCTCGCACAAGTCATGGTTCTAAATGTTTTTTTTTTTTTAATGTTTCTCAGCATTGTTTTATGCCCGTGCGTCAGGCACGCACGGGCATAAAACAATGCTAATTTATATAAACCAGCGTCAGGAACTATTCATACCTATATAGGTATAAATAGTGAAATAATACATGTATATCTATATATCTGTTCGAATGTATTTGGATCAGTTTCATAAAAAATTGATTGTATTCCCTTTCAGAGAAATAGTTTGAAAACAAAACATAGGTTTTTTGTGAACGAATGCGAGTTTCAGAGGCATGCTAAGTTCATATTAAAATTGCACGCTTCTGTATTCCAACCTTACTGGGTTCTTTTTGTGTTTATTTGATGGTATAGACTTTCTACATCTACCTAGTCGTAATACCTTGGTTTATTGTATGTAGGTACTAAACCAACATTTTTAGGTAGGTTATATCGTCATTAAGTATGTATAAATTGAGGAATGTATTAACAGAGAGAACCCTGGCACCCATAGCACAAGTTTAATCTTAGCTTGGGTGCCAGTGGAGTAATCATTGATTTATTTATGCAATTTTAATGAATATTGTCCTAAAATCAAGTTATTGACATAGGTAAAAATTGTAAAAAATTGGAATAAAGTTATTATTCCATTTATTCAATCTATGTACATATGAATTACATTTTTAAATATATAAAAAAATATTATTTATATTATATTATATATTTATATATATTATATTATATTTATTATATATATTATTATATATAATATATATATATTATATTATATTATTATTATATAAAAAAAAATAAAAATATAAAAAATAGTAGCCCACCCACCCATATTAGTATTATTATTAAGTATGTATTTTTTTCTTTTTACAATTATCACCATCTGCTTAGCCTTTCGCCAACTTACATGCGTATATTATCATACTTACCACTTTGTGTTGGGATCAGCTTCTAGTCTTACCGGATGCAGCTGAGCAGCGTTTTACCTGAATCGACTGCCAATCTGACCTCTGACTACCCAGAAGCTGGGTAACACAATATTCCTTGGCAAGAATAGTGGTGGATTTTCTTCCCTCTGACTACCTAGTCATAACGACTGCTAAAGATGTACAAATCATAGCTGAGACTTAACGTCGGTGATATACCTATCAATATGCTAATATAGTCACCCATCTGTGGTAACCTCAGAAAGCGTTGCTAAATCTTAAAGACCCGATCGAATCTCTGTTATTATGTACCCACAAGCTCCTTTTAATTTATTTATTTTTAAATAACACGAAATGAAGGACCATTTGCAAATATTTATTTATTTTTCAAACTGTAATTTAAGTTTTAATTATTTGATTGATTTTGGTTAAACACAAAATGAAAAAAAAATCATGAGAGTATATTATCATTAAAAACAATAAAAAAAAATTAAGATAATATATATTAAGATATTAAGATAGATTATTATTATTATTGATAAGACCGCCCATTGTAACACCCTTTGTAGTTTTTAAGTCCTTATTTAATTCTGTTATGGTGTACAATAAAGAGTATATCTATCTATCTATCTATTATATAAACCATCAAAGTTACCTTCAGATTTAAACAAACCGTGATCCAGAAAAGCCCCATCCCACATGAAAAATAAAGTGTATAAAACAGAAGTAGTAGGGTAGCAAAGTAAGCCCATTAGTAAAACTAATTTGCATTAAGGGTGCACAAAAATGCCCTTTCCAATATCAACTTAATATTTTCTGCTTCGAACATAAGCTGCCATTTATAGATGCTATCAGCAAAGCAGTCATTCAAAGTGCCCCTGTAACACGCAGGAGATCGTACATCACCCCAGTTTACCGGGAGATGGGGGGGAGGGAGGGGTTGCTAAAAGTTATTACGGGTTCGTTAATAACCGACAAAAGGCAACCTGTAGCGTAGCAACCTGTGGCACGACTTGCATTCCGGCTATTAACTTAGCCATAAGCCGGCTCTACACGTTGGCCAACACAGTGGCGAATGTAGTGGCCAGCATATTGGCCAAGAGTTCGTGATAGCGTCCACACGTTGGAAGGTCGTTCAGTTTGCTACGGTTCAGGCCAATGTGCGGACGTATTTATTAAAATGGGTATTGAGGCGCTAACTGCTGCTTCTTGGGTTCCACAAACAATTTACGGCTTGGTAGAGCTCTATAAACTGAAAAGTTTCTTCGTTATTAGTCATTACTGACATTTTGTTTACACTAGTTGTTACCGACACGTGACTATAAAAACATTTTAACAAAAAATAAAACCAACTTCCATATCAAAACAATACAACGCCAAAAATACCTAACTTTAATTTCGGTAGTCGGTGTTATTCGTTTTGTATTTTCTTGTTTTGACACCGCCTTCCGAAATTATAGTTATTTCTGCCTTTGTAGTATTTTAATATGGAAGTCGGTTTTATTTTTTTGTTAAAAAGTTTTATTCTCGCTTTTTAGTGGGTCGGTTTGTAATTTATCTAGTTACAAAAGCCAAAATATCAACTACTTATCACCTTTTACAAAATATTGCTTTTCCCGATGCAGAGCCGTTAATTTTTGAGGAGTTCTCCTGGTACTTCACCATCAGCTCTACATCACCATATGCATTGTGACGAACATAAAGTGCTTAACATCCATATTCAAGTAATCGAATCGCAATCCATGAAATACTTATTATTGAGTAGTTTCGGTGGTCATCTGTGGTCTTCATCATCAGTTCCACTTCCCCAAATGGTGCTTTTCGAGAGCAACTGCACAAGATACTATAAGATATAACCAAAACGCTATAGATGTGCCTATAATATTTGAAGAGTTCCCTCGATTTCTCCAGGATCCCATCATCAGATCCTGATTTCGTAACAATGGGACCAACTAGAAACTATACCAATTCAAATGAAAAGAGAATTTTCTAAATCGGTCGAGCTGACTTCGAGTTATGAGGTAACATACATAAAAAAAAAGTTCAAGACGAACTGAGAACCTCCTTCTTTTTTTTAAGTCGGTTAAAATGTTTAATCAGGTGCGTGTGATCGTTCTGGGAGCTCGTAGCATACTAAACGCGCGGCCAACGTGTGGACGCGGTAGCCAATACTCGGCCAACAACCCTTTGATCTTTTGCAAAAAACCGACACCACACGGATCTCGCGCCAACTCGTCGGCCATCATTCCAATACAACCCAAGATGCACAAACACCCCCTCTACACGTTGGCGAATAGGCACTGGCCACTACATTCGCCACTGTGTTGGCCAACGTGTAGAGCCGGCTTTAGCCTGCGAGTAGTTGTCACGAGCCTGTGAATAATAAATAAAATTGGAGCTTCGTCTGCACTCTGCCGTCTTGTTTAAAATCCAAGTTGTTGGCTTGGTTAATGTTTATTCTTCTATGATTGCGATGTATTCAATATTGAATCAGCGTGTGAGGATATTTTAACGATCGTGCAGTTGACTCTTTCGCAGACTAATTTGCACACACAGACACAGACAGGCCCGTTGGTAAAGTGGTCAGTAGCCCTGACTGCTATGCGCAAGGTCGTGGGTTCGATTCCCACCTAGGACAAATGTTTGTGTGATGAGCACGGTCATTTGTTCTTTGTCTGGGTGTAATTTATCTATAATATGTATGTATTTAGAAATATATATGTATGTTTATCAGTTGTCTAGTACCCATACCACAAGCTCTGCTTAGTTTGGGACTAGATGGCGTTGTGTGAAAAGTTGTGGAATATTATTATTATTATTATTATTATTATTTGTCGCAGTTTTATCTATACTAATTTTAAGAGGTAAAATTTGTTTGTTAGTTTGTATGTAGGGGGTAATTTTTGGAGCTAATGATCCAATTCTAAAACAAATTTCATTGTTAGCAAGGTGCATTATATTATGTCAATGCTATACGACGAAGTGCTAGTGAGGTTTTTGAACAATTTCACGCGCCCCTTGCTTAAGAAGCTATATCCTTACATATTATAAAACCATTCTTCCGCCGCGTCTTTCTGTCTGTATGTTCGCGATACATTAAAAACGACTAATCATATTTTCATTCAGTTTTCATCAATGAATTCAATGAATGAATAAATAAATGAATAAATAAATAAATGAATGAATGAATGAAAATCGAATGAATTTAAACATTAATAAATGCTTTGTTATAAGTTTCACAAAAAAAATTATTAAGAATATATATGGCTACAAACTCGAAAGTCAATCATTAGAGCGAAAGCATGTAGCCAGAGATCTTGGCGTGTTGTTCGATGACAAACTTTCTTTCAGAGAACATTACGAAAGCATCACGAATAGAGCATTTAAGCTTCTCGGTTTTATATACAGGACTACCAAAGGATTTAAAAACCTTAATAGCTTCCTATTACTTTACAAAAGTCTTGTAAGAAGCATATTGGAATATTGTTCGGTAATTTGGTCACCGTACTATGCAGTGCACTATGACAGAATCGAGAGCGTTCAAAGAAAGTGTTTAAAATGGGTCTCGTACCGGTTTGGCTTCGCAAGAACACTACAAACTTATTCGGATCGCCTTAGTAAGTTTAATCTGATACCTTTGCATGTTCGTCGCAAGCAGCAAGATTTAATAAGCCTTTATAAGATCCTACACTCCACACTGGACTCATCCACCCTGCTGTCCTCTATTAATACTAGGTATACCTCCAGAATGCCAAGAACTTTTTCACTTCTGGTATATAGAAATAAGACCTCTTACCCTATCGTTAGAATGTGTCGCCTTTATAATGAAATATCGAAAGATACCAGAATTAGTATTGACATCTTCGATGCTCGTACCACAGCTTTTAAAAGACTTGTAAGTGCTCTTACTCTCTGTTAATGTTAATGTTTTAATATATATGCTTAACACTGTTTTACACTAATTTAGTTTTTAAACACTTTTTCTGTAACCTAATGCTTGTAGTTAAATTTATATTTCTTTTTTGTTGTTGTTGTCATGTTGTGCGATTACGCTCTGGGTCACAATCAGCCCAAAACATATTATGTGTATTTGTTATAATAAGTGGATTGTAACCTGTTGTAATTGCCTTGAGAATAAATAAATAAATAAATAAATAAATGGAGAGAGTGATTCATTTGAAAGGTTTTAGTGTATATGTCGCAGTAAGATAGATAAAGCCGTGATATGGTTATATCCCTAGGGATATAATTATATACCGTAACATAGATAAACGGAAGCGATTCATTACTATCTTACTAGGAATATAATTATAATACCATTCAAGTTTAGTGTTACAATTATATTACTGGATTAAGTTTAGTGAAATAATTGTAGGAGTGTAGTGCGGGGGTGTGGCGGAGGTTAACACCACGACTCGGATAGGTTAGGTTAGAAGGCTAAGGCGGGAGCTCCGCTCCGCTTCGCTCCCACCTTAGGCTTCGTGGTTATTTTTTTTTAAAGTACCTAGAAATAGGAGCCCCGCGAAGCGGGGCTCCGTCGATTTTGCGTAAACACCATAAAATCACTGCCAACTTTAATACGTATTATTGCAAAAAAGTATTGTAACTAATTGCAGGTTGCAAAAAGCTGATTTTGTAATAAACATAAAAACCAATATATTGTTTTATTTAATTTTGTGGAGATTTATAACTATTTAACTAGATTAGTTTAGTCAGATAATCATATTACTAGATTGCGACCGTAAGATAGTAATGAATCGCTTTCGTATAACTATGTTACGGTATATAATTATATCCCTAGGGATATAACCATATTACGGCTTTATCTATCATACTGCGACATATATATATATATATGGGGATCGTTATTCGTAAATTCGTCGGGATTCGTAACAACATACTGCGCTCCAGAACGCGAATCGTCGACGTGGCTCAAAAGGCTGCCCAACTTAAATGGAACTGGGCAGGACATGTCTGCCGCATGCCATACAAACTGTGGTCTCGTAAGACACAAGATTCATGCCATGAGACTGCAACGCGTGACCGCGGTACACGACGAAGGAGATGGCGGGACGACCCGGTTGCCTTCCTGAAGAATTGGAAGGATGAGGCGCAAAACCGTGAGCGCTCGAAGGAATGGAGGGAAGCCTTTACCCAGCAGTGGGACACTACAGGCTAATATAATAATAATAATATAATATGGGGGTAGGACTTGTGATCGAGAGAGCGCAGGTTTGAACCCAATTTTGAATAATGTAATGGGTCCATTACATTATCGCCGTGAACCCATTCCAGACACAAGCATATTTAGCTAAGTTGGAGGGGTTAACAAGATTGCTAGTATTGTGAATTCGATCCAGATTGCTAGTTCTATTTATAAAAAGAAATATTAATTTTACCCGCCGATGTATTCCATTTGTATTAGGTAAGGTGCGGCGCGAGTTTACACTGATCTCGTTCCTAGTGAGATTACTTCGTGGTGTGGAGTGCTCCAGCGAGTGAGTATTTGTGTACCGAACAGCTAAGTTTAGAGGCGAAGGCGCCCACCACAGCTGATGGCCAGAACAAACTTACTCATATCAATTCGTGATATTAAAATTGATGTGGTTGCACTAGGTGCACTAGGTGGTTGTTTTTTATTTTATAAGTTTTTAAGCTAACATGGTCACTAACATTATCATTAGAACTTAAAATGGGATGTACTTATACCATGTGTATTTATTGTTTCGAGTTTCCGATATTTTGGCACTGTTGCAGAGCCGTGATGATGGATGAACTGAAGTCATTGTGTAAACGTTTATGAGCAAACGAATCGGTCTACCTTCTTTATTCCTGCTTCTCTTCTTTCTCTTCATTTATTTCTCTTCTGATAAATATTCCGTTAAGTTTTTTTTTTATGGTACATAATTTAATCTAGAATATAACTTGCCTATAAATTGTGTTTTAATTTGTAAATTTTTGTGTTGAAATTGAAACCCAGAAGTTATAAGTTGCCGTCTTTATGTTAAATTTTAGTTTTCTGCACCGATATAAGTTTTTATGAGGGAGCGTACTACGTAAGAATAGTTTCAGGGAGATAATAATAAATAAATAAAATGTTAATATATGAAACTTAATAGGCAAAGTGCTATTTTAGATTATTTACAGTGTTACTCGCTTTGAATATCACTGTGTCCAAAAAACGTATATCACACGAATAAAATATGTATTTTAATAATGTAATTACTGCCATAAATGTTACGTTATTGCAAAGCTGAATATATATGATGAAGCCCCATTACGATAGGCTTAGAGTGATTGCGGAACAGTGCAGGCGGAACGTAGACGCCGCATGCACTGTCCGTAGATACTGCGTGTATGTATATCGCGTAGATTATAGATAGCCTTGTAAATATTATATATAACGAAAAAATTATGAAACGGTAAAATAAAAATCATTTTTTTTTATTGACCGTAGGTTCGCGTTTGACCACCATCGTACCTGATAGTACCTAAGTGATGATCTTTCGATTAAAAATGTATTGTAGATTCATTACTACTAGCTTGCCATCTAATTCCTATCTATACTAGTTGTTTCCATGACTACATTCGCGTGGGAATCGATATTACCTGCATCTGGGATTATTTGATAAATTCTGCTCTATCTTCAAGTGGAAGTCAAACATGGTTCATCCATTCCAGAGATAAGCCTGGACAAAAAGGAAGACAAACAGTTACAGAAAAGTAGATTGTTTGTTTTTGAGTAACGTATTTTTTTTTCGAGGAAAATTATAGCAAAACTGTTATTTTGTAATCACACTAAGTTTTATTTATATATACAGAAGTTATATTAAATATAGCAGTAACAAATGTGTAAGTAATTTTTAATTTAAAACGAGATGAACACGGAATTTAATTTCCTGTCACTTTAATGCAATATTTACTTAACTCATTGTTAACACGATAAACATTCAATCATCGAATCAGTGTGTTCAAACAAAACGGTGGGATACATTGAATAAATGCAAAATGCTGATGTGCCGTTCGCAAATATTTTTGGAGAGCACGCCATCACATCGATGCCGAATGTCAAATGTACTGATTTTTGTAGGCTGAATATTCTGGATCGGCAAAGCTAAGCTATAGTAATAAGTTTGGATATATTTACATACATACATAACTGCCTTGGTCTTGCCCTTGTTTTGCATTGCATAACATCAAAGGTCCCATTCCCGCACGTCACTAATACATCACTCTGTCTAACATTTTACTAACTATATTTACGTCGACTTCTAGTTTAATTGGATGCAGCTGAGTACAAATATTAATTTAAAGCGTCTATCAATCTGACTTGTACAACTCAGTATCATGATTGTAGACAAGAGTGGCGCTTTGACTCTAAGGCTGAGATTCAGAGACAAGAACATAAGACGGGCGAAGACCGCTCTAAGCCAAGTCGTGGCTAAGCGCATCTTAGAAATTCGTATTCAGAGACACAGTCCCTGTCAAACTTACGCCGGTCTTAGCAAGGTCTTAGTTAAGCTTACACTCTCTTCTCTATGGCCATTTTTAAAAGCAAAATGTTCATCGGTGAGTTTACAATCGTAATTTTACAATCTAAAAGAGAAAAGAATACCACGCGCTCGAATAAATGTCAACTTTTTCATTGTCGATATTAGTTACACCTTAGCCCACTTGGTGGCGCTAGTTCCGCCTTAAGTAGTCGATATTGACTACTTGGCTTATCTTAGTTCACGCTAAGTTTAAGACGTGTTCCGAACTTCTCTGAATACAAATTTAAGGGTAAGTCGTTGATTTTGACAAATGGAAGTGTAAGTTCAAGCTTAGACTCGTCTCTGAATCTCAGCCTAAAAAATTATTTCAATGATGGCTGGGACCCACGGTTAAGCATGGTCTGCACACAAAAAAGTTTCAGTATACCTAATGGATGGTGTCCCCTCCAAAGACTGACCTCCGCAAGCGTATTTTTTTTGAAGACTTGGGGGAGCCTTAACCTGTATTAGCAGACGAGTGTGGGCAGACATCGTTGAAGCTCGTATCTCGAAATAATAAAATTCTTGAATTTAAAATTATTGGCATAGATTTTATAAATTTCGACAGATTTGTTACCTATTTCTTTAGGTATAGATTGGTCTAAAATATCAAAGCATTTAATTATTTTATTGAAATTGTATTGTTATTAATTTTATCCCGTATACCCGAAGTAGGTAATTTTCTTATCTCTTTCTTGATATTTTCGTATTGAAGTATGGTTAAGCGACTTATTTACGAAATATACCTAAGTGAGTCTACAGGACCGCTACTGAAATTGGATGCGTTAAAAGAAGCCCTAGAATAATCCTAATCAAGTACAACCGCTTTTTTTAGATTACATCACGTAGTTACCAAAGCTATGACACAATAAAATATTCATTTATAGGACGATTATAGGCACATGATTTAGTATGTTTCTATGACTTCATTCTCTAAGGGTTTCGTCTCCATGTTGTGCCCGACAGTCTGATTTTACTTTGCATACTGGTTTCCGTATTGAGGCTATATATTCAACTTTAATACGTGTCAATCTCTACTTCAATGCTATCTGTGACTGCGTTTTAGATTAAAGTACACTTAACTTCAATTGCTATAGGTGCAGAAAATCCCAAACGGCGCAAATATAGAACGATACGTGTTTGAGGAGGTACATATAATACGCCTTATAGGAAGATACATATATCTTTGAGCTGTTTAAGGTTGAAGGATAGACATAAGGCTCATGTAGTCCAAGTGTACATCGAAACTTTCGTGAAATTAGGACACGATTAGTCAACTTTTTATGTTTTTTAGGTCAAAGAATCAGAATCGAAATTTAAACATGGCAAGAAAGTCAGTGTTGATGTTAAAAATGTTTTTAAAGCCACACGAATTGTTTTTATTCGCCTATGCATATTAAATTATTATATTTATAAAGTAATATTATAAAGCGGAAAAGTTTGTTTGTTTAAACAAACTTTTCCGCTAAGTACTTTCGAAGAATAGATTGTTTAATCTATTCTTCGAAAGTACTTAGTGGATGTGTATGTAATTGGTATGGAAGAAGCTTGAGGAAGGTTATAGGCAACTTTTTATCCGACTGCAAAAGAAAGAGGTTTATGTTTATATCGTTATAAAGCCCACGGGAGCGAAGCCCCGCGCAATCGCTAGTGTTTAAATAAGTTTAAATAAATTTTAATTCTGAAAATGTGGTTAAAAAAGTATTTAACTAAGTGGTTTGTGGGCCTACTTAAAGTTAATACCTAATCAGGTAAGTAGTTGGTAGTGTAAAAGTAGATTACGTACTCATGCGTACCTATTTGAAAAAGTTACGTTTCACCTTCTTACCTATAATATACCTAGATGTGTTAGCGGAGACATAGCTCGAAGTTACTTAACTTACTTACCAACTAACTTGGTAACTTTGTTTTCATGACTTACTTGCTGTCGGAAAGATTAAAACCGCCCGTTTTATCAAAAGTTTACATTTCAAGCAGTTGTAAATATCGTGTCGTTTTAAACACAATTCATGAAATTCAACACCAATGTAGAACAGTTTTTAGGGTTTCATACTTCCAAAAGAAAAAATGAAACCCATATACCACTGCACTCAAGTCGGTGAAGAAAAACATCGTGAGGAAACCGGAATGTCCTAGGACTAAAAGTTGGAAGACAATGTGACATCCACCAACCCGTACTAGGCCCGTATGGTGGATTACGGTCCATTTTATCTCAAAGAGAGGAGGCCTGCGTTAGCAGTGGGAACGCAATAGGCTGAATTATTATTAATATAAGATGACTTCATTGTCCGTCTGCTGCCTTGTGGTTAAGAGGAGGCTCCCTAAATTCTATGTAACTTTGCATTAAGATTCTAAAACAATCAATATGGAACTTTAGTATATGATTTATTGAATCTTTTTCTTTACATGTCTAAGACCAGTTACGTAATTGGAACATTTTCGCTCGATTCATTTTTTAAACGAAAATCATGTCTTTTTTAAAGATTATTCAAAATTTAATCAAGATTACTCGGCTTTTATGTCTAAAATTAGTATTGACAGTAAGAAAATATAGTTTATTATCCAAATATAAGATATTTTTTCTCTAGATCATTTAGTTATAAACGAAATAAGAATTGAGACTTACGACATTTAGTTTCGAACCCGAATATGGTGACAGAGCGCACGCGATATTCAACTTTATTACTGCTGCGTTAACGTTTAGCATACAACGGCCCAACCGGGGGTGCAGGGGGGTGGACCTTGTGTAAAAATTATTTTAGAGTGCCTGGTCTTAAGAAAGTAAAGATATATTAAACTAAGCTGAATGAATATCAAATAGGTACTCGGGTTTCTTACGGGAAAAAAGTGGAAATTGCTATTATTTTTATATTTTTTGCTTTATAATATTTTCGTAAATGTAATCACACAAATTATATAAACGAACAGTAACATACCAACTATTCTCCATGATTAGTAAAACTACATCCAAATGTTTATTTAATTATGAAAAAGAACGTCGTTCTACAGACAGACTCGGTACCTACAGTTTTTATTTTTAAAACCTATTATAATATTTATATATCTATAGATCCTGATTATATAGACTTGTTAATAGCTCATAGACTCACAGTAGCGGTAGTAGGGAATGACATTAAGGGGCTCGAGAAGGAACGGCAGAGGTACTATCGATCGTTTGCTCTGCTGTTTTATCTGTGATAGTTACAGATTAAGTCGTAATAATAAAAAAAAATAATAAGTCACATATTTCAAAATATCTAATCTAATAGCCGAAAAAGCGGCATTTTTTTATTATAAACATCGAATATCTTGAAAACGCTTAGGTTTAGGGTGGAGTATTTCATAGTCAAATCAGTCGGAAACGATGGAAACTACACGCCCTTAACGGAGCTAGCTCCGTAGGTTAAATCGACTTAGGTCGATTTAACCTGTAACCCTGTGTATGAATTTACTTCTTACTCATATCGCAGTATATAAATGATTTCGGTTTGTTTATTTCGTATTAGTCAACCAGTAATCATAAAACGTTTTAATCATATGCTTACTGTAAATACTGGTTAGCACCTTTTTATCTATTTATCTACCTAAGATCAGTATTTTAATTAAGTATCCTTACGTATGGTTAGAAAGTTTTTATAAATAAGTCTGATCATCTCTCATATAGTCTACTGTTTTGGCCTTGCTGTATTCTTAAATCCACATACATACGAAAAATTGTAATTAACTTTTGTTCTCATTCCCTTTCATCGCATGCAACTATGCTAAATATACATAAACAGTTCGTAGACACTCTCGTGATGAATTCGATTTTTATATTAAGTACCTATGTTTACAAGTAATTCTCTGCTGGAGTCTGTGTTTCTTGATAGCTAAAACCTGAAGGTCTTTCAGTCAAGAGTGAATAGGTTACTTCTAGGTAAGCGCTGCTAGGTGCTTCAACCTCATCATCACTTACCATTCGGTGGTCAAACGCGAGCTAAGCATCAATAAAAAAAAAACTATTTCACACGTCACTGGCTTTTGGTTGGTCAAACTACGTAGGTGACCTTTGGTTGCCCTTTACCTTTTCCAATTGACGGAAAAAAGTAGAAATTATTTTATGCCTAAAGTTTATTTCTATGCGTGATATTAATATCCGAAGCAAAAACTTTTTTAAAATAAAGACGCGGAAGGAGAAGTATGAAAATGTGCGCAGTCAAAGTTTGTATCGAAATGGATTGCTAATATTCTTATTTTATAATGATCTTGAAATCTCGACCACTGATGACCGCAAGTAACTATATATCAATATATTTTACATGTGGAATAGTACATAGTGAAATTCCTCCGTCCTGGTGGTAGATGCTTGCCGGTGGCAATGTATTGAGAGAAATAGCCTGGCAGTAGCTACGACATTGGTAATTTTTATCGTCATGTAATCCAAGACGATGTTAAACGATATTTTTCTCATGAAACAAGCCATATAATATGGTCGGGTGGGTCAAACCCGAGCACGTCATGATCCATTATCTAACTTTCTATTATCATATTGTCCTGTATAATGTTATAAACTTATAAATGTGAAACTTTGTGAGGATAGATGAATGGATGTTTGTTACTCTTTCTCGCAAGAACTACTAAAAAACTCTAAATAAATTTGTTATGTATATAGCTGAAATCCTGAATAATACATAGGCTTCTTTTTATACCGGACTTCCCACGGGATCGGAATATGTGCGGGAAAAACTTCCATCACAAACGAAATCGCGGGCTACAGCTAGTTCTAAAAGGAAATAAAAGTTATATGTGAAAATAAACTCTGCTGGCTGCAGAAAATAAAAAGCTTTATAACCTATTTTCCTCACCTCAGAAAAAATCGGAAATGAATCGAATTTCCGATAGTGCAGATAAGATTTTCTCGTTACCAAAAACTTAGTTATTCGAGCGGTCCGATACATACAACTATTAATTTGAGAGCTATTTAACTTGTTGGAGATTTTACAGCTTTTCTGGGTGGGATTTTACACCTAGGAACGTATAATTTAGTTATAACTTTGTATGTAACTGGTTGGTTTATTTCGGTATTTCTTCGAAGGATAATCAGTTAGGCAAATTTAACTTAAAATGGAATAATATGAAGAGTGAATGTGTTGATTATTCCCAATTTGTGTATTACAATGTCATTTAATTTCAATTTAGAAAAAATGGGTGGCTTAATGGCTTAATCGTTTCAAAAAAAAAAAACATAAATTGCTTCAATAATAACAGCAGCTGTTATTATTGAAGCCACAAAATACAAAACATACGAATACAATCTCCTAGTATTAATCTCTCCGAAATAATAGATGAACATTTGAGAGATTTCGGTCGTAAGCCGCTCTGCAGAGCTTAGGCACTCAACAAAATGAAAATGAACAAGAAAGTCGTTGCAGAAGCCCTGTTTCCTATGCTAAGCTACCATAGAAGTGCTTTGTCATAGCTTATTGAACCCCCGAACTAGGTACGATAAAAAGTGCTATGCATTTTGCTTAATTGTTTATTTATTTATTTTATTTATTAATCTAGGAAAAATAAACAGTTGCGTATTTAAAAATAACAAAAATGTCTTAAACTGTTCACTTATCTAATAAACAATCTACAACATTTTCCTCAGATTACTGTAAATATTTAAATGTATCTGTGAGCAGACATTTGCAGAGTTGTTCAACCAAACTATTAATTACAATAAACAAAACTTAGCCAAATACATTAAACTATTGCACTCACACTAGATTCTTATTTTGTTTATGTGTGTGTAGTTGTGTATGTTTACAAAAGAAACAATTCTGTGATGTGATTCAGCGATAACTAATATGGTTATTATTAAACAAATATAAAATAATCAAAGCTGAACCTAGACAAATAAAACCAATATGAAAACTAAACTTCTGGAACATTCTGCCGATCCCTAAGTATTTTAATGATACTATTTTTAGAACTACTTTTGCTGAGATGTAAAATGTCTATTGCACTAAAATATTCATTATATGACAAGACCAAACGATGCAGCGGCGAACGCTCGCCAGAATTCGTTGCCCGAAGGTTGTTAGCAAATAGATGCCTCGTGCGCGCTGCTCTGCTGACATACGTCTTGATTCTAAGGTCAGCATGTTGTATTTTTAATAAGAAGAGATTTGGAAGAAATTCTTCTGCGGAATAATCTATATTGCATTGCTCGAAGATATTTACGCTGGACTAATTCGATAGACTCTTCATATTTGACATAATAGGGATTCCAAATAGGTACTGCATATTCTAGTTGCGGTCTTATTATTGACTTATACAAATGGAGGAATGTAGCTGGTCGACGGAGATCGTGAGATCTCTCATTACAAAAGCCAAACATTTGATATGCCTTATTAATATTTTTTTCCACATGAGTATTTAGATTTAGCTTAGAATCCTATATACGCCAAGATCTCGGAGACAGGTAACTCTGCTAAGAATATTATCAGCAAGTTGATAGTTGAAGTTGATCGAATTTTTATTTTTAGTAAATGTAATGCTCTGGCACTTAGGCAGACTGAGGTATAGGTTGTTAAACGATCAAGATCAAGCTGAAACTCCACACAATCATGAACTTTCGTTATCTTTTTGAAAACTTTTACTTTTAATGAGCAGCAATTTATGATCTACTTTATCAAATGCTCAAAGAGTTGACTATTATATATGACAATTTGTGAATTACAATGTTGTATGTACTAGAAGATTACTTATACAAGATCTACCTCGGACAAAACCTAGTTGTTAAATTTCATTAAAAATTACTTTTTCAAAAAGTTTTGAGAATATAGATAACATGGAAATAGGATGATACATCTCCACACCATTTTTTGATCCACTCTTGTGTACGGGCACAATGTTGGCAGACTTCCACACGTAAGGAAAGACACCTTGAGATAAACATTTATTGAAAATAATATAGATTGGATGACATATAGTACTATATGTGTTTTTTACAAATATTGCGGGAATACCATCGGGACCATGTCCTTTGGTAGAGTCAAGCGATTTTAGTTCCGTGCGTATCTTATCTAAGAAGATGTGCAATTGGGATGGTGCTTTACCGTGATCAGTACTCGCAGGTGGAGGTTTCCACGAGTCTGAATTAAATGTGGGTGCTTCATACACAGATTGAAGAAAAGTCGAAAATAAATTACATGTTGTTTTGGATCAATGCACAGACCTGCCTATAAAAGACGGTATTGTGAATTTTACTAGTGGCTTTATGGTTGGAAATATACGACCAGAAAGCCTTGTCATTTGTGGGAATATTATCTTTAACTGAATTCATATACGATGTATAACATTTATCTGCCAATTCTTTGAATTTGGACCTGTTTATAGAAAATATTTCATAGTCGCACAACTTCCTATATTTTTTCCATCTGATCCACGCCGAAGTTTTATTTTTGTAAATACGTATTAGTGTTTTAGAAAACTAAATAGGAAAGTTTATATTTTTAGGTTGCCGGATGGGAGTATCTGATCTAATTAATTCAAAAAGTTTTTCCTAAAATACAGACACCGCATCATCCGGCGATACAGTTTGTAGTATACTAATCCAATCAATATTATCAATATCTTTATTGACTTTTTTGAAGTCTGCTTTGTAATAATTTATTGAGAATTTCCACCTTGTATTAAGAGACATGCGATGGCGCAGGAAAAACAAGTTCTACTAGAATGTAGAAGGCCGGATGATGTGTATCTATATGCAAGAGCGGTATATTTACAGGATATGTTATAGAGTGCGAATTGCAATAAAACAAATCTAAAATTCGATCATTACACTTAGTCAATTCATTATATTCCTTTAAATTTAGTTGTGAGCAAAAACCAAGTAAGGATCGAGATATATTACTGAAAGAGGTACTGGCAGCACAATCCATTTATGTCGATATCTAGTGAAGTTTTGGCAAATTAAAGTCACCAGTCAAGATAACACTATCTACAAGAGAGTGGTCAAATACAGTTGAAATAGAATCAATAAAATTAATGTATATTTGTTCGGACATGTTCGGGGGTATATGAGTGGCACATAATAAATGATATTTAATACCGTATGAAGGGATTTTAACAATAACGTTTTCAGGTAGAACTAATGGGGGTAACAGCAAGACATTATGGCTTAAGTTCTCGAGAGACTGCTTTGCTGTTTGTTGATTTTAAATCATGTAGTTAAATGGATGTGTGTAGTCAATTCTTCTTCATTATCACCAACACTGTTTACTTTTTCATTCTCTACTGTCAACCAAATAGGCTTTCGTTGCCTTTTTTCACTTTATATATATAAATTAATCCCTATTTTCCTTGGTCACGGCATCACGCGTGAACGGATGGACCGATTTCGCTCATTCTTTTTTTGTTGTGTTTGTTATTGTCCGGAAAAAGTCCTTACGAAAGAAAAATAATAAGAAAATTGTGCGAAAAATTAGAAAGTTTAAGAATACTAAACCACCATATTAATTTTTTGACATTTGACAATATAAACTTTTTTAATGTAACCTATGTAGGTAACCTTAAGGTGCGCTTACACGGGCAATATTCTGAGCAATAATTGCTTGGCAACACTAATGGAGCAATCTGGAGCAATTTCAATAAAATGCGGCAATTGTTTCGGCATTATTGCTTCTAATGCTGATACGAATTGCGGAATATCCATAGGGCATGGAAATTCCATTAAATGTTTATATCTATCCCGTTTGCATTTGTATGTTTTGCGACTTCTACCGTCTCGCTTCCACGAGGAGTGCAAGACGGCGTGGCTAAATTTGTCGTCTGTCTCGTAATTAATGGGCTAACTTTAAACTTTTCAAAAGTAGTTCAAAATCAGTTCGGGACATTCTAGTAAAGTTTTTGAATAAAATATAATTTTATTCACAACTAAGTGAAGATTGCGTCCTTCTTGCTAAAAATGACCGCACACAGATACGCCTATTTCTTTTATTTCTTTTTGCTTTTGATTTGTAATAAAAAAACCGCGACAAGCCGCCGCAGCAAGAACAATGTCGTCCATAGAGAGCGAGGAATAAGTTTAATTTACTGAATTGCTCGTGTAAGAAAGTATTGCCTAGTTTCTTGAAGTTGCTACTTATCGCTCAATATTGTTGTTGCAAAACATTTTGTCAAGTTGATGCTCATTGCCATTGCCCTAAATTGTTTGATATAGTCGTGACGTCACTGTTGACGAATGTTGACCGGGATTGAGCAATTTTAGTTGCTTGTCAAGACAATCTAAACTTTTTAAATGTAACCTTATGGCGTTTGACATAACATTGAAAGAATGCGTGCTGCAAAATATCGTCAAATAGGATGTTAAAAAAAATGAATTTCTTAGTGCACATCACGGTTAGTTCAGAGCTATCACGCCCAATATTAAAAGTTCAATTTAAAATGGAGTTTTTGTAAGTTTGGATAGACCGACATACATGTTACTACCATATCACGTATGCTTGGTTATAAAGAAGAATACAATAGTTTTCTTCAATTTACCTTTGAATTTTCGTCTTTAAAAATGCCAGCCATTAGCAATGACCATTAGACGTACAAATAAACATTTTGTTATTGAAACATATTTTTTAAAATGATACCAATTCGAATTCAATATTCATAGTTATGACAGGACAACGTCTGTCAGGTCAGCTAGTCCTTTTATAATTTCATTGGTTTGGGTGCCTTTTGTAAATACGAATATTCTTGCAGGTTTGTTTTACGAAGCACTGTTAAAATTTACACTAATATTATAAATGAAAATAATAAAGAAGTTTTTGATTGTTTGTAACGAAGAAACTTAAAACTTTTTTGTTTATTCAGCCCAGTAGGTACCGATTTCTTCGCCACATTTATCAGCAAGTGACATAGGCTATTTTAATTTAGCGGAAAAAAAAAACCATCTCATGCTTTTAATTTTTATATAATTCAGTTATACAGTACTAGTCCTGGTCTCTACATTGCACTTGGAATTAAATCTCTAGGATTAGAGAACTGTTTAAACAAAATGCCTCAAATTGTACAGTCATGCAATGTACAAAAACGAAAAATATCTAGGACCTAGTTAGCATAATTATTACTCAAATCTAAAGTTGATATTGTTTCTCAGAGGATGATCCTCGGTATGCACCGTACTTTATGAAATAATTAAATAATGATGTTTATTTTGCAAATGGGTTATAAATAACACATTTACACCTCATTTTTTTTTTCGTACATGTAAAATAGATGAGGCCCGTGTTTCCTAACTGACTACTCTGAGAAGAAACACTGAAACAAACTCAGAGGTCAACGTCTCTTTTAAAGTCCATACAATCTGTAGTGATCAAATCATATGAGAGCCATGTAGGTTTATGCCTGTGGTGCCCTTTAAAGGATGGAATCACACAGATTTGAGCAGGCCCGTCCAAACAGTGCAAGCATTTGTCAAATATCGCGTAGCTCAACTTAGAATCTTAAGGAGCTTCAACGATTTGACGAACAATACCAAAGTTAGGACATTTGGGTGGGCCGTATAAAGCACTCAAACTGCTAGACAGTGCAGTAATCTATTCATAATATTCGTTGTTATCCCACATTGATCTCACATTCACAATAAAGCTTTTGCTATTACAAAAAATATATTGCTTGAAAAAGAAAATAATATTGTCATTTTGTACAAACGAAGTTATATGAAATGATTATATCTAGTTTCAGCTGCATCAAAACATCATAGTCAATCTAAAACGTTCCGAAGGGACTCAGGCTTCATGTCTATGATAGGTTGTAGGCCGTAATCTACCCCGCGGGCTCAGCGCAGATCGGCGGATGTCAGATGTCTTCGGATTTTTGGTCTCAGGACGTGCAAGTTTCCTCCCTCTTCCTTCTTTGTTTTGAAAGCAGTGGTACATCAGTACTTTCATCAGAATGTCACTCGAAGTTGCTTGCCCGGGTTCGAATTCATGACCTACAAGTCGAAACTATTACCACAGGGCCACCACTTCTTTAACCAAAGTTTACTTCTACTTCGCTACTAGGCTTGTATATTATTTTCGAAAGAATTTAAATACTGCTCCATTTTTATTGCTTACTGAGCCTTCTTTCGTCTTCTTTTTGTGCAACAGATTAAGCAACAGCGCAACGGGGCTCCGAAAATAAGGGTAGCTCAGCGTAGCTCGAGCCTATCAAGTTGCTCGGTAATAACTCTGGTTCTAGAGTTAATTATCGGATCTGTAAACAAAGTTTAATTCACTACTTAACTACCTGTGTTTTAACTAGAAAATTTGCGGAAGTTTTTTATAAAAGTGGTGTAAAATTTACCATTACAAACTTAGAACCAGTTAAGAAGTTTTTTTAGATTTTTTTTTTAAATCAGAACTATTTTAAGGATAGTATTTCTACTGTTATAAATGTAAAAATGCAGGAAATCAGAACTCTAAATACAAAATTGAAAGCAAACAGAGACCATCATTTTGATTAAAGCTTATAAACGGCATTACAGATATACCCTTAATCAGCAAAATACATGCGCATACTGTGCTGAAACTCAATTTCCGCAGCATTTCGTTCATCGAGATAGACCGACGCCAGCAACCAACAATGGAGGACAACAGGGAGGACCCTGTTTACCCTAATTTAGCTTCATAAGCTCATATGCTGTTCACACGGAATTAGTTCAACAACTTTCACTAAAATACTATCGCTTTATCGGATCGTTTCCCTACCGTACCCTGCAGTTGGAGGGGAAAGCTTTTACGTGCGAGATTATGAACAACGCTGGATCGAGCTCGGTAGGTATGTATGTAGGTATGTTAGCTCAGTAGACATAGGGATGCAAGCGCAGTTGGGACTTAGATGGTTTCTGAATAGATTTTAGATGTGAAGAAAGAATGTTGTTCGATAAACAATTGAATATCTACTGGGTGGAATCAAAACCAAAGATTCGAATGATATTAAAGAAAAAATATTAGGTTTAGAAACAGTTTGTTTAAAAAACAATAAATATTGTATTTTGATTTATTTCCACCTGAAACCTCTTTTTTCAGTGTCTGACTTCTACTGACTTAAAACCGACCCTGTTTCTTCTGTCGTGTTTGCATTCCGGAGCCGCGGTATGTCGTTAGAAACTCTGGAAACCGACAGGTTCTGGATAATGAAAGTGGCAGTTTGACAAAACTGCCACTTTCATTATCCAGATGTCGGTTGAAATATTGACTGCCTATTGAAGAATTAATCTTCAACAAGCTTGCCTAAATGATGTATTCCTCCATGGATCATGTCATTGACTAGTTTGTAGCGTTTTTAGTCGAAACTGTCACGACTAGTGGTCTTTACTCAGATTTGCATATAACCATCGGATTGTACCAAGAACTCTTTCCAACAAACATCAAAAACTTTGAAGCTAACAAATTGCGAAAATGAGGAACGTTTTTGAGTAAAGTTCTTTAATTAAAACGTCAGTTCCACACTCTTTAATAATAATTTAATATACGGCCGGAAAAAGACCACATTAGAGGAAACGTGAAAGATTTAGTTGACGTCAGGCTTAACGAGCTAATCTCATTGGGGCTGCTTACTATGTTTGACCGTGACATTTTGTGGCGGAAATTAAACCATTCGATCGTATGTTTTTTTTTACAGTTCAGTTAAGATTTTCTACAATTCGCATAGAATTTTTGGCAATGCGTTTGGTTTTGACGTCATTGATTGAATCGTACTATATTCTGAAAGTCAATGACCTCTGTGTGACTATGTCCGTTCCAAACGGGCGATGTAAAAGAAAATTCACGTATCTGCACATTTCAGTAACGTTCCAGCGCTAAAAATTAGCGCATAAAATAACAATTGCTACAGAAAGTAATTAAAGACGATGCAGCAAAACAAACCTAACTAAATAAACGCAAGTCGCACCAAATGCTCCGGACAAAGGCAAAAACAACGCAGGGTAGGGTACACCGCATTGCACCAGTTGAATCTCACCCCTCCTGAGGGGGCTATTTCGACCCCCGACCCCAACCCCCCGCGGTGGTTCTATAGGGTACTTGTTGACGTTGGGGATGTGGACTGCGTAACCAATTGATTTTTGGCGAAGTCAGACTTTCTGAGATAAATCTTTAGTCTCTAGTATTCGCTGTTTCGAGAAATAATCGAATTATGATCAGTTTTGTATGTAAAATGCTGTATCTACATATATGCGAACTATTAACGTAAGTGCTTGATATTTCCAAACCAACATTATAGGTTTTGAATAATATTTACGGATAATTTTTATTCATGAAAATCCTCTGCAATTATTTCAATATAATAAATGTACAGGTACATATTTGCTGAGCTAATTATCCCTACGCGTAAGGTGTATGAGCTTATTTAGTGGAGAGTTGGTCTCAAGCAACAATAGAGTGTTCTGTATAGTCTAGTGAAAATGGGCCATTGTGTGATTGCCCGTTTGCTAGCTGGCCACGACACTGCAATTCTCCCCAAACACAAGCTGTGAGCAATCACGTAACTCACGCGACGCTTCGCACGACCTAAGTGACTGCATCGTCATCTAGACATTGTTTGAGCTAACCGTCGAGACGAACTCGGCTATGTGACACTTTGCTAATGCCGACGTGTCAATGTTGATCGATTTATCACAATGAAAGCATAATCAAAATTGAAAGCTTCCTTTTAAAATACCGACCCAGTAGGTATCAACGTTTTACGTGTACGAACTTTTAGAAAGATTTCATATCACGACTTTTTTTCTGAATCTACATTTAGTATTTCATAAACAGAGTTTCATGTGTACAGTAGCCCTACCAATACACAATACGGGTGAAAATAGCGAGGAATTTTCAAAATGTCGGATGAATTCGCTCGACGCTATTATTATTGCTTGCGGACTATCGAGAGATCGTTCCCGTGTTCCGGGACAAAGCTGACACAGCTGCACGCGTACCCATATGTTCCCACTAGCGGGAATAGATACAAATGTTAAAAGCATCTCTAAAATGCCTTTAAATATTCCTATTAACAAAAAAGTGAAAAAAAAAATGGCAGATTTAAAAATTACTATTGCATTGTCGCCTACGAAACTCCTAGAGGAAAAAAAAGAGATAAAAGCTCAAAAGCTTTTCATTGAAATATCGCCGCCTTCAGTTTTCCTTAATTGCTGCAAGCTTGATATTTGAAATATTTCACATTCACGTGCCAGCCGAACAGGGGTATAAAAATAATCAGATTGAATTCCACTTTTATTGGTCAAATATAAAATACATCAGTAAATTAAAATGCAGTAATTGCGAATGTAGCATTAATTCATAACATGACATATTTTAACGAGAAGCTGTAACGTTTCGTTGTGAAACGTAACAAGCTATTAAAGCTTGTTACGTTTCATAACAAAACGTCGGATTTCTGCCATTAAAATAATAATTTATGAACGAACAATATTTCTGTTATTTTAATAACCATACTATTCATGTATTATTCAACCGACATTTTATCTATTAATGAGTCTAATTTGTCCGTATGAGTTATTAGAATTACGGGGCGAATTTGTCCGCTAATGTTACGGCTGAGTGGTTATTTGGCCCTCATTTAGTTAAGTCCCTAATGAGCTTATGATGAAATAGGTAAATTATGCAGCTAATATCGAAACAGTAAAATGGAGTGGATGGTTTTCCGCTTGAATAAATGTGTTTTTATGACTATTTTGTCCGTTATATAATAATGACAGGCTTGTTTTTGAACACTATTTCACCTGATAGTAAGTAATGATATACTCGAAGATGAGGCACGATTACCCAGAAGTAGCCTCGTGAGCTAAAGACCCCTTCGCTGGTTATAGCTAGCAGGAAACATACTCCGGCATAGAATTTTACTCCTTAACTGTACGCACAATAAAAAGTATTCCCAAACCGTTTTGTGCGTATGGGTGGGATGTCCACCATGTTTAGCATTATATAGCCTTTTTACCAAAAAAAAAAAATGAAATAGAGTTATTTAATAACCAATTTGCAAAATAAAAATCATTTATCATTTATGTAGCATCATCGACATTCGTCTCGCAGTCCGATGATGGAATGGGAAATCATATAAAAAAATACCTATGACACTGAGGGAAATTGAAGCATGGTCAACTACATAACAACATAAGATGTTCTGCAGCTATAAATTATATTATGCGGAAAACCATCGTCATTGAACACTGTCGCAACCATCTGTGTATGTAACTGTTCAAGTGTTGTGTGCGTATGTGTGATGAGGGTGTAAGTAGGGGTGCGCTTGTGGCCTACATCGCTCCTATCTGACCTAGAAAATACACATTACTATCCCCACGATTCTCCGTAGGCTCACTTCCGAATTTCTTGCGAGACATTTTGTTTTACTGCGGTTCTATTTTTAGAAAGGCGATGTATTTTTCTTCTTTTCTTTTGCGTTTTCCCGAATTATTATTGCGAGCGCCTTTTCAAGTTTGTTTTTGCGTTATCTACTCAGGGCTGCAGTAAGCTCTGAAATTTATTGATAATTAAAATGCTTAAAGGGAAGTGTTTTCCTGTTGTGAAATTAGTTCCAGCACTGTTGGTATAGATTTATTATTTCCGTATATAATATTATTAAGAGTTATCCTGACCGATTTCGGTCGCGTTGGCAAATCTCAGCTTTAGAGATTAGTCATTTGTGCAGGCGATATTATAGTATATGCGTAGGCAGAAAGTGCACCTTAGCACTTTCTGTTCCTTTACTCTCATAGTCCGATGTGCCGTGCCATCCGGCTTGACCGGAAAGAGATCATTATCATTAAAGTAGACGATAATCATGGTATATAGTTTAAGTATTTCATTTTCTTCACAAAGAATTACAATAACTCACTTACTGAGCAAACATGCATCTAATATTTGAAGTGTAGGTAAGAATATACAAAAAATTGGCCAAGTGCGAGTCAGACTGGCCCATGAAGGGTTCCGTAGTAACTACGCCAGATAACTGTGTTTTTCATAGTATTTGTATGAATTACAAGGTTATATTTGCGGTTTTAGAAAATATACTATATCTCAAAACCTGCTGACCCGATCTCGTTCAAACCAATTTTCGTTGAAAGTTTCCATTAAGATCTACAACATATTTTTTTTTAATTTTTTCATTTAATTATAGAAGTTAGAGGGGGGGACACACACATTTTACCACTTTGGAAGCGTATATATTTTAAACGATTGACTTTAAGAAAAAGTAGTTTTAGAAACCTCAATTTCAGATCTGTCTATAAATACCACACACGAATAGGTTTCATAAAAAAATATTTTCAGTTTCAGTTCCATGTATAAATAAGGAGGGCTTCCCCTTAATTTTAAATATTTTATTATTATTTTCTTAAAAGTGGAAAGCAGTTTATAGAACACACTGCCTACCAAGTTTCACATGTATAGTCCTAATAGTTTCGGAATAAAATGGCTGTGACATACGGACGAACGCGGGACTAGTATTTTGCCATTCGGCTACGGACCCCTAAAAACAATAAAGTAATAAGCGGGTAATCGGTTGAACAAAGATCAAAAAAAGTGATTCTTCTTACTAAACAATCATTGGTTAATTCCGTTGGTTAATTCAACTTCAGCTCTTGTCAAGTTGTTTTTGAGGAGAAACCAATGATATATTAACAGAGGTGAGTGTTTGCTATTCACACGAGCAAACATGAAACAGTGAGTTCACATTCGATTACGTAACTGTCAATATAGAGCCAATTAATTGTGGCGCTCCACTTAATAATTGCGGAGCGCGAAATCGGTTAATACTATTGTAATATGTGGGAACCTTGTTCTAAATTGAGATACCTAAAAAAATTATACCGTCTGCTTATCGACGGTTAAAAGGAAATAAGGTATAAGCGACATTATGGACTGGTATTGGTTTGAAAGCCGACTGTTTCTTGTGTTCTATTATCTTTTATTTCGTCATATTTTCGATTGGAAAATTAAAAACTGTTTTAGTTTTCAGGATGTTTTATTTAAAAAAATACATCAGATTTTCTAAAATAACTTTGAACGGTTCTCCTGAACATTTTTTTTTGTCGCTTATACCTTGTTTCCTTTTAACCGTCGATATGCTTAGCCTTTTCTCAACTATATTGGAATCGGCTGCCAGTCTAATCCGTTGCAGCTACATACAAGGAGCGACTGTTTATTTGATGCACAACCCAGTGGCTGGATAACACGATAGCCCTTTGCAAGACTGGTATAAGGCTGGAAACAGTGCTTGACCGACGGTCGGCGCTGACCGTCAGTCGGCGTAGCTATATCTATGCAAGCCTATGAATGCGCACTCAGCTACGCTGACGATTTTCACAACCGATGGTCAGCGCTGACGGTCAAAATGTACGGTCAGCGCTGACCGTCGGTCGAGCACTGTTTCCAGCCTTATATTTTCTGGCTTCTGCCTCCCGTAACGACTTTCGAAGATGTACATCATGTATGGCAGCCAGAACCAACGGCTTAACTGGATTTCTTAGGTACAGGGGACTCATCCTCGGACTAACCTCGGCAAGTGTTGCTTAACGTGGAAGATCACGAGCTCTACTCTTAAAGTTAACCCGTATACAGGCTTAATGTAGGACAGCGGATGCGATATTGCAATGTTGTTACAGGCGCCATGTTTGTGGGGCGTCTGGGGTGAATAGTTCAAAGTTCCTTGGAATACATCGCCGTTGTGACAAAGTAAGAAAATGTAGGTATTCGGTGTTGAAAACAGTTTTACTTAAAATTAGGCGTAAGTATTTATATAATAAAAACTTTTTACCAAAAAATAAAATGACTCCCAAAAAACACTGCAAAGTGAAAAATAACTTTAATTTCGGTAGTCGGTGTGTTTAGTTTTGTATTTTCGTTTTTGGCACCGACTTCCGAAATTAAAGATATTTTTCACTTTGCAGTGTTTTTTGGGAGTCGGTTAAATTTTTTGGTAAAAAGTTTTTATTTCACTCTTTTTAGTTGGTTGATTTTTAATTTACCTAGTTACAAGAGCCTAAATGTCAACTACTTATATTCATTTACAAAATATTGCTTTTCCCAATGTTGGGCAATTAATTGTTGAGGGGTTCTCCTGGTACTTCACCATCAGCTTCACTTCACCATATGCATTGTGACGAGCATATTGTGCTTAATAACCACATTCAAGTAATCGAAGCGGAACACATGAAATACTTATTATTCCTACTTGAGTAGTTCCAGTGGCCATCTGTGGTCTTTATCATCAGGTCCACATCACAAATGGTGCTTTTCGAATGCAACTACACAAAAAATACTTAAATCACTATAGGTGTGCCTATAATATTTGAAGAGTTCCCTCGATTTCTCCAGGATCCCATCATCAGATCCTGACTTGGTGACAATGGGACCAATTTCAAAGTATACCCTTTCAAAAAAAAGGAATTTTCCAAATCGGTTCAGCCGTCTTCGAATAATCGGTGATCATTAACAAAAAAAAATGCGCGTCGAATTGATAACTTCCTCCGTTTTTTGTAGTCAGTTGAAAAAATGAAACATGGACATTGTTTATGGTTAAGCCTGTAATATAATTTAATAAAGTAGGGAAAAAATAAGTTAACACACGAAGGGGACAAATATTCAATAATTTACCGAAACATATAAAAGAATGTAAATCATTACAATTATTTAAAAAACTACTCAAAGAACACAACAAAAGAATAAACCAAAATAAAAAAATCAACTACGCTCAATGTAGTTACGAACATGGCGCTTCTTGTCAAGTGTCCACTAATTCTGCGTACTTATTAGCTAATACCCACCAATTGTTTTATTTTTTTGTTTGTTTATAAACTCTTTTGCAAAAAAACGGGCCCTTTAGATTTTTTTCTCTACTTCAATGAAGAAGAACAAGAAATAGGTTTTATTAATTTGACGATGTATTAGCATGTTATTTAAAGCATCCTGGCATGATTCTTTACGTTACAAATTTAAAATTTGAAATTAATACTTAAAAGAAAAATAATGATTATTGTGGATTATTCTAAAATTGCTTTACTAATGGCGCGAATTGCTGAAACGATTTTTAACTGATTACGATATTTTAAAACATTTTGGATATTTTCTGCAAATTAAACAATTTAATCTTTCTTTTTATATTAAATACCACTTTTTGATATGAGTGATAAAGCGATAAGGGCCGGTAAAATTATAGCCCTACTTGAAGAAGGTTGTTCGCAAACTTACGTGTCTCAGCGGCTAAATGTGAGTCGTTCAACTGTCCAGAGGACTTAGCAACGGTATCAAGAGACCGGTTCGGTCAAAAGAAGACCCGGTTCGGGAAGAAAACGATGCACAGAACCAAGAGATGACCGCTTTTTGGTGAGTCAGGCGTTGCGGAATCGTAAAGCGTCAAGTGTGGACCTGAAGAAGAGCCTTGAAGAAGTAAGAGGAGTAGAAGTTAGCTTGTGGACGGTCAGGAGGAGGCTTTTGGCTGCCAATATCAGGAGTTACCGCCCAGCTCGGGGCCCTAAATTACTCCGTGAGCACCGTGTTGCTCGACTTCAGTTTGCTCGGAACTGTGCTTCATGGACTCTGGAGGACTGGCATAAAGTATTGTTTTCTGATGAAGCTAGAATCTCTTCGTGTGGAGAAGACCGACGCTGGCGAGTGCTGCGGAGACCACGGGAACGCTATGCGGAAGTGTATTTCAAAGAAATCACTCCTTATGGCGGAGGCTCCGTTATGTTTTGGGCAGCAATTAATTCGACGGAGCGTACGGAGTTAGTTTTTATAGAAAACGGAACATTAAATGCACACCGGTACATAATGGAAGTCCTAATTCCATATGCACAACCCACATTGACTGCACTTGGGGAAGATTCCATTTTTATGGACTACAATGCTCGCCCGCACCGTTCTGGCGACGTGGAAGCGTACATGCAAGAAGTTGGGATCCGTCGTTTAGATTGGCCAGCTCGAAGTCCTGACCTCAATCCAATTGAGCATGTCTGGGATGTTCTAAAGAGACGGGTAAGATCAGTGCAACCTGCTCCACAAAACATAAGGGAGCTAAAAAGAGTAATTGCAGAAGAGTGGGCACGTATTCCTCAAAACGTTATTAAAAACATAATGGAAAGCATGCCCAGAAGGATTCAAGCTGTGATTTTGGCAAGAGGAGATCACACTCGTTATTAGGTTTCAACATTTGTAACTTTATTTAATTAAAAAAGTAAAAAAAAAATTGTTTTATTGCCGACCACTTCTTATTGTTTGGGCGTGTACCTACATCGGTTTTAAAGAATCCGTCGTTTTTTTTCTTTTAATTGCCCGAATTCACTTCACGCGCATTAATTTACACGATTATAAGTATACAGACTACGTCAAAGCAATAAATTCCATGTATGTAATTAACTCAAATCGACCTTAGAACATAAATTTTCTTAGGTGCCCGTTTTTTTGCAAAAGAGTGTATTTTAATTTTGTTTTGCAAATAGTCTTTTGCTTGTTGAATTAAGAATATAACCACGGTATAGACTCTGTACTACGCTCATGAGTAACCTTACTATTAGTTTACATTTGTTTCTCATGTAAGTGAATATCATTGTAATTCTAATAATCAATAATTAATAAGTTCTTATGCGAAATAAACATCTTTAACCGTATAATATAAGGTATAAAAGGAGAAACTTGTGGATTCAAAATAAAAGTCACACGGGGCAAACTCCCAAATCAAACTTTGGTTCTTGAGATCGTTATATACCGAGTTTCCTTGTTGCTGTAGATTCCTGTGGTCATTGAATGTCAGAAGTTAGAAAATCTGCCAAAAGCACCGTTCTTGCCAACGTTGACGGATATTGCCCAGTATCTGGGTCGTGGAGATAGTTAGTGGCTAAATGTAATTTATGTGACACCGTGTGTGACACCTTTGTCATTAAGCTATTCTCGCTTAAATTTATATATATAAAAGCAAAATACCACTCACTTATTAATTACGAAATCTCAGAAACTACAAGTATTAGGGCTCTCAAATTTTGCGTGGGGATTTCTTTTAGTACGTATATGCTTGCTAAGATGGGATTTTGCAAAAATTCCCACGGGATCGGGATTTACACTGGAAAACTTCCCACGCGAACTAAGTCGCGAGCAACTGCTAGTATTATATAACTAATAACGTGTAACTGATGGAATTAGTGCGGACATGTAATGGAGGCAAATTAGTCACTGCTGAGTGATGCCAGTGACTAATCACAGTCTGAAGTGACTATACAATATACATCGACCCCAATTACTTAAGTAGTCCCAGTTATGGGTTGGATTCATTTCATGACGGACTTTTACTTTTTATTAGTGTGGTCTAAAGTTGATACTCAATAGGTACATGAATATCCTGGCAATTAAAAACATATGCAACGTGTAACGGAAACCCCATATCTATCCAAAAGGACTGAAGACAACATCTGGTATAGAGTCTCTATGCAAAGTTTCAGCTCAAAATAAGTGACTCACAGAATTGACCCCAAATTATTGGTTTCATATGTTTCTTGAATACCAGTAATAACAAACGTGTCACAACACTATGAGGGTCATCACTTGCCAATAAAACGATAATTCTCTTCGTTCTTCTTAATTTGAAAAATTCGGTCTCTGGTATCAATGTATTGAAATTTCTAATATGCTCCACACATGTAGACAGGATTACAAAACTCTTGCCATATCGTTTGTTATCATCCAAAGAAGCCGTGCACTCGGTATGTATATACCCTTTAAATTACACGTTGTATAATCATAATGAGAAAGGAGCTTGTTGCTAAATAATAACAGCGGCACGGGTTGTTCAAGGGTAAGCAATGCTTGCCGAAGTCGGTGCGTAGACGGGTGAGCGTGTTAACATATCAAAATTCTTCCGGACCTTGGAAACACGTTAGCCGTTGGTCCCGACTCATTACATCACAGATACGAGTAGGTGGATTCCCGGAAATCTGATACCAGTCTTGTCAAGGGGTAGCACAACACCTACGCCAGGGTTCAGTATATCCTAGTTACCTACCTGTACCTGGAACCACCCAGTCTGCCACCTACAACCGAAGAGAGATCCCGATCTACCCTCAACTCGTCGAGTCAGCGGGTCTACCTACAACTACGTGGGACAGAAGCTGCCTGTCCACCTGCGACTCATCGGGCCGTCGAAGACCGGAGCAGCTGAGCGTCGCCTACCCGCTTCCGTCTATACTATCAGGATAGTGGTTTTCACTCGGCGAAACTACGACTCAATACGCTCGATATTGGACTCACTCCTTGCTCACCGTCTCATAACTTCAGTGTATGTGAATAAATATTGTAAATCTGTTTTTATTTACACACCCACGTTACAGTATTACTGGATTTTAGAGGCCAGATAAGCAGACATTACATGTAAAAACACTAGTACTCAGATATATTATTTGGTTCCACTGGAAGCCGACCCCCAACATAGGCTTTCATCTGTTTAGACTTTCCGCTAAACACATGATGACCTTACAGTAGGACTCTTTCGCTACCCAATTATTACAAAAGTTAATATTTTTTACGTGATTATCTCGCGTTTGACCACTATCTCACTGATGGTATGCGATGATGTGGTCAAAGATGAAGCACGCTTGCCTAGAATTAACTTATTCACTCTTGACTAAAAACCCCTAGCTATCAGGAAATTCTGAGTCTGGCAGCACAACCCTTTATTAAATCCTCTTCATTGGAATTGAACGATTTTCCAGGTGTAACTGGAATGGCAGGAGTAAAATAAACAAAATAGATATGAATTTCAATATTTCGAATAAAATATTGAAGTAGTAAAACATTGTTCAAGAATAAAATAAAAATATAGAGCATCAAAGCCTGCAGCTACCATTTACACTGAAATAAAAACAGAACAAGCGTTCTGTTAAATAAATATCCATTGAATCTACAGTTATATTGTGATCAAACAGTCCTGTTTGTTTGCTCAATTAAATAATTTCACGGACCTTTTAATTTTATTTTCGCGCATAAAATTATTGAACAATTACTTAATTTAACTTTTAACCTATTATAACCAGCTCATTTTCTGGCTTCTGAATACCCGTAACGACAATAACGTAACTATTAAACTAACTAAGCGTAATTATAGGGTTAGCTAATTTAAAGTTAAAATATACGAATTCTTGTATTTCATAAATGCCTGACGTGGGTCAGCTGCAAGGCCGAAATAGAATAAGGTGAGTACATTAGCCTCATGCACCGTGAGTGTTGATATAACGTTACTACACGGCGAATGCTCGAAGCCGGCCCAACATGGGCGAAGCTAACTTGGATGCTTTTATCAAGGACTGGTAATAGTAGGAAAATAATAAATCTTAGACTTGAGAAGGATTATACCCAGCATTGGGCCAGTGTGGGTTTAAATGTAATTAGGTTTAAATTCTTATTATTCTGGCATATCTTTCAATTATTGCAAAATCTGGATCAAGTACGCAGGCAGAGGAGTATACAATTTGGCACTGTTGTAGTTTATATGGAGAAGGAGTACTTTCTGCCTGAGCAAATATTTTAATGTTATAAACAATAGTTTAATTTAAAATTCAAACATCATTATTTCAATCAATTTATAGATATTATGTTGTAACACAATAATAATAATTAATTAAATATGGTCAAATTTTGACTTCACGGGCGACCATTTTAATAAACTTACTTCCCTTCCAACCGTACCATTTCACCCTTGTTTTACACACAATATATTCATCGCTCCTTTGTTCGTTCTTCACAAGAACATTCCTTCTTAAATATTTCATTGCATTCCATGTCCATTTTATAGCAATCGAAAAATATACAATACAAATACAAATATCTAGAACACTCGCGTCAACATTAACTAATACTTTATTACGGGGTTAGAACACTCTGCAGCGAACATCAATTTCAAGATAAGAAGATAATATTAATTAAAGTTCCAAGCGCATTAAAGTTACTTAATTCATTACTCTAAGAAGACAGGGCTAATAGGCTTCGCGGATCGCTAATCTCTGAAGCATTTACTTCATATTGCTAAGCCTTTGTCAAAGGAAGCCGAAGTTGCAGGGAAAATAAACATTTTCTGTTATGATCCTATTCTTACCGTTGGGTTAGAAAACTTTTTATGCTTAACCGGAGAAATATCACTATAGAGAAAAGTGAGAGGAAATATGCCAGTAGATTCTTTTTCATTTCTTTGTGATCTTTATGTGTGCGCACTTTAGGTACTCGACTTTAAATCTTTTTAATATAATAATAATCCTTCCTCAATCTGGAGCCCAGAGCAGGTGGACTATTTTTCGTATTTTAATATTTTATAGAAATATTAAAAAAACGTAATTTACATTGGCTTTATTCGTGACTTATTTTCAGCTATTCTAACATACTTCAATCCTATGTACATCTCACGACAGCAGGCGTTACATTTGCTAAGGATAAAACACCCGTCCACTGAGGGGTAAATAATCTACCAAAATAGTTTTCATCCAAATCTGATGAAGCAAAATGCTGCAATACTTCCCGTCCGGACTTTATTAACTTTTCACAAAAAAAGAACCAAAACTTGTTTACTCGTGCCGGTAAACGAATTTGCAAAAAAATCTCATATTAAAATCTGTTAGTATTTACGTATTTCGCAACGTGCTTGAATTTTAACGTATCGATGTACCTGTTAGTCATTTATGGCAGGCAAAATTAAAATAGTCCGAAGTTTTTCACGATGTTAGTTTTGTTTTTCGGGCTGCTGTGTTATTCTGTAATACCTCATTCTAAACTTCGAATCTGAATCCGCTGTGAGTTTATTGATTGGCATTCTAAAAACTCGTTTGTTAATTCGAATTTACACTAGCGCTACCCTTGCGAGCGTGTCAGCGAGTAGAACTAAAGATTTTGACTGATAAAGTATGAGATGACGTTAGAAGTGGCATTCGGTAAGGTAATTCCTCTGTCACTTCGACGCTGTTTACAGAATGCAAAATCAAGGTCACTTTGAACCATAAGCGAAGTGACAGTGAATAGCTATGTGAGATGCGAGTTGTTGTTCGAATTTTACAGAATCGACGTACTGGGATGCGTTGAGAATTTCTCGTTAAACCTTCATTCGATTTTATTATTTTTCAATAGCTCGTAGTCTTGTTACAAACGCGGCTGCCATACCAAATATTGTGCATTTTCAAATGTACGGCTATGAAAGTATTCTACTACTTTAGCTCGATATTTTTTCGTCCTACAATTGGCATAAGGGAATAGTAACAAGGTTTATGACGGACACTGGGAGTCATATTGATCCTGGCTTCATTTTTTGACGATGATGTCAGTTATATTCTTGTTTTTAGTAGGTATCCTACTGACCCATAAGGAAAGAAATATTTTTCAAGAGTACATACACATGAATGTTGAATATTTCTTTGCCATTTTAACAATAGAGGTGTCATAAGATTTGTCTTAAAAGTGACATAACGCTTTTGTGTTTTTTTATTGATGTCAGGTCCATGTTTTAATGATGCCTAAGTTATTGCTATAACCAAACAACGAAACTCAGACTCCGGACGGAATCCCAGTCCTTGGCTGTGCGTTGCTAAAAGGTTATATGCGTACGGGTGGGATACGTAACGATACTAGTGCCTTTTTGTCTAAAGAAAAGCACAAACACACTAATTAGCCAAGTGTGAATCAGACTCGTCCATAAAGGGTTCCATGGTAACTAAACAAAATAACCTTGTTTTTCATAGTGTTTGTATTAAATACAAAGTTATATTTTCGGTTTTAGAAAATCTGCTATATCTCAAAAATAGCCAAATTTATCTAGTTCAAACAAAAAAAAATTGTTGATAGGATCTATTTTGATTTTAAGAAGACAGGTTTTGAAACCTCTATGTCATTTTTAAAGACCTGTATAATAACATCATACACAGCATTGATGAAAAAAAAAAACACATTTTTAGTTTCCTTTCCATATATGGGGAGCCCTCCTTAGTGTTATATATTTTAGGTTTTTATTTAAAAATCGGAAAGTGGTCCACAGAAAACATTTACCTACCAAGTTTCACATGTGTGTAGTCTTAATAGTTTCGGAATGAAATGGCTGTGACATACGGACAGACAGACAAATCGACAGACATGACGGATCTATAATTCAGTCTGTCATTAAATAAGCGAAGTCGTGTCGTGAATGTTGAACATAAAAAAATATACTTTTATTTAAAATTTATTTGAATTGCATTCGATGGCCACCACTTGCATCAGAATGGGCCAAGTAACTAGTTTGATACGTTTTCAAGTTTTTAGCAGTCAAGATCATTAAGCGTAACAGATAACTCTCCTTAACACAGGCTGACTTTTGGCCAAATTAGGAGAACAGTATCTCACCTGTTTTGTATTGCATTGTAGAACCTAAAATTACCTAATCCCAACAGTTGTGAACATTGCAATTCCATTGTGAAATAAATACTGTTACTGTAAAAATACTATTACTATATTATGTAATGCTTAATTTTATGGTATGACATACTTTAATGACTTTTTATTTTGTAGTTTTTGAACTATATCACACAAATTAAAACTGTTGACTTATTTGTCTTATTGTGTGACTAACTAAATCTAAAAACAATATAATAAATGGCGTCACAGTCCACTGGTAATTGTGCACAAAAGACAGACGGTATAGCCACGTATAGTTATGCTTATCCTCTGTCCAGGGTTGGGAAATAATTTATTTATCTATGTCACGCTTCTTCTAGACCATCATGTTTTGGAGCCTACGCGTCTTTCAAAAAGCTCATTTCTCTATTATGCGCCATTACGCGAAATCTAATTTAATTAATTTCCTCTAGAATGAGATAACAGCGATGAGCGAAATACGTCCGTAAGCCGAGCTGCGGAACGAGCGAGAAGCGGGATTAAAACGACGGGTTTACGCCATTCACCAAGGATCCCTGATTTTATTGTCTCTTCACTTTATCTCATTATCTTCATTTGCTTTAATGAGAACGCTTAAATGGAGTCCTCTGGTTTTTTTAGATATTTATTTTCACTGTGTAAAGATATCTTTGGCTTGTTTCTCCGACTTGTGATCTGTGTAAGTTGGCTTAAGATTGTTAAAATAATCGTCTAGGAGATATTATAATATATAATATATTATATTATATTATAACTTATATATTATATATGTAAATTATTATAAAAAATATATATTTAATTAATTATTTATAATATATTTAATAATTATTAATTATTATAAATTATATATATAATATACATAAATTATTATAATGTATATATATGGAGTTGCGTCGTAACCCTTGTGAAGCGTGGACACATATTCTGCTAATAAAATATATTAAAAAAAATTAAATTCAAAAATAAATACAATAGTGATAGATCATATTGAGTCTTATCTTTACTAAAACTAGTGTTAAAATCCAGTGCCCACGAGACGGACTCCAAATACCAAAATATTTAAAAATAATCCATCCTTTTCGCTTCTGGGAAAACCTCACCGCGGACGGCGCAGGTGTGCTCACAGGTGCGATCACTTAAATTCCAAAATCTGTGCTAAAAATAAACAATAATAATGCCTAATAACTGTGCGTCCTGCCACAAAGCATTGAGATCATCAAATATAAAGTGCGTCAAATGCGAGCTGCTATTCCACATTGCATGTGCTAATGCTGGAACCCAGAACAAGTTGAAAGGAGATAATAACAAGTCGAGCTGGATTTGCTCATCCTGCCAAATTAATACAGCAAAAAGGGCCATTACCCCTTCAAGCACTCCAGCCCCCGAAATACCGATTTCACCTGGCGCCACGACGCCTAACTCAACACATGATGACCTCTCTGCCCCATCACTAGACTCTACCTCCACTGCGCCTACTGACTCGGAGATTCTACGTAGTCTTAGCTCCGAAATAAAGCTACTTCGAGGTGATGTAGTACATATTAAGTCTCATATTACATCCCTAACCGATCACCTCACACAATGTTACTCCCGCCTCGACGAATACGACACAAGAATAAAATCGCTTGAGAAGCGCGAAGAAGAAATTATTTCCCTGAACAACACCATAATTAACTTACGTGAACAGCTCAACACACAAGCGCAATCATCTCTGAAAAATGATTTAGAGATATCTGGTATTAACGAGTTCAAAAATGAAAGCCCGCTCCATTTTGTGCAAGTTTTAGCTCACAAAATAGGGGTCTCCATAGAAGAACATGACATAGATCACGTGACCAGAGTGGGACCACGCCGTCAGCAAATTGAAGACTCAACTGAAAATCTACCTCGCATACTTGCCGTCCGTTTTGTACGCCGATTGAAACGTGACAAATTTCTGAATGCTGCAAAATCTAGAAGGAATCTCACTTCCACCGACATCGAGATATCTGGTGCGAAAAGAAATATTTACGTTAATGAGCGACTTACCCAAGGAAACAGGCAGTTATTTCGTGCGACCAAACATGCCGCGAAGGAACATGGATACAAATATTGCTGGATTAAAAATGGTGCAATCCTTATACGTAAGCAGGAAGGTAACCCATCCACCCACATACGGACCCCTGAAGACCTGGAACGCTACCTGGGTCCAACAACCTCAGTGTGACGTCACATATTTGCATCAAACGACTGCCAATGAAACGACTCATCTACCCGATGAAGTACAGTACATTTATTTAATTATTTTTAGGCCTAAGAACTTTAAATTCAACGTCATTGTTATGTCTTACATTATTATTTTATTATATTTTGCATTTAATTCTCTTTCAATTACTTTATTTTTGATTTTTACATTAATGTTATTTATATTTTTGATTTTTATATACAAATGGTATACGTACACCTCTACACATATCTCAATCTGTCACACAAAAACTACAACATACACACACTTACATACACACTTAGGCATACATGTTTACCTACATCTTCATTTTAACGATACTTGTATAGTAACAACGACATTATTCACATTCATGTTGATTAACTGTAACACCCGCATTTGTCACATCTATGGCGCTACTTGAAATTGTTAAAGATATCGACGAAAACGTTACTATACAATGTCATACTTGTGAACAACTAGAAGAATGTAGGAAACTGCTACCCAACACCGATCACTTAAAGATTCTTTCAATGAACATAAGGAGTTATCAACATAATTTTGATAATTTTTACATAGCTCTGCAACGCCTCAAAACTGAATTTGATGTTATTATTTTAACAGAATGTTGGTTAAATGATGCGACTGTAATAGAACCATTACCAGGGTACACCGCAACCCGAACTCATTCCCAATTAAATAAAAACGGTGGTGTAATTATTTATACCAAAACCACTTGGAACATTTCTGTAATAGAAACCGACATAGAAGGGGACAGCCTTTTCTTGGTATTAGATGACAACATTGCAATCTTAGGAATCTATCGTTCACCAGCATCTCCAAATATAGATAATTTTACAATATCTTTAGACACTGCGCTAGTACAATTAGAAAAGTACCCAACAGCAATAGTAGCCGGAGACATTAACATTGACATCTGCAACAAAACCAATAATAAGAAGAACAACGAATACTTGTACCTCATGGCCACCCACGGTCTACTACCTGCGATCACCGAACCCACCAGACAACGTACTTGTCTCGACCATATTTTCATAAAATCAAGCAACAAATCAGTAGGTATCATAGGTAGAGCCTCTATAACGGATCATGATGTTGTTATGGCTGCCGTATCACTCAGAAAAACTCACAACAATACTTCTAGGCCCCGATATAAATACATAATTAACGAAGAAGCGGTTGCTAAAGAATTAAATTATACGGTTTGGTCTGAAGTAGTAAGCACTAATTGCACCAACTCCTCGGTAAACCTTTTAATCAAGACAGTTTCAAATTCAATCGCCAAAAACTCCCGCAAAGTAAATGTAAGTCGTAGAAAATACAATATCAAACCCTGGATAACTCCAGGCCTAATTAGATGTATAAGGCACCGCGACAAACTACACCTAGATTTAAGGTCTCATCCAAAAGACGACATGCGACGCTTAATTTATACTAGGTACAAGAATTATTGCAATAATTTGTTACATAAACTAAAAACAGATTACAACAGCAACCTCATAAATAAAAATAGTAGCAACCCGAAAAAGCTCTGGAACACACTCAAGTCCATCTACAACCCAAATAAACAAAATAAAGATTCCAACCAACTAATATCTAAAGCACAAGACGCAGATGATTCTTTAAACACATGTAACGCGTACTTCGCCTCGTTGGGAAAAAGACTTTCAGACGTCATTTTGACGAGACTGTCCGAAACGCAAGAATCATTAGCTTGTAAATACAGAATGAGTGGAACTCCTCCTCATTCGTTTTTCTTCCAACCTACTGAAGAATCAGAAATAGAGAAACTGATAGACCAACTTAAAATCGATAGCGCCCCCGGACTTGATGGAATCAGTGCGAGATTAATTATAATACTCAAAAAATCGTTACTTAAGCCACTCGCTCATATATTCAACCTATCGTTAGAAAACGGAATATTCCCAGACTGTTGGAAGATTGCCTGTGTTCGCCCCATTTACAAAAGTGGACCAACAGATTTAGTGGAGAACTACCGTCCAATTGCTCTCTTAAGCATTATATCCAAACTGCTGGAAAAAGTTGTTAACCACCGCCTAGTTAACTATTTTGAAAAAAATAATCTGATATCAGAACGACAGTTCGGTTTTAGAAGAGGTAAGTCAACAGAAGACGCTGCAATGCTTTTATCCAACTCTGTTGCATCATTTATCGAAAATGGAGAGCAAGTTCTAGGAGTCTTCTTAGACTTAGCTAAGGCATTCGATACTATTTCAATAGACCTTCTCTTGTCTAAACTAAATGGAATAGGAATACGAGGAGTCGCACTAGACTGGTTCAAGTCCTATTTGTCAAATCGTCAGCAACTGGTAAAAGTAGGTAACGCGTCAAGTGGCTTGCTTCCAATCAGCTTCGGAATTCCTCAGGGTAGTACTCTCGGCCCGACCCTCTTTTCTTTTTATATGAATGACATCCTAAATGTTTCAATAGGTAAAGCTGAAATTATATCTTATGCCGACGACACAGCAATCATATTCCATGCCAAGACTTGGGATCAAGTTTATCAAGTCGCTGAGAATGGATTGCTGACTATCACTGAGACTCTAAGTAGAAACCTTCTCACAATAAATGTGAAAAAAACAAAGTACGTCACTTTTTTCAAAACCATAGCTTCCGGCCCTCAACAACACTTAACGCTTAAATTACACACATGCGGCAAACATCCTCCCATAGACTGCACTTGCGTCTGTATAGACCGCACTCCATCCATTAGATACCTTGGAATAATAATAGACGAATACCTATCATATAAACCACATATATATCTGCTCGCCGCTCGTGCCAGAAAACTTATTTATATCATGAAAAGATTAAGGGACTGCACACCAATAGAAATTTTACGTAAAATATACCTAGGTCTATGTCAGTCAGTCTTACAGTATGGTATCTCGGTCTGGGGAAGCGCCGGCAAAAGCACATTTATAGATATAGAAAGAGCTCAAAGGGCCATCATTAAAGTGATGTTAAAAAAACCGTACAGGTTTTCGACGGATCTTCTCTACACCGAATTCCCGGTTCTCCGAGTACGGCAATTATATATTCTGAGTGCTAGTTTACATGCTCACAAGGCAATAAAAAATAGACCTGACTACCTAAATCTTATCTCAAAACGTGTTTTTCATGCCCCTCTTCCCGCTGCAAAAAGTCTTCTAGCCCGACGGTGCCCTTCCTATTCCCATACACATGTCTACAATAAAGTAAACAAACGCTGTGACATCAAAAGCCTTAACTACAGTGCATGCAAGAAAATGACCAAAAAATTACTCATCTCACTATCATATGATGAAACAGAGGAAATTCTCAAATGATAAGTTCCTACTCAAATCGACAATTGTTTTTGATTCAATCTTAACTCTTTGTTTTGATAAAAACTCACTACGCAACACTTACAAACTACACACACACAACACTAACAACAACACACAACCCTCACACCACACTCGAATTAGAATATATTTTTATTTTGTTATTATATTATCTTATTTTTTATTGTGCTTTCGTTTATTTTAGTTTTAGTTTTAATTAAAAATGTACTCTTTCTTACCTAGTGTCAAATTGGATTTATGTTCTCATAATATTGACCACTTTGTACTTACCTTACTTATCGCCTTAATTTAATATTTATTGAAATGTACATTAACGATGACGCAACCCCGGCTCCCGAGATACAGGCGCTGCCTAGTTCGGGGACCACTGTGCAATTCTATTTTATGCTTATCTTGTTACATAATCCATGTAGGTAATATTAAGTAGCATTAAGAAATATTGTAAAAGTGGTTGAAATAAATAAATAAATATTATATATTATATTATATTATAAAACAGGGTACAGGATAATCTCTTAAGGAGAAGCTCTGATAATAACAGCCGTATGGGTTTTCAAGGTTAAGCAATGCTCACCAAGGTCAGTTTGGATGGGTGACCATGTTAACATATGAAGATTCCTTCATGCCTGGGAAAGCACATTAAGCCGTAGCTCTCGGCTGTCATTTGTGCATTTTAGACGGTCGTAAAATCTGACACCAGTCTTACAGAAGAACAGAAGTATTATGTTACCTAATTACTGAGTTGTGGAGGTCAGATCGGCAGTCGTACAAAGGAGACTCTAATACTCAGGTGCATCGGGTTAGACTGGAAGTCGACTCCGAAATAGTTGGGAAAATGTTTTTTTTTTTTTGTTGTCGATAGGCTCGCGTTTGCTACCATCTCACTTGATGTAAGCGATGATGTGGTCGAATATGAAGTACGAGCATCTAAAAATTTTATTTGTTAACTAGCTTCTGCCCCCGACTTCGTCCGTGTAGAAGTCGAAAATATTCCACGGGATCTCGTCCCCGACTTGCTTGACAAAGATCATAATAGCTCGGCTAATATGCATGATATAAAGATAATTTATAGCCTATAGCACTCAGGGATAATGCAGCTACATGTAAGCGAAAAATCGGTTCGGTAGTTTCAGAGATTACCCCATACATACAAACTTAAAAAATTTACCTCTTTATAATATTAGTATAGATTAAAACATTAGAATAATTACTACAACATTACTTAAATAAAAAACCCTAAACTACATATACAGATCTTAAAATAAACTAAAATATGGCATCCAGAAATTCGTGCGCATCGCTGTCCACTGGTAATGTGCCCAAAAGACTGGCGGCATTGCCACGTTGTATGGCAATGCTTAACCTCTGTCCAAGGTAAAACCCAGCCCTTGGGTCACGTGAAGTGTCAACTAGGTGTCTGGATAGATCTTTAAATAATTTGTGAGTACTCAGACCCCACGACTTCAACCCCAAACGGCTCGATAATATAACTACCAACAAGGTTATAATACTTCCTGGAGCAAGAGTATCTACACAAGTTGCGTCCCACACTAAAGGCCTACCCATCTTCCAAGGAAATAAAGACATGCCGTCCGGTCTTTGCCATCGTCGCGTGCCAGGATATGTATCGGCATATACATCTAAAAATGAAGTTTCGAAGTCAAACACAGAACTAGGGTCCGATTGTAAATAAATTATGAAAATGTTTCGTGCCGCCAATGAAAACTTTAAATATCAGAAACGGATTTGTCGGGCATAAAATTGATAAGCTGTCAATATGTAATAAGTTTCCAACAGCTGTTTTTTCACGTGTCCACAAAATGGAGTAGGTTTCTTCTTTCATAATTTATCGCATTTCAATCAAAGTGAAGGCTTTAGTTAGGACAACTTATTATTACGGTTACTACTTATTACGGTCAGGGTTATTTTTGAACTGCGTTTTATTTATAGAACTGGATTTTTTCTAAGTTAATATACTTTTATATAGGCATTACTCTTAATTATGTATATATATTATACTATATAAAGCTAAATTACCACTGACTGACTGACTCACTCATTGACATAATTGTTCTCCCAGATGGTGGATGGGGAGGTGGGTATATTTTGACAGATTCGTAAACAAGTAACTCTCAAACCTACGGGAAAAGTGCCAAACCTCCCCTTTTCCCCCCCTTCTCCCCCCCCCCCCTATCGTATCTCGGAAACTACGAGACCCGTATTTTTTTCTTTTTACGGATTCGTATAGAGGAGGCTCGGTAAAGTAAAAACCATTTATCAAAGTCCCCCCCCCCGCCCCCCTTCTCCCCCCCTTTAGGCGGATCTCGGAATCTAAGAGACTTGGAACATTTTTTTTTTCAGATTCATTTAGAGGGGCAATGCTTTAGTCGAAATACTTGTGCAACCCCCCCCCCATCACCCCCCCCCCCTCTTTCTTTTTTTTTTTTTTTCTCACAAGCTCGCGAGGTGCTTGCACCTCGCGCAACACGCAAATACTAAACCCCCCCATCACCCCCCCTTTTTTTTTTTTTTTTTTTTTTTTCACAAGCACGTGAGGTGCTTGCACCTCGCGCAACACGCAAATACTAAACCCCCCATCACCCCCCCTCCCTTTTTTTTTTTTTCTTTTCACAAGCACGCGAGGTGCTTGCACCTCGCGCAACACGCAAATACTAGTATGTATATAAAAGCGAAAGGTGATTTACTCACTCATCACAAAATCTCAGAAACTACAAGTGCTAGTGGTCTCAAATTTTGTATGGGGGTTTCTTTTAGGACTCGCTAAGACGGGATTTTGCAAAATTTTGACGGGATCAGGAATTATGTACGGAAAACCCTCTTTCAGAACAACTGAATGGATCTGAATGAAATTTGGTAAGTAGATAGTTAACATCCTGGAATAACACATAGGTTTACTTTTATCCCGGAAATCTCACGGAATCCTGATTTATGCAGGAAACCCTCCCACGCGAACGAAATCGCGGACAGAAGCTAGTATAAGATAAATTCGCTGTCTCTCTATTTCCCCGGTTACTTCTAAATCTTTCAAAGGATTTATATATTATTTTCACTAATTGAGCGTGAGGTGTGGGGGCGACACGATACTTCTGGTTAAGACTGGAGTCAGCTTTCTCGTCTTTGAATAAAATAATGTCGCAAATAAATTCAATTTCACTCATCAGAATTATGTCAAGTCTAGACTGCTGATAATCGTCGCGGCGATTAAGGTTTTTAACCTTTTAACTTCTAAGTGAGACATCGCAGGCCCCGAAATTCAAGGGCAACTGAAGGACCCGGCAGAGTTTTACTCAGTAGACGGTAAGTAAACACTCCCATCCGCTACATATAGAGCCTATCTTAGTTCACGCCGTGTTCGTCTCAATGCGCTGTTTCGCAAAACGGCAATTCCGTTTATAAAGGCCTAATTGATTGAGAAACATTAGTGCAGTGCATCGTTAAATGTTTTACAGGTAAACTTGCTGTATACATTACGAGGCACTTCATCATCTTAGAGACCCCTAGTTTTAATAGAAGCGACCTAATTTCTGGAACGTCTCAGACTTATAGCTTCATTTTTGGGGCGCGAAAGTTGTTGAGACGCTTTTGAACGACTTGAAAACTTTGCCTTTGGAACATGTAGTTCAAGTTAAATTACGCTAGAACAGCTGAGTGTTCTAAAGAATAGTTCAGGGCTACGGGGAAGTTGGAGGTGTTTAACATACGATTTTTAAGGGGCATCGTCTATCCTAGCTGGTCGGTGGATTCGAGTATAGTGAAGACTGGGAATAAGATCGGAATACAGCTTCATTTATACACTGAGAGAAATTTACGTAGCCGCATTACGTAATTTATGTAGCAAAACGATACAGAATGACGATTGTATCCGGAACCGTGTCGCGTACGTAGCTATGCATAAGTAGCCGGCACCATTTTAATGTGTACCGCCTATTGATATAATGCAGTCGGTTACATAATCTAAGTAGCTAGCCACCTTACGCACTAAGTAGGTATAATCGATAACATTTTGTAAATATTGCAGCTAGTTAAAATACGTAACTATCAACTGCTCGTTGGCAATAAAGACAAAATACGTATGTAACAACATTATAAGTACATTTCTGCAATGCCATTATGGTAAATGGCCCGGCTTACAAACACGTTTATAAGATTCACCGTTAATAGATAAGCGAAACAATTATTACATTTCGACGACCATCTGTCGAAGCTGGCTTTGCACAGCTGGATAAAGGGCCTGATACAGAAGGCAGTTCTCCTCGATACAGCTCGTATTGTGAGGAGGTTCCTTTCTCTGGAGACCTAACCACCGGTAGCTTGGACCCCGCTCCCGATACCAGTGGACTACCATTTTTTATATTTTTAAATGTTTTTTTATTGTCACTTTTTTATAGAAAAATATTTAAAAATGTAATTTTTGAGAGGTATATGAAATAAAGGAAATAATAATAATAAAAAACCAAAACCTGCTGTACCAGCCTGGCAGTATAGGATCGAGAGGCGTATCGATGAGGCCAGAGCACTCATCGGCAAACTATACTGCTTCAGGGAAGGCAATACACGCCCGCGTGTAATGCGTTTTGTGCGGCGGGCTTTCTCGGGGACTGGAATCAGCCCTCGAGAGTACACACCCCACATTACGGAGCGTATTGACTTCCTGAAGCAAAAAATTTGTGCATGGGCAAGCCGTATCCGACGGTTTAAGCGGCGGGTTGAACGGTACTCACAGAATCGCATGTTCCAGAGTGATGAGAGGTGGGTATACAGAGCTTGGGAGCGACCCAATCAAAACGTGACTGACGTGTGCCGCCCGGATGATACCGCCACGAATTCATTTTGGCGCAACATCTGGTCGGTGCCCGTCTGTCATGTTGAGGGTGACTGGATGCGTGAAGTTGAACGCGTATGTGAAGCTATACCACAAATGGATAAAATAATCATTAATACTTCTGATGTAGCCAAAGCAGTTCGTCCGTTACGAAACTGGAAGTCTCCAGGACCGGATGGACTGCACAACTTCTGGCTCAAGTGGTATAGCAGCTCGCATGCGCTTTTAGCTTCTCAATTCCAAGCATCCTTAGAGACTGGGTCTCTACCAGAGTTTTTGACAACTGGCTGTACCCACCTGCTTCATAAGAGTGGTAGTCCCACGGAACCCAAAAACTATAGACCGATTACTTGTTTGTCTACGGTCTATAAGGTTCTTACGTCCATTCTGAGAGTGAAAATAAATATGCACATTGAGTGCAACTCAATTATGTCCACTTCTCAGAATGGATGTACGAACGGGTCCCGTGGCACTAAGGAGCTACTCCTCATTGACATGGCCATTAGCCAACAGGTTCGTCGATCCCACAAAGATCTATCAACATGCTGGATAGACTACAAAAAAGCCTATGATTCTGTTCCTCATAGCTGGCTCATGAAGGTGCTAGAGCTTTACAAAATAGAGCCAACTCTACGCACCTTCCTTGAGTCATGTATGAGGCAATGGAAGACGGTACTTCGCTATCCAGGATGTCGACCGATTCGAGGGAATGATGACCCTATATGGATCAGACGGGGAATATTTCAGGGCGACAGTTTGAGTCCACTTTGGTTTTGCTTGGCCCTGAATCCTCTAAGCACAATGTTAGAGGACTCAGGCCTGGGCTATCGGTTGAGAAGAGGAGGTCAAAGTATATCCCACCTCCTTTACATGGATGATTTGAAACTCTTTGCCCCCAACAACTTGCAATTGATGGAACTACTGAAGGTAACTGAAACTTTCAGTAGCGCCATCAAGATGGAATTTGGTGTGGACAAATGTGCAATCATGCATGTAAAACGAGGAGAGATTATGGAATCTGAGGGAATTCAACTTTCAGACTCCATACACCTTAGATCTCTCTGCTTGACCGAAACTTATAAGTATTTGGGTATGTCGGAAGCTTTAGGCATTAATGTTGCTGACATGAAGCAATCGCTGAGGGAGCGCTTCTTTGGCCGCCTGACAAAGGTATTAAACAGCCTTTTGTCGGGAGGAAATAAGGTGCGCGCTTTCAACGGTTGGGTCATGCCGGTGTTGATGTATTCTTTCGGCATACTCAAATGGACTCAAACCGAACTGGACGCCCTGGATAGGAGGGTCCGTACACTGCTAACCGCAAATCGGATGCATCACCCACGATCATCGGTGATGAGACTGTATATCCCGCGGAAATGTGGAGGTCGAGGCTTTTTAAATGCCAAAACTCTCCACAACCGCGAGATTTGCAGTCTCAGGGAATATTTCCTTAAAGCCGATGTGGGTATGCACCGAGATGTGATTGCAGTGGACAAGGGACTTACCCCGCTGACTATGGCTAAAGAGAACTGGCACAAACCTGTTATACTTACCCCAGATGACCGCAAGGAGGTATGGAAAAGCAAGGAACTTCATGGTCGCTACTATCGGGCTCTTTATGGGTCCGATGTAGATTTGACATCTTCCGTTGCCTGGCTACACTTCGGGGATCTCTTCGGAGAAACTGAAGGTTTTGTCTGTGCAATTATGGACGAAGTTATCTTGACGAATAATTACCGGAGACATATTATGAAGGACGGCACGATTGACGTGTGTCGGGCATGCCATCGTCCTGGCGAGTCCATCAGACATATTGTCTCCGGTTGTTCTCGTCTAGCTAACGGCGAGTACTTGCATAGACACAACCAAGTAGCCAGAATTATCCACCAGCAACTTGCTTTGAAATACAAACTTGTCGATTCTGAGGTACCGTATTACAAGTATGTGCCCGACCCAGTTCTCGAAAATGACCATGTCACGTTGTACTGGGATCGGTCTATCATCACTGATAGGACTATTGTTGCCAATAAGCCTGATATAGTGGTGATAGACCGATTAGTGCGCCGCGCAATGATAATCGATGTTACCATCCCACATGACGAGAATCTCGTGAAAGCTGAGAAAGAGAAACACATTAAGTATCTCGACTTAGCTCATGAGGTTGTTGACATGTGGGATGTGGACTCGGCTGTCATTGTGCCGATTGTCATATCAGTCAATGGGCTGATAGCTAAAAGCTTCGACGACCATCTGTCGAAGCTGGCTTTGCACAGCTGGATAAAGGGCCTGATACAGAAGGCAGTTCTCCTCGATACAGCTCGTATTGTGAGGAGGTTCCTTTCTCTGGAGACCTAACCACCGGTAGCTTGGACCCCGTTCCCGATACCAGTGGACTGCCATTTTTTATATTTTTAAATGTTTTTTTATTGTCACTTTTTTATAGAAAAATATTTAAAAATGTAATTTTTGAGAGGTATATAAAATAAAGGAGATAATAATAATATAATTTATTCAAAAAAACCTTTTACACAATAACAGCTTTGTTACATTACATTTTAAGTATTAAGTTTCAATTAAGTACATATACAATGGATATAGTGGTCACATTCTGATAGGTATACACTGATCTTAGGTTAGCAGTAAGTTAGCAATTACAGGGATTGAAACTCTGGCTCAGAAACTAGGCAATGCCTGTATCTTCCGAGTCAGTGGTTCCTCTTAGATAATACAAATTCAGCCTGAATTTACACGGAACAGATGTGACGAGTATTAGTATATAAATTTTAACAATAGAAAAATGTGGTGGGTGTGAGAGTATTCTATGGTGTGTGTGAGAGTATTCTATGGTGTGTGTGCGTGTGTGGTGAGTATTGTGATAGAGTGAGTGAGAGTTTGAAAGTGGAAACATGTTTGTGGGATGGGGAATTTGAATGAATTCTTTGAACAAGCAGTATTTAAGATAAACGTGTAAATAGATTTTCTGTCTCATCATACGTCAAATGCAGTAGGTAATCTGTTACTTTGTTTTTTAATTCGAAATTATTAAGGGAATGAATGGATAGTAATTTATTTAGTTTGTTATATAATTCCGAAGCGAGAAAGGAAAATTGCCGTTTCGCGAAGCTTGTTTTTGTTGGCTCTGTTCTACATATTGGTTTCCCCGTGCGAAGAGTCATATTTCTGTCATATGGAACGGAGCCGTGTTTTCTAAGAGTTGTTCGCAATATGAAAAGCTTTCTCACAGATAGAACATTGCATTCCGAAAATAAGGTAGATGTTGGATATCGACGCGGTTTACGCATCATTACCTTTAAAACAGCCCTTTGGGCTCGTTCTATATATATATATGCTACAATCGTAGTAAGTAGTAAATTGCATACACATTACAAAATCGGGTCATGTACGTAGCATTTTTTTCTCAGTGTAGGTTTCCGATACATCATCACCTTTTCCCAAGAATGTCAGGGTCGAATATCAGTCTAACTAGATGCATCTGTGTTCTAGTGTTTAACGTAGAGCAACTGCTTCTCTGATCTCCACAAATCAGTAGCTAGTTGCTTAACCTTCAAGAACCCATCCTGCTTAATAGCTCTTCGTGTGCATGAACCTATACATTATTAATCTTACTTCTTTCTTACTAATATTATAAATGCGAAAGTTTGTGAGGATGGATGGATGTTTGTTACTCTTTCACGCAAAAACTACTAAACGGATCTGAATGAAATTTGGTAAGTAGATAGGTGACATTCTGGAATAACATATAGGCTACTTTTTATCCCGAAATTCCCACGGGATCGGGATTTGCACGGGAAAACCTTCCCACGCGTACGAAGTCGCGGGTTTAAGCTAGTATTGTATAATAGCCACGCTTGACCGACACGTTACTCCTTGTATGTCCTGTCCTGTGACTAATTAAACCCTTAAAAATTAAAGCCTAATATTACTATTTGTTAAATAAATTAACTAGGGTGATTTTGATAGGTTATTTTGATTTTTATTTTTTTACTATTCACGCTTGCATCCGCTTTGAAACGAGATACTGGTACTTAGCGTCAGAAATTAATGCATTGTTTTACGTGAAATTGAATTGATTTAGAACTTGTTTTTATTACTGAACACGATGATTGATAATACCAACTGATGTATGCATTTGGAAGTGATGCATTGAAGAACCACAATCTGGATTAAACATTAAATAACTTATGAGATATCGAGATTTTTTTTTATTGCACGTGAATACAGCTAGCAAAGAACTATAACGCACTTTTAGATTAAAGATCTAACCCAAAATATTTTTTTGGGTAGAACAAAAAAGCTTTCAAAAAAGTTTAAAAAAGCAGTGATGAGAAAATTAAACGTACCCATGACCGACATAGGTTGTCTCTTAATTTTATTATTATTTTTTTATTTATTGAAAATAGGTTCGCGTTTGACCACTATCTCAATTAATTAATCGTAATTTGAACTCCGGGATCTAGAGCAGTGTTTAAGGGTTTAATACAACTTTATATTCTTTTAATATTAAAATCAAATGTTACGGAATTAGGTAAATTATGTTCTAAAAGAGCAATGAGTACCTATGTAAAATATTATTTACTAACACTTCACCCACGACTTCGTCTTCGTGAATTTCGAAATAATTTATAGACTCACTCACGCACTCACCAATAACGCATCAATGAAATAATGTTTCAAGTCGGGTCATTAGTTCCGGAGAATACATCCTACATACGAACTTACAAACAAATTTTACCTTTATATGATATTAGTAAAGATAGCGGCGTACAATAAAGGATGTATCAATATAACATCGACATTAGCCAAAACATAAGAATCGTTTAAATTCCCATCACAATAACCAATTATAGTATCTAAGGCCTCATATTTTATTAGAAAGCTCTCATTTAATGTGCATTTAGTAACGCATCGCTGATTCGAGCATAAATAGATTCTACAAGAACTTTGTTACCGATTGGAAATTGCAAATTTCCTGGCTGAACGCATCCGTTCTGCAGACTCAGTTGCGGTGCCGGTAGTGTCGCATAATTATAGAATTACCTCGCCGCTATCTCATTATTGATAAGCTAATTAGAGGCTGGTACAGAGGTAACAGAGTTGGGTAGGCAAAAAGGTAATAACAGGGAGGTGCAATTTATCAGTAGGTACCTACTTTGAGGACACATGGCTGAATATTAATAGCCACACAGGTAGATCTTGAAAGTTAACTAACGCCTGCTAAGGCCGGTCCGTGGAATCGTGACCAATGACTTATCTTACTATCTTACTATCTTATCTTACTAATCTTACTTCTTACTAATATTATAAATGCGAAAGTTTGTGAGGATGGATGGACGTTTGTTACTCTTTCACGCAAAAACTTCTGAACGGATCTGAATAAAATTTGGTAAGTAGATAGTTGACATCCTGGAATAACACATAGGCTACTTTTTATCCCGAAATTCCCACGGGATCGGGATTTGCGCGGGAAAACCTTCCCACGCGGACGAAGTCGCGGGTAGAAGCTAGTCTATACTAATATTATAAAGCGGAAAAGTTTGTTCTTCTTCATCTTCGAAAGTACAGGGTGGATTTGGATGAAATTTGGTATGGAAGTAGCTTGAAGCTTGAGGAAGGTTATAGGCTACTTTTTACCCGACTGCAAAAAAGGAGAGTTATGTTTTTATCGTGATAGAATCTACGGGAGCGAACCCACGCGTGAGTACTAGTCTTTATATATCAATATTCCTCCGTGATTTGGAATGTAAGTTAAATCGTCTGTTCCGGCTGTCATTTGTATATTTTTTGACAGTCATTACGGTAGTCAGAAGCCGGAAAACTGTCTTGAGTCTTGCCAAGGGGTCGTGTTACCTAGCAACTGTGTAGTAGCCGCAAGTTAAATTGATTCTAAGTATAAGAATTTATTGAACAGAATGATTGAACAGATTCGAAACTTGAATTCTCGAATCAATGAAGTGCGCAACATTTCATTCGACATGAAACCCGAACCGATATTGAGCTGCTCTATACAACCACAGAGTGGCAAAAGTCTTCTCTAATAAATGTCAGAGCACACGTATACCAGTAGTTTCAACCAGAAATGTCACGGGTCACTGGTCTCAACAAGTCTAACATTGATTCGATTTTCTGGGAGTATTTTATTTCGTATAGTATTTATATTCGTAGTATATTTTATAACATTGGCCTCTATTGAGAAATTTATTTAAAATATTAATGATAATACATTGCACTTATTACATTGCATTACTATATAATTATGTATGTACAATATATGTGCATACTTATTAAAAGAAAAAGGTACTTAAGCACACATTCGCACTTATTTCTAATCTATCTATATTTCTAATCATATTATTATACAACGTGTAATTTAAAGGGTATATACATACCAAGTGCACGGCTTCTTTGGATGATAACAAAAGATATGACAATGGTTTGGTAATCCTATGTCTTCATGTGTGGAACTAATTAGAAATTTCAATAAATTGATACCAGAGACTGAATTTTTCAAATTAAGACGATTGAAGAGAACTATCGTGTTATAGGCAAGTGACGTGGAAAGTTATTGACCCTCGTAGTGCTCTGATACGTTTGTTATGATTGATAGTCAAGAAACATATGAAACCGATAATTTCGTATCAATTCTTTGAGTCACTTATTTTGTGCTGAAACTGGGCATAGAGACTCCATACAAGATGTTGTCTTCAGCTCTTTTGGATTGATATGGGGTTGTTAGTGGGACTATTTTATCACAGTGACTACCGACTATATGACTTAGAAAGAGACAGTAATATTGATCCTCACTGTGAGTTAATGTTCCACTGACTCTGTAAGTTTTCAGTTCCCCTCGCTCAGGGAATATCAGATAAAACTACTAGTTGCTTCAAGCAACTTAATAACAAAACATTGCCGTCTCTTTGATGCAGTCGGGTAGAACCGTCGGGCTATGCAAGCCACGCTGGGTTTCAATAAAAACCGCTGTACGGAAAATCAAAGCATTGTGCGTCATGACGTACACTTGTGCATTGAATTTGCTTTGAAATATAGAGGGCTATATTCTGTGAATGTCTTTTCGGTAGTAAAATTATGTGTTCACGATAAACCAATGCTTTACAAGTCTTATCATATCGAAATTCCTCCGTGCGAATTTGTTGGTTCTGGCTATCATTTCTACATCTTTGATAGTCGTTACGAGTAGTCAGGATTCAGAAAATGTGGCAAGGGCTTATCTTATATTTATTTTATTTATTTGGCTCACTAACAGTTGAATACACTGATAAAAATATATGAGATAACATTCAGTCCATTTATGGACAAGTGTATCAATTTCTTGCAGGAAAGTACATCATAGACTACATATGAGTTGTATGTTTGTCTGCTTACAATTAGATGAGTATTGTAACGGGGACGTGTGTGTACTCGGTATTTTTCAATATAAACGCGATAGGTTTTATACTTTGTATAATATTATGTTCACATTTATATGGAAGATTATTCTAATTACATTTTCACGTTATTTTAATATCGGGTCTACATCTGCGGGCGGCCCGGCGTGCAAAGAGAATGTAATTAAAACATAGTGTATTACAGATTCTTTAAATGTAATACACTATGTTTTACCAGCGTGGTCTGTCTGTTTCTTAAAACAATTCCTTCGCATGTCCAACATTGCGATCTAAATTCAAATATTTCAAACTATGCCAGCCAGTGCGATAGGCTGACCGCTCGCATAGCAGACCTCCACAGTACTTAATAACTCTGAGGATAATTATGTTTTTAGCCATCTTTTATTCGTGTTATTAAGCTACTAGGTTTTTGAGGCTGATAGGCAGTCGCTTCATCACTACACTATACTACACTACTCTACTGCTTGTGGTAAGACTGGAAACCGATCTGAACATAGTTGGTAAAAGGCCAAGCAATTGACTAATTTAATTATGTTATGATCTTAACCGGTATGTGCTCTTAGATCATATTTTATCTAAGTTTTCAAAAGCAATAGTTATTTAAACAATGAAAAAAGAAAACAGTATTGTTAACAGAACGTCGTCTTAACCAATATAAAATATTGTCCATTAGGTATTCATTTAAACATCGAGTCATACCCAAGCCGTTCTTTAAAAGATGATTTACTATGTTCCTGTAGAACCGAATAATATTTCATTTACTCGTCCAACGTCGTGCTCAAAAACGTTAATAAAGAATTGAATTATGAGAACAATGTGTGCACCCCTTCTCCTAGCAGCCGTCTGTCTGCTTATATTTTAATATTTGCTCACAGTCTGGTGGATGTTCGCAGATGACTGGCCGGATCCTTAATTGTTTTGGATGAATAATGGCTTTAATTTAAAAGGAACTCCTATCGGTATTATTTTGATGTAAAATTAAGTCTGGCTAAGGTTGGTTTATGCCCATTATTTGCATATTTTATATGTTAAAAATAGGTAAATACTATTGAAACTAAATATAAATAATCATGCCTGTCGGTATCGGTAACAGGGTCCAAGCTCGCACCAGCGCTCTAGAAGTTGAGGAACAGCAGTGTCTTTATGTATGGCATTTTTAATCAATTCCTTGGTCGAGGCTCTTTCGGTAAGGAGACAGTGATAAACGAGTCCACACATCACATTTAGACCACTTCTCGTCAAGGTACTTGATTTGCTTCTCTTAGTATTTTTATGATTATACTAAGAACTTTGAAGCTTTATTAAATTCCTACGTCTTTAAGTTGGACTACCACTGTAAATATTCTAATGAAATGAAATATTTATGTTCCCAACTTCTTTGTCAACGATTTATTCAAAAGAAAAAACATTCCAACACTTAAGCACAACTCAACAAGTGGTTTACAAATGCAAAGTCGATTATGACTTTAAAAAACTTTTTCAAACCTCAGTTCGTTCCGGCTCGAGACGAGTTAATTATAGTAACAATATTCGTATTTTTCAATCCTCAGAAAAATAAAATTAAGTTTTGTTGAGAACTTTATTTAAATCGTGGTAGCGTATTGAATTGAAAGTGCTGTTCGATTTAATTTAAATCAAGTAGATCTAGTTGCTTGCGGAAGCGCTTGAAGCTTTACAAAGGGCTCGAAGCTCTGCGTTTGAAGCGAAACTCAAATCAGACCAAGTGTGCTTGGTCGCTGAATAGTCAAAGCCAGTATTTGGCTTAGCAGTTTCAACTATGCGAGGATTGATACTTAAGTAATAAGTGTTCGGGTGCTATGTTAATTTCATGTTTTGTAGATGCGTTAAATTAAAAGCGGCTTTTGTTTTTATTTGTTTAAAACTAGTGACTTTTGAAGTCTATCTACATTATGCTTACTACTTATGCGAGTATGCGTATGTTTTCCCTACTAGAAACTTTTCGTGTAGCGTGAGTATATTTTACAAACACTAAATCACGTAAAAAAAAATATAGGCCATAAACATTTGTTCCTGTGCGGGACGAAATGGACCCGAGATACGAACCATAGCATTCGATCGTTCAACTACAGCGCTAACTGCGTCGACGTATTACGCTTTAATCTAAGAAATAAAATAAAATATGACATCCGGAATAAATGCTCACTGTATCCAGTTTTATTTTCTCTATTTTACGAAATTGCGGTGTGATTTTCAAACAACTTCCTTAACAAATTGTAGATTGCGTGTAGCATAGCAGTGGTCGAGGGGTTTGATCTTGCATCGTTTATTCTCAACCAGCTGCAGTATATCGTTATGAAAAGAACAATGTATAGGGAGATAGTGTCGGGATTTGTAACCGCCAATTATATATTGTATTATTATTCTTTTATTGACAAGAAGTACCAAATTTCATAACTAGTTTTTACTAGCCCGCGACTTCGATCGAGTTTGCGTGTAAATCCAGATCCCGTGGAATCCCGCCAAAATCAATTCAGCCGTTCCAGACATTAGCACGTTCCAACAGAAAAACAAAAGGACAAACTTTTTTGTTTTATATTGTTTACAACTACGTATAAGCACTTGAGAAAACACAATTATTTTGAAATCACTGATAGACACACTGTTTAGGTTCTTGCGCTTAATCACATATTCCCAAAGCTGAGCAGGAATTATAACGACTCAATTCATTCATAAAGTGATTAAAATAACATAATTAATGAACAATCATAAATTATTAACGGCAAAAGATTTAACAAGAGACAGGTTATCACCGTGTAAATTGGTTTTAAACGTTGGCGGAAGCCCGCGCTGCTATGACGAAATTGCATATTTCAGAAGCTTGATTCAATCGAGTTGGCGGCGCTTGTCGGCAAAACCTTTTAAGATATTAGTTGGCTATTGTTCTTTAGAAATTACCGCCTGTCTCGGAATAGCTTTCGTAATTGAATATGACACTCGCAAGGCACCAACGTTGATGGAAAATGCAGATTATCGGAGTAAACTTGACGTACTTTTAGCGCAGATGCTTACCGGTGAAATAGGATTTTATTTTTTATTTTCATAGACTCACGTTTTGCCACCGTCTCACTTGATGGCGTGCATGAAAGAAGCCTTCCTGTGCAGCGTTATTTACGTCGTTCTGCGGTTCCAAACACCCAGCGCACCCTGGATGGCTAGCACTCGGTAACGGAGTCTAGCTAAACAATCCTTTCATCACGATGGTAAACCAAAACGGATTTTATCTCTAAGTAAGCGATGATGTGATCGAAGATGAAGCATGCTTACCTATAAGTAATTTAAGGGCACTTTAATTATAGCTATCAGGAAACAGACTCAGGCAGAGAATTCAACTCCTTAGCCGTAAGCACAATGAAAGTATTCCCAAAAGGTTTGGACGTATGGTGTGAGCACGTATCCCGTTAAAAATTCTCGTCGAATGAAATCAGAACAAAGAATGTTAATTATTCGTATGTCTCAGCGTGAGTTTGCTAATCCGGAGTCACACTCACTGGATGAAAAATAAAAAGTCTACATCCTCAACGATTGGGTTTCGTTTGTTCTATAATACGTTCGTCAGAAGAAGACTTATAGGCCACGTTATAAACCCGTTAGGCACGGAGATTTTAATATGATTACTAAGCTGGCAAAGAGCTGCTTTAATTCGAAATGACATAGCTGCTCAATTCTGTGAGATTACCTGCCATAAAAGCTGGGAAAATTAAAAGATAAAAATATGAATATCCTTGCTGTCTTTATAGCTCCTCATATCGTGTTCCTAGCAATCGGCGGACGTAAAGTGAAATTAATATATCTTTAAACTGAAAAGATGTGTGTTTGCATTTTTGTGAATTAGCAGAAAAAGACTGTGTGAAGCTGAGTCGGGTCGCTCATATGAGTAATATGTATTATAAATGCGAAAGTGGGATTGTTTATCCTTTTTCTTTGTTGTTTTAGCAACGAATCGATGTGATTTTTGATGTGGAGATATTTAAAAGGCTTTAAAGTGAAATGCCACTTTTTCTGATGTATAAAAAACTTTTCACGTGAGCGAAGCCACGATTAGAAGCTAGCTGATAATATATTAAAGCAAATTATGTGAGGTTCATGTGCGAAGTAGACAAAAACACATACAAAAACTAATATTTTGCTTAATATTATATTAAAGTCAAGAATGCCATATATATACCTACAGCAGGGTATCTGTATCACGTATACAGGTTAACAACTGGTTTAAAAGTGCTTTTACCCAAGCAGGGGTTAAATGGGTTACATTAAAGTAAAGGAGTTTACTACCTACCTACTGGCCGCATGCAGACTAAAGCGGCTAATGGCCCGACTACCAACGTTGTTTTTCACGGTTTAGTTTGAAGAGCCTTTACAACAAAAGATTTAATGTGCAGTAAATGTTCATTTAAAAAGATTTTTAGCCAGCATTTTTTGTATAAAAACGAACCAGTACGTCGGTGAAATGGTTTTCAGAAGCAGCTGTGCTTGCTTTTAGGGTCTGTAGAATTTAATGCTAAAATGTTATTTAAATAAGCCCAGTGTAAGATAGAATAAAACCTACTTCTAACATAAGAACGACTTTTGTTCTAACTCCAAATGATACCGCTAAACAAATAGCAAACAAAGCTAATTTGATCTCTTCATAGTCGTCAAAATCAAACAATTTGTACTACAGAAAACTAGTGCTACAAGTAGTATTAGTAATATTCACATTCCTGTCATCGATTTAGTCGTTGTTGAAGTGAATATGAGTGGGAATGACATTTTATAATCCATAGACGCGGCGAGCGGCGGCCATTTTGGCCCTATGCACCGCGGTCACCGGCGCCGGAATCCATTCCGACTGGCCGACATTACCCCACGACCGGCTTTGACCGTCCAAACTTTTCACCGCACACAAAATACTGGGCTGAAGTTTTGAAAGCATTGAGCACCTTCATACTTCATAATTGGAATTGTCTGTTGTTCTCGAATTGTTAGGTGAGAGTCGCAATTCGTATTACAAAAGTCAGACTTTTGCTTTCTTTTTTAGAACTACGGATTGAGGTTTGCAATTGAGGTCGTAAACTTGAAAATGTGAGTGAGCTTGATTGCCGATCTACTTATACAATGAACACTATTCGTATTGTTCTGCAGGAGCGAGACAAAGTTGATTTTAGGAAGGCATAATATTTGAAAACTATTTTTTGCGTTTAAGCAAAACAGCATTTGCTGTTCTGGACGGATGATATTGTTTATTATTAATTATGATACATATAACTGTTTGCGATACATATATAATGAACAAAATGATAAAATATCTATAACTCGGACACAAGCATTACAGCTTAGTTGGAGAGTTTAACAAGATTGCCAGTAACGTGGATTCTACCAACATTGCTAGTTCTCTTTAAAAGAAAACTATGTACACACATGTAACCTTAATACAAAAACGCATAACAAACTCCGCTTCATCTACTTTTTCGTATTGATGGCAAGTCGAGTACTTGATAATTATGTGCGGGGCCCAGCGGGTAGCCCATACTGGTCGTATTTTCAATGGGTTTTATAAGGTCTTCTAATGTACACTCAAATTAACATCGTTTTAAAAACGAAAAAGGAAGAAATAAAATTATTTAGTCCTCTTCCCCGTCATCGTCGATTTGCCTAAAGACTAGAATAATTGAGACATTAAGTACTTAAGAATACAACCCATAATCCATCTAAACATTGTTCTAATCGAAAGTGCTTTGTTGAAAGCTGCTTACAATAGACATGAATTGAACTGTTCATCCGTGATCATGGCGGTTGCAACCGATATATTGGAAACTCGTAACAACAAATACACATGGTAAATATCTAGTAAATAGGTAAATAGTTTTAAGTTCTAAAGATGCAGTTAGTGACCATGGTAGCTTAAAAAATTATATATCGACATTTAGTTGGACAAAGTGCATAGTGTCTAAATGCTACCATACAATAGTGCCGACGATGCGCGAACTTGCACGCTGACGGGACGCCTGTAGCCACATAGTTCACGTGGCTACGCTTTGTCAATAGATCCCGGCGTTAATTGCTTTGTCATTTGTAGAATGCATTTGTCAGCGCTAGAAACTATTGTAGTGGGATTAAAACACTGAAGGCTGGTGTAATGCGTTTGTGAGCGCGAATAATCCTGAAAGCTGCTTAGCATGGAATTAGTGTCTCGTGGACGGGGAGCCTAAGTATAAGCCTTTAAGTTTTTATTGCAATTCGAGAAATGCCTAGGTTATTTTTGGTTATATTTTCACGGGAGGAAATTATTAAATAAATTATTACGGCATTGATTGTGATAATTAAAATCAATCTTTTCATTTGACAAGCGGTTCATCGAGTAAAAAATTTAAATATAAATATTATCACACTCTAGTCTAAGCATTCAAACTTGTTACGTGGCGCAAGGCACGTTAAAACATAAAAATTAATGGAATTAATAAACGAGTGTATGTAGAGAATCGCATGAACCCTGATAGATTAGTCCGTTTCAGTTGAACTTTAGTTCAAAATCTCATGTCATGTACCTATCTTCTTAACATTTATCAAGATTCTTCTCGCCACGAATGGCAAACCGCAACATGGTAAACTGTTGGTCCCATCTGCTATATTGTACATCTTTGACGATGAACAAGCCAGAAAGTTTGATACCAGTTTTAAAAGCGTATCGTGTTAGCATATCGTGTTGCTGGTACTCAGCTGCTTCAGATTAGGCTGTAAGCATACCCCCACATTATCTGCAAAGTTAAGGTAGATGATGTATAAAGAAGACACGAGCGAGAGTATAAATAACACAGTGACGACGTCGGCCGAGATTTACAACATTGTAAGTCGTAATTACGATCGACACGCATGTTAATTTGTGTACACAATGTTATCATCACTGCGGTGAGAATTGTGAAAGATAATGGCTATATTACACGGTTCAATTCTGCCTTTCAATTTGATTGAAGCAAATGAATTGAGCATTGTAAAGGTAAAATTGAATAATTTAATGTCAATGTTCAATCGCATTGAAAGAATTGAGCTTGCTCAATATTTTAAATTTTGCCGTTCAATGCATTGAACGAAAGTTGAACGTATAAACACAAGTATTGAATGATTCAATAGATTTTCATTCTTAATGTCGCAGTGTCAAGAAAAGACGTCAGTAATCCTTTTAAGTTCTCCAAATTTAGCTTCATTCATACAAAGACTTTGCCAATTCTCTCAATAGACAATTTGAAGAGCCCAAGGCCTAGGGCTGCTATCCGTCCGGGTTCCCCCAGATTTATCGTAGTTTGGATGGAGGGGGATTTACAATAGATTTTTCTCATTGTTTTTGTTAGTAACAAAGGAGACTATTATAGTAAAAAAATATAAAGCTGATGTTATCAGTAAATAAAACCATAATTAAATATATTTATTTTTACTTTTACTTCAAAAAAAGTGTTCTAGGGGGTCCGGGGAAAGAAATTATTTTACCCAGAAGTCTGAGGTTTTTCAAGTCTGTCTAGGTCCGGCAATTTATGTGATGGTAGCTCTACCAAGACTGTCTTCATATTATCCACCCAAAAAGTGAAAAAAGACAGATGGCGTTGGTGGATGCGTCTGTTTCTTCGCTTCTATCTTGACAATTTTTCAATTACTTAATCTCAAATTGGATTGATTCCAACGTTTACTACCTGGTTCGTAGACATTTCATGAGCAATGCGCATTGAATGGTTCAATCTTGATGTTGTACATGTAAACAGAAGTATCTTTCAAATCTCAGCCTTTCAATGACATTGAAGCAATATGATTGAACCGTGTAATATCGCCATAACATGCTAAAGCCACACAATGGGCCCATCTCATCTCACACCGTCAGTCACACAGAGAGCCAAAGTGTACCCCAACAGTGAACATTATAGGCTAAATGCACTATGCGCAAACGTGCTACGAGACGCCAATTCAATGTCTGCGATGCTATAAGGCTCGTAGCAGCCTCTACGCGAATATAAGGCCGATGCTGACCCAAGAGTAAGTGCAAAGTTATTAAATTATGTTTGCTTGAATAAGTGTACCTATTGTGTACGTGTTTATTGGGTGTTATGAGTAATGTAAATAAAACAACTGTTTACGGCGAGCCCTAGTACATAGCTGCTATTATATAATCATTTATTTCGCTGTTGTAATATTCGACCTGATTTATAACATGTTAATTGCCGATGCTCTACATTATTTCCTTGTAACCTTAAAAAAAATTAAGTACATTTACATTACAAAACATTCTGGTTGAGCGATTATCTTGTGAGACTTGAATGTTTACATAATACTATTTTTGACCACCGTAAAAGACTCAAATTTAGTTATGTAAATTAAGCAGAGTCTTAAATCCGAAATTACAGTATAAAAACCCAATAACACATTGTTTAGCCCGGGAATAGAAATAAAGACTTGATGTTCAATAGCAGCGCTTGAGGCTACTAGACTAACGAGTCAGATCAATTGAATTCTTACCGATAAAAGTACACAATTGTATCTTAAGTTAATGTACAACTACCATGAAACTATTTATGTTTATAGTCACACTTTATCAAAGACTTAATTATCTTTGAAAAAGTGTAACTTGAATAGTTTTCGTGTTTGCGACGACAATTTAAGTTAGTTGTTTTATCTTCAACCAAAAGTCAGTCAAGTTGTCACTTCATACAGAAGTTTTGTCACAAACTTGAAACTTCATTTAATTTCTTTATAGGGTTGGCATTCTTCATTTTAGTTGGGCGCATTCGAGGGGCGGAGCGTAGGCGGGGCGGAGGCGGAGTCTGTATGAACGTTGTTTTGTGCTGTTCTTTACAAGCAAACTATTCAGTGCAATCAATGTTGAACCTGTAAAATTGCTGTGTCACATCTATACTTATAATAAATCTGTAGAGAGGTCAATTCTGTACATGAAATATATTTCCAAAATAACTATCAGGGGGTGATTAAGGATCGATACTCATGCCAAAAATGCAATCAGTTAAATTTTTGTCTGTCTGTCTGTCTGTCTGTCTGTCTGTATAACCGTTATAGAAACAAAAACTACTCGACGGATTTTAACGAAACTTGGTACAATTATTTTTCATACTCCTGAGCGGGTTATAGTATACTTTTCATCACGCTACAATCAATAGGAGCAGAGCAGTGAAGGGAAATGTTGGGAAAACGGGAGAAGTTACTCCATTTTTTAAGCTTCCGTCGCGTGTGCAACCTTAATGGTTAAAGCTACACAAATCATTTCATGACGGAAATGTTCTCCTTAAAATTATATAAAAAATATCCCACGACAGCATATGTCTAACTCTTATGGTTGACTCACAATAACACGTGTAACTCCCGATAGCTTAGCAGTTCGAAGCTTTCTGATTATAATATTTGTCTACTCTTACGTTTATAACACTCTCAGTCACCCCTAATTGAAAAAGTTAACCTTATTAACTATTCCATAAAAAAATTGGCCAAGTGCGAGTCAGACTCGCCCATGAAGGGTTCCGTAGTAACTATAATATAATATGCAAATTTATTTTACGAAAAAAAAACCTTACAAATTTCTTAAAACTAGCTTATTTACATTTTTTACAACTGCGCCAAATAAATTTGTTTTGAAAAAAAAACCTTACAAATTTCTTAAAACTGGCTTTTTTACATTTTTTACAACTGCGCCGAATAAATTTGTTTTTCATAGTGTTTGTATGAATTACAAAGTGATATTTGCGGTTTTAGAAAATATGCTGTATCTCAAAAATTGCTGAACTGATTTCGTTCAAACTAATTTTGGTTGAAAGTTTATATTAAGATCTACAGACATATATTTTTTTTAGATTTTTCACTCCATTATTATAGAAGTTAGAGGTTGTGTCCGCCACACACACATTTTACCACTTTGGAAGCTTATATCTTTTAAACGATTGACTTTATGGAAAAGTGGTTTTAGAAACCCCGATGTCGTTTTTAAAGAACTGTCTATAGATACCACACATGCATCGATTTCATGAAAAAAAATATTTTCAGGTTTAGTTCCATGTATGGGGAGCTTTATCTATACTTATAATAAATCTGTAGAGAAGTCAATTCTGTACATGAAATATATTTACAAAATAACTATCAGGGGGTGATTAGGGATCGATACTGATACCAAAAATGCAATCAGTAAAATTTTTGTCTGTCTGTCTGTCTGTCTGTATAACCGTTATAGAAACAAAAACTACTCGACGGATTTTAATGAAACTTGGTACAATTAATACTCATACTCCTGAGCAGGTTATAGTATACTTTTTATCACGCTACAATCAATAGGAGCAGAGCAGAAATGTTAGGAAAACGGGAGAAGTTACTCCATTTTTTAAGCTTCCGTCGCGTGTGCAACCTTAATGGTTAAAGCTACACAGAAATCATTTATGACGGAAATGTTCTCCTTAAAATTATATAAAAAGTATCCCACGACAGCATATATCTATCTTTTATGGTTGACTCACAATAACACGTGTAACTCCCGATAGCTTAGCAGTTCGAAGCTTTCTGATTATTATTCTGCTCCGAAACTTAAAACCACCACAACTTTGCAATGGAACTCGGCTAAAAGTAACCCAGTTGCAACAAAATATAATCGAGGCTCAAATTTTAACAGGTTGCGGTGCAGGCGAAACTGTCTTTATTCCCAGAATTCCCATAATACCAAATAATTTTCCATTCCAATTTAAAAGAATTTGATTCCCAGTATCGGTGTGTTATTCAATGACAATTAATAAGGCTCAAGGGCAGACTTTTCGTGTTGCTGGAGTAGATCTCGGTGTCAGTTGTTTCTCGCATGGTCAGTTGTACGTCGCTCTTTCCCGGGTTAGCAGTTCTCTCTTTATGTTCACGTGCCGGACGGGTCAACTTTCAACATAGTTTACCTGGAAGCTTTGCGCTGAAGTACCTATTGTCGTTCTATAGGTACTTAAGCCTCATGTGAACGTGATCTAAACAATATTACCAATACATTAACTTAATAACACACAAGGAGTTACACGCTGACGGAGTCGCGGGCACAGCTATTAACAATAATATTGTGCGGTTCGGTATTGCGATATTTTTCAACAGTATTATAGATTGACATATTATATTTCCCTACTAAATTACGAAAGTTAATCTGTGTATTACATCAAAATCACTGAACCGTGAGGAAGGACATAGGCTACTTTTTTTTACGAAAAACGACGGAAACGTGGACGAAGTCGCGGGCAACAGCTATCTATGCTAATAATATAAGGCTGAAGAGTTTGTTTGTTTGTTTGAACGCGATAATCTCAGGAACTACTGGTTCGAATTGAAAAAATATTTTGAATTAAATAGTAAATTTATAGAGAAAGGCTATAGGCTATATATATATCATTACGCTAAGGCCAATAGGAACGGAGCACCAATGAAGAATGCTTCAAAATCGGGGTTAAATTTAACGTTAGCCCAAAGTAACTATTCCACGCGGACGAAGTCGCGGGCAAAAGCTAGTTATTTTAATAAAACTGTTCATTTTGTAAGCTTAGCATTGCACTAAACCTACTATATTTTTAACATAGCAATACACGTATTTCTTATTAGTGTGCTCTTTAATCTTTTTACTCCTTTTCTTCTTCAAGAGCGCTTTCAGTTCGTCGGTGACCCACATTTTACGCCCTTGAGATCATTTGATTTTTTTTTGAGTTAAGTATTCCTAAGCTCCGCTTACGTCTATGATAAATCATTAACTATTCAAGCAGTTCGTTTTGCAATGCATTTCCCACAGAAGTGAAGCGTGCTCAAACGTGTAAAATAATGGTGAGAAAGCATTTAGTGACACCATAATTTTTCGCCTCGTGTCTCAATGATACATTTGATAATTATGTGTACATAATTTTAGTATTTTATGTATGTATTTTTTATTAATGATCATAAATTAATAATATTTTGTTTGCTGATATCCTTATCTATTAAATCTATTCCATTCATAGGTTATCTGTCAGATATGGTCCTAAGCGATAAGATCGCCCATTGTACATTGTATTACTAAAGACACAGTACACAGTAAAATGTCTATATAACAATATAAATTAATTAATCACTCACTTCATATTTTAATTTGAATAAAGTATAAGCTTATCTAGTTTAGTATAGTACTTCTATGTTGTACATAAACTACACTAAACTAGATAAGCTCGGTCGATTCCTAGAAAATGCCTTCTTGTATACCACTTCTGCTAGAAATATTATGGTTCTCAACATATGAACGAAAAATTATAGTAGCATTTATTTTTCTTTGCAGTCATTATCGTACTGTTAAGATTTAAAATAAATAAATAAACAAAATTCATTTCCATCAAAGTAGGTACAACAAATTTCTCAATTTAATAACATAAATGTAGTTATTTATGAGATAACAAAATAAAACATTGAATTTAAAAAACATGACTAAACAATGTACATAAAACATTAAAATAAAAAAAAAACAAGCTTAGGCATCAAAGTACTCCTCCACATCGCTGTCGTCCGGAAACGTACCCAGAAGACTGGTAGCATTGCCACGTTGTATGGCAATGCTTATTCTTTGGGCAAAGAACGTAGCCAGCCCTCCGGTCACACAAGGAATCGATCAGCCGGTGAGATAATTTCTTATAAAGGAGACGCACACTCGGGCCCCATGACCAAAGCGTTTGGACCCCAAACGGCATAAAACTGTAATTACTAGAAAGGTTACAGTATTTGCGCCGTTTGAGGGCCTCTGCAGTCGCGGCTGCTGCACCAGCACAGCTCGCCATACTTGGAATATGAGATGGCGCAAGAGTGTCGACACAAGTTGCGTCCCACACTAGAGACCTACCCATCTTCCAAGACACCAACGTCATACCACTGGTCTCTTCCCATCGTCACGTACTAAGCCGCTTGGTTCTAATATCGCAGGTGTACTGGCGGTGGCAAGAGCTCGACGAATAATGTCATTGATGCTAGCGTGCCGAGCTATGCGCCCTGCACTCTTGCAACAGGACAGACCATGGTATCCGAGGCTGTCAACAGCTGTACCGCAGTGGCACCGATGTGGAGCAACACAAGATACGCCTAAGCGTAAACAAGTAGCGTAGTAGTATTTTATTTGTACCCAGTGATTACCAAGAACTACCTATGCTATGATGATAAAACTGACACTGAGGTAGTTGTCTATAATACTTCTAAGTATAAATGATTAATATTAGTACTTATTATGATTTAGCTATGTATCCCTAGCATGCTTCCCGTTTTGATAAAGATTTATCAGGGTCGCGAGTTCGAACTGCAGACAAATTCAGATTGGAATATGCAATTCGAAACAATGGATTTCAATGCCAAGACTTTCGTACTAGCGTACCATTCAAAGAGTTTTTCGACTCATTGTGTTCGCTACAACGTCATTCGATATAGCGGTTTTTGACTTAATGTGTTTTCGAACTGGCGTACCACTCTTAATTTGTTTCGAAATAGCGTGCGTCGCAATAACGTCATTCGAATCTCCATATCACTCCCATTCTGAAATACACATCGCACGCTTAATCCAATACTGTCACTATCCCAAAAAATCAACATTTCAGGAGAGGCAAAAAATGGGATGAGAATTGGAACATTTTTGTTTAGTGACGAAGCGGACTACTGCCCGTATAGCGGTTATTTTTGTTACTTTTAGATTAGTGTAAGCGCGATTACGCGTAGTTCTACGTTTCCCAACAGATGGCATTAAAAAGTCGATTTGGCAAAATTTTGGATAGTGACAGTATTGGATTAAGCGTGCGACATGTTGTATGACTAGGGAAAATGACACGTTTATCTACATTTGCACGTGTCGCATTGATGGGGGAAACTTTTCATATCACGTGTATGTGCACGTGTCCGTCTTTTAAGTATAGGTGATAGTGTTTAATATTTTATTAAATATTAGCTTACGCCTGCGGCTTCGCTTATAAGGAAATATACTACGATTACACGATTGGAGCTCTTGACTTACCGAGCCTGGGAAAATGTCGTGAGTAGCTCATGGCTGAATAATAACAGTGGCATGGGTAGTTATTCAAGGTTAAACAATACTTGCCGAGGTCGGTTTGCAGATGGGTCGGCATTCTAACATATATGGATCCGTCCGTGCCTCAAAAAGCAGGTCAAATTGTTTGTCCTGGTTGAGCTGTCGTTTGTACATATTTGACAGCCGTTACGGGTATATATATACACTATATACAGGGTTAATTGTAAAACACCGAAAAGTTCTCAGGACTATGTTACTAACATCATAATCAACAACTTTTGTTCTCTGACTTTTAAAAATTCGTCATATTTTAGTTCACTAGATTTTCATACAAATATAAAAATATTTAATTTGAACGCCCTAAATGTTACGAAGTAAATGCGAAGCAAAAGAAAGCGATAGTATAAATCGATTTCTTTTGCTTCGCATAGACATTTCACGTTCAATTTAAATATTTTTATTTTTGTATGAACATCTTGTGAACTAAAAAATGACGAATTTTTAAAAGTCATAGAACAAAAGTTGTTGATTATGATATTAGTAACATAGTCCTGAGAGGTTTTCGGTGTTTTACAATTAACCCTGTATATTCAGAAGCCTTTAAAACTCCAGTCTTTTCAAGCAGTTACCCAGGTTCTGGGTTTTAGCAGTCAGATAAGAAGATGCTTCATCTAAAAGCCCAGTAGATACTCAGTTGCGTCCGGATAGACTAAAAGCTGACCCCAAAATCATTTAAAAAAGAACATAATTGTAAAAATGTATAATAAGAATACAATATAGGTATTAGAATTATGAAGTATCCTACAATGTAATGCTAGATTAAGTTGCTGTTGAGAAAAGTTCCAAGATGCAGACATACATTTATATAATTAATACGTGAAGTTAAAACTTTGCACCGATTCGAAAACTTCGTGGAGGGTGGAGTATGAAATATGGCACGGATAAAGTTTATATGGAGAAAGAGCGCAAAAAACTAGTACATTTATAAAGGTAACTACTAAATAGTTTATAATATCAGTAGGAAAGAAAGATTCCACACAAGGTCACCATTCGTTAGCTTGGAGATTAGTTTTTTATATACGAGTAGTAGGTACCTATATATACATTTATTGTACGGTTTGCGTATGGAATTACGGTTTAATATCGGGTGACATTAATTGATGATAACTTAGTGTGGACAGTTTTTTTTTACATTATATTATACACTGGCACTTCACCCGTGACTTCGTCTGCGTGTACTTTGAAATAATTTATAGTTCCCACTCAAAATTTTCAAAATTGTATCATTAGTTCCGGAGATTAATAAAGCGGTAAAGTTTGTATGTAAGGGACATACAAACTTTACTACCTTATAATAATAAGTATAGATACGGCTAAAAGGTAATAGAAAGCTAAAACATATTATAAAATATTTCAGTTTTTTATTTTTAGTTGCCTTAAATAACCACGTGATAGATTTTTATCGGGAAAAATGTACGAAATTTCCACGCGAATGAAGTGACGGGTACTTAGCTACGTGACCACTGACAAATATTTAAGAATGCTGCTTCATTATCTTCAAAACTTTTGAACATAATAAATAAAATATATAAAATTACTTTATTGCAGGCACGCATGCCCCTATAAAAAATAAATACAAAGAATTACAAAAAGAAATATACTTACAAAGCAATTCATCTATAAAATTCCATTCAATTAACAGATGGTGAATTTTTGTTACTATATTATACAATACAAAAAAATTAGCCAAGTGCAAGTCAGACTCGCCCATGAAGGGTTCCGTAGTAACTATAATAATATAATATGTATTGGAGGACAGCGATGCGCACGAATTTCTGGATGCAATATTTTAGTTTATTTTTAGGTGGGTATATGTAGTTTAGGGTTTTTTTTTAATTAAAATTGAATTCTATCTCAAATTAAATAAATTAGTGACTTTCTTATATGTATATTTATTTGAAGATAAAAAAACCTTAAAAATTTCTTAAAACTAGCTTATTTACTTTTTTACAACTACGCTAAATAACTTTGTTTTTCATAGTGTTTGCATGAATTAAAAAGGTATATTTGCAGTTTTAGAAAATATGCTGTATCTCAAAAACTGCTGACCCGATTTCGTTCAAACCAGTTTTGGTTGAAAGTTTACATTAAGAGCTACAGACATATATTTTTTTTTTAGATTTTTTATTTCATTATTATAGAAGTTAGAGGGGGGACACACATTTTACCACTTTGGAAGCTTATATCTTTTAATCGATTGCCTTTATGAAAAAGTGGTTTTAGAAACCCTTATATCATTTGTAAAGACCTGTCTATAGATACCACACACGCATAGGTTTGATGAAAAAAAATATTTTCAGTTCTAGTTCTATGTATCATACATAGAACTAGAACTGAAAATATTTTTTTTCATTTAACCTATGCGTGTGTACCCCCCTTTATTTTAAATATTTCTTAATTTTTTTCTTAAAATCGGAAAGCGGTTCACAGAATACATCTACTTACTAAGTTTCACATGTATAGTCTTAATAGTTTCGGAATAAAATGGCTGTGACATACGGACGGACGGACAGACAGACAGACAGACAGACGGACAGATATATCGAAACTATAAGGGTTCCGTTTTTTGCCATTCGGCTACGGAACCCTAAAAAATACGAAATATCCTCATTAATCTGTTTAGCCTTTTCCTAACATAACCTAACATTAACGCCAGTTTCCAGTCTAAATGGATGCAGTAACATTATTTTACATGGAACGATTGCCTTCACAATTCAGTAGCCCTTAGCAAGACTGTTCACAGATTTTCTGGCTTTTGTCTACCCGTAACGACGTGACAACAAATGGCAGCAAAGATTAATGCTTTACATGTTATCCGAGGCACGGAAGAATCTTGATATGTTTAGATTGTCACTCATCCCCTGACTGACCTCGGAAAGCTTAATCTAGAAAATCGACTTCATCCATAAGCTTCTCACGGCTTTTCGTATATTGTAACGATACCCAATGTCAAAACAAATTTCTAAATACCACGGAATAGATGAATAAGGTTGGAATGGTATTGTGGGCGTGGTGAGCGCGCCACATTTATGATACGACAATCATAGCGCGACCGATTAATTCATTCACCGCGTTTAGTGCGCTTCGGATTACTTCGGAACACAGAGCTCTGCTTTAAAATGCCGTGTTGTGCAGTTATAACCGGTAAAACAAAAAGTCAGACCGCAAGTACAGAGCGAAGAGGTATATCTTTCCATCGGTACATCGGAAATAACATTTAATTACAATTTTATTTGTAAAAAACATAAAAATATTCTGATCACTATGAAATTCCGAACATTAACGAACATTATTGCAACAAGTTACAAAAAGTGTACATTGCCCGTTGTGTACTCGCTTAATCAACGCAATGACTAAGTCCGCCTACAATGTACTGGATGCGCCACACTTCAACCATTGACGTTTTGTCCTTTGCCCTGATTGGCCGTGATGCACGGCGCATGTTTATCAATAGTAAGTTACATTCAGTAGCAAGCTCTCGATTTAAGTGTGTGTATTTATTTGTGTGCGTAATTCGCATACGTAACGGGCCTCTTGCTTGTAGTAGAGCTAAAGATTGGGGAGACAAGCGGCGACACGCGTTCTCATACAAATCAGGAACTATTTCCTTTCTAACCTCTTTTATCTGTTCTGTGCAATACAGACAGGATTTACAAAATTGTTTCCAGCAAATAATAAAATAGAATTTTATATATTTCAGACAACTTGGCCCATACAAATAAAATACAATCATAACAAGCACCTTCAAATAGACGGCCATTCATGCCATGACCCGTGTAAACAGCTGTTTAATGAACGTGGTACGACCGATAGTCGCGCGTAACTTGTTCATACATAATAGAGTAGAATGCAAGGGCGAGCTACGGGTCGTAGTTGCCAGGAACCGCACTCGGAACTTATGGCCCGTTTCAAGTTACCGAAACTTATTATATTATACCAAGTGACTCGCTGGTCAAACGTGTTAATTGTTTAACTCGCTATTGTTAACCCCTTGCCAAACTATGAAACTCTAATTACCTGACGGAGCGAAATATTGCATGTAGTTTAAGTTATAATTGAACAGGTTATTCTGGGGTGTTTCAACGAGTTAATGGAACGTATTCTTTTTTTAAGAAAGAGTACTACCGATGTGGATACAACTCAAATTACTAGCAATCTTGTTAACTCATCGAACTAAGCTAGCGAAATATACTTGTGTCTGTAGTGGGTGGTCGGGTTCGAATGGCCAACACCTTAGCCTTAGGGTTTATCTGTAGTTAAAGATACATTAGAACATAGTATGGCTGGTCTAGAGAATTTGCAATGCGAAAACAAATTTAGAACAGGGCATAAAATATCCTATGAGTAAGTTTCGGGGAGTAAGGGGAGAATGGACTTACATCTTCCGACCCTATTGTCAACCTCACCTGCACGCGCGTAAAATGCGGTGCCGGTCAATCGATCCTTCAGCGGTGCCCCCTGCTAGATAACGGACGAGGTTCTGGTGACCGAGCCATGTCGGCATAACGATACACACCCGACCGGGCAACCGGCGGAGGAGGTTTCAGCGGCCTTGAAGTCTAAATCACCTCTAGACTTTTAGCAATAAGACAACGAGAAACCACTGCATCTAATTCCCCAAAAAGTCGTTATGGAAGTACAACCAAATGTTAAGGTCAGTCAATTGTAATAACGACCAAGAATACTCAGCTAAGAGTGAAACGGTGAAGAAGAAGAAGTTTCGATCACGCGGCGGATCACCAGCTTGCTGGTCCAATCAAATAAAATCTACTTATAAATAGACTCATCATCGTCACTATTTGGTTGAGAAGCCTGTGAAATGTGAATATGCATTTAAGATCTCGTTGGGGCTGCCACGCTTCTATAACTCATTGGATATGTTCGCGGACGTCGTCACTAAATTATCAGACGCAAGCGCGCCGCGTCCATGTTGCACAGAGTGCGTGCCGTACCAACAGTCTCCTGAGCGTTATTGCTAACAAACAGGAGCATCTCCTGACCTTAGTAGGTTTTACGTATTAACATATTTTATGGTTTAAATTATTGTATTTGGCAAACGCTGCAATACTACCGTAAAATATATATATTTTTCCCGTTTATGAAGTTTTATGACCTATTATCATACATACAGGTAAATCGGTCGAGCCGTTTTAGAAATGTCCGACCACAAATACAACTAACAATAAACAACTAATATGGAATGTCACATATTTTAAATTAAATGGAGTATTACTATTATCAATCACAGTGACAAAGAAACAATTTTCATTTCTAAACACAATTTAACAAACAAAAATGTTGGGCAGCAAAAGAGAAAACTAGAAAAGCAAAACACGGTCAAGAAAGATCGTACCTGTTAAATTCTTTCAAAAAAGCTCGCTCAAAAGCTTTTCTTATTTCGTTTTACAAATACAATTTGCAATTTCAAAAGTAATATTGGATTATCACGATGTCGATCGTTGAAATTTCACGTTAGTTGCGTTTTTCAGCTAACGTACTTGTTTGCTGGAACACTTTGATGTAGGGACGAGAACGGTTGTTTATTTTCTGTTTGCTAACACGAATTCCAAATGAGTTTTGCACTTTGAGTGACGGAACTATTTTTAGGTGGATACTTTTCTATTTACATAGTAGATGAGGGTGGCCGGTATGCGAGATATGTAGTTTTATTACGGTTACACCTGCTAACCTAACTAGAGGATATCGTTGCTAAAGTAATAAAAAAGGTAAGGGATCTTGGTTTCGTAGATGCGTGACTGAGATTCCTCAGTGCTGTAGAAAATATGATCATGTCCTTTCCAAATTACGCGTACTTAGAAGCCAGAATATCTGATACAAGTGTTGCTAAAGGGACATTGTGTTACCCAGTTACGTGGTCGTACTCGTCAGATAGGTAGTTATGGTGTAGTGGTACTCAGTTGCATCCAGTCAAAACCGATCACAACGTAGGTACCTATGTAGTCGGGGAAAAACTAGGTAATGTTTTTTTTTGTTTTTAACCCAGTTTAAACCGGTTTTCTGAGGAGGGAAAATCCGGTCCAATTTGAAAGAACCACGACGTTTGTTTGTTTCATAGATAGATAGATATATTCTTTATTCTACACCATAACAGTAAAACAAAATTATGGACTTAACAATTAAAAAGGGTGACACAATGGGCGGTCTTATCGCTAAAAGCGACTTTTTACAGACAACCTTTGGATGGATTTGACACAGAAGGAGAAAATAAATACGCGGGTAGTCCACGGTGTACTATTTATCTATATAAAATACAAAACAATAAATAACGTTCTCTAAACTTCTTTTTTAATCTCATTGTTATTACTATTTTGAACCATAATTGCATTAGCAGCTCCTCAACGCCGTATCGATCGTAATTAGGCATCGACTTTATTCCCAACCCCGTTATTGTCAGTAAGTTATTGATGATACTCAGTAAAGGGCAAAGTTGACTCTAGAGTTAATAATTATCTTGCGGCGATATGATATTGTAAAGTCATGCAACCTTTGAGCAACGTCATAGATGTAAGAAAATGTATTGTGTTAAAAAAAGATATCTTCTATAATATATTTCAATAATAATTAAAATGAAATTAATAATATAATCAAAATTAAATCTATAAAATAATTGAAGTGACTGTCGGTGATTTAAATAATTGTGTACTTGCAGTTCTTAAGACACTACTAAAACACAAGCATTTTTTAAAATTTATTTTGTCAGTCTGTCGGACTTTCATAAGAAGATAGAAGAGGTTGTAAGGCAGTATGTATCATTCCTGTCATCATTAATCTCAGAATTTCCACAGTATAAGGATTTCCACAGGAAAAACGACTAGCTAATACGACACCTATGCAAACAGTCTTAGACACATTTACCCATTTATTATAAACCAGAATGTCAATTCTCGTACTTGAAAATTATTTAAATTCAATTCTCAATAACTCTCACAGACAATAAATGTCAAATCTTGTCAAAATGTTTGGAAATCAAAATAATTTTCAACAGTTTGCGACTGTGATGTTTCTTAATACAAGTAGTGACAGTTTGCTTTATAAATAAGGTACCTACACAACAAAATCCCTCTAAATAAGTTTTGTGAAAAAGGGTTACAAAGTTTTTGTGTGACTGTTATTCTATGGCTTTTATATCCAAACTTATCATCATGTGCTTACCCTTTTTAGGGTTCCGTAGCCGAATGGCAAAATACGGAACCCTTATAGTTTCGACATGTCTGTCCGTCTGTCTGTCTGTCCGTCCGTCCGTATGTCACAGCCTTTTTATTCCGAAATTATTAGGACTATACATGTAAAACTTGGTAGGTAGATGTATTCTGTGAACCGCTTTCCGATTTTAAGAGAAAATTTAAAAAATATTTAAAATAAAGGGGGCTCCCCATACATGGAACTGAAACTGAAAATATTTTTTTTTATGAAACTTATACGTGTGTGGTATCTATAGACAGGTCTTTAAATATGACATTATGGTTTCTAAAATGACTTTTTCATAAAGTTAATCGTTTAAAAGATATACGCTTCCAAAGTGGTAAAATGTGTGTCCCCCCCCTCTAACTTCTATAATAATGAAATGACCATATGTTGTAGATCTTAATGTAAACTTTCAACCAAAATTGGTTTGAACGAGATCGAGTCAGCAATTTTTGAGATACAGTATATTTTCTAAAACCGCAAATATAACTTTGTAGTTCATACAAATACTATGAAAAACAAAGTTATTTGGCGTAGTTGTAAAAATTGTAAATAAGCTAGTTTTAAGAAATTTGTAAGGCTTTTGTATTTTTTTTTTTTCAAATAAATATATTAAGTATGTTATATTTATTATAGTTACTACGGAACCCTTCATGGGCGAGTCCGACTCGTACTTGGCCAATTTTTTTACAGCTTCCAGTCTAACCGAATACGGCTTAGTACAAATGTTTTCCATGAAGCGACTGCCTATCTGACCTCGACCAACCTGTAGCTGGGGAACGCGATACCCTTTGGCAAAACTGGTGTCAAACTTTCTGGCTTCTGATTACCTGCAACAACAGCCAAAGTTGTACAAATGACAGCCAGGACCAAACCTAAGGGTTTGGTCCTGGCTGTCATTGTTGTTGCTGTTATTGTTGTGTTTTGTAAGTCGTGCTTTCCGAGGCATGGAATCTCGATAATTTAAGTTGGGCACTCATCCTTGGCAAGAGTTGCTAAACTATCAAGATCTACCCGACTAGCTATTATCATTACTTTACGAGCTCCTCAATACCTGAATTGGTTAATATACATTGAAGGACTCGGATTTTGTCGTTGGACTTATGATTGAGAGGTCACAGTAATTACGCTATTGCTGTGAACCTACTCCAGCATATTCAGCTCATCTGGAGAGGTTGACAATATTGCTAGTAATGTAAATTCTACCAACATTACTAATTCTTTCAAAAAAAAATACAGCAACAATAATCACCATTTTTTACCGTGTGCTCGTATGTCAATCAAAGGTCAGCCAGTCCAAATAACAATATTGCAGTCACAATGCAACGCATCTCTCTGCTATCAAAGCTGCGAATATTAGTGATTACTTTGTGAATCGCTTTGTCTGTTACATGCCTATAATGGGTCATGCTGGGGCGCGCTGGGCCAATCAACAGTTTAATAGAGTTCGTGATTGCTTTACTACAAGTACGTAGGTATGTAAAGTTAATTGCAAGCAATCCTGCGTGATATAGGGCATTGTTTTGCATAAGTGTTTAAGTACTTTGGCTTATAGTATTGAAATATTTTAAAGATGAATTTTGAATGTCCTTACTTTCTATCGATTTTCTCATTGCGATATTTAATAGAAAATATTCTGATTAAATCTCTCAATAACTCACTGCTCTTAAAGTTATAGGGCTGTGTTACCAACACTACTTTTATATCTGTTCGGATAAAATAAAAGCACTTTTGCTTTTGCATTTATTTTTCCTACACGGAAATATATGTATAAGTTTCTGCTCATAACTCGAAAGTCTCAAAGTAAGTATGGGTATCCAACAATGAATCCGTACCGTACGTTTATAAAATTAAATTAAAATATATTTATTTCTTTTTACCCTCTATGATAAAGCTACAATTTGTCAAGGTCAGAATGTCAAATATATGAATGTTAGCAATAAATACAGTGGTAAATTAATATTCAATTTCTTACTATTCTTACTGTAATATTTAGGTAGGGCTAAAAAATTAAACCAACATAAATCGCACTACTAAAATAAAGGAAAAAAATATTAAGACGTTTGTTTATTTCTGTTTTCCTTCAGCTCATCAAAAAGTTGTCTGAAAGATGTAATCCTGTACAATAGGACCGCCTCTTGTATAATTTTTTCCAATACATATTTCCTATGCATGTATGATTAGGTGGTCAATTTCTACAATCTATAATATTATTTAATTTGTATATTTGAGTTTATATCTCACAAAATTGGTGGTTGGTTTTAAAAGAAATTTGGCAGAGACAGATAATCTAAAAAGTATCATCATATATCATAGTCTTAAAAAATACATACGCGAACAAAGTAGCGGGTAGCAACTAGTTATAAATATGAGAGTTTGGATCTTTGTGTGTTTACATTATTTTTGTAAATATAATTACTGGTATATTTGTGTTTTAATCACGCAAACATAGCTTAATTAATTACGACGAAACTTGGCACACGTATACTTTACAAAACACATTGGCAATTGTCATCCCCTTTTTAATTCATCAAATGACTTCTCCCGCTGTGGGTAGGGTGGAAGGGAGTGTCAGACTTCTACTGACTAAAAACCCACCCTGCTTCTTCAGTTTCCCTTGCGTTCCAGGGCCATGATATAACCTCGCAAGTCTGGAAAATGTCCAACATTTTCATGCAACGCGTGGACAACAGCCAGTAATAAATACATAAACTTCAGAATTCTATACCAATATAAATAATAATCGTGATATTATAATGAAGTAGGAGACTAGACTTACGTCAACATTTAAGGCTCGCGGTAGCTGAGTTACGAAGTGTCGGGCCCTGTGCGCTCAAGAGTCAGTTCCTCTTCGATCCCTCGAGACAAACACTCGGCTTAGAGGTGTGTTTGCGGAGATTCTGTATGTTTGAAAGGGGCTGGAACGTAAACAATTTAGTCAGGCTGTCGCAGCTACTGGGAGTAACTATACAAACCATAGGTACGTCAAGTTTAGAAACAAAATAGTATATTGTAATATATATACTTTAAGAGATTTTCTATATCTTTTGATTGTAATAATTTTTGTGAGGAGAAATAAAGAGATTAATAGTATTATTATTTTTCTCGTTAATCCCGATCCCGTGGGAATTTCATGAAAAAAAAAAACATATAATTATGTTCTCCTTAACCTTTCTCTATCATTCACTGAATGTCCCATTCGAATTAGTTCATCCGTTCCAGAGATAAGCCCGGACAAAAGGAAAAGAGAGACCGGTATTTTAAAATAGTTTATATTTCGAAAATATAGATATTTTGAAATCACAGACACATACTTCAATTTTAATTATATGTCTAGATAGGCACTAAAGGATGCGAATTGTCGATGTAAGTCAAAAGTCGCAAGACTGAAGTGGGACTGGGCAGGCCATGTCTGTCGGATGCCATTACAGCTGTGGGTTTGGATATTACTGGAACGGAGTCCTGAATCAGCTAGACGGGGTCGTGGAAGACCGAGGAATAGATGGCGGGACGCCTAGGATGCCTTCTTCGGGAATTGGCGAGAGGGGGCATAGATAACATCCCAGGAACCGAAAGGAGTTTGGGAAGGCCTTTGCTCAGGAGTGAGACAGAATGGGCTAATTAAAAAAGACAGGCCCACGTTTGGCTAGAATCTCACCTGCTTAAATGCTATGATGAGGTCGATAATAGAGCATGGTTACCTAGAAGTAGTTTTATTACTCTTGGTCGTAAAGTTACCTATTTTTGTTTTCAGGTGGAATGTAGTAGACTCTTAGATTTGTTTTTCTATTTTTTATTTGTAATTACCTACATTCTGCTATGATCATTGGTTTACTGTCCCTTCGTAACTATACAACGTATAACGGAAACCCCATATCAATCCAAAAGAGCTGAAGACAACATCTGTTATGGAGTCTCTATGCCCAGTTTCAGCACAAAATAAGTGACTCAAAGAATTTATACGGAATTATCGGTTTCATATGTTTCTTGAATATCAATCATAACAAACGTGTCACAGCACTACGAGGGTCAATAACTTTCCACGTCACTTGCCTATAACACGATAATTCTCTTTCATCTTCAGTCTCTGGTATCAATGTATTGAAATTTCTAATTATTTCCACACATGAATACATAGGATTACCAAACCCTTGTCATATCGTTTGTTATCATCCAAAGAAGCTGTGCACTTGGTATGTATATATCCTTTAAATTACACGTTGTATAACTGTATTATGAATAAATTATGAATACGATACGTTATATTTTTAGTCAGTTCTTCTCCATAGGAGACGATCATGCACTATCTTCCTGACGTTTTATAAGTGACCATGTAGGCCGATGTGAAGGTCTTTAAGATTGTTTTATCTTCGGCAAATCCACGAATAGATGACAACATTAAGTCATCGCATCTATGGCCTTAGTAAGAGTTGTTTAACCTACTCAGTTGCGTTAAATCATACGAATAAAAACTAAATATCACCTGGTAGCAATAAATACTCTTGTTTCTTTAAAATTACACATAAGAGAAGGGATAAGTTAACACGATAGAAAACGTTAAAATACTTGATCTAGGTCGCTTTGGTGTCCCGGGTGGCGGCGCGTTTTGTTCCACGAGCGCCCTTCTGAGAAGTCACAGGGGAGCCAAACACCTCACTATCCGGACTAAAAAAAAAAGATGGGGCCAGCAGAGGCGGGCCAGCACTAGTCGGGGGCCGCGATATTGAATACTTATGTGTTCCCGCAGCCCCTGGCGCATGTGTACGAACGAACACGGGGTGGTTTTAGTCAGTTAGAGTTTAACAGACCCCTTCGCCCGCCCCAGGGCGGAGGACATCCGTAAGGATTTTCACTTCGGAAAAAAAGGTCACTTTGGTGTATTTTAATCTTCAGAAAAAGAATATTCCATCTTCATATTACCTACAAAAGATACGCATACACCTAGGTATAAAATGAACATCGGCGCGGTAAGCGAAACGGCGGTACTTAATTGGTCTCATCCGGTTGGGGTCAGGAATCGATACGTGGCTTGACGTGGCCGTGGAAACGTGCGCCGAAACAGAAACTGTGACGTGGGCAAAACGCGATGAAATAAGAAACTCAAGAAAACTCCTACTAACTAAGTAGGCCTCAATTAATTATGGCTGACTAAATTAATTACATTTTCTTATAAAAAGTTGACAATCATCTCAGCTTCTTTATTTCAAATTTCTCTTCATGATAAATTTTGGTTGTGTAGAGAATCATTTAATTTGAAGAAATATAAAACAAAATTGCCTCGTGCCTGTGGTACACCTTTGGAAAATCATAGCAAAAAGCTAATACTAATACTAAGCTATAGTCAATAACATGATAAACTGAAAAAATCGACTCAGCGGACAGTATAATTTTTGTATGTATGTATGTATAATGTAGGTATGCAGCCCTATTCATAAAACAGATATAAGACTTACCATAATATAAATTTAAATACTGATAATTATTTGTTAAAATGTTGGATAGTTAGTTTAAATTTTGAAGCTGCCAATCTGTAAATCATATGGTAAAAATTGCCTAGTGCATAAAGTGAAATAACAAAGTTTTCATAATGGCTACATTGTATTGTTCAACCTTTATGCACGAGAACGTTTTTTTTCGTGCTAATACAATATAGAAATTTAAAGTAGAGTTAAAAGCACATTATCGCTCACTTGGCAGATCGTGGAATATACTGAACGTGGTAGCGAGATCTACGAAATGTATTTTCTAAAACATTACATATTTCTCATATAACAGGTCCAAAAAGTTTACGGTAGAGCGAGCCCGTTCGTCAGATTCGAGTGGACATTTTCGTGGCGTGAGTATGGCTGGTTGGTCATATAATTGGCTTAAAACCCACCCTTTACGAGGTGTAGCAATCGCCCATACTAACTTGCCTGTCTGTGATACTTTTCGGAGGCATTGTGTTGAGAAAGATGAAATTAAAGTTCGAATAGTGAGCGTTGTGCGCGAGGTGAAAATCGGGTACTTATTGTTGAAATGTTCTTCTATTTAATGTGTCAGGCATCGTGCAATGGATTCCATTGCAATCGTGCTCAGTGTACTCGGAAAAACGAGCGCACAGACACTAATAACATCACAGTCACGTTCAATTAATGAAATGGGCTTTGAGAGAGCTGAGTGCTTTCGTTGATATTATTGAGAAGTACTTTTCATATATAAATTCTTGGTTGTAAGAAGTTTGAATCATGTTACGTAACGAAAAACACCCAAAGTTTAAAGTTCGAACCAATAAATAACTGGCAGCTTTAGAATTTGTTTCACCTTTGCCCGTCAAAAAGTTTTTCAGCTCGAATTTAAAACGTGTTACCGAACGAAATATGAAAGTATTGAACCTTTCATGTAATGAATAATAAAGTACCGTATATTCCTCTCGGGGCGTCCTATCAATCAACTGAATGGGAGCTTGAGCTTTTAAAAAGTTTTCAGTGATAAATGGTAGATTCGCGTCTGGCACTTGTCGAGGGATAAATTGCTATTCACGCCTTTGACAGCTGTCAAATGGCGTTTGGGAACACATACGATAAACATAATTTTATGTAGGATGTAAATTTCATAAGCGCGGTCGCTTTTTGTGGGTTTTTTTTTATACTTAGCTTGCTATATAACTATAGATGTATAGAACTTAAGACTAGAGTATAGCATAGCAATACGAGTATTGTCTATTAAGAATCTATATTGTCTAGTATTTCTAAAGGCTTGGATGCGTCTTGCATTGAGTTAAAACTGTAAGCATTTTGACAAATGCGATATCTTTTCTCAGTGAAAACCTTTTGTCGCTTACCGAATAAAAACAAGCTCAATTGTAAAAGAAAAAGTTTGTGGAATTTCTTCTTAGTTTTTTACTCAAAACCTTAATTATTTTACTGTGATAAAACGCAAGACATTTTAAAGGATGCGTGACAAAGTACCCGCGTATTTATTAAGTGTCCAGAGACGTTTAATACATAAATGTGGAGGTGACGTAGCCTGGGAAACTCTTCAACGATGTCCTTTATAAAGTTTTTATAATTTTTTCCTTTTGTATGTAGAACATAATGATAGGTTTAAAGACGTTTAAAAGAATAGCTACGCTTTAATCTACATTCAATGTGGCAATGAATGATAAAAAATGTTTAATATAAATTAGGCTTCGTTGCAAACATATGGGCACGTGATGCCCTTCAATGTAGGTCAAGGTCAATTAAGAATATCAACTGACCGAAATAGTGCCGTGTTACATTTTGTCAAGAGGGTGGACAAAAATAATGAGTGGAACAAATAATGACAATTAATTACTTTAATGTAGAACAAACGATTTGATCTTATCTTAATTAATAAATGAATACTAGTGGTCGCCCAGTAGGCGAAATTCGAGCATTATTTAAATTATGCACTCCTTCACCATGAAAACTTGAACTGTACCAAATTCTCCTCCACCTGCGAATTTTTTAGTGTTACAAAATTTTTGCTTCACGTATTTACTACAAGGAGTCTCAAAAGAAAGTTAATATTTGTTTACCCTACTGTGTGAACGCAATGATTACGAGGAAGATAGAACGCGGGAGATATGTCAATTAGTAGCCTGGTTCTTCGGAATTCAGTCGGTATGGAGCGTTATCGGGACTGAATCACCTGAAGCACGTACACAAATTTTACAAAAATGGTAATTCTATTCGACTATGGCGTGAAGTAATTTTTCCAACTACCCCAATTGAATTTTATAGGGCTGTAGCTTTAGATCTGTGTGAAAAATGCGGTGTAGTGATGATCTATGCATATTCAAAGCGCAAGTGCTTTCAAAAAGTCGAGATCATCACGAACAGACCGATTAACCCGTTCCACGTTCTTTTCTGTTCTCAATAACCTTGTGTACCCGGATTTTGGTTTAGCTAGTGTTGAACCGGTGTCCTCAAACATTTTTACGTATTTCGGATGGAGAGGAACGCTTGGCGCATCATTTACGTGACGAAAACTTCGAATATCGCCGTAGAATTGCCATTTTTTTTTACAAATAGAGTACGCATAACGCGCGATCCGCTCCTGAAAAACGTCCTGTCCATAGTGACAAAATTCCCAAGAGCCAAGCTACTGAATGACATACCCTTGCCCCGCTGAAACATTTCGTTTACGAAATAAACTAAAAAAAAATATAGTTTCTTTTGAGACAAGTTGAGTATAGATTTATTTAACACTTCTTAGTATTTTTGTTATGTCAAAAGCTTTACTTTTTAATTGCATTCATTTATCTTACAGAATGGAATCAAGCGTTACTTTGCAGAAATTGACAAACTAATATTATATTCCATTTATTTATTTATTATTTTATTAATTTTGTTTAGTTGTTTTTTTTTTTTAATTCAATGTTTTATTCTGTTATGGTGTACAATTGAACACATCCTTAGATAGCTGGAAAAAATCACTTAATACTTAATAAATAGCACTTTTGCACGACATTTTTTTCGTGTATTTAAACTAGATGAGACCTGTGTTACCTAGTTGACTACCCTGAGAGAAAACGCCGAACAAACCCATATTTTTTGGAAGTCCGTACAATCTGTACTGTTGAAATCATATGAGAATCATATAGATTTATACATATATATGGTGCTATTTTGAGGAACGAATAAGACTGATTTGAGTAATTATGGTCTGTCTCTCGTGGTCTCTCGTCAGTCATTCATATCTGAAGACCGTGGTAATAGTGGGATGCATGTCTGGAATAGACGAACTATCTCCATGAAATCCTGTCAATTGCAATTTTAACGCCAATGTAGAATTTTGATGGGCTTTGATGCTAAAATTGGTCAGACCAACTGGTTGGTGAATGGCCTCTGGGTGTTTTCGTCTCAGTGTTCTTTACGATGATTAACTTTTTGAGGCTCTCGTCTCCGCATCTCATTATTTGTCCAAAGTAACTGAATACACGCTACTAGCATATTGTCAAAAGATCCGCTTTTCTTTTAAGCTTTTAAGAGGATTCATACATTTGTGGGTTCGGCAGCGTCTGTCAATACATTTTTGTTCATTTAAGCCCGATTTACACTTCAATAAGTACAGTAGCGAGTTAACTTGCGTCATCGGCGAGTTAAGTTGTTATTGTAGTTTGAACGGCAAAAGCGAGTTAAATAGTAAGTTGTTGATTAAGTTGAGTTAAATAGATCGCGATCCTATTTTTCGGCGAGTCCAGTGCAAAGTAGCCCCCTCTCTCGCGTCTCCCGCACCCCTCCAACTTAACTGGCTGGCATGTAGACGGGCGAGTTTAGTACAGTCCATAAATTTGTAGGTTGCGGCCGCGAACACGTGTTATTTTCTTTTCTTCTTCTCGGGCAACTTATGACTACTCACTCGCCTACGTTTGGACGCTACTTACAACTTACTACTTATTACTTAACAGTCTGAGTTCTGAACTGGCTACTGTACTTATTGAAGTGTAAATCGGGCTTTACATATATCGCAAACGTTTTGACGTTTTGATAATCCCCTCGCTCCTATAGTTCGCGCTGTCAAAATGTCATTTGTTTATAGCCTCTATTAGAGAATCGAGTGGCTATTGGTTTTATTAAAATTTACGAAATGTCATATACAAGTCGATGACTTACGCAGGTACTTCGAAAAAAGGGGCCTGATTTCAAAATGCACGTAAGTTTTTACTCTACTGATGCTTATGTTGTATACGACAGTTGTTTGTTACTCATTCACGCTAAAATGGCTGAAAATATCTGGATAAAATTTGACACAGCTATAGATTATGGTCTGAAATAACACAAAGGTTATTTTTATCCCGAGGAAATTACCAAAATTTTAACGTGAGCGAAGTCGCGGCCAAAATCTAAATCTGGGTAAAAAATGTTTAAAGAAAATTTTAAACCGATTAACTGCCATACATTTTCACGTCTAGACCCCAAAGTCAATCAAAGGGCAATACCTAGCACACAAAACAATCTCTCCCACCAGGTCGTAGTATTTTTTAACCTTTAGTGTACGGTCACCTAGCAACATATATTTCGTCAACAAGTGTACCTATTATAAGCATGTGCTACATTGATGGTTTACGATCGGAGTCAAAGGAGACCAATAGAAAAGAATAGCGTGCAGCCCCTCTAGCCGGCGGCGGTCAGGCGATCTAACTAGTGTGGGTAGCCAAGTATTGTTCACTTTGTAGTGTTATAGCTGTTGTAGTTTTTACTACTTGTAGAATGTCATACCATACGCGTACACTTTCGGAGTCGACGACTTCTATAATTATAGTGAGACCAGTATGAGACTTCCACGGAGGAATTTCGATATGTAAAGATAGTCATCTCGGCAAAAGTTTTTTAATCTTGGCGATTGAACCGTGCCTTTAGCCACGAGCTCCTCCTGTATGTATATTCAACACAACACAGTTAAAAAATTGTTTATGAATTATTGGAACTAAAATGGCATCGTGTTCCACGTGAGATTAAGTAGTAGTTAGGAGTAAGATTGGGCCATTGCCTGCCTACATTGGGGTTGCGGGAATGTTTTAACGAGATACCGCGGCCCCGAACGTAAGGGCAACTGAAATGATAGGGTGGGTTTTAGTCAGTAAAAGTCTGACACTCTCTACCGCCCAACTCAGAGGATGATTTTCCACCCGAAAATACCCAAAACTCTTTTACATTTATATATGATTAGTGTTTCAATCTTTCGCCACAATTTCAACGACCAACTTTAACCATTTGTACTCTACGTCGATTATGTGATTGTGAGTGGAATGACCATTTTTTTAAAAGTCTTATGGCAAAATAATATAAACTTTGTTATTAATAATTTTAATTAAGAATGATTGAGTTTTAGTGTTACAATAATAATGTTTATTTAAATTGCTTATCCAGCGGCATATACTGCTTTGATATTCATTGTTAATATGCGGATAATGTATATTGCTATAACTGATTGCAAAATATTGATTATATTGCAGCCTTTGGATGATTTATATACATACTTTATATTGTAACTGCCTATTTTCCCTTGAATAATGAAGTAGTGTTTTCATTCTACTTCTGAACTGTAGTTTTTTTTTTGCAGCTGTTTTAAAGCAGCTATAGTGTAGTGTGTGTACCAAAAAGGTGAATTTGTAAAAATATCTCGAATTTTCAAACAGATTTTCCCGATAACAAACTCCCTGTTATTATAACGCGCCAATTCCGATGTAATACCGATGAGAAAGAGAGATACGTTTATACAGGACTAGTAGTTCTATCTCTTTCTAATGATGGCAATGACACGTCATAGTGGGGGGAGCGGGGCGGCTGGAGTTAAGATTTATAGCGTTGGGCTCTTAAGTGCCTACTTTAATTATAAATGTTTTCAGCCCCGAAATGTACGGTATAATCATGTTTGTATTCACACCCCGTACGGCTAATTTGTATTTTCTTTGTAATGGTAATGAGCAAGCTGTTTTCCGTGAAAGACAAACGAGGGCAACCAATACTTCTGCTACTACATTTGTATTAGGTCTTGGTCTAATGCTCTTGCGGTGAATGAGGTGACCTGCTTTTGGTAGTAACACCTCTTTCTGTGTATCTGCTAAGTTTGTGTGTGTATGTGCTATATTATAAAGCGGAAAAGTTTGTTTGTTTGAACGAGCGTATCTTCGAAAGTACTAAGTAGATTTGGATGATATTTGGTATGGAAGAAGCTTGAAGCTTGAGGAAGGTTATAGGCTTTTTTAAGGTTTTAGGTTATAGGCCCGATATTATGAATTGTCTTCGTCAACGACTTACCTGAATGCTTCCGTTTCAGTACATGTTTCATGTATGCTGTTGATTTAAATTTCAGTAGGTAAAGTCTATAAGAGCGGAACCCGCGCGACTGCTGGTTAAAAGTATGGTTAGAAACTGAATTTTAAATTCAATTAATAATCATCGCCTAGAGCTTTTTGGGCACTAGAACTTATTGTCCTATATTTAATTATAAATAATAACAATTTCTATACCATTAATGTTTTTTTTAAATGAATTTCAATTTAATATATTATTAAGATCAATTAAATGTAATACTATATCTTAAGTAAGTCAGTTTAATACTTTAGTTTTAAGCAAGACATGTCGATCTCATATTTATTATAGCACATTGTATAATACCATGTTTTATATGCAAATAAATATATTAATGTTTTGAGTGTGAGAAAGCCCTCTTAATATTGGAAAGTAATTACTTTTATTGACGCTAATAGAAATACCTAGCATTAATGAACCATCTTTATGTGGAACGTCACTTTAATAAGTATTTATAATGTAGACATAAAGTTAGTAAACGTATAAACTACGAGCCATAAATACCATAATTCCTCACGATAAAGTATGAATTGTAGCACGCATAGCGGGAGAATATATTGTTTCATAGTATGGGATTATGAACTTTAAGACTGTAGTATGTACACCTACTACTTCGGGATAAAGTTAGAACTGTTTATGACTAATGTCGAAAATGCCAATTCTATAAAATTGGGTAGCGTTGTTAATTAAGACTTTGATATTGTGCGCCGTAATGTGTTGATCAGTACCTACTGCACGATATACCCAAATACTCTTTGAGTGATATTATTATTCCGTCCTTATTTAATTGTCTATAATGTATATTAATTTCGTTGTTAAATATTTACTACTTATCATTTATTCTTTTTAATTTTCCTTATTATTATTTTTATTATTTTTATATTACTTTTAAGTACTTAACCTATAACTTGTATGTGTGGTAAGTAATAACTGTAAGTGTAAGTTGGTGATTAAATGGTTAAATAAATATTGTGCAGTTGTAGTGTTATCGTGCAGCGTATAAACTAGTTTTGCCCAAACGAGAGTCTCGCAAGAGTCTTGCAATTAGCGATTATCCTATTGCTATTTATTAAACGGTAGTTGAGATCTCAGAACAATGTAACAGAGTCTGTTAATAAATAGCAATAGGATAATCGCTAATTGCAAGACTCTTGCGAGACTCTCGTTTGGGCAACACTAGTATAAACCGAATACAAAAAGAGCCAAATCAAAGCCATTTATTATTATTTAATTTTATTTCGCGATAATAAACAGGATCTATCTACAATTAAACATACAATCTTACTAATTTATTGAAGTATTTACTTATTATATTCTAGCAACTTTATCTACTAATTTTTTTTATAGTTTTATGAAACGTACGATATTTTTTTTTATTACGAATGGGCTCGCTCTTGACCTCGATCACACCTGATGGTAAGTGTAAGATGAGGTCTACGATAGAACGAGCGAGCCCAGAAAATGCCTATTCACTCTTGCTTTAAAAGCTGACGGGTTATATGTGGCAGGGAACACAGAAGCCGGCAGAGAGTTCCACACCTATTTTTTGTCATAACAAAATAGTTATGATTCGAAGGCTCAAATTGGTGAAGGAAATCATCGCGAGGATACTGGACCTGTTGTCGAAGTCCTAGGACCAACAATTCGAAGATATATGACATCCACCAACACGCAATAGGCACGTGTCGTGGATTAAGGCTCGTTCCATCAAGAGTTGGAGTTACAGACGTGTCTGGTATTAATTAATAGTAAGCGGTATGGACACGCTACTGTCCTCGAAACAATGTAACAAAGATGAGCTGACCTGACAAACGCTGTCTTCCTGACCTTTTAAACCTTAAATCGATCCAGCCGTTATCTATTTAGTTTTAGTGAGACTACCGAACAGCTATTTATTTTTATATAAGATGTAGTAGGATTTGGTAACTGTTTCATAATTCGACAGGGTATACCTTGAAGGAGGTATCTACCTACGTAACCTCTACGCTCCGTCTACGTGTATAATGTCCGGCAACGGGATGCGGATAATTTTATTCTTCGTTTGTTTGATGCAGACACAAGAATATATTTTATAAAATCTACGCCAATAATGGGTAAGATGCGCGGGAGCTGCAACGACATACTAAGCCATTAATTGGCAAAATTGATATCCCATTTATCAAGCACTGGGCACAAAGGCACGTGCCAATATGTAGGCAACGTGTTTATTAATTAAAACAAGGTAGCATTTTTTAAGTTTCTAACGTAGTTTTAAGTCAAGTTTTTACTAACATTATATTATCCTTATCTTATGCTTTGTTGGTCCGCAATAAAGAACATAATTATTAATTCTTAAGACAAAACGAGAATCGTATTTTTCTTTTCAAGTTTAATTTTTCTAGTGATAACGTTGAACTGGGAGCTACCGAAGCCTGTCCATTAGTGGCACGCTATCGATCGGCGTCATAGGGGGTTCTGTTACAAGGGCTCGTGATATCAAATGTAGCCCTACGTGATAACCGTAAGGGTGGGATGTTCAAGTGTAGGTAGGTATTTCTCATTAATTTTCCCGTGAAATGAATAGTCTGATAATTTGTGTGCGCCTTAAAGTGTTTTACTACGGCCCAGATTTTACTTCACTAAAATAATATACCCTGTTTTCAATCTACATATTAAATAGCTTCTGCCGGCGATTTCGTTTGCGTGTGATGGTTTTCCCGCATAAATCCCGATCCCGTGCGGTTTCGGGATAAAAAATACCCTATATATTATTCTAGGATGTCAACTATCTACTCACTAAGTTTCATTCAGGTCCATTCAGTAGTTTTTGCGTGAAAGAGTAACAAACATCCGTACATCCATCCATCCATCCACGCATCTATATATCTACATATCCTCGCTTTCGCATTTATAGCATTAGTAAGAAGTAAGATACGTAAAGCAAAAGCTTTGTACCCATTTTTGAAAATGACGCGGATAGAAGAGAATGCAATTTTATAAAATGTTTAGTATTATATACATTTCACAATAAAAATGGTCGAATTGCTACCACGGAGCGACCACTAGAATATGGTAATAAAAATAAATAAAAATAAAATAAAAATATTTTATTTCAGACCTCAAGATCCATAGTTTTGTTACTAAGTACTTTATTGCATAATAGTATTTGGCCTCTATGTGTATTTAAAAAAAAAACCTTTATCTATCTTTTTATTTTTATTGATAATATCTCCATCTCTGAAAATCTTGTCAAGTATGCAATTTTTAAGTACAGAAGTGGAAAGTATACAACGTGTAATTTAAAGGGTATATACATACCAAGTGCACGGCTTTTTTGGATGATAACAAACGATATGGCAAGGGTTTTGTAAACCTATGTCTACATGTGTGGAACTTATTAGAAATTTCAATACATTGATACCGGAGCCCGAATTTTCCAAATTAAGAAGAACGCAGATAATTATCGTGTTATTGGCTAGTGACGTGGAAAGTGCCTCACCCTCCGACCAGCCCCTCCTAGTGCTGTGACACGTTTGTTATGATTGGTATTCAAGAAACATATGGAACCGATAATTTGGTATCAATTCTTTGAGTCACTTATTTTAAGCTGAAACTGTGCATAGAGACTCCATACCAGATGTTGTCTTCAGCCCTTTTGGTTAGATATGAGGTTTCCGTTACACGTTGTATATGTTTCGATGTATGTACCCTTTGGCAAGGCTGGTGTCAGATTTTCTAGTTACTGACTATCTGTAACAACTGTCAATCTGAACAATGAGCTAGCGTGCTTGCCAAGGCACTGGAGAATTTTGATATGTTAAGATGATCACCGGTCTACAGACCGTACTTGGCAATAGTTGCCCCGTGCTTCTGTTAACATTTAGCCACGAGCGATTCTAACTACACTATTCTAAATTTCTTTCTTCTACATTCTAAATACCCACCCTACCTACCTACATAAATCAAACGATCTCTAAAACGCTGCGATCGAATTCCTGACCTCAACCCAATTACCGTATCAATCCCGAAAGTGTTCTGTCGGAGGCAGTAGCTCCGCCTAAGGCTCGTCTGATCTCCAATATTACACTGGCCACTGATTGGACGCCGGGCGTTAAGAGATATTGTTGTCACCAGCCAATTTAATGGGATACTGGTCCTGGTCATTTCTGCGATGGTTGGCTGTAGGTAGACTTGTCACTATGTCTTTTGTAACAGTTTACTTAGGTAGGAATATTATTTTATTGTGTACAGGAATTGCATAATAAAATAATAATTCACTCGATTCGTAAGTTCTTTAATTTAATTTATTAATCGGGATAGTGATTATGAGTTATTTTGAAGTAAGCAAAGCACTAAAAAACTAGCTTTTTATTTATATAAGAAGTCGACGAGCACGAATTTTATCATGCATCAAAAATACGCCCGATCTTCTCTTTGAAAACCTACATGACGTTTGGAAATGCCAGTAATTAATGAACTGTCAAGAAAATAATGATTTATGGAGTATAATTACGATGTTATTAACAGCATCGATACAGTGACTGGTGCAAGGCAATAATGGCAGCAGGCCACTTAATATTACAGGCCGCAGTATTTGCAAAACTAAATATATTTCCCGCCGGGTTTTCCTACAGCATCTGTCATGTTTTCACTGCATTAAGCATAAGCGTAGTATTTCATCTGTGATAGAGTTTTGCGTACTGAATCAGTACTCTACGATATTGCGTTTCACAGTCGTATTACCTCTTTATGTATTCATAACACAAACATACAAATGATTTATTTACGAGCTAGAAAAATCCATATTTCGAATGCCAGTTTCAGCCGTAATTGCTTACAAAACGGGTTAAAATGCCACTCGTGTATTGGAATATTGGACCTGACATTTGTTATAATGATTAATTAATGGAACGCCAATTCTGTCATTGAGTATTCGGTTGGCACAAATGGTAGGCCTCGGGGACAGTCGGCAGGCAGCATTCTGTCGGCGTTAACTGTTTGAAACACGATTCAATCGGCGTTTCGTGTCGCATTCGGGCTAGCTTTAGCTAGATAGCTGTTTTGAAAGTTTCTATTTGGTACGATGGCTGTTTAGTAACGGAATGAACGAAAAGTTATCCTTTAAATTGGTGTAGTCTGTATTTATGTTTAAAATTCAACAACATTTCGCCGTCCCCGGAGAACAAAATGAAAACTACAAAAATGCAACTTTTCAGGAAAAATAAAAAACATGTTTTCGTTGATTGCTCCTTAAATACTTGACGTAGACAGATGATTGTCAGCTTTTAAAGAAGGTTATTTTTTGTTTGTTCTAAATGTTTTAGTGAAATACGCCTAAGTATCAAAATAGAGATATTATTTCAAAAATTATAAGTTAGACTAAGTTAATTATCATCTAAGTTGTATAACGTCGATTATCGTTTTATTCTCCGTACAGCCTGACCCGAATCAAATATTGTACTCTTCACTTATCATTTTATTCTACGGGGTTTATGGAGCAAATGATACTAATAATACTTTAATATCGCCTTATTCTCGTAAATATTGTAAAAATGAAACTGATAAGGACTTTGAATTTAGCTTCCTAATTAAACAATGACATGGTAAACACATCTTATACAAAGCGACTGGATGGTTTTGAACGAGAATAAAATGATACCTGCATTTATCATTATCTAATCGAATATTTTTTTCACGAGAACATAATTCTATGACTATAAATGATATTAATATAAATAAAATCTACATATGTTACGATACGGAACCATCGATCAGATTCTGATGAAACTTCGGCAGGGTGTTCTTAGGATGCGCGAGAGGAATTTTGTTCCAAAGATACCAGTATTTTATATATTTTCATTCGAGTGAAGCCACGTGTAAATAGCTACTCAGTCATAAAAGTAGTTTTCGTTCTGAATCTGACTTTGCACTTAACATTGCCGAATCCATACTGTATAAATTTAATTATTGAAAAATTAAAAAAATACCGCCATGTTACGATCGTAAGTTGTCAAAATTGATGTACCTACCTACCTAAATGAAAAAAAAAAAATATTGTAAATATTTATTGATTGACAGCTGCAATCATTGTTTAAAACAAGGTGTTCGAAAATCCGTCCATTACAAATTAATTTCAATTAGCTCGCGAGCCTAACACGAATACTGGGTTTATTAATGACTGACACTACGGTAGCAATCTGTTGTTCCACCCAGTATCGATTTGAAGGAAAAGTTGGGATGAACTGACAAATAATTTCATTAAATACCTGCAGGGAATACGTGTACGTTCCAACGACATACCGTGACCTAGGAACGTAAGAAAAACTGAAGGAACAGGATGGTTATAGTCAGTAGGAGTCATACACTGACTTCCACTCCACCCAGAGTGGGGAGTCATTTTATGATTTACCCAACGAAAAAATGGTAAACTATTGATATTGTGTTGTAATATCAAACCGTCAGTAACAGTCACAATGCCTAAATATGACATTGATAAAATATGTGTATGTATACTATAACATATTGTTTGTTTTTTTAAGAACTCTGAATCTAAGATACAGCAAATACCGTTTATACTTTCATTATTACATGAATTCAGTATAATGTTGATGTCAATTTTGTAGTTTAATTAATTTTTTTGTCTGAATGTGATGTATTTTAGAGCTAGAACTGTTATAAGTATCCAACTGAGTGCATTATACAATTAGGAGTACTATTTCACGGAAAGCGATATAAATCAAAACCACAACGAAGTACACGATCGAATAATAAAGCAAATAAAACGAATGAGATATTTCTATCTTTATGAAATAAAACGGTCAATGGGATTACGTTTCAGAAAACGCGGACGGGTTCGGTATTTCATTCCATTCGCTTCGTAATTTATACATAAAGTGCCCAACTTAAGATAAAGCATGTCTACTTTGGTTTGGTATTCTTAAGTTAAACTTTTCTAAAGTTCGTTGATAAGAACGCAAAGGTTAATTGGCATAAAAAGGCAGCGCTGCTTTTAAAAAGTTTCAACCAAAAGGTCAATCACCAAGCTCGAATGCAGTGCAAAAATAAAACAAACGGATAGTTGTAAAACGCAACAAATGTATATTGGTGGAGTAATTTACCGCACGAGGGATAAACGAATGTTTTTTAACGAAATTGAGTGAAAATATCGGACTATTTCGTAAATATTGGCGGTTTAGCGGCTAGCCGCGTGACTTTAATTGTTTGCAGATCAAATAAAAGCAATCGTTTCATGGGTTTTCAGGTTGAAACTGATGTAGTAAACGTTTGTCAAGTTTGTGTATATGTTACTATAGGTTAGGTAGTATTTACAAGTATATATTAATAAGTAATCGATGTTTTGGCGAAGTATATATTGCTGGATACAATACATTATACCTACTTGAAAATGAGGTCGGGTTTTGGCAACGTTGAGATATAAAAAGGGCAGTTGGAGTGCGTCGCTCATACTTAGTGCTGTTTGGCGCGTTGTAGGCGCCTAAGACGCGACGTGGCGCCGTGCCAAGATCCATGAGTTCTAGTGACATCGCTCCGCAACTGTTGCTCAACTGTAGCTACTGCTGTTGGCTACGTGCTAACACTAGACTGTTGCGTGCTTCCGAACTTAATCCTATGCTTATGCTTTACTGTGACTCGGAAAATCAACTAATAGAAGCACAAATTAACAATGTTTACATGATTAGACCAATGGGAAAACAAAAAGTAATTACAGAAATCGCTCGCATAGCTTCAGTCGAAAATAATAAATTCGCAAAGGGACAGTCGCAGAAAGCACAAGATAGGAATAAGTTCGTAAGTGATAAAACATAAATTTGTGGTTGTCATGGGGAGTTGTTGAGGGTCGGCGTCGCGTGCTGGGCAGACGGCGGCGTCGCGAGACCTTGGCACTGGTTGCGGCCACGCGGGCCTTGACACGCACGACCAGCGCCGACACCTGCGGATGCTTACCGTTGTAGAGGAGCGTTGGCTCGGGGTCTCTGGGCGAAGGTCCCGGGGCGGTGGCGGCGGGCGCGGGGCTGCGGCCGCGCCCCTCGCCGACCACGTCGATCTCCTCGTCGGACTCCTCGGCCAGCTCCGCCGCCGGGGCCACCTTCCACTTCTTGGCCATGAGGCAGCGCGGCATGGCGGCGCCCGCATCGGCCTCAGCGCGGCCGCATCAGCGAGAGAACAAGAACAACAGATGAACAGAGAAAAAGAGAGAAAAGAGAAAGAGCGGCGCCCCGGGCGAGCGGCTTAGCGGGCGATCGCGCGCGTCCTCTTGCGGTTGTGGGGAGCTGGTGTGAGGGTAGCGCTTTATATAGAGCGCGGGGTGTTGCGCGCGCCGCCACTTCGATCGCTGCGAGCGGAGGGGTGGTCGCACAACGCCGCACAAACTTTGCTCGCCAACTTGGAGCAACACTTGATGGAGCGAGCACCGAACCCCACACGATCAACCAGTGGACTCCACGCTCCGTGCACACGCGACTTGCCTCGATTACGCGGTACAGATAAGCTTATATCCGAGCGCAAAGCAAAGCGCAGCGCTCAACTAAGTCGGCCAATGAATTTTTTTATTTACTTTCCAACAGTTTGTTTGAATAAATAAAACAAAGCGGAACTCAGAAACTGTTTCTTGTAATATTAATTCATAAGTTTTCTGAATTTGGAACGGTGGCTCTATATTGTATATAAACTTTTTTGAGGGATTATGGCACCGGCTTTGTTGAGTGTATCTACCTACCTACCTCTAGGTGTACAGAATAGAAACAAGGTCAAGTTAATAAAGCATGACGTGTATTAGAGATAAAGGCGAATGAGCTAAGATGAATGGTGAGCCGCTCTGACTTGCTCCATCCCCCGGGACTCAGATAAGGAACCCCTATAATACAGTTATTCTTCATCGACTATAGTATTACATATTTATTGACAACTCCGCTATGAAACATTTAATCCGCTATTTTTCTTTCTATTTTTTATGTTAAAATATAGAAAAGAATGTGTCAATAGATATATATATTAATTATAAACAACTAAGTAATAATTAAAATATAAAAAAAAAGTAATAAATCTAAAAAGTTTCTGAATCTTAAAAACAAGTAGGTACTAATTTTTTTTTTCTTTGAAGAAATTTATTAAATGTTAAGCTTTTTGTTTTAGTCAGACAACAGACTCTGGCAAGATGCCCATACTCTAATAAATGCAACACCGCACACATTTAGATTCCATTAATTATGCTTTAAGCGAGCTGCTTAAAACATAATTAATGTAATTAAAGTTAATGTTCTTACTACTTATCACTTAATTAATTATGTTCTATTATTGTCTATTTTTCAATTTGTTTTTGATTATGTCAAGTAAAATAGATATTGTTGTTGTTAATAAAATTACATGTGAGTTACCAAATACTTCTTTGATTATTCAGATGGAATGATATTAAACTAAAATAGTGTATATTGTGATGTTTAGTTTTGTAGCTTTTAAGTAATTGTTGCACTTATAATTAGTATATATTTTGTGTAAGCAATTGTTGCCTAACCTAAATGAATCACGAATAATCATTATAAAGTTGGTCTTAAACGAGTAGCAATATTAGGGTGGAAACTATTCAAGTTCATTTAGTCCAGTTCGTAAAATCGCAGCCGTATGAACTGGACAGTTGAACTTCGCAACGAGTAATAGTAAAATAGTCGTACTAGCGCGCGTACTATGAATTTCATTGACTCATTAAACCTATTTTACCGAAACCAATCCGAGTTTCATTCAGTTATGCCATGACTTCTAGTTCAGAGTCAGTCTATTTCTAGAGGAGTTCAAATGGTTTAAGCAAGTTCTTGGTATTTCGACTGACGAGAGAATAAACTGTTTAATAATTTATGTATCGTCTATCTTAATACACGAGCTTTAGTCCCATAAGACATCTATACTAATATTATAAAGCGGAAAAGTTTGTTTGTTTGTTTGTTTGCTTGCTTGAGCGCGCTAATCTTCAAAAGTACTGGGTGGATTTGGATGAAATTTGGTATGGAAGTAGCTTGAAGCTTGAGGAAGGTTATAGGCTACTTTTTACCCGACTGCAAAAAAGGAGAGTTATGTTTTTACCGTGATAGAATCCACGGGAGCGAAGCCCCGCGTGAGTACTAGTCGGAGAATATGTATGACATTTTTAATCAGTCTCGTTGGTTTAGTTGTCACAAGTGTGCCTGGTGAGCATGAGGTCTGGAGTTTGATTCTTGGATCGAGCAAAAAGTACTATTGGATTTTTGTAAGGAATTTTTCCGTCGTAGCCCGGAATTCGAAAGTTGAATTGTGATACCCCCGTGCCTCGAAACGCACGGTAAGCCTTTAGTCCCGGCTGTCATTTGAACATCTTTGACAGTCGTTACGGGTAGTCAGAAGCCAGAAAATCTGACACTGGTCTGACCAAAGGGGTTCATCCATCCTCCATCTCCCTTTCACTACCGGTCTACCAGACGCACGGCTGGATACCATCCACACTTGGTTGATATACCGTCTTGTCGTACCAAGCGCTTCTCCTCCACATTTACCTACTTACCCAACATCAATGCAAAATTGCTGTTAGTGACTGGCTTAAGAGTCTCAATTATAAGGAATCTGAGAGACTTATCAAATTGGGGTGACTCTTAGAATCATCAAATGTTACACATACACACTATACACACAGTTGCAGTCTATACACATTACCACACACTCTACATACAGTCGTGCACTACACACAGTCGCACACTACACACAGTCGCACACTACACATACAGTCGCACACTATTCACACCTGTTTTGTCTTGTATAAGTTCAATGTTATTTTAATATTTTTGTTATTTTAAGTTATTGGTAAATTATGTTAATGTCTTTTTTTATATAACTTTTATAGAGTGATATTATTTGGTCCGGAATTCGTGATACAGGGTAATCCTAGTACGAATGCCAAAGCACTCCTTTGTTAAGATACTATATTATGTACCTACAAATAAATAAATAAATAAAAATAAAAAATAAAATTTATTGTGCGCACTTCCAAGCTGTGGAATTCTCTGCCGGCCTTTGTATTCCCTGCCACTTATGACCTTTCAACCTTTAAAACAAGAGTAAACAGGCATCTTTTGGGCTCGCTCGTTCCATCGTAGACCTCATCTATCGCTTACCATCAGGCGAAATCGAGGTGAAGAGTGAGCTCATACTGAATAAAAAAAGAAGATAGGCAGTAGCTCTATGTAAAACACTAATACTCAGCTGTATCCAGTTAGATTGGAAGCCGACTCCGGCATAGAAAGGAAAAGGCTAAGTAAATGATAAAAGGCTAAGCAAATGATAAAAGGCTAAGCAAATGATAAAAGGCTAAGCAAATGATAAAAGGCTAAGCAAATGATTTTTTATTTTTATTGATAATAGGCTCGCGTTTGACCACCATCTCACCTGATGGTAAGTGATGTTGTGGTCGAAGATGGAGCACGCTTGCCTATAAGTAACCTATTCACTCTTGACTTAAAGACCCCTAGGTTATAGCTATCGGGAAACACAGACTCCGGCAGTGAATTCCACTCCTTAGCCGTACGCACAATGAAGGTATTCCCAAAACGTTTAGTGCGTATAGGTGGGATGTCCACCTTGTAACGATGGCGCTTTGCCGTTTGTCTTGTAGTCCGATGATGAGACGGGCTTGACGAAATTAGATTGTGTAATTCCATCGCACACTCCCCGAAATGTAACTGATAGCAAACCGATAGACTAGCAACTCGATGATGATGATTTTGAACAAGCCCCTAAATTGTGATTTGGACAATGATAAAGAAGAGATTGTTATAGGTAATCTTTATCTACTGTTTTCAAATTAGTAACTAACCCGTTATCAGGAAAGCCAAAGCTAACGATATTTTCAGAAGAATCGACAAACGGCTATTTCTCGTAAAACAATTCTGGAGTGGCAGACGCGTACCAGAACCATATTGGGAGACTTCCTACAGGCTACGTGATGGACTGGAGACGCAGTTAAGATGGATGAGAGATGAAATTGGATGAGAGATGCACTAGACCAGTCGATTGGCCAGACGAGTGGCGATACTTGGTCGGGGAATATGTTTAACAGTGATCTTTCGGCTGAAAATATGATGAAGTCATCACCTTATTATTAGAATTGATCGTTTTAAGGGTGAATAACTTTGTTAGAAATTATTTATAGATTTATATTATTATAATTATTAAATAATAATAATTAATTAATTAATTAATTAATATAATTAATTATTAATTTATTTTTATTATAATCTTCTGTTATATTGAAAGATTGCACTCATATCTCGCTTCAAACAAGCTGATTATAGGTTTGAAGAAATGATATTGTGGAGAAAGAAAAAGAATATACTTAACTTAAAAATATGTTTAAAAGTAATTTTAATTTATGCCATTAATTTACCAATTTCCATTAATGAAAAATCCTTCAGCTCTTGCTATCACGCCTAGAACGGTGCAAATAGAAAATTGAGGCAAATTTGTAAACAGGCCAGAAACCCTCGCAATGTTAGAGAACCTTGGCGGAAATGAAACGTGAATGAGTCGTGACCTGAAATATTCCTCAACTTAAGGAATGGAAATTGACTGGAGTTACAAGTATAGGTTCATTCAAACTCAGTGATGTCTACGTAGTTCGCATTTCGTTGCCCAGTTGCCGACTAGTTGTAATCATATCAAATGAATTTGCTGCTGTTTTGCGGCATGTCCTGAGCTGCCCTTAGGTTTGATACTTTTTGTAGTTGTTATTTATCAGTAATGGTTTATGATTGTAAGATATTTACAATGAAAAGTTTTTGTTTTATATGATTAATATCATACATATTTATTGATTGCCTATCATTTATATTAAAATTACGTTAAATAATTTGTGTTTATTAATTTGGCGTGTCCTCAAATATTTATCTTTACTTAAAAAGTAAATTAGTTGTTACATGTTTTCAAAATAAAACTTTAGTTGCTTCTCGTGTTTTTTAACAGTAAAGACACTTGTTGGCTAACTTCCCGACTCATGAACTGCCTGACTTTCAAGAAGGCACCTAATATTACCTCACAACCAAAGAACTTTTGTATATTGTCACAAAATTTGCATGCCGAATTTAGTAGGCGAAATATGTAGAACTATTGTGTATCTGTTATAATATGTATCTGTAAAATACCATATTAATACCTTTAATTTCGGAAGGCGGTGTCAAAAAAAAGAAAATACAAAACAAATGACACCGACTACCGAAATTAAAGTTATAGAGATAAGTAGATATGGAAGTCGGTTCTATTTTTTGCTAAAAAGTTTTTTTTTAGTTGTGGAGCTTGTTTTTATATTATAGTATTTGTTATTCCCCTATTGCACTAATAAATGCATTTAACATGGTCAGAGGGAGAAGGGCGTTCAGTATGTTCTCTCTTATTGATATAAAAGCCGTATCATAATCCGATCATGAATAGGGTTGCCAAAAGTTCCTGTGGATATTCAACAAGTCGAGTCACACTAATCTGAGTTAGTCAGTAAAAAAAAACATATATTTTCTATCTTTACATATACTATACTTAACTAAACATACTTTACATAGTTCTCGATTAAAAATGCACTCTCCAAGTCCCTATGTAATGTCTATTACATTATATAATAAACTCCCTGAATTAGTAAAAAAACCTGCGAAGTGCGAGTCGGTCTCGCGCACGAAAGGTTCCGTACCATTATCCATAAAAACGAAAAAACAACACGTTTGTCGTATGGGAAATTTTTATTTTATTCTGTTTTTAGTAATTGTTATTTTAGCGGCCACAGAAATACATAGTCTGTGAAAATTTCAACTGTCTAGCTATAACGGTTCATGAGATACAGCCTGGTAGAGATATAGAGAGACAAACAGACAGCGGAGCCTTACTAATAGACGCCCGTTTTTACCCTTTGGGTACGGAACCCTAAAAATGAAGAGAAAATTAACCTATTAAAAAAAAACAATTTTTGCTAAAGTAGTGCTATAACTCAGTTAACGAATATTTAAGTGATGTACATATAATGTAATGTAATATTAGTAAGTAAGGTAAAGTAATGTTATATAACTAATAATACTTCCTCTCCCCTGACTCACTTATTTTTGGTGTATGACAATCCATTTGATCTAATTATAAGTTTACCACTTAAGAATACCTACACATGGAATGCAATAAAAGTATTGAATGTTGAGTACATTTCACATAAATAAAATTGAAGACTCAGTCTATGAATTGAAAAAAGTATTTTTTTCTCAAGTGCTTATAGTTATTTACACGGTAGTAAATATAAATAGACTTTATTTTATTTTTTGTCTTTCTTTCTGTCGGTTCTTCTGTTTGTTCGAGCTAAACGTTGGAACGACTGAACCTATTCTAATAAAACTTTCTGTAGAAGATAGAGGAGGTTGTAGGGAAGCATTTTGTACTAGCTTCTGTCTTTTAATAAGTGTTCATATTGGCCTATGTGAATTACATATTTTTGAGTTTGGTCCCATATTCAATATTATATATAATTCTTATTTCGGAATTTACCACGGAATTGACTCCCACGCAAACGAGGTCTTAGGCACAGCTAGTCCTCAATATAATAAAGTATAAGGAGGGGAGCAGTGGTGGCCCAGTGGCCAGGGGCCCGACTTGCAAGTTGCAGGTTCTGAGTTCGAACTCGGTCAGACACATTACTCTGTTTAATTTATATCATCACCATAGAACAAACACTACCACACAATAGGTGTAACGGACAGTCCCTTATGCAGGGCCTGCATGGGGACGGAGGAAACGGTGGCACACGTGCTCCTAGAGTGCACGGAAATCACTGACATACGAAAGCAAACCCTCGGGTCTTTGAATTCCCTTACAGACATCCTGAACAGACCGAGAGACCTGATCTGCTTCTGGAAGGAGGTTGGCTGGATGGAGTGACGGCCGACACGGCTCACGCACAATGGTCTCGTGCAGAGACTAAGTGCGGAAACCAAACCGAGAAGAAGAAGAAGATCATCACCATAGCTCTCAAATCGGTGGAGGAATACATCGTGAGTAAACTGGCAATTGTCTTAGGACCTAAATCCGAGGACGCGCTGGGTCCGTGAGGTGGATTACGGCCCATTTCCTCTCATAGAGAGGACGCCCGTGTTCCAGCAGTAGGAACGTGTCAAATATTTTAATTCTCGTCGTCCCCGAAGAAAGTGATATTGTTACGTAGGTTTGTAGGAACGTAATAGGCTGAATTGTTATAAGGACCTTAATAAAGTAATATTGGACGAAAACATTCAAAAACGTCGAGTATGATAGGAATGTACTCGCGCTATCAACCTATGGCATGATAAAACACAAAAATTCAAATATTTGACAGCACTATCGTTGTCCCCGGAGAAAGTGACATTGTTACGTAGGTTTATCCCTTGATCTCATTAAGCGTAAACATTTTTATAAAGAATCTTACAGCTGCTGAATAGATAACTTCCCTTGGTTGGAATGAAGTTCAAACTACGATTAAAATATTAAAAAAAACATTCAGCCGAGCATAATACCTCCCCTTCTTTTTGAAGTCGTTAAAATGTGACGGCAACCCTAGAGTATCTTGGTCCTGATGCAAACCCAGTCCGATTAATGATATTTTCCGGGTAATTTGATTGACCTACATGATACTCCTGCCGATCACAGGTACCGGATGGGTATAATGCAATTGAAAGAGGGATACGCGATGTACACTGGATGTAATAATTTGATTTGCATGGAGCACAAGTTCCATGATATTCTTGTGACGTTACATAAAATGTATGAAAACACACATAGTCTTAAGGCTTTAGGAACAAATATTTTTTGATACGGTTGATGTAGTTGGTAGATGGGCACATCTAATCCAACTAAAGCATGAAACAAAACATGTTTGTAGTAATTAATGGACTGTATATTTTTCGTAGTGGAAATTCAAGCATTAGACCTCGTCCCAAATTTACGGAGCTCACAAATCTATGGATCAGTGAGCTGATATGTCATCGGACTACAACACAAACGGCGATGCGCCATCGATACATGGTGGACATGCCACCCATAAGCACAAAACGTTTTGGGAGTACCTTCATTGTGCGTACGGCTAAGGAGTGGAATATCCTGCCGTATTCTGTGTTTCCTGATAGCTATAACCTGGGGGTGTTTAAGTTAAGAGTGAATATGTTACTTCTAGATAAACGTGCTACATCTTCACCCACATTATCACAAACATGGTGGTGATAGTGGTCAAACGCGAGCGTATTACCAATAAAAAAAATCGTCTTATTGCTGGATGCGACCGGTGTTGCCAGTACGGGAATGTTTTCTAACGAGATACTAAAGCGCCGCAACGCAAGGGCACATGAAGGAACAGGGTGGGTTTTTAGTCAGTAGAAGTCTGACACTACCTTCCACTCCACCCAGAGCGGTAGAAGTCATTTTATGATTTTTCTAATAAAAAACAAGGATGCGATGGATGTTGAAAATCTGTTTTTAGCTGGAAGAATCTAATGCCCAAAGTCTACTATTAGCAAATATAGCTTGTAGTAACAATTGAAATACTAATTGCGTCTATAAATAGTAAAACATTACTTTCTAAACGTTTCTCAGTCTGAACTGTCACTGGTAATGCACTGCACCTCTCCTTTTTCCATTTATTTATTAAAACTTTATGCAACACAAAATGTACAAAGGCGGATTTAATGCCAGGCATTCTTTACCAGTCATTCTTATACACAAGTGAGAAAATAACTCTGTCTTTTACACTTTCACGTCTTAACCAAATAACGAACTTTGTGAGATCGATTAGGCCATAAAAAAGGACATTGGCTAAAAATACAGACTAGTAATACTTTTAAAACACGACCGTAGCTGCGGTCAGACATTAATTGAGACTAAAATAAAATTTGTGCAACTAAAACATGTCACTCTCCATTAAATTTTAACTGTTTCCAATAAATATTAATTTTATATGGCTTTGATATCATCCACGAATAACTTCCCTGAAATGAAATGTTGAAAATTTCTGTTATACGGTTTTGTTACGAACAAAATCCTATGCAATTTTGATGCATGATGAATATAATAATAGGATTACTAGAACAAAACATGCATGTAACGATAATAATATTGAAACTATTTCATAGTTTTATATATTAATGTACTTTATGTGTTGTGTCTTCTATTGACCAATAAAAGTTTTATCTATCAAAAATTAATTCCTAATGACGATGACGTACAAAACCTATATTTTCCGAAAATCATTATATGGGTGACTATTTATTTAAACTCCACGCCAGTCAATGATGGATAATTTCGATAGCTCAATAAGGCCATAAATTGCAGCGTTCAACTCCTACGATACTTACTGCGTTTACATTTCAGTCAGTTTTTGAAGCGCGCAGGACTAGAGAAATTATCGGGTAAACTTTGTGGGACAAAATTACACACCTACTAGGTTTAAGTTGATACTTGGAGTTTATTGCTAAATAATAACAGCCACCCGGGTCTATCTACAAGGTTAAGCAACGCTTGCCGACGTTGCTTCTTGGATGGGTAACCTTTTAAACATATCGATATTTTTTATGCCTCGAAAAGTAAGTTAAGCCGTTGGTCCGAGTTGTAATTTGTAAATCATTGACAATCGTTATGGGTAGTCCAAAGCCAGAAATTCTGACACAAGGCTTGGTAGGGGGTATCGTGTTATCAATGTCAGTCAACGGCTTGACTTGCTTTTCTAGGAACGGAGGAATCTCAACATGTGAAGATGGCCACCCATTCACGAACCCTCCTTGCTTTATTAATCAGTGATTACCTCGTCAAGATTTTTTTTTAAAGTAAACTAGCAATACAACGTTTAATTTAAGGGTATATACATACCGAGCGCACGGCTTCTTTGGATGATAACAAACGATATGGCAAGGGTTTTCTAATCCTGTGTACATCTGTGGAGCATATTAGAAATTTCTTTACATTGATACCAGAGGCCGAATTTTTAAAATTAAGAAGAACGAAGAGAATTATCGTTTATTGGCAAGTGACGTGGAAAGTGATGACCATCATAGTGCTGTGACACGTTTGTTATTACTGGTATTCAATAACATAATTATGAAACCAATAATTTGGGGTCAATTCTGTGAGTCACTTATTTTGAGCTGAAACTTTGCATAGAGACTCCATACCAGATGTTGTCTTTAGTCCTTTTGGATAGATATGGGGTTTCCGTTACACGTTGTATAGGTAAAATTCACATTAATAGCAATCTTTTTTAACTACTCCAACTAAGCTTAATATGCTTGTCTGGAGTGGTCTTGATCAAAAGTCCGGTAGCTTAGCATTAGGCTATTAGGCGGTGAATTATAAACACACTAACTTACACAAATACAGAATAATAAAAATGTCAGAACCATCACTAGAAACAGAATACGTAATGTTCATTAATTAAAAAATACAAACACAATCGACATTGAACGAAAATCTATATACGTACACAAAGTAAATAAACCTAGTTTTACCCGACTGTATACAAAGGTTATGTTTTTTAACTCGTGTATTTTTAACTCAAACATTACAATGTGTTTTTGCTGTTATGGAGCCCTCGAGTCAGCTTAGTATTCATATAACAAAGCATTTTTTACAAGACCTGGTAATTAAGCACTTCAATTTAATTAAAAATTCTTACTTACATTAATCCGGCCGTCGCCGCACCGCACCGTAGCGTTCATCTTATCAGAAAAAGAAATCGAGAAGGAAGTTCTTAGAATTATCTCATTAAATATTTATTTCAAAATCCTTAGTAAGAAAATAATTGTAGCCTCACGTACCGACTTATTTCTCTGTTCAATGAGTGAGTTCACAAAAGCCTGTATTGGTTGGTAGTTTTAAGCTTGAAAAAATTTTTTTTTGTTTTATAAGATAACTAGTAATGTGGGTAGAATTCATTTATTTATTTTACAAAGAACTTATACATAGCGTGTTTAATCCTGTAAGAAACGATCCCACCAAACATCCTGTAAAAGACTAGCCAAGACTCGATGGAGCTACTTGTTTCATTATAAAAAGTAATGAAATCTCTAAGCAAAGCCAAGCCAAGTCTAAGGTTCTTTACTGAGATTTTGTTTATTAACCCCTCAAGTGTCAAACGTTTGTACTACATATCGTCACTGCTCGCATTGGACAATGTTGCAAGTACCGTGTTACTTGGCTTACTTATATGGCTGTATCATTCGACTAATTAATCATACTTGACCAGTTTTAGTAACATTTTAAAGGGAACACCACTAAAATGAACGAAAAAAAATGTTTACAAAATGCACATGTGGTTATAGTATTTATTACATTATAGTTTTTATTACTTTCTACAGTGTCTAAGTGGAATAATTCGTGTTAAAATTGCCTACACATTATTGTATTGACATCTATATAATGTTCTTACGTAAGTAACAAGATAAGTGTGTAAATTAATTGTTATTTAAAACAAGAACTAGGTAGGTAATGGAATTCCACTGGTTTTCTGAAAACATTATCTGTGACGTCACAGAAAAAAAATCTAAATAAACAGAAATACTAACACCACATGGACGTGCATTAAGTTGACCACATTACGTATTAAATTTTTACGTTTAATACGTAATGTGGTCACAGGTTTTCAAAATATAGGTACTTGACTAATGTTTTATTGCAGCTGAAGCAATGACTATTGTGCAGGACGCCCGGCAATAGATTAGATATATATCATAGTTAGAATATTAGATCATAAGTTTACGTAAATGTAATAGAACTTAAGTTAGATTAATCATAAATCAATAGTATATTACCGTAAGTAGTGTTGATTTGTATTAGGAACTTCGTTATGATCGCGCTAAATTTCAAGATCAAGTCTAAAGCAGGAAAGAACCTGTCGAAACCTGCTCCCGTGACCCTCACTTTCTCCTCGTCTCTGATTGGTGGATCTTGAGTCGAGCGCATACGCAAAATATCTAAGTTAAGTTAATTGGTAGTTCAAGCATTAACACATTTTTTTTTTTTTGAAGTGAAAACTTCTTTAGCGGCGCTGAGCACTTTTTATATGGGTAAAAACTGTTAAACTCGCGTCAGGGTCACGTGACCGATCGAAAAGCGTAAGACTTTTTTTTAAGTGAAAACTAGCGTCGTTGTGATTTGAAAGTTAAAGAAACGAAAAAGCGACAGTATCTATCTGTTGGGACCTAGGAGTTAGGTCGCAGGGGTTGAGGTAGCCCTGAGAGGGAGCGGGGGGGGGGAGGAGGTTTCGTGGGGAGTTCAGGGAGGTGAGGGGTAAGAGGGGTCCCGTGTGGGGGCGGGGTGGGGGGAGGGGGTCTCGTCGGGTATTGAGGGGGTCTCGTCGGGTTTTGAGGGGGGAGTAGAGGGGGAGTTGAGGGGGGAGTTGAGGGGGAGTTGAGGGGGGAGTTGAGGGGGAGTTGAGGGAGTAGTTGAGGGGTGAGTTGAGGGGTGAGTTGAGGGGTGAGTTGAGGGGTGAGTTGAGGGGTGAGTTGAGGGGTGAGTTGAGGTGTGAGTTGAGGTGTGAGTTGAGGGGTTAGTTGAGGGGTGAGTTGAGGTGTGAGTTGAGGGGTGTTGTTGTGTTCAATTTAAATATTTTTATTTTTGTATGAAAATCTGGTGAACTTAAATATGACGAATTCTTAAAAGTCATAGAACAAAAGTTGTTGATTATGATGTTAGTAACATAGTCCTGAGAGGTTTTCAGTGTTTTACATTTAACCCTGTATATCATTATTTTAATAAATATTTAATTTGAGAAGCTCGAGGCTCAATAATGTCAGCCGCATGCGTCGATCTTCAAGGTTTCGCAATGCTTTCTAAGGTTAGTCTTTATATGGGTAACCATCTTAACATAATTATGGAGATTCCTCTGTGCCTCCAAAAGCACCTGAAGCCGTCGTTGGTCCCGGCTGACATGTGCACATCTTTGACAGTCGTTACCCCTAAGGTAATGAAGAAATCGATGGAGAAAAAGAAGATTAAACAAAAATCACATTATGTTTCCCAATGCAAAATTAAATTAAATTAGGTACTTAATATGTATTTTTTCCAATTATACCACGCAAGACTAACCGAGCCAGTGCGGAGCTGCAAAAGCCATATTAGATAACGCGTAAAATGATCGAGAAAGCGACTCGTTGAACCGGATTTCTTAAATCAAGATATATAGCCGGCTATTCGCAGTAGATGCATTTTATGTAATGATATTTGATATACCAATATAATTTATGAGATGCTAAATCGGACTTATTGAAAGTAGCTAAGTTATTGGTTTCTGCGTTTATGATGTATATAGGTATGTTTGTAAGATTACATATATTATTATTGTGGCCTATTTTTTTACTGTAGGGATTATATATTATTTGACTCTATCTACGAATAAAACAGGCAAGTTCTCTAAATTATAAATAATATAAGACAACATACATTTACGTGTATCAACGTAACCTCTTTCCAACTATATTGAAGCGGTCTTACCGGTTGCTACCAAGTACAGTATACTCAGTCAGTGACAGAGAGAGTGTCAGATTTTTGCTGACTTAAAACCCACTCTGATCCTTCAGTTACCCTAGTGTCTGGAACCACAGTATCTCTCTAGAACATTTCTGTTACCTCGGTAGGTTGTTTATGTCTTTTATATTATTCTGTTATTTAACAGTATGTATGTAAGCATAAGCGAAGTAAAACGGCCAAAGTCATTAAATTTATTGTTATAATAGACAATATACAAATATACACATAACCAATTAAAAACCCAGGCTCGTGTTAGCACATAAGATATAATGTTCTAGTAAAGGCCGTTCATAACATAATATTATATAGTACAATTTCTATGTATTCCTTTAAGGGTCAGCAAGGTCTGCATGTATAGCTAATAGAATATTCAAGACTCCAGACCAATACTGGGAAATACTATCTCGAACATAAACTCCACATTTACCTGGATTTATTTACGCTTGTTCCATCCGTAAAGGCTCGCATATACGGTACAATTGATCTCCATGATCCATTGAAAACTATTTCGAAAATCATAAAAAAATCCCATGATATCATGAATTTCGTAACGATGAATCGCCAGTTTATATTTAACCTTTACTATTTCAATTATTTATTGCGAATACTGATTTCGCTTTAATAGCCATTTCTTAACCCACTAGGTTTATGGTTTAAGAGGTTTTCAGGTTTTCGTCCGTAGGCGAATCCAAGAAAGACAGATATTTCGTTTAACTGATACAGACAGAGGACAAACAATAAACATATTCAAAATATATAAAAAAGTAGTCCCGTGTCAGTTGGATTCGCCCATGAAGTGTTCCGTAGTAGCAAGCAAAGATAAGTGAAAAATAACTTGTTTTAGTTTTTAATAGTATTTGTATAAAGGTCAAGGTTGTGTTTGCGGTTTTGGAAAATGTGCTACATCTCAAGTACTGCCGACTATGTCGAACCACTTTTGTTATAAAATTTTCATTAAGATAAACAGCATATTATACAACGTTTAACGGAAACCCCATATCTATCCAAAAGGGCTGAAGACAACATCTGGTATGGAGTCTCTATGCACAGTTTCAGCACAAAATAACAGACTCAAAAATTGATACCAAATAATCGATAATTCTTTTCGTTCTTCTTAATTTGAAAAATTCGGTCACTGGTATCAGTGTATTGGAATTTGTTATAAGTTCTACACACGTAGACTTAGGATTACAAAATCCTTGCCATATCGTTTGTTATCATCCAAAGAAGCCATGCACTTGGTATGTATGTACCCTTTAAATTACACGTTGTATTTACTCACAGAACATACTCTTATTTTAAAAATTAGAGGGGTTCGCCTCTCTAACTTTTAAAATAATAGAGTAGATTGCGAGGGGGGGGGCACATTTTACCATTTTGGAAGTGTTATCTTTCAAACGATTGACTGAGAATTGACACTCTATTGACACTTAACGTATAGGTTTGATGATTCATCTCAAATAAATTATCGATTGAAACGACCAATTGTTTTGTGTGTCAATGTCAACAGTGGCATCATGTGAAGAGAAACGTCATTATGATGTTCATTACCATAGATTTCATTAGTTTCATCTAAACGATGAATAGTACCGCATATCACTTTACGGTCGGTCAATATTATTAAAAGTTAGCATATTCCTAGAAGGCATATTATAGACGGTCGATGACCAGTGATTGACTTGCATCGATATTGCTGCTTCATTCCTAATTGAACACATTTTAACACCTTTTCGACTTGAATAGTGAAACTAGTCTTTGTTGATATAGAAATGACTTTTATTTCTTAAAAGAAAACTAGAAATGTGGGTAGAATGGATATTACTAGCAATGTTGTTTTATTTAACCCTCCAACTAAGTTAAATATGCTTGTGTTTAAAGTGGATTCACGACAGTAGTGTAATGTGTGGGATTCGAACCCGTGTCTTCTCGATCACAAGTCCAAGTCAAGTCCGTTTTCCTTAGTCATTAGGCTGTTGAAGTTTAAAACTTGAAGCTTGTTTGCATGAATTTTATGATTAACAATAGCAGACTAATGTGATAAAACCACGTAACAGGCTTGAAACTGTCCCAGTTATTTTGAGGACGGACTCTAATAATTCCACAAAACGATAAACTAAACCATTATAACATCACTCCGTTGTCCGTCAGTCTGTCAAAAACCGTCAGTTCTCGGGAACACGTAGAGGTTCCAGTACAATTTACCTAGTATCAAATACATTTATGGTTCCTTGGAGTTGTAAAAAATGAAGCTTCTTGAACAACGCAATAAAGAAAAAGAATATTCATGCGGCATAATTTTATGTCATATTATCCATACTATAATATTATAAATGTAAAAGTAACTCTGTCTGTCTGTGTGTTACCTTTTCACGCCTAAACCGATGAACCGATTTAGATGAAATTTGGCAGGGGAATATTTTAGGACCCTGGGAAGGACATAGGATAGTTTTTATCCCGAAATTCCCACGGGATCGGGATTTACGCGGGAAAAACTTCCCACGCGAATGAAGTCGCGGGCAAAAGCTAGTATTATATTTTGATATCACAAACAGATGAATACCCACAATCACGCCTGCTTAGAAATTTTCCAACTGTTAAGGGTCGGCTTCCAGTCTTTCTTGAAGCACTACAGTTGAGCACTACTGCTTAACATGGTAACTGACTAACTGACCTCTATAACCCAGTAGCTTTTTTTTTTCAGTGGGAACATCATTAAATAACTGGGTAAAGCGGAAGGGACTGTCATATTTCTACTGACTATAAACTCACTCTGTTCTTTCAGCTGCCCTGTGATTCAGTGTTACGGTATCTCGTTGGAACATTCTCGCAACCCCTGCTGGGTTGCGAGAATGTTCAGCAGCAGTCAATGGCCCTATTGAGTCCCGTCAATGGTGCTGACTGATCTTTGAGGTGCGCGTGACACGACGCGCCTTCGACCCGGCCCTGGTCCTTACCGGACGGTTAGCTACCCCTGTTTGCCGTCCGCAAGCCCGCGCCGTCAATATATGTATCTATTAAGATTGTCAATTGATCACCTAATGAATATAGAATATTTGTACAGAAACATGAAATTTGGCAATAAGGAAGATCTCATGGTATAACAAGAACATAGGTAAACTGTAATATTCAAGATTTATCTCATAACTGGCTGTTGCCCGCGACTTCTGTAATGTATGTAATGTGTCTCCGTACTAGTTTTGTATAAATTGAGGAATGTATTAACAGAGAGAACCCTGTCACCCATAACACAAGTTTAATCTTAGCTTGGGTGCCAGTGGAGTATACATTGATTTATTTATGCAATTTTAAAGAATATTGTCCTAAAATCAAGTTATTGTCATAGGTAAAAATTGTAAAAAATTGGAATAAAGAATATTATTATATTGCTTACATAATATTGCTTACATAATCATAAAACTTCATACGCGTGTGAGGTTTTGCCCGTCTAAATTCCGATCTCGTGGGAATTTCAGGATAAAAGCTTATGTATAATAAAATGTTTCAGCTAACTACATACAAAAATTCATTCAGATTCCTGAAGCTATTTTTGCGTGAAAGATTAACAAACATCCAATCATCCACCCTCACAAACCTTACAATTATTTATAATTATCTGCAAGATTGCAACTTATCGAATATTTGACAAAAAAGCTTTTTTTAGTTTGAAAGGGTATATTTTTCATAGGTACTATATATTTATCAAAATCAGTTAAATAGGTACCTAGTTTTATAACAAAATAAAGAAATTCATTCAACTCTTACTTTTTTTCTGGTGGGAAAATTATCAAATGACTCCTCCCGTTCTGAGTGGAGAGGAGATAACTTATTTTTTGCTTTTTAGTTCCTGAGTATTGTACGTATTTGGGAGGAATATTTTTATTTAAATACTTTTTTTTAATTATTGGTTGCCAGTGTAAAAAGGTTAGAGAAGAGTTGACTCGCGAGCAAATCGATGTTATCCAGTTGAGAGAAACTTCATTCAAATTCGGACTCCCTTTTTGTCAAGTTTCCAAATATCCTAAGTGCTCACTTACATCACTTGAACCTTTTTTTTTCTTTGAGATAATTATCTAATGCCTTCTTCCACTCTGGGTGAGTGGAACAGAGTGTCGGACTTCTTCTGACTTAAAATCCACATTGTTCTTTCAATTACCTTTACGTCCCGAGGCTGCGGTATCTCGTTATAACATTCAAGAAACCCGGATAGAACAATATCACTCGAGGAACCTAAATACAATGTTTCAAGTGAATCCAATGATGAAATAAAAAGATTCATAATCTCGTAACCTCTTTTTTACTACTCTAGGGGGGGGGGGGGATTTTCAAAAATCCTTTCTGTGCATCAGCACATTCACATCACTTGAGGTACGTAGGTTACGTACTAAGTTTCTAATGAATATGTTGAAAAATAAAAAGTTTCATATAAACTCGTAACCCCTTTTTACATTTTTAGGGGTTGAAGATTTCCGAAAAGCGCCCCTACACTCCCCAAGAAACGTACATGCAAAATTTCACTTCTTGCACCCAGGAGTTTCGGCAGTGCGTTGTCTGTCAGTCAGTCAGTAAAATATATAGATCAGTAAAATATATAGATTGATTGATGATTGATTGATAAATGCAACGATAGTTGCAACTGCAACTATATCGTTGCAGGGAATGATTTCAACTGTAACGTCGTGTTTGTTATTCGAAATTATATTCGGAGGAATATTCAGTAGAAGTTCATAAATTTTCGTAGTTTATGAACTTCAACTGTATCCAGTATCCATAGTGCATGGTCGCACGTGGCCTGTTTTTTTTAACAATTTCTCTGTAAAACAAACACCAATGTACTAATTTATTACTCCGGCAATATAGGTAAACACAGACAAAACAGTAAATAGGATCACGGTTAGTATACTTTTTCAGCCGATGAATTCATCAGAAACATTTTGAAGCCAAGGATTTCGTCCCCGTGGACATATCTCACATGATCCCGCAATTTTCCTAAATAAAAAGAGCCTGCAATAATGCAACTTGCAATATCTTTATCTATTACTTATTTGAAATTGAAAGTAACCAGATTTCCTTATTATAACAAACTGAAGATTTTTTTAAATTCATGATAGGCTCGCGTAAGACCTCTATCTCACGCACTAAGCACGCTTGCCTAGAAGTAACCTATTCACTCTTGAGTTAAAGCCCCCAGGTTATAGCTATAAAAATACAGTTTCTGGCAGGGAATTTCACTCCTTAGCTGTACGCACTATGAAAGTATTTCCAAAACGTTTTTAATATTAGTTTTGGTTTGCGTCCATTATGGAGATGATTCTACTTGTTTTACCACATTATTTTAGACATTGCCATAATACACAGCTTTTCGTTACTACTCACTTTTTTGCTCTGCTCTCATGTATCTAAAACTACAGTCGGTAGGTAAATTGTTTTTAAGGAAAAATCATCAAATGACTTCAGAAAGAGTGTCAGACTTCTACTGACTAAAAACCCACCCTGTTCCTTCGGTTGCCCTTGCTTTCAGGAGCCGCGATATATAGTTAGCATCATTCCCGCAACCCCAGCAGACAACGGTCCTGTCGAGCCCCGTCAATGCTCCTGACTGCTCCTTGAGGCGCGCGCGGATCACGGCGCGACGACGACCAGGGCCTAGTTCTTACTAGACGGTGAGCTACCCCTCGCCGTTCGCAGGCTCGTATCTACGGTGGTCGGAAATTGGCTAGCGATCCCCGGTGTCCGGGGCATTTCCCGTGGCGGCTGGGGCGTGAGGTAGAAAGTTGTCTCTCCCTCACGTGTTCAGCTTTCTCCTTCGCTTTCATGACTGCTTCGCAGAACGAGGCGACTGCATCCCACTCCCTCTCGTTCCGCACTATGGCCTGAACCAGGGCGGCGCTGCCACCGATCGCTTTCACGAGGACACGGTGGTGCTCTGCCCAAGCGGGCCACACCTCAACTGTATGCCCCACCGTGTCTTTACTTACAGGCTTGCTAGCCAGCTAAGCCTGCTTGCTTGCCAGTGCTACTTCCTGCTAATTCCTGGTATAATTGGGAATTTATCTTGTAGTTTTTTTTGCAGAAATAGCTGTAAATTCAACGCAGTGAAGTATATAACTTAGACTATAAGGTATATAGATATCATGTAAAATATACATAGAAACTGTGCTAAAAATCGTGGTTGAAAACAAAACAGGCTTTCCGGAAGCCATTAATGGGTTGCTATTGAAACGGAGTGGAAATTATTAATGAACGCGCCACAGTCGGAACTTGTGCAATACAGTCACAATGTCATCTGTTTTCAATGCAGTAGAAGATTATTTTTAGATCATTAATCGTGAAAGAGAGGAAATAAACTGAATAGATTTAGAGGAGAAAGTTGTTAGAAAGCATTGGCTAGATAATTAAAAAATAAAAAAGCTCAACCTAAATTTATAATAGAAAATTAGCAAAAAAAGGTTGACATGGAAATCGCAATGTCACAATCCCATATGTACATGGCCCTAAAAATAAATTAATAGTTTAAAAAACCAAAAACACGCTTTTAAGACTAATGTAATGAGCAGAAATTAGAAATGTTTACTAGTAGGCAGTCCAAGGTTCCATCAGCCACCCTCCAATTCCATCGTCAGACCAGCTCGATGGTACCATAACATTGTATTGTCGTCTAATCTACACAGATCGTTACAGATCGACTTAATAATAAATCTATGGATTACGCGGTAATTCAAAAAGGACAAGAAAACCGATAACGGATTTTCTTTAGGTTTGTTATAACCTTGAAACCTGATCGTGTTCAAAGTCCATTACGTGGCCTTTCTTACAAGTGCAAACACGACTATGATATTATATTCCATCATGGAATACCAGTGCCTATCTTCCGGCTTCATCATCAGACCTTGAAACCTAATCGTGGTCAAAGTTTGTTACAAGACTTTTCTAAGAAATCCAATATAGCTATGATACGATTTTCCATCATGAAGTTCCAGTTCATATCTTCCGGCTTCATCATCAGATCAGTTTGACAGTACCATATTATTGTATTGTCATCAGAACTACATACAGCTGCCAATTTTCATTACGCTACGACCCTTGGAAGATGGTTAAATTAGTTACCTTAGATTTCATTACATAGTTAGTTACATACAGGTCGACCTAATAAAAGCGTGTTAATATTTTATATCAAAATGTCAGGAAATTAAATATGATTTTTTCGTTATTTTTTTCTATTTTATCATGATTTTTTCTTTGTTTTTAAAAAGAGAACTAGCAATATGGATAGTATTTACATTACCAAGAATCTTGTTAACCCCTCTAAGGTAAAATATACTTGTGTCTGGAGTGGGTTCAAGACAATAGTGTAATGAATGGGGTTCGAACCCGCGACCTCTCGATCACAACACCTTAGCCATTAAGCTATTGACGCTTAAAATTTCCGATTGCGATGTGATAGTTTTTTAAAACTAAGGAAATCCGTTCCCTTAGTTTTAAAAAACTATCGAAGTCAACAGGGTCCGCCCTGTTGACTTTCTGTTGTGTGTCTTCATTCTTCGAAGAAACGTGGTAAAAGTTAGATTGACGGTGTCAGCACTGTCAATTATACTTTTAACACGCACAGCCGCCAGAAACAAGGGAAACATGCAGTCAACTTCAAAAAATACACACATCAAAAGTGTGTAGGGATCAAGCATTTTTATGCGGATTTCTTGAGATTGAGATGTGGCTTTGTAATAAATTTATGATTTTATAAATTTATATGGATCCTTTTTGGTGCATTTCATAATTTGAAACAGGAACTGTTAATCAAATTCGAGTAAAAGATGAAAATCAGCTGTCAATATTTTCCCTATAAAAACATACAACGCATTGAAGACATTATTAGTGCTATTGTTTCCCTACTACTGATTAAAACCAACGTTATTATGGAGCGGCGACGTCATTTAAGCAGGGAAGAAATGCTCAGAGCCGTGGGAATGATAGAAGCTGGTTCCCGGCAACGTACTGTGGCTTTAGCTCTGAATACAAGTCAGAGTGTTATCAGTCGACTTTGGACACGTTACCGAAGCACTGGTACCGTGGCTGTACGCCATGGAGGACGGTATCGCTGCACCACACGGAGACAAGACCGATACATTCAAATCTTAACTCGAAGAGCTCCAACAATAACCGCCATGATGTTAGCCGTGAGGCTTCATCACTCTTCAGGGAACTTAATTAGCGACCAAACAGTCAGAAACCGCTTGCATGAAGTGAACCTTCATTCCCGAAGACCGCTATGGGTACCACCTATAGCAATGCACAATCGTAGGATTCGATATCAATGGGCTCTTGAACACAGAAATTGGGCAGAAGAACAATGGCGTTTCGTGTGCTTTTCTGATGAGTCTCGTTTTGGTATGAGACCGGATACAAGACGTATACGACACTGGAGAACCCCTGGACGCCAACAGCGATTAAAATCCTGCCAGGAAGTCCATCCTTATAGTGGTGGAACCATCATGGTATGGGCGGGTATTTGGATTGGCGGAAGAACTGAGTTGATTTGGATCAGAGGCAACCTCAACGCTCAAATTTATGCTGAGACGATTGTATCTGACGTCATCGTTCCTCTACAAGTGCAAATCGGTCCCTTATTTCAGTTAATGCATGATAATGCACGACCGCACACCGCAAGAGTTGTAAGACAGACTCTCGCCGCAGCTAACATCAATGTCCTGCTCTGGCCTGCTCAGTCGCCAGACTTGAACCCGATTGAGCATGCATGGGATATGCTACAGAGAAGAGCTCTGCCGAATATGGAGGGTATCCAGTCGCAAGAAGACCTTTTTTTGTTGTTGCAACGAACATGGGCGGCCATTCCACAGCGTGATTTGGATGAACTCATTTTGGCTATGCCAAACCGATGTTCTTGTGTTGTTAGTGTTCGCGGTAGAAACACGGATTATTAATTGTTTAAGTTACCCAATAAAATTTTAAAGAAAACTGTTATTTCAGTCTTTTTTTCGAACTTTAATGTTAGTGGTTCAAATGTCAAAAATCCCTTTATTAGGAAAATGGCAAATTTCTTTATTAATGCAAGGGTGACTTGGTTTATCGTTACTGTGACAAACGAAAACACTTTATTTGATGAATCTTTAAAGAAAATTTTAATTAATATCAATCAGGAGAAAAGTTATTGCAAAAATATATGTTGATCCCTAGACACTTTTGATGTGTGTATATTGTGTATCCTGGCAAAAATTGCATTGAAGAGTTAAACCTGAAAGTATTGTGGAAATGAATTCCACAATACTTTCCGGTTCCCCAATTTTAATTTTTAATTGAAATTTAAACATATATTTACTATCTCTATAAAATCATTTGAGATGCTCTAGGTTCAATAATAACAGCCGCACGGGTTAAGTCACGCTTGTCGAGGTTTGCCAGTGTATTGGTGACCATATTTATATTAACATCGATACTCCTCTGTGCATTATTTGTACTTATTGAACAGCGGCTACGGGCAGTCTGAAGCCAGTAAATCAAACACTGGTCTTTCCAAAGGGTGTCGTATTAACCAGTTACTGGGGCGTGGAGGTCAAATAGGCAGTCGCTTCATGTAAAACATATTTGAGCTCCAAAGTAGTACAAAGCAGATCTAACACATTTTGTTTAATAAGTGCTCATTGTACAAAGTTAATGCTAATTTATATTACCAAATACTGTATCGTTGAGAAATATTATAAGCAATGTTTTGAGTTCCGTAGCTGCCTACGCCGTAGCTGCGTAGCGGCGTATCGCTTTGAAGTGTGCTACGAACTCTACTACGCTGTGTGCTACGCAGATGATTGTTACAATCTAAGCGCTAATATTTACCTTCCCCATGTTGATAAGCTTAAAAACCATCTTCGTTCTAGGCTTAAATTTAGGGTTACGAGAATGTTCTAAAGAGATAACGTATGTGCGTGTGCACACTGAGGCAAAATAAAGATGGATTTAGTAGTAGATTTAAAACAATTGTAGAACAAAACTGGGAATTTATAAACAAATGTGGATGTACGTACGAGTATCTTAAAATCTACAACCGTTAAAGTCCTGTCCCTTACTCGTCACAGACCTCCAGGCCCCTATCGACATAGAATCATTTCACCGTCTTTTCCTCGGGTTTTTGTTCTCATAGATACTTTATAGGTATTCTCACGTCACAATCACAGTCAACACGCGACCTTACCACGTGTTGATCTCACGGCTATCTACTAGAAAGGGACTCGCGGCCGGAAAGGGATTGTCAACATTTTGAATTCTTTCGGCCTTTTCCTATTAGACGGTAAAGCGGAAAGAATAGATTTTAACAATTAATATTTCTATAATAAAGTTTTGTAATCTACATAATCTCTCTGGTTATTTATAGATTTTTTGTGTGTTCTTAAATCAAGAACCACGTTTTTCGATGCGCGTGGTTCTTATTTATAATCGTATATCAAAAAAAGTCAATGTTTACATATTTTTGTTTTAACTTAGATTATACTGGTAAGAATTAAATAGCGACATTTCGGTAACATATTGTTTACCGAAATCTAATATTAATACGACGATAATTACAGCCAGCTACGGGGTCAACGACCTCTTTTAGAGTAGTTATTTCAAACTTAAATCTGTTTTTGATGATTGCATAGTAATATAACGACTGTGAAATATTTATATATTTCGATTGCTCATTTTACTTACATTTTTAGGGTTCCGTAGCCGAATGGCAAAAAACGGAACCCTTATAGTTTCGACATGTTTGTCCGTCTGTCTGTCTGTCTGTCTGTCCGTCCGTTCGTGTGTCACAGCCATTTTATTCCGAAACTATTAGGACTATACATGTAAAACTTGGTAGGTAGATGTATTCTGTGAACCGCTTTCCGATTTTAAGAGAAAATTTAAAAAATATTTAAAATAAAGGGGGCTCTCCATATGCGTGTAAACCTATACGTGTGTGGTATTTATAGATAGGTCTTTAAAAATGACATTAAGGTTTCTAAAACGACTTTATCATAAAGTCAATCGTTTAAAAGATATACACTTCCAAAGTGGTAAAATGTGTCCCCCCCCCTCTAACTTCTATAATAATGAAGTGGAAAATCTAAAAAAATCATATGTTGTAGATATTAATGTAAACTTTCAACGAAAATTAGTTTGAACGAGATCGAGTCAGCAGTTTTTGAGATACAGTATATTTTCTAAAACCGCAAATATAACTTTGTAATTCATACAAATACTATGAAAAACAAAGTCATTTGGCGTAGTTGTAAAAATTGTAAATAAGCTAGTTTTAAGAAATTTGTAAGGTTCTTTTTTTTTCAAATATTTTAAGTACCTATATTATATTTATTATAGTTACTACGGAACCCTTCATGGGCGAGTCCGACTCGCACTTGGCCAATTTTTTTTACTCTATTTTCTACTTATTTTGTTAACACTGCTTAAACATCCCCTTAAATATCTTAAATATCCTCCGGAGATTAGCTATACATAAACATAAAATAAAACACCAGTCTAGTGTACTACAAGTATATTTATAGAGAATTACAGGCTATATTGTAACCTACAGCTAAAAGCAAAAGTATTATTGCTGCATCGGTAGTGTCACAAGATTACATAGCTGTGCGTAGGTGCTTCATAGTTACAGGGAACTAATACAATGGTAGGTACTGATTTAAATCAAACGGTTGTGAAAGGCTGCACAGTTACTTTTGAGGAGGAATGGCTTGTACTGGTAAATTCTTGTAATATTTGGAGGCCAATAAGCAATAAATTTTCATCTCGATAAAGAGTATAACACGGTACTTTTCTGAAATATACTATTCAGTCACATGAAGTCACGCTGTGTTATACTTTTTAGCAATAAGTGACGAATAACTCTGAAGCTTTGGATCTTTGTATGTAATTTTTATTGATTTGAAAAGGCCACAAATACGTGTGCAGTTTTATTTTGAAAGCTAATTAACGGACTAAATAGAATAATCATTTTTCAAAATAGCCTATTGACCTTTTGTTCCCATTATATTGTTTTCAAATGATAGAACCTTCTTCAATATAATGTCTAGTGATTTTATTAATGGTTCTATGTATAATAACTGTTCAGAGTGAAATGGATTCAAAGCTCGCAGAGTTTTTCGTTCGAAGTGCTTGTTTTTTGAAGGATAAATGCTGACTGGCAACCAGCCATAAGTTACTAATATTTTTTATACTATTATCGATTTCAAAAACTATTACTCTGTTTCATTCGAACTCATCTACAAGTTTGGTGCATATGAAGGAAACAAAGCGACAGTTTTCGAAATCAACATTCGGATCATGTTCGCGAGGCAAACATGATCCGAAATTGCTCCAGGGAGGCCTTTGCTCAACAGTGGGACACAAAGTAGGCTAAGAAAAAATAATAAGTCATTCTGAATATTAATCTCAAGCCAGCCGTATTTTACCAGTTGAATTGATAACGCAAATATATTATGTACAATAACTTACATAAAAAATCTCGGTTGTGATTTAAAGTACCGACATGTAAGTACATAATATAGCAAGAAAACATAATCTTGTCAGTAAAATACTTTTGTATGATTAAACATGTTAATTGCGAATTGCAAACATATGAATATCTGATTATTTTTGTATAAAAATTTAAAAATATTAACATTTGAAACTTGCATAAAACCGCGTAAAAAGCCTTTTGGCGTAATATCTACTTACAACTTTTCAAAATAGGCCTCTGACTATAATAAGGGCCGTTTACATTCCCATACATGCAAATGCAAATGGTAATAACTAATTAAGTACAATATGTTTTATTTTGATTGCTTATACATATTTATTATAATTAATTAGTTGCTTCATTTTATTACGCAATGGACATCGAAATTAAACTAAAATTAAATTATTAACTTAAAGCTAAATTATATTACATACAGTGTAATAATTTGACAATTATTTAGAAATAAAGTGTACAGCTATTAATTTGACAATTATCCTAAATAATAAATGGACTTCTGTTAAACCAGGCAGAAGTTCTATTAGTAAGTAAATAAATATTTATAATGGTTTTAATTAATTATTATTATGAACAATGTTACAGAAATCATTTATATTTGATTTTTTTGTTATAATTGTTTTGCTTCTATAAAGGTTAACGTTATTATTTATGTATTATATTATTTTTTTTTGTAAAACAGTCGTTGTAATCTAAATTCGCCGTTATTACTCGGTATTAAAGTATATTTTATACACGAATATGTGATTTTATAATGAAATACGTGGATATTGTTAATTCGTTGTATTTTTAAAGAAATACTAGTCAAGTATTATTTTTATAATTTTCCATTCGGTAACGTTCTTTTTAAATTTTGTTGTTTTACTTGAAGTACTCTAAGAAAAAAAAAAATAGTGTTTTCGTTTCAAAGCTTAAATGTTTTTAGTTCTTCTTCGGCTTCTGTGTTCCCGGCCACATATGAACCTTCAGCCTTTAAAGCAAGAGTGAATAGGCATTTTCTGGGCTCGCTCGTTCGATCGTAGACCTCATCTTACACTTACCATCAGGTGTGATCGAGGTCAATAACGGGCTCATTCGTAATAAAAAAAAGTTACCGAGTATATTTTCTAATTCACCGGTAGGCATAAATTTATAAGTTAGATATATATAAGCAAGGACAAGTAAACTAAATTAAGTAATGTGCTTGAAGTAGGTGCTAATTGAACATTGTTGGTATAGACAGACGGAGGATTAATTAGTATAATTATAAATAGAAAGCGGATGTGCTCAGCTAAATCTTTAAAATGTAAAAGTTTCAAAGAATATTATTTAAAAATCTGAAACGACATACGAGAGTATTTAAGAGTTATCGGTATCATAAGGCGGAAAAATAATTCTTTGATTTTATTAATAAGACACAAATGTCTTGATGCTTCTGTATAATATTTTCAATTTCTTCGTATAAATACTAATATTTTCTATAGTATATGTTTGAACTTTATTCAATCAAAAGTGAATACATCGATCCATTAATATAATCTCAGCTACAATAGGTGTACTTATAACATATATACGTATATATACGTAGTAAAAAACTGAGAACTATCTTGACATAATGCCATTCCGTGAACCACTACACTTTTACAAAGGATTTGACATGAATGAATTGCCAGCAACTGAAAACGAAACCGCCCCCCTAACAGTTTTCCCAATATATATAATCTATAGATAAAGTAAAACAGGCGCAGCATAAAATGGATTGCACAGGATGCTGTGTACTGTCACCGCTCAGCTCACTGTACGATCATTAGATCGTACAGTGCGCTGAGCGGTGACAGTTCCTCAGATTTGAAACTGAATCCAATATCCCATACAAGTTCCCAACTCCCCTAACACACAAAAGAAAATTGCTATTGTGGAATCTGGAAAATGTAAAAACAAGGACACTATTTCGATATAATCCGCTTTACCGAATTCATCCTATCGTATATTTTATTGATTGTTCAGAAAACTTCGGTCTGTGATATTTTTGTTATTATCTACAATACTCACGAGATGAATTGAATATTTTAGCTTTAGCTTTTGTTGAAAATGTTGCTTTTCAACAAAAGCTAAAATTTTCAAATATTTTATATTGTATTTTAATGCGCAATATGTTGATACTACGCATTAAAATACAATAATGGTACAGAATATGTTCTAGCGAATCGATCATTTGAAAAAGTGTCCAATTAAAGAGTTTTACTGGGAGGCCTCTTTTATCTGAGTCATACAAACGAAAGGCTACACCGCTTGTCGAATGCCCGAACGTATTATTTTTGTGTTTGATTTGAAATCCTACACGTGTTTCTCCGCGCCTGCACTAAAGAGGTCCTGGCATCAATACTACAACTATTTTCTTTTCATTATTCGATAGCTGCCATTATTTTCATAACATAAATGGCAAACCAATCGGCAACATTTTTAGAATTAAATAAGCGCTAAATATTTACCATTTTGGCTATAGTTTAATAAAATAGAATAACCTCATTAGATTGAGGTATGGTATGGGGTAATATAAGGTTATGAGAATGGAAGCCAATTTCAATGAATTTTCACGCAACTTAGTTAATTAACTACGTTAAAACCATAAACAGCACTGATTTTTTTGTAATTGCAAGTCAATTTACGCAAGAGAACACGATAAATTGTTTTTTTATGAGATTATTGTCATTCATGAAATGCTTTGCTTTTAAATGGAATATGGTTTGAAATGTTTCACTACCTTCATTTGATTTCAATTTGAAGTCCATTGCTTTAATAAAGTTCAAGTTACTGAAGAATGTTCAAGGAAAACTGTCAATGTATTGCTATAAAAAAAAATAGTCTGGTTACGATGATTTTTCAGGCGGAGGCAAGAGATTGTAAGCTTCATGCCAGTCTAGTTTGAAGCTCAATGTAAGATTAGAAAAAAACTTAATATTTTTGAACAGACTAAGATAAAATAGGCATTATTCGTAACATCATACAAGCTAATATTGCATATTGTATTTTTTTGGCGTTTATTCCTGTTTACGTCTAAAAAGGTTTAAAGATGAAACGTAACAAAGAGTTAAAAAACTATCCAAGGTATCTAATAGTTAACATAAATAATGCTAATAGTCATTTAAGTTTTAGTTATATAATTAGACTCGTATAGTTTATAGGTAAATATGCTTTTTTATTATATTCCTAATTTTTTGCAATAACTGGATAAAAAGTTTAATGTAAAAAATTTGCCTTACAATGTAATCTAAGAATTGTACGAATCATATTGCTTTTCTGATTTTTTATTTGTTATTTTTTACTAAGCTATTTGAAAATATGTAATTCATCATTATTACAATATGTTTACTTAGTACTAGCATTAAACGATCTTATATAGTAATTGTAAATCAGCCGCAGTCGCTACAACCAGGATGTGTGTGATCGTATTAGCCACAATATGTTCAAAATAGATTATTACGTTTTGGTAGTGTAAAAATGGTTGCAAATAAGTTATGGAGCAAAAGGCTTTGAATTCAATTTTTATGATTAATGTTTTAGCTACATTCGAAGCATAAAAGACAAACTAGTATTCTCTAAGCCTAAATAATAATGTCGACTGCAGCTTACGCCTAACATTACTTTAAACATACCTATGGCTCTCTCTCTATAAGGGACACCAACAAACACAAACATTTCTCACCTTTTTGCTTTACAATAATTGACCAAATAAATAGTTCCTTAAATTATTGACTAGACCGTGTTTGGTACGTTTATTTGGTGTAACGGTTACGTTCTTTGGTGTCTATCGGTACAGGTAAGCTTTTTAATCTTAATTAAACGCCTCATCTGAGGGCCATTTCACGTATGTTTGAGTGAAAGCATTCTCTCACTCTTATTGCAGTCACAATCTGTCAAAAATCCTTCTTATTTTCATACATTTTGAAAAATTGTTTAAAGATTTTAAGGTGCTGCTCATAGAGGATATCGTAAAATTATCACTATTTTGTTGCACATCTAGCCGTATTACAAGCAAAAAAATATAGTTAATATGTATACAAAATATTTACTAGAAGTAAACCACAATCGTCAAAAACAAATTGCAAGAAAATCCACAAAAAACTTTAACTATCCATGTTTTTGTTACCATCGAGAAGAAAATTTAACCAAATAAAGAATTACTTATAAACATTTCAACATAAGAGCTAATAAATTAGAACTGTGAAATGTATTTCTTATTCCAGTATGGATAGGTTGTTTTAAGGTATCCTCTCTATGGCAGCGCTTTAAATACGAGCTATGGCCTACGGATATGTAGTATAGTTTTGAATTTCGAATAACATCTGACGTCATCAAATAATAACGTCATATGATATTTGATAGACGTATAGGACAGGGAGCTTCTCAGAACCAGCCGAAATGGCTTGATGTACGTATTTTTGAAGTGTCAATTCGGACTGAAGGCTTTGTAAAACAGGCCAGCCTGGTAGCTTATTGCGCAACTCTATTTACATTCTACAGACAGTCACCAACGACAATATTTACAAATATATCATCGTTTACAATATTATACAGCTTATATTGCATTGGTGGTAATAAAAGCAGTGGCGTGTCTAATGATCTACGATGTTTTAGCATTGTATAAGATTTCTATTCAGGGTATGCTGCTGTGTAAGAAATACTTTGGAAGACATCACCCGACCTATTGAGATCACTCGCAATATTAATATAATTCATTATTTATAACAACATAACCTCACGCTCTTTCTATCAGTCTTATTCTGAACAGTTCCCGTCTGAAACTGACGATCTTATAGTTATTCAGACGCATTTATTGTAAGAGGGAGTATTATTAACAAGCTTTGTCAATATTTAAAAAATAATTATGAAGCCATGGTTTCATTTCTGTTTTTATATCATGTTTCTCGTTTCGTATTCGTATATTAAAATATAGATATTTTTATTTTATTTTTACCGGATAAGGGTTCGAAATTCAAATCAAGGAACGCTTTCAAAGTTCAGATTATTACTGAAAGAACGAGTGTAGCGTACCACTTAATGATAGAATTTGTTACAAATTGACTAAAATGACAGAAATTGACATAATTTAGTGATTGAAGATGAAAAATATGCAAAACTATCTTATCAACGTGCAATCACTACGCAATGTGACATAAAGACGTGTTTTTAAATACTAAGGGTACTGGCACATTACATGTTTTTCGTTTTTTTAATTTAATTTTTCTGTGACAGTACTTAGGCCTAAAATAGAATAAATGAATTCTACGTTTATACATATTGAGCAAACATAATAATTTTGTGTTATAATTTCCATCAAACATTATTAACATGAATATATTTTTAATTACTCAAGTTTTTCGTTGAATCATCGTACTTTTGTCGTATTATTGTTTATTTTAAATTGTATTTTTTGGTTGTCTGGCTCATAAAGCAGCAAGATTTTAAAACATTTTCTTTATCATTGAATATGTTTTTTGGTACCAAACTGCCTCATGTGCCACAGCTATAAAATATAACACATTATTATGTTAATCTTATATTATTAACTTAACACAGTATCAGCTTTCACTCATTGCTTATCAAAAGACACTTAGCGTAATCCTGACTTACAACGAACTTACTTAAAGTGAGAATCAACTCATGCTATTTCACTACAACTGTAGAAAACATCATAAAAATAAATAAACAAACAAACATTCGGCAATGCGAATCTATAGAGACTAAGTGTAATAAGTTACTTATAAATAACCTATATAAGCTTATCATAAAAACACTACCTACCATAACGAAAGACGTCGTGAAATATTAAATATTCACAATAAAAATGTAACTCTATAAAAATACATCTCTTTTCACAAATACGCGCATCCATTGCTTTACCATTCTGAGTCATAACGAACCTATCGCTCCTCAAACTAATAACACTTATTTCTAAGACGATCTCATTGTGAGAAGAGCAAGTGGGTCTTAGGGCATTTCACAACTGAGTCACGAGATAAACAATAACTGAAGTGCGCTGTCCACTATAATCATTGTAAAACTCATCTTTTATTAATATCCGACTTCATTCACAAACCCTTTCGCTGTACCGAAATGCAACATCATTTGGAATTGTTTAATTCATATACTCACAACGCGTCCCGGTGTCACACTGTTGCAATTCATTACCTGCTTAGTCATGACAGTTTGTATGAGACGTATTAATTAAAAACATTCCTCGTTTATCGTTTTTATTATTAGTGACGTACGTAGGTACGTACGCTATTATTCCACATGCTTATATGATACTATTTTACTTTAGCCCGGGTCTAAATTTGCAATTAATTTTAGAAACAATTAACCTCAACCGATTAAGACCAAATTTTGCTCACACGTTTGATTTGGATGACAATGCATAATAAGTTTAATGTTATCTTCTGAATCCAATTTGGTGGGTGCCCCAAAATGGTGGACCAAATATTTTTTATACAACCTTTGATTATATATTCTCTAGATGGAGCATCGCCTTACAATCAAAACAAAGAAAACGAGCCAACAATTTCAAGCACGTGTGCGAGCAGGCGGTGTTTTACACTGTACGTGTATGTTTCTGTGTACGTGAATAATGATACCAGCTACTACAATTGTCCCATAAATCACATTAAAAAATAGACTAATTAAAATAAGATAAGTTTTAGGTGTATGTATTCAATTTTAGTACTGTCTTTTATTAAGTGGTTACTTTCTTAAATAAATAAAAAACACTATTTAAATTTTATTAGAGTTGTGTGTGTGAATGTTGTATTAAATCAGTTAAGTTAAATTAGTATTACAATATTTAACTTAAACCCCGTTGAATTCATAAAATTAAATAAAAACTTTTTAGGCCGTTTGCATTTGGAAATTTCATGAAAGATCACAGTTATTAGGAATGAATTTTAATTACAAATAAGCACGTTTAACAAATAAAATGTTGATCATTAGTGTAAAATAAAACAGAACGAAGGTCAGTAACCATCTCGTTGTATTTGTTTTTTTAAATGTTTTCGATTAGAAGCTACGTTTCTATTCACATTGTCTAATTTTAATTTGTGGTAGTATCTTATCGCAAAATACTTTTCCACTACCAGCCTCATTAAATTTCCTTGATGTAGGATACATATTTATGTAGAAAGCAAACATGAGCCGTTTCTACTGTAAAATAACGAACGCCACCTATAAAGCAAAAATAATTATCAAAATAGGCTCATTAACAAAAAAAATTATACGCGAAAATTATATTATAAAAAAATACAGACGAATTGAAAAACTCCACTTTTTTAAATCGATTAATAAAAGTACACCAATTAAATAATATAAACGTAACCATGAACTAACTAATATACCCACAAAAAAAAAAACTTAAGTCGGGAAAATGAAATAAACTGGCAAAACTGATAAAATATGACATAATTTGGTGTTCATAAATAAAAAAATTAAATATGTAGTTTTTTGGTTACTTATCGATGATAGGTGATGTGTTTGGTATTTATTACCCTTCCTTTATAATTCCGGCACAGTTTAATAGCACATACCGTCATTTTATCGCTGTTATTTGTTTATTATTTAGTGCGCGTAATACGTAGTGACACCAAAGCGGCACGATCGGCACTAATCGGTGGGTAAGAACTTGTAAGCCAACAATTGGCTGATATCCTTGACACGTTTGCGCGCATTTGATGCTCCATCTAGATATTATATTTATAATCAAAGTATGCAATTTTCGTTGTTTTCTCAGCCAACACTTTCATTTGATACCCACATTAAATGAAAGTGTTTGCTGAGAAAACAACGAAAATAATAACAAATCTTTTTTTCAATATTAATATTCAAGTTATTTAAATTAAGTTTATTACAATTTTAAGGTAAGTTTTTGATAGCTGGCCGTTGCGTCGCAGTCAGTCAAAAATGTCTCTGACTTTGAGACGATATTGTGAATTATAATTTATTATTTTCAAACTATAAAAGTATGTCTGTTTCGGTTTTTTTCACTCCGGTATTTATAAAATAAAGTGAATAGAAATATGTAAACTAGTTTTACATAATATTTCATCTCGTATTGCAGTCGGAACCACGCAACCCACTCATTCCTCACAATTAAAAAATATGAATGATTATAATATTATTAGAACTCGGTGGGGGCGGGTACGTGTGTGTGACAGAAATCTCTCTTAATAGGGAAAAGATATTCTAGTATAATAATTTATATTTTATAAATATGAAAGAGTAACGACTATTCCAGGTAACTAATTAGTATCTACGTTGCATCCGACGTATTTTCAAAGTGACAAGAAATCCTGTTGTGATGGTATTCCAATTCTGTCAGAGAAAAACCTTCTTTACTGAGTTCTGCGAAAAGTTACTTACGGCTTAAAGGGTGGGAGTTGTAGCTGAGTATTATTCTTCGTATAATATTTAGTGTCAAATTTAATGTGATAATGTTCGTGTATTCCTTGTAAAGCCTGGTGGTGGTGGAGGCACCCGCTCCCTTGTCGAGGCCATTCAACTTACGAGCTGTATATATATGTACAATCTAATGAGAAGACTAATGTACCTATATATTACTTTCATAACAATAACTATTGCGTCGCTTGAGTGATGAAGTATAGATTATATTTCCCAGATACCTATCTCAGATTTATATTTTCATCTTGAAGTTATTAAGACTAAGTGCATTCCGCCTATTTCGACTGTCAAATGTATCTTCGCAGTAGACTAAAGCAACTGATCCCTCGTCATCTGCAGCATCAGGTCATAGTCACCCTTTGATTGCATTCCTCTAAATTTCAGCGTTCATTATCAAACAACCTTTTAATGTGTCGACTACCATTGGAAATACTAATATTGTTTTCTTAGCTTAAGACCAACGCATGAGCAAAATTAACGAGCTTTTTATACTTCACGCAACATTATTACGTATAAGAGAGATCACTTACTTTCCAAATAGGTATATCACTTGGTCATGAATTAACACTAGCTATAACAATTTACTCCTTGTAAAAGATCGCAATACCTGTCAGATCGGTAGCACGTACGGCCGTAGTGTCATACTTCATCACCGCGGAAAGGAATACTCGGCGCTCGAGACTTCGCAACAAATGCCAGCAAGTGACATATGAAAACTAATACCTGATCACCATTTTATTTAGAACGATATCATACAAATAATTTTACTAACATATCTTCGTTGAAAAACATCAATGAAGTAAATATTATGAATCTAAACAGATTAATTATTTAAATAGGCTTGGACATTATAACAATGTAGTATGATTACAACACTTAAAGTCTTGTGGACATCGACGGCGTCACTCGAATGGTAGCGGCGCGTAGTTTTCATGTGGCACGTTGCGCATTGCCGTCCGCGGGATGGCGGCGCGGGCCCGAGCAACAGTTTGGTCCTCCCGGGCGCCCTACGCTACGCTACCGTCGCACGCTAGTCGTGCGCCTACTGCTTCTCTACACTCGTTACTTTATTGCTCTCTTTGTACCACAGCTCGACGGTTTCATTAAGTCTCTACGTATCACCGTAACTACATCTAAGTCGCACTGCGCACCCGCGACGATTACTTACTTAACTTTACTATGTAAACATTATCCTACGCTGTAACATTGCAGGCTCTTGCCATAAATTGACACGATTGCTTCCGTCATTGCCGGACTAATAATTGAAAAAATACGTTTTATTTTAATTTCACTTTGCATTAATTTTATCTTCTTTTAAAATTATGGAAAGAGCCATAACGAGATTAGGTACATTATTATTGCTTATTATTCATTCGACGCCGTCGAACCTACGAGCATCTACCCTATAAAATATGTTCATTTCAGTAATACAAAGGTGTAAAGAAGTTCATAGAGAAATAGTTCGTTGCAACGTTTGTAGGATGCGCGCGGCCGCACGTCACTCGTCCTCGTCGTCCTCCGTGTCGGAGCGCGCGCACGCGGCCTCCTGGTGCTTGTTGAGGTAGCTCTTGAGCGCGAACGACTTGCCGCAGCGCGCGCACTCGTACTTCTTGTCGGCCGAGTGCGTCTGCAGGTGCGCGCGCAGGTTAGACCGGTCGGCGAACGCCTTGCCGCACGACGCGCAGTTGTACGGCTTCTCGCCCGTGTGCGAGCGCAGGTGGCCACGCAGCAGCCACGGCCGCGAGAACTGCTTGCCGCACACGCCGCACACGTGCCCCATGCGATGGGTCAGCACGTGCATGGCCAGAGCCGGCATGGACACGTACGCCTTGCCGCACTCGCCGCAGCGCTTGGCCGCCACCGAGTCCAGGCTGCGGTGCGTCTGCTTGTGGCGCGACAGGTTCGACGACGTCGCGTACCGCTTGCCGCACTCGCTGCAGTCGTACTTGGCGGGCTTCTCTTTAGCAACAGGCAAGGGCTCGCACTCAGGTGGTTGAGGCGCCGGAGGCTTTAGCTCTGGTTCGGGGGTCGACTCTTTGTATTCTATGCGGTACTCGGTGGGCTGTGGGGCGGGTGGCGGTGGCGTTGGCTGGTATTCCACGTAGCTGATTTGCGTGTCCACGAACTCGACGGGCTGCAGTGGAGTGACTGTCTGCACGGTATGGTACACGGGCTCTGGCGGGTCTTCGGCCAGGATATAGATGTTGGTGGGCTGCAGCGTGTAGGTGTAGACGGGCACGAGCGGTGCGACGGGCGCGAGCGGCGCGGGCTCGGGCGCCAGCACGGTGAGCACGTGCGCGGGCGGCAGCGGCGGCAGGCTGTGCGCCAGCGACAGCAGCTCGTGCGCCGCCTCCGTGTCGGCCGCCGACCGCTCCGACAGCGGCACGCCCAGCTCCGCATATTCGGTGTTACGGGGTTCTGCGAACGAAAATTATGTTGCAATTCCAATCCACATTCGCCAAACGTTTTATAAAAATAAACTACCTTTGGATAACATAAAACTTGAGTTAACATTTATTTTTAAATGCTTGAATACCGTACTCTAAATATAAACTATACGCCCGATAATTTGGTGAAACATCAACCACCATCAAATTCTTAAACCACTTCACCAGGCCTGGGAATTGAACCCTAATTCCCGCGTGACAGTTGCTTTTTACTACGATTCCAAAATAATTATAAATATTAAAATATAATAACTCATAAATAGCTGAGCCATTGCACTGTCTTGTCGTAAAAAGTTTGTTTGAAACTTATGAAAGTTCATAAAACACTGTTACAAAATGCAACAAAAAGAAATATGAACTCGCAACAGATGAACAAATATGGTAAAAAAAATATGAATCACACTGTTAGTGTCAACACGCAATAACGTATGCACGGACATTACGTTTGATAGACAACTGTGAAATAATTCCCGCTCGGATGGCGGGTGTGGGCCGGCCCCGCCTCCCGTGCGCGCGCTTATGTAGGTGACCAGGTTATTACCAGACATGCACACCACTACTGCACACTTCATTTACTAAAACTCCGCCCCAAACAAAACATAAATAAAACTTTCCTGAAATCTTTCAAAACATCCGCCGTTTAACTGAACTTAAGCCATAGTTAGCGCCTTCTTAGAGGTATAGCTACAACAGAAAGTTTTTAAGACTTGCAAACTTTACAAGTTGTGTTAAGTAGTTAGTAAGTTATTATTAACTAACTTAGAAACGTAAAGCATTAAAATTCGTTTGTTTATACATCTTATGAATGTCACAGGGAGTCGGCTAATCTCGTAGTATACCGATAGTATAAATTATATCACAATTAACCAATTTGCATAATTTAAATCCGCCAAGCACGTTTCATTGTGACACAACGTTGCACATCCTAGGTTTACAAAATGTTTTCAGAATACATTTTGAATGCTTCCAGCTGAGTAGTATAATGGTTATTTGTACAACTTCTTTTCCACTCCTAATTTGAGCCTCCCAGAGCTCAAATTAAGAGTGCAAGTGCCTCCATGTATGTGGTCAAAAGCGAAAATATATTAAAAAATGGTACCTCCTGCAACACCAATTTTCTACAATTTCAATATATATAAATGTAAAATTCCTGATATTAAAGGGATTTGGTAATAAAAGAATCTCACGATATTAAAACGGCGATCGCTAATCCCATTTCTTAGTCTCTTAATGAACTTCGCTCTGAGCTGGAAAAATCGAAAGAAATCTTGAAGATTGTAATTGAAATTGGGTGACCTACTGAACCCTTGTGAACTATATTCTTGCAAAGTAAGAAATCGATTATAAGAACGAGATAAGTGCTGACGAGAATCGTAATTCAACTTAATATAACAATTTTAAACTATTATCATAAAGAGGAATATGGTATGATTGTAGGATTATATGTTTGTAAGAGGAAATCTAAAGAAATACATTATAATCTTTCAACTGTATTAGTTATATATTGCACATAATACATTATTTGCTAGTAATATATACTATAAACTTATGTTCAAGCACCGCCATTTCAAAACTAAAATTTCAAATGTTTATTTAATTACCAATTTGCAAAATGATATTTATTTACTAATGTCTTGACATTAACCACGGAACAGTACTTTATATTTGCTAAATAAATATCTTATATTTTGATATAAGATATTTATTTAGCAAATATAAAGTATTAAGTAGTAAGTAAATTATTGCATTCTTGTTTTGACAAGAATGCAATAATTTCATGTCAGTACAGTATTACTAGATACACTTTAGACTAGTCAAAAAGGCACAAATTTAATTCCAAATTCAATTACACTCGCTCAATTTCAAAACGTGGCTAAATTAATGTATTATAAACATTGATATACTAAAAACCCAAGATGCACACTCAACGTCTCAAAACCGTCCGCATAAAATGAGTGCTTAATTCTAAATTATGCGCTCATTTCAAATAGTATCGCGTCACTCGCGTCTAGGTTAACGCGTCAAAAATGCCAAAATTTTCTTTGTAAAAACAACCTTAAACAATTGTCATAAGATAGAATTTGCAAAAACATATTTTGTACTTATAGCATATCTATTACTACGTAGGTGGTGAGTGTTTGGCGACAGTTTCGATCGTCACTTTTCTTCGAGACTGTGCATCTTGGGTTTTTAGTATATCAATGATTATAAAATAATAACGTTTGTACAAAGATGGATGGTACACGATAAAGCTACACGCTAACGATTCATGATATTTTCTAGAAAACATTCTCATGAACATAATAGATTAGTTCTTGCCTGCGATCCCAATCCCGTGGGAATACCGGGATAGAAAGTATATGTGTTACTCCAGGATTTCAGCAATATACCAAATTTCATTCAGATCCGTTCAGTAGTTTTTACCATTCTCACAAACATTCTCATTTATAATATACTAGTACTCACGCGGGGCTTCGCTCCCGTGGATTCTATCACGGTAAAAACATAACTCTCCTTTTTTGCAGTCGCGTAAAAAGTAGCCTATAACCTTCCTCAAGCTTCAAGCTCCTTCCATACCAAATTGCATACAAATCCACCCAGTACTTTCGAAGATTAGCGCGTTCAAGCAAACAAACAAACAAACAAACTTTTCCGCTTTATAATATTAGTATAGATTTCAATAATAAAAATAAGATGGATAGGATATTTACCTAAACTGGGTCCTTCACCTAAGCGACACATAAACAACTCCACTTAACTCACGTAGGGATAACGTTTTCAGTGCTCTAACCGCCTAACAAATTCAATCTGAATACATTAACGAGTACCTAACTAACTATAGCCGCAGCAACAGGTTTGTTTTGACTACAAACTCCTGTTGAAGCTTCAATCATTATTCTGGAATTGTATAAAGCGCGAAGTCTCGTCTTTCAATTTTTCGGTCGTATAGGTTAAACAATGCTTGTCGAGGTCGGGCCGTGGTTGGATAACCATCTTTACATATCCGCATAATATGTCCTGGTCCCGGCTTTCATATACTATATGTACATATTATTTTTACGATTATCTGTGGTAATCGCAAGGCGGTATCTTGACATTTATTATAATTATAATCTAAGTAGAAATAATTATTTTTTCAGTTATACCAACACTCAACAGTCGATATTTTAATAGATAGTCGGAATATTGTTTCTAAAAAAGTAATGACGTTTTCGGTATTTATTGCGATTTTCTAACAGTAAACTGACTCAATGTTAGTTTACTGTTTCAAAAGTAAAGAAAGAAATGTTTTGAGAGCAAGCTTAGTTGGAGTTTATGAAATAAGTATAATTGATCGAAGCTAGAAAACTAACTTTAAAGTACAATTTCAAAGTTTGAGTCTTTCTATTTAAGACAAAGACAAATGACACTATATCTTATTTTAGTAACACAGTAAAATACTTATTGAAATCATATTGTTCTGAAGTTTCAAAAGAGAAGTTGGAGATTTGTTAAGAAAGGGATTTTGTTTTAGTTCAGTGATATTAATGACTTTTGAAATACGAAAATATTATCTGGGTATAAATAAATCAACAGGAATAGGTCGAACTTAAAAGAAGAAGAGCTCAAGTTAACCGCGAGTCTTAAATATAAGAAAAGCAGTATTAATGTGTCAATGAATGAGGAGCTCGTATCTAAATATTAAACGTAGCACGGGTCGATTAGGTTAGGCAACGATTACAAAGTTACGAATGGGTGGAATCTCTATGTGGTAATATGACTATTTTAACACATAGAGATTCGACCGATGCTCGGAAAAGACTTTACGCCATTGGTCTCGGCTCGCATTTGTACATATTTGACAGTCTTTACAAGAAATCAGAAGCAAGACAATGTGATACTAAGTGCTAAGTGGTATTGTGTTAGATGCCTGCCGGTTGTGGAAGTCAAATAAGCAGTTGCTTCATGTTAAATGCTAGAATTCAGCTGCATCCAGTTAGACTGATAGCCAAACCCGACATTATTTTTTTTCTGGGTGGGAAAATCATCATGTGACTCCTCCCGCTGTAGGTGGAGCGAAAGGGAGTGTCAGACTTCTACTGACTAAAAACCCACCCTGCTCCCTCTGTTGGCCTTGCATTCCGGGGCCGCGGTGTCTCGTCAGAACTATTCCCGCAACCTCGTAAAGCAATGGTCCTATCGGGCCCCGTCAATGCTGCTGACTGCTTCTTGAGGCGCGCGTGGAACACGACGCGCCGCCGACCCGTGTCTGGTTCTTACCGGACGGTGAGCTACCCCTGCTCGCCGTCCGCAGACCCGCGTCTACGGTGGCCGGAGATCAGCTCGTGATCCCCGACGCCCGGGGCGTCTCCCGCGGCGGCCGGGGCGTGAGGAAGATAACTGTCTCTCCCTCACGCGTTCAGCCTCCTCCTTCGCTAGCATGACTGCTTCGCAGAAGGAGGAGCCAAACCCGACATAGAGAAAAGACTAAACAGATGATGATGTATCAATGAGTGATTTATTGATGTGACGTCATCAATATGTTCTGAAATCAAAATAGGATAACAGTTTTTATGCTGATGAATGTAAGGTGTTTTTATTAAATAATTTATTTAATAAAAATATCTTTAAAGTTAAGTATATAAGTTAAGTAAGTTTCAGTTTCAGAATGAAATCAGGCGTTACTTTGCAGAAATCCATACCTAAATTATACTTCAGAAAAAAATCTAGTGTTTATTCCGCCAAGAACTCTCTGCATGCATTATGTGGGCGTGGCAGCATACTGCATGCGTGATTGATCATCATTTTGCATGCAGTATGCAACAACGCCTGCCCGCCCGCAAATTTATACACATGCAGAAAGGATGCAATAAAAAGCTGTAACAAAGCTTCGTAACAAAGAAAACAAACTACATTGGAGATTTACGTTTAAGTAACTATCTGCACTTTGTAGGCCGTATGGCCATATATTACTGGAGCTGTTATAAATAAATCACAGTATTTTTATTATATCGAATTATTCAATATTATTTTACACCATCGGTGCATAGCATGTATTTATGAATTATTCTAAGCTTCTGCCCGCAGTTTCACCCACTTGAAATTCAGTAGCTATTTCAAGGGAATATATTTCCATCATGATAAGACCTACTAATCTGAGATATGCGCTTCCCATGTGCCAAGTTTAATAACGATCGAAACATTAAAACAAACATAAAAAGTAGCTTTTGCATTTATAATACAAATTTTCGATCACATAAGCCTCTTCCGCTTAATAACGCCAAAAAATGATAGTAACGCGTTGAAAATGTTCTAGCACACAAAAATCCGTCGCGTTCCATTTATTCCTTTGACATAATCCGTATCGTGTTTGTGCTATTCCAAGTAAAACTTCAAACAACCTGTCGCATCAAATCGCTTTTGTAGAATGCTTATGGAGAATGCCAAAGCCGACAAAACAGGTTTCCGCTAACGTCAAGTACACGATGTGCTTCAATTTATTTGCTTTGTTTTATACGTATTGTGATTCCTGAATCGTATCAGCATAAGATATAATCATACTACTAGATGTATGATCTTGTGATCAAGAGTTTGCGGTTTCAAACCCCACCACACTATACTATTGCCGTGAATCCACTCCAGACACAAGCTTAGTTGGAGGGGTTAATAGGATTGCTAGTAATGTGAATTCCACCCACATAGCTAGTTCTCTTAAAAAAAACCAGATTTGTTTTCAGTCCCACCGCCGACGATGAACGAGAAGCGAGTAGAGTTGGAAACTTGAAACGAGTGGCGAGCAGCGAGTAGCGAGCGTTTAGTTCCGATAGTTCTGTCGCTGGGCTATTAGCGAGTGTGCGAGTGCGACGGGCGTTTACTCGCGCCACTCGCTCGCGGCCATGCACAATACGTGTACTTTCAAAGCCGCACTATAGAGAAATGACCACTAGTTGGTCTCTGGGCGTGCGTTCTGGCTAGTGTTGCCAGGTGTCCCGATTTTCGCGGGACGTCCCGATTATTAGGGGTTTGGGGACGCGTCCCGATTTGCTGCTGATCGGGATGCGAAATGTCCCGATAAATAAAACAAAATAACAATAAGCATTATTGTTAGAAAAATTAATCAAATTAGGCATCACATCCAACATGATGTGATGCGTAATTTGATTAATTTGTAACAATGCGCTCAAAATAACACGCATCAGATCACTAGCGCTATATTTTGTTACTTTACTCGCTCCAGAGGCCTTAGCCAAGTAACAAAATTTTCTATTCTACAGCATCAAAAACACGATCGTGTATGTGTATACTTTGACTTTGCTCACATGCCTTTGGGCGCATACAATTTGGCTTTACTTCTTCGTTCATCCATTCATTCGGTATGCGTCAGATCATAATAATTATTACTGTGGTTCATCGTACGGGTTTTACAATTTTAATAGCAGATAAAATATAAATCTTTCAGATTAGTTTGCAGATAAGCATTAAATTTTAAGGTTTTACAGGATGAAGTATCATGTCTTGAATACGAAAAATTGCTGTGTGCATCAGCAATTGCTTACCATTATTACCATTACCATTATTTTGTGACCTTTTGAAGGTATAATATAATAAGTAAGCAATTGCGTTGAAGTTTGAGGATTGAAGATGAGTTTGACTTATTAAACAAAATCTGATGATAAAGTTACGGAAATAAAAAAACGACTGTTGTGCATGGTACAAAAATGTCTCATTACACCTGAACACGCCCGAGATCCAGGAGCGGGAGATAAATTAAACACTAGGCTTGTGTAGTACATGTACTATGTACTGTTAGGACGCAATTCCGTCATTTGAACTAGAACGAACTATTCTGTTTCTGTCGCTCAAATCAGTCATCTAGTACAGTGAACTAATCACCAATCCTAGCGACATCCAATCGCGAGAGCCGAGTAAGAACGGCTGAACTAATAAGTGATGTACGAACTACGATGACTTGGAGAACGAGAAACTGTGTCCGGTCATTTATGTGCATAATCTATGGCCCGGACGTTCTATGGCTCTTTGATGGTACTTGTTTTCGATGTTTTTATTTGTTATTTTAACTTTGTTAAGTGAAGTTACTCAACGTCATTGGTTCAACAATATAAGTTCAAGTTTATGTTGCTTATACTTGGTTTTGTTTCGTGTGGATTGTAAAAAAGAAAATATGTATATAAAAATGAAGATCACTGTAATTTGATTTTTAAATACGCCATTTTAATAATTCATTCAATATAACTTATTTAAATGATATTGAAATTATTTAAAATGTATCATAATTAAAATGATAGTCCTAAGCCTGCAAAGTATGACGGAAAATCAAATATGCAGGTATGTATTCCATCACGTCTGACTGATGTCTTAATTATCGATGAACTAAAATGAACTAATAGTACTAGAAGACCGAACTAGTATATTTGAACAATTGTACTAGTTCGGAGCGTTCCTGTCAGTGACCGAGTATGAACAAGCCTATGAAACACTCAGATAGACAGATACTTCACACGAACACGAATATATTTCACCACCAGAGGGCGCTTAAACTGATTTACAGTATATCGAGATGGGGATATGTCTCTCATTATATAAGACTCGTTGTATAAAAAAAATCCTGACCTATAGTTTTTGTTGTAACCAAATGATAGCGACTTCTAATTTAACGCCCAACGCCATCCATCGAGTCTCTGGTCAAATAAAAATATTTAAATTAATGTTTTACACTCGAACAACACCAAAGACCAAATATGAACTCAACGATAGCAAGATTTATTTAAAAAAATTAATGAGTTCTTCAACATGGATCAATTTTCTGAAGAAGTGTGTATAGTCAAAGACTTGGTGAAAGTAGCAGTACAGAACAGAGATCTGACGCTGCTACAAGAATGACAAATCATTTTTTAAGAGAATAAAGATTTCGCAAATCTTCCTAAGTTATTTTATGACGTAAATTCCGCTAGTGTCGAACGCGGCAACGGAAAGAGCATTTTCATAAACCAACTCTTAATTTTATTTGTGAGGCGAAACCATTTGACACTGGAGCATGTCAAAGACGGGATTCATATACAAACTAACTTCAGCATGAATTTCGGTGAATTTCACAACTACGTAATAAAAAACAAAGGCCTTCTAAAGGCGGCAAAAAGTAATGAAAAATATAATTCAAATAAAAAATTAATTATCAGTAAACTACTATCACACTTAACTTTGTTGATTTTCACTAATATATCAATTATTTTCAATTATCAGATTATTTTATTTGTATACACCTATAGGTCATTTTATGGAAGTGGGTAGTGTTTTTTATATAGGCCTCCTCAAATGGAGTGGTATCCTGGAGAACGGATCCTGGAGATACCGCGCAGATACCGACTTAAGTGACGGTAATACTAAGAGTGTAACTGTTACCCAATGTGATATCTGCCTGGACACCGCTCCATTTAGTTCGGTTTTCCTTATACTTGGTTGGACACTTCCATGCTTCCACGTGTTTAGAGTAGTCTATCAAGCAAGTCTGACTATAACATTTTTTTAGAATAAAGATTCATCGTTTTATATACGACGAAAACGAATAAATTAATATTACCATAAAAAAACTTATTTTTTGTTTGACCCGATCTACAACCCTAAATCCCGATTTTCTTTAACTTCTGTCCCGATTTAAAACAAATCGGACCTGGCAACACTAGTTCTGGCTGCCAAGCGATCATCGCTGAGCGAGTATCATCTTTGATAGCTCTTGTCTGACCAACTGGTGGAACAAGTACTCGCCGGCAGTGTGAACAGTCAGCGATCGGCTGTTAATATAAACATCTCTTTTGTTTTCACAGAAAGTTTATTTATTGTGTTTCTTGAGCAAGAAATAAGACGATAATCGTTTTCGCACTGGCGGTAGGAAAACTGCCTAAACTGTAAAACAATTGGTGGACGCCGTCTTTGTGCCACTTGTAATTACAAATTCTGACATAAATGTGTTAATCAAATTCAATTAACTATGCTTAACGAAACTAAGTATAAATATGCAAATACTCTCACACGCTACACCCATGAACAACCCATAGACCACGCAAAGCTTACGACAAAATATGTCTACGGACATGATCCTGATTCCTATTAGAATTACCTCAGGTTGGTATCTTTTTTTATTATTGTTGATAGGCTTGCGTTTGACCACAATCTCACCTGATCTTAAGCGATGATGTGGTCGAAGATGAAGCACGCTTGCCTAGAAGTAACCTATTCACTCTTGACTTAAAGACTCCCAGGTTACAACCATCAGGAAATACAGACTCCGGCAGGGAATTCCACTCCTTAGCCGTACGCACAATGAAAGTATTCCCAAAACGTTTCGTGCTTATGGGTGGGATGTCCACCATGTAACGATAGCGCATCGCCGTTTGTCTTGTAGTCCGATGATGGAACGGGCTTGGCGGAATAAGATTGTGCAATTCCATCGCACACTCCCCGAAATGTAACCGATAGAAAACTGACAGGCTTGCAACACGTCGCCGGTGTTCTAGGCTCTGGAGCCTTGTCTCGACCAGTTTCTCGTTGCCGATGAGCCTTTTGGCCCGTTTCTCTATAGACTCAAGTGCATCAAGCTGGTATTTGGCAGATCCGTCCCAGAGATGAGAGCAGTACTCCATACACGACCGAACTTGCGCTTGATAGAGGTTGAGCAGCTGTTCCGGTGTGAAGTACCGTCTCACCTTTGCTAGGATTCCCAACTTTTTGGCAGCCAATTGAGCCTTAGCCTCGATAAACGGACGAAAATTAAGGGTGGATGTCAACGTAACCCCAAGAAGCTCGATGCGATCACATATCGGAACGATTACACCACGGAAAGAAGGAGCCGGTTGAAATTGGCTCCTTTTTGCGGAGAAAAGACACATCTGGGTCTTGGCAGCATTAAACTTGACTACTTGCGTCGCCCCACTCAGAGACAGCCTTCAAAGTCAAGTTCAAGCGACCCACCATGGCCTCTCGGAGAGACTGGACTTGTGACCCACTAGCACGCGCGTTATCGTGAGATCGTGCGAAGTCGGGCCGGGTCGGTAGTACCTATTAGTATAGATTAGATTCCTCATAATATTGTTGCAATGTTCTCGTTACTAGAAGACCTCTCTCTGGGAGTTCTAGTGGACTGTAATCCAGTATCCGAGCCGAGCGCGGGTTAGCGGATCTCACATGTCAGCTGCCGCACTGGGATATACAGAAAACATATTCCAACAGAAATACATTCCAAATATAGCCATGTAGGTTTATTAAAATAGTTTTAACTTTACAGCTCTAGTTCAGCTACCGAAGATACGATTTGTCTGTATAGTCGGAATATGAGATGGTTTTAAAATGAAATTCAGACTTCCAACGCCAGAATTAAGGGCAATAAATAAGGCTTTCAGTAATCCTGTCTCCAATTCACAGACATTAATTTTATCCTTTCTAACTCTAACGATCCATTTCATTTAAAAAAACAAAGAATATCATAGTTTTATATACAAAAACCGTAATATCTGTTGCCAGCAACCTACACTTACATACGTACATACATACATGTGTAATTTTGTACGCTTTGATATATGTTACTAAAGAAGAGCTTTGGGCGAAATGCGTTAAAGATTCGATTTTAAAATTGAATTAATATGTAGTAGCAAGTGGTGGGCCATTTTCTGAAGCCCTTTAAAAAGAAAAAGAAAAACTATCTGCCTAAAATATGAGGAAATATTTCTTCAAAACTTTGAAACCGTTGCAGTTTGGAGTTTAAATATAGTGATTGAATTCTGTTTGCCCCTGCTAGTACGCTCGAATTGACGGAAGCACTCACTGGAATTTATCAAAGATTTTCGGGAATTATATTGCAAATCCGACTGGCTTGAAGACATTTGTGTGTGCACATTCGTTTTTGAAAAATGTTTTATTCAATTTCACTTACGCTAAACCAAAAATCTTGCAATCAACTTAAGTGATAACAGTAGTTTACAAGGTCTTTGTTCTACATTGTTTGTTATTTTTTGTACATTATTGTTTCCAGAGACTTTTGGATGAGCTAAATTCAGTTCTGATGTTATGAGATTTCCAACACATCAGGCTACTTTTGCTCTAGATATCTTTGCTCAAAGTAGCGCAATCTCTAGTTTCAAAGCGCTGCTACACCATAATTTAAATGAGTCTGGTAAAATCAGCCGCGGTGACTTAAAGCTATTACATCCCTCATAATAATCCACTTTGATTATTTTTGGTATCTGTTTAAACGTCCGAAAAATCGAGTGTTGAATATTTACTAATAAATTGTATCAAAACTTTACTTCATTAAAATAAACTACATGATTATTAATAATTATTGTTACACTGAGTTGAAAAGTACTTCTACAGTTCAATGAAAACTTACTAATCAAGATATATCAAAATATATATTTCATACAAGATTTTTGTCCAAAAATGGGCCGTGCACTAATCGGTCAATATTTGATGATATTTATTAAGCAAATTGGTCAAGAAATAACACTTTTACATGGCATTTATTTTTGTAATCCCTGGGAAGAAACACAGAAACCTCAGAGGTCGATATCTTTTGTCGATTATCTTGTCCACCCAAATATAGTAGCCAGAAAATATTTAAAATACCATCGAAGCATTCTTGTCTAATGCGAGACTTAAGCGTGATAATGTGAGGATGCGTGTATAATTATGTATAGATGTATGGACGTTTCTTGCTTTTTACGCCAAAACTACGAAACGGATTTGAATGAACTTTGGTACATAACTAGTTGAAATCTTTGAATAACACAAAGGTTATTTTTTATCCCAGAATTTCAGAATCGAGATTGTCGCGGGAAAATCCTTCCACTCAATTGAAGTCACGGGCAAAAGCCAGTATGTATATAAATAGAACACACATATACATATATATTAATAATTAGACTAGATAAATTAGTACATTAATTGGCAGAAACACAAAGCGTAGATTCACATGCCAATAATAAATGGCAAAATTAGGGGGCTGAAAACATGGGCTCTGAACCGAATTTCCGTCTGTTATGTTTACGTTTTGCCGCTCAATGTGCGAATTAGTGCTCATTGAATTTTCATGACGTTGTACCAAGCACTGTCAACACATCGCTGAATGCTGGTAATCACGAGCCGATCGCAAATAACATGAAAAAGTAATAAAACACTGAATTTTTAGGCGCAGAGGTAGTTGTATCCACCATTTTTCTTCTTAAATATTTATAACTACGAGTGATTGTGTCCGCGACTTTGTATGCAGCTGACAGTACGTCACTGCTTTTCCACGTTAATTCCAATCGTCAGTTGACAGAAAAGCTTTATATGTTGCCCTATAACCTCCCCTTTCTACCAGTGAAAGTCCATCCATCAGTTTTCCATTAAAATCGGTCAACAAAGCATTTTAACTTTAATAAACACCGCCTAAATTTTCCAACTGTTGAATGTGATAAAAGAGTTTATTTATTATACCAAAACTCACCTTTATTTCAAACGAGATTCAAAAATGAGTTCACTCAACGATAATTTGAAAATGGAATATCGAATCATCTTTAGGTGTACCTACTATATACCTGAATTCGTATATTATCTCGATACCTAATTTATAAATGTTTTGATTAAATTCAAGGTTCAGCGGGAATCACTGAATATTATTACGACTCAAACTCAGATTATTTGTTTATTATATTCTTCTCTCTCTGGTTCCTTAGCACAAAACTTGAGCTTCATTTTAGAGCTTGCCTTGGCTTATTATGAACTCGGTATTTTTCAAGTAAGCTTTACTGTCGTGTGGCCTCTTGCCTCTTACTTAATGAAAGGAAACATTTAATAATAGCTGTTGTTGTACTGTTGTAATAATGTCTTTTTTATCTATATAAATCATACTTTGAACACAAAAAAGAGATCAATTGCTTTATCTATTAAAGGTGTATTCTGAATAAAAATACCAGAATAGAATCTCTAATCACCAAAATAGACCTTGTGTAAGTTAAGAGTTACTATCAGATGTGTCTGAAACACAAATACAGGGATACGTTTTTATGAAGGTTAAGAACCCTGAATTAGCAAGAAGTTTATCAGACTTAATTTGACGATGACTTATTCTTCATCGTTATCTGCTTAGCGCTTTTTCTACTATATCGGGACTGACTTCCAGTCTAACTAGTGCGGCTAAGTACTAGTGTTTTATATGAAGCGCCTGCCATTCTGACCTCCACAACCCAGTAGCTGGGTAACACGATACCCCTTAGCAAAACTGGTGCCAGATTTTCGGATCCTGACTAACCGTAATAAATATCTATGATACATCTACACGGGCGCATCTACAGATATTTTCCACGGAGGGCCTGGCCCCCAGTGGTAGAAGCGATGATCACTTATCGAAGTTGAGTTAACACTTAATGTACGAAATGAAAATTTGCACATGAATTAATTCAACATGTATCGCATATTGTCGTGTCGTATCCCGTGGAAATTTGAGAATAAAAAGCTTATAAATTATTCCAAGGTTTAAATATTTAGCTATTTTTGCGTGAAAGAGTAACCAAACTCCCAAACTTTATAATTATTTGCAAGATTGCAACTTCACCACATTTTGACGAAAACATATTTTTTGGCCTATATTTTTTTTATCAAAATCAGTTAAGTAGGAACCTATTTTTATAGGAAAATAAAAATTTTATAAATTCATTCAATTAGCTTACTGTCATGACATATTCCTGCTTTTTAGTTCCTGGGTATCCTGGTATTTTGAAGGCGGTATGTTAATTAAAATATTTGTTTGCATTATTATTAGTTGCCAGTGTTACGCGAATAAATCTGTATGTTGTCCCGTTTTGTCAAGTTTCCAAATATCCTAAGTGCCCACTTACATCACTTGAGGAACCTTTCGTTTTCAGTGGGAAAATCATGTAATGACTTCTCCCGCACCAGGTGGAGCGGAACGGAGTGTTGTCATCTTCTGACTAAAAACCCATCTTGTTCCTTCAATTTCCCTTAGGTTCCGGGGCCGTGGTATCTCGTTAGAACATTCTCGCCCCTCTAGTACACAATATCACTTAAAGAATCTAAGTATAAAGTTTCAAGTGAAACCATTGAAGAAATAGTTGTGCTCATTCAGATCACTTAAGGAACGTACGTTCTTTCAAAGTTTAATATAACCTCTTATACCCTTCTTACCCTTTTGAGGGGGGGAGGGGCAAAAATCTGTTTATAGTGCTCATTTACATCACTTGAGGAACCTATTTAAAAAATTACGAATGAATCTATTGAACAAATGAAAGGTTTCGTACAAACTCGGACCTCCTTCTTAACCCCTTAGGGGAGGGATATCCAAAAGTCCTTTCTTAGTGCTCATTTAAGTTCTTGTGGAACCTTGATACAAAGTTTCAAGTGAATCCATCGAAGAATCAAATGAAACTTTGACCCACTTTTTATCCCATTTAGGGGGGTACATACCCCAAGGAACATACATGCCAATATTCAACTTCTTGCGCCGAGTAGTTTTGGCTGTACGTTGTCTGTCAGTCGGTAACGGAAGCGTTATATTTAAGGTGTTAAAAATGAACTGCAAGAATTTCGTCCACTTACTCGACATCGAAAAAATAAACACATTATTTTTTTTTTTCACATAAAAAAAACTATTTAGTAAAATATTTTTTGTGCGCTGTACGTAGGACTGTGCTTGCGGCTTGGGTCGCCATCGCACCGCGCGCGTATCGCTGAGCACGATCACCATCATAATAATTCTCGCTGTCACAGTTCTCCTGGTAATTTACTTTTTCCTGAAGCACTACCGTAGCTACCATCGTTAAATAAAACGAATTAAAAATCGGTTGCGGTACAAACTCCAGCTCAATAAGTGGATACAAGCCTCAAGCAGTAATTCTGGCCGAAGGGTTACGTATATCAACGATTTCGTGAAAAGTTACCCAGCACTGCGCAACGCAACACACCGAACATTGATATTTTATGGCATATATTACTTGTTTTGTATGGGCGCGAATTATTATCAGCAATGTGGGTAGAATTCACGTAACTAGCAATATTGTTAACCCTTTCAACTAAACTAAATATGCTTGTGTCTAGAGTGGGTTCACCTGCGTTCACCTGCGTCATCCGATCACGTTCGAAAGAATTACCGCAGCCTCGGAACATGAAGGGCAAATAACACACCCTCTCGCTTCGTCCAGACCGAGAGGCAGTCATTGGGTGATTACCCATCTTTAAAAAAAGCCATCAGGCTATTAACGCTTGGCTTGAAATAAAGGATTCATATTATATAATTATATTCTTGCTCCTACAAAGCTAATTAAAGTACCACAAAACAACATCATTCATGAAATGTACTTCGCCAACCATGAACAGTTCACGATTATGAGAATGTTGGGAAAATCTGAATCAACAGTTGCTACCTTGTTGCTTCACTGGCATAAATACCTGTACATATATAATATATATGTGAACTGTTGTGGAAATTTTGCTGCTTTCTGACTTATTTATAGGTAACGAATTCCTCTGACGTTCGTTAAAACAACATAGTAAGAGTTTTATATTAATTAAAATTTATCAAAACTGCTCAAAAAACGGTGAAGAATAACATCTTAACCGGCCTGTCCTAGGACCGAAAATCCCAAAACATTCACTAACCAGCACGGGTTCCGTGTGTGATTTACGGCCTCATCCCATAGAGAGGAGGCATTTAAATAATAATAATCTATCTTCTGTCTATATCTATACTAATATTATAAAGCTGAAGAGTTTGTTTGTTTGTTTGTTTGTTTGTTTGTTTGTTTGCTTGAACGCGCTAATCTCAGGAACTACCGTTCTGATTTGAAAAATTCTTTCAGTGTTAGATAGCCCATTTATCGAGGAAGGCTATAAGGCTATATATCATCACGCTAATACCAATAGGAGCGGAGCAGTAATGAAGAATGTTTCAAAATCGGGGGATTTTTTTTTCCACGGGGACGAAGTCGCGGGCGGAAGCTAGTATGTATATATAAGCGAAATGCCACTCACTGATTAATCACGAAATCTCAGAAACTATTACATCTACAAATTTGAAATTTGGCAGGTAGGTTCCTTATAGGGTGTAGACATCCGCTAAGAACGTATTTTATGAAACTCCACCCCACCCCTAAGGGGTTAAAACAGGGGACGGTAGTTTATATGAAAGTCCAATGTTATTGAAGTTAAAGTAATTTCAGTACAGGCATTAACATTGTAAGACTTACATAGTTTAATTAAGTTTAATTTTGTGATTTACCTATTATGATTATTGAATAAAGATTATTATTATTAACCGACTTTAAAAAAGGAGGAGGTTATTTTTTTAAGTATGTTACCTCATAACTCGAAGACGGCTGGACCGATCTGGAAAATTCTTTATTCGTTTGAAAGGGTATACTTTGTAGTTGGTTCCATTGTTATGAAATCAGGATCTGATGATGGAATCTTGGAGTAATCGAGGGAAGTCTTCAAATATTATAGGTACACCTATAGTGTTTTGGGTATTTCTTATAGTACCTTGCGCAGTTGCTCTCGAAAAGCACCATTTGGGGAACTGATGATGAAGACCACAGATGAAACGCGAGCTTATTTATTATCAATAAAAAAGAAAGATGGCCACCAAAACTACTTAATAATAAGTATTTCTTGGATTGCGATTCGATTACTTGAATATGGATGTTAAGCACTTTATGCTCGTCACAATGCATATGGTGGTGTACACCTGATGGTGAAGTACCAGCAGAACTACTTTTAAGTTCTTAGTTCTAGACTAGTTTTAAGCTACATTAACGGGCCAAACCAAGTCAATGTTGCGTAATGTGTGTATTTATGATATTGTGTCGCTATTATATGGAGATATTTCATTTTCGTCGTTTTGCATGAATTTGAATGAAAAAGCCGCAGTCTTAAACATAAGATTGCGGCTTTTTGAAGAGTAATATAAATTGAGTCTTTTAGATCTATAAGTTTAAGGCTATGATGGAGGTGATTAGGTATGACACTCATAGTGGAGACAACAATGGGCACTACGTACACTTCTTCTTGTCTCCAAATGCGGGTTACTTCTTCTTTGAGTTCAGCATATTTACAAATTTTCTTACTGATAGTTTTTTATAGATTATGTGTATTAGGAACTGCGATATCGATAAGGTACGTGACTTTGTTTACTTTATCTTGCAGAGCTATATCCGGTCTATTGAAATGAATGGTCTCGTCCGTTAGTATGGCGCGGTCATAGTATAGTTTGTGGGTTGTGTTTTCTAAAACTGTGTGTGGTACATATGTGTTTGTAATAAGGAGTGTTTGTGTCTTGTAGGGGCTTATGTTTGATTGCTAGATTTTGATGTACGGCGTTCGCTACTTGATTATGTCTGTGTGTATAATCTGTTTGTGTGAGTGTTGTGCATGCGCCTGTAATATGTTGAATAGTCTCCGGCTGACTGTGGCATTTGCGGCATTTATCGTTTGTTATAGTGGGGTCTTTTATAATAAATTTCCTATAGTTTTTGATATTTATAATTTAATCCTGTATTGCAATAATAAATCCCTCCGTTTTCGGAAGTAAGGTACATATTTTAAGCCATTTAATTGAAGCTATTGTGTCTATGTGGGGTTGTTCTAGGTCAGTAGGATGGCTGCCGTGCAACACTTTCTTTTTCCAGTCTTCTAATTTCTATCTATGTGGGTTTTATTGTTAGTATTTTATATGTCAATCTGATCTTTAAGTGGAGTGTAATTTAAATAGTTAATTACTATGGACTTATGGATGTTACTTGTGTGTGATTTAGATTGGAAGAATATTTTAAGTCGATTTATTTGTTTTTGCCAAAGATGCTGGATGTCAATTAGGCCTCTCCCTTCGAATAAACGCTTAATGGTCAGCCGTTCAACAGCAGATTTAGGGTATAGGTTGTTGTATTTAGTAAAGATGGTACGTGTAGTTCTCTCTATCTGTTGGATGTCAGTTTTTGACAATTGTATTGGGATCGCATAGGTGTTCAATGCTTTTATTAAATGCTTTCCCGAGAGTTGGGTTTTACATATTGCGGTCACTCTTCTCTTGTATTCTATACTTAAGGTGTTTTTGATTGATGTATAATCTATTCCTTTAAGTTGTCTATACCCTAAATATTTATACAACTCTGCTGGTTCCATAGCTTTAATTGTGTCTGTGTGGTTGATAGTGTAGTTACTTGGTTTTATTTTTCCTCTTACTATATGGACTGTTTTGCATTTATCTAAGCCGAACTGCATGTTGATGTCTTTACTAAATTCGGTTGTGACATCTATTAACTGTTTCATCACATTCATCTCTCTTTCAGGCTTTGCGTATAGTTTTACATCATCCATATAAATTAAATGTGAGACAACAGTTTCTTCTGTGTTATGTTTAAGTGGATATCCAGCCTGGCAATGATTTAGTGAGTGAGATAGGGGGTTAAGAATGAACCAAAACCATAAAGGACTCAGATAATCTCCCTGGTCTGGTGGATCCCTTTCTTTATAGATATTTGTCTTGTTGTGATAGTATTGTGACGGTAATTGAGTTAAAGTGTGGTTTTCCAAAGGGGCATGATTGTGGGCATGATACTGTTAAAGAAGTCTATTACTTAAGTGTTAATTTTATAGGTTTTTAATTTTTGGATAAGTCAGGAGTGTGGTATACTATCAAATGCTTTTTTTATAGTCTATACATCGTGTATAAACCCCATATCTATCCAAAAGGGCTGAAGACAACATCTGGTATGGAGTCTCTATGCACAGTTTCAGCACAAAATAACTGACTCAAAGAATTGATACCAAATTATTGGTTTCATATATTTCTTGAATACCAATCATAACAAACGCATCACAGCACTACGAGGGTCAATAACTTTCCACGTCACTTGCCAATAACACGATAATTCTTTTCGTTCTTCTTAATTTGAAAAATTCGGTCTCTGGTATCAGTGTATTGGAATTTGTAATAAGTTCTATACACGTAGACTTAGGATTACAAAACCCTTGCCATATCGTTTGTTATCATCCAAAGAAGCCATGCACTTGGTATGTATATACCCTTTAAATTACACGTTGTATATTTGCAATGTAGGTTCCTATTTTTCGTGGCTGCATGTTTGTGAATAACTGAATCTATAACTATGTAGTTGTTCCCTACACCCCATATGTCCCCGTCTGCACCCCTTTTGATCTTCTGCTATAAAATTATGTTGTTCTACGTGCTTATTAATTTTAGATATAATGAGTGATGTTAAGATCTTGTATATTGTGGGTAAGCATGTTATTGGTCTGTAATTAGAAGATAGTGGCGAATATTGATTTTTAAGTAACATATAGGTTATTCCTGTTGCAATAAATTTAGGAATGTTTTGTTGTCCTAAAATAATTTCGGTTAAATTCTTAGCTAAAATATGTATTGTGTAATGAATCTAATTTTTTATACCAAAAGTTGTGTATTTTATCTTACCCAGGGATTTCCAATTATGTAACCTCGCAGTTATTGTAGTTATATCAAACTCAGTTAATTCGGTAAATTACATTTCTTATAGTGAACTCCATTTATTTTGTTCGTGTGATACGCAATCAGATTTATCATTATATTGCACTTTCTCTTCCCATATACCTACCACAAATGATTCTAGTTGTTATGCTGTTAGTATTTCGATTCTATTTTCGTTAGGCGGTATGTCGGCAGCGTATTATGTTTTTTGTAAAGTTCTATAAAAGTTCTTTTCTTTCGTTCGTTCCTGGGCGTTTTTGTATCTTCTCAGCCTGTGCACTTTTAATGCTCATTTTTGTTTTAATGTGTCTAAGAACTCTTCTGGTTTTCCATTGTCAGTTTCGTGTCTAGTGTGGATAGCCATATTTTTAAAAATTGTTTTTACTCTCTTAACTATTTTGTTTGACCTATTATTATTAATATACTGGGTTACTCTGCCACAGTCTGCGCGGAGTTTCTCTATGTCTTTTTCAAGCCTCTGCTGTCATGCTGGTTTGTTATTATTTCGTTAACGTGCATTGGCTGTGTATTCTGTGATTTTAAAATTAAGCTCTTCAGAGATTCATTTATTTATATATTTAGGATCTCTAACAAAATATATACACAGTTCATAAATATTCAGGTTATACAAATTATGTGTTTTGTAGGTGTACTCTTTGACTTATAACAGATCACAGCATGCGCAAGATAAAATTAATAACTAGGCTAAAAATTATAAGTTAATTGTAAATTAAAAAAATAATAATTATAGAAATGAATTGGATACACATAAAAAAAAGATTAACACTAATTATAATACCTTGAATAATGCTGTGCAATATATCCCTGGTATGAACGTCAATAAGTTGAGTGTCTTCACTAATATACTGATTGAGAATATCTTTATTAAATACATTAACTATTTGAAAAAGTTTTGGGGCGTATCTGTATGTATGTATGTCCGCCCCCCACGTGATTAGGTTTTCAATCAGGACGTGTGGTTGTTTACGGGGCTTATTATTATTATTAATTATGGCAGAAGAATTTTAAATGATATTTGGTATGGAAGTAGCTTGAAAGTTGACGAATGTTATTGACTACTTTTTATCCGACTGCAAAAGAGTAGCAATAAAGTCCACTTCTAGTAAATAATAAAATTATATTTCACAAACAAAATTTTCATACACAATCACAAAATAGTTAACAGTCGTATTATACAGATACAGCGCCTGATGGTAATCTATACAGCTCATCCCCTTTTAATGATTACACAATTGAATAAAATCTAAACAATAATGTTTATTTCCGTATTGTGCTTTTAGTGTATGATTGTGTACGGTAATTGAATGTGAGTAGTATTATGTATAGTGCACAACTAGGTGGTGTAAAAGCGAAAGTGCGTGTGTATGTGTGTGAAGGTGTTAGTGTGTGTATATGTATAACTGTGTGTATATTTGTTTGAGAAAGTAGTGAGTAATGTGTAAACCTAAACCGCAATATTGAAAATATTTTCAGTTTCCTCATATAGGAGAGGATTAATAAGTCATCCTGAACTTTTCTCTTGCAGTTTGACTTATTTAAAGATTAAATTTTAATAATTTTATTTATTTCATTATACTCGTATGAAGCAATGAAAACATAATTTTGTCGCTGCAGTGGGAACGTTATAGATTGATTATATATAAAAGTATTTGATGAAGTGTTTATTGCTTAATATTGTACATCTAGTATAAGTGTCAAGAGCTGTATTTTAATTATGCATTGATGTCACAATTGTAAGTAAAACAAATAAATATATGAATAAAATAATAATGGATCCAATGACTCCTATTAGGTTTAGCGTTATCTCTTTTACACCCTGTAGTGTTTTTGTTTCTTAAGTCAGTAATTTTTTTGTTAGGAGTATTTTTTCTTTTTTTTTGTGAAATTAGATATTACTGTTATTCATAAGTTAAGTATCACCGTGGGCAGACCATTTAAAGGTGCCGCCAAAATAAGAATTTTAATAGTAGGAATCCCAACCAAATAAAATCAATACTTTTTGAGATAGGTAACACTTTTAGAAACTTACAGGTGCTGTTACTTCCATCATCAGCTCAGCAACTTGAGATAATGATTTCCAGGCTCCAATATCTGAATTGCCTTAGAATTATATGAAAAAAGTATGTGCCTATAAAATTTGAGGGTTCCTCGATTCCCTTGGTATCCCATAATTTTTACTTGGTAACAAATAAATTAATTATTTACTTGGTTTCGAAAGCTTACTCTTCTCCTTTGGTGGAAGAAAAGTAAGTTTTCGAAACTAACAAAAAAAAAAATTAAAATCGATCCACAATTGGCGGACAGCATACAAAAAAAATATATACAGCCGAACATAGTACCGCCCCTTTTTGAAGTCGGTTAAAAATCAATAAATTACGAAGTAGAAATTGGTACATATCTCATATATCCACAGGAGTTTTTTTGCATTGTGGAAAGAATTATCGACAGTCACCGATGAGACTGTCTGTCCGATCTAAAAAAATAATAGTTATGTAAAGTATTGTACGTATTCACTTGTATGAACATTTTTTGCTTTAATATTTGTAATTTCTGCTCCATTGGGTATGGAGAAGAAATTACAAACACTCTGCTCCATTTCTAATCTGCTTCATACGTCTGGAACTTCATTTTATATTATCTAAAGGTTTGTTTCTGTTTTAAATGTTCTCTTGCGATAAAATCATATATAGAAGCAGTCGCAAAACATAAATTCATACAAAATACCTTTCCATGCGTTGCTTTATAAAATCCACAAATATTGATTTAGAATTCGTGTTACCAATTGTCACAAAATTGACTCACATTCAATCATAATAATGTTTTTCAATAATCAAACAATAAAAGTCCCCATATTCTGTCCGTACGATCTAACAGAAATCTCATCAAATGGGAGACACACAAAGGGAATAGAAACACGGTGCTCTTTAGAAAATGAATAAAACTAGATGACAAACAATAACATACAAGACTTATTGTTTAAGAATATACTGACATCGAGTGTCGTAGGTACACACGAGAACGTCTGTGGGATGAAAGTATTGAAGTTCGCCCCAAAGACATTGTATATATACCAAGAAATTCGTAATTCCTTACGATATTCCACTTAAACACGATGCCATAGAAATTGAAATTATTGGTATAAACTTATCAGTTTGATAAAAAAATTGTTAGAATATTCCGGACCGGAGGGATATGTGTGCGTTTCATAACAGGTGTCTTGGAATATTACGTTAATTTATTTTTCTTTTTTAAGATACTATACTATACAACGTGTAACGGAAACCCCATATCTATCCAAAAGGACTGAAGACAACATCTGGTATGGAGTCTTTATACAAAGTTTAAGCTCAAAATAAGTTACTCACAGAATTGACCCCAAATTATTGGTTTCATATGTTTCTTGAATACCACTAATAACAAACGTGTCACAGCACTATGAGGGTCATCACTTTCCACGTCATTTGCCAATAACACGATCGTTCTCTTCGTTCTTCTTAATTTGAAAAATTCGGTCTCTGGTATCAATGTATTGTAATTTCTAATAAGCTCCACACATGTAGACATAGGATTACAAAACCCTTGTCATATCGTTTGTTATCATCCAAAGAAGCCCGTGCAGTCGGTATGTATATACCCTTTAAATTACACGTTGTATAACTGCCTCAGTGACCTAGTGGCGCGAGCGAGCGCGATTGCTGAGCAAGAGGTCAATTCGAACGGGACGGGCAATAAGTGCTTTTGGGTTTGTCTGATAGAAAATTCTCAGTAGTAGCCCGGAGTTTGGAAATTGGTGGTGTAATAACCCCCGTGCCTCGGAAAACACGTTTAGCTGTTGGTTCTGCGTCTGATTCTCTCCGGTCGAGTCGGATTGTCGTCCCATCGGACAATGAGAGTAAAGGAACAGAGAGTGCACCTGTATCTACGTACGTACTTGTTTATTTATTACTAGCTGTGCCCGCGACTTCGTACGCGCGGAATAGTGACTTTCGGCAGCATTTTTAATTTATTAGGTTAATTATTTTGAAAATAAAACTCATACATAATTTGAATGTCGTATTTATTCATATCTAATCAAAAGTCTAAAAAATAAGTTTGAAGCTTCTAGCTTTAAAAAAGACGTAATTCCCACACAAACTGTCATCGCCTATTTCATCCCTTTACAGCCCTTTTTTCGCATTAAAAAGCAGCCTATGTCCTTTCTCGGGCTCTAGACTACGCCCGTACCAGATTTCATTAAAATCGGTTCAGTACTTTAGGCGTGATTGTGTAACACACAGACAGACAGAGTTACTTTCACATTTATGATATTGGTAAGGATTTATTAAAACTTTATGCAACACAAAATGTACGAAGTCGGACTTAATGCCATAGGCATATTCTTGTGCCCTATAATATCTCTTGCGCATCTGGCTAAATCGATTATGAAATTGGCCGCAGTGGCCGAAATCGGCGGAGGACTATTATTACTGTTACGCCAGTCGCTTAGTGAAGTACGTCGAGTAACTTCGACATAAATCTAGAATGTTCGAGACACTAACGCTATCTAGCGGCGAGTAGCAGGAATGAGCATATCTAGTCGAGACACTAACGCCATCTAGCGTCGAATAGCGGTACTATGTATTTCGAGTATTTTCTAGGCAGTATAAATAGTGAGTCGATTTTATAAGAATGTTCTCGAACTCATAGACTGCGGTATAAATAGAGCGCAAAGGGGCGCAGAGAGTCAGTCTTATTACGAGGCGAATACGAGATATAATCGAAGCTTTATCAGTGAATTTCAGTGCGATTTAAGTGTGATCTAAGTGTTAAGTGACAAGTGTTGTGGTGCGAATAATTGTGTTAAATTTTTATTTTGTGCTTAATTAATTAAAGTGTTAATTTTGGTTTAATTGGCGTTAACCCCAGCTCGTAACATTACTATATAACTTTTATTCTCCACATACTTAAGTTTCACCCCCCATTTATAATTTTAGCTACAAACTTGAACGATATCACAACCTCGCTACCATCCGTATAATCTTACTCCTACAACTCCAAATGCAATTATTACAGAAGTTCAAACGTAAACTGACAGAACAAATAACTGAGGAAATCAAGAGTCAAAACTGCGACTCTCGGCAAAATTGTTGAATGCATTACTAAGACTTTGAAAACTTCGGCATGACAAGACGGGACGCCTTCAGAGCATGACGCTGATATGATGCCGAAACTAATATGCAAACTACCCGGTAACGCTTCTTCAAATGGGTTGCTTGGATGAAGTCGGATCCCTATCCGGTGCCGAAGTTGGGTCTCGTGTTTGTTCGGCTCTAAGCTGTTGAATTATGCTTGGAGTGTCGGAGATTGACATGGACTTGCTGCAACTATGTTTTATTTCTTCCGCTTTTATCTGTTTATTAAACTTATTTTAACTCAAGAATTTCCATCTATATCTCATTATTTGCTTAGCCTTTTCTCAGCTATACCAGATGACATTTTTACCGTCTCGTAAATATTTTTTTTTATACGATTGAGCCCGCTGTTGACCTCGATCACACCTGATGGTAAGTGTAAGACGAGGTCTACGTATGTAATGTGTAAGTAGAACAGATGTAAGTAGACCTTAAAGGATATCAAAGAGGCTGACGACACATGCGTCGAGTATGCTGTATCTACCTACCTATCGGCCAGCTTCAATGAATAGAATCGCGCTACAAATTCATTGATAAGTTCTGCGCAGGGTTTGTATACGTTGAATTTCGATATTTTTTTCTATGCCATTGGTGTCTACTCCGTTCACCTATTATGCCATATTTTTTCTAGACGGTGTAAAGACCTCCGGTATATAGATGTAAAAAAAACACTAATACTTAATTAGTGCTTTTACATCTATATCATAATACTATTTGATATTTACATATATCTTCCTATCTCATCATGCATCATCCTGGATTGTAGTCAAGAAGGCTCAAAAATAATGTTGGAGTGTGTACCAAATGAGGTAGACACATCCACTTTTAATTTCCGTTTTCCTTTGACAGGAAAGTATCTACGTTGCTTTAGTACGGCTTTAAAAATATGATTTTACCATTTCAATTGACAGGTATTTGAGGTCGGTCAGGACCGACTTCAAGTTCAGGTCAGGTTCAACCGAACTGACCTTTAAAAAAGTGATTATAACTGGTTTTAGTTGACACTAATCGTAATACTACACATTATAACTATTGTATTAATCTAAGGTCCGGTCCGGTTTCTATTATAATTACAAGTTGTCCTACTTCTTGCTTAATCTCCCCCTATGGTTTTAATTCGACGCTTCAAAAACCCCGTTCTGCAGTATACATTCGAAAAGTTTTCTAGCTCCACTTTTAATGAGTCGGCGATAGATTAAATATAATTACAGCAAAACACCGTTTTAACATCGTTATATTTCAGGAGTATTCTATCTTCTAATCAATGACCGAGAAAATAAAAATGTTTGAATTTCACGATATTCAGAAGACATACTGTTAATAAACAAACATACAGAAAAAAAAAAACTTTAATGTCTTTTATATTCGTTATTGACACCGCCTTCCGAAATTAAAGTTATTTTTTACTTTGCAGTGTTTCTTTTGGAAGTCGGTTTTATTTTATGTTAAAAAGGCTTTTTCTCGTTTTTTAGTGTCTACGGGATAACCTATTACTTAATGTGTAGGAGGAAGGCGCCGATGTCTGTCACACAGTGCTAACTAGCACGTACATCGACGTTTCACTCTATCTGTAGAAACTTTCATTTTTATCTTTGCACTTGTGTTTTTAATTAAGATAGATGAGTTGTACCGAATATATTTTTGTAAATAAATTATTATTATTAAATTATTATCACTTCATCATCAGCTCCACTTCACTATATGCATTGTGACGAGCATAAAGTGCTAAACAACCATATTCAAGTAATCAAATCGCAACCAATAAAGTACATATAATTGAGTAGTTCTGGTAGCCTTCTTTGGTCTTCATCATCAGTTACACTTCACCAAATGGTGCTTTTTAAGATCAACTGCAAGAGTTACGATAAAAAATACCCAAATCGGTATAGGTGTGCCTATAATATTTGAAGAGTTCCCCCGACTTCTCCAGGATTCCATCATCAAATCCTGACTTCATGACAATGGAACCAACTAGAAAGTATACACTCCTTAACAAAAAAGAGTTTTTCATATCGGTCCAGACGTATTCGAATCATAAGGTAACATACTTAAAAAAAAAAAAAAAGTTTTCGACGAACTGAGAACCGCCTCCTTTTTTTGAAGTCGGTTAAAAATAAATTTCGATGTATCTTTCCGAACCATAGTGATGGCAAAGTAGTATATGAAAGACATAGGCTATGGGTTCGAACCCAGGCAGGTATATTTCATTTTCCATCATCATCACTGGTCTGACATGGCGAAGGTGAGGAAACCGGCGTATCCTAGTAACGTGTAATCCAGGCACATGCCATATACACTGCACCCACGTAGTAGATTACGACACACTCCCTCTCCTTTTTATGTTGGTGGGAAAATTATTGAATGACTCCTGCCACTCTCGGTGAAGTGGAAGGAAGTGTCAAACTTTCACTGACTAAAAACCCAGCGAGTTCCTTCATTTGCCCTGGTGGTCCGGAGGACAACAACCCCAGCAGACAATGGCTGTATTGAGCCGCTGCGAGACTGGGGCGTAAGGAAAAGAGTTGTCTCTCCCTTACGCGTTCAGCCTCCTCCTTCACTAGCATGACTGCTTCGCAGAAGGGGGCGACTGCATCCCGTTCCCATCCCATCTTGTCTAACATTTCCCAAGTATGTAGCGGTTGACTTCCAATCTAACCTAGTAGCTAAGTAACATGATACTTCTTAGCAAGACTGGTGTCAGACTTTCTGGCTTATGATTACCAGTAATGATCGCCAAAAATGTACAAATGAGAGATGGGAGCAACGACTTAAAAGCTGTTCGGAGGAATCTTGATAGAGTCTTGAGAGAGAGAGAAGATCACCCACCACAGACCAACCTCGACATGCTTGCTTAACTATGTATTATTATTAGAGCCACGAGCTCCAATCCTTATCTACTAAATGCCATTAACACGCTTTTATTAGGTCGACCTGTATGTAACTAACTATGTAATGGAATCTAAGGTAACTAATTTAACCATCTTCCAAGGGTCGTAGCGTAATGAAAATTGGCAGCTGTATGTAGTTTTGATGATAATACAATAATATGGTACTGTCGAACTGATCTGATGATGGAGCCGGAAGATATGAACTGGAACTTCATGATGGAAAATCGTATCATAGCTGTTTTGGATTTCTTAGAAAAGGTCAGGTTTCAAGATTATAAAAAACTTAAAGAAAATCCGTTATCGGTTTTCTTAACCTTTTTGAATTACCGCGTAATCCATAGATTTTTTTTGTAGAAGTCACTTTCAAATCCTCTGGGGGATCGGTCGCATCACTACTCGTAGAAATAATATGGCAAGAACTACAAAAAAAGGAAACAGCAACACAAAGAAAAACGAGACTAAAAAAAAAGGAAAAGCGCGACCATTTTTTTGTTTTTACGTGCATTTATAAAAGCGTGATTTCTAGTTTTTTTTTTTTAAATATTAATTTATTTTAAAATCAACAACGTTAATTTCATTCGTATTCACTCGTTTTCACGACATCAAAAGTGTTTTATTACGTGCTCGTACCGTAAAAGTTTTTGTTTTATTAACAAACTGGTGATATCCGTCAACTCAGTGTTAGCGATTATAATGTACGTGATTTTTATAAATCTCGGGCGGTATCGATACCAAACACTGTTGTATTTTAAAGTTAAACATTGAACGCGGATACTGTTATTTTAAGCTTGGCACTTTGTTAGTTCTACGCTTTGATTGAATTTTACAAAAAACAGGTCATTGGTACATAGGTACGGTATATATTTCTGTTTGCAATTAATCTCGATTAAGATTTTTTTTACTGACTTGGTCTGACCCTTATATAGGTCTGTGACAAGTCTTACCCACTTTTGGTTTGTCCGCCGATTTTAGTATAGACGATGTTTAAAAATCTATGTAAATATAAGCGCAAAATTTGACAACGGCTCGAACAGTTGGAACTTTTTTGAGTTCAGTGCCTCAAAGGAGAAAAACGGACTTTCAATCAGAACACTAAATAGATAGATAGAATATACCTACTTTATTGTACACCCAAAATTTAAACACACCAATTTAACAATATTGCTTATTCTATGATTATATGGCGGTCTTATCGCTGAAAGCGATATCTTCCAGACAACCTTTGGAAGGACTTTAAAAAAAATAAAGTGAGAAGAGCTAATAACATCATGTGGAGAGAAAACAAAAGAAAAATCTTAAATTTGAAAGAAAATGATTAGAAACCGAGCTTTTAAAAGTAGCGAGTGACTAAGCTTGTCTTATTGACACCGGCCGTGGCGATGCATTCCACAAACGAATAGCTTGCACCGTAAACGATGAGCCATAGAATTTAGTGTAGCCCTTTTGTAAAAGTTTAAACATGCCTTAATAAAACTATATCTATTGTTTATATCATATTACGTTCGGGCACCTTTTCGTCGTATGGCAAACAATTATAATATCGTCTTTGGGAACTTAGACTTGTTTGCTGTGTCTGCAAATAAGTTTAAGATCTCCTTATTTAAATTTAGTTTAGTTGATGCATCAAATTTGTGACACATTTAATTATAATAATTATCCTACGTTATTGATTATTTATTTTGAATTGTTTAATTTTAATTATTTTTATTTCAATATGATTTGATACCGTTTGTTTTTCTTTCATATTATTTCAATGTTCTTTTGACGCTATTTTTTCTGTTTTTTTGATTAATATTGTGTTTTTTTTTTAATTTATTTTTATTATTATTATTTTTGTTTTGTGAGTGTTGTAACCTTATCACGTCGTAAAATTTAATCTGTGGATAACGCAGTGGGTTACACATATGTTATTGTTCACTTAATGATACTAGAGACTAAGTGCTTTGTGTAACTGTTTGTTTTCCCGAATTAAATAAATAAATATTATGTATTTTTCATCATCACTTAGAACACGAAACGCATATAGTAGCCGTACATCACCAAGGTGGAGAAACTAGGCGAACCACTGCTCCAAGAAATATTAGAACGGCCTTTACAATCTATATAAATAAAAATGTATCGCTAAATGTGTTGCTACGTGTATAACTCGAGTACGGCGGAACCGATTTGACTGATTACTTTTTAGTTGTTTGATGAAGTCTGAGGAAGGTTTTTATGGAGAAAAAAAAAGTGAAAATACGAGAAAAATAATAAAAACATTAATTTTCTTTTCCCATTTAAACCACTCTGTCCCCAGCTGTCAAACATTTGACGGCAATCAAACAAAACAATGGCGCGTTAGGATTACCTTCGGTAAAACACGGTGAACATTATTTATTGCAATCAAATCAAAACTACATAATTATTTTGTATTACACTAGCTGACCCAGTGAGCCATATTTTTTTCACTAGTTTTCCCTGGACTTTTTGATGTAATTAAATATATATACAACGTGTAATTTAAAGGATATATACATACCAAGTGCATGGATTCTTTGGATGATAACAAACGATACGGCAAGGGTTTTATAATCCTAAGTCTACGTGTGTAGAACTTATTACAAATTCCAATACACTGATACTAGAGACCGAATTTTTCAAATTAAGAAGAACGATAAGAATTATCGTGTTATTGGCAAGTGACGTGGAAGTTATTAACCCTCATAGTGCTGTGACACGTTTGTTATGATTGGTATTCAAGAAATATTATGAAACCAAAAATTTGGTATCAATTCTTTGAGTCAGTTATTTTGTGCTGAAACTGTGCATAGAGACTCCATACCTTCTCTATGCACAGTTTCAGCACAAAATAACTGACTCTCTTTTGGATAGATATGGGGTTTCCGTTACACGTTGTATAGATAGATGCCCTTATAAAAACGACAGAAGCTAGTGCACACTATAGCTATAGCGTGAAGCTTTGATGCGATGAAGCGTGAAAATTAACGCTAAAGTGAAATAAATCCAACAACAATAGGTACATAAAATAACAGATTTAGAACGTCAAAAACACAAAGCAAATTTGATCGGAAGATAGGAAACAAGTTGCATCCTATTCTGTCGTAAACTCGTGAGTCATTCGTGTATGCTAACTCGCGGTCATCTGCAGATTGTTACGAATGTAGTCGTCGAATTAGTCCGGGCTAACTTTGGACTAATTAAAACCAGTCTATATTAGTCCAACTTCGCTATCTCGCTGATTAAGAGCTTGTCTCGCTAAATGCTGAAACAGATCTGTTTATTACGCGAATTTCGTGTTAGCTGATGTTAACATAATTATGTAACTTTGTTAAAACATCATGTTTATTTATTCAGTTATTCATAGGAAACTCAACAGCTTTTGTTGTTGATTGCGAGATCTTCCTCTGGATTTTGGAAATCAATTATCGACTGTTGATAAGCGATTGGTCGATATGTTCGATTCGATTTTAAAAAGTGCCTGTTTAATAGATTTAAATAATCAGTATCTAATGAGCAAATAACTTTTCTAGTGATATTATACTATATAAAGCTAGATTACCACTCACTCACTGACTCACTCACTCATTGACATAATTGTTCTCCCAGATGGTGGATGGGGAGGTGGGTATATTTTGACAGATTCGTAAACAAGTAACTCTCAAACCTACGGGAAAAGTGCCAAACCTCCCCTTTTCCCCCCTCCCTATCGTATCTCGGAAACTACGAGACCCGTATTTTTTTTTTTACGGATTCGTATAGAGGAGGCTCGGTAAAGTAAAAACCATTTTTCAGTCGCCCCCCTTTTCACCCCCTTTTGGCGGATCTCGGAAATTAAGAGACTTGGAACATTTTTTTTTCAGATTCATTTAGAGGGGCAATGCTTTAGTCAAAATATTTCTGCAACCCCCCCCCCCCATCACCCCACCCCCCCTTTTTATTTTTTCACAAGCACGCGAGGTGCTTGCACCTCGCGCAACACGCAAATACTAAACCCCCCCTATCTCCCCCCGTCACCCCCACCTTTTTTTTTTTTCACAAGCACGCGAGGTGCTTGCACCTCGCGCAACACGCAAATACTAGTTTTCATCTATAAATCTCAATAATTAAAATCAGCCTACAATGTTCTCACTAATGCAACACATGCCTCCGCCTTAGAGAGGGGATGTGTGGTTTGGTAGATGTCATATGCCTTTGCATTTTCGGTTCTAGTATATACCAGTTTCTTTACAATGTTTCGAGAGCAGAGAAGATGTTGATGAAATTACCCAATGTAATGTACCTAACCGGGTTCAAATGCACAACCTTTTTTTAGTTTTCCTGGGTAGGAAAATCATCGAATGACTTCTCCCGCTCTGGGTAAAGCGGAAGGGAGTGCCAGACTTCTACTGACTAATAATCACCTGTTCCTTCAGCTGCCTTTAAGTTCCGTGGCCGCGGTATCTCGTTAGAACATTACTGCAACCCCGGCTGAAATGCACAACCTATAACTCTTATCTAGTGCCTATAACCACATGGGCTATGACTCCTCTTAATAATGTTATAAAGTCTATCATGCCATTAATATGGTTTGATGTGATTGTTTTTTTTTTTATACTATGAACAAGCCGTTAAGATGAATAGCCGAGAACGGGTTCTGTGATATACCTAAATGTTCGCGTTTTCCATACATATATCCTTTCTATTTACTCAATCTATTTACTTGGCTTCTTGCCAAATCCCATTTCTGATTGTCGACCTTAAAGAAATAAATCTTTTTATATTATTTTAGTGCACAATTTCAGATTAAAGAAACGATAGCTTAGCTTTGTCTTAAATCTTACATGTGGTTTTATCATATATCACATCAAATCATTTCGTTGTCTATTAGACTGACTTTGTGGAAATTCCCACGCCTGTTCATCCGAACATGATAGATCAACTTTATTTCAATTGATAAATCTGTAATTAAATAAGATTATAAAACTTCTAAGTACCTTTTATGTATTATTTTTTAGAAAGCACTTTTACTTTATAACCATAAGAGGGGGACGCAAATATAGGGGACCCAAACTTAATAATTTGCCTGCCATTTGTATTTAGATAAAAGCTCTGGCTAATTAGGTGGTCGCACAATGCTACTAACCAGACAAGCAAAAAAATACATACAATTAGTTAACTAACATTTATCTTCAACAATAGGTTAGGATTACTTGTTGCATAGCTACACCTTCTGCATGTCACGCATATTCACGCACGCGTGGGTTACATACTACATTGAAAGTTAGTTTTTGTCGGAATTATCAATAAAGAAAATGTTTATTATATGAGGAGGGCGCAGATATTCCCTTTTAACAAATTTACTGACAGCTAATTATGTCTCGCTGATTATATACCATTCTGCATTTCATATAACTATCGCCTTTACGTCGAATCCTTAAATCATTAATTTCTTCAGAGAAATAAGTAATATTATGTATGCCTGGAATACTGAAAATGCCTTTCATATTCTTTCCAACGGCTTATCTAGATAACTATAAATAAAGTGGTGTACTGTTATTGTAAAAAGTTATAGGTACCAAAAACCACTCCATTGCTACTACAATTAAATATGAAATCAACTCGATTTGTCTGTTATTTACCTCTTCGCTTTTTAAGAGTTGAACAGATTTCAATGAAACTCACCGCACTATAAGATCATGCGCTGGATTAGGATACTATTTATGTCGGGAGTATCTTCCCTTTGGATAACTTAGGACAGACAAGCACAGTTGTCATGGTTAGTAGTTAGTTTAAAATAAACTGTCCCTAAAGGGTCTGGACCAAGTTACGTTCTAACAGCAACATTTGTCAAAATGTTGTGTAAGATTAGCTAAATTACGTTTTAGTATAGCGTCTTACTTACTATCTAATATTATAAATGCGGAAGTTTGTGAGGATGGATGAATGTTTGTTACTCTTTCACGCAAAAATACTGAACGGATCTGATTGAAATTTGGTGTGTAGATATTTCAAATCCTAGAATAACACATAGGTTACATTTTATCCCAGAATTCCCATTGGATTTACGCGTGTAAACCCTACCACGCGAACGAAGTCACAATCAAAAGCTAGTACTTAAATATTGCAATAATTAATAGTTTTTTTTTAATAATCTTTTGAAAGTTTTCATATTTTTTTCAACAACCCCTTTAATATCATACCCATATCATACCAGTGCATAAAAATAACTAGTTCGACATCTTGGGCCATCCGCCATATTGGATTTAAAAAGACACGTCTCACATGCATTGTTATGCAAACAAAACGTGTATGTATAAAAATTCAGCATAATCGAAGGAGGATAACAAAAAAATCCAAAAATGTGTTTCAGTTTTGATCCGGAAATACCAACGATCGAACTGACAAGGCATGTTAAATAATTGTTTGTATAACATCATTCTGGACTTTTACATCAAACTAATTTACAAAATAAATATTGTAACTTGGTTATAAATAACATTTTTTACACGTAATTTATGTGTATTAAGTTAAACTAGATGATTCCTAATTGACTACTCTGAGAAGAAACACCGCAACAAACTCAAAGATCAACGTCTCTTTTAAAGTCCATACAATTCGTATCGGTCAAATCATATGAGAAGCATGAAGGTTCATGCCTGTGGTGTCTTTTGAGGAAAGGAGCATGCAGAACTGAGCGAACAGACAGTGTAAGCATTTGTCAGTTATCGTGTAGCTTAACTTCGAACTTAAAGGAGCTACGATCTGACGAACAATACCTAAGGATATTTGGGTAAGCCATACAAATACCCAAACTGCCAAATTATTATATATTCTTATCATTTAATATTATCTAGGAAGCATATAAAAATTACGTACGTGCGTAATAATAATAATGTTTTGTTTTTTGCAACTAGTCACTTGTTACTTTTAACGACTGTACGATTGAAGGTACCTAATTCAGAAAATTAACTTTGTTTCAATGATAAATAGTTTGCAGAGAACTGGAAAATGTTGAAGAAAGGCGCAAGCATTTCCTGCATTCTTTTTCCTTCAGCAATGATAAAGTATGTCGAATATCTCCCAAGTTTGTAGGAGTGTTAGATCCGGATGGCTTGCAATCTAGGCATGCGGGTTCTAGTTACTGGTTTTATTATTCATTGTAGATTTTCTACTTGTGTAAATAAAATTAACAACGGCAGAGACATTGTTTTTGTAAGTTTTATTGCTTTTTGGAGTTACTAAATAATTTTAGAAGTAGGTTTTGGTAGCATATAGCTAACTATCGGCAAGAAGGTTAAAGCTGATGGTTTATGTAACTAGCTTATACCCCGACTTCGTTCAGTTGGTACCAGTTGGTACACAAAAAAACCTCTTTATCAAGCTATGGTTTCACATCAAGCTTGAAAAAGAGGTTTTTTTGTGTGACCCCGGGTCTTCATCTATTTCAGTACCAAATTTCAACAAAAACAGGTTCAACTGTTTTGCCGTGAGAGCGTAACAAACAGACAGTCACATTTATCTTATTAGCTTGGATATAAAGAAGGATTACCGATGCCTAAAAAGACATTTTCCATACACATTCCCTTGTACGTATTGAAATGATCGAATTATTTGAAATTGCAATTATTAAAAGAATAATAATGCTGGTGGGTAATTAGCGTTTCATAGTCCATAGTTCTATTATTGCGGTACTAATTATACGTCATCATTAAATTAACTAACTAGTGATGTCCGCTGATATAATTTTACCTATTTACTGATTAATGGCTGTGTATAGATCATCTAACCATTTAACCGAAATGTTTGATAAAAACTAATAATTAATAGTGGTAGTAATACTATATAATAAAATAAATAAAGAGATATAAATACACTAAAACATTAAGTGAAAGTAAAAGATCACTAGAAAGTTGGTAGTTAGAAAGTTGGTTGGTTGGTATCTTACCTATGAAGATACTGAATTACTATTACAGCGCATAAAATAACACACACACACACACATACACACACCCAAATACATACATACACACAGTTATACATACACGAAACACATTACTCGTTTAGATTTATATATATGCATGTTATTATAATTTAAGATACATCTAGTTATAAAATTATCACTGTTTAAAGTTATGAAAGAGGCATTATTTGCTTAAAAGGAGGCTTCAATCACCAACTATTAAGCCAGTAAAATGTGTCAACCTTACCAACGGTTACACTAGGGCAATGCAACCGTTCTTCGAGACACAGGTTGTTCCTAATTTGAAGAACAGAGGTCTCACTTAAGTCTCTAATATCATGTCTGTAACCACAACATTGATGTATTCTTTAGTAAACTTTACTTCCTTCAAACACATCAACTCACAAACTTTACCTTTTTATGATATAAGTGTATAAGTATTGATATAGAACGTCATTCGTCTATCTTGAAAAACTCAGTAGATTCTAATCTAGGCAGGAACATTACTTCGTAAAATTTACATCATCACCACAGCTGCTCTTAAGAATGGTGAAGGAACATATCGTGATGAAATCGGCTAAATGTCCTAGGACCGACAAATCCAAAGACACCAATCCAATCCTTTCCGGGCTGGCATGGTGGATAAAAGGTGAGCTCTTATCCTTCCTTATCCTCCTTGCTCTCATAAAAAGAGGCCTATGTCTGTAGTGGGAAAGTTATAGGCATATAATGTTATGATATTTTGTAAAAAAAATATATTATATTTTAGTAATAAATTAAATGAAAGCTTTACTGCAATATAACATATATATTTCAAACGCCTATCTCATATTTGATGTTTTTAGAAAACTCGATATCGAGTTACGATTCCTATCGACAAACAATCGCTCTATAAAAAAGGCTGGCGCCTTGCAACTTTACGTTTACAACTTTCGTTAAACAGCTTTTACAACCAGAACATAACGACCAAAACCATGCTGCATCACAGATAGGTATAAAAAGAGTGTCTATTGTCTGTGCTTAAAATTCATAATTATGTGTTTCTCAAGTAGGTACTGTTATAGACTATGTCTGTCATTGGGGTGCGCAGGCTACTTCGCGGGGCTCCTATTTCTGGGTGGTTTAAAAACAAATAACCACGAAGGCTAAGGCGGCCTTCTAACCTAACCTATCCGAGTCGGAGTACTCTGAGTCGGGGTGTTAACCATAATGACGTTTTTTATACAACATGTATTTTAATTAACGCACACCTTCAAACACCCCAATTTGAAAATTATGTTATTATTATAATACATATTCTGAATTTTTAGTTTTACTTGTTTAAACAGTTTTTTTTAAGATTTTAACTTCCTTTAAATGAGTTTCATTTTTCTGTAATGTATACTGAATGACGGAATTTATATAAATCTGCATTTATAAAGTTACTACTTTAATTTACGGTGCATACTTAGTGTGTTTTTACTATACAGCGAAAGTGTAATTTGTAATTTACGTAGATTTTATTGCTTTGGGATAAAAAGTTCGATAATTTATTTTAATTAAAAACGATAAAAATCGGTTCAGTAAACGATTCAGAACAAACTAATTTCAGGACGTGCATTAATTATGTTACATTTTGTATATATTAAACGTTAGATCAAATGACTTTCGATTAAATAAACAATATACATATTAAACATTACACCAAATGATAATCGATTACATAAACGTTATATCAAACAACATTATACTAATTAAGTTTTAGAATAAATAAATGTTATATGTAAATAAATTATATCAACAGTTGGTATATCTCACGTTGATTATATCTTATGAACGATAATAAAATGAAATTAGACCAAATGAGTTTATACGTTATGAGACGCACCCCTGTTCTTGATTATGACTATGTTGATTTAATGGGGACTTAGATGTTAGATCGGGATTACTTCGAGAAAAACTTCGTTGATAATATTATTTCTCACGCAAACCAAGTCACCGGCCTTGCTAGTGAACTATAAAATGGCGCTCAACATAACAGTTTCCGCTATTATCAGATTTTCTAAGAAACGTTCCGTCTTTTAAGAACTCTGTGAAAAGGTATTGAAACGTCGCGATGAACTAGATTGAATTTCATTTTACTCAGACCGTTCAAATACATTATTGAGATGAGATGCAATTTAGACCTTACGGGAAGCTGTAACAATTTGTACTAAATCTTGTTTATAACCGTCGCCAGCGGTGTCGAAGACTCCGCAAGAATCAAGTTGTTCGTCGAAACTCGATTTGAATCTTTGTCTGATTTAGCGATGCATCATGCAAAGAACGCCAATACCAAGCCATTAGGTTCTAATAAAGCTGGAATGCAGACGGAGGCAATATCTCGTCAAAAATTTTCGGAAAAAATCGTTTAATTGTTAGGGCCACTTGCAGCAAAATTTCTAAAATCTCGATTTTATTAACGCTAGATTTAACTCAAAATCTTAAATCTTAAATTAAATAAATCACTTCCAGTATAGACTTTTCGAGAGAAAAACGGGGTTTCTAAATACTGCACGATTACCTCGTCATCATCTGATAACAAATCAATATCATTTGAACTGATTAAAATAACGTCATCTGTCATTTAAATCGAGATTTTAAGCAAGGAACTTGTAGGTAGAAGATCCTTGATTTTAAGCTAAATCAGTAGTGAGCAAGACGTTAAATCAGATTTAGACCTAAATCTAGTTTTTGGTACAGTAAATCTCGATTTAAAGTGTTGCTGCAAGTGGCCCTTAGATCGAAACCTACCTTAAGATATCCAAGTTAAGTTTCGACCTAAGGAACTTCAATGACAAAATTGTTTCATTTAGAATCCGAGGCTTCAAAACTATTGTAAGTATAAACGTTCTTACTCACTAGCTATTTTTAGCCCGCGCTGGGCTTGCTCGAGTTGGAAACACCATTTAATAGCTCAAAGCCAATTTATGTACCTACGTTACTTACTTGTTGCCGCCTCTTAGTTTTTCAAGGGAGTATTTAAAAAGTTGCTTAGACTGCACTTTGAATGGAATTCGTGTTATACAATGTAGTACACTTTTTAAACGGTTGAATATATACGGTTTAAGACATTTAATTCTCAAAAAGAATACAATTAACTTATTATGATACAGGTTAATCTTAACACTTAATACATTAATACTATTGAATATACAGACAATAGGTAGGTTGAATATATAATTTTAATAGATATTAATGATAGGTTAACATAGCTTGTGCATTGGAACAAAAGTTTGTATGGCCTACAGATATTCGTCCTCGGTCAATCTGTGAATATGAATTTAAACATGGAAAAGTCCTGATATGGGGCAACGTTTAATTATAAAAAGAAAGAAACCCTGATAAACTGAAGCCATATAAATGTCTTTTTATCGTTTTTATAACTTGTTCTTTGATCGAGGCTAAAACATATCGGTATGTTCAGTTTTGTAAACATATCGATGAAATTAGCTACATAAAGGATCCAAGACGGAAAAAGTTCATTTTAAGATAACTTTGCGATTCTAAAGTGAGATTAGGTGAGTACTTAATTAATGCATTCAAATCAATGGGTCCATTGCCATACAATGGGTGACTGAAATGGGCGCCAAAACGGTGGCATGGTGATTTAGTGTAATTCCTAACGGATTTACTGGTAAAGGTTAATATACTAAAGTTAGGAGAACTATATGTGTCATTTTAGAATAAACAAAATAAAGACAATCGGTAAGTTGTATGGATAGATAAATGTTTGTTACTCAGTCAATTCAAAATTACTGAACGGGTCTGGATGAAATTTAGTCTGTAGTTACATTTTATATTTAGAAAATGTTCTAAATTTCCACACGAACGATATGGAAGTCCTACACTTCTGATTTCTAAACTTTTGTCAGTAAATAAACAACACTATTGCTAAGTATCAGGGTTGTTACCCTGGAAAACGGACGGCTTCTGTAGAATAGACCAAGGCGGCGGCAATTATCGCAAAGCAGCTGGGAGATTGAAATATTCGATAACTGATATAAATTATGTGTAATACAAAGTTTATAACTGGTCGAAAACGACGACTCCTATGTCACTTTTCTATGTAAACATACTTGAGTACCTACTTTAGTTTAGTCATAAAAGGAGAACTACCGCTATTCATTGGCCTTTATTACATTCATTTTACTTTGACCCCCAAATAAGATGATAAGTAAATAAGACGTTCTCAAATGGATGTCTATCACCATAATGTACTTAAGAGTAGACATGGATTTGAGGAGAACGGTCTAAATATTTTTTTAAATTGATAATAGGCTCGCGTTTGACCACCATCTCACCTGATGGTAAGTGATGATGTGGTCGAAGATGGAGCACGCTTACTTAAAAGTAACATATTCACTCTTGACTTAAAGACCCCTAGATTATAGCTATCGGGAAACACAGACTCCGGCAGGGAATTCCACTCCTTAGTTTAGTGCATACGGGCGGGATATCCACCATGTAACGATGTCGCATCGCCGTTTGTCTTGTAGTCCAATGATGGAACAGGCTTGGTGGAATTAGATAATAATAATAATAAAAAAATTATTTATTTACAAGAGTTGTAGTACACCGAGGAAATACACTTAACTTATGTCTAATTTTTATTACAGGCAGGGGCAGGGGTTTTTTATTAGAGGCAGATTTATAAATCACTTTTTGCACTACATATAATACAAGAGTGTCATACTGCTTTCCTAGCTAGGCTATTTAAAAGTGCGTCCAGTTGGTACTTAAATAATAACAGCCACAGGCGTCTATTCCGATGGCTACGTATATAGGTCCGTGGATGGATCACCATCAACATCATCAAGCTCCAGAGCCTTGAACATCGACGACGAGTTGCAAGTCTATTGGTTTTCTATCGGTTACATTTCGGGGAGTGTGCGATGGAATTACACAATCTAATTCCACCAAGCCCGTTCCATCATCGGACTACGAGACAAGCGGCGAAGCGCCATCGTTACATGGTGGACATCCCACCCAAAACGTTTTGGGAATACCTTCATTGTGCGTACGGCTAAGGAGTGAAATTCCCTGCCGGCGCGCGGCGTCTGTTTCCCGATAGCTATAACCTAGGAGTCTTTAAGTCAAGAGTGAATAGATTACTTTTAGGTAAGCGTGCTCCATCTTCGACCACATCATCACTTACCATCAGGTGAGATGGTGGTCAAACGCGAACCTATTTTTAATAATAAAAAAATCTTAACATAGATTCCTCCGTGACTCGGGAAGCCTTATGAGCTGTTAGTCCTGGCTGTCGTTTGTTCATCTTTGACAGTTATTACGGGTTGTTTGAAGCTAGATAATGTTATACCAGTCTTGCCAGGGGGTATCGTGTTATCTAGTTACTGAGTTGGGTCGCTCCAAGTAAAACACAAGCCAGCCGTCACAGTAGCATGCAAAAGGCTATGCAGTTGATTATCAAGTATTCGAACAGAGGTCTACTCGGACATGTAATTGAGTATTTGACAGTACGCTATAAATACAACACCTCTGCCAACTCCCGGGGCATCATGCGAGGCACTCAACTTATGAATAAGTAAAAGCAAAAGCTCATCTCGTAATATTTCTCGTCATAGTGAAGTGCAGTTAGATGGAAATTCAACCTCTTTGGTAGTAAATATTAAAAACAAACATTTCCTCGTTCTTAGTACTTCTTCTTTAATGTAAGCCTTTTAGAGTATAATCAGACCGTATTATATACATAAATAAAATGGTCTGTAAAAGATTTCTGAATAACTGTATTTTTAAGTGTTATTAGTAATTTACACAATATTTAAACATAAACAAACCATTTCTATATTTTGTTTGTGTTTCTGTTTATCCGGGCTAATCTCTGGAACGGCTTAACCGGTTTTAATATCATTTTCACTGCAATGTAGAGGAGATATTTATAGGGCAACATATTATAAGCTTTTATCTCAGGATCCCAACTAAATTTACGCGGGAAAACCTCTGACGCGAACGAAGCCACGGAAACAACTAGATTACAACTAGTTGTTTCCGTGAAACAAAGTATATACTAATTCCATGCAATAGGTAATCATAGCAAGTCACGAACACACAAAATTGAAATAACTGATTAATTTGCGGCCATTGTAGCGAGCTCATGGAACGCCACAGCCATATCTATTCCTAATACAAATGTCAAAAGTTAAGCTGAGCTGTCATTAGCAAGTTCAACCAGAGTGGCCTGTACTCGCAAAATTATGACAGGATCTGACAGGATCTTATTGTTCGATAATGTCAATCAGGCTGTATAATTAAGGGCAGGCGACTCGTATCACACATGTGCCCGGAGGTATGTCATACTCTATGTCTGCCTGGGGCTAGACACGGTTCGGCCCCTCGTTTATTTCCTGTGACATTTGGTACACAATGATATTCTGTATCAGGGATGGCGGAACACATTTGTGAAATTTGTAAAGATTTCTGTTATGATAGAGCTAGAAGATCTGACGGACTCTTCAAAGTCTATCGTGTTACCCAAAAACGGGGTTGTGGAGGTCAGATAATTAGTCACTCCATGTAGAGTACTAGTATCAGCTGCATCCGGTAAGATTGTTAGCAGACCAGAGCCTGACATAGTTGAGACAAGACTAAGCTAAGATGATATTTTGTTAAAGGTGTCCAGAAGACCGAAAAGCACCTTTATTTTTTTCCTTAAATCTTCGTTAAATATTTTGAAAAGGATTTTTTGGTTTACATCCTTTTTATCAAATTTTCCCTAAAAATCCTTTTCAAAATATTTTACGAAGATTTGAGGAATCATGATGGTATAATCGGTGAAAGTGTTCAAAATTTGGTCATAGGTTAAACATATCCATAAAAAGTAGCTCAATGAATTTATGATGAAACAAATGCTTCGGTTACTGACAGACAACGCACAGCTGAAACTACTGGGCGCATGAAGTTGAAATTTGAAATATTTATTCCTTGCGGTGTGCAGGGGAGCACTAAGAAAGGATTTTTGGAATTCCCCAAGGGATCGCGATTTACACGGGAAAAACTCCCACGTAAACGAAGTGATAGTGATACTATAAATGTTAGTTAGTAGCTTAGTTAAGATCAAATAGTTTGTAAACAGATATTTACAAACTATTTGATCTTAACTAAGATCTTACTTACTGGATCTTACTTTACAAGACTTACTCCATTGGGCAGGCCCTGACGCACGACATTCGGCCCTGTTCTGAATTATATACCTTAACTAATCAAACTATATAAAAGCTGTTTTTTTACATCAATGAATCTAGATACTGAAAATTACAAAAAAATACCAGCCAAGTGCGTTTCGGGCCACGCCTAGTGTAGGGTTCCGTAATTTACTACAACGCCAAATACGAGTTGAATTATATAGCTGAACAAGAGTTCCGTAACATGCCCTAACAAAAACAAACTACTTTGTTTTACACAAATAAGAACTTAATCCAAATATTTTTCAATGGAATTTGTCCGAAAGCGAGTAAAATACAGTTGGTCGTCGACTACTCGTTAATTTGAGAAGCCAACTTAGGTTTGATAGTTTTCCTTTTCACTTCGTTATATGTTGATACTACTGCCGTAACGTTCTAGTTCCTACCTTCAACCACTTAGTTGATATGCAGAGGTAGACGGGATAAAAAAAATCATTCACACTTTACGTGGAGTAACTTATCAAAAATGTTTTCGTGATTTTATTTTATCACTTTGTCGGCTTGATTAATATGTATCTATATCGGTGACACATTTCAGCGCTCTAGTACCAATAGTTTCTGATAAAAGTCGTGGACAGACGGACAGTGTGAAACTATAAAGACGAACCCTTATACTCGTAGTTTCACCATGTCCGTCTGTCCGTCGACTACGGAATCTTAAAAATGGGAACACCAAAACTGCATGTGTGTATTTTATATTTATATCCTACGTAACTATGTATATAACAAATACGACAGTTAAGGTTAAAACTCTCCAGACATTTATGCTATGAGGCATGGTAAAGAAAACACATGCTACTGAAAAACACATCTCTTTTTAACCGACTTCAAAAAAAAGGAGGAGGTTCTCAATTCGTCTTGAACTTTTTTTTTATGTATGTTACCTCATTACTCACAGATGGCTGAACCGATTTCGAAAATTCTTTTTTTTTGTTTGAAAGGGTATACTTTCTAGTTGGGCCCATTGTCGTCATGTTTGGATCTGATGATGGGATCATGGAGAAATCGAGGGAACTCTTCAAATATTATAGGCACACATATAGCGTTTTGGGTATTTCTTATAGAACCTTGTACAGTTGCTCTCGAAAAGCACCATTTGAGGAAGTGGAACTGATGATGAAGACCCCAGAGGGCCACCGAAACTACTCAATAATAAGTATTTCGTGGATTGCGATTAGGTTACTTGAATATAGATGTTAAGCACTTTATGCTCGTCACAATGCATATGGTGAAGTAGAGCTGATGGTGATGTACCAGGAGAACTCCTCAAAAATTAACGGCTCTGCACCGGGAAAAGCAATATTTTGTAAAAGGTGATAAGTAGTTGACATTTTGGCTTTTTTAACTAGATAAATAACAAACCGACCCACGAAAAAGCGTGAAAAAAAAATTACTAAAAAATAGAACCGACTTCTATATAAAAACACTACAAAGGCAAAAATAACTTTAATTTCGGAAGGCTGTGTCAAAAAAAAAGAAAATACATAACAAATGACACCGACTTCCGAAATTAAAGTTATATTTGCCTTTGTAGTATTTTTATATAGAAGTCGGTTCTATTTTTTGCTAAAAATTTTTTTTGTACAACAGTTGGGTAATAAAACACTTATGCGAAATGTATAGGATTGAAAGATTGTACCTAAGAATTTGGGTGAAAAACAGTTTTCAAGTATGTTGCAAAATTATTTGACTTTTTCATTCTGACTTTACACCGAACCTATTAACTGAGTTAGAACCAAATTGGAGAATTGGTATAGTTTGAAACTAACCGAAATTGTTTGAAAACAATTCTCCTACGTTGAAACGATTGCGTTTAGTAGTATTAGCAGCAAATAGATAGATAGATACCAATAATTGAAACACTTAAATAACAATATTGCGAAAAAAAAATTGTATACAATGGCGGTCTTATCGCTGACAGCGATATCTTTTACAAGCTTTAATTAATATAAGGACAACAATTAAGAACAGGGTGATTTAATTTGATAGATTCTTATTGGGCATGTAAATATTCAGGGGAGATCTATGTACGAGTCACGCATCGAACATAGTATGCGTGCAATGCAAGATGAGCATTTTTTTGTCGATTCGTACAAATTATATTATTACGCGTCAGTAAACGTTCATATACTAATGTACTCATTAGCAATACAGGAAATATACAGTCTTGCTAGCGAAGGAGGAGGCTGAACGCGTGAGGGAGAGTCAACTCTATTCCTCACACCCCAGTCGCCGTGGGAGACTCCCAGGCCGGACGCCCCCGGGTATGCAAGCTGATCTCCGGCCACCGTAGGCGCGGGCTTGCGGGTGACGAGCAGGGGTAGCTCACCGTCCGGTAAGGAAAGACACGGAGCGCTCGCCTCAAAGACCAGTCAGCAGCATTGACGGTGATCGATAGGCCCTATACGTCCCCGTCAATGCTGCTGACTGTCCCTGAATATTGCTTGCTAGGGTTACGGAATTGTTATAACGAGATGCCGCGGCCTCGAAATGGCCTTACCATTGATGGAACAGGGTCGGTTTTAAGTCCATAGAAGTCTGAAACTCCCTTCTGCAGTTCACCTAGAGCGGGAAGAGTCATTAGATGACTTGCAGTCCCCCCAGCGTCCACCCGGGAGGAGTCATTAGATGTTTTTCCCACCGAAAAAAGGGATGTGCGGCTCACTCAACAGCGCATACAATCGTATACAGTCTCGCCAAGGAGGAGCCCTAACAGGCATTGCACACAGAGCTACGGCGAGGTTTCCTTAGAGGACTTGGGGCTTCCATCATGTGCTGATAGTGACCAACCTAGCAATTTTAGTGAAATAAAAATCCCATACTCCTCGGGCTTATCACTAAAAATGTGCCTTGTGAAAGGTTTCGCTCCGTCAAAAAAATAAGAATAATGTACGTAAATATTACTGGCAGATGCCCGGGGCTTTGCTCGCGTAGACTTCATCACGATAAATGCAGTTGGATCAAAAGTAGTCTATAACCTTACTCAAGCTTCGAACTACTGCCAAGTACTTTCGAAGAATAGCGCAATGAAACAAAAAACTAACTTTTCGCTTTATAATATTCGTAACTTATTATACCTACGGGCTTACCCTGAAATATTAATCCTTAGTAGCTATACCCAACAGGTTACTTTTATTTCATCCCAGGTTACCCGGTGATGTTTGAACCAACTAAAGGTGATTGACAGAAGCCCATAAATAAAGGACAAATTTTAATAACGCATGGCAAGATATTATAGTCGATGGAATCTAATCTAGTGTGGCAAACGAGTAGCAGAAGCTGCAGTGTTGGAATGCTCCACAAAATCTCGGTCCCAAATGCCAAAAAAATGTCTTCAATCGTCCTTAGGCAAGAATGATGTTGATGATGATGATGAAATAATATTTTTCCTTTAAAAGAATTAATAAAGATAACTAGCAATGTGGGTAGAATTCACATTACGAGCAATCTTGTCAACCCTCCTACTAAGTTAAATATGCTTGTGTTTTGTGTTCGAATCTGCGACTTCTCGATCACAAGGCTTTAGCCATTGGGCTATTGTCGGAATAATAATAATTTATTTTATCAGAAAACTTAGTACTAGTTTACGAAAATATTATTTGGCAGTATATAAAACAGTCATTGTAATCGAATTTCTCAGAAAACTTAGTACTAGTTTACGAAAATATAATTTGGCAGTATATAAAACAGTCATTGTAATCGAACTAGGCAATACCTTTGTTTCAGTTATCAATATCATTTCCAACGACTTCTAAACATTATAACTGCTAACAAACTGTTTTCGATAGGTTATTCATAAAGAGTGGTTACGCAATTGTTATTTTTAACCGACTTCAAAAAAAGGAGGAGGTTCTCAATTCGTCTTTTTTATGTATAATGTACCTCATAACTTACAGATGGCTAGACCGATTTGGAAACTTCTTTTTTTGTTTGAAAGGGTATACTTTCTAGTTGGTCCCATTGTCGTCACGTTTGGATCTGATGATGGAATCATGAAGAAATTGAGGGAACGTTTCAAATATTATAGGCACACCTATAGCGTTTCGGGTATTTCTTATAGTACTTTGTGCAGTTGCTCTCAAAAAGCACCATTTGAGGAAGTAGAACAGATGATAAAGGCTCCAGATGGCCACCGAAATTACTCAATAATAAGTATTTCGTGGATTATGATTAGATTACTTGAATATAGATGTTACGCACTTTATGCTCGTCACAATGCATATGGTGAAGTAGAGCTGATGGTGATGTACCAGGAGAACTCCTCAAAAATTAACGGCTCTGCACCAGGAAAACCAATATTTTGTAAAAGGTGATAAGTAGTTGACATTTTGGCTTTTGTAACTAGATAAATTACAAACCGACCCACAGAGATTTTCATTAAATTAAAAATACTGAGAAGAAAATACTAGTAAAATAAACATCCCGGTTCGCCTTTTAAAAACATGCTAATAAATACTACCTGTAAACGCAAAACGTTTATCCACTTGTTGCGAATACCGATTCTTTGTACGAGTATTCAGTAAAAGGAAATATCCATTTCACTTTCATGCTCGTACAACTTACGTAACGTAACCTAATAGAATTATTTTTCTGTTATGCGTCGTTTGCCGTCCTTGGGTTATTTTCGAGACATCGTTATGGTACTTAAACCACCAGTGAATAAATACTCTTTGCTAAGGGAGATACGCAGCCCAGAGGGTCCGTCCTTACCGTAATTAATTATTTGATCGTATTTGTAAGACATCTTTATAAAGAAAAATAAATTATAATTCGCCAGGCAGGAATTTCAGAGTAATAATATCCGTCTTTTAATAGAGAATAAAAGATATATTTGTATAATTAGGTAGCTGATGTCGGTATAACTTTGTTTTTGATATACTACATCATCCTACTTTTTCTTAGGACGCGTTTCCTTTCTTTAGCAACTCGCACGCTTGTTTGATTATAAGGCGATTGCAAATTTAAGTATTCATAGTTTAAATACAGCTTGAAAAAGAGACTGAACATATTCTGAATTTCTAAACCTACCCCTAAATGATTCCGAAGATAGCGCTGTCACTCGACGGCCGTTTATAAAATGAGGGCTGTTTCATGACAATGCCACTAAGCAATACTGCTTTCTTTAACACTTCCTCAGGACGGAGCTCAGGTAAGTTAATAAATGAAAGTTGAATGGAGAATAGACATTGAAGGTATTGGCCAGCCTGCAAAGCCACACTTACATCGCAAGTAGGTATATAATGCACTTTACAGAGAAAAACTCCCAGTGTGGTAGTAGCACCACCTTCGTAGTTCCCTTCAGTCCGTGACTCCCTGCTGTGTAGGCAGAATGCTTGGCAATGCTAAGTTGTACACATGACTCCTACCTGTGAGGGCAGAATGCTCGGCGGGGCTGTAGCACGGGGGCGCCACGCTCGCCTCTGTGGGACTGCACGGTGGGGGACCTTCGTGCCGCTGCACACCTTTCTTGACCATGTAGCAGCGCGGCATTGCGGCCAACGCTGGAACAAACCAAAACGAACTGTGAATACATTGATATTAAGAGCGCGCCTAAAGCCAGCAAAATTTTAGAATTCACCCGCACTGTCCTACCCGCTCCTCACATCGAATACGATCGCGCGTGTACCTACGCGCTCGCTCGACGCGTATCTTCTGTAGTAAGTATACGTATAATATTCAGATGAAACAACTGTATTCAAAGTATGACTGCGTTATACAATATTACGAAATGTTATTATGTGTACGCGAATAATACGTAAATAGTAAGTTAGTAGGAGGTGACTATACCACTGATACTGAACACGAATCAATATAAAATCAATACCAAAAGGTAATATTATATTATGTATAATATAATATTATTTTGGCGCGTGATTTTGGTGTGGCGTAAATAATGGATAACTCTGAAACTGTCGATTGGCCAGATAATATCTATCATTTACCCCACTTATATCGTCATATGCCCATGGATGACCAAATTATTGATATTTTTAATATTTTAAATAAAAATCGTACTTACTCTTACAAAATTAGGTACCATTTCTAAAATTGGTGATATTTTTTTCATTTTGTTTTTTTTTTATATCAGTCCTGAATATTTGTATTATCAGATCAGTATCAAGATTTTTTATTACATTCTAAATCAATATTGCAAAAAATAGTTATTCTTAAATTTTAACATTTTTTCTACGGAATTACGCAATTTTGGGCCCCTGTATCTATAGTTGCAAAACTTCTGAAAAATTCGGAATAATACCGGAATACTTCTGGGAAAGTTTCTTTAAATCAGAATTATTCAAAATGAATTTAAATAAAGCCCTCTGTGCGCCGGCCGCTGCCGCCGCGCTGCGATGGCGGTGCGGGGTGCGGTAAGAGGGGAGATGCTCCCGGGAGAAGTTTTCCCCCCGCGAGAAAGATTCGTACCCCGCAATCGAATGTTTCCGAATATTTCGCCCGAATAATTCAATCGAAATTAACGTGTTTGTTTGTTGTGTGGTGGGTGGGTTAATTATTGTTCAGTGCGAGACTACGTACGATACAAGAGTAAAATATAAATGTTTATCTATACTAATATTATAAAGCGGAAAAGTTTGTTTGTTTGTTTGCTTGAACGCGCTAATCTTCGAAAGTACTGGGTGGATTTGGATGAAATTTGGTATGGAAATAGCTTGAAGCTTGAGGAAGGTTATAGGCTACTTTTTACGCGACTGCAAAAAAGGAGAGTTATGTTTTTACCGTGATAGAATCCACGGGAGCGAAGCCCCGCGTGAGTACTAGTTTTATTATAAATGGGATTGATTAAGTATATGTTGATATTTTTATAGGTAGATATGTTAGCCTGCGATTAACAGGATTTTTATTCTTTTGTTTCTAGGTAGGTACTCTACTTATTTCGAAATTGAATGCTATTTTTATAAATGTCAGTAGTTGAATAAAAAACCAGGCCTAGCATATTTTATTTGTTTTTTGAAAAAGGGTTACCTATGTTTTTGGTTAGTTTGTATGTAGCTCTGTACGCATCGCGAGTATTCGCGAGTCGCATAGGTAGGTATTAATCATTACCTACCTACTTAACGCGTTTAATAGCCCAGCCAATAAAAACAATTAAAGGCAAACCTTGCAAGCAAACACGTTTTGATGCGGTTTTCAGAAAAGTATTTGTTATACTTAGGTAGGAGCAGGTTTTGGTATATTAGCCGACTTCAAAGGTCGATTTTCCTGGTTTCTTTTGGCAGTTGAAATATTCCCAAAGTTTCGGAATATTTCGGAATACTTCCGAAGTATACGACGGGAATGATTCGGAATTATTCCCGCCAGACTATATCGAAAAAAAATGTACTACACTGCGGTGGCTCATTATTTTAGACTAGCTTTTGCCCGCGACTTCGTCCGCGTGGAATAGTTACTTTGGGCTAACGTTAAATTTAAGCCCGATTTTGAAGCATTCTTCATTGGTGCTCCGCTCCTATTGGCCTTAGCGTAATGATATATATAGCCTATAGCCTTTCTCTATAAATTGAGTATTTAATTAAAAATATTTTTTTCAATTCGAACCAGTAGTTCCTGAGATTATCGCGTTCAAACAAACAAACAAACTCTTCAGCCTTATATATTAGCATAGATAGCTGTTGCCCGCGACTTCGTCCACGTTTCCGTCGTTTTTCGTAAAAAAAAGTAGCCTATGTCCTTCCTCACGGTTCAGTGATTTAGATGTAACACACAGATTAACTTTCGTAATTTAGTAGGGAAATATAATATGTCCAATCTATAATACTGTTGAAAAATATATTTCATGTACAGAATTGACCTCTCTACAGATTTATTATAAGTATAGATAATTGCCTATTTAATGCAAATTCTAAAATGGTATAATAATAACCAGTATCTTGATAAAGTACAAAGTTATTGCTGTTCGAATCTTAAAGGAGAATTTTTATACAAATTTGATTTCAAAATTAAATTACTTTAACACTGCTGTAACTAATTTTAGACTCAAAAAGAATGAGAATTTCCTTAAAATTTGATCACTATGGGTTTGTTGACACCATAAAAGACATTAGTAATTAAACAAATTTATTGAAAAAGAAAATATACAAGATGTTCGAAGTGGGCTCCTTCAGCTGCTATACACGCTCTACACCTTCTTATGAAGGACCGTCTCAATCGGCGCGCAAATCCTGCCGACGATATTTCGTCAGCAGCCGAACGTATGCGTTGTCGCAGCTGTTCAACTGAAGTGATTTCTTCTTTATAAACTACCTCCTTTAAACAGCCCCAGTAAAAAAGTCCAATGGGTTTAAATCTGGCGAGCGAGGTGGCCACATTCTGAAAATAAAATATTATTTCAAAACAAATTCCTTGTTATACAATCACGTCCACAATAAATTGATCTACAAAAATAGGGTTTAAATACCTAATGGGCATACTTAAATAGGTTCGTAATCGATATAAATATATTTCATCGAACAAACACGGATACCAACTAAAAGCTTGTGTTTATTTTGCATATACTATTCTGCCCGCGTTACCTACGACTACGAGTGACCATAGAAATATTAAATAAGAAGTGGTATAGGTAGATAATTTTTTTTTTATATAGGATACTCGCAAGATCATTATTGTTGTCCATCCGTGTATCTAGATTTTTAGAAGATCTCATAACTACCTACATTATGGGAAAATGATCATAAAATTGTATCGTGAAGAATAACATAACAAAATAGCAAAAGTAAATAGCTACCTATTATGAATGTAATTTATTACCTATTATCCTAATAATCTAATAAAGTACCTACCACGAATTTTTGATATCGTCGTGTCTGGGTGTTGTTTATCTATATATGTATGTATTTAAAAATATATTTGTCTATGTATATCAGCTGTCTGACACCCATAGTACAGGGTCTTCCTAGTTTGGGGTCAGACAGCCGTGTGTGAAATGTCCCCACATATTATTATGTCTAGTTACCTACTCGGCCCACGAAAGTGCGTAGGTAAACGAATTTAGATCTTGTGTCTCTCAAAATAAAATCTAAAATCACCTGCATAAACTTTCTCGAAAGTATAAAATGTATTTTTATTTTTTCAGTATATAACAAACAAGTAACTCACAAACTTACCTTCGACAATTAGCCATCCTGTCAATTTGTAACTTTTTTAGTTCTCTTTCAATGTTTTCTTTTGTTTCCCATTTCACTATTTAGTTCGAACAACAACAACAATTACGATTGAAATGATTATAACTCGGCGCAGCTAAAACACTTGAGCGTAGTCCTCTCGTCTCAACAGAGCGGTAGCGACTGATGTGTGAAATAGAAATATGCTTGAAGCTCCCGCAACGAGCGACGGAAGACGACTTCTTGCGCGGAATAAAAACGTAGTATGCGCCAAAAGTGTTTTATCGTAATAAATCCAAAACTAAAAGGAATTACATAAAATGCCTAAGCAAAGCCTTTACTCTTGTTTAAATATAATTATTTATCAAATTTTTGTCGCAATAGGCATTACCATATCGAGTACAAAACGGAAAAACATGAGAATTAGAGGTTATTTCGTGATTTTTTTCTACCAAGGAAATGTTATTATTTTATGTTTTTGATCAGAGAGAGCCCTTGAAAATATGATGTAGTTATTCATATATTTTTATTTTAAGATTTGGTCTGGAATTTTTCATGTAAAATCAAATAGAAAATTGGTAATTTTGCTTTATACGCGCTCTTAAGACAAAATCGCAATGACTGACCTGAAGCCGTGAAACGAATAAAAAATCAGACAAAGACAGCGAGCCACGATCATTAGTAGATAAAACCGGATGAGCTTGAAATAAACATCGCTTTATGTACAAATTGAGTTTGCAAAGCAGGTTAAATAGTGACCTCTCTTCGTTTTGATGATATAGCACTCAAGTCACAAAATGGTACGTTACTTATTAATGCTGTCATCAATAAAAAATAATTACCTAATGTTTTTTACAGCATCGCGCCAAAAATCTCCCATTGTTTTCCTTTTATTATATTAGGTTTTTAAGACGAATATAACGTGACCTTAACTGACGACATCTGTCCAGCCGTTTAAAAGATACAAGGCAATATTCGTAAAGAAATTTACAAATATACAAGATAGACACGAAAAACATAACCTTTTCTTGGCAGTTGGGTAAAACGATTGCTGCGCAAGTTATTTGAAAACATAAAAGCTACTAAAATCATACAGGTTCTTTACAAACGCAGCCTCCGTATAAAAATCATGTAGGCACGGTAAACTAACCACGTATTCGTGTTGGGATAAGTTAACATAATATTTTTATAAGGAAAATGTCTAAGAAACTCAGCGGGAAAATGTTTTGGAGGCAGTTCGTACTGCTAGGAAACGCGACGGATCAAATGTAAAATGCGGTCACGGAATCGTATAATAGATGCCCTTATTATTCAAATATATTTAAGTACGATGCTAAAATGTAGGAAGAGAAACCACAATCCACTTTACATGTGGTTTAATAAGACCTGTATCTTAGAAACTGCAGTCACAGAGCACCAAACTTAGGTACAAATTGATTCAACGTTATCGTATGGTCATATTTCACCAAAATGAATTTATAGACAACAAGCGATCCGCCCTTGACTTCCCACGGATGCCATTTGTTTCCTGCCGGATTTCCCAAAAGTTTCATCCACAGTAAAGATTGAACCGTTATTAATCTGTAATACATACTAGTGGATTTTTTTATTTATTTACATAAACTGAATTTTATATAACTGTTTAGTCCAACGTGAAATGAAACGCACCCTTTTGGTTGGCAACATTATTCTATGCTCTTTGACTTTTCACTTGACAGATAGACTTTGGTTCCGTTGTTGGAAAATGTCCGCCCTTGGGACTTTGATTTTATTGTAATTAAATATCGTGTGCAATCGCCTGATGTAACCGATAATTGGGTCGCGATTAATGATTGTTGGAATTTGTAATCCCCATTTGATAAAAACCCTGGGATATTTTGGAATTTATCGCCGGTTGGTTGCCACCGCATGGCACGCGGAGTTGGTGAAAATAGTAATAAATAGCTGCTTCAATCTGGTATCTGGTGCGAAGTTTGTGCTGCGATTGCTGATAGACCGCGTTGGGAGGACCTGCATTTGAGAACCTCCGTCCATCTACACTTGACTTTCACTATACTTTTCACTTACTCGTTTCATACTTACATACATACCACACACGGACGCGATCGAAAGGATCCTCGCTTGTCGTCATCAGCTCAGAAGGTTAGTGGTAATATTATATTGACAAGCCTGTAGATTATTGTGTAAGTACTATTGTTGTAAGCAACGTTTTGGGCTCCACGAACCGTGGACAAGTTCGGACACACCAGTATCGTTGCACTGGCTTCTTGTAGTCCTGAACAATAACCTAACTTTTTCACCTAATTCCTCTTAAACGACTTGACTGATTTGGATGAAATTATGTGTGTATGGGATCCTGGATAGTTTTAAAACACAATTGGACCAGGAAAGTGGCACCGCTTTTTGGGCTGGACAACGATTATCATAGGATAGCAAAAATACACAGTTTTAGTATGATGAATATAAATCATATTAGGTTTACTTACACTCATATTCATATATTCGTGAACTTCATGTAATAGGTATTAATCAAATAATAGATTCCTCGAAATTCATGTCGCGTGACCATGATAGTATCCTACTTTAAAGCGCGTCTTAGCCAGAGATTGATCGACTAATATGAGAAACAGAATAGTACGCAGTATATACATAGCACACGGCTTAGAGATGCCAAGCCAATACGTACATAGGTATGACTGAACATTCAATATAATTGAATATTGAAAAGCATATATTAATATTGGCTAAACTAATATTTGACTAATATCCAGTAATAGGTATGGTATCCCAATACATGGTTTCAAATATATTAAATACTAGCTTCTACCCGCGGCTTCACTCGCATGTGACGATTTTTTCAACAGTTTCTCTGTTTTGACGTGAAAGTGGGACAAACAATCAAACAAAATTTCTGCATATTAGTATATTCAATTCTTTTATTCAAGTAACCAGGACTCATTTGTTAGTAAAACTCATACTATCAACTGCTTAGCCTTTTACCAATTATGCTTCCAGTTCCAGCAGCTTCCAGTCTAACTAGATTCAGCTGAGTATTAGCATTAACATGGAGCGACTCCCTATCTGACCTCCAAAGCCCAGTAGCCGGGTAACATGATACCCCTTGGCTAGACCAGTGTATCGTGTTACTCAGCTAGTTGGGGAAAGGCTAAACAGGTTTTACAACTATGTCTTTGTAAAACGCCCACCCATAGGCAAATGGGTACCTATTTTTTTTTTAACGTGGTAAAATTATCAAATAAGTCCTCCCACCCCGGGCAGGGCGGGAGGGACTGTCAGACTTTTACTGACTAAAATCCACGGTGTTCCTTCAATAACCCTTTACGTACCGTTGTCACGGTAATGGGATAAGTCCCACGACCCCGGCAGGCTTCGGCCCTCTACAGGGGGGGCCTCGTCATATTGCTGACGCTCTTTGAGGCGCGCGTGGAACACAACGCGCCGTCGACCCGGGCATGGTCCATGGTCGGACAGCGAGTTGCCCTTTACTCGCTGTCCGCATGCCCGCGCCTACGGTGGCCGGAGATCGTTGGCGACGTCCGACGCCGTGGGCGTCTACCACTGCGGCTGGGCTGGAGGGAGGACGCCATCCTCTCCCTCATACGGCCCGCCTCCTCCTTCGGAAGCATGACTGCTTCGCAGAAGGAGGCGACCGCTTCCCACTCCCTCTCGCCCCGCAGCATGACCTCGACCAATGCCAGGCGCGAGAGGTCTCCGCCTATCGCCGCCGTGAGGACACGTCGGTGCTCTGCCCAGGCGGGGCAGTCTTGCACCGTATGCTCTACTGTGTCCTCAGGGCGACCCTCGCAGTGGTGACACCCAGGCGTTTCTTCTTTTCCCATCAGACACAGGTACCTCCCGAAACTTCCGTGTCCGGTGAGGACCTGCGTCATGTGGTAGGTCAGGACGCCGTGACGCCGATCTAGCCACTCCTCAAAGAGGGGTCTTACCGAAATGGGTACCTATAGGTAAAGTTCCACGTAGAAATTCTATACATTGAAAAGCGTCCTACATTTATGCAAATACTAAACGAGCCTGTGGAAGCGAGTCAAATTACCTAGGAGCCTTTGTTCCCAAATTTAAATTCCAGGCAAACACAAGGTGAACTTTTTCGCTCCCCGCGCGTTTAGTTTCTGCGTATAATCCTGGGCTTATGAAAACACGTTAGCACTAATTAAGAGCATTGAAGCACGTTTCAATGTGAACGGGAATGTGCGGTAATGGAAAACAGAACAAAAAATATATATTCTTTGGTAATTCAAGTGTAATGAATAAGGCTAAATATTAACAGCCACACGTGTCTTCAAAGTTAAGTAACGCTTGCCAAGGTTAGATCGTGGATATGTGATCATCTTAACATCTCGGGATACCCAGCTGTCATTTGTACATCTTTGACAATCGTTAAGGGTAGTCAGAAGCCCTAAAGTCTAACACCAGTTGGTTGCGCCAACATTCAGAATTTAATTGACATCCGTTTCCAAAACCCCCCCTTCCACGCACAAACCTCGCGAGGATGATAAGTACATTCGCCGCGTCATTTTGTGGGTCGCAACTCGCGCGCACACGGCGTCAGTCTGCGCTTATCAAGAACAATTGGACGTAGTTATGCAAAAAGGATCTATTCCACACTTTTTCCGAAATTGAGTTATATTGATATCTTTAATATATCACCCTGAAGATGCGTTTGGTATAAATAACTCAATTTCGGAAAAGATAGATAGATAGATATACTCTTTATTATACACATCGTATTTTCACGGACTAAGTAACAACAATTTGTGTTTAGTGTTTGATTTTGTGAGGACAGCAAATTGAAGCTCGACTACCTCGGCACCAGTGAAGAAGGAAACACGTGGCTCCGTAAAAGGTTTGTGTTCCTATCCTTAAATATCGGGTTGCATTCTACTGTCCAAAACACCCTTGCAACTCGTGTACCTTATCTCCAAGCGCTTATCAATCGTTTCGTTTCGCATCGAAAATACAGTCCACTAGAATAAACTAAATTAGCCCGCTCGCGCCATCACCAGTCTTGACAAGGGGTAGGTCTCCATGAAAATCACTAGTATTCAGTTGGATCAGGTTAGACTCAATCAACCTCAACATAATTAGAAGGGGGGTATATTTGACACAATGATGATGAATGTCATTATGTCTAGTATAAAGACCGCTGAGTAAAAATGAGTTGTCATACAATAGTGAGTGACAGAGCATAGACACACAAAATTGACACTTAACTTCAATAAATGAATGGAATTGAATTTGCAAATTTATACTAATACTAGTATTTTTTTTTTTTTTTGTTTTCCCCGGTCATGAAACCACCAGGACCTTGTATATCTAATTATCTCTTTCATTCCAGTTCTATCATTTATTCCTCTCGTACTTTCATTCCTCATACTTTATCTTTCTTTCATACAACCTTTCATTCTTAGCCGGGTGGGACTCCCGCTATGCTAATCTAGTTTTTCTAGTTTTCTTTATTTAGGGTATTTAATGTGCAACTTTGTTTTATTTACATAGTTTGTAAAAATATTTCTATGTACTATTTTAAATAATATACATCTTATTACTATATTATGTCTATACAAATGTTTTCCTATTTTATTACATTTTATTTTCTACTTCAGATTACTATCTTGTTACTTACTTATCTATGTAGTATAAACTACATCTATGTAATACTATTCTAATACATTTTAATTTTCTAATTTACATATCTATCCTATTTCTAACATGTTTATTATATATGTAATACAAAGTACAGCTTATCTTCTACTTGCTAACATAATAAATACAAAAAGAGGTTAAACCTATCAATTTACTGTTTAGTACTCTTGTTTCCGGTTTATTAAAAGTGGTTTTCCATATTTGGTTTGTATACGCAGTTACAATACCATTTAATATTTGAATTAATTTCCGGACAACGATTGTAATACAGTTAAATAGTTTGATTAATTAGGGTACACACCACGTGAATCGTAAACATTTTGCATTTATTTATCTGCTTATGTGTTGTGGCAATAACATATATATATACTTATATTATACTAGCTTCCGCCCGCGACTTCGTCCGCGTGGAAAAAAATTCCCCCGATTTTGCAACATTCTTCATTAGTGCTCCGCTCCTATTGGTGTTAGCGTGATGATATATAGCCTATAACCTTCCTCGATAAATGGGCTATCTAACACTGAAAGAATTTTTCAAATCAGAACCGTAGTTCCTGAGATTAGCGCGTTCAAACAAACAAACAAACAAACAAACTCTTCAGCTTTATAATATTAGTATAGATAAATACTTATTGCCTTTTCTTGTACTGCATTTTATTGTTTTGTTTGTGTTTTCGGGTTGTGTGTTGTGCTTGTTTGGTGTTTCGTGCGTGTTTTGATATATACTTATATATTTATAATATATATTATATATCTGTGTTTGTGTTCTTAGGGGTGTTATGTAGTGCATGTTTTGTGTTTCGTGCGTGTTTAGATATATTTCTATATATTTACTATATGTTATATATATCTTGTGTGTTAATGTGCGTGTTATGTATGTTACGTGTGTGGTGTACGCCCTAAGGAACGGCTCAGGCATACGCCGTTGTCGTCCGAGCCAGGTAGTCCCACTTCTTGCGCACTGGACACTCCACGCTGAAGGCGCTGTGGTCGGTCCTCTGTACCTTTGAGTGCAGGCAGTTGCAGCACTGCGGTCCGTTGCCCGCAAGAAACTCTGCGCACTTCTCCCGTAAGTGCGGTCCTCCGCAGTGGCTGCACTTGTCTGCACTCTCGGTACAAAACTTCCGACCGTGTCCAAACGCAAGGCACTTAGTGCATTGGATGAGCGGAGACTGGTCCTCGACCTTGACCCTTTGCAGGTCATGGTAGAGGGCTCCAGCCTCCGTCATCCTCTGCCACACCTTGGGCCTGACTTGGACGACAACGTGCGTCGTCCTGGGGTTCCTGGTCCTCTTCTTGTACTTAATACTTATTTCTTTTTCTTCTATATCTAAATCCCTAAATATGTGTTCATTTTGTGAGTAGAGCGCCTTCGACAGCTCGTCGTCCTCACTGTCCAAAAAGACGTCTTTGAGGACGACGAGCGGGTTTTTGTTTTTCATCGGCGCTACTACTCGCCCTCCGCCTCGGCTCTCGATCCTATCCTTCACTTTTTTATACTCCTCCTCGGAGTCTCACCCCAGTATTACGGTCTGGTTTTTCGCCTTTCTTACCTTATTAATTTTTAGGCCAGTCCCCCTGGTTCACCCTGGCGAGCACCTCGTCCGCAGTCTCCTGGCTGCCTTCCAAGGTGACCGCCATCGAGTTAAGTGCCGGTCGGTGCCAGGGTTTGACTGCCGTGACGCTGGCGTATGTCGGCGGGTCGGTTTTGGGTTCGACCACAACCTCCCGCATGACCTCCTTTAGCCGGTCGGTCCTGGCGGCGACATCCCCTGCAAGATCACCGATTTGGTCCTCGAGCCTGGCCGCAACACGACCGAGGGTCCTCACCCCCTCCGTCGTGTGGTCCATGCTCGTCTGGACGGTGTCGATCTTTGAACCGACCTCGTCGAACTTATCGAAAACCTTGTCGAGGATGTCGGCGCCGCACTCATTATATTCATCTTTCATGTCTAAGTATCCTTTCGAGACCCTCTCCTCAAATTCAATGAGCTGCGCGGACAAACTAGCCTCCACCTTCGCCAGCCTTTCCAGGATTTCTCCTTGCGGTTCGGGTGGTGTGGGCGTGGTGTTTGTCCTTGTAGGTGGAGATTTGGGCGCAGTTTCTAAGCTCTTTACTCGCCTGCTTATCTCGAATAGGATCCGCAGGCACTTATCCGACTGAGTCTCCAAGAAGACCTTTATATCTCTACGCATCTGAGGGTAGTCTTTTACTCTGGCTGGTATGTCCTCAAAAGTCTTCATGACCTCCTGGAGAAGCTTGTCGTTGGGCACTGCGGCGTAGGTGTCGGTCTGTCTCGCATATGACTCCATTAATTCAATGGACCTCCTTTTCCTTTCTGGCCTACGGATGAATGTCCTGTCGGCGACCAGCGTCTGTCCAGGCGGGCCTGCTGGGCTGGGAGTAGTGGCGGGAGCGGCTTTCCCACCGAACTTCAGGGATATCCCCTTCGGCGCTTCGCGCGCTCCTGAGGGCCCCTCGTTTTCCTGATGGGTAGGCGACACAGACCCTCGTGTTCTGCTGGCTCCAGCTCCCGACCCTCTCCCTGTAACTGGGGTGCGAATTCCGGACATCATTGTGTGGCGGCGTGTGTGTATAGGGCACAGCAATGATCGGGGAAATTTGTCAAAATGTAAATAAAATTAAAATTAAAATAAATTAAAATATAATATATATGCTAAGCAGTCAGATGTCGGTAGTCTGTCCCTGTATAGGGGGGTAAAAATTGTCAACTTAAAATCTACCTATGATCTAAATTAACGTTTAACCCTGTAAAGGGGGGTAAAGTCAAACAAAGAAATTAAATAATAATAAAAGAAATAAAGAATTAAAATACAACTGGTCTAAATCTGCAATCGAAAACTTCCTGTGCCTCGTAGTTACCGAGATATCGGTATTTGAAATATAGGGGGTGGGGGGGGGGAGAGGATACCTCTTATACGACTTATGCCGTGGTGTCGACACCACAAAGGCTGAATTTGAAGTCGGATCGGCTCTATCTCCTCTCGTTTCCGAGATACGGCCCGCAAGAGGTAGGGGAGGGAAAAGTTGTGGAAAAAGGGAAAATGGGATCGATATCTCGGTACCGGTTTTCACCGTAGTGTCTTCGACACTACAAAGGTCGAATCTGAGGTCCAAAACCTCCTATCTCTTCTGGATCGTGAGATATGCAATTTTTTGGGTACCGGGTTCGATTCCCGGTTGGTGAAATTTCCGGATTTGAGGCAAAAAAAAAATTTGTCAAATTTATGTGTTATTGTCTTTTTGTGTGAATAGGTTGTCAGTTGTGGAGTATTTCTGTAGAATATTGGTCTAGAAATTTCTTCAATTTTGATAAAAGAAGTTGAGGGTAGCGTGGGTTGGACCTAGATCTTATGTGGAAACAAAGTTAATTTTGCGGTTTTTCCAAACACTTCCTCAACTTCGGGGGTCAATAACTTTACTTCTATTTGAGACGCGTGGATTCTCGATTTGTCGGCAGACGCGGGGAAATTTCCCCTTTCTCCCGACCCGCGTTTCGGATTTTTCGGCCAAGGGGTACGCTTGTGAGGGAGCGTCAAAGAGGGTTGTTCCCACTTTCACAACCGCAAATGGTGTGGTTTTCGGACCTCCCGTGCACCTAAAAATCCGGGACTCGGCCCGGAAGTAGGTCTGTCCCGTCCCTGCGTCCTATCAAAATTCTGGGTGTTTTCCACCCCTCCTTCAACCCCTAATTTACGAAATTAGAAATTTTAAATTTAAAGTGTTACCAATATTCTACTTTTTTAGGTCTAATAACTGCAGATAAAATTACGAAGTGGGACAATTCACTTGGCGGAACGCCTAAAGTTATTAAATACAAATTTTAAAAGGCTATTGGGGTGGATTTAACCAACCCCCGATTTTTTAAAAACTAAAACCTAAATATCTTATAAACTACTGAAGCTATATTTGCAAAATTTACAATCTAGGTAGAATCTACGTCCTATCGTTTTAGAGACTATGACAAACACTTTATCTATCCCGGTTTTCCGGGGATAGATTTTTTAAATTATAAAAAAGTTCCAAACTGTACTTTGGGGGTCCTCCACACTGAATCTTCCCGTTTTTTCTCCTCCGCCCGGCTCCTCGTCCGTGTCGCTTGCTGTTAAAGGTCCCGGGTCCCGTGCGAACCCTCGGGAACACCGATTTCGCTCCTCGCGGCTGGTTATTTTCGGCGCTATCTCTGGCACCCCTGGTCGGATTAACCCGTGTGAGGTGTCCAGAGATAGGTCTCCTCGTCACGCACCTGGCTGCAGTCTCCGATTTCCGAGTGCCCGCACAAAATCGGGCAGGAAATCGTTTTCCGACTTTTTCCGTTCAGTTTTTTGCCTTTATTGGCCACAGTTTTCCACTTTTCACAGAAATTTTTGCACATTCACTTTCGTCTTCGCAGCGCGCTTCTAACGATTTACGACACTAGTGGGTTTTCGCGAAAAATACTATTTTTCCGTTTTTTCGCACAACAATTTAATTTATATATGTATTACTTGTGAGATATATTGTGTTTTCATGCGATGGCCGAGTCAATCTATTTATTTAAAACGGTAAAGATTTTTAATATTGATATGGTCACTATAAGATGTCGTTAGGTTAGATAATTACGTAACAACTTAAGACAGAAGGTCCCTTAAGTAGGGACTGAATAAATTAATAACCGACTTGGTATTACATGGATCTCACAACTTTTTACGGTAGAACAACTAAGTTGCGAGACTTGGGTTTTTGACAAGTATTGTTTTTTATGGGATACTAGTATTCACGCGGGGCTTCGCTCCCGTGGATTCTATCACGGTAAAAAAACCTAACTCTCCTTTTTTGCAGTCGTGTTAAAGAAAAGTCGCGTAGCCTATAACCTTCCTCAAGCTTCAAGCTACTTCCATACCAAATTGCATCCAAATACACTCAGTACTTTCGAAGATTAGCGCGTTCAAGCAAACAAACAAACAAACTTTTCCGCTTTATAATATTAGTATAGATTAAACGGTAGTAGAATCCAGATGGAAGAGTTCGCGGCTACATAATAACAGCCGCACGAGTCCATTTTTAAGTTTGAGCCAAGCGTGCCGAGGACTGATTTTAACACATCGAGATTCCCGGCTATCATTTGTACATCTTTGATAGACGTAGGGATGTCGTGTTACCCAGCTACTGGGTTGTTGAGGTCAGATGGGCAGATTCCATGCAAAACACTAGTACCCAGCTGTATCCGGTTAGACTGGAAGCTGCCCCGACATAGTTGGGATAAGAATCTAAATATATATAACTCAAAGGTGACTGACTGACTGACTGACTGACTGACTGACTGATTGACTGACTGACTGACTGACATAGTCATCTATCAACGCACAGCCCAAACCACTGGACGGGTCGGGCTGAAATTTGGCATGCAGGTAGATGTTATGACGTAGGCATCTGTTAAGAAAGGATTGCGAAATTCCCACGGGATCGGGATTTACACGGGAAAAACTTCCCACGCGGGCGAAGCCACTGGCACAAGCTAGTTAAGCATGTGATGAATAGAGTCTGGATGAACTTAAGACAGGCCTGGCGGAATCTAGAAAAAAACATGAAAGTAGATAAATTATCAAGTGGTAGTTCCTCAGTTTTTCTTTCCAACTACCTACTAAAACCATAATAACTCGATTTTCAAACAGTTTCACATAAAATTCGCAAAAACCGAAGCCGTTGATTTAATTAACGAAAGCTTATCGTCGAATTAATTGATGCAACATTTTTTTCGTTCACCGCCTCGCTGGCCAACCAATCATCGGGCAAATTGTTAGCGAGGTCATGTTTATTCTGTCCCTTAATTAATATCGATTTCGATTTCGATGCGACAGTTTAACATAAAGTTGATCTTGCTCGCCGTTTGTTCGAGTCGATTTACTTTAAACCTTTTCTTCTTTGAAAAATAAAGCTTGTGGTTATGAAAATGGAGCTCGCTTCATAATATGGAATGTCTCGGGTAAAAACGAAGTGCTCGTAGAGCGCTAGAAGCGGATTTCCTTTGAGAAGACACGTCGGCAAAATGGCATATTATACACCTTTTTAAATAAGTGTGTGGGTAGGTGACATGTGGGCCGGCGTTCCACTGCAACCACGCCATGTGCCAGTAACAAGTTTTTATAAATACGTGTCTTTGGATTTCTTTGAAGTGAACTATAATACGTAATTAATAATACGTTATATTTAAAGACGAGGAAAAGTTTCTTTAAGCTCAATTTCATCTTCATAAATATTTTCCTTTAAAAAAGGCTATTTTATGTCCTCATAAGAAAGGCTCTCTTAAAAAAAAATTTTAGAAAAAAAATAGAACCGACTTTGATATAAAAACACTACAAAGGCAAAAATAACTTTAATTTCGGTAGTCGGTGTCATTTGTTTTGTATTTTCTTTTTTTTGACACCGCCTTCCGAAATTTCCATCACCGTTTTAATTATACCATGTCATGTGCCTGCCTGGGCTCATATCCACCACCTCCAACTCCCATAACCTGTCTGTAACCACTGAGCCACCACAGCTCCACATTTTTTTTTTAATTTTAAGAAGCATTTTATCGGTATTAAATCTTAATACTCAATCATTTATTGCATTCCGCAATGTGAACTTAGGTGGAAATATTACAAACGTGATCATTATCGGCGCAGTGATTTTATATATTATATAGTCTCAGAACAAAAATTTATAAATTAATACAGCAAACTAAACTAAGCAAATTAAATTGTCCATAATAATAGAGAAGATCTGTTTTCAGAATTATAATAATATCATTATAAATTATCAGATTTAGTTGATAAATATGTCCATGTATAAAATCCTGTATTCAGTATTTTGTAGTGTATTTTTTTTGTGTGGCATCTCGCAGGTCAATAATAACTAAAGCCTCCAGCCAGGGCTTATTATTACTAACAAACTAGGCGACTACACGCTTTGTAGCCTAATGTATTTATGTATCTCGAACATGTACGGATGCGTCTACTTATGTTTACTTGTGTTATTAGTTCTACAGTGCGTTATTTCTCTTTTTCTTAACATTTTATCGTACCAATATCTCGTGAGCATATCTTAGTGGCCCATTGTATGTATTTGGCGTGAACCCAATCCGTCGATTGGCGAGAGAGCTCGGTGTTCGCTCGGATAGACAACAAAAGGCTGTGAATATGAATGCGAAATTTTGTACAGCTCCTATTTTTATTGACATTGTATTTTAAGAACCTTTGGTTTTTATAAAGGGCTCTACAAACAAGTCAAAGCGTATGATATACAATTTCTGTGAAAATTGGCCGTTGAAACTTCATGGCATTGCCGTGTTGCACCTGTAGTGCACAACAGATGTATCGCTTTGTTTTGTTGTATAGTGTATATCAATACCACTGCTCTCATAACAGTGATGGTAAATTTTGTGAGCAACCCTCTCACTCATCACATATCACATATCTCCAGTCGTTCAGAAGTTCAGTGACACACAGAAAATGGTTCGACTGATGTTTTTCATTTTGTTTTATTGCCAGCGGTAGGTATTGCGGTAGAAACGGAAAAAAGTTTTTATATGAAATCGATTTTAGATGGTACATAGTTTAAAAGATTCATCGTTTGCTTTGCGTTTTCCGAATTAAGTTGGGTAACACGATACCACTCGGCAAGACCAGTGTCAGATTTTCTGGCTTCTAAAGATGTATAAATGACAATGGGACCAATGGCTTAACATGCTATTCGAGGCATGAAGGAATCTCAATGTGTTCCGAAAGTGAAGCCGAAGTGTGCAGCTGTTATTATTTAACCACAAGCTCGTCTTATTATACTTCGCCGTATTGATGATTAAAGAACATGATACTTTGTAAAACCCGCAATATGGTTTACCCGTAAACACTACAAACCTATTTCTAAAATAAAATAACTATAATCCATACACAGTTAAAATCATCACAATATCTCCAGCCGTTTAGAAGTTCAGTGACACACAGAAAATGTTTCGACTTATGTTTTTTCGTTTTGTTTTATTCACCGCATTATTGCAGTAGGCTCGGAAAAAAGTTTTGTATGAAATCGGTTTTAGATGGTACACAGTTTAAGCGATTATTTTACTCAAATCAACTCCAGCCCATATTCGTAAAGTAAACTGATATTTTACATTTGTTTTACACCAACGACGTGGCTGTAAGTTGTTAGGAGGCCGGACGGGTCTGAACATAATGCCTTGGAAGTTCGCTAGGGATGCAACATGTGTCGACACTGTTTGGCCATCTATTATTAGCAACGCGGGCTATGTGGCTACCACAGGTTAAAAAAAAAACCTTCAGCACGTCGAAAAGCTCGTTAAGCTATTGGTTACGGCTGTCATATTTTGTACATCTTCGACAGTCGTTACGAGTAGTGTGAAGCTATAAAATTTGACACCAGTCTTGCCAAAGGGTATCGTTTTACCTAGCACCAACACTGGAGGTCAATAGGCAGTCGTTCTATGTATGTAAAGCCTACAATACATGTTGGCCGAGCGTAGGCCAACGCGAGCGTTGGTAAATAGGTACAAGGCAAGAAATAATGTCCACACGTTCGACAAGTTCGTTGAACGCCAGTGCAGACGACCAATGTAGAAGAGGGTCTGTAGAGCTGCCCACACGTTGGCCGAGCGCAGGCGAGCGCCTTTGATTTGTGACCAAAAACCGACACCGATCCGAAGAGAGGCAAGTGATCACGAGCAACGGCGAGCGATGACAAGTTGCACCAAATGAGCTCTATACACGTTGGCGCTGGCCTACACTCGGCCAACTAGGCAAGTGACACCGAGCGATAGCAAGACAAGGCAAATATACCGTCTACATGTTGGTATTGGCCTTCACTCGACAACGCTCGGCCAACATGTATTGCAGGCTTAAAACACTAGAACTCAGCTGCATTCAGTTAGACTAAACGCATGCCCCGACATAGTAGCTAAAAGGCTAAGCAGATGATAAACTATTTTATTTAAAATTCCCATTCAGAAAGCAGTGCCTACTCGAGATTCCGAACTAAGTCGCATAACGGTCACGAAGCACCGCAGTTTCTTAAGTAAATAAAGTATCCTAGAATCTTTATGACAAAGTTTGGTGTGTTAGGGGAGGTGCAACAAGTCCGTCTGGCTATTCGTTAGGGCTGCTAGGCGTCCGAAAAATCGGACATAAGTTTTAGAGTTGCTCGTAGCTAAGCAAAAGTATTATTTTGGATTGATGTGGAAATTGAAACCAATTTTACAGATTGTTCCGTAGGTGGGTAACTGATGAGTAGGAGCGAAGATTACCGACGTAAGTGAGCCACAGAAGAAGGAGAAGTTTACGTCAGATAGAATCCATATTTTAACCTCTAGAAAACATTATTTGGTATGTTATTTTAGGATTTGGCTCCGTGTAAAACAATAGTGCGCAGGGTAAGATTTATCACAATAGTAAGGTGTTTTAGAAGTCTATGTCTCTGTTGCTATGTTTTAAAGACTTGAAAGATTTTTAACTTTCAATGACTAGCTTAATACTCATAGCTGTAAGAGAGCCGCCAAAAAAAAAACTTCGTCATTTAATCTATTAAAACAAAAAAAAAACATCTTTTAATCCCTAAACTAAGAGCGTATTGCGTCGTACTTGTTAAAGAATATTGTAATTGACATACTGACGATGACATCAGTCGCATTTTGCGACAGGTGCTACGAGTATTTCACAAAGCAAATATAGTTTATACTACACCTGCTTGGAAAGTACCTTGATACTTTATCAAATTTACGGTAGAAAGTACGTCATTGCATATCGAACAAATGTGCGGGGAGAAAACGCATCTGAGCGGGAGAGAAAAGTGTATGAAAATCCATTTCTTACGTGGTTTTTCTTTTTTAATTTTGGGTAAGACTATGCGCCGGTAACCTAAATATCAAAAGCCAAAAAGTTTTTACAGTGAGTTTTTATCTCCAAGTTCGCAAAATGACACTGGCCACTAGCTGTGTGTTGGATGGTGTCGGGCTGGAAGTGCGGCCCTGCAGCGGCAGGATAAACAATTTGAAAAAAGAACATGTGAATTTTGCAGACGCCATTGGCGCCATTTTCAATTTGTGTGTTGTTTGAGGATTCAGTTTTCGTAGAAAGTAAAATAAAACTATCAAAATGATAAGTAGTGATAGTGATGATGAAGCTCGTAGGTGTAGTATAAAGCACTATGTATCACTCGAGAGAAAGTGCGATTCCCGATCTCGGGCGTTTTAAAGCCACCCTTCAAACGACACCCTCGACGGTAATCGGTCACTTTCTCCTCTCGGTGAACAATGTACTATTTATTTTCATACGTTTTACATTTAGCATATCGAGATTCCTGCATGCATCGGAAAGCACTTTAAACATTAGTCCTGGCTGTCATTTGTACATATTTGACAGTCGTTACACAGAATCAGAAGCCAAAAATGTCAGTCTTGTCAAAGGGTATTGTGTTACCAGCTGCTGAGTTGTGAAGGTCAGATAGGCAGTCGCACTATGTAAAATACAAACTGAATCCAGTTAGACTGAAATTTGACCACAACACAGTTGGAAAGGCATGATGATACTGAATCATCTATTTTGCAAAAATGTCACGTTATCAATTATATTAACTAAGATTCTGCTTGTAGGCAACCCTACTGTCAATGATCTTAGGCTAGTGGCACACGATCTACCGGCGAACTCGTGAACGGACTTAGAGACTTACGAGAGCCCCTAATGAAACTTTATGCAGGAATATAGATGGATGCGTCTTGATGAAACTGGAAGTTTGTTAGTGGACTTAGCTGTTACCTAGTTAAATGTAATAGTTAAATGTAATGTATAGGAGTTTCAGGAATTGTTTGAGCTCTGACTTGCACCTACAAAATTAAATGAAGTACGTCGTTATACTATTAATTAGTTCATTGAGGAAACAAATGAGTATAACAGTTAATAAATATTTACGTATTATTGGCAAACGCAATTTGACCGCGATACTTCGTAAATACTTCAACAAGCAGTCTTTCCCGCTCAAGACAGGTGGAACATTATTTGAGTATTGCTTCAGCGAGTACCCAGGAGTACTTACTCAAATATCAAATAACACTCATTTCAAGAGCTCGGTGCGGCAGCCGTGAACGAAGCCCTCGCCATCTCTCTGACTATTTACAAACGATATTAATTTATTTGAATTGCGACCCGTACTTCTCACTATAACTTGTGCACGGAGCAAAAACATTGATATCACAAGTACTCGGTTACTTCCGTAGCCGAATGGCAAAAATCAGAACCCTTAAAGATTAGTCATGTCTGTCCGAATCGGGCATGCGGACAGCGAGTAAAGGGCAACTCGCTGTCCGACCATGGACCATGCCCGGGTCGACGGCGCGTCGTGTTCCACGCGCGCCTCAAAGAGCGTCAGCAACATGACGAGGCCACCTCTGTAGAGGGCCGAAGCCCGCCGGGGTCGTGGGACTCATCCCGTTACCGTGGCCCCGGTATGTAAAGGATTATTGAAGGAACACCGTGGATTTTAGTCAGTAAAAGTCTGACAGTCCCTCCCACCCTGCCCGGAGTGGGAGGACTTATTTGATAATTTTACCATGTTAAAAAAAAGAAATAGAAAAATGTCTGTCCGAATGCACAACCACTTTAGCCCCAAACTATTAGGACTACAGAGGTGAAACTTCGTAGGTAGATGAAGTCTGTGATCCCCGCTTTAAGATTGTTATACAATAACAAAAAGATAAGGGTGTGCTACCCATACCTAGAACTGAAACAACAACAAAAAAAGCATCAATGCTATACGTATGGTGTGTATAGATAGGTCTTTCAAAATTACATTGATGTTCCGAAAACCATTATTTCCTATAGCCAATTATCTAAAAGATGCACTTCCAAATTGGTATAATGTGTGTAATCCTCTAACTTAAAACAAGAGACTGAACATCTAAAAAAAATAATATACTGTAGATTTTAATGACCTTTTTCAACGAAAATTGGTTTGAACGAGATACATGCAGCAGATTATGAGATATAGTACATTTTCAAAAACCGCAAATTTAATATTACTTACGGTTTTAGAAATTGTGTTATATCTCATAAACTTTTTGATGACATTTATAAAAACACAATGAAAAACTAAGTTATTGTTCGCTAATCTATGCTTGTTACTAAGGAACCCAGTCATGGGCGAGTCAGACTCGCACTTGTTTACCATTTTACCTTTATGACGGTGAAGTTCAAATTAGTGACAATAAGAAACAAATGGTTAGGTTTTTCGTTACTCAGGAAAGGGCCGTAACAGACGTTGCAAAGAGAGGGCTGCGTACGAATTTTAGAGGACACCCTTCAATGTGCCCATCTCACATATCCCACACTCACCCTAAGACCAGACTCCTTAGAATATAATATACTTTATTGAACACCAAAATTTAAAAATACCTATTTAACAATATTGTTTATACTATGGTTATAATGGCGATCTTATCGCTTGGCGCCTTATGAAGGTTTCTCCCGATAACAAAACAGGTATACGTTACTACACTATTATAGTTAGTTAAGTTTTTACACTTTGACCGTTATTGCTTTTAATTATGTTTTGGTAATTTTTTTCGTTTCTGCCATTGCTGTGCACTTCCGTAAAATATATCTTCTATAAAATTGTAATTCTTAAATGTTGTATTGAATACGTCGTTGAAGTGGCACCTTGCGTTTTCTATAAGGAAAGCTAAACAACTGCCCTCCTACAATACTCGTTTGCAATATTTCAGGATGCACCCCTTATCAATTCAATTCAAGAGATGTCACGGATGCCTTATTTGTTTATAAACTACTCAGAAATAAAATTAACTGCCCTAACTTATTGTGTTTATATATTGGGCAAAACGGTGTGACCGGATTGCGAGGATATCGGGCCGGAATTGTTATCTATTAAAATGCCGAATAACCCTTACGCAGAACTGTCCTAGCTGAGTGTCCTAGGTGCAAAATTATCAATACCTCTGTAAAGTCCTAAACAGTTGCAGTGACTTAATTGATGTTCACCATGACAGTATCGGGAAATTTTGTAGAAAAATTGTCGAGCACTTTTTTCTTAACCAATAATTAATCGTTGTGTTGAATAAATGTAAATATGAATGAATTGTAAAAATATATGTGTAATTAAATTTAAATCTACAGTACTGTATTGTATAAATGAATTGAATATGCTTGAATTGATTAATTTATATTGATTAATGCTATGCTTTAAATAATTATGTTATGTTTTTTAAATTATGATTTATCTTTTAATCTAAATGACTGACTTACTATTGTTTTTTAGTGCAATTAATTTGTTCATATTTCTAATTATTATAATTGTTATTCGATCTGCCTCCTTTATGTTTAAAATTATGTATGTTAATAATATTGATTTAACCTTAAGTAGCGCATGTGGTTTTAGCCTGTAGTTAATTGTTGCACTTATAAATGTAATATGACTGTTTCATACATTTGTATGAAACAATCATCATTTGATATGAATCAGTCAGACATTTGTATAGTGTAATAATTGTAGTTTAACCTAAATAAATAAATAAAAAAGTGCCATAACTAAATAAATACCTAGCACAATTACACATAATATTATAACATCAAAAAAGAGTACAAAATAAAAACTTAATAATAGCACGACTAATACATAGTACTGAGGCATGGCTGCGCCAATTATGGCCAGTTTAGCAAAATTAGTGTCCGACGCTAATTTTCAAATGGACCTTATAGTGAGTGCACGGATGTCAATCAGTTTCATCATTTATAATCTAATAAAAAGAAACACTTTAAACACTTAAACAAAAATCCTAAACAACATGTATACATTTAAAAATAAACTAAAGTATAGCATCCAGAAATTCGTGCGCATCGCTGTCCACTGGCAATGTGCCCAAAAGACTGGTGGAATTGCCACGTTGTATGGCAATAATTAACCTCTGTCGAAGGTAAAAGCCAGACCTTGGACCACGCGAAGTGTCAACTTGGCGTCTGGATAGATCTTTACATAATCTATGAACACTCGGACCCCACGACCCCACGGTTTCAACCCCAAACGACTCGAAAATATAACTACCAACAAAGGTATTATATTTCCGCCACTTGAGGTTCTCAGCAGCCGCAGCGGCAGCGCCAGCACAGCAAGACGAGCTAGGAAGACGGGATGGCGCAAGAGTATCGACTCAAGTTGTGTCCCTCACTAAAGGCCTACCCATCTTCCAAGGAAATAAAGACATGCCGTCCGGTCTTTTGCCATCGTCACGTGCCAGGCCATTGAGTTCTAATACAGCCGGAACGCAGACGGTGACAATAGCTCGTTGGATAATGTTGTTAATATTCGCATGCCGTGCTATGCAACCCGCTGCGGCCGCATGAAAGGCCGTGGTGATCAAGGCTGTTGACAACTTCGCCACAGTGGCAGCGATGAGCAGAACAACAGGGAGCACCTAATTGAAGGGAAGCAGCGTGGCAGAAAAGTATATAAATAAAAAGAAAACAATGCATGTCCAACAAAACAGGTTGTAAAGATTTGAATGTTAAATTACTTTTGAAATGATGCCGAACATAGTAGGAAAGCATGTTTATACTTTTGAGCGGAGAGCTTTTTGTTTATGAATTATGCAAAGACATTACGTATTCCTGGTTACGCTACATTAGCCCATAAAAGGTCATTGTGTCTGGAGATTTGTTGGGAAAATATGAACATTATTTATTTCAGGGGAAAATCATCAAAAATTACTCCTTCAGCTCTGGGTGGAGTGGAAAGGAGTATCACATTTCTCCTGACTGTTCATTCAGTTGGCCTTGCGTTCTGGGGCCTGGTATCTTGTTAGAATATTCCCGCAACCCCATAAATATGAACCATTTTCATCTATTTTTATGACATAACAGTGAGGTGATTCTTACATTATGTCAGTATAATTCGTAATGAAAAACACTATTGGAAATGCAAGTAAATGTAATCATTGTTTAGTGTTATTAATAAAATTGTCTGCTTAGCCTTTTCCCTTTAATATCGGAATCAGCTTATCGAATAATCGAACATCAGTATTGTACCTACTAGTTTACAAACCAAATAATAAATGGTTATCAGACTTCCAGTCTTATTGACCCACATTAATGCGAATTGAAAAAATGAGTGTGTGTATCTCGTTCGTCTCATATCCGTTGTTAAAGCGTATTTTGATGATACTGTGGTACGGAGGCGAGAGTAGGTATCTGGACTGTCTGAATTTAATTACTTTCCGTGACATTCCAACGCATGACAAGTACAGCTCAGTCACAAATAAAACGATATTTTCGTCTCTAAATCGGAAACTAAATTTCAAACTAAACGTTTCACGCTTAATTGAACCGTTCTCTTAAATTGTTTGATTATAACAGTCGACTGCAAATAGCCGTCGGACAGAATTTCGAACGCTATAGTATTTGAGTGATTGCCTATATGAACTTAAATAAGAAACTTGAATATACTGCAGCCATATTAATCGGAGTTTTGATAGAGATGCGTGAGTGTCTTTTTATTTTTCCCTACGATAATCTATCCGATTTGACAGTCTTTCTTTTGTTTCATTTTTAGGGTTCCGTAGCCGAATGGCAAAAAACGGAACCCTTATAGTTTCGATATGTCTGTCTGTCCGTCCGTCCGTATGTCACAGCCATTTTATTCCGAAACTATTAAGACTATACATGTGAAACTTAGTAGGTAGATGTATTCTGTAAACCGCTTTCCGATTTTAAGAAAGAAATTAAAAAATATTTAGAATAAAGGGGGGTCCCCATACATGGACTAGAACTGACAATATATTTTTTCATGAACTCTATGCGTGTGTAGTATCTATAGATAGGTCTTTAAAAATGATATAAGGGTTTCTAAAACCACTTTTTCATAAAGTCAATCGTTTAAAAGATATAAGCTTCCAAAGTAGTAAAATGTGTATCCCTCCCTCTAACTTCTATAATAATGGAGTAAAAAATCTAAAAAAAATATGTCTGTAGATCTGTTTTTGAGATACATCATGTTTTCTAAAACCGCAAATATAACTTTGTAATTAATACAAACACTATGAAAAACAAAGTTATTTAGCGTAGTTGTAAAAATGTAAATAAGCTAGTTTTAAGAAATTTTTAAGGTTTATTTTTATTCGTCAAATAAATATACATATTATATTATATTATTATAGTTACTACGGAACCCTTCATGGGCGAGTCTGACTCGCACTTGGCCAATTTTTATTATTAATTATTCCTTCATTATTGAAGTCTAATGTTGTCACTTATCAAGTTTATTTTTATAATCTAAAGCTTTTTTGTAAATAGGAGAACACGGTAGACTCTTAAATTTGATTTTCAATTTTTTATTTGTAATTCCATTGCGCTGTATTAATTGGTCTATAGTCAATACCTGTCATCTCATACCGAATCAACCTGTATTATGGATACTTTGTAAAAATTATATTTTTAAAAGAGTAACTGTGGAGTTTCTTGCCGGTTCTCCATAGAAAACGACCGATTTCGAACCGTGCACTAACTACTGACGTTTTGTAAGTGCCCATGTAGGCCTATGTGAAATAAAATAATTTGAGTTTGAGTTTGATGTGATATTCGGTTTAATGGGTGTATACAAGGTGTAACGGAAACCCCATATCTATCCAAAAGGACTGAAGATAACATCTGGTATGGAGTCTCTATGCAAAGTTTCAGCTCAAAATAAGTGACTCACAGAATTGACCCCAAATTATTGGTTTCATATGTTTCTTGAATATCAGTAATAACAAACGTGTCACAGCACTATGAGGGTCATCACTTTCCACGTTACTTGCCAATAAAACGATAATTCTCTTCGTTCTTCTTAATTTGAAAAATTCGGTCTCTGGTATCAATGTACTGAAATTTCTAATATGCTCCACACATGTAGACATAGGATTACAAAACCCTTGCCATATCGTTTGTTATCATCCAAAGAAGCTGTGCACTTGGTATGTATATACCCTTTAAATCTGCCTCTGTGTAGTATAAACAACAAGTATAGTATAAGTACTCTGTGTAGTATAAGGTGTAGGTACAACGATTCAATGAAAATATTTTTGAGTTTATTAGTTCATAACGCCATATTTTTATATCGGCTTGATTTATTCAAATGTTCTTTTATACATACCTTGTCAAGACAAGACTTACTTACTTGACTTAATATCCTATTTCCCCTAGATGGGGTAGAGGGCGTCCAAAGTAGTCCTCCATCGCAATCGGTTGAGCTTCCCGCTTCACTTCGCTCCACATCATCCCGATGCTCGCCGCTTCTGCCACCACAGTGCGACGCCAGGTTTGTCGGGGATGGCCACGCTTCCTTTTACCCGGAGGATTTCAATACATCACCTGTTTAGGTATGTGATCGGAATCCCTTCGAAGCGTATGACCGATCCATTTTCACTAGCGCCGCTTGATCTGTCGGTCTATCGGGCTTTCGTGGCTTCTTCCCAGCAGTTCGTCGTTGGAAATGGTCTCAGGCCAGTATATTCCGAGAATGCGATGGAGACAGCGGTTGACGAAGACTTGGAGTTGGCCTGAGATGTCCTTTGTTATCTTCCACGTTTCGCACCCATAGATCAGTACAGATTTTACATTGGACCCGAAGATTTTTAGTTTTACCCTCCGGGTCAGCTTACGCGACTACCAGACAGGTCTCAGCTGCGCGAAGGTAGCTCGGGCCTTAGCGATCCGCAAACTGAAGTCCTCTTCAGTCCCTCCAGTCTCTGAAACGACGCTTCCGAGACAAGTAAAGTTCTGGATCCGTCCCACAGCCTCTGCGCCAATCAAAAATGGTGCGGTGTTCTTCACAACTGCAGTACGCATCTCCTTGGTCTTTCTCTTAATATTCAGACCCGCTCTATGCCCACTCTATGCCGCGGCGCCTGTTATCAAAAATGCGAAGCATAATCCCGTCAAGAATGACTAGAAAGAGAAGATGTGAAAGAAGGCAACTCTGTCGGACCCCCGCGTGCACCGCAATATCATCTGAGATGAGGCCGTCATGAGTCACCTTGCAAGTATATTTCTTGTAGATGCTCTCCAGCAGATGAACAATTTTAGATGGCACTCCAATGTTTGAGGAGCATACAGAGGAGGTGTGCCCCACTTTGGCGAAGCACCGCCGTATCGTCGTAGAGGCGATCGGCGGCGGCGACCTCTCGTTCCTTGGTTCAGGCCATGGTGCGGGGCGCAGTCGCCTGCTTCTGCGAAGCAGTCATGCTAGCGAAGGAGGAGACTGAACGCGTGAGAGAGAGACAACTTTCTTCCTCACGCCTCAGCCACCGCGGAAGACGTCCCGGGCGTCGGGGGTCGCGAGTCGATCTCCGGCCACCGTAGACACGGGCCTGCGGACGGCAAGCAGCATGCTATAAGCATGCTCCTTTCTAGTACAAACTATACTCGCTAGCTCATAAGATAGACAACCTGTTCTTTAAATACTGAGCGAGATTACATCTTTCTAGAAATATGGAATGTGTACCTATTTACACAATCCAACTGGCTAGGTGGTAAGTTTCATAGTTTTAAAATACCTATATAATTAAAACATATAATTTCAGTATATCATTTCACTGTATTTAGTGTATACCACTGCTGATAAAACAACAGTTTTATCAGCAGTGGTGGTCCAATAGTTACAGACACAGCTTATGCGTTTAGTTCATTGGTTCGAACCCAGGCAGGCAAATATTAGACATTTCTTTTCAGGAGCTGTCTCACCTGGTGATAGATTCCGTGCATGATTAAAGAGCTGGCTCGTTCTTTGCCCGAAGAATAAGCATTGCCATACAACATGGCAATATATAATATAATTAAACGTATTTTATTGAAGTGCACATAAATAAATACTTATATATTGATTTGAATTCGACCCGAGTTCAAAATAAAGGTTTATAAACTATACTAGCGACCCGGCTCGGCTAAGCACAGATTCATTTTGCTAATTCACACGAAACTTTAATAAAGTATTCACTAAACCTTCTTCGTGAATCACTCTATCCTTTAGTGAAAACTACATCAAAATCTTTTCAGTACGTGGCGGTGGACTTGGTTTTATAATATAACTAGCATTTGCTTGCGGCTTGGCCCGCGTTAATTTACACTTTGTCAATAATTCTTGTTGGCAATCGCAACCTATTTGGTTGGTTAAAAAACGCATATAATATTAAAAAAAACTATCACCAGGGTCCATCCTTCCCCAAAAACAGACAGACAGTTTTTAAAATTTATTTATTTAAAACCAAAACCGTAGTTTACAATACATTTCTGTAAACTACGTTTCTCTTCTTCTTTCTCGCCCATGGAAAAAGCAGTGTTTTTCTAAATGTACACCTGCAACTTTCAGTGTCTGTCCTTGAGCTTTTCTTGAGCTTATGGTCATTGCGAATACTGCTTTTAAGGGAAATTGGAGTCTATTAAACTGGGTTGGCAAATCCGTCGGGATTATAGGAATGTGAGGAATAAATACGTTTTCCCCGCTTACTGTTCCTGTCATAATTATTGCTTGCACGACATTGCGCCCAAGGTGTGTAATTTGTAGTCGCCTGCCATTAAAGAGCATTTGTGCGTCCAGATTACGCATCAACAGGACTGGGATACCCTGTCAATTCCAGAGAGTTGAGAAACTCTACAGGGTACGACGTCACTTGCTCAATATCCATGTCATTGTCGACGGACAGATACTCGACAACATCACTATCAACATGAGACATAATCTTTTCGTTGCCCTACAATTTCGTTAGTCGGTGCCAAAATTACTCTTTCACGCAGCCATTCTCCATCCCTCATATAATCATATTTGTTTGTGTGGTTTATAAAATTATCTGGATCTTGGACTATGTTACAGAATTCAGAGCTCAAATAAATCATCCCATTGATATCTGATGTTATATGACGGTGCAGTTGTACTCCCATGTTTGTAGATAGTTTAAAAAAAAAATGAGTGGTTCTTGAATACGGGATTTGAATGAATTGGGAGGGGGGAATACAACGTTCCAACACCCCTTTTACATTCAAATGATTTCCGGGATAAAAACTATCCTATGTCTTTTCCAGGGTCTAAAAAATCGGTTCAGCGGTCTAAGTATATTATGTGTGTGGGGAGGGTGGGGACATTATTGATTCCCTATACAAAATTCCAACACCCTTTAGGGATAATTTCCGGGATAAAAACTATCCTATGTCTTTTCCAGGGTCTAAAAAATCGGTTCAGCGGTCTAAGTATATTATGTGTGTGGGGAGGGTGGGGACATTATTGATTCCCTATACAAAATTCCAACACCGTTTAGGGATAATTTCCGGGATAAAAACTATCCTATGTCTTTCCCAGGGTCCTTAACTATTCCCATACCAAATTTAAAAACCAATTTAGCTTTTGCCAGCGGCGGCGTCCGCGTACAATTCGAAAACTGTCCCACGCGAACCTTATATCGGGATAAAAAGTATCTTATGTCCTTCCCAGGGTCCTAAACTATTCCCATGCCAAATTTCATCTAAATCGGTAAAGCGGTTTGGCGTGAAAAGGTAACAGACATACAGACAGACAGACTTTTGGAGTTACTTTCGCATTTATAATATTGAGTATGGATGGAAGTAAGGATAAGGATTTATTGGCATGTAAAGTTTTATCAAACCGAATGAATACATGTACTTTGAGAAGGATCTATTAAATGGCAACTGTGTAAGGTCGTTAGTAATTTAAAGCACTCTTTGGTTTTGGTGTTAAAGAATTTATTATTGTCGACTTTTTTATTTTATTTTTATTTATTTATTTACAAGGCACACCAACAACTTATTTACAAATATAATAATATAAATTTTGACATTAAGGGTCCTGTGTAAATAAGTCACTTACAGGCATGCACATCTTACACAAAAAGAGTTTTACAATATAATTGTGAATATTAATTAAAAGTATTATAAAATAAATGTAAAGAAAAAATGACATTATCAAATTAAGAATTATTTATAGACAGAATTATAATGACATAAATATAAATTGATTGGGTTTAATTTTATGAATTAAAATTATAAGATTAATATTGAATTAAATTAACAGAAATTAACTTATTTGAATTGTAAAATGAATGTCAAATTAATATAAAATAAAAAATTAGTACAGATTTACAAAATACTAAAATTAAATAAAAAATAATTAAAATTAAATAATAACTAAAACACTTAAATTAAATAAAATTATAAAATAATATGACTAAACTTGTAAAGAAAAAAATAAATTAAAATAAAAGGGACTCCGGATCATCTATTGATTTGACTTGTTTAATGTAAAAAAAATTAAATTAAAATTTTAGGTATGTAGGGGTAGCTCACCGTCCGATAAAAACCAGGCTCGTGTCGACGGCTTGTCCTGTTCCACGCGCGGGGTTACGGGAATGTTCTAACTAGATACTGCGGCCCCGGAACGTAGGTGTAGTTGAAGGAACATGTCAGGTTTTTAGACAGTAGAAGTCTGAGACTACCTTCTGCTCCACCCAGAGCGGCAGGAGTCATTACATGAATTTACACCGAAAGAAAAGGTATGTTAAAATGTTATATGTTAATGTTATGAATGCACCCGGGCCATCTAATTTCTGGCAATGCACTGATACGTAGCAGTTTACGGCAATTGTCACTTAGATACAAGTACCTATAACGTTGCAAACTGCAGTGTAAGCAAGTGTTCGGTTGCTTAGACCGAACAGCGACAATTAACAGAATCGTCCTCACCCACGTGAATAGTGTTCACATTAGAAGATCTTTGGCCCGATATATCAAGTTAATGTTCTGGCGCTACTTATATGTACCTATTACCTACCTACATACCAACGTGTCAGTCAGTCAGGTATCCAAGTAAAGGTGTGTCCAAACATTGAGCAGCAAGAGCGCGGCAGCAACACGCGGCATTTCTAGGACACATTGCTGCCGCGCTCTAGTTAGGACAAAGCCGACTAATGTTTGCGCGTCAGTCGAAACACAGGGCAGTGGGCCGCGCGTGGCAGCTGCGCTCGATTGCCGCTCGATGTTTGGACACACCTTTAGAGTCTTGAATGAAATATGCATAGTCGTCACTGAACTTAGATGACACAACACTTCTGGGCCACTTCTCTCTGAGTGGAAATGGGCAGTTACTCCACCACGTGGGCTCAGTGCGGGTTGGTAGATGTCGCAAGTCTCCAGAATTTTAGGAACTAGGACATGCCAGTTGCCTCCAATGTTTCGCTTCATCACTTTGAGAGCCGTGGTGATGATGGAAATTACACAAAGTAATGTGTATGCCTTGGTTCAAACCCACAACGTACTACTCATTCATTCATTAGACATTTAAATATTTCGGCACATGATAATACAGTTAAATGATGGCAATATGGTACTTATAGCATTGTCGATATTTTTGTAGGTCATAAAGGTCTGTCGACAAAAACATCTGTCTAGCATTTTGCTAACTATATTGGGGTTGCTTTCCAGCCTAACGAAATGTGAGTAAAAATATCCCGGCAACATAAATGCAAATAAATTAAATTGGTTTCAACATTAATTTATTACGTAAAAATGCTTCATGTAATTCTAATAGTCACGATTTCAACTGACGCCTGAAGTTTTTAAAACTCTTGTTCATCTTCAAAATATTATAAAGGGGTAAAGTTAGTGAGACTGTAGGTTTATAGGAAGTAGTCTGTGGATCTACGGAACCAATTTTGAAAGTTCTTTCACCAATAGTAAGCTACATTATTCTTGAGTGACTTTGGCTACGGGGGAGGACCCGTGCTCCACCTAGATGTTTAAATATTAGCTGAAAAAAAAAAACGATCCGTGCGATTTTTCGTAAAACTTTTACTTCCACACCATAAGAATAAATTTTTGAACAAATAGTTTCAGTTTGATTGTGGGCCTTCAATACTATATGCGAAAATTCCTCGAATTCGTTTCAAAGGATTTGCTACTTTATAACGTGGTTCTACCATTATTACAACTCATCAGGACCGTTTTCTCTTTTTGCTATAAAATTCCCAAATAAAATTTAAGCGTCCGACTTTTTTCAAAACAAAAAGTTAATCTGCTTGAATGAACTGATTGTCAAAATAATAAAAGTTATAAAAAGTGACCCGAACGTGATATACTGATAAACGAAAGGCAAACGCAGGCAAGGTTGGTTATTCATAATTATAAGCTGTGAAAAAGATGGCAGAGCCGACAATGATGCGACAGGTGGCCACTTGTATTCCCCTTCATATTGAGTTGTTTGAATCTAAAGCCCCGGTTACATTATCTTCGTGTCGTGTCTTGGCGCCTTGGAAAGTTTTTGATTGGCTACAGAGCTCGCTGTATTATGACATAGGTCTCGATAGATTCTTGTGATTGATGTATTCCAATGCTATGACGCAATGCTGTGACCAGTAGACTAAAATCTAACTTTATAATTATTCCAAGGGAACATATTACATTTTATTTGTACCTAGTTTTTTTTTTGAACAGCGACATTAAAGTAGCCTATGTCACTATCCAGGCCTTCAATTATCTTCACACCAGAAAACACATCGAACCGTTGCTTCAAGCAACGTTGCGGCAAGCAACCGTAGTAGCAAGCATAGATTAGTGAAAAATAACTTTGTTTTTCATAGTGTTTGTATAAATGACAAAATTATAAATGCTGTTTTTAAAAATGCGCTAATAAATAAAAAATACACATGCTAACGAAGGAGGAGGCTGAACGCGTGAGAAAGAGAAAATTTTCTTCCTTACACCTCAGCCGCCGCGAGATTTTCTGGGCTTCGAAGACCGCGAGCCGATCTCCGGCCACCGTTATCGCGGGCCTGTAGGCGGGGAGCAGGGGTAAGTCATCGTTTGGTATGAATCAGGCCCAAGTCATCACAGCATGTTCCACGCGCGCCTCAAAGTGCAGTCAGCAGCATTGACGGAGCTGGATAGAACCATTGCCTGCCAGGGTTGCTGAAATGTTCTAACGAGATATCGCACCCCTGGAACGCAAGAGCCACTGAAGGAACAAGGGGGTTTTAACAAGCAATTTGTGATTACTTTTAAGTCTATGATTAACAAATTATTATGTTACTTTTTCTGTTTTTTTTTTTTTGCTCCCTATCTCTTTAGCTTTAAAAACACTGAATATAATATTACCTACTTTAAATTTAAAAAAAAATATTAGAGTATCAATTTCGGTTTTGAATCCAAAATTGTTGCTTGGACATGGCCCAGATTACATACATATATGTATATGTATATTAAATAGACACATTTAGTCCATAAATTACTACTTTTTTCAGTATTTCTTAAGCATGACTTTCGATTCATCAATGTACATACTCGTTTTCAACAGATTAATATCGACACTTTCTAACAATCGATTTTATAAATATGGATTACTTCTTCTTTTTCCCAACCCTACATAGTCGTGAAACAAAGCTAAAACTTCAAAGTCGTTGCAAGTACAAGAAACTCAAGGTACAGTTTAGAGATGTACAGACAGAAGAATGTTTTATTCTTAAAAGTACACAGCAAATGCATTACATATATTTCAACGGAGACAAACTTACTTATGAATGCAGGAAGTACCGCATTCCAGACATATTCTATAATCCGTCTGACGTAAATACAGGTTTTTGGTTTCAGAGCAGTTTATAAGTGCAACCGTCCTTTGTTTTTAACATTAATATGGCTACCGTACTGTGTACAAGTACCCGCTACGGATAGTTGGACCATCGCATTCCAGACATATTCTATAATCCGTCTGACGTAAATGCAGGTTTTTGGTTTCTGATCAGTTTATAAGTGCAACCGTCCTTTGTTTTTAACATTAACATGGCTACCGTATTGTGTACTTAGGACTGTAACTGGGAAGGAACATAACATAGCCAGCCTGTAACGACCCTGCAGCTGGGACACCGTCCTTCTCTACGACAGAGAATAGGCCGTAATTCACCACGCGGGCCCGGTGTGGATTATTATTTATTCATTAACTGCACATAAAAACTAAATACTAATACAATTTCCTACAAAACCGGTTTGGCTGTGGGCAATTAGTCGATGAATATGGATTTATTATATCTTCGAATTTTCAGTCTTAGGACATGCCGATTCACTCGCGAGCTTCTCAAGAGCTTTGAGAGTGTTGATAATAAAATTTCACAAAGTAATGGTTCAAACCCACGATCTACAATTCTTAAGTCGTACCTATAAGTACTGGGCTAACACTACTGGAAACTAGATAGGAAATGTTAGTGAATTACATTTTTCAGGCAGCATTTTATTCAGTTGTAAGTTGGTCGTAATTCTGCCAGCCGAATTTTGATCACCATGGCCCTTCTTAGCGGAGATTAGATGTATATGCCGGAGATATTATAGTATAAAGTGTACGCGAAATACTTCTGTTCGACGCGCCCTTAACATAAAGAAAGCATTAATCCCATGAAAAACAATACTTGTAAAAAAAACCAAGTCTCGCAACTCAGTTCTTCTACCGTAAAAAGTTGTGAGATCCATGTAATACCAAGTCGGTTAGTCGATTATTCAGTCCCTACTTAAGGGACCTTCTGTCTTAAGTTGTTACGTAATTATCTAACCTAACGACATCTTATAGTGACCATATCAATATTAAAAATCTTTAACGTTTTAAGTGAATAGATTGACTCGGCCATCGCATGAAAACACAATATATCTCACAAGTAATACATACATATATAAATTAGATTGTTTTTGCGATTGCCAAGCCAATCTATTTATTTAAAACGTTAAAGATTTTTAATATTGATATGGTCACTGTAAGATATTGTTAGGTTGGATAATTACGTAACAACTTAAGACAGAAGATCCTTTAAGTAGGGACTGAATAATCGAATAACCGACTTGGTATTACATGGATCTCACAACTTTTTACGGTAGAAGAACTGAGTTGCGAGACTTGGTTTTTTGACAAGTATTGTTTTTCATGGGATCTCATTTCTTTTTGTAGATAGTCCTACTTTTTTCCTTTCCGGTACCTTCTACTTCTTGTATACCAACAACGAATTTTCTTAAAGCCCTCTTTCTGGCTTTTTTATTCCGTTGACCATTTTACAAGTTACCTTTGAACATAATTTTGTTTTAATATAAAGATTGTTAGCAATGTGAGTAGAATTCACATTACTAGCAATCTTGTTAACCCCTCCAACTAAGCTAAATATTGTTAGAAAAGAGTTTTTATCCATAACGTGTGTGTTAGGATTAGAAAACATTTTCGAATGTAATTTTTATTCATATTTTTATTATGACTTATGTCTGTTACTTGTTTGCTTCCAAGTTTGCTTCTAGTCTTCTGTTTTTTCATGACATCCGGTGTAGATCGGAAAAGTATAAATTTATCAATTTATATTTTTGTGTTTTTAATCAAACATAGAAACCACACTCTGCTACTGATTCAGTGATGTTCTAATCTAATATCCAGATCAGGTTATGGGTATCAGCATGTGAAAATGGAACAAGACAGACGCCAGGATTCTGGTGACAGTTCGTCACAAAATGTTCAAGCATCGGGAAGTGGAACCAGCAGCAACAGTGGCTTGCCTTCTATAGAGAAATTAGACGGTAACACTAACTATGCTACGTGGAAATTTTTGATGGAATTGTATGTTTTACATGATGACCTATGGGAGTACACGAGCGCAACTCCATCTGTTACGGACATATTAGGTAGAAAGAGAGATCTAAAAGCCCGAGCGAAGATATGCTTAATGATAAAACCTCACTGTCTTGTTCACGTACGTCAGGCTAGAACTGCCAAGCAAGCGTGGGATGCCTTGAAGAATGCTTTTGAGGATAAAGGACTGAACAATAGGTGCCGGCTTCTAGGAAAGCTCGTGGCAATGAAACTAGAGCATTTTGGAACCATACGAGAATATGTTTCGTCGGTGATGGCAACGTCACAAGAGTTGGTAGATCTTGGAAAGGAGGTCAATGATGAGTTATTGGCTGCACTTATACTCCAAGGACTAACGGCGGAATTCCAACCAATGCGACTGGCCATCGAAAGCAGCAATGTGACACTTACAACAGACTTTGTGAAGACAAAACTTTTTCAAATGGAGGATGTCTATAAAGCCAGCACGAGTGCTAGTGCTAATCTGCCATTGTCTGCTTTAGTGTCAAACAAGAGTAAAGGCAAGAAGAGCCAGAGGAAGAAGCTGAAATGCTACATATACGAAGGAGCGCATAAAGCACTTGATTGCCCTAGGAACCCTAAGAAGAAGAGTGATGCTCTGAATACATTCGTTTTTGCAACCAGTGAGAAGCCTATGGAGCAGGACTGGATAATGATTCAGGGGCTTCGAACCATATGACAGGGAGTGACGTATGGATGAATGGTGTGAAAGGAATTAAAAGGACAGAGATTACTTGTGCGAATGGAGAGAAGATATTTGCAGAGAGTTTAGGTTCAGTCAATATGGACAGTCATAAATTAACTGTGTGTGATGTATGGTATGTGCCTGGTTTATCAAACAATTTACTAAGTGTTAGTAAAATCGTTGAGAAAGGACATACTGTAGTATTCAAAGCATCGGGATGTGAGATTTTCCGAGCTGATGAATGCAAGGTTAAAGGTAAGGCTGTTGTGAAAGGTGTGGTGGACCGTGGCATATATAAACTCAAGTGCTGTTTACAGGGTTCTGCACTGGCGACAGCAGGTGATGACCAAATAATACTATGGCATCGAAGGATGGGGCATATTGGTATGTCAAACCTTAAACTATTAAGAGACAAAATGGCCAAAGGGGTAAGTTTTCCTAACTCTGTTAATAAACTGGAATGCGTAGCCTGCATTAAAGGGAAAGAACCAAACAACCTTTTAAAAAGAGTGGTGCTACAAGAGCTAAGGAAGTACTTGGTTTGGTACATTCAGATGTTTGTGGTCCAATGGAAGTGGCTTCTAATAGCAAATACCGTTATTTTTTAATTTTTATTGATGATTTTACACGGCGAACTTTTGTATATTTTTTAAAATCAAAAGATGAAGTTTTTGAAAATTTTATACAATTTAAGCAGTTCGCTGAAAATCAGAGTGGTAAGAAACTGAAGATCTTACGCACCGACAACGGTACAGAGTTCGTCAATAATAAGATGGATAACTACTTGAAGAAATGCGGTATTCAGCATCAATTAACAGTGGACTATATGCCGGAGCAGAATGGCGTAGCCGAACGCGCAAATAGAACCATCTGTGAGAAATCGAGGGCCATGCTTGCAGATTCAGGTTTACCGAAGCGTTATTGGGCTGAAGCGGTACGTCATGCAGTGTACCTAAAGAATAGATCTCCGACAATTGCTGTTAAAAATATGACGCCAGAAGAAAAATGGTCAGGAAAGAAGTGTGACCTAAGCAATTTAAAAATTTTTGGATGCAAAAGTTTTATGCACATTCCAAAACAGAAAAGAAGAAAATGGGATTCAAAAAGTCAGGAACTGACCTACATAGGTGTTTGTGATGATGCCAAAGCCTATCGACTTGTTGATCCCGTTACTGGCAAAATATTTAAAGCTAGAGATGTTGTGTTTTTTGAAAACCAGAAACACAATGAACCAAAGACAGGTCAAGAGCAACGTAATACAGAAGAGATCATCAGATTTTCGGAAGAGGAATCTGAAATTTTAGAACCAGTTGAGTTGGAAAATTTTGAAGACTGTGAGGATGTTCCAGTTGTTGAAGAGTCTGATATAGCTAGTAATACTGAAAATCCATCTGTAGACAGTAACATTGTAGAAGACAATGAAGAAGTAACAACTGCGGATGAGAATACTGCTACGGAAGATGAACGGAGGTATCCACTTCGTATCCGGCAACCAAAGCAGTTTCCAGATTATGTTCTGTATCAAGCAGAGTCACAGCAGGATCCAACAATGGTTCAAGAGGCCCTATCACGGGCAGATAGCGATAAATGGAGAAGCGCTATTCAAGAGGAACTGGAAGCACTGGAGAAAAACAAGACATCGACTCTTGTGAAACCACCAGCTAATTGCAACATAATTGATTCAAAATGGATATTTTGTATCAAAGAGGAGGCGGGGAATAAGAGGAGATATAAAGCTCGTCTAGTTGCTAGGGGTTTCAGCCAGAGGTACGGCATAGATTATGATGAGTCTTTCTCTCCAGTTGTGCGACACAGTTCACTCCGAGTTTTGCTGGCTTTAGCGGCAAATATCAATTTAAAAATTGATCATATGGATGTAAAAACTGCATTCTTAAATGGAGACTTGTCAGAGAAAGTTTATATGAAGCAACCTGCTGGATTCGAGGTCAAAGGGAAAGAAGATTATGTTTGTTTTCTTAAGCGGTCGCTTTATGGATTACAGCAAGCTCCTAGAGAGTGGAACAATAAGTTGAACAAAGAGTTGTTGCAACTTGGTTCCAAACGGTCAAAAAATGAACCATGTGTCTATACCAGGTCTAAGGCTGCAAAGATCATGATTCTAGCGGTATACGTAGATGATATGCTGTTATTTTGGAATGATCTTGAAGAGTTAAGGAAAATAAAGAAAGAACTCATGTCTAAATTTGAAATGAAGGACCTTGGGAAGGCAGAGCTTATTTTAGGAATGCGCATTACCCAAACGGAGAGTGCAATAAAACTCGATCAGGAGAAGTATATAGATAAAGTTTTGAAGAATTTTGGGATGGATGATTGCAAGGTTGCATCAACTCCGTCAGTAACTGGTCAGAAGCTTGAGAAGCCTGGACCAGAACACAAACCGGATGGAAAGATCTCATATCAAAACTTGATTGGTTCACTAATGTATTTAGCTGTCTGCACGAGGCCGGACATTGCATACGCAGTGAATCACCTGAGTCAGTTTAACAACTGCTATACTGAAGAACACTTTACAGCAGCTAAACGTGTCCTAAGGTATTTAAAAGGAACCAAGAGACTTGGACTCAAGTATACCAAGGAAAAGAAGATGGCTAATTCAGAGGGCTATGCAGATGCCAGTCGTGCTTCATGTTACGACAGAAGGTCGTTTACTGGTATAGTGTTTCTTTGGCAAAAGGGAGCTGTCTCTTGGGAGAGCAGGAAGCAACGAACCATAGCTTTGTCAACAGCAGAAGCTGAGTACGTGGCAATGTCAGAAACTGCCAGAGAGGCAACTTTTTTGAAGAGATTTATTTCCGAAGTCACGTCTAAGCCTGAGATGCCACTGAAGCTATACAGTGACAGTCAATCTGCTGTGGCCATTGCACAAAATCTTGTTCATCATCAGCGTACAAAACATATTGATGTGCGCCACCACTTTGTGAGAGAAGCGGCTGAGAATGGGCATATCAAGCTTGAGTATATGGAGACGTTGCGTATGGTGGCAGATGTGCTAACGAAGCCCCTATTGAAAGGAAAGTTCGAATGGTGTGTGAGAGGCATGGTTCTCAATGAATAAAAGTTAAGAGGGAGTGTTAGAAAAGAGTTTTTATCCATAACGTGTGTGTTAGGATTAGAAAACTTTTTCGAATGTAATTTTTATTCATATTTTTATTATGACTTATGTCTGTTACTTGTTTGCTTCTAGTCTTCTGTTTTTTCATGTCATCCGGTGTAGATCGGAAAAGTATAAATTTATCAATTTATATTTTTGTGTTTTTAATCAAACATAGAAACCACACTCTGCTACTGATTCAGTGATGTTCTAATCTAATATCCAGATCAAATATGCTCGTGTCTGGAGTGGGTTCACGGCAATAGTGTAATGAGTGGGGTTCGAACCTGCGACCTCTCGATCAGAAGTCCGACACCTTAGCCTAGACCTAGATACCTATCTACACCTATTATTTCATTATATTATACATAATTATATACATGTACACTGATTAATTAACTGTAAATGTAACTTTGTAATCCCATATAAATATATGGGATTACAAAGTTATTTATGTAGTTGATGTATCTAGAAAACTGGACCGAAATTGAAAAATATTTTAGTTTTTCCTTGATTCGTACATTAAATACTAATTGTATTCTAAATTTGAAGCTTCTATGTCTGCTAGAAGTGCCTTAGACTTTTGATGATCGGTCAGTCAGTGAGTGACAAAATTAAGGAAATTTGAATCGTTATTATTCTTAAACTACTGGTTCAAATTGAATTAAATTTGAAATATACCGTGTTTATACAATGCCTGCTTGGTTACTGAAAATTCAGGCTTCTAGTTTTATCCACAACGAAGTTATACGGGGTCGAAAATGGCCTGAATTGCTTCGAGAAAAGTATGGTACGGCCGTGCCGCTTTTTGCTCGACTTGGCGGGGGAACTGCCATGCCCCCAGATAGTCTAATGGCTAAGGTGTTGGACTTGTGATCGAGAGGTCGTGGGTTCGAACCCCGCCCATTACATTATTGCCGTGAACCCACTCCAGACACTAAGCATATTAAGCTTAGTGCGAGAGGTTAACAAGATTGCCAGTAACGTGAATTCTACCCACATTTCTAGTTCTCAAAAATAAATAAATTAACTAATATTTATTTCTCAAGAACGAACACAGTACAATGTCACATGGCACATTACATAGAGACTGGTGTCTGTTGAAGGTAAAACCTGTAGTACAGATCACCAGGCTTACCCTCCGTCGGACAATTTTTACATATGACCTGTATTAAATGAACATGATATTAATACAATATGAAATACAATATGAAATAAAACATTAATGAAACGATTATATATATAAGATACGACAATAAGAAAACTACATAGGAAAAACAATTATTATAACTAAAGCTAAGCGGTTAGTAGGTTAACGTTCAGTAGAGAATATGTGAATGTGTGTGGAGAGGAGTGTGTGAGGGTGAGTGTGTGTGTGAGTGCGCGCGAGCGCGTGTTTGTGGTTGGTGTGCATATGATAGATTTTTATGGTATTGTTAGTGAATTTATGTTATTGTAAGGGTTTCAATAAACATTCTGTTGTATCGTAATCAGTACCTTGAAGCCAAGAACAAACTTTCCTCTTGCACTCTGCCCGAGTAAGAGGATATATCAACAGTTGTTTATTAATCTTATTATACAAGTATGGGGCCAGAAAACCGTAGAACTTATGTGCTAGACTGCTCTTAAATCTAGTGGTCGTAAAGACCTGACTTCATACTATCTGCTTGCGAAGAGTGCTACAGAACACAGGTCACATCACCAGAAAAGAAGTATACTTGAACCTGAACAAATGGTGTTACGAGGTTGACAGCATAAGGGTAAGAGGGCGTAATCCTCATATATGGTTAGGCTTGATTATATGGCAACACGATGGAGGAAAATGTCTCTTAAGTAACTAAAATCTCTTTTTATTTATCAGGTATCCTTTAAGTTTAGTACAATATAGTTCCCTTTGGTGCTATAAATATCTCTGTTTGCAACGTTTACTAACCGCTTATGTATAGTGAAAACTAATTTCATCTAAAGAAAACGCGTTGTAACTGAGAACGGGATTTAACTGTAACATATACATGCGGCACTTGTTTCGCAATAGGAGCGTAGGCACTTCTCTCTCTAACACTGAAAAAAATGTCCTGCATACCCTACAGCCGCGATTTTTACATATTATTACGTGAAGCGAAAACTGTGTAGGTAGGTACCCCTTCTTTCATCTTTACTAAAGCTACGTGGACGGGCAAGTATGAAAATCGGCATAGTCAAAGATTATATGGAGATGAAGTGTAGAAAAGGTTCTTTTTATAAATGTAGCTTTTAACTATGTTTGAATTTCGGGCACGGGGCGACCAATAATTATTTACGGCTAAATTACTGTGTGTTGATATCTCAAGTGATTTATTTCCTTAAGATATATTATGTAATATGTATGTATGTTAGAAGGTTTAGGATAAACAAGATAAAAAAAATATGAAAAATCATTACCTTTTGGGTTATTATATTACCCTCTAAATCTGAAAAAAAAAATGTTCCAAGTCTCTAAATTTCCGAGATCCGCCTAAAGGGGGTGAGAAGGGGGGCGGTGGGGGGGACTTTGTAAAATGATTTTTACTTAACCGGGCCTCCTCTATACGAATCCATAAAAAGAAAAAAATACGGGTCTCGTAGTTTCCGAGATACGATGGGGGGGGGGAGAATGGGGGGGAAAAGGGGAGGTTTGGCACTTTTCCCGTAGGTTTGAGAGTTACTTGTTTACGAATCTGTCAAAATATACCCACCTCCCCATCCACCATCTGGGAGAACAATTATGTCAATGAGTGAGTGAGTGAGTCAGTCAGTCAGTCAGTGGTAATCTAGCTTTATATAGTATAATATATATATAATTTCCCTACTGGGCCCCGTCACTAGTGCTGCTGACTGCTCTTTGAGACGTGCGTAGAACACGACACATCCTCGACTTGAGCGTTGAGCTACCTCTGCCCCGTCCCCGTCTGTAACGTTGCGCCGCGGCCGCCTTGGCCGGAGATGGGGTCGCGATCTCCGACGAACGGCACGTCTATCGCGGCGTCTGGAGCGTGAGGAAGAGAGTTTTCACTCCTCGTCAGGCGTTGGGCTCCTCCTTCGCTATTATTTATTTATTTACTCGTTTATAATAGTATTGGAACGCCTTGCAGCAATTAAACCAATGAAATACGTTACAATCTACAGATTTTCAACAATATGCGCGGTGGACTGGTGGACATCGAATGGATTAACGATGGATCACATATACTCATTTACGCAGCATCAGGCCACCGCTTTTCCAATGCTCCATATTTGAATTCATATCGCACACATTTTTAAGAATTAAACTTAGGACAGAAACACTCCGCTATAGAGTATATGAGCACTCAAATAGTTGATGATATTGTAGTTTCCAAATAGTATTGACGATTTTAGGCAGTAAAAGAATTTTCGGTCTTGTTACAAAAACAGAATATACATTATGTATGTATATTCTGTTTTTGTAATAAGACCGAAAATTCTTTTACTTACTTACTTTTACTTTATACAATAACACAGGTACCTGCTATTTGAATACATGTAAATATCTAAAGTATAACAGCACACCCATTCCTTGTCAAAGAAAGAATTTTAAACGTTACAGCAAAAGACTAAAGTTTTACTCAAAATGCTTTTCATAGACGGCGGCGTCAGAGCCTTAGGTACAAAGCAGCGATATTAAATACAATCCAGACGCGTATATGGAAACTACACGGTTACGTGAAATTCCAGGAAATGTATTTACGTCAAGAACGACGAACGACATCCACTTATCGTCGCTGTAAAATGATAACCTCGTATGTCCATAAATCCAAACAACACAGGAAACGAAAAAAAAACGGTTAATTTAGTCAATATTTAAAATATTTTTATGTGCTTTTGTTTAATGTTTTGAATAATAAAAAGGACTTATTTATGTCATTAACCAATGCGTTACTTAACTGGATTATGTCAGAGAAATGATATAAGAGTTTTCTGTTCTTATATCTACGTAGTTTTTGTTTAAATGCCCATGTCTCTATAAATAAGAGGTTTTCATTTTACTCCATAAATGGCACTTATAGTCATATACTGGGTTCACAGTTTCACCGTATTATAAAATACCTAGTTTTCATATGATTTTTACAAAAAAAGGAAAACATCATTTTTTGACATACGAGGTTATTCCTTCTACAGCGACTTTATTTATTTTATTGATAATCGCTCGGGCTCAGGCTCGCGTTTGACCACCATCTCACCTGATGGTAAGTGATGATGTGGTCGAAGATGGAGCACGCTTACCTAAAAGTAACCTATTCACTCCTGACTTAAAGACCCCTAGGTCCTACCCCTAATTCCCTGCCGGAGTCTGTTTCCCGATAGCTATAATCGGGAAACAGACTCCGGCAGGGAATTATTATGTCATGGCATTACATTGCGTAATTATTTAACCAGACGCGAATCGAGAGGAGATATTAATGACTTAGATTCTAGCTTTACACAACCGTTTTAGGTAAGTTTAGTTTTTAATTGTGATCCATTTTTAGGGTAGCGTAGGATCAATATAGCAAAAAGGAACTCGTTTCGATTTGCCAAGTCTGATCGTTCGTTTGTGGTTCAACTTAAGGACTGTTAACGCTGTCATACTGTATTTTCATGATTATAGATATTAAGCACGCTTTCAAACTTATTGAATAAAATCAATATATATAAAACGCTTCCGTTACTGACTGACTGACAGACACCGCACAGCCGAAATTACTGGGCGCAATAAGCTGAAATTTGGCTTGTATGTTCCTTGAGGAGTGCAGGGGAGCACTAAGAGAGGATTTTTGAAAATTCTCCCCCTAAGTGGTTTAAAAAGGGGGTCAAAATGTAGATGAAACTTTTTATTTCTTCCATGGATTTACAGGATTTACTTGAAACTGTGTATATAGGTTTCTAAAATGCGGTAAGTGAGCATTAAGAAAGGATTGTTGGATATTAAGGGATAAAAAGGGGGTCAAAGTTAATATGAAACTTTTTATTTCTTGGATGGATTCACTTGAAACTTTGTATATACGTTCCTCTAATGACATAAGAGAGCACTAAAAAAGGACCTTTGGAATTTCCCCCCTTAGGGGATAAAAAAGGCGGCCCGAGTTTGTACGAAACTTCATTGGTTCAACAAATTCATTCCAAAGTACATAGGTTCATCAAGTTATTTAAACGAGCGCTACGAAAGGACTTGGAAATTCCTCCCCTAAGGGATTAAAAGAGCGTCAAAGTTTTTATGAATCTTTTTATTTTTTTTCCACAGGTTTCATTTTAAACTTGGTACCTAGGTTTCTTAAGTGATGTGAATGTGCATCACGAAAGGATTTTTGAAAATTTCCCCCTAAGGGAGTAAAGTACGAGATTATGGGAATCTCTTTATTTCTTCAATGGATTCACTAGAAACTTTGAACTTAGGTTCCTCAAGTGATATTGCCTACCGGGGTTGGTTGAATGTTCCAACGAAATACCGCGGCCCCAGAACATAAGAGCAATTAAAGGAACAATGTGGGTTTTTAGTCAGAAGAAGTTCGACACTCCGTTCCGCTCCACCCAGAGCGGAAGAAAGCATTAGACAATTTTCCCACCGAAAAAAAGGTTCATCAAGTGATGTATGGAAGTGAGCACGTAGGATATTTGGAAACATGACAAAAAGGAGGTTCGAATTTGAATGAAGTTTCACTCAACTGGACAATATCGATTCGCTCGCGAGTCAACTCCTCTCTAGCCTGTTTATACTGGCAACTAATTATAAAACAAACAAGTATTTTAATTAAAAAACCGCCTTCCAATTACCTACAATACTCAGGAACTAAAAAGCAAAAAATAATTAGTCTCCGCTCCACCGAGAGCGGGAGGAGTCATTTGATGACTTTCCTACCAGAAAATAGTTAAATAGGCACAAAAATGTGCCAGTAAACAAGTATTAGTTGAGCCCCACTGGCACACAATTTGTGTGCCAGCGGGGCTCAACTAATAGTTGACGTAAATAATGGCTGTCCTTGAGAGGTTAAATGAATTAACTAAATGAAATTTTGTATGTAAATAGCTGAAACCTTGGAATAATACATAATCTCTTATCCTAAAATTCCCATGGGATCGGAACTTACACGGGAAAAATCTCCCACGCAAACGAAGTTGCGGGCAACAGCTAGTATGTAAATAAACTATAAAAGGCCTGGTTGAGGCTTTCCGTGACCTAATGGCTGGCTCAATACTTTGACCAAAGGCTAACATTGCCATACAACATGGCAATACCATCAGTTTCCGAGTACGTTACCAGCCGCCGCCTTGAAGACGAACATTTTTCTGCTTTATTTCAGTTTCAAGTTTATGTATTTTAGTTTTAATATGTTAATTCCCTTTTTAAGGTACCTATGCCTTAAATGGAAATGATTATTTCAGTCGTCTATTCTATAGCATGTTGTATTTTTGAATAGGTTTTTCACAATAGAATTTATTATTACAGGTATAAAATTCTAAATTTTCATTACCAACCATTATTTCAATAATTAACAATGGGTGGATATGCAATTATGCGCGTGGCGCTTAATGGTCGACCTTTCCTCCACCTACAGTTCGCTAGTTTTTTTTATTTGCTCCAAACTTCGCATACCTTTTTAATTAGTATGTCAAAAAATAATAATCCTGCTATTTCTTTATTTTCAGTTTCGTTATTAAATTCAACTACCAGTATTTTGGAGCATTCAGAAAAAACTATAACCTTTTTCGTACTCTGCGATGAAAATTTATTCAAAGTGTACTGTTTGTTACATAAAAGTTTTGAACTACTTTTGAGTACCTCGGATTTGCTTGTGTTGGGTTACAACTCAACGACAAATCTTCATCTAAGCCCTGCCAATATGGATAGCATGGTTGTCGCAGTAGTTTAGCGGTTCACGCTGCACGCCGCGGATTCGATTCCCGTACCAGAACAAATGTTTGTATGGCCTACAAAAAGTTGTTCTGAGTCAGGGTGTTTGTAAAAATACACTCACGATACAGGCTAAGAGATGATGGAAATATATATCTTCATTATATTTAACTATTGCATTTAATGCATGCTATTGCAACTGCGCACGACAGTTCGTTACGTTTTCACGATTACGCGGCTGCAAATTACTATTAATCAATACCTTCATGAAACGTAAAAGAAAACCAGTGAACGTATTTGAAAAATACAGACCTCGTTTTTTAAATGTACGAAGAAATATACTGCGTTACATTCTATACTAAAAGCAGCAATTTATAACCCATAATAATCTACTAAAAAAACTGAACCCACAAAGAAAATATAGCATCGCAATCACATGGTACCTACTATTATTAAAGTATTTTGTCTCGTGCAAATATTCCAGTGAAATAAATTGGCTCGTTTCGTCCATTTTTATCCAGTAATATAATTAATCAGCAGCCACCGCTTGCAAATATGTATTCAAAAGACAAAAATATCATTGATGAAGTTTCAATTATATTCTCCGTTATTTATCAAACGAAAACTATTTTATTTCAGATGAACAAAACCATTGCATGTTTACTACAAAGAATTCAATATTATAATGTTTTTACCACGAACATCAATCAATATTGATTCGCTCGTGGTAAAAACTAGTGATTTCCCTAATTATATACCTTTATCACGAAAACTGTACAATAAGAGATAATGAGTAGATTTCGAGAAATTCCTAAGGAAATATAAGAATTTCCGATTATGTCTGTGTAATATTATATCGTTTTTTTTTTTCTTACTACAATTATTATAATACAAGATACTCTTTACTCAAGAAAGTTGTGATTTTAACATAGTAGATGGTCCAGTGTTATCCGCGCCATCTTCAGTATCTATGCGGTCAGGGTTTCAACCCAGATAGGCACTTACTTAGTGCAATTTATTAAAATCACTAACGTTTCAAAAACTGTGGAGGAAAACATTCTGAGGTAGGTAATCTAGGGACATGTGACAGTCATATATCCGCACTAAACCCACGTGGAAAATATATACTAATATTATAAAGCGGAAAAGTTTGTTTGTTTGTTTGAATGCGCTAATCTTCGAAAATACTGGATGGATTTGGATGAAATTTAGTAACTGGGTAGCAGGGGACTGATAAGCAGGCACTATTTTTTTTTCGAGAAAAGATCATCTATGTACTTTTACATTGTACATTTGTACATTTTGTGTTGCATAAAGTTTTAATAAATAAATAAATAAATAAACATTCCCGCAACTCCAGTAGGAAAGGGCCTTATAGGGCCCCATCAATCCTGCTGACTGTTCTTTGAGGCAGGCGCTCCATGTATCAGTCGGCCGTTTATATTATGATCCTGAGATGTTAAGAGAAAAAAAAAGAGAAAAGCAAAGTAACGTATAACTCAAAGTTATTCCTATAATTTAAGTGTCTCGAAATACAAAGGACTATGACTGTTATATGACGATCAAATATAAACAACCCATAAAGTTTCCACTTCTTTCCATGGGAACATTATGGGTTTTGTACAGGCCTCCGCCTATGTGAGGGAAATTATACTATATAAATACCGTAATAATCAAATGTAAAACAAACCTGTACACTTATTTTTTGTAAACGTGAAACATAAATAGAGTTTTCAAACAATTTTAAATAATTGAATTGCTCCAACCTTCACAATCACTAACATGTTAATAACAGACTTAGCGATATTTACTTAGTTTTCTATCGAATAGTTTTCGCGATCCGCTTTTCCGAATGCAATTCCACAAATGTGTCTAGAATGTACTCAACAATTTCTATTCAGCCCTGGCGGGTTTGTAAACGGTGAAAGTTCAATCAGTCGTGCCAATTAATTAAAATGTACGATGACATTCATAGGCGTAGGAAGGGGGGGAGCCGGGTGGGCTGTGCCCACCCTAGAATGGTGTGGTGCCCACCCGAGAATTTTTACTAACAAACAATTATGGCTGAAAAATTAAAAAATCTGGCCAAGTGCGAGTCGGACTCACTCATGCAAGGTTCCGTTATGCGATACATGTTAAATTAATTTATGTGAAAATTTTCATTTCGTACGTTAAGAGTTGACGCAACTTTGATATCGATCGTCGCTTCTACTACTGGGGGCCAGGCCCCCCCTGGAAAATATCTCTAGATACGCCAATGATGACATTTAGTAACTAAATAATTGTAATATCAATTAGATAACAGTAATAGTAATCTTAGCCTCTTCTTTTGTTTTTTTAATGGGAGTTTTCTGAAATAACATTCACCAGGTGGCAGCACTGAGGCGTCAGGTCCGGGCACCTGTCAAAGGCTTGCGTTTTATGACAGCTGTCAAATTAACGTCAATGTCGTGATTTCGTTTTCGAAGAGGAATACTTCTCGCCTTGTGTTTCAACTTGTGGTTTGATATTTCCTGTAAACCCTAATTAATTAGAAGTTTCTGATATTTAAAATCTATACTAATATTATAAATGCGAAAGTTTGCATGTATGGATGGATGTTTGTTACTGAATCACGCCAAAACTTCTGAACGGATCTGAACGAAATTTGGTAAGTAGACATATACTACTCACACACATAAGCTACTTTTTATCCCGGAATTCCCACGGAATTTACGCGGGAAAACCTGCCCACGCGACCGAAGTCACGGGCAGAAGGTAGTTTAATAATATAGGGAACTTATTTCGTTACAGGATCTAAAACACGTTTCTGACCTGAGTCCCCTTAATCTCGTAAGCTGTAGACAGCTCGAAACTTCTGTACAAATATATAAAGACGCAAAATGTTCCAGGTTTATGCCAATAAAATTACTTAATTTAGAGCCAGAGACGTGACATAATGGGAGCCAGAGAACGGTCATCGACGCCTTAATACGATCACGTATTGATTTTAAGACGGAGAAGACCCACTACTAGAAGATACTAGAGATAGAGATACTAGAAGAATAGAATGCCATTGGTGACATCATTACCCAGCAGTGATAAAAATAAGGTGTAAATAAAGACGCCCACTCCAGCATAGAAAAATAGGCTATTTTCATTTAAAAAAATATGTGTCGAATATTTTTTGGTAATCTAACTGATTGACAACAAATATTCGACACGTACTTTTTTCTTTAGACAAGTAAAACAAACACTGAAGATATTTTGAGACACGACGAGCGTCGGTACACTTTTTACCAATAATTGACGTAATAAGACCGCAATGCTTGGATTGAACGAGCCTTCTATTCATAATTTTTCATTGAGTTAATAACGCAAATATAACTTTTTTTGTGATAAGCTCTCTGTTACCCAAATAGAAATATTATTTTTCTATCCGGGACAATAGCCAATTATTAAAGAAGTTAATTAAAAGATAAATACAGCTAGTTTCATTGAATACCGAGCACTCAAGAAAAACTAGGTCAAGTTAAGCTACACTTGATAAAGTCCGTCTGTAATGATATTGATGGTATGAAGATGCGATAGGCAGAGCGCTCGATAAAGACTAAAACAATATTAAAATTTCATATTAATGCTTTTTCAACATTTTAATTGTTTTTGCTATATTATGAACTTTCTTCGGAATGCTGACAGTTTGAACACGATCGTCAAATGTTAAAATGTCAATTGTGTACAAGGCGAGTACGAGTAGTGTACGTGGTGATTGCCTTCATTATCATCTGCTTTGCCTTCTGACATGTTAAGGTCAGCTTCTAATCTACCCGCATGCAGCTGAGCGCACGTATTTTACACGGAGTGAAAACTGCTAAGTGACCTCCAAAACCCAGTGGCTGGATAACACGACACCCTTTGGCATGATTGTTGTCAGATTTTCTGACTTCTGACTAACCGTAATGACAGTTAAAGATGTACAAACGATAGCCGAGACCAACGGCATAACTAACGTGACCAGACGTCCCGTTTTGAACGGGACTGTCCCTTTTTATAGTTACAAGTCCCGGTGTCCCCGAAACGAACTATGGGACGCAAAATTGTCTCGTTTTCTGAAACCGTGCGAAAATGTAAATAGTCGAGCTGGCCGGACGAATATATATAATATAATAATTGAAATATTGACTGGATAAAGATAGAAGTTTTTGACGAATATTCATACCTTTTTTACTACATTAAATCGCAGAAAGTAACCTAATAGAATAATCTAAATGTTTCCACAGAAACTCGTTGGGTGGAAGTATTCAAACCCCTTCAAGCCAACAATCTTCAGCGTGAAAACTTTATATTTTAATTGAGTATATTTTATGTTTGCCTGCTAAAAAATATCCAGTTTTTTCTATGATGAACAAATTGTGGACATCTGAGAAAACCCAGTTACAAATTTCAGTTCTAAAGGCGATGTTGACAATGAAGGTGAATATAAAAAAAACTTGCCAAGAGTTTCATTCTTAGTTAAAATCACCTATGTTAAAGTAATTTTTTTCTTTTGATAAATGTAACTAAACGTAGAATTATTTTTTTATGTATTTGTAATTTTTAAGCTGACTGACTTTTCTGAATAAATAATTTTTAAAAAAATTTTTTTTTTTCACTGAATACCTGTTAATTGACCTAAATAAACCGTCCCGTTTCGAGTCAAAGAATTAATGATCACGTTAGGCATAACGTGCTCTCCGAGGCACGGAAGATCCAATTTAGCCACGAGCTCATTTATAGTTTTCTAAGTATGAATTATTTAAATGTAGTGAAAGCCAAAGTTTGTACCACGGAATAGATGAATAAGGTTGGAATGGTAATGTGGGTGTGGCCAGCGCGCCACATTTATGATACGAAAATCATAGCTCGACCGATTAATTCATTTACCGCGTTTAGTGCGCTTTGGAATACTTTAGAACACAGAGCTCTGCTTTAAAATGCCGTGTAGTGCAATTATAACCTGTAAAACAAAAAGTTAGACCACAAGTATAGAGCGAGGAGGTATATCTTTCCATCAGTAAGTCGAAAATAACATTTAATTACAATTTTATTTGTAATAAACATAAAAATATTCTGATCACTATGAAATTCTGAACGTTAACAACATTATTGCAACAAGATACAAAAAATATACATTGCCCGATGTGTACTCGCTTAATCAACGCAATGACCAAGTCCGTTTACAATGTATTGCATCCTCTCACTTCAACCATTGACGTTTCGTCTTTTGCCCTGATTGGCCGTGATGCACGGCGCATGTTTATCGACAGTGAGTTACCATCAAAAGCAAGCTCTCGATTTAAGTGTGTGTAATTCATTTGTGTGCGTAATTCGCATACGTAACGGGCCTCTTGCTTGTCGTTGAGCTGTGGGAGTGGGAGACAAGCGGCGACACGCGTTCTCATAGAAATCAGGAATTCCTTTCTAACCTCTTTTATCTGTTCTGTGGTTTGTACTGATATTATAATATATATGAATATATATGAATGTAGCTCTGTCTGTATGTTACACTTTCACATCACTTAACCAATTTTAATGAAATTTGGCACAGTGTCAGATGAGACCTTAGAAAAAGACTAGCTATTTCATTTTTCCCATAAAAAAACTAACTTGTCACGCAGGCCAAGCTGCGGACATATCCTAGTTACTAATAAATGTATGCCAAACAAAAAGTTACTTTCATAATATAAAGGAGTGAGGTTAGTAGGTAACTTATTCTGGTAAACCCATTCAAATAAATTTACCTTTCAACTTATTTTATCGTTATAAGAAACACGAATTATAGATAAAAATACGAAGTCGTGAAGGGTCTAGCGGATTAAACGGACGCATAGACAAAAATATGATCACATAAGAGTGCCGTTTTTCCTTTTAAGGTACTCAAACAAATGCGTATAGAGACCCCATTTGTCAAGAATTGAATTTGTGGCAGGATATTTTCATGATTGTTCATGTTTCGGTAGTCTATTGTTCTGAATTTAATGTTTGTTCTGAACAGGATACGTCGTCATTAGAGATAACGCTATTGAGTAAAGCGGAAGCAGACAGCAGAAGTGGAGAAAATTCCGTGGTTTATTTTTTGTTGCCATAAATTATATTTAACTGTCTGTCTGTCTTCTTATCTTACTTTTTACTTAATATTATAATAATGTGAAAGTTTGTGAGGATGGATGGATGTTTGTTGCTCTTTCACGCAAAAACTACTGAATGGATCTGAATGAAATTTGGTAAGTAGATATTTGACATCCTGGAATAACACATAGGCTTTTTATCCCGGAATTACCACGGCATCGGGATTTACGCGGGAAAAACCTCCGACGCAAACGAAGCCGCGGGCAAAAGCTAGCTATAACGATTTATAAAGGTTTGTTTTTAATAAGTGATCCGCTGTAAAATGGTTAATTTTCTATAGACTGGAGTTGTCCATCCTTGGACCATTTTTTATTTTATATAATACTAGCTTCTACCCGCGACTTCGTACGCGTGGGAAGGTTTTCCCGCGCAAATCCCGATCCCGTGGGAATTTCGGGATAAAAAGTAGCCTATGTGTTATTCCAGAATGTCAACTATCTACTTACCAAATTTCATTCAGATCCGATCAGTAGTTTTTGCGTGAAAGAGTAACAAACATCCATCCATCCTCACAAACTTTCGCATTTATAATATTAGTACGAAGTACGATTTTTTATTAATATATTTTTACTATAAAAAGCTATTAGCGAACTATTAAGCAAAACATAAAATTTGAATTGAAGTTTTGAATTTGAAGTTTGAATTTTTTTTTTTTGTTTCACAGAGTTGAGACTTAAACATGTGCACTGAATAATTAACGTGATCGGTATGAGTTAAGATTGTTTGCGTCCGATGTACTTACATATATATTATGATAATGAAATATAGGCATCTGACTAACCCTTTATTAGGGAGAGGTAAGCTTTTGTACACGGGAAAAGCTTCTCTCCGTCTTGTTTCCGTTTGTCCTCCGCGGGTCTATTCTTCTATGAATCAAGTTGGACCCTCCATCTCTGTTAACATGTGTAATAGCGCAGGATTCGTTTAGTCGATTTACTTGTCAATATTTGTAATTTTTTAAATTATTTCTTGGTATGAGACTGTGAGCGTGTAACCCCGAACGGATGTGAGTGTCATGTTGCTGGCAGCACTAACTTCATCATCATCTTTGCGTTTTCCCAACAATGTAGACAGGCCTGTTGGTCTAGTGGTCAGTGGCCCTGACTGCTATGCACAAGGTCGTGGGTTCGATTCCCACCTAAGACAAATGTTTGTGTGATGAACACGATCATTTGTTCTCTGTCTGGGTGTAATTTATCTATAAGATGTATGTATTTAGATATATATATGTATGTTTATCAGTTCTCTAGTACTCATAGCACCAGCTCTGTTTAGTTTGGGACTAGATGGCGTTGTGTGAAAGTTGTAGAAAAAAAAAACAATGTTGGGGCAGTTCGGATTCTAGTTTAACAAGATGAAACCGAGTATCCGTGTTTTAGTCAGATTGATTCCTTATCGGATCTTCACAACCCAGTATCTGGGTTACACGATATACCTAGGCAAGTATAATGTTAGATTTCTGGCAACTCTCTACGCGTAACGAATGTCAAAAATGAAGAAATGACAGCTGGGACCAACGAAATAACGTGTTTGCCGAGGCACGGAAGATTCTCGATGTGACAATCTAAACGTGGATTGGTGACAAGATGGTCCCATTCACGTTAAGATTAACACCACAATCTGAATTCGGCAAACGTTGATTAACCATGAACTTGAAGTTCAACCCGTGCGGCTGTTTGATTTTTATGAAATTCAAATCAAATCATTTATTCAAATTTTCTTACAACTAGATGTATACTTAAAGTCATGCTTAGCTTAAGATAATTAACTACATGTGCCTGAACTAGGTAAACCTGTGTTTCAGGCGATATGTGCCAATATTATCTAAAATATACACCTTATAATACATTAATCTTTAATTGCGTGTAACATTAAACATAAAATATATTTATAAATAAAATTATTGATGTAATCCTGTAATATTCGCGTTATGGTCTTCATAGTGATTAGTTAATAATATAGTCTGCAGATATAGATTTTGTAAGTATTATTTTGCCTACCAGCGACGCTCGGATATGCAATCAGTCGCGGCCCGAGATACTGCAATCGCCGGCGATCCTATACCTATGTTTATTTTTTGTATAAAACTTGTTGCTTTTAAGACTTGTTAATATTGACGCAAAGATCCTTACATTGTAAGTCGAAGTTACCCAGTAAGCGAGGTGCCAGTAAGCGTTAAAACCGACCACCGACTGACTCACAAACAATACCGCGCTTGTAAGCAATTGTTTTGGCTTCATAAAGTGGGCGGTTTGTATGCTTATATCTTTTTAATCAACGGAGAAAATAATAGTACTCTTTTATTTGCATTCAAAATCTACGTATACAAAACATGGTCAAATTACTTTTGCGTTGAAAACAAGTTGTTGATTCGTTTCAGTTTGGCTACAATAAGAACAATTTGAGAGCTTTAAACGAAGATAAGATACAAACTACAAAAAAGCATCAAAATATTCATCCTCAACGCTGTCGGCTGGCAACGTACCCAAGATACTGGCGGCATTGCCTCGTTGTATGGCAATGCTTAGCCGTTGACCAAAGAAATAGCCAGCCCTTGGGTCGCGGGAAGCGTCAACGAGCCTTTTCGATATTTCATTAAAAAGGCTGTGAGCACACGGGCCCCATGGTCCGAGTCTTTATTGTAGTTTGTATTTTAATACATAATTTTGTATATTTGTTGTAATTAATTGTTTAAATATATCGAAGTCCCCATTATGATTAAAAAGAGATAAGATTACTGGACGTGTTCTATACTGCTGTTTAGGGTTCCGTAGCCGAATGACAAAAAACGGAACCCTTATAGTTTCGCCATGTCTGCCTCTCTGTCTTGCCGTCCGTATGGCATAACCATTTTATTCCGAAACTATTAGGATTATACAAATGAAACTTGGTAGTTAGATGTACTCTGTGAAACGCTTTCCGATTTTTATACAATAATAATAAAATTAAGGGGGGCTGCCCATACATAGAACTGAAACTAAATATATTTTTTTAACAAAACTAGAGATATACAAAATCTATTTTTTCTTTAAGTGAATCGTTAAAAATATATACACTTCCAATGCGTTAAATGCGTGTCCCTGCCTCCTCTTACTTCTATAATAATGAAGTGAAAAATCAAATAAAATATAAAAAAGATCTTAACAAAAACTTTCAACGAAAGTTGGTTTGAACGAGATAGAGTCAGTACTTTTTGAGATATAGCACATTTTCTAAAACCGCAAATATAACTTTGTATTTCCTACAAATAGCATGAAAACATAGTTATTTAGCGTAGTTACTAAGGAACCCTTCATGGGCGAGTCTGACTCGCACTTGGCCAATTTTTTATTCGATACTATCCCACTGCAAGGCCAAGGCTTCTCTCTCTATTGCTTCCATGAACTCTTTTCTCACGTCATCCTACGGTAGCCATCGTTGATGCGGGTGACGTGACATAACCAATCCTATTTCAGCCTAGCTGCCTTAATAGCTAGTTTTACTGCCGTGATTCGAAAATTAAAAATGGTGAAGAGATAAAATACGATCTCCCTTTATAAAACGTAATGCACATAAAGCTGTTAAAACTTAAATAATATTATGTTTGTGAGTAAAAGAAGAACGATATTATATTTAATAAAATATGTAATAATGTTAACTTAATAAACCATGGTAGCACCCGAATAGTTTCTGAAATTTTGTTCGGTACATTTGCGACCATAATCCAAATAAAATACTCGTCGGTTCATACGTTACGAACTATTTTGAGCCTTTGAGACACACGGCTCCAGCTGCTGCCATCAGAAATACCGGAACTATTGACAAAGCTCAAAGCGCCTTTGAAACTGAACCCAGGGCTGCCGCTGTTTGCGAAATAAGAAGAGCTAATATTGCCGTAGTATGGACGTCACCATGTTGAATTTTCCTAACGACATACGTGGAACACCACTCAAACAACAACTTGTTGTCGTACTAATGAATAAACACGAAACGAAGATTAAATTACATTCGAATTCATAATTTGAGATGGTTCGAATCGATACAGACAACTCTATAATCGACCTTAGCGACTTGTATTTAAAGTTGATTTCTGAGTGTTCATTTGGTTCGACATAAGGCCGTAATAAGTATATAATAGACCGAGAAATTTTAATGGTAGTTTTCCCCCGGCAGAACAACTTGCCATAAGGAGTACTTTCAAAGCATAGATAAAAATAAAAAAAATAAAAAAAATAAAAAAATGTTTTGGTTTTAAAATAACCAAAAAAATATTTATCAACTCGAAAACGTGAAAATCAATAGTAACACTAGAGGTAACTTGTAGGTACTACTCAAATAGCACGCGCCGCTGATAAAGGGAACAGCTGTGCATAAAAATGTTCTAAGCAAAATAAACTCTCGCACGTGGTGATACGGCATAAACTACAAACTAACAACAATTACAAACGAAGCCGCGCGCCGCCTTTCTATTGCATTAATGTGGCAGCGAACTTGGCCTTCCCGCGAATATCGTACGCGCAGCGCGCCTTATTAATGCAATGGATCGTCATTACAATTTGGAGTACGTCGCTATGGTGCAACTATATTCTAGAGCTGATTATGACTCCCATGCTACCCGGCAACTTTATGCGGAGCCGCAACACTTGGAGCATCCGTATCATTTAGGAACACGAAACTCGCGACGCTTTAATAACTGCGATAGTGGACGCTTTCAATATCGTAAGAAGTGACAGAGACACCTTAATAAAATTGAAAGACAATCAATTTAAACGTGCTCAATTGTGTATTCAAATTCAATGTTTATAAAACGATTGTATTACCAAGACAAAGCCATTTTAGTTTAGGAAAACAACGATTAAAATTTCACGGTGTATATATTGTAATGGTGTTCAAACTTTGTATTGTATGATGTATAGTTTGTTGTTTCAAAAATTTGGTTATTATTTCCAATTCTGAATTTAAATTTTAAATAGTTTTTGGTACGTTGTTTGCTCCACATTTTAGAGCAATGAAAGTGCAGTGCTTTGATCTTTATTTGGAACTAGATTCTGCTTGCGGCTTCGCTCACTTGAAAGGAAATAAACATAACCTATGTATTTGGTGTTAATGTAGCTTTATATTAATGAAAAAAAATTGAAAATCAGTCCATTAGTTTTCGACTTTATCCATTACAAACAAACAAAAAACATTTTATTTACTAATTATTTGTATAAGTAGATATCTTGAAGCGCTTGCACTCTCATTACTTGCTAAGTACGATTAATTTTGGATGACCATTTTAACAAATCGATATTAATCTGAGACTCTGCGTATCATTTGTAGAACTTTAAAAGTTGTTTCGTTGAAAGTATTCGTATATTTTTGTTCTCTCTCTCTCTCTTATTAAGTTTTTAAAAGACCCATGTCATTTTTAAAGACTATATACACGTATAGTTTTGATGAAAATGATTTAATTTAGTTTCAGATTTATGTTAAAACTAAAAAATATATAATAAAATAAAGAAGAGCTCTCCATTCTTTTATTTTCTTTTTTGTGTGGGTATAAATCATAAAGCGTATAAAAATCATAATTTGATGACGAAAAGACATTGCGAGTTGTCCAAGTGGTGCCTCGTTTTTATGGGAACCTCATTTACAATGTATACTTGCGCGGTCTAAGACGTCACAGTACTAGGCAGGGGCTGTGGTAAGAGGAAGTATGTACATTTGTGCGATGTCGGTTAAGTCTTCACTGCCATATAGCCAACGTTACGTCTAACTTTAAAACAAATCATACTTTTATCCATACATATTTACTATCGAAAGTTTAATTAGAAATTAGCCAATGGTGCCAAATTACACGTGTGCCTACAGATGCCAGATTCTCATAAAAAGCTACTGCATTTTAGTCAATAATTAGAATTTTTTTAGCTGTTGTCACCCAAACAAAATTACGAAGCCCAATTAAAATATTTTAAAAATATAAACTTGGTTAATTTCAAAATCTTTTATGACAAAATTGATTTTCCCGTATCCACTTTACTCGTAATTAAACGGCTCGATACTTCGGTAGTTGCCTTGACAAGTACACCAATCGGGTAGAAATCTACTTAAAATGTTTTATAGCATGGAGTGGGTACATTGGCGGGCTATATTATTGAGTTTATTCAGTTACGTCGCAGTAAACACATTACATCTGCCCGGCAGCTGACCAGCGGTCACTGGCCGCCGTTCCGACAACAACGGCTTTAATCACATTCCCTTCGTTTCAGCGCTTTTTGTAGGCGCTAAAGCGATGGCAGTGTGAAATATTTTTAATTGCTGCCGGCCCGTATCTACCGGCCTGCTATTGGTGTCGCATTAAAACTGGGGTGTGGATTTAAAAACCTAGGTACTGGAAATGCCTGCCTTTGTTTTAATATTATCTAGACATACGTGAGGGATGAATAAGAGTATTTGTGGAATGTCTAATTTTTGTCAAGTTATGCGTTTGTTTTTCAATATTGGTGCAGGTCGCTTTCATTGTGGGTTCAGCTAAGGAGTAGAATTATCTACTTGAGTCTATGTTTCTGTACAGTCTATGTACCTGTAACCTTCGTGTGTCAAGAGTGAATACGCTACTTTTAGTTGAGCGTTCTTCATCTTCGACCACATAATTGCTTACCTTCTGGTAAGATAGTGGCTAAACGCAAACCTGTCACAACAAAAGAAACTACGGTTAATAGGCGCATTCTTTAAATCTCAACCAGTAAACATTTGGCCAAAAAAAAAAACAAAACTAATTCATATACTAAAATGTTAGAATAATAAGGAGGTCATGGAAAAATAATGACAACACAGGTCAATCTTCGAAGCCGCAGTCGAGCGAAGTGGTGATTTAGTAGGTACCCAGATACCTACTAGGCTATCTGGGATGGCAGCTAGCCAGATGATGGTATTATGATAAATACTACTAGGAACCACATATTTAAAACTTTGGGAATATGTTTTACATTCGTACAGATTCCTATAATTGATGATGGCGAAAGTTTTTTCAAGGAGTATTTCAAACATATTATTTATCGACGCCTTAGAGTGAAAACCTCGTAAGTGAAAAAGGAGTAACTTTTCAGGAGGAAGAAAAATCTGCGTGCTATAAAATTTTTGTACTGTTTCTTTTACATATAAATTAATTTAAAAAAAAACTTTAAATAATTTATATGTAAATTTAACCCGTTTTTATATCCAGAACTGTTCGATATTATGTATAATATGAAAAATATTATACATAATATCGAACTGTTCAGAAATGCATAATCCATGGCCTGATTACGCTAAACTGACGACGCAATGCGAGTGTTTACGAGGTTCTCACTTACATTCATAGATAGCGTTTCGAGTATCGAATAAACATATTAGTGAGATCAGGATGTGCGTTGCTAAGATTGCTTTCCGGAAACGCAATAAAAAAAATTTGGACAAAAATGTACTCCCGAGGGTTTCACTCTAAGGCATGTCTAAAGCGAAGTTATATAGGTATGGGCATAGTGTTACTTCGTGCAGTTTTAGTCCAGTTTTCTTAAAATTACTTTTCTTACCTATTGACTCTTACAAGACAAAAGCATTACTGTATTTTTTATTTACAGATATTGAGTAATAAACATTGAGACCATTACGTTCCCACTGTTGGGACATAGGCCTCGTCTCTTTAAGGTATATGAGCAGAGGTGGTCCAGTGGCAACAGGCCCGACATGCGAGCTGCAGATCGTGGCTTCGAACCCAGTCAGGCTTTGTGTAATTTGTATCATCACCAGTGAATGATCATCATCATCATCATCAAGTCGGTGAATTACTACATAGTGAGGATACTTACATGCCCTAGGGACAAAAATCCTGAGACATATACAATCCACTGACCTCCACTGGACCCGACTGGTGGATTGCGGCCCATTCCCTCTCATAATAGGCTGAACTATTCTTTCTGATTCTTTCTTTTTGATATAGGTTCGCGTTTGACCACCATCTCACCTGATGGTAAGTTATGATGTGATCGAAGATGGAGCACGCTTGCCTAGAAGTAACCTATTCACTCTTGACTTAAAGACTCCCAGGTTATAGCGATCAGGAAACACAAACTCCGGCAGGGAATTCCACTCCTTAGCCGTACGCACAATGAAAGTATTCCCAAAACGTTTTGTGCGTATGGGTGAGATGTCCACCATGTAAAGATGGCGCATCGCCGTTTATTTTGTAGTCCGATGATGGAACGGGCTTGGCGGAATTAGATTGTGTATTCCATCGCACACTCCCCGAAATGTAACCGATAGAAAACCGATAGACTAGCAACTCGTCGTCGATGTTCAAGGCTCTGGAGCTTTGATTCGACCAGTGAATGCCAGTTGCCAATGAGTCTCTTGGCCCTTTTCTCGATAGCCTCAAGCGCGTCCAGTTGGTATTTGGCAGATCCATCCCAAAGATGAGAGCAGTACTCCATATACGACCGAACCTGGGCTTAATAGAGATTGAGCATCTGTTCCGGTGTGAAGTACCGCCTCACCTTTGCTAGGAGATTATGTTAAAGAATACTTAGACATATAATACTAATAATACTTATAATATAATACTTGCCTAAGGAAATAAACAAAAGAATATCTTGCGGTTGGAATAAATACTGGTCCCTGAAAGAAATAATGAAAAGCAAAGATCTAGGCATACATATCAAGAGAAAGATTTTTAACACCTGTATTCGTACCTGCATGACTTATGGCTGCGAGACATGGACACTAACGGAGAAACAAAGAAAAAACCTTCCTAAAACTGAAAGAGCAATGGAAAGGAGCATGTTGGGAATCAGACTTAGTTACAGAATCAGAAATATAGAAATAAGAAGGAAAATTCAGCTGGTTATTAGACCGATTTGTGTTTACACGCATCGGTTTCATATTACTCTTTTGATACTAATAACAAGAAGGAAGACAAAAGTATCGGATATAATAACCTGTATAGACCATCTAAAATGGAATTGGACAGGACATATACTACGTTGGAAAATAAATAAATGGAGCAAACAAATAACCTTATGGTATCCAAGAGGGGATATCAGAAGACAGGGGCGGCCGAAAACAAGATGGAGTGACGATATCCGCCTAACTCTAGGACCATACTGTATATTTACTCATAAAATTCAAAACGTTAAATAGCAAGTAATTCGGAAATAAAAAGGGTTTTATTATTATAACAGAGAAAATGAATATCAGATAAACTTTATCCCAGTGAAAACCGATTAAGCAGTTCATTATAATAAATTAAAACAAGAATGATTTTTAAATCAATTCCCAGAATAATAATGAATAAACAGTTTAAAGCGTTTGTTCGAAATGAAATGCGTGTATTTTGAAGTTAATTAACTTTTATTATATTAAATAAAAGAGCACAACGTGCGCCATGACCCAGACAAATTTTCTCAGTCCAAAACAATGTTGCCAACTTAATAACTAGAGATTTACCAAAGATAATAAAAGGACGAATAATCAACTAAAATTACTAAATTAAACTATATAAACAAAAATGATTAGCTAAATAAGTATTCTATATGTTCATGTGGACTTGAACATAGTTGGGCCAGGCCAAGAATCATAACTGCAATGAACACAATAGTTAAGATTAATTTGAATTTAACAATGATAGAAAATAACATTGTTAATTAATAGGTAGCGGACATAACTTTGAGACACTCCTTCTATAAATCTTATCATTAAACTTTACATCAGCCACTCTAACACATTTATCATTTCCTGGATATACTTTTATTATCCTAGCAATAGGCCACACTAATGGTGACGTATTCAAATGCTTTACCAAAACAATATCACCTTCCTTCATATTTGGTGATTCATGTTTCCACTTGGGACGACTTTGCAGCTGAGTCAAGTAATCATTTGACCAGGTTTTCCAGAAGTCTTGCTTAAGCTTGGTTACCACCTTCCAAAATCGTAGACGATTTATAGGGACTTCTGTCAAATCAACCTCAGGATAGCTGCACAAAGCCGTGCCAATCACAAAATGACCAGGAGATAAATACTTGCCTTCATTTGGGTTTAGTGAGAGCAGAGGTCGAGAATTCAAAACACCTTCTATTTGCACCACAACTGTGTTAAATTCCTCATAGGTCAAACTTAAGGTGCCTACTACTCTTTTAAGGTGGTGTTTTACACTCTTTACTCCCGCTTCCCACAATCCACCAAACTCCGGTGAGTAACTAGGAATAAATACAAAGGTAATATAACTATTTTTACAAAAATTATGCACTGAGTCTCTATGAGACTTTGAGTTTTGTAACTCATATAAATCTTTAAGTTGATTTTGTGCACCCTTAAATGTCTTTGCGTTATCGCAAAAAACTTTTGTAGGCATGCCTCTTCTGGAGATAAAACGGTTGAAACATGCCAAAAGATTCTCAGTAGTGAGATCTGATACCACTTCCACATGGATGGCCTTAGTAGCAAAGCAGACAAAGAGGGCAATATACCCCTTCGTTACGAGTGGTTTACGGATTCTACCAACCTTGATATTAAAAGGGCCACAAAAGTCAATACCCACATGCTGAAAGGGTCTAGTAGCAGTAATTCTTTCAGCTGGTAGTGAACCCATAAGCTGCCTTGCAGTCTCAGCCTTCAAACGCGCACATATTAAACATTTATGCAATACCTTTTTGACCTCTCTAATGCCACTAATGATCCAATACTTCTGCGAGAGGGAACTAAGGACAAGTCTGGGACCAGCATGCAATAATCTGAGATGTTCTCTCTTAATTAATAAAGAAGTTATATGGCAATTTTTTGGAAGAATTAAGGGGTGCATTTTATCATGTGGTATATCTGCATTAAGCAACCTGCCACCCACGCGAAGTAATCCATGTGCGTCTATGAAAGGGTGTAAACTTGCAAGAGTAGTTTTCTTTTCCAGTTTAAAATCTTCAGCAAAGTGCTGTTTCTGTACACAACGAATTATAATTAAAAGAGCATCTTGCAATTCTTTAGGTGACAGATTTGAGTCAATAGCCTCTTTTTTATTTTTTAAAGTATTATTATAAAATCTATATATGTATGACACAATATCTACAATTTTATTTAAATCAGAGAATTTTTCAAAAATCTCCAATATGTAGGACTGCTCTACTTTTTGCAAGAAGCAAGAAATTTCCTCTTCATCAATTTCTGTACTACTTATATTATTTAATATTTGTTCTTCGTGACAGAAATCGGCCTTAGACAAATATTGTGGACCATGCCACCATAGAGCGTGATTTTGCAATTTTTGCGGATCTATTCCCCTTGAGAGTATGTCAGCTGGATTATCAGAAGACCTAACATGGAACCAAGAAGATTTTTGTGTAAGTTCAGCAATTTGTCGTACTCTGTTTTGAACATAAACATTATATTTTAATTTTTCGGCCTGTATCCAAGCTAGTACAATTTGGGAATCACTATAGAGATAAACTGAGAGATTAAATCTAGATGCAAGTACTCTACCGACTCTACTTGCCAACTGTGCTAGCAATAATGCACTATTTAGTTCCAACTGAGGTATTGTTAATTTTTTAGCTACAGGAGCAACGCGCGATTTTGAGCACAGTAAATTAGTCTCTACTTTTCCATTTTCATATAAAACTCTTAAATAAATACAGCAGCCAAAGGCTTTCTGTGAAGCATCAGCATAACCAACTAACTGAACCAATACTAAATTATGACTTTTTATAGATCTGAGGACTGTAATTTTGCCCATAAGTTTTAAATTTGCAAGAAAATTTCTCCATGGTAATAATTGTTTAGTAGGTAAAGTAGAGTCCCACTCTATTTTTAAAAGCCATAACTCCTGCATTATTAACTTGGCCACTACTATAATAGGCCCAATAAGACCCAAAGGGTCAAAAATTTTACCAATATAACTAAGTACCTTTCTCTTAGTATTTAAAGTTTCTTCCTCACACTGTGGGGATTGAAAAGTAAAATTATCTAAAACGACATCATATTTTAGACCAAGTGTTTTAACAACCTTATCTGTATTAAGATTAACTTCATCAAAGTATTGACTTTGAACTGGAATGTCTTTGAGAACAGAAGAATGGTTTGAACACCATTTATGCAAATTGAAATTGCCTAATCTAAGCAACTCTATCAACTGAGTTTTTAGCAGGTGTAGCTCTTCTACATTATCACAACCAGAAATGACATCGTCCACATAAGTGCTAGAAATGATAACATTAGCCGCTAGAGGGTATTGCTCCTTATATCTATTGGCAAGCTCTAATAAGCACCGAGTGGCCAAAAAGGTAGACGACTTTAGCCCATATGTGATGGTCTGCAATTGCAAGCACCTGATTGGTTTGCTGGGGTGATCTCTCCAGAGAATGTTCTGCAGGGTGGTATAGTTTTTATTAATAAAAACACACCTGAACATCTTCTCTATGTCACAAATTAAGGTGAACAAATATGTTCGGAATAGAAGTAGTATATCGAAAAGCTCACCCTGTACCACAGGCCCATTCAGCATTACATCATTTAATGAAGTATTGTTCTTACTCTTCATACTTCCGTCAAAAACCACTCGCAACTTAGTGGTCTTGCTCTCCTCATTAAAGACAGCATGGTGAGCTAAAAAATAAACAGAGCCACAGTCAATATCATATAAACTTATATCAATTTCAATTGCATGTCCCATCGCAACATACTGATCTATAAATTCTTTGTATTTCTCCAATAGCATAGGATGTTGTTTAAATTTGCGTTCTAGATACCAAAATCTTTGAAGGGCAATAGAAAAAGAATTTCCAAGCTCTAATTGTTCCTTGGAACAGATAAGTGGCATATCAACATGAAATGTATTATTTTCAAGGCATACAGACTGTTGAAAGATAGTTTCTGATCTTTGACACTCATCTGCACCCTTATCGACAGGTTCAGGTAACTTCTCAGTAAGCCAAAATTTTTCCATCACCTGTTCTAATTTTAAATTATCACTTATAACAAAATTTGATACCAGGTTATTACATACCATTTGTTTGTTGCATTCTCCTATTGTGCCAGCAATAACATATCCAAATACAGTGTTTTGGAGTACAGGACCATTTGGAATCTTCATACAACCATTTAACAAGGAGTTAAAGTATATTTCAGCACCCAATAAGATTGAGATTTCTGAAGGGATATTGAAGTCACTGTCTGATAATTGAATATTTTTAGGAATCTTTAATTTAGAAATATCAACAAATTGTTGAGGCAAAGGTGTAGTAATAGAATCAACAACATAACAAGTTACATTGAATTTAACATCGTCAAATTGACATGAATTTATGTTAAAATTAACAGTTTGATTAATTTTTGAAGAATTATTGCCGATCCCAATAATATTGGTAACCTGCTGAGTAGGAATCATATTTAACTTTTCAACAACTGATTTAGTTACAAAGGAACCTTGACTGCCACTGTCAAGCAATGCTCTAACTTTAAAATCATGACCATATTTGTCAATAATTTTTACCATTACAGTAGGCAGCATAACATTACAGGTTGTAACTTGAGAATTTGAACAAAGTGAGACTGGAGTCTCTGGCTGGTCATCACAATGTAAAAGTGTATTGTGTGATTTTTTACAAATTCTACATTTAAATTTATACTTACAAACATTGTCAGCATGACTTTTCAAACAGAGGGAACATAGTTTTTTATCTTTAACAAAAGTCAGTCGAGCATCTATAGGGATCATTTTAAATTGTGGGCAATTAAAAATTGCATGTTCTTTTTTACTGCAAAAGGAACACACTAAACCAGTGGGGACAGCTAAATTAGATACACGTGTCACAGACTTACCTTTATTTTCATTATTAACTTTATGAGGGTTACTTTCCTCCAATGCTGTTGCACGTTTTTCAAGAAAAGATAAAAAGTCTGTCATTGTTGGTAATGTTTCTGGATTGCGGTCAAGTTGAAAAGCGCGATATGTGTATGGATCAATCTTTCTACAAAGCACACAAATCAAAAGTCGATCCCACTCATTGACTGGTTCGTTTAAATTTTTCAATGCATGCAACTGTTGCTGAATATTGGAAACAAATGTCCTTATAGATGCAGCTGTGCCCTTAGGCATTGATGGGATATCCAGAAGTAGGTAGATATGATTACAAATTAATCTTGACTTATTGTCATATCGTTTATTTAATAATTCTAAAGCCTCTGTGTAGGACTTATTTGTGAGAGGCAGGTTCACAATTACAGATAAGGCCTCATCTAATAAATATTTTCTTAAATAAAATAACTTCTGAACATCCGACAATGTTGTGTTGTTATCAATGACAGCAATAAACAACTCATAGAATGGTTTAAATTTAGTGTAGTCTTTCCCATCAAAAGTAGGAATGTCAATGTTAGGTAATTTTGAAGAACTGACATATCCAGTCTGGGAGGGCTCTGAATCTGACTTGTTACGTGATTTTATATTTTCATTTAGAATGGCAATAGTTGCATAAAACTTTTCTTCAAATGCACCAACATCTTCAGAGTCCTCAGGATCTAAGCTCAAAATATCTAATTGTACACTTTCGTATTGATTAAAAACAGAATTTAATTTATCCTTGCGGGCTTCTAACATATCAATTGTTGCTGAACTTATAATAGTTGGATCACTGGCAAAGTTTTCCACTCGTGTTAATGTTCCTTTGTACTGCGAACGCGTAATTTTTAGTTTCTTTAGCTCGGCCATTGCAACGCAACACAAATTCACTGTATGCTTTAACACTAGGTCACTATCACCTTTAATTAATGCACTTTTGAAGTGCTTTATGCAACTTTTCGTTGTTGTTTGTGAACTTTGTTTACTTCGTAAACTTGAAAAATTGACAATGTCAATCTGACAGTTCGTTGGCGGGATGTCAAACTTTTTCTTTGAGTAGGTATTACTTATTCAATGGAAGTACCTACCTCCGAACGGTAAAAAATTTAGGTTTTCTTGAATTTTACCACCTTGATGATGAAAATCGCTCACAATTGGCGATTTTAGGTTGATGGAGGCTGGAATTGATGCAAAGTCGGGATTTTTACCCAAACTATGAGCAGGGTGAGGCTCCGCGGGGGCAACGCGGCCCGAACAAAACCACCACGCACACGGTGCAAGACGAAAAAACTTCACCAAAGGCACTGAAGTTACTTCACCACTAATTCGAAGGACCACTTCGCATGTTCGAAATGAAATGCGTGTATTTTGAAGTTAATTAACTTTTATTATATTAAATAAAAGAGCACAACGTGCGCCATGACCCAGACAAATTTTCTCAGTCCAAAACAATGTTGCCAACTTAATAACTAGAGATTTACCAAAGATAATAAAAGGACGAATAATCAACTAAAATTACTAAATTAAACTATATAAACAAAAATGATTAGCTAAATAAGTATTCTATATGTTCATGTGGACTTGAACAGCGTTAACAGTTAAAGCTGTAATCGTACGGAATTAAATCATTTTATATGTTACAGCAGTGTTATAATGAGTCGCCCGCGGACAGACATAATTATAATGTGGTCTGGCGATCTCTCACCTTACATCAAAAACAATTAATATTGTTGTTAAAAAGAATGATGATAATGATGACTGAAGATGGAGGGTATGACTGATCTAGAAGGGCCTAAGAAGCGGTAGTAGAACGACTCGGAAAAATAATAACTTGAATGAATTTGGTGGCTTTTGCCTAGCAGTGGAACAGTACTCGTACAGACTCATTATCGTCTGCTTAGCCATTTCCCATGTTGGGGTTAGCTTCCAGTCTATCTTAACATCTCAAGGACCGCCATTATTTACGTCAACTATTAGTTGAGCCCCGCTGGCACACAAATTTTGTGCCAGCGGGGCTCAACTAATACTTATTTACTGGCACGTTTTTGTGCCGCTGGGGCTCTAGAGGTTAATGAAGCTGAGTATTACTGATTTATATGAACCGGCTGCCTCTCTGAGCTCCATAACCCAGAAACTGGGTAACACCCCTTGGTAAACCCTGTGTCAGATTTTCTGGCTTCTGATGTAACGGGGATCCTGCCGTTTTGCCGAAACGATTTTGCGAAAATTTCACTACCTAAACAAATTTTAGCAAACTTTTTTTATACCAATGCAATGTTTGGAATGATTTTAGTACGCATATTTACATTTGGTCAAATTTTTACATCCCAGAATATTATCAAGGATAATGTCATTTAGGCATTTGGTCTTTAATCAAATGATTTGTTACAGCAGTCTTTAGACAATAAACGTTTGGTTAAATAATATGTGTAAAAGTATAAAGATAGAAAAAAAGAGTTCGTTATTTCTTCTTTAAACAAAATAGGTAGGTTAGGTTAGGTTAAAACTGTGACCTCCTACGCCAGAAACGACTTGCATAATATAAAAAAAGAGATTGTTTTTAGTAGGTTACCCGGAACTCGTAAAAACTGTTATTCCAACTGAAATATTTGACTAAATAAAAAATATTAAAAGTACTAGTTGGTTAACAAGTTATAGTTTAAACGTTCATTTCCCAAACATTAGGTATGCGTTACATTTTTTTTGTGAATAGATTTCTATCTAAGTAATAATTTGGCAAATGAAATTATGCGAAAAAATTTTTGGGAAGTCAAACTTTGTCAAATTCCTTTCGGTCAAACAAGGAAGACCTGACGTAACGACCGTCAAAGACATGCAAATGGCAGCTGGGACCAACAGTGTAACGTGCTTTCCTAGGCACAAAGTTTCTCGATATGTTAAGATAGTCACCCATCCGAATACAGACCTTGGCAACCGTTGCTTAACCTGGAAGCGACCCGTGAAGTTGTTATTCCTTCGCCATAAGCTCCTCGTGGAACAGCACAGACCAAAATAATATATTTATCGCCTTGTTTTGCAAACCAAACATTTATGGAATGTGTCCATGATGAAAAAGAAATCTAATGGTACCTATTTAGCTTGCCAGACAGAGGACTTAATGTTGCGTACCCAAATATCCGTAAGTACTTAGGTATTGTTCTTCAAATCGTTGAGCTCCTTAGTAGTTGTAAGTTGGGCTACCAGACTAACTGACAACGACTTACTTTGACAGGATAGGTTAACTCGTTGACTCATATTTGTGTTATTACATTTTCATTAGATATACTCAGACATTAAACTACACGGTACTCATATGATTTCACTTATATACAATCAAAAAATTTGAATTATGTGTTTATAAGCTTATTTTCTTACAGAAATAATAATACAGTTAAATTGGTTATTTGCCATTTAATAACACAGAGAATAATTATCTGATATAGCTTGCTTGTCCTAAGTGCGGCATGCACTGTAAAGGATGGCTTTTATTATTTTGACGGTTTCAAACGATTTATCGTCAAAGTGGGTCATGATTCAAATTTGTCGATTGTACTTCAAAAGAGACTAACTTCTGAGTTTGTCTTGGTACCTATTTCTTTCAGGGAAACGCCGGCCTCATCTAGTTTTTTACGCAAAAATAAGACGTGTAAAAAGAATTTTTATTTATAACCAGTTTACAAAATCGATAACAACTACTCTAAAAATAAATATTATTTATTCATTTGATCATTAAACTGCTTCAAAAGCGATCTGATTGGGAACATACACAGGACAAACGACAAACATACAAACCTTGTATTTTTATTAATATATTGAAGAAAAAAACTCATTCCCCTTTAGTCACGCTTTTTTTGGGGAGAAAATGATCAAATGGCTCCTCCCACTCGTTTTGTTGTCGAGTTGAGCGGAAGGAAGTCAAACTTCTACTGAGTAAAAAGCTACCCGGATCCTTCAGCTGCGCTCGCATTCTAGGAATGCCGTATCTCATTTAATCACCATTGAATATAATCACGAAATTCTATATTTTAATAATAAAGCTCAAATTAATGGTCCCTTTTAGGTCTGTATTGGTATGTACCTCTGCTTTCAAAAAGGCGTTTGTACCGGGGCAAACTTCAATGGCTTTAAGGATTTAATAGTCTTTGATCCAAAAGCGGGTATGCTTTTGGTTCTCTTGGTCTGGCGATTTCAGCTGAAATGAGTAACTTTCCAACATTTTGCCAATTGACCGAGGGCTGTAAGCTGCTCATCATTTAAAAAAGAATTAAATTAATACCTAGTCTGGGTAATTTACTAATTTATTTTATCGATTTATTGGACTTGTAAACAGTTTTGATTATTTTTTTGGTTCAACACAAATCAAAAATATGAATTTTGTCGCAAATATCGAGATTACGCATCTACCTATGGATTTTCTCGCTTGAAAAGTTTTTTATGACTAGATTTTTGACCCAAGAACCCTCTCGCGCATTCTCAAACCACCCAGAGAACGTATTATCACAACCTAATTGATGGTTCAAGAACGCTGTCTCTCAAAGGTATTGGAGAGAGTAGTGTGCCTTCAACTAACACGTTTCTTGGAAGAAAACCAAATGTTACCTGACCTACAATCCGGTTTCAGAAAGCAGCGTAGTACTTCCACAGCATTGCTGGATGTAACTGATAATATTTTGGCTGCCCAAGATAAAGGCATGTGTACACTGATGGTTCTGCTTGATTTTTCCCGCGCTTTTGACTGTATAAATGTATCTCTGTTACTGTCTAAGCTAAGCTACTATGGATTCGATGATAATGCTATACAATGGTTCCGCAGCTACCTCAGTGACAGAAAACAATTTGTTGAATTGCGCTTAAGTGACGGTACTACCTTAGCTTCAGCCCTGGCTTCTTTGGAGAGGGGAGTTCCTCAGGGCTCAATTTTAGGCCCAATTCTATTTATACTGTACTGTGCTGACATAATTAAGTGCCTTCAACAGTGTCAATATCATATTTATGCTGACGATGTCCAAGTATATATATATTTTAAACCGGAGGATTATAGTACAGCTGTTAAGCATTTAAACGATGATTTGGATAGAATCGCTGCCTGGTCAGAAGAGAATTGTTTAGTATTGAACCCGACAAAAACTAAATACATGTTGTTTGGTACAAGGCAGCAGATGAAGAAAGTTCCCTTAACACTGAATCTGTCTCTGATGGGGGAGCCTATTGACCGTGTTGGCGAAGCGCGCAACCTTGGGTTATGTATGGACTTCAATCTTAGATTTGAAAAACACATTGCTAGCTCAGTTCAAAACTGTTTTTACCGATTGAAGCTACTGTACAAAATGAGGCCTTTCTTGTCTGAAAAGCTACGCGAGCAGTTAGTCGAAACCTTTGTACTATCAAAATTAATTTACACTGATACGGTTTACGGCCCTCGCTTGCTAGCTCGTACAGACAGACTTATTCAAAGGGTCCAAAATGCATGTGCACGATTTTGTTATACTGTCCCTCCTAGAAGTCACATCACTCCATTCCTAAACAAGCACTCTGTGCTTAAAATGAAGTCAAGACGTAAACTTCACCTAGCATGTCTGCTTTTTGGTATAATCAAATATAAAAAACCAAAATATTTGTATGACAAGCCACGTTGGATGACCAGTGGACGGGATTGCGCGCCCAGACTCTGTGCACAACAGTTAACAACGCAGGCTCACAGGACGGCAGCTTTTAGAGGCAGTTTTAGATACGCTGCATCCAAGGTGTGGAATAACATTTCGCCACCAATAAGAGTGGTGGGCACAATCCATACATTTAGAACCCTTTTACGGCAGTACTTGATAGATGCGCAAAGGAAACTGGATATGGTGCATCAGAATATTTCAATAATATGATTTATATTTATCCATTATTACTATTATGATGTGGAACGTAGTCGTGACCCTTGGAGATAGTCGTCGCCTGTCGTGGTTGCCTGCTGTTGCTTGCGCGGTTTAGTACGCTCCTTTGGGTGCCTCTCGTGTCCCCCGGCTTGGAGCTGGACATACCCACATATACAATGCACCAATTTACTAATGTCACCATAATGTCATCAATAAATTATTATAGTAATAATAATCACACTCATCTCGTATTCTTACTTTCATTTTCGTATACATATAAATATTAAATTACATTTATGTATCATTTCAATCTAGCACCTAATTAGTTTATTTATACCCAGTCCCTTAAAATTAGAGAACAAATTATTATCTATTTGTAAATTTGTCGCGCCCCGATGCACACAGCCACTCGCAGTGATTGTATAAAGCTTATTTTCTCTTCACCTCTCAAGCAGGACCTGTTGAAAATCAGCGTCAGGCACCAGTTGTCTGGCATTTTGCTGAACAGGGCCTGTTTGGCACTGCCGTGAGTCACATATAGAAATATGTCTGTTATATTATCTTAATTATGTAAGTTTTATTTTTAGTTTTATTTTTTAAGTTTTATTTTTAAGTTCTATTTCTAAGTTTTTGTTTTTTTTTTTATTTTTTATTTGTGTTCGTGTGTACTTGTGGCATGTAGCCAATAAACGTTTTTTCTTTCTTTCTTTCTTTCTTAACGCATATAGGACAAAAATAAGAAAATTGATTTTTATATATATAGATTCATTGTACATACGGCTACGTAGTGATACTCCCCACCGGTGTATGTGTCTCCTGATAGCTACAATTTGGGAATATTACACCGTCGATAACAACATCGCTTTTTATCATGTGTGTGTAAAGAAGATAATCCGCTGCGACGAGCTACGGCGTAGCAACGTAGCGCATTCCGTAGGCCAAACTCTTGATATACCATCCTCAAGGACCACAATAACAAACCAAATAATAATGGTGTTTAAGGAGGTACTTGTTTTGGATACAGCGGTAGGACACGCCTGAACGTCGTCATTGTGAACAGCACCCGGAGGACACGGTGGAGCATACGGTGGAAGTGTACCACGCTTGGGCAAAGCACCGCCGCGCGCCGGGTCCTCGTGAACGCGATCGGCGGTGGCGACCTCTCGCGCCCGTCCCCGGTTCAGAACATGGTGGGAGTGAGCGGAATGGGATGCAGTCGCCTCCTTCTGCGAAGCAGTCATGCTAGCGAAGGAGGAGGCTGAACGCGTGAGGGAGAGAGAACTTCTTCCTCACGCCCCAGCTGTAGTTCTAGTAATGTTTTATACATCACTAGAACACAGGCCATTATTTATAAAGGTAACTAGCACTTAGATAGTATACATCATCACAATATGATAAGTTTATTTAAAATATAGATATGCCTTTTTACGTCGTACTACAAAGACACATACATATCTATCTGACTCGGGAAACTTTACTGCCGAAGATGTTAATTACTCTCGTTACTGTAACACACCCGGTGAACACACTAATTGGGTCAGAAGTACTATTATTATAAGAAAAGAAAGAAAGAAAGAAAAAGTATTTATTGCCAACAGACAAACGACATGCTAACAATATTAAAAACTTATTTAGTTCCTTAGACTAGAGTTAGTAATTGGTACTTATAATTATGTTAGTAATTAAGGACAAAGAGTTAGATATTGACAATTTACGAAGAAAAAGGAAACAACAAAAAACAAGGCAAATGCACGTCGTGGTCGTGGCAACAAGGCTCTTACTCAGCATAATGCTATGCCATGGGCATGCCCTTGGCACGGCGCTGGTTTTCAGTGGTTGCCTTATAAATATGTATGACGTACGGAAATCAAGCCTGGCAAAAATATTAGTTAAATAATTGATACAATAATATAAAATAAGTACAGTAAAATAAATAAATAGCGTAATATAAAATAAATAGTGACACAGAAGTCCATGTAAGTCCAAGTAAATAGTGACATCAAAGAAAGTTTGTTTGTTTGCTTGAACGTGCTGATCTTCGAAAGTACTGGATGGATTTGGATGCAATTTGGTATGGAAGTAGCTTGAAGCTTGAGGAAGGTTATAGGCTACTTTTTACGCGACTACAAAAAAGGAGAGTTAGGTTTTTACCGTGATAGAATCCACGGGAGTGAAGCCCCGCGTGAGTACTAGTTATTTATAAAATTTTTGTTCATCAAGCTTTTGATTTTCTAAAAGATACTTTTTTAAATGTAATTTAAACATATCTTTTGTTTTCAGCGATCTTATGGGAGGCGGTAAATCATTCCAGCAGTGGGTGGCAGCATATTTGAAACATCCCCTGAATACTGTGGTTCTACGTCGAGGCAACGAGAGCGGTTTGGACGTGGAACGAGCGGAATATTCATAGTGCTCATGTCTCCATTTGAGCTTTTTAAACAAGTAATCCGGTTTGTGGGATTGCATGACACCGAACATTAAGACTGCTAAGTGTAGTTTCCGCCGTGCAGCCATTTTTAGAATCATATTCTTGTTTAAATATGGTGTGATATGATGCCTCCGGGGTATAATAAAACAAAAACGCGCACACGCATTCTGTACACGCTGTATTACACGTTCTGTACGGGAAAGTATACTATGTCACAATAGTTCAGCTTGGATAGTACTAGGCTGTCCACCAATCTCTTCCTCATTGCTACACTAAGGAGGTCCCTTACCCTGTACAGAATCTTCAACCTATAAAAACAGTTTCTTACGACGCCATTGATATGATTCTCAAAACGAAGTTCTGGGTCCGTGACTAAACCTAGGTTGCATACAATTTCTACCCTTTGAATAATCTCTCCCCTGATCTCTACCACAGGTTTCGCAGAAAGAATTGAATTTATTTGATTTCTGCTTCCCATGATTTTTGTGGGTTCAGCACAAGTGAGTTATCCACAGACCACGAAGCGATTCTGTCAAGTTCCTCATTTAGGGTACGTACGGCGGCAGCTGTGTTGCTAGCTTTAAACGAGACATAGAGTTGAGTATCATCCGCGTATATATGATATTTGCAGATTTTAATACATGAAGTTATGTCTGCGCTATACAGTATGTAGAGTAACGGACCGAGCAGCGATCCCTGGGGAACTCGCCTTGGGACCAATTTTGGGGAAGAAGATATCGTGGAACCGTCTTTCTTGCGTAACTCAACCCGCTGCGACCTACCCGTGAGGTAACTCTCAAACCAACCTGTTGTCTGACTGTCAAAGCCGTAATGTGACAGTTTTGACAATAACAAAGAAATATTAATTGAGTCAAATGCCCGCGAGTAGTCAAGCAGTACAAGAATGGATCCTTCACCACGGTCCCGTGCTTCTAAAATGTTACCCAAGACGTCTGCCAAGGCAGTTGCGGTACCTCGTCCCTTTCTGAAACCCGATTGCAGCTCTGGCAGAATACCATGCGCCTCGAGAAATTCGACAACCTGCAGATATACCACTCTCTCCAACACCTTGGACAAACATGGCAGAATACTTATTGGGCGCAGATCCTTGTAGCTTTGTGGGTTATTATTTTTTGAGAGTGGTCGCACGATCGCATTACGCCACAAAGTAGGAAATATATTCGAGGTAATGGATCTGTTTACTATCTCTGTTATTGCAGTCAATGATTGTGGCAGTGTAAGTAATAACATATCCTTCGATATACCATCAATCCCTTTTGCATTTGTGGATATGTTTTTAAAAATATTTAGAACAGTTTTCGTGTCTGTTGGCGTCAGTGTGAATTTAGCGGTACCGAAATTATTATTTTGAAAAAAGGTTTGTTGAGTAGTGTTCACATTTGGATTGCCCGGGACATCTAGGAATGCTGAATTTATCTCATCTGGGTCGTCAAATTGTTCCATAAGCACTCCGTCGTCCTTACTCACTGGAAGCACATGCTTTTTAAATTATACCATAATGATTTGGAATTGCTAATATTGTCATTTATATACTTAGTAAAAAACGCTCTTTTCTCATTTCGTAATCGAACTATTGCTTGATGCTTAAGATCTAAGTAGTATTGTTTATGTGCTTCCAGTTTGGTTCGATGATATTGAAGTCGTGCATAATTTCTTACTTTAAACATTAATTTTATGATGTCTGTTATCCACGGTGTTGGTTGCGTTCGAAATATTCTAGTTTTTATAGGTGCATGGGTATCAAAAAGACTAATTACGTGCGAGTTAAAAGAATGCACCATTTCATTTACATCCTGCAGATTGCAAATTGAGTCCCACGGGATCGCCTCCAGATCTCTCCTAAAATCATCCGCCTTTATATCCTTAAATGCACGATACGTAACTCGTTTACGCAACGGCTTCTCTTTTTTAAAGATAACTTCGCATGACACTAACGAGTGATGACCGAGCTCCGTTATGATGACGTTCCGATACCGTGCATCTGTACAGATCACATCGATTAGCGTGGCACTGTCTCCTACAAAGTGCGTAGGCGTGGTTACAATTTGATCCATGCTACAGTAATTAAGAAAGTCCTTTAATTTTTTTGTTCTGCCGTTGTTAGTGTCTAGCATATTAATGTTAAAATCGCCTAATAAAATAACACAGTCATACGGAGCCAGTGCACACATGCTGTCCGTGATTGCGTCTAAAAAAATGTCAATGTCTAGCCAAGGAGGCCGGTATGCCGATCCTATAAGCATTTTTTTTTCTTGACAGTTATGTCAATCCACATTTGTTCCACCTGTGGATGGTGCGGGTGGGCTCTAATTCGAGTGCTGGTTCCTGCTTTAATATAGAATGCAACCCCTCCCCCGCGCCCGCCACGTATTGCCTCAGAGCGTGGTCTGTGTCTCAATTGATATCCAGGAACCACGGGTGCCCGGCCCTCTTCCCCATCCCTCAACCATGTTTCATTAATCGCCATAATATCGACTGAAAGACGGTCCATAGCAATAATAAACTCGTCATGATTTGTTGATAGTGAACCTGCGTTTAAAAGACCAAACTTCATATTTTTATTGCGCGGCATTTGGGTAATAGTTGTGGTTATTGTAATACCTAAGCTTCAGACCATCCATTAAATGATACAGCACTGAGTATAGAAACAAAATATACAAGGAGTTATAATAATAATGAATAGATATGAAAATTAATAAATGGTTTAAAAAGGAAATAAAATGGTGTGGTAATTCAAAAATATATACAATAGGGATATATAAATAAACTGATGTACGTACGCCAAATATATACATAAACTGAAATACGCACGCCACATTTAAAGAGGCGTGCCCGTACCTATGCCAGCCGTGACACGCAGTACAAAACAACATTACTTTAAATACAATAAGGAACTGATATGAAAAATTAATTTGACATAACAAGATTAAAAATGTAACAAAATAAGAATACGCTGACAAAAAAAGATTTTGTATTACAGATTTTAAGCAATAAAGACTTTGCCTACTAACAGGACTACTTATTTTAGTTGAGCTTATCAGCGTCTGGTCCGAACACTTCCAGATAGTCTGTTTCATTACGTATGAGTTTAACTTTATCACCGGACCCACGTCGGGCAAGAATGCGGCCATGTTTTGTCCACACGAATTGCCAACCAAGGCGTTGACCTGCATCCCGGGCTCGTTGAGCCGAAATAACTGCCGGTTTATTTTGGTAAGTCTTTCATTAAGGTAAAACCTACTTGGAGGTCCGGACATATCGAGGTCCGCGGTGGTCGCTCCCCGCCGAACTCTCGCTGCGTGCATGAGCTCGTCACGTAGGTCGCGGCGGACGAGGCGCACCACCACGGGGCGCAGCCGGGACTCCACGGGGCCCGCGGCATTCGTAGCGTTCACTTGCCTGCTACCCATGCGGTCGGCGCTAACTATGTCGCAATCCTCTATTTTCACTCCTAACTTTGTAGCTATAAGCTTAACTGTGTGCATGAGGTTTTCCGAGTGGGGTTCTGGCAAATTTGAAATCTCCAAGTCATTTTATTTATTTATTTATTATATACTTTATTGTACACCTTACAATACATTTAAAGATACAAATAATAAAACTAGTGTACAATGGGCGGTCTTATCGCACAGGGCAATCTCTTACAGACAACCGTCATTAATCTCACGCTTAAGTTGGGCAATTTCCTCACTAGCACCCGATACTTTTATGGCTGTTACTTTCTGCTCAAGGACGGACATTCTGCTGTCCATGTCATCCATACGCTTCTCATACCTCTCAAATGACCCCTTCATATGGTCTCTGTCTGCCTGGAGTTGTGCCAGATCTGTACGAAGACTCTGAAATTCGCAATGGAATTGCTTTTGTATTAATTGCAACTCTGCCTGCAACTCTTCCTTGAAAACAAGACGCAGCTCAGCCCGTAGCTCTTCTTTAAAGGTGCGCAATATGGTGTTTAAGCCAGGTACAGTATCTTGAGAATCACCAAGTGTGCTGCCACTCAAAACGCTGGTATCCATGGACTCCTTGATAGGGTGGAATTGGCAGCTTGAAACTAATTAAAAATGTGAATATTATAAACATTGTGTTTATTTGTATAATGAGAAAAAATAGAATTAATTTTACATGACACCGTACATCAATCAGATAGAAGAATATTTTAAATCAATCTAAAATAGATGTCATAGACAAACATGGACAGCATCACGACCTTCCAACACCTTCTCCTGATGTTCGTTCATGTTGCTGAGACACGTCTCTATTCCGAGAATGGTTCGCAATTCTATTAATATTCAATTACAAGCACTAGACTACTCCATCCCTAGTTCTTATAAATTTAGAACCAAAACTGTATTAGAGTTATATTCAGGCAGTTTTAAACTATCACACGTATGTATATACGAGAACATTATTCTATCGACGAACGAGGGGCACTAAGAAATATTGATTTCCGTTTAAAGTATTCAATAGTATTCTAAGGCTTTCATTTCCCACGTTTAATACTAACAGCGCATAGAAATTCTGTCATTTATTGCATTGGATTGAGTCTTTTACTAAATGTGTGGTAAACACAGCAAGAAAATAATTATTCAATTTGGTGCAGTCGTTCTGAATTTATGCGCAAAAATATATACAGACATTTGAATTTAAACATTTGTAGCTTGAATTTTGAAACAATAAGTTAAAAAAAATTCATTTTCAATTCCACTTTTAGTTTTCCAATAATTATTGGTCTCAACAGTGTCTATATAGTTTTGGACGCACCAGTGGATCGAGCGGGTTTCCTATGGTCCGTTTAATATTTATTTTCAAAATTGATTACCACACAATTACATCGGTGGACATTTGCGCCATCACAACAGGGACATGTAGGTAATACTGTGAACAAAGTCTCCCACCACGTCGGTCTGTTCGTTCGCGATGAACTCAAAAACTACGTTATATATTTTTATGTGGTTTTCACCAATGGATAAAATGATTAATGAGGAAGGTTCTGTTCAATACACACAAATTCATCGTGTACAACGGATAGATTATACTTATCAAAAGGTATCGTACGTTAACTTATTACATTCTCCCGGCGCGATGGTTATTTTGCTCATACCTACTGCAGGTACATAACTACTGGTAGTTATGAGCCTATAGAATAATGGACGTGGAAGCACATAAGCGATATATTCATAATTATTATAAACTAACTTCTGCCCACGACATCATCTGCGTTCGTACTTCATGTCTATACATATAATTTTTCAAACGTTTTCTATTGTACAGACGCCAGCACATCAAGCTACAACAATCTGTCAAATTTATTTAATAGATTTTCAACTTTATTGTTAAAGAAATTAGGTTCAAGGTTGATTGGGAAAATTTGACAGTTTCGGGTAGCTTCATGTGCTGGTGTCTGTACAAACCTTTTCTTTACAATAAGGTACACAATAGTAATATAAATTCGATAAAGTCATTCGGAAGTTTTGCGTGAACATACATTTCGGCGATTTATTTATATTTATACATTTAGTCAAAAAATTATCAGGAATGAATGATTTGTTAGTGGTTAAAAATTATCTATACTAATATTATAAAGCAGAAGAAGGAGTTTGTTTGTTTATTTGAACGTGCTAATCTTCGAAAGCATTGGATAACTTTAGATGAAATTTGGTACCTACCTAGGGAAGTAGCTTGAAGCTTGAGAAAGATTATAGGATTTTTACCCGACTGCAAAAGAAGAGCATTATGTTTTTATCGTGATAAAGTCCACTACTAGTATACCGTGTTGTTTTTAGTTAGATCGTATCTAGTTTGTATAGAAAATTTTCTAATAGTGGACAAAAACACCAAACAGAGAGTTTGTCTTAAATTTTGCATCGCTAATGAAATTTCGTGATCGGGTCCCTGATATTATAACGAGAGGCTTACGATGAACAGACGCTTTAATTTTATTTAAATGTATAGATATCGACTATTAACCATTCATATTTTCTTAGTCACCTTGATACGGCCTTTACACTGTGGCTTCTAACGCTACACATACATACACACAAACACACAACATATGTGACCGACCGCAGCCAGGGATAAGAGCGCCCTATCAATATACAATTTAACGACCTGCCGTTTTTAATCTCACCGGTTAATGTTACTGTGGTCCTGAAGTATGCTTCAGGACCTCACTTGCCAGTAGCATCAACTGTTCTCTTAAATTTTGTTTTCGTACACAAGCCAAAAACAAATTGAAGAAATTTATAGTGTGCGAATAAAAAATGCAATCCCATATAACACAACAAAAGAGGTGAGTAAAGATCTGCCATTTTTTTTATATAATTATTATATAATTATATATATATATTTAATGCTGATACTCAGTCGAACTGAAAATGCTAGATTTTTTCATTTTTTTTTTTATTAAATAAAAAAAAATAACTATACTAAAGTATTTTTTTATTTTTGTATTTGTAACAAATGTCTTAAATTATATTTCTCTTTCGCTTTCACTGGCTGAATCGTCACTGGACCATCCAGTAGTAGCATCCTGAAGTGTATCTATATACCCAAGACCTGGTGTTTTTGTCTGAGTTTGATTATGGCGCCAGTATCCCAAGTACCAAAGTACAGATGCAACATGGGCACAGCAGCCAACATCTCTGGCACCAACTTTGCACTGACAATACCATTCAACGTTGGGATTAAGACCTACACCTGTTTTTATCCATAGGTTATATACTTTAGAACTTGTGTGTCGTGATCTCAACTGAAGTCGGATAATTGAGGAATCTTCTCGATGTATGTAAAGAGAATATATTTCCATTTGGTTTAGGTATTCGTGAGTGTATGATCTACTCTGCTTAAGCTGATATATTCCAACAATTAAAGATTGTAGTTCATCCCATGTGAATCGTGGAAAATCTAGAACATCACAGTCACTTAACAGAGTCGAGTCCAAATCGTCCAAACTCTCATAGCTAGATATTTTCCCTATAACATAGATGCACTCGATGCACCAAAACAAATGAATGCCGGTTTAAAATGTTATTCATTATAGGGTTTGAGAAACTAAAAAATATAGTGGTGCATGAAGTGCTTAATTGATTTTTTTTAAATGAAAGTTAGAAAAAACGTTTAAAATTGCAAAAATTCGACAAATCTGCCAAGTTTGATGACCTTTTTATAAGACATGTTATTTTTTTTTCTTACTAGTTTAGAATTAATGTAAAGATCAATACCTGAACTTTTTTTTTAAATCTTTATTTTTATTGAAAGGGGGTTTATTCAATAGCGAAAATGTCACCCCTATTATTGAATACAAAAAACCTTAACCGAACTTTACATAAAGGGTAGTATTTAAACGCAAATCAAAAAATATCCTTTTTCTATGCAATAAGTTTCCGAATTCCCATCAAAACTACTGATTGCACAGCAAAATATTCAACTCAAAATATCACTAAACACACTACAATTTATTTTCGCAGCGTACAGCGATTTTTCCTAAAGCAAAAGCTTTTTCATCAATGCACAGCTAATTATACATGTTAACTCTTTTTCTTTTTTAAATGTAGCTTCTATTTTTATATTATTTACAGTAGTTTTTCTAAATAAAACAGCATTTTATTAGTCACAGTCGTCTTATTATTTATTAATTAACACATAATGAGATCAGCAAAAAAAAAAAAAATTAGATACAAAATTGTAATTTATTGAATTATTAAAGCGGGTCTTGCTTTCGCGGGGCGGATTTTATGGTGTAGCAACTGAATCTATTGTTAGGCGACAACAGTTTTTACGCAAAATCGACGGAGGCCCGCTTTGCGGGGCTCCTATTTCTAGGTGGTTTAAAAAAAATAACCACGAAGGCTAAGGCGGGAGCTCCGCTCCGCTTCGCTCCGGCCTTAGCCTTCTAACCTAACCTATCCGAGTCGGGGAGTCGGGGTGTTAACCAATAGTTGCTAATAATACAATGTTTGATATCCGTCTGTTAATATTAGCTGCCAAGTCATTATTTTTTGTAACCAAGTAGTTAGTCACCCAATAAGTTCTTAGTTGCCTCAAAAATAATTTGCCGAAAAAGCGCGCGAAGCCGCGAACCTTTTTAAGTTAATTTGTTCTGCTTTTAGAAATAATGCAATGTAAAAGGATTTTTTTGTTATAATAATCATTACATTTGCCGAGCATGGCTTCTTGAAAATTAAGACAAATATGATGAACAGGTTTTGTTGTACTTACTGGTTAATATGCGACTGGGATAGTTATTTTGCTATGAAATATGGAAAATTTGCTGTGCAGTCAGTATATTTATGCTATGTATGTAGTATTTTTGTACAAAAATAAATTTAACTGTATTGCATTATGAGGAAAAAAGTAATGACATATTGATGTATAATTTATAATTATCTGCAGTTTGTGTTTTGTTAAACATTTAGTTTATTTGTAGTGAAGTAAGTTATTTGATATAAAAAAGAATATAAATGATGAGTATGTATTGATAGGCGATTATTTATTTGATATGCAATTTATAATATCCCTTTCATAAATACGATAATACGACTTTAATAACAACTTTGGATTTTCATCACTTTTATGGGCGAAAAAAGGCTGATTTCTGAAAAAAATATTGAGACAATCATAATATGTATATACCTATATCACAGGGGCGTGCACAGGATTATGACAGGGTATGCGGCGGAGTAATCGGTCACAAAAACTTTGCCATTTATAGATTTTTGGCATAGCCACAGCCACGCATCGTAGCATGGTGGCGATGCGTGGCTGTGGCTATGCTAAAAATCTATAAAAGAAAAAGTTTTTGTGACCGATTACTCCGCCGCATACCCTGTCATAATCCTGTGCACGCGCATGCTATATCATAATTTGTAATAAAAATTTGCCAATAATCGATAAAAATAATCAGAATGTACTTAAATAAAGTCGCGTCAAAAGTCCGCAAACAGCTAAGTTTGACATTTCGTCGAAGACTTCTCGCTAGACATGGGCGTTATTAGTTATTTTTGATAACCGTTATCTAACCGGTGTTTAGTGGCAATAACGTTATTGATAACGGTTGCTGAATAACGGTATCACAAATGCAGTTAATCTAACTATTCAGTTGTTGTATCGCTATAGTTATTACAACAACTGGATAGCTAAAATAACCACAGTATTAATATAACAAGGAGTGAAGTAAAGGGATTATAACGATACTAGTAATTTCCCTTCATAGCTTTCTTCTAGGCTTAGGACTAGCACATTTTTTATATGAAAAATATACAAAAAATGCGGCGCATTTAAAAATCATCATATTTACATTGATCGATTAAATTAACATGGCTCGCTTACTCACCTTCACCTAATAATCACTATCATCATATACTATTTACACAATGGTCAATTAATCAAACCTACTGTTATTATAAATGCGAAAGTTTGTGAGGATGTATGTATGTTTGTTGCTCTTTCACGTAAATACTACAAAACGGATTTCAATGAAATTTGGTAAGTAGATAGTTGAGATACTGGAATAATATATAGACTACTTTTTATCCAAGCATTCCCACGGAATCGGGATTTATGCGGGAAAAACCTCCCAAGCGATCGAAGTCGCGGGCAGAAGCTAGTATCATCATATTATTACAGTGTTAACTCTATATAACTACACTCAAGGGACTTCGCGTATTTTGATATTAAAGGAAAAAAAACTATTAGAAAATGAAAAAGAAATAAGTATTTCAGACTAGTTTTAGTAAAAACAAATCTTATTTGAACGCTATTTCGTAGTGTGTTTTTTGTCATTTTCATCTGACGTCTTTTGCTGCACCACTAATTTTGTTGTATTTTTAGTTTGTAATCCACGAATCCGACTAATAACCGTCTACACGTGCATTTTGTGAATAAAAGATCAGATGTCGTAAAAAGTTCAGTATTTATGATGCCGACAGTCGAGTTTATTACCTACTAGAATAATAAAGTAACAAAAGAACCTATAGCTCCGCAGTTTTTACTAATTTCAGCCACTTAAAAGTACATTTTATTATTTAACTGCTGTCGTTATTGAAACTGGGTGTAATGATTATAGAGTATACCATTGTATGAAAGACAAGCTAAGCTTTAGGGAGATGTACGACACTCGATTTATGTCGTTAAATTCATTTTTAACCGACTTTTTTTTTTATGTATGTAACCTCATAACTCGGAGATGGCTGGACCGATTTGGAAAATTCTTTTTTTGTTTGAAAGGGTATACTTTCTAGTTGGTCCCATTGTCGTCACGATTGGATCTGATGATGGAATCAAGGAGAAATCGAGGGAACTCTTCAAATATTATAGGCACACCTGTAGCGTTTTGGGTATTTTTTATAGTACCTTGTGCAGTTGCTCTCGAAAAGCACCATTTGAGGAAGTGGAACTGATGATGAAGACCCCAGATGGCCACCGAAACTACTCAATAATAAGTATTTCGTTTATTGCGATTAGATTACTTGAATATGGATTTTATGTACTTTATGCTCGTCACAATGCATATGGTGAAGTAGAGCTGATGGTGATGTACCAGGAGAACTCCTCAAAAATTAACGGCTCTGCACCGGGAAAAGCAATATTTTGTAAAAGGTGATAAGTTGTTGACATTTTGGCTTTTGTAACTAGATAAATTACAAACCGACCCACTAAAAAGCGTGAAAAAAAACTTTTTTGCAAAAAATAGAACCGACTTCCATATAAAAACACTACAAAGGCAAAAATAACTTTAATTTCGGAAGGCGGTGTCTTTAGTTTTGTATATATTTTTGTTTTTGACACCGCCTTTCGAAATTAAAGTTATTTTTGCCTTTGTAGTGTTTTTATATGGAAGTCGGTTCTATTTTTTGCAAAAAAGTTTTTTATAAGTCAGTTTATGTCTACACAAGTATACCTAGCACTAAATACTGTTATTAAACTGTATTTGCATTGTCTATTTACACACTTAAAAATACACAACTACGATTACGCACTTAACTTTTATAAACTAAAGAATTTGAATAGTCTCTTCTCAGAAAAAAATAAATCGTCTCAAATCTCCAAAAACAGAAATCATAAAACAATTAACAAGTTCTTCAAATAACCAACAAGAAAACCGACAACCGACCCCGGTACATGTATAATTCACTCAATAATTCGAAACAGACACACACAGAAACATGTTGGAAAAAACGTCTTTTTTTTTTAAAGTTTGGTTGGTTTTTAAATTAAGTCTTATGTTTCGTCTCGAATAAACGTTTTATTTCTTATTATTTATTTATTAAACGAGAGAGAGATGCATATTGCCTTTTTTCTGTTGGCTAAAGTAAAAATGCAGTAAGTCCCTGTTTATTTTAAAGAATCGGAATTATGTTGGGTGACGCGCATCAATCATTTCGAGTTCAAAGCGCCAAATACTTTCGTTTTGCCGTTTTCATTCAGTTCCGACATGACAGATTCACAGCATTGTGCGAGTATAACACATGAATGCACTCAATGTCGACGGCGCTGCTTTTATTGGATGGACGCTGCATTAAGCCTAACCCACCCTTTTGCGAACACAATTTTGACTATTTTGTACAATTTTAGTTTTGCTGAGAGGATAATAGCCGAGCTGCGTTCTGAATCTATCGAACGCAATCAGTGATAGGAAGGCAAGCTAGCCCTGTTGGCCCTTTTTATTAAGAAGTCAGTAGTCTTCATTGCTATCTTGCCGTGGTTGCAGTAATGCTCTAACGAGATACCGCAGGACCGGGAAGCGCTAAGGCAACTTAAGAAATTGGGTCAGTTTTTAGTCAGTAAAAGTCTGACTCTACCTTTTGCTCCACCCAGGGCGCGTGGAGTCATTTGATAAATTTACCACTTAAAAAGAAAATAATAAAAAGTCTTTATTGCCAAGAGGAGAGTCTGAGGCCGATGCAACAAACATGTTTTATACCAATTCATTTCTATGAGGCCAATTTTTTTTTTTACACAGGTTTTTTGTTACACAGGGTATTACCACACACATCCTCACTAACCAACACACTTTCTTTTTAAATCTTTCTTAAATTAATTTAGGGTTTTATCCCAATGGATACGCCAACCCCATCATGCCATACACATGCTTCAACAAAAAAAATCTTAATTAAGTTTAAAGGAGAATCCTAATCAATATAGTACACCAATTCGCTAGATTTTTTCCAATATCTGACTTCGGATGAGCTAACATTGATTGTTTAAACCTACCTGTAATATATTTAAATTAAACTCATTGATTAGTCTTCTTCTTTCCTCTTGGTTCTTGACACACTCCATCAAAACCAACACACTTACACTCTATCTGTTGTTTGCATTACTGCTAAGTACAGATAAAGTTATGCCTCCCTCCTATTTTATAAATACACTAGTTATTGCACGCGACTTTATTCGCGTGGGAGGTTTTTCAAATGATCAAACCGCACTGGGCCCATTCTTCCGATGTCCCAGTAGTGAGAACATAATAGGCTGATTGATTAAACCTCTAATTTATAAAAATCTCGTGCCACAGTGTTTATGTTATATTTTTTGTATATATTTACTTGTTAGGTCTGAGGATAGATTGTAGGCTATTTTGACCTCACTATGCCACACACACCCTAAGATTAGAAAGGGTACAGAAACGATTTCTGTGGCATTTAGCATACTCTTCCAGGATTGCTAAAAAGAAACCATCGTATAAAGACAGACTCTTACATTTCAAAATGATATCCCTAGAGAAAAGAAGAGATTTACTAGATTCAACATTTTTATTTAAAATTTTGCGATATTAAATTGACTGTCCCCAATTGCTGAGCAATTTCAAATTCCGTGTACCTACAAAAAGCCCACGAGCTCCTATTACCCCATTACGTCCTCCCCTTCGTAGAACCGTCTTGGGTACTAATTCTGCTATTCCCCGTCTATGTAAATTATTAAACAGCTTCAGTGATCTTGTCGATGTACACTCCGACTCACTTAAAAAGTTTAAAAGTACTGTGTATAAAAATTTGTAAGTGTAAAAGTGTTAAGTTGATATGGATTGCATGTAATCCATTTTATTTCTGTGTTTAATCTTAGTTTTTATTTTAATCTCCATTGTAATTTTCATTTTTAATCTCATTCATTTTATCTTCTTGGGGTGACTTTAACGTCCACACTCAATTTTGGCCCGTATATCGAGGCTAAGGCTCAGTTAGCATCAAAAAAGTTGGGAATCCTAGCCAAGGTGAGACGGTACTTCACACCGGAACAGCTGCTCAAATTGTATCAAGCCCAGGTTCGGTCGTGTATGGAATACTGCTCTCATCTTTGGGATGGATCTGCGAAATACCAACTGGACGCGCTTGAGTCTATTGAGAAGCGGGCCAAGAGACTCATTGGCAACGATGCACTGGTCGAGTCAAAGCTCCAGAGCCTTGAACACCGACGGCGAGTTGCAAGTCTATCGGTTTTCTATCGGTTACATTTCGGGGAGTGTGCGATGGAATTACACAATCTAATTCCGCCAAGCCCATTCCATCATCGAACTACGAGACAAACGGCGAAGCGCCATCGTTACATGGTGGACATCCCACCCATACGCACAAAACGTTTTGGGAATACCTTCATTGTGCGTACGGCTAAGGAGTGGAATTCCCTGCCGGAGTCTGTGTTTCCCGATAGCTATAACCTAGGAGTCTTTAAGTCCAGAGTGAATAGGTTACTTTTAGGTAAGCGTGCTCCATCTTCGATCACATCATCACTTACCATCAGGTGAGATAGTGGTCAAACGCGAACCTATTTCCAATAAAAAAAAAAAAAAAAAAAAAAATCTTATTTTGATTTTTCTATTATTTTTCATTGGATTTTTATTAGATTTCTAGTTGAATTATGATTTGTATTTTAGTTTTAGTTTTAATTTTAGTTTTGATTTTAATCCTATGCTTGTTAACTTTATTGTGTTCTGTAACTGATAACTCTTCTAATTGTAAGTCACCACTCTATCATGTAATATGTACCTATTGCACGATGTGCTTACCTGTAAGAAGTTGACACACTAATCCATAAACCTACTGAATGTATTCTCTATTTGTATCAGTGTGTCTAACTGTTGGTGAGCCAAATAAATAAAATAAAATTTAAAAAAAATAAAAATAGAAATAATTTATAGAGCAAAACAACATTTGGCGGTCCAGTTAGTATTATACATCTCTACTAATATTATAAATGCGAAAGTTTGGATGTTTATATAGATGGATGTTTGTTACTCAGTCACGCCAAAACTACAAAACGGATCTAAATTAAATTTGGGAAATAGATAGTTCGTACGGCGCTCGGCTCGTATGCTCGTGCGCGTAACGTCTAACCCCACCGTGTCATTTGTTTAGGTACCATCGCTAGTGATGCCTCGCTGCAAAATCGACAATTTATCAATAGCGGGCCTACTTCAAAAATGGACAAGTTTCTAAAGAAGTCTGATTCTACCGGCAACCTTAACTCAAAAAGACCTGGAGAAGACCTCGTTGGCCCCTGGCTGTCTGCTAAACGTCCTGTAATTTCTCGAAACTCAGAAAAGTTTGATGAATCACGAAGATTACCGCTTCATAATAAATATCCATAATATATAAGACCTTTCTATAGATGACAGAGGTAAATCAAACTAAAGAGATGCCTCAACCGGAGCAAAAGCAGACGGGACGTAGCCCACCGCTGATTCTAGAGATGCAGAAGGACTGGACACATACATTCATTAAAAACCTAATATCACGTTTCACAAATAGGTTTCATCTTCAGTACAGAGCTAATAACAAAGTTGCTGTAATTTGTTACACGACGGATGCCCATCAGAACGTGTAGAAAGGACTCCGCGCTTTACACCCGTAAAGACGAAAAAGTACTTAAAATGGTGATAAAAGGATTACCTTTTTATATTGAAGATGATTGACCTGAAGAACTTGATAAACTAGGATTTCCAGGAACATCAATCTCACAATTAAAGACTCAACAAGTGAGTACGTTATCTTGCCCACCTTTTTACTTCTAGCTTCAACGGATATTTCAAGGTTTCGCAAAATTAAATATTTATTTAATTTCGTGGTAACTATCCAAAAATATATAATGCCCAAAAAGTTTGCCAGAACACAGTGCTATAGATGTCAAAATTAGAAACTGCAATATGCCATCTAGGTGTGTGAAATGTACAGAACCTCATTCTACAAGCGAATGTCCAAAAAAAAGACCGAGTCGAGCCCGCACGATGCTGTAATTGTGACCAGGACCACCCTGCAAATTACCATAAGTGCGAGGCCCGTCTTGCTTACTTGAAGCGCGTTCAATCAAGGCGTCCAAAATCCTCCACGGTAAATTACCTGCCTGCATATCCTACAGATGTGCCTTTTGTATCTAAGAAACCCTCATATGCTGCAGCAATCAAAACCCAAGTAAATTATGACTTTGGTTCGAATGACCACCTTTTTTCATGAAATCAATTCAATGATTTTATATGCTCAACATTATAGATGTAGTAGTACCTATGATGATTTATGTTGTAAATCCTTACTTCCTTACTTAAAGTAAATGCGAAAGTAACTCTGTCTTTCTGTGTATTACTCAATCACGCCTAAATTACTGAACCGATTTAAATGAAATTTGGTACGGACATAATCTAGAGCCTAAAGGGCTGTAAGGGGGGTTGAAATAGGGGATGAAAGTTTGTATGGAAATTACGTCATTTTTAAAGCTAGTAGCATGAAATTAATGTTTTTGACTTTTGATTAGAAAAATGTACTTAAATAAGCTATTAGCAGTAAAATATTGTAAATAGCTCATTTATGAATGAGTTTTATTTTCAAAATAATTAGTCTAAAAAATTAAAAATGCTGCCGGAAATCACTATTCCGCACGGATGAAGTCGCGGGCACAGCTAGTAGTATATATCCTTGCTTATTTAAATACTTTAAAAGGTGCTTATAGCCTGAAAAAGTGTAATTATTTATAGTTATTAATTATTGCTTAGTGTGTAAGTCCTACAATTACTTTTATATTCATAAAGAGTTTTATAAAACAAACAAACTAGGAATCATTCATAGAGCAAAACAACATTTGGCGGTCCAGTTAGTTATTATACATCTCTACTAATATTATAAATGCGAAAGTTTGGATGTTTGTACAGACGGATGTTTGTTACTCAATCACGCCAAAACTACAAAACGGATCTAAATGAAATGATAGGTGGCGTTTTGGGGTTAAGAAGTCGCGGAAAGAAGCTAGTACCTATCATATATTTTCAACTGCTCGTATTACAAAAGAGTAAACAAAATATCAACAGATGTTAAGTGTTGTCTGTCAGTGAAGTTAAGGTTGGAACACGTAAGGTGAATTAAAAATGTATGTTCCGCCGCGCCTTCGTGCTTAAATAATTGATGGCGTGTCACTCACGAGCCGCTGCAATTCTTAGCTATTTATCAGGTAAGCTTCCGAAGCAAACATTGTAATTACATTGTTTATAGTGCAGTGTAACAAATTCGATGTGGTGGAATCAGAATTTGGTGCAACCTTTGCTTTGTTGTCCACAGAATATGTCGGTAAACCTATGTTAGGCCACTATTATCTTAGGTAAGTTTTAATTATTAGTGTACAATAAAGAATATTCTATCTATTCATCTTTTTGTAAAATGTAAAATAAAGCGAATTGATTAAATCATATGTGGTGTACGGTGGAGAGGTTGGTGTCGCGCCAGAAAACTAATTTCAAGTCGTTTATGGTGCAAATACCGACACGACACGTCGAAAGTTTCCTCAAGGTCGTGTCTCGACGTTTCCGACACCACGCAGCGCAACACGTAGCCGTCGCTTCGTGTGCATTAGTTTTTAGGTTATAATTGTTCAAATTTTTGTATGTATTAGTTTTATTCATAAAATTCTGTATTCATTTATCGTTTCTATAGGCCTAGTTGCTCGAAATAAATGACTTAACATTATCATTGCATTTTAATAGGTGTGTGTACATACCTGTTAAATCCTATTATGAGCTCAAAAGTAATACATTCATTATTCTAAAAAAAATCGACAAAACTCTTTAATTTAGTTCACAGCTTCTCAAACCATGAAAATGGTACGATTAAGGATATCAATTTCAAATTTAATATTAACCTTTTGAACGCCAGAGCAAAAAATCACGCGTGAGCCCTCCACGCCAAGCCACAATTTCACCGCAAATACCTACAAAAAGAATAGGGATTCCAAAACTTTATCGATAAACAATATTATTATAATATTTTTGTCTGTAATTTTCTAATAAACACTACTCATGATATATGGCATATTTAATCTCGCACTAATTCCCACTATAGTAGTCATTACACGGCATTTACAGAGTTTATCAATGTAAAAGCAGACATTAGGGGACAAAAAACACAAATTAGATACATTATGGTACAGCACTATTCTCGATCTTGATATTGTGACAATGGCGTGGGCTACCAGACATTAATAAGACTTCCTCGATCTGATTTAGGGATGTAGCAGTACAGAATGTCGCTTATGATTCTATCTAATACCAGGTTTCGTAAAGAACTGATAAGTAGTTACAGTAAATATCAAAAGGACATCCATAAGGATTTTCCACCACAGAAACAAAAAGAAAAAAGGGATGCGCGACATAAGATTAGCAAATATCGAAATTAGACCCGACTAGATTTTGTTTTTGATTCTATAGCTGCTATAGTATGATTTTATAAGACTGAATCTTATAATTGGTTTATCCAGATACCAATTTATGCAAAAATAATATAATCACAATAATTTAAAATTAGTTTCACATTAATTTTAGAAAGCATTTATCGATATTAGCAATCATACGTCACGTCACTAGCGGCACATATAGAAGACTTTGGCGTGTGAGAACACTCCTTTAAACATTTAATTTCTCCTTTTTTGTCATCAAATTTCTCAATAACCATGGCATAATTTCATTCGTTTCAAGCAATTAAATATGGAAAAGAGCTTACATATTTAAGGTATACAAATAAAAACACACAAAAGTAATGATTTAATTGTTTCTTTCGTGATAAAGTACACCGCATTTTTGTCATATATTTGTGATGTTGGCGTTGGCGCTAGCTTGTCACGTATATGTGACAATGGCGTTCAAAAGGTTAATAAACCCAGATAGTCTCGTTATGAGGAATAATCTGAGAAACTCAGATAGCTGAGCTTAGTAACTTACCTAAGAGCAATGACTAACTATAGTAATTAATACAGAATAGTATTTACTTCAAATTAATGCTAATGAACGGTATTTCGAGAATTCCCCGTCTACATTGTGAAACGGAGCAGCGACAACTAAATAGACGTAATCCTGTCTGGGTACTCTGAACTGTTTAATAAATCACGGCCCAAATTAGACTCAACTACAAATGATTGACGAACACACAATTAACCAGTTTGAATCCATTTGTGTGTATTAAGTCGATTAAGACGAAAATATCAATAAATTTCTGTGTGTATCTATATTGTTCTCTATGTTCTCTAGTAAGGCATTTGTTATTAATTGCACTGGCAGCATCACTCAATTTCAGCCTTTTTCATAAAAAGAAATAACCATAATGCTTGGTTAAGATAAAGAACTCTTATTTACTGTAGATAATTTGAATTCCGAATTTGTTAACCAGTCTCTGTGTCCCGTTTTACCCTTTAGGTACGGAACCCCAAAAATGTAGGAATACGATATGATCGGTAAGTTTGATGAATGTTATTTATATGAAATTTATCTCAAATAAATAATATTAAAAATAATAATTAATAAAAAACTTTATTTCTCCTCATAAAATAATGACTTACATATTTATAAAAAGATATTTTAAAGTAGCACTTACTGTCAAAAAATTGTGGGGAGCTGGTTTCTGTTATACCTATAATACATAGGTTATATATACATTAGGCATATATACTATAGGTTTACACCTGTAAACCTGTAGTACAGATCATCTGGTCCCCATCCCACAAAAACAGGTATAGACAATGTTTGAAACATAGCGTGTATATACAAAACAATATAAACATTTTTTGTGAATGATACTATTAGTGTAGATTTTCCGTGGCTGTATAGTCTAGATTTTGCAGCATTTCACTATCAACTTACATTTAATTTTAGGGAGGGGATATATAGTCAAAACTTTGTATATTTATTATTTAATTTACAGCTTTGATAGCTAAAAAAAACGATGGGCAAAACGTGTTTTCAATGAGGGGTTATTGCAGACAATATCTTTTCTACGCCGTTTGTCTAACAACTTTGGATCATATAATAACAATGAGTGTTGCTTTGTAACAATTTACAAAGTTGACGAACCGTCAGAACTTTGCATTTTTTATATAGATCAACGGTGGGATATAAATAAGGTAAAAGGTGGCTAACTTTTAGTATAGCCTTTTGAGCCCTCTCAAGTTTTAGCATTAGGGTTTTTGCTGCTCCTCCCCAAGTAATAATACAGTAACTAATAAGTGACTGCGCGAGAGCAAGATATACCGTTTTAATCAATTCTTCGTTTGTCACTTCTCTTAGATTTTTAAATATATAAATTAGTCTTCGAGTCCTTGCAGTTATTAGGTCTATGTGTTCCCGGAAACTTAACTTACTGTCAATCATATTATTATTATTTATAGAACATTGATCGATACAGCCGTTTCCGTATACATAGCTTTTTTGTATCAGCAATATTAAAAAAAACCTATAGTGTAAATTTATTTATTAGGCAATCAACGCTCTTAATCGCCTGATTTGGCAACGAAACGCGCTGTTGTGCAACGTTGCTAAAATGTTTCACGGAAAAAATAACTTTTGGATATATTTTTTTTGTTTATTATTGCTGATAGGCTCGCGTTTAAGCACCATCCATCTGATGGTAAGTGATGGTCAAAGAGGAAACCTATGCACTCTACTTAAATAAACAATTTTAAAATACATATCAATAAATAAATATCATATTCTAAGTGATCATACTAATTGTACATCAAATGGTTAAACCTACAACAGATACAGTGCTTGGTGCGGCTAATCATTGCGATCTAATTGCCCGTGAACACAACATCTAGTGAAACAAGAACGCATCAATATGATACGAGAACGTTCTCGCTTCAATTAAGCTACGTCCACCGTGACCCATTTACTTATGCCAACAGTGTAATGTGCCACCTGTTCATTCATTCGTAAAACGAACACCCAAAGTGCCAGATTAATGGCCAATGGGAACTTTACCCGCCGACCAGCTAGCGGTGACGTCACACTTTATGTCTGGGTATTGAACGAAGATTTTTTTTTAAAGAAATCTAATGAACTAGATATCAATGGGAGGCTTAGGCAAGAGCGAAATACCTTACAGTGTTTCATTAAAAATCAGGACCTAATTGTTCGAAATTTGTGTGCGATGGAATTACACAATCTAATTCCGCCAAGTCCGTTCCATCATCGGACTACAAGACAAACGGCGATGCGCCATCGTTACATGGTGGACATCCCACCAATACGCACTAAACGTTTTGGGAATACTTTCATTGTGCGTACGGCTAAGGAGTGGAATTCCCTACCGGGTCTGTGTTTCCCGATAGCTATAACCTAGGGGTCCTTAAATCAAGAGTGAATAGGTTACTTTTAGGTAAGCGTGCTCCATCTTCGCCACATCATCACTTACCATCAGGTGAGATGGTGGTCAAACGCGAACCTATTATCAATAAAAAAAATTTAGACCGATTTTAATGAGACTTATTACAAGATACGTATGACTAAAAGGGCAGTTAGTTAAGAACCTTTCGATAAAAAATTTAGAGAATAAGAGACCAATTTTAAGTTTCTATAGAAGCAAAACAACAAAAAAGTGCAATATTAAGTTCTAAATAATGCTTTAAAAGTTTGACACGCTAAACAAGCAAAGTCCAGTGCGAACCTAACCTTTGAGAGTGCAGTTTACCTTGATAATTTATTCGCTGGGCAAGACGGTACATTTTAGATCTTAAAGGAAGCCGGCATCGAGTACTTGTATTGTTTGATATTTGGGCTGCTTCACAAGACTTAGCCAGCAGCCCCACGGTCTAATATCTGAAGCCAAGATAAACGCTACTTTTAAAAAAAGCGTGATTTCATTTCTATTTGCTAGATTTTATAGTGACATAATGTATAATAATTCAGCCTGTAACGCGTGAGAAGGAATGGGCATAAATCCACCACGCTGGCCTGTATGAATTGGCCACATACCTTCGGATTTTTGGTCATAGAACATGTTGGTTCCCACGATGACACATTCACCGATCTTCAGCAGTAGTGATGATAAAAAACTTTTTACCAAAAAATTGAACCGACTCCCAAAGACACTACAAAGTGAAAAATAACTTTAATTTCGGTAGTCGGTGTCTTTAGTTTTGTATTTTCGTTTTTGGCACCGACTTCCGAAATTAAAGTTATTTTTCACTTTGCTATGTTTTTGGGAGACGGTTTAATTTTTTGGTAAAAAGTTTTTATTTCACTCTTTTTAGTTGGTCTATTTTTAATTTACCTAGTTACAAGAGCCTAAATGTCAACTACTTATAACCTTTTACAAAATATTGCTTTTCCCAATGCTGGGCCGTTAATTGTTGAGGAGTTCTCCTGGTACTTCACCATCAGCTCTACATCACCATATGTATTGTGACGAGCATAGTGCAAGCAAGTGCTCAACATCCATATTCAAGTAATCGAATCGCAATCCACTCAATACTTATTATTAAGTAGTTTCGGCGGCCATCTGTGGTCTTCATCATCAGTTCCACTTCCTCAAATGGTACTTTTTGAGAGCAACTGCACAAGTTACTATAATAAATACCCAAAACGTCATAGGTCTGCCTATAATATTTGAAGAGTTCTCTCGATTTCTCCAGGATCCCATCATCAGATCCTGACTTTTATAAAAATGGGACCAATTTCGAAGTATACAGATACACTTTCAATCAAAAAAAGAATTTTCCAAATCGGTTCAGCCGTCTTCGAGTAATCGGTGATCATACAAAAAAAAATAAAAAAATATATATATATATACGCGTCGAATTGATAACCTCCTCTTTTTGTCGTCGGTTGATAAATTACACAAAGGAATGTGGCCCGACTGCGTTCAAACCCACGACATGCAAATCGCAAGTCGGGCCCGTTAACATTAAACCTCCACTGCTCTAGTGACATATCTTTACTAAACAGAAAACTAATACAGCCAAGTACTGGGTCATCTATACTAATCACTACATAGTATAAAACAAAGTCACTTCCCTGTCTGTCTGTCCCTATGTATGCTTAGATTTTAAAAACTCCGCAATGGATTTTGATGTGGGATTTATTAATAGATAGAGTGATATCTGAGGAAGGTTTTAGTGTATAATAAGTTAAGGTTTTGTGTAGATTGAATGAAATACGATGATATTACTTCAATATGTCGGAAAGAATTAAGCCTATCGGGAGCTTTAATCGAAAACGCTGCCAAAACATTTTGAGTTATAAAAATACAATGTATAGCGGAATTGTTTCTCTTTTATAGATCTACAAAAAAATCTGCAACGGCATATGTCTATCTCCTAAGAATAACCCACAATAACCATTTTTTTCTTTTACAAATTACATTAAAATGATGGGTTATTTACTAATTTTTTTTAAGAGTACAGTATTATTCCTTATCCCATTAAATACGTCAGATATGTTGAGGATTTAATATAGATCAAAATTGCTTTTTACACTACATCAATAAAATGAATATCTTATGAGTTATCGCCGATATATAAGTGTGGCAAATTACCGGACGAGAAATTGATTAAGCAAAATCATATATAAATATTACCCGAACAAATATAAATACTACCCGAGCGAAGCCGGGCGGGGTCGCTCGCTAGTAATATTATAAAGAGGTAAAATTTGTTTGTAAGTTTGTAGGTAGGGGGTAATCTTCGGAACTAATGATCCATTTCTAAAAAATCTTTCTTTGGTAGAAAGCTGCATTATTGGAGAGTGTTATAGACTATAAATTATTTCGAAATCCACGCAAATGAAGTCGAGGGCAATGTGCTAGTAAATTATAAATTCAGGTTGTATTTTATTCCTCGTAACAATTAGAGTTGTCAACGGATTACATTCATTGCGCCGTTTACGATTCACAAGAACGGAATCAAATTGCATCATAGGCATTTGTGTGTTTGAACGATAGACAACGGCAGACGTATAATGCAATATTGTATTCAATAACTTCGAGGGATGTCAATGCTGTGCAGAGATAGTAAACATTAGGTTCAATACCACAAAGGTAAACTGAGCAAGTGAGCCTGTGGCATACATCTGTGTGGCAATGACAAAATCAAACACCTTTCAGTGGTTTACAGTTTTGTATATTGTATGCCCTTTTGTCTACTCCAGGAGTAGACAAAACACCGAAAGGGCTCATTTCTTACACCTGACACAAACAGGGATGTTATAGGTAAGTTTGACCGCTATGTTCGTCTATCTGTCTATGTGTCTGTCTGTGGCACCGTAGCTCCAAAACCGGTGAACCTATTTGGATGTGTTTTTTTTTATAATAACATTTTACTAATTCTCTCAGTGTAGAAATATTCTCATCATATTATTGCTTAGCCATTTCCTAACCATGTTATGGTCGGCTTCCAGTCAAACCGGATGCAGCTAAGTATTAGTGTTTCACATGGAGCAACTGTCTATCTTTCTGGCTTCGGACTACCCATAACAACTGTCACAAAATTTTCAAATGGTAGCCGCAACCAACGGCTTAACGCGCTTTCCAAGGCATGGGGGTATTACACCGCCTACCTCCACGAGTGTTGGTTACTACAGAGAAATTCTGTATAGAAAAACCCAATAGCACTTTTTGCCTGACGTATACTTTTTAATAAAAAGCTAAAAAGCTATTCAATAAAACGGCGTGAATTCTTGAACAATGAATTTCCTTCGTTTTTGCGTCAGCAAAACTGTTGGCGACCCCTGCATCTGACTGAAACTCTTTTGGGAATTTCACAACAGCGACCAACCACTCGTTGTTGTGGAAAAGTGTTGGTGATCCCCTCTTTTCCAATAATTGAGATCGTTAAAACACCTGCAGAAGTATGCAGCAACAAGGGGAAAGGACAGTTAGGGAGTTTAAAACTTATTTTCCAACGTTTTAGTGAAAACAACGGATCTCGGATTTTTTTCTGACAACTATTATCTGACTTTTTCTTTATACAGATAAATTATTTAAGTGATGTTAATTGAAATAACTACATAAAAGTAAACCTTTTGCCGTGATAAAAATAGAAAAACAAAATGTAGGTATCTACTGTTGCCAAACTTTTGTCCAATTAAGAAAGCTGCTGATGTTTAAATCATTCTTCATTAGTTGTTCAACGAGATACAATTTTATAGTAACCCTTAGGTACGAACACCTTATTATTTTCCGAAAAATGTCTAATCATAGGAAATAAATAACCAAACTTGCGAAAAATTATTTTTGTATCCACTATGTGAAAATATTTATAGATACTGAAGTAGTTATAATCATAGATTTAGGTTGATTTCAAGAACACAGGTATCGTGATTTGACTCCTTTCTCAACGTAGCTATTCAATTACTATAAAGCTGAGTTTAATTGTTCTGTGTCGTGTAATCTTGTGACGCAGCTGTTTAGCTATCAAACACCACGATATGAATTAGGCTAAAATAGACCCATTTGGCTGATGTATTCCGTGTTACGACACAACACAATAATCTACTGCTATGCCTTACCAAGCTGTTGTTTTTGCACATGGATAAACTGTCAGTCTTATTATCGTTTTTACCTGAAACAAAAGAGAAACATCATTATAGTTAACATCACCATGTATGTTTTAGTCTCATATTAAAGATAGAATATTTTACTTCGGCCATTACAAGAATTAGTTTTAAGCGCCATAGAGATGTATTTGTCGAATGTTAAGCCGGCATTCTCAAGCGCAGGCGCAGCTGGTATTTAATACGGCTTCCGACTTCCTGTAGGCTTAATTGTGCGATACTTTCCAACGTATGAATATTTTTTATAAGTAATATTTTAACGTTATATCTACTATGTTAGTAAAATACAAGAACAAAAACAAATGCAAACAGACATCTAGTAACTTCAATATATTAGTATTAAAAAAGCTTGTTGACGCTTCCTGTGTCCCATAGTCTGGCTATTTCTTGGTCCAATTGCCATACAACGTGGCAATGCCGCCAGTCTCATAGATACTTTACTAAAAGAAAACTGTAAAAAATAAAAACTGAACCTAGTTCTAAAATGAAAGGACAGTTACCATTTATTTGTAAATTATTATTATACCAAGGGAACGGGAAATATAAACATTCAATTTAAAAAACTGAATCGGCTGAAAACGGCCTCCAAAATGGAAACAAACTCTTGAAAAAAAAACTGAAATAAAAGTCAGCCAATATCTGATCCGATTGGGCATTGACGAGAAAATATTTGTACAATTTTATGTTTTCACGGTCTGTGTTGCCAGTATGCCCGTGATTGTAAAATACTGTGTATTTTGTGCGCTTCTCTTCCCGCACACGCCAGGGAAGCAAGCCCGCGTATATTTTAATAAGTACCACGACACAATATCTGGAAGCTCTCGTTTCATTGTAATCAGTTTGTTGGATATTTGTCGAGTTCGTATTAAATAAAGATAAGATTATAGAAGTAACAAAGGAGGATTTTTGCAAAGATAAGCACCAAGTCTATTGTCAACACTTAAGTCGTAGACGAAATTATTGGAAGGCTGGGGCTACGGGCTGGGGTTCACCATTTAGATTTGAAAACAGATTTGTTGTGTATATTCGACTGGCGCAGCAGTCGCTAATCTTAACGTTAGGTATTAGTTACTTAGACTACCTACCACAGAAATCTTAATATATTATTAAGATTTCTGTGCTACCTACATAACATCCCTCCACCTTTAATCAAAAGAACTTCTTATAATCTACGATCACATAACAAGATTTAGATTTAAAAAAAAAAACAGTACTCAAACATAAGGGTTTCATATATTTTACAAATTTTACTTTAGCCTGAAAAACTCCATGCTCAATTTAGTGATCTGCTCATATACCATTTTATTGGTATACAGAAAACTTAGATACCTACTAGCTGTCCTACTTATATTCAAACCTACTTATAAACCTTAAGACTTGATAGATCTAGTGTGTTATCATTTATTATTCTTTACACAAAAGTTTTCACGATCAATTTCAGATCGTTGGGCAGGTGAGCGTAACTTAAGACAAGAGAAGTATGACAGACAGAACTCTACTACTACTGAAGTAACATGTATACAGCAGGATGATCAAACGGCAAATATTAATATTGTTACTACATCGAATTACCACTTCTTTAATTAGGTATTACCTCTTTATACATCTGTAAATTACTATATGTTTATCTATCGGTATATTAGCGTATCGTCGAGTGTAATAATTACTGTTTGGAAGAGTTTTTGAGATAGACGTCCCGTACATTAAACACCTTATTACATACAATTAGTTAAATAATCCGCATGCACGACAAAGTACGTCGCAACTTTGTTAAATGGCCCACAAAATACGAACTAACCCAAAGTCACACGAAATCACCCGAGCAAACACAAAGTAGCGAAACTTCATGAAAAAAACAACACTTCTTAAAGTAATTAGCTACCGGTTACTTGGAAAAATTGCTACTTTGTTTATAAAACGTGAAGTCACAAGTCTGAAGTAGGGATTAATGGCACACTGGTTTTGTAATAGAGCTCATTGTCAAGTAGCCTTCATTGTAAAGAGGTACTAACTTGTTGCTGGAAAACGATTTAATAATAGTGCAACTAGAGATGGAATAGGTAGGACACTACGCCACTATATATACTTATTAGTTGTCTTATACAATCAGACTCAGATTCAAATTCACTGTGTAATAATTACCAAACTAGTGAACTATAATAATTACTTTGGTGATAGAACAATAGATAAGCGAGTACCTTACCTACTCAATACATTGCCTGCAGATATCTTAAATCAGAATAAAAAGAGTAGATTTGCAAAAGCACTCAAGAAGTGGTATATTAGTCATTTATAATTTTTTTAATTTTGTTTTTATTCAATATTTTCAAGTATTTTTTATTTTTATTTTCTACAGTTATTTTTACTCGCCAGTCTTTACAGTTTGGCGAGAATACATAATTAACGTGATGTCATTCTCTCTTTTACTTTTATGTTATAGTTATTTAAATATACAGTATGTGTATGTTTCTATAATGTGTATGTCATAAGAAATGTATATCTAGTTTTTTAAATATCTGTACTCACAGACAAACCGTGTAAACGGTTTTGTGGGACATTGGCTTATTTTTAAGATATTAATATAACATGTTTTAAAAACAATTAATTAAAAAAAAAATAAAAAAAAATCCTTGTACCTAAGGTTACTCATCAGCATGTTGCTCTGAAATATATTCTCTTATGGCAACAGAGCATGTTAAGATGACTGACTTCGGACATCTGAGACAGTCGTTACGGGTAGTCAGAAGTCAGAAAGATGTCTGGTCAATGGGTATCGTGTTACCCAGCTACTGGGTCGTGGAGGTCAGATAGGCAGTCACTACATGTAAAACACTAATACTCAGCTGCTACCGATAAACTGGAAGCCAACCCCAGCATTAATAAATATAGAGAGATATGTATACTAAGGGAATAAAAGAATCATACCCAAATAGAAATCATTTATACTATACCTGCTCGGAAAGTGCCTTATTACTTTTTAAAAAGTTTGACAGAAAGGACGTCATTACTGTAGTACAAATGTGTGGGTCGCAAAAGTGTATGAGAATTCATTACTAACGTGCTGGAGACACTGGCGAGGGAGGGAAAAGTGTATGAAAATCCATTACTAACGCGCTGTTTTTTTAGTTTAGACCAATTCAGTAGCTAACTAAAAATGCTTATAATGCCAAAAGACAAAAAGTTTTTATCACCAAGAGAAAATGATACTGGCCACATAGTATTGCTCAACATTGATTTAAAATTACTCCCAACACGCTGCTGAACAAATTCTCACATTAACTTTCAATATTCGAACATAATAAGAATAACAATTTGGCGCGAAAAATAAATGAGGTACCTACTGTATATGGCCATAGGTCCTATCTTTTAATTCGGTTTCATTTATTAATGTACAAAACGCTATTTTTCTCGTAGGTATAGTATAAAGCACTATGTATCACTCGGAAGAAAGTGCGATTCCCAACTCGTGTGTATTAAGGCCCTCAGCTGTGCTTCGGGCCTCAAACTACACCCTCGTTGGTAATCGGTCACTTTCTCCCCTCGATGAACAATGTACTATTCATTTCCAAGAACTTTTCCAATCCAAGTCAAATTACAGCACATTCTAAAATGTTGAATGAATTACGTAAACAATACAACAACCAAGCAAAAGAGCTCACGCAGCAAACCCATGTTTATGAATTAAAACACAGACCAAACAACAATTCATTATTTTTCCTCAGCGAATGGTAAATGTCTGCAATGAAAAGGGAGTTTTTGAGTCAGCTCTCTGATAAACTTCAACGTCAGCTCGCGGAAATGCAAACTAAAATAAAAACGTACTACTCGTATATAAAATTTCTTTTAATTATTTCGAGTCTGCACGCACCGCTGACCGTGTCAGGAGAAAAGGTAAAAACAAGTGTCCCCAGAGTGCGATCGGTGTAACCCACACTTTACTTTCATTATAATAATATTTTCCTCGCCAGCACAAAAATTAACAGGAAATGTTAACGATAAAATGACAATAGGATGGGACGGCAACAAAAGAATCTGGCCGGCTAGATAAAATGCTTTATGAAATTACGTTTTTAATGTTGTTGGTTTTATAATAATATGGTTGCTTTTGAGATTATGAAAGGAGAGTTCGATAGTGTGAACAAAGGGACAAACAGTCTTGATTGTTTGAAATATATGTTTAAATTATTAAGTTCAACATTTAACTAGTACATTTGATAGAAAAATTCACATTACCTTAACTAATTTGATGTGTATCATCAAATTATGTATATGTCATGCAAAACTAACTTAAGTCGACGAAATTAAGTCATTATTCCCCATAGGGTACACTGAAATTTAGAACAACATTATTGACAATGATTACGATCATAGATAAATATTCGCAGAATGTACAGACCTATTTCAAGAATCGAACTGGACAGCGCAGCTCATGGTCACAAAAATGCATCGAAACCGATCGAAAAGGTACTGCGCATCAACCGCTCATACGTGTTGCGCGTGTGTTGAAAGACGACCCATAGGTACTCGCCCACGTCACGGTAATATTATGTATACAGTATTCCGACTTCATACAAACGGACGAAGCGCGAGCTATACCTACGCGCCTCGATCTCGGGGTGCGCTCGGGATGATGACAGTCGCGACCGGCGACTGTGCCGCAGTGACGAACGGACGGTGTGTTGTTTTTTTAACAATAACCGCGCGATTTTTCGCTATAAATAAGTTCAAGTACATATTTAATATGACGAGTAGGATATATTGTGCAGTTTTTGGTTGCATGAATTCGTCAATAACGCATCAAGAGATAACTTTTTTTAGATTACCTGGAAACTTTGAAAGGTACCTAAGACTAAAATAATTTTAGTTACTAGTAGGTATGTACATAATGTGTTTCTTTTTAATAGAGTAAAGGAAAGTGATTGACACGAGTGAAATAGGTAGTTATAGGCGGTTTATGAATCATGATACGGTAGGTACGCTTGTGTTAAAACCTCGGGGCATGTGTGTTTTGTTTTGTTAGTTTGTATAATTCAAAGTAAAGACGTAGTATTTTATTATTAATAATAATTGTTTATTGTACTGTGTGTATGAATAATACAAGAAAAAATATAAACATGTTTTCTTAATCATTAAATCTACCAATCAAAAAACAACACGCATTTTTATTGAACACTTCCTATTCAATTCACAAACTATTTTATTTGTTTATATAAAATAGTATATTTACAATCACAAAACTAAATGGAAACGCAAAGTAGGCAAATGTAATTAAAATGCTGGAGGCGGCCAGCCCTGTCGAATGTTTACGTACCGCGCGGCTGTAGGCATTTATTTCTAAGATACGGCTGAGTTAAAATACTGTATGATAATATTACCGTGCCCACGTGCGCTTCTAACAACGAGTTTATACGCGCGTATCGCTGGTCAGTAAGCACCATTAACACTTAGCTCATCATTATCATCTGCTTAACCTTTTTCCAACTATGTTAACAAATTTTTATAAAAATTAAAAATGGTGGCTGGTAGATTTGCTGGCTTGTTTATTTCAGTACGATGGCCTTAGTTTACCGCTTGCTACTTTGGGTCATAGCTTACTTCTTTACATTTACAGTTCTAAAAGCATAACTGATAGCTGCGTTCCTGGGAACTGTCTTCATATAAAACATATTACTTTAGAAAATATTTACATCCTAGTTTAAATTAATTAATTATTTTTGATTTTAGTTTTAGCGACAAAAGCTGTTAAATCTTCATTTTTGTCAACAGAAAAAGATAGCCGTTTGCTTTATCAGACTCAAGTCATTTAAAAATCTTCCTCAAAGTCGACATGATTACAGTTTATTTACTCTCTACCTCCATTCCTACCCGTATTGAGGTGAAACTGTAAGTACCTACGCTGCTGGCCTTGAATAATTAAAACTCAATCAACAGGTTTTCTTACGTCACTATCTCGTATATTTATTTATATTATATTATTTATTTATTTATTAACTGTACGTAGATATTGTCAAGTAATTAGACATAGATATTACTTTGCTTTAGATACCTATTCAACATTTGACAGATACTACTTTTCCTAAATAACTACTTAAACAAAAACTTATGAAGCAATTTTTTATAAATATTCCCCACACTAGTACTATCTAAATGTAAGAAAAATGTAAAGACTGCCCTCCAAAGTTTGTCCTACGAAGATACAGAAAAGTTATTAATTGTGCTAAAATAGCTACATACATATATACATTTAGTTGTAAGAAAATTTGAATAAATGATTTGATTTGATCTTCTTAACCGTAGGTGCGGCAACAAATATTTAAATTAATTTGTATAATCACCAAACCGGGTAAATAATCTATTTAGTTATTATTATTCATTATATACTTTATTGTAGACCTTATAGTATACTTATCTAGTAACTACAAATAACAAAACTAGTGTATAATGGGCGGTCTTACACCATACAAACATTTATAATAAACTAGCTGACCCGCCACGACTTCGTTCGCGTGATACCCTACCCCTACCCAACCGATACCACTACCCCTATCCTACCGATACCCTACCCATACCTTACTCTACCCCTACCCTACCCAAACACTACACTACCCCTACCCTATCCCTACCCTACCCTACCCCTACATTACCCCTACCCTACCCCTACACTAGCCCTACCCTACCCCTACCCTACCCCTACCCTAACCCTACCCTACACCAACCCTACCCCTACCCTACCCCTACCCTACTCTCCATTTTATTTAGAAAACGTTTGTATAGGAAATAGAAAAGGGCTGTTTTGAGGGTTATCCCGGTTTTTTTTTTAATTTTTCTCAACTTTTAAACCTTCCCTAGACCTCCACGAACATTTCAAAACCAAGATAAGATAAATCCGTTCAGCCGTTCTCAAGTTTTAGCGAGACTAACGAACAGCAATTCATTTATATATATATATATATATATATATATATATATATATATATATATATGAATATATATATGTATAAAGAAGATGTGCAGTGCAGGAATCGAAATTGCGACACGCAGCGCAGCAGCGAATAGCTCAAACTAGGCGCTACCTGTCTCGTAAAAAAAAACACAACGTAATAACCTAGATTTAAATGTTTTCAATCAGAGTCGAACATTTACTTATAAGAGAAGCAAACAGACTAAGACTGGTTACACACAGGCTACGCCGACTTGAGCGCAAGACTTAGTGCTGCGCAAGGCAAACCGAATCCCACTACTATTGTCCAAGAGATTTGCATAGTGAACAAACTTGACGGTCCCTTCGATGATCCCATTCGAAAACCCGTCGCCCACAAGACCTTGAAGAATGGACTGAGCATCGCCATACAAAATTGACGGAGCGGTAGTAAGAAACAAAGCGGGCTCTCTATTTTGTAGGGTGTAGAAAAACTGCAAAAGTGCAATATTGCAGCCTTCCTATAATTCTAGAAAAAAAAAAACAAGATGCTCATGTTTGCTCTTTATTGCACCTGATGGTAAGCGATGATGGGGTCGAAGATGCAGCACGCTTACCTTAAAGTAACTTATTCACACTTAACTTAAAGACCCCCTTAAAGCTATCAGGAAACACAGACTCCAGCTGGGATTTTGACACCTTAACTGTACGCACAATGAAAGAATTCTAAAAACGTTTTGTGCGTATGGTTAGGATGCGTTACAATGGCACCACAGTTCGTCTTATAGTCCGATGATGAAACGGATTTTACGGCTCTCAAACTTTTTACCCGTATTCAATCCATTCTCCTCAACTGTCGTCGGGTACAACAGTGTATACCTACTGTTATGACGACACAAGACAGGCATTGGCTGTCCTTTCCAAAACATGGGGAGAACGTTATATTCCTTAGCTTAGTTGTGGGGATTGCTCGGTTTTAGTACCTACAGCGCTAGTATGTACCCATAGAGCACTAGATCGAGTAACAGGTTGTTACCTAGTCAGTAATAGGTATAACCTTGTAGGTTATAACAGTACACAATAGTTTAGGAATTATATAAGAGTAGTATATGATTTACAGTTTCATATCTCCTACGGATGAATCAACTGAGATACTGCCTTAGAAAATTAAATAAAAATTGGGGGATCATCATATGACTCCACCAGCTCTGGGTGAAGTGGAAACAGATGCATATGTTCTGTGAAGAATAATATGAACAAAAGGTAATAGTGTGAGAATGATATCGAGGTTCTTGATAGGAACTAAAGAAATAATAAATCGTGCATGTTGACCACAATTAATAGAATATAAGGGCAGCCAGATGGTAGTGATGTAAGAATCATAGTTACAATGAAAATACCAAAGAATTTATTTTTTCAACGTGAACTTGAACACTCCATCATCATGGAGAAATATACTTAGGTAGTTTAGTCACCGATCAATCTATGAATATTAAAGATATCTAATTCCGGTTAATATTTGTTTATAAAATTTCCTGGAGATGCCTAACTGTTTTGTATTTATTTGTAGCAGCCGCGCGAAGTTCGCTCCCGTGGTTTTTATCACGATAAATGATAAAACATAACTTACTTCTTATATAGTCGGTTAAAAAATAAAAATATAAAAGTAAAAGTGTTATTTATAACCAATTCACAAAATAAATATTTCATTTCATTTCATTTAGAACAAAACTGCTGAACCCATTTCGATGAATTTTTTTTTCATTTCGTAAGTATACTTTATGGAATAAAAGAAATACGTTAAAGTCGTTTCATAAACCACGAACAAATAAACGGACGGACATAAAAAAATACATATGTATACAAAATAATTGAGAACCTCCTCTTTTTTTGGAAGTCAATAAAAAAGGTTTTATGTCTACATGCACACTATTATAGGCAAGAAACGTAAGACTTTAATACAGCGCAGTTTAAAAAATAATCGTATCTTTGAAAGTTAGTCATACGATAATATTTTAATCTAGAAGATCTAGTACAAAAAATCTTCAGTTTTATTAACTTGTTGTCTTAGTCCGTACATTCGAATTTATCCCAAAATAGGGAAAAGTTTTCGTATAAATGAAACCTGATCAACAGGTTGCTTGTAAAATTTTACGTATGTGTGCTACCTTGTGAGGTAACGGGTAAAACACTTCATTCACTCACTCATTATTTCTCCTAAGGTAGAATAGATCAGATATATCTTAAACAATAATAATGATGGGATAACAGTTAGACGAAAACTAATAAAAAGTGTCGCGATTTTCGGTTTGAAGTTCTTTCTTTCTTGAGGTGACTCGTTTCTTGATAGCTATAACTCTGGGGACTTTTAAGTCAAGAGTGAATAGATTAATTCTAGGTGAGCGTGCTTCAACTTCGACTACATCATCGCTTATCATCCGTTGAGATGATGTTGGTCAAACGGGAGCCTACTTTCAACAAAATTATTTTTTGGATTATACAAACATTTTTTTTAAGTGTTTGAACGTTTGACTGTTGTCCTGCGTCTCGAGGGTTCGATTCCCGAACGGTAACAAATGTTAACATAGTTGTATGGCCTACAAATAGTTGCTCGGAGTCACTCTATTTATAAATATCCACTCACGATACAAAAGACATTTCTGGTGTCGGGTAATGTTTAAAAAGATATATTAATAAATAGATGAAATGGGGACCATAGAGGTAGGTTAATCACTTGGGGTAAAACGGAATTAAACAAAAAGTTTCGGACTAACCAAAGCAAATTCTTCGCTACTTCATACATTTTCTCATTTGCCCCGTTGCCGCAAGTTACGTAGAACAATCCGAAGTCATACAAATGCTTTCAGGGTGAAACAGTTTTGAAGTCAATGAACTCTCAAAGTGAGAAGCGGTGAATTGTTATTCTATACTTGACTGTCTTGAATCACCGAGCAAACAAAAATATAAACTGCTCAACGTAAACCAGGGGTACTCAAACCAAAACATGTCGTGATGTTCAAATTAAAGTCGAAAATTTAAAAAAGGATACAGTTGGTTCGTTTATGGGTGACCATTTTGACATAATGAGATTCCTCCTGCCTCGAAAATCACTTGGGCTTGGGCTTACCGTGTTGGACCCGGCTGCTATTTATTCACCTTTGACATTCGTTACATATAGACAGAAGCCAGATAATCTAACACCAGTCTTGCAAAATTGAATCGCGTTACTGGGTTGTGAAGGTCAGGTAGGCAGTCATTCCTTGTAAAACCCTACTCAGCTTCATTCAGTTAGTTTGGAAGCCAGACCCAACTTAATTGGGGAAAGACTAAGCACATGATATTTATTTATTTATGTTCACACATGACACTTAAAAAAGATAAAAAAGACAAATACAGATACATACTTTCTTTTACTTAACAATTACACATAATGTACTGACAGACAACTGACACTTTCAAAATTCAACGCAATAGCCCCAGATATCCAAATTGTGGAAAAAAGTTCTCTTCGTCTTCTTGGGTCTCCAATTTATGAGAATTCCTTTCCCGATTTTGTCGAGGAAAAAATACAAAATTTTAATGACATCTTGGACAGGATATACCAAATTAATATGCATTCGGCCATCACCTTAATTCGTTACTGTTGTTTTGGACCCAAATTAATGTATTTTCTTCGTTCTTCACATCTATGGCATCATCCTCACCTTTTGGAAAAAATGGACCAAATTATTCGTCAAACTCTGACAGGAATTTTAAATGTGGCTATGGACGACCGAGCTTGGGCACAAGCTACTCTTCCCATTCGTATGGGTGGTCTCGGCGTCCGCAAAATTACTAGTATCAGTCTACCGGCTTTTGTATCCTCGGTACACGGCACTGAGAAATTAATCAGGAATATCCTAGCTCCATCACTGGTTGATTTCAATGTGCCGTATTTCACCGAGGCTATAGATACCTGGAAACTCGCTTGCCCGAACCTAAATCCACCCGACAATCCATCATCTCAGAGGCGGTGGGATGAACCGCTCTGTAGAGCAGTCCAGAGTGACCTTATTGCCACATCTGCTTCGGCTGCAGAGCGTGCGCGCCTGCTGGCTGTGGGTGAATGGGAGTCGGGTCTCTGGCTCCATGCACTACCGTCATCGAACATAGGCACCTTGTTCGATGATACTACTTTCCGCCTCGCTGCTTCCCTTCGATTAGGTGCTCCCTGTTGTTCTGCTCATCGCTGTCACTGTGGCGAAGTTGTCAACAGCCTCGGTCACCACGGCCTTTCATGCGGCCGCAGTGCGGGTCGCATAGCACGGCACGCGAATATTAACGACATTATCCGACGAGCTCTTGTCACTATCGGCGTTCCAGCTGTTTTAGAACCCAATGGCCTGGCACGCGACGATGGCAAAAGACCGGACGGTATGTCTTTATTTCCTTGGAAGATGGGTAGGCCTTTAGTGTGGGACGCAACTTGTGTCGATACTCTTGCGCCATCCCATCTTCCTAGCTCATCTTGTTGTGCTGGCGCTGCCGCTGCGGCTGCTGAGAACCTCAAGCGGCGAAAATATAATAACCTTGTTGCTAGTTATATTTTCGAGCCGTTTGGGGTTGAAACCTTGGGGTCGTGGGGTCTGTAGATAGAATAGATCTGTCCAGACGCCTAGTTGACACTTCGCGTGACCCAAGGGCTGGCTTTTACCTTGGACAGAGGTTAAGCATTGCCATACAACGTGGCAATGCCGCCAGTCTTTTGGGCACATTACCAGTGGACAGCGATGCGCACGAATTTCTGGATGCAATATTTTAGTTTATTTTTGGGTGTGTATATGTAGTTTAGGGTTTTTATTAAAATTAAAATTGTATTCTTTCTCAAATTAGATAATGATTAAATATTACACATACAAATGAACTGAGGTGGAATTATACTACCAGCTAACATATGGATATTATTCTTATAAATTTATTTCAATCACCTTTGGATCATAAATTTTAAATTTAATTTAATAAGTACACCTAAAAATAAAAAGATTATATACATAATTTAAAATAATATTTTAACATTACTCAGCACGTGAACCATGTTCACAGTCAAAATGTCCTATGAATAGAAGATACTAGTAGTAGTAGTACAATATACTAATCGAGCACCCTATGCTTAAATAAATTAATAGTTTAAAAAACCAAAACACGCTTTTAGGATTAATGTAATGAGCTGAAATTAGAAATGTTTACTAGTAGGCAGTCCAAGGTTCCATCAGCCACCTTCCAATTCCATCGTCAGACCAGCTGGTACCATAATATTCTATTGTCGTCTCATCTACATATATTTGCCAAGTTTCATGATGATACAACAATTAGTACGTTTAATTCAGATTCTTAGATTTTATTGCATATTTAGTTCGTTACAGATCTACCTAATAATAAATCTATGGATTACGCGCTAATTCAAAAAGGTTAAGAAAACCGATAACAGATTTTCTTTAGGTTTGTTATAACATTGAAACCTGATCGTGTTCAAAGTCCATTACGTGGCCTTTCTCACAAGTGTAAACTCGACTATGATACGATATTCCATCATGGAATGCCTGTGCCTATCTTCCGGCTTCATCATCAGACCTTGAAACCTAATAGTGATCAAAGTTCATTACAAGACCTTTTTAAGAAATCCAAAACAGCTATGATACAATTTTCCATCATGAAGTTCCAGTTCATATCTTCCGGCTCCATCATCAGATCAGTTCGACAGTACCATATTATTGTATTGTCATCAGAACTACATACAGCTGCCAATTTTTATTACGCTACGACCCTTGGAAGATGGTTAAATTAGTTACCTTAGATTTCATTACATAGTTAGTTACATACAGGTCGACCTAATAAAAGCGTGTTAAAAATCACGTCAGCCAACAATCCCAATAGTCTAAGCACCCCTGCCATAGAGTATTTTGCTATTTCTGTTCAAAAGAGTACGACTCGTAAACTCTCAAGGTCGACAGGTCAGCATCAATGAATGGTGCGATATTTATAGTAGGGCCGGTGAACGTATGAATCTACTTTTATTATTCGTTTTTCAATTACCCTGTTCTGATGCAAATGATGTATAAGTTAAACTCAATAAATATAATTTCTTTAGCTTATTTTGTATGTGCTCAACTAATCTCCTACTTCTCCTTTTTATCACGCAATTCCAACGGGATCGGGATTTACGCAAGAAAAAACTTTTTACCAAAAAATTAAACCTACTCCCAAAAACACTGCAAAGTGAAAAATAACTTTAATTTCGGTAGTCGGTGTCTTTAGTTTTGTATTTTCGTTTTTGGCACCGACTTCCGAAATTAAAGTTATTTTTCACTTTGCTATGTTTTTGGGAGACGGTTTAATTTTTTGGTAAAAAGTTTTTATTTTACTCTTTTTAGTTGGTCTATTTTTAATTTACCTAGTTACAAGAGCCTAAATGTCAACTACTTATAACCTTTTACAAAATATTGCTTTTCCCAATGCTGGGCCGTTAATTGTTGAGGAGTTCTCCTGGTACTTCACCATCAGCTCTACATCACCATATGTATTGTGACGAGCATAGTGCAAGCAAGTGCTCAACATCCATATTCAAGTAATCGAATCGCAATCCACTCAATACTTATTATTAAGTAGTTTCGGCGGCCATCTGTGGTCTTCATCATCAGTTCCACTTCCTCAAATGGTACTTTTTGAGAGCAACTGCACAAGTTACTATAATAAATACCCAAAACGTCATAGGTGTGCCTATAATATTTGAAGAGTTCTCTCGATTTCTCCAGGATCCCATCATCAGATCCTGACGTTTATGAAAATGGGACCAATTTCGAAGTATACCCTTTCAATCAAAAAAAGAATTTTCCAAATCGGTTCAGCCGTCTTCGAGTAATCGATGATAATACAATAATAAAAAATAAAAAAATATACGCGTCGAATTGATAACCTCCTCTTTTTGTCGTCGGTTGAAAAACCAACCACGCGACCGTAGTCGCGGGCAAAAGCTTGTTACCAATAAGGTAATTCCCCCTCTCTTAAAGCGTCAATAGCCTAATGGATAAGGTGTCGGACTTGTGATCGAAAGGTCGCGAGTTCTAATCCCACCCATTACACTATTGCCGTGAACTCACTCCAGACACAAGCATATTTAGCTTAGTTGGAGGGGTTAACAGGATTGCTAGTAAGGTGAATTCTACCCACATTGCTAGTAAACTTTATAAAAAAAAAATCAGGAGACAAAATAAATATATAGTAATGAAGTGTCATAATATGATAATGTATTAAATGAATTTATTATTCGGTTTATTCGGTTATTCCGTAACCGCACGAATGCTAGAAAAACAACAGATGTGATTATCCGGCCGGGGCTTTAAAAAGAACAACTAGATTCCTTAGAATGTTTAAAACACTAGCCTTGAATACGTAGCAATGTATAATGTAAATGTAATGAAGATGAACACAGGGAATTAGGAAAACGTTAAATAAGGAACGAAATAAAAAATTAACACTTAAATTTGAAACGCGTATATAAGACTAGCTTTTACTCGCGACTTTGTGCGCTTAAACAATTTACCGGGATAAAGTGAAACCTACGTGCTATTCTCCAATATAATCTATCTCTGTTTCAAATTGAATCCAGATCCCTTTAGCTATTTTGGAATGTTTGAACACATCCATAAATTTGAATACTCCATCCATACATCGAAACTCATCGAAATAGTATTAGAAGATATGAAACTTTTGCAGTTGCAAAGATTTTAAGTTTTTAAAACTTTTACCTATAAATGAAAAACGTAATCCTATGATTATTTTCTTTGGGCACGCCGCAATCGCGGCGGTAACTCCCCTCTTTGAGGAGTGGCTTGAGAGATGCCACGGCGTCCTCATCTTCCGCCCGACGCAGGTATTAACCGGACATGGCTGATTCGGGAGGTACCTGTTTATACAGTTACAGCAGGAGGACACGCCCGAGTGTCGTTATTGTGAGGAGCACCCGGAGGACACGGTGGAGCACACGGTCGAGGTGTGCCCTGCTTGGGAGGAGCACCGCCGTGTCCTCGTGGAGGCGATCGGCGGCGGTGACCTCTCAGGCTCGGTCTTGATTCAGACCATGATGCGGAGTGAGAGGGAATGGGATGCAGTCGCCTCCTTCTGCGAAGCAGTCATGCTAGCAAAGGAGGAGGCCGAACGCGCGAGGGAGAGGCATCTCTCTTCCTCAAGCCCCAGCCACCGCGGGAGACGCCCCGGGCGTCGGGGATCGCGTGCCGATCCTCGGCCACCGTAGGTGCGGGCTTGCGGACGGTGAGCAAGGGTAGCTCACCGACCGGTAAGGACCAGGCTCGGGTCGGCGGCGCGTTGTCTTCCACGCGCGCCGCAAAGAGTGGTCAGCAATAGTCCTATAGGGCCATTGCCTACCGGGGTTGTGGGAATGTTCTAACGAGATACCGTGGCCCCGGAACTTAAGGGCAGCTGAAGGAACAGGGTGGGTTTTTAGTCAGTAGAAGTCTGACACTCCCTTCCGCTCCAACCAGAGCGGAAGAAGTCATTCGATGATTTTCCCACCCAGAGAAAAAAAAAAGGTATAGTTATAGGGGTCATCCGTAGGACTATTATGTGTACAATAGTGTTAATTATTTAGTGTCAATAGTGTAAAAATATGTCGGTAATTAGTTATGGCTTAGGAAGGTCATACGGAACACCCTTTTTTGGCCGAACGCGCGAGGGAGAGGCATCTCTCTTCCTCAAGCCCCAGCCACCGCGGGAGACGCCCCGGGCGTCGGGGATCGCGTGCCGATCCTCGGCCACCGTAGGTGCGGGCTTGCGGACGGTGAGCAAGGGTAGCTCACCGACCGGTAAGGACCAGGCTCGGGTCGGCGGCGCGTTGTCTTCCACGCGCGCCGCAAAGAGTGGTCAGCAATAGTCCTATAGGGCCATTGCCTACCGGGGTTGTGGGAATGTTCTAACGAGATACCGTGGCCCCGGAACTTAAGGGCAGCTGAAGGAACAGGGTGGGTTTTTAGTCAGTAGAAGTCTGACACTCCCTTCCGCTCCAACCAGAGCGGAAGAAGTCATTCGATGATTTTCCCACCCAGAGAAAAAAAAAAGGTATAGTTATAGGGGTCATCCGTAGGACTATTATGTGTACAATAGTGTTAATTATTTAGTGTCAATAGTGTAAAAATATGTCGGTAATTAGTTATGGCTTAGGAAGGTCATACGGAACACCCTTTTTTTGTTTTTGGGCGAAATCCTCATGGACTACCTCCGCCTGGGGAATGGCGGAGGGGCGTGCCGGATTCTTACCGGCTAAAACCACCCCGGTGTCTCCTCACACGTGCGCGGGGGGCCGCGGGAAACCTAATTCTTCCGCAGCCCCACACTAGTGCTGGCCGGGTCTGTCCCGGCCTCGCCTCCTGCACGGGGTAGTGAGATGTTGAACTACCCCGTGCATCGCCACAGACTGTGCGAAGATCCTTTCATATGGTGATATTATTTAAAAAACATAATGATGCTGGTCATATTCCATAACTTATTTTAAAAAATCCAATAATGATATCCTGCAGAAATGCGTTAAAACATCTTGAAAATTGCCGAAACAGTGTAAATGCCATAGCATAAACAATATTTAAAAAAAAAACAAAGTTCACTAAACAGAAAGAAGGTTATAATAACGAACAACGAAATACGAGGAAATACCTACAACAAACCAAACTTCATGAAGTTTTTTAATAAAATGATCGTGTAAATGCACTAGCTGTTGAAAAAGGGAACAATGTCCGTGTATTTCTATTGTGCGTTATCCATTGGAGCGTAGTTACAAAGCGGAATGAAAAAGCTCAAAGGAACGGTGCAGTGGAATGTACATTTTGAATCTATTGCTCTGGTAATTGGTAGCATCGGTAGCTTGTGTGTGGCACACGTTGCCGAAAATTTCCCCTCTGACTACCACTACCTATACAGGATTTAACAAAGGTAAATGCTACGAGATATTGTGAGGGGAATATACACGGTCGCGTATTTAGTAACCATTGTTGTGAACCTATTGCGTAGTACAGAGCTTTAGTAGTTTCACAAAACAAGGGGTTTTAGAATGAAATAGAATCGTTACGAAATGAATGGTTCATTGTGCTGTATTTTACACGGAACGACTTATTATTTGATCTACACAATTACAGTACTGGGTAAAACGAACCCTCAGAAAGACTGGTATCAGATTTATTTAGCTTCTGGCTAAAATTATAACGTAACTTAAACTAGCTCTTTACGATTGTGCCTTTGGGAACATGTAATCCAGTGAGATTCGTTGGTATAGTAATCATGCAATTTTTAAAAAAAGGTTTATGTTGTTTTCTAAATAGGTCCTTTTTCATGCTGTAATTTTTTGCTTCATTACTGACATATCTACACTAATATTATAAACAATAAAGTTAAAAAATTGTCTGTTTTTAATGGACATATAAAAAAGAACGATTAAAAAAAATCTTCTACGAATATAAAGCTACAGTACCTATCAACGAGCAACACAGGCTACTTAAATTTTGCAGAAAAGAAACCCTTCCACCCAAATAAAGCCACCGCGGAAAGAAGCTAGTGTGTCATATAGTATTTGAATCGACAATCTGGAGCGATGGCTTGATGTACGATAGGCGATTTTTCTCAGTCGATAGTTAGGAACTTTCAGACCTACACTAAAACAACTTCATTCAAGTTTTAGTTCTATAAACGACTCCGATTCTGGTGCCACAGTATCTCATCACGCGACTCTGTCCCTGTGCAGCACAATAACTAATTAGTATGAATTCTGAAGCATACTTCGTTACGCAAATTGGAAGGGTGGGTGATTATTTTTATATTATACTAAGAAGCAGTTTGATGTTAGTCGTATTATATTTTAATTAAGTTATGAACCAATCCAAATTTAATTTAAAAATAGCGATCCGTGTCTGCTTCGTACTAAAATTAAAGCAAAACTTACCAGTTTCCGCTTGTTTCGGTCGATGGCCCACCAACTACCTATCCTAGCTGACTATTATCGCACGGTACCATTGGCTTCGCACGTTTGTTTGTTTGCGACTACCACGAATTTCTAATTAAGTGATAGGTGGTTACATAATAAGTCACTCAAATGATATCCAAAGTGGCTTTGGAAAAAGCCGTGTGAAGTGAATTTTGTTGTCTTTGCGAGAAATAATTAAAATTCAAAATAAATTACCTACTTTACAAGTTTACCCAGAAAACAAACTGCATCAATCAATCGTTTAAAAATGTATTTACCTATTTCTGTTAATTTTCGCGTTGTTCCTTTCAATATCTAACTGGCTATTCAAACTAATCTCTATTCTACTTTTACCAAAAGTTTGGAACTTCTAGCACGATTCCAGATGTTTTTCTGAAGAATCGTGCTTAGCAGCCGCTTTGTGAAAATTATTTATTTCTTTTTAAAAATCTGAATATCCGTCACAGGACCAAACATTCTTTTTACCTAGATATGTAAACAAAATGCAAGAAAAACAATACAATGTATTTATGTGTACACAACCTGTTAGCTATTTATAATTATTATACGGCTTTTTATCAAAACAACGAATAGCATTACCTTTTATTGAGTTAGATTCAACCCAGGTACACACTTTCGCAATCAGTTTTACTTTTTCCTCAAAAGATAATGTTGAAAACGTGACTTATTTTAATTTATTTTAGACACACATTGCTAGCACAGATCTCACAGGTATAATTTTCCATTTTTTACAATAAACTTACAAAATAATCTTTTATTTACTAATAAAAAACAATATGAAGAAAAAACTTTCCAACAATAATAATGTTACGAACTAATACGACCAAAAGGAATGAATTAATCGGTCACTAGACCATCCTACTGAAGAAAGTTGACCCTCTGCAATGAACAATTAACCGGTGCTTTTACCGCTTTTTAATTTGAACGGATTGCAAAATAAGCAGTGCGGATGCACTTTAATTGTGCCTGTGTGTTATACGTCTGGTAACAGTTACTGTAATAGGCTAATCGTCACTTCAATCTCTCGTCTGGATTGCCTCTGAATAGCCAATCAAACGATATACAGGCCATCCATATCTGTCTGCTTAAATGTGTATGGAATACAAAATTGCCAACATAATCACCCGTTTCAATTCTGTGCTGGGTAAATCAAACAATTATTGCAGGTACTGCAAAATTTTGTTAAAGTAAATTGCAAGGTAAATTGAAATGGTATCGGTTGTTTTGTTAAAGTTATATTCTAATATAACGAAAGCTTTTGATATCGCATTTTTAGAATGAATGTGATCTATTTCTAAAGTCCTGTCACTTCTGATCATAATTTATATATTAAACACAACTCTAAAGGTTATTCTACACCGATTGCGGTAGTTATGTACGTTTAAATTTAAACAGCACTGCTATTTTAAAAAGTTTTTTCATAGTAGGAGAAAGCAAATCGACGGTTAAAAGGAAATAGGGTATAAGCGACATTTTGGACTGGTATTGTTTTTAAAGCCGACTGTTTCTTGTGTTCTATTATCTTTTATTTTGTGATATTTCCCAATTGGAAAATTAAAACTGTTTTAGTTCACACGATGTTTTAATAAAAAAATACATCAGTTTTTCTAAAATTCTAAATTTTGAACGGCTCTCCTGAACATTTCTTTTTTTGTCGTTTATACCCTATTTCCTTTTAACCGTCGAAATGATACTTAGTAGTTTTTCAACTAAGTTGGGGTCGGATCCACTAAAACCGGATGCAGCTGTGCACTAATGTTTTATATGGGACGACTGTACATCCAACCTCCACAATCCAATAACGGCGTAACATGATACCTATTGGCAAGACTGGTGTCAGATTTTCCAACTTCTGACTACCTGTAAGTATTGTCAAAGATGTACAAATGACAGCCGGTGCAGAGTTAACGTATTTTCCGTGGCACACAGGAATCTGGATATCACGTTACGTTATACAATGTATAACGGAAACCCCATATCTATCCAAAAGAGCTGAAGACAACATCTGGTATGGAGTCTCTATGCATAGTTTCAGCTCAAAATAACTGACTCAAAGAATTGATACCAAATTATCGGTTTCATATATTTCTTGAATACCAATCATAACAAACGTGTCACAGCACTACGAGGGTCAATAACTTTCCACGTCACTTGCCAATAACATGATAATTCTCTTCATACTTCTTAATTTGAAAAATTCGGTCTCTGGTATCAGTGTATTGGTATTTGTAATAAGTTCTACACACGTAGAATTAGGATTACAAAACCCTTGTAATATCGTTTGTTATCATCCAAAGAAGCCATGCACTTGGTGTGTATATATCCTTTAAATTACATGTTGTATAGATGGTCTCCGTCTTACTTAACTTTTGAGGCTGTTATTATGTTGCCACGACCCCCTCCAGTCACGGAAGAAATATGTACATTTAAAATTTACTCAACGCTGCGTATAAAAATAGCAATATTCGTGTAAAGTCACTTTCATTCCAAGATTTTATATTTATTCCAAGATGGCTTTGTTACTCGCTGATGATGTTGCCTAATATATAAAAAAAATATTAATTAGTCCAGTAGTTTTTGGTGGACATCCCACCCATACGCACGAAACGTTTAGGGAATACTTTCATTGTGCGTACGGCTAAGGAGTGGAATTCCCTGCCGGAGTCTGTATTTCCTGATAGTTATAACCTGGGAGTCTTTAAGTCAAGAGTGAATAGGTTACTTCTAGGCAGGCATGCTTCATCTTCGACCACATCATCGCTTAAGATCAGGTGAGATTGTGGTCAAACGCAAGCCTAAAAAAAAAAAAAGTTCATACATTACAAACAAACAAAAAACCGATTATTTTCTTTTTATAATATTAGTTTACTTTACTTTATAACAAATAAGCAACAAACCTTGAAATGAACTTGCATTTGAAATCTTTGCCGACTGTATATGGACTGCAATGTCGGTTACAAGTTTCCATGCAGTTTTTTTTAACTGCATCCAAACTGTAATTATGCAGAGACATGTGGTAGCAACGGCGGCCATTAAAAATCAATAACTTTTTTATTTCTGAACCATACATTAATAAAATAAAACAAATTCAAAACTATCATAAATGTCCATTATTATTTTTTTAATAGTGAACACATTCATTACAATGTATACAAAAACTAAATGTCATATAGTATAACAAAAAAAAACGTTTAAATAACAAAAACATCAAATTTTGTGTAAAATAAAAAAAGTTAAAAAAATTTGTGATTAAGTTGTACCTACTTATACAGATTAATTAATTAATTGTAAAGTAATGTTTAATATAATTATGCTATTTATACTTGATGAACTTCGCGACCTAAAATTAATTCGTTCACCTTCAATAGATCTAAGGTGTCTTCATCAAGTTCCTTCACGTTTTTAGTATATGGTTTTCTAATGCTGGTTATGTAAGGATCTGAAGTACATAGAAGAGTACGAAAAACATCCTCATTTGTAGCGAATCTTGAGCATTTTTAACATGCATAATTTTTGACGAAATTTTTTATAATCCTTATTGCGAGATTCTTGTGCATCTTCCGAAAGTAGACCAATAGGAAGCACTGCAAAATGCTTTATGACACTTTCTCCATAAATCAAATTTTGTGAACTGAAGATGGCATGTAGTATCATTCATTCAATTTAATTGCTCACATAGATCCTGACAGTCTCAATAGCATAACTGCCAAAATTTTCAGCATTTATTATTACACCTGATGAAAGAGCTTGCAGAATTATGTAAAGTCGTTTAATCAAATTTATATCCACTCCTGTAATTTCAGCAGAGTAGCTTGCATTGAAAAAAAATCTTCTGGCAGTATTACCGTCATTAGTATTACCACTTACATGTCTTACCGCAAACTATTGATATAATAAACTGTCTACATTTTAAACCGCAATAGATAGCGAGCGGTTTTCCGTTTTCAGACATTTATCACATTTTTACTAATTACTCCGAAAAGCGCAAATATCCGCAGCTTTTTATTATTTAATTATATTTATGAATAGCTAGGCTATAAATCAACATTAAATGCAAAGCAGGGGTAAACATGGGCAACTGTCAAAAGTCTCGATGAACTTAAAAAAACTTTATTTTCACTATATTTTATTTTGCAATTAATTTAAGGTAAACGTTAACATAATATTAAATACATATTAGTTGTTTCATAATCTTCAAAATATGAGGTTTTCAGAATACATTATACCTTTTCCTACAATGTATAACATTAAAATCAATTTGAAAGTGATGAAGTGAACAGGCTTAACATGGCCGTCCGTCAATACTATATAGTTTGTGGTGTTGTAAAAAAATCATTTCATATAATATGTATAATTTTTTGATATTACAGTCTAGGATATAATATATAGTTTAAGGACCAATGTCCTTAAATTATTGATTTAAATAAAAAGAGCATGTCAGTAGCGACACTGACAAAACCATTTTTAATCAGCAGTTGTTCTACGATTTTCCATAGTGCGGCGGTGCAATTACAAGTTTTAGGTCGTGTATTCGAAGCCAGGCAGTGTGTAATTTTCTTTAGCGAAGGAGAAGGCTGAACGCGCCAACCGCCGCTGGAGACACCTCGTGGGGGTTCGCGAACTGATCTCCGGTCACCGCAGGCGTGGGTTTGCGGGCGGCGAGCAGCGGTAGCACGCCGCCCTGTGAGCCTGCGCTGAAAAGAGCAGTCAGCAGCATTGACGGAGCCCAATAGGGTCGTTGCCTGCTGGGTCTGCGGAAATGTTCTAACGAGTTACTGCGGTGCCGTATCACAAGGTTAACTGAAGGAATAGGGTGGGTTTTTAGTCAGTAGAAGTCTGACACTCTCTTCCGCTCCACCCAGAGCGGCAGTAATCATTTTTGATTCTCCCACCAGAAAAAAAAGTGTGATTTTCATCATCACTAGAGCTTCTATAGCGGTGCAAAAAACATTGTGAGGAAAAAGTCTTAGGACCAAAATTTCCGACGAAATGCAACATGTACAATCTGCACTTGACTCGCGTGCTGGATTACGGCCCATTCCCTCTCATATACAACGTGTAACGGAAACCCCATATCTATCCGAAAGGGCTGAAGACAACATCTGATATGGAGTCTCTATACACAGTTTCAGCACAAAATAAGTGACTTAAAGAATTGATACCAAATTATCGGTTTCATATATTTCTTGAATAGCAATCATAACAAACGTGTTACAGCACTACGAGGGTCAATAACTTTCCACGTCACTTGCTAATAACACTAAAATTTTCTTCGTTCTTCTTAATTTGAAAAATTCGGTCTCTGGTATCAATGTATTGAAATTTGTAATAAGTTCCACACATGTAGACTTAGGATTGTAAAACCCTTGCCATATCGTTTGTTATCATCCAAAGAAGCCATGCACTTTGTATGTATATACCCTTTAAATTACACGTTGTATATATAGATAAGGCCTGAGTCCCAGTAGTGGGAACGTTAAACATGTTTATGCTAACGTTTATTTATTAGTATGTATCACCGCTAGTGGTGCTAATAGCACAAATATTAAAGAAAAGTTTATTGATAGGAGGTACCTAGCCTACCTAGAAAGAAGTAATTAAGATACCAAAAGTCTGTAAGCAGATCATTTATTGCTGGGCAAGAAAGCTATTATACAGCGAGAAATTTTAATGGTTGTTTTCCCACGACAGGACGGCTACCCATAGTAGTATCGAAACACGCAGTTAAACTTAAAAAATCTAATGTTCTTTTTTCTAAAATTATTAAAAAAATATTCATAAACTCGAAAGCGCGAGAATCATTAGTAGTTCAGTAGACTAACGTAGGTACCTAGATGAAACATGCACCGCTGCGCGCTGCCAACAAAGGAAAAAGTGATTAATAAATGTTCAGAGCAAAATAAGCTCTCACGCATGGTGATAATGCATTAACTACACTGCGCCATTTTTTGTTTCTAATATTTTATTTGTTTATAAAACGGTTGTATTACCAAGACAAAGCCATTTCGCTATGGGAAAACAACCATTAAAATTTCACGGTGTATATGTTTACGTATTTTTAGAATTAGCGATAGTTAACTTTTAATAATTCCTCTATGAGTTTCAATAAATACTCAGATGAATATATAAAAGGTAGAAGGATGAAGAGAACGAACGATTTTAATGTAAACAAAATGCAATTAAAGTACCAAGTCTTCCTCATTCCTGAGTCCGACCAAGGTAATTAAGAGAAGGAAACCAATTTTTTTAAATCCTGCTCAGAATGAACGTCATTTATTACTCATAAAAGAGAAATTTATATATTTTTTTATTATTATTTCTATACAAATTTACATTACATTTTTTTACAATTTTTTTGACATGAATACTTTTTAAAGTATAATATTTTTTAAATTTTATATTGATGAATATTTACTTTGTTAAGTATAAATTTTTGTTTTATTTATTTTTAGTAATTATGTACTTAAATACGAAGATTATGTGGTTTTTTTTTTAAATTCCATTTTATTTTTATTTTTTTCTCTTTCTCTCTTACGACGATGTCTGGCAGTTAGTACCTTCGTGACCTTCTCAAATGTTTCTTCTTTGGCATTGTTCGTCAGGTCGTTGAGCTCCTTAGTAGTCCAAAGTTGAGCTTACAGACTAACTGACAAATGCTTGCAGTGACAGGACGGATCTACTCAAATCTGTGTGGTGCTTTATTCAACAGGTCATTTCAGACAAATCTACATAATCCTCATAAACTATTGTGAATATGTGAGGGTGAAATGCAGAAAACTTGTAACTTTTGAATTTGTTTGTGTCCTATGGTTTTAAAATGCATTAAGTTAATAGCATGTTTAAATAATGCACAATAAATATTTATTTTGAATATTATACCTTATAACCAACATCGTAAACATTTATTTATAACGTCGTAATAGCAAAAACAAATCCATAATAGGTTTTGAAAAATGGGTTAAAATTATTTCCATACATTTTATTAGTGTCCTTTTCATTTCGTTACACATTACATTATTTATTATGTTTTTTCTGATGAACTTACCTGTTTAATTTTTATTTTAACAGTTGCTTCATATCAATAAATATTATATTATTTATGTGGTTCTCATAATACGCCTTTTTTATTATATTTATTTACTCCAAATGTATTGTCTCTAAAAATAAATGTTTCGTTACTCAGGATTCGTTATGGGAAATTTAAGGACGTACGTTAAGTTTTAGATCGAATCCGTGTTTTTTTTAAGTTAGCCACATTACCTTCGAATGTCCTTTGCTAAATGTCAAACTGCAGCCCTTTTTTTACGGCGGAAAAAGTGTGCGTTTCGGTGAGTATTCAATTTGCTTGTATATTTTATCAGGGTGATTAACGGCGTTTAATCAATATGTTTTATGCTTTAAAACTATGTTTTCTGTAAAGGAAACTATGCACATCTTTCCTATAATATTGCAATCCGCTGAAATATTAGTTCCTTTTCAAAAGCTAAGAAATATAAACATTTTTAGGAAATAAATTCTCAGATGTTCTTATCAATTTCGTTATTATTTCGTTACGTAACGAATCTGAGAAATTCTAAGGCTGCGTTTACATAAAATTAATACTGAATTAATCTATTTCTAAAATTAAATATATATATATATATATTGCAGAGATGGCGCCACTATCAAATGCAGACAGGCAAAAAATGTACCGTGAGCGTCTAAAAGAAAATCCAATAAAATATGAAGAATTAAGAAAAAAAACATCTCGAAAGAGTTAAAGCCCTTCTCTATAAAAAGTAATGAAATCTCTAAGCAAAGCGTAGCCAAGTCTAAAGATCTTTACTGCGATTTCTTTATTAATATAGTTAGATTTCATGTAACCGGCCGTTGAAAATACTCTATGCACTTTTACTAATTAATACATCGAAGTCAACGGCCAAGTCACATAAAATCTAACTATATTAATAAAGAAATCGCAGTAAAGATCCTTAGACTAGGCTTCGCTTTGCTTAGAGATTTCATTACTTTTTATAGAGAAACAAGCAGCTTAGGCGAGACTTGGCTAATTTTTTACAGGATGTTTTTGGTGGGATTTCACTTCTTTTTGCAGAAAGCTATTTTTACTTGATTAGTTTCTTAATTATTCAGACTCCAGTTTCATATTCATTTATAAGAAGAGGCTCGTCACATTGAATAAATTTGTCAAGGCGCATTTCCATATCTCCCATAGTTCAGCTGAGCTCTTAGGGTTCTTCATCAGATACTTCAGACCTTCAATTTTTTAATATCAAAAGAAAGGGCTAACCACGCTCAATAAACTTTGTGAACATAGCATGTCGATAATTTCAATAGTTTGGCTGGTCTGTTACGGTTTCTCCTCAGGGTCGTAAGATACTCCAGATCTTCCATGATCCTAGTTTTGATGATTTTCCCTTCATATAGGCACTAAACCCTACCTCTACGCCAAATTTCAGCTCTCTAGGTTTATGGGAAGTACTAGTTCTATTTTGATGATCAGTGAGTCAGTGAGCCTATATATGTTGAAATAGTACAACTTTGCTTTTGCATAACTTACGAAATAAATAAGCTACAAACATGAAATTTTGTGGTTTAAGTGTGTGCTAGTTAGCTTACCAGATAACGATAATTTCAGCGTTCTAAATCTATCCAGAGGTCCTCAAATAGGGGCCTGGAAATACGTCAAAAATGGTTCCAGAAAAGGATGGTACGGCAATGTTTGCTTTGCACTCGACTTGGCGGGGGACCTTTTGTACGAATTATTTTTATTTGATTAAACTCTAATCAAATTAAAATAATTCGTACTAAAGGTTTAGTACAAAATGACTTTAAGAAGCTGTTTATCTTGCCAACTAAATGCCACCTTAATTAGCCAGTGTAATAGTGCCAGTTTAATTTTTTCTAAGTTTTATCTTTTTGATAATAAGAGGTTTATATCGATTATTTTCATTTCTTTGTTTTATAATTAGACGTTTACTGTTGAGATTATTTCTTGTGATTAAAATAAAAAAAAATATGATTAGACTGAATTAGACTGACATAAGTTTAATTTTACACTGCCAAGTAAGCAAAAATTTAGTTGAGAAAGTTCCTTTAAAAGTGATATTGATAAACGAATTATTTTTATTTGATTATAGGATAAATAAAAGTTTAAGATTATAGTGAATATCTCGGAAATTTAATATTGACAACTTCTCGTACGTCAAGATTAAAAACAATGTGCATTCAGCACATTTGATATAAAACATACCATGTTCAAGTGACACGTGAAGCCCTCAAACCTGACTTATTGAATTTTTTAGTTTTGTTTTTTGGCTTGCCTTGACCATATTGTGTGATCTTACCTTTATAGTATCAGTTTTGTTATTAATTTTATCAGTTTAGTTATTTCTCAGTTGCGTTACTTTTTGAGAAAAAGTGACATATTTTCTGCATTTCACCCGTGAACTATGTAGGTTGTTTTATTCGAGTTAAACATGATTGTCTGGCAGTTTGAGTGCTTTTTACGGCCTACCCAAACGTCCTTACCTTGGTATTGTTCGTCAAATCGTTAAGCTCCTTGTTTAAAGTTGAGCTATACGTTATCTGACAAATGATTGCACTGTATGGATAGGCCTACTCAAATCTATGAGCATTTTTCCTCAAAAGATCGCCTCAGACGGTAATCTACAAGGTTCTCATATATTTTTAATAAAAATCATATCATTTATTTTACTCGACCAATAACTTGTGAATGAAAACTCTTCAACTTTTTAATGAAAATATGAACCAAAGTGAAAATTTTAAACTTGTTAAGTGGTATATTTAGAATCGTGCAATTAATACACGTTGTATTTAAATTTTAAATAAATAACATGTATTTCGTTGGTTCCGATTACTCGTAAATCGACACATAATTATACTGAAAACAATATTGTTTTACATCTAAGGTGTATTCTTTGTTGGAAAACAAATTAAATAAATAAATATCGAATGCTTTTCAATTGCATTTGGCGTGACGGAATTCGTAATTTGTGTATTTTTCATATTTATAAGTTGTGAGGAAATTTCTAAATTTTAATAATTTTTGTAAACATAAACGTTTTGAATTACTGTAGACTTTATAATTTTAGGTTTTGAATAACCGGAATAAAAATAACTGGACACACACACACACACGCACACACACATACAAAAATAAGTTTAAAAACAAATGGTCATACATATCACAATTGCAATAGTTTTTATTCGCCAAATAATTCGCAAAATAATACAATAACATACTAAGAAGAATTAAGAAATTAATAAGGATTGAGAGAAGATATTACGGAGAATATGCTGTGAAGCGTCAACAGATATATGAATGAGGACCGGAATATCTTATTCATACTTTTTGTTTTATCTCGTCTCGTGCCGTACGGCTACAACCCTTTTAACTAGGTAGGTTATTCATGAAATTTTAAACTGCCGGCTTCACGGTAATACCTTCCATTAATCCAATTTATAATAACAGGCGCATTTAAACCACTATCAATCGGCTGGGAACTGGAAAATAAACAATATGAAATGATTGGGTCAGTTGCGAAAGCGCGCGACTTTCAAGCTCATGTTGGCGAGTGCAATTTTTTCAAAGTTTCGGGAAGATGTCGAAAAAAATTTCGCTGCGGCCTGAAGCGAAGGAGAGTGGTCTTGATAGACTTACCTGAGTTTCACGGTGCCCCCATGAGTTAACAGGTGGCGTTCGCAACAAGTTCGAGGCGGTGCGTTCCACAGGTCGCGGGCGTGCGACAACGGCGACGGCTCAGCGGAGACACGCGAGTGGTAGGGCGCGGGGCGCACGCGCGGCCTTCCCCCCCGATCGATCCGCTGAGCTGCCTAAGGCGCGGTATTTACTAATGCAGACAACAGCCGACTAGAGCTCCCCTCATAACACTTTTCCCTAATTCACAGAAACCAGTGTCCCACAAGCCGGAACGCACGGAGAGCGCAAGCCGGAGGGCGCGGCCGCCGCACGCACTGCGCACCACTAGCGAGCCACGGACCTGCGCAAACCTGCGCACTCATTAATAATAAAAAACGTAACGTTCAAAAGTTTCATCATAACAAGCCTGTCGAATAAATAAAACCAACGTATTCGGACCACTGAAAATGTAAAATAAATTTCGAACAAAGTTGGTTAAAGGCAGCCCAAGGCAGTCCCAACCAGCGACGAACCGGCATGGCTCGCGTAGCTGTGGGTAGGTACGTCGAGGTAAGTACACCCCACGTGCGCCGGATCGATAGCCAACACATGTACCTTAGACATAACGCACATAAATCAATGTGAAGTAAACAATCATTTATGTGTGTTACAATTAAATAATTAAGCAAAATGGTTGAAGCCTTGTTAAATGATAAATTATATCAATAATGTTATTTACAGCCCAATTGTGGTCTTTACCACGATAAATTGAGCCTCAAAGTCTCAATTCAAGTAGGTTTTGGAATAATTCAACCTCGTAAGGAACCTGTTTGCGTCACTACAAATGTTTTTCATTATAATTGGTATACTTTTTATCGTTAACCTAAACTTGAGGTTAAAACCATTATTAATCAGCAATTTAAAACAACAAGAAAATTCGTTAAATAATTAAAACCATTGTTACCTCTTGGTAAGGCATTACAAACGCATGGATGTATGAAGGTGACGGTTTCCCGCCAACCGATACCTCAATGCCTGTGCTATTGTATAGGGCGACATCTAACGGAATACTTGAATATCACCGAGGAATAAGAAGTAATACGATTCAGATGTAGGACCGATTTCAGAATTATTTATTTCGATGTAAGAACATCTCCAACCTTATCTTAGTATATACTTAATTTTGATAGATTTCCAGGCTTGTTTTTAATTACTGATAATTCCGCTTTTGACCTCGATCACGCCTGATAGTAAGCGATAGATAAGGTCTACGATGGAAGTAGCGAGCCCAGAAGATGCCTGTTCATTGTTGTTTTAAAGGCTGGCGAGTCATATGTGGTAGAGAACACAGAAGCCAACAGAGAGGTGCGCACCATGACTGTGCGCGCAATAATGTAAAAACGCGAAGCGCTTATCTAGAGGTTTATAGAAACACTTCTTCCGACACTTATACATAATCGTGAGTTATATAATTCATACTAGTACTCACGCGGGGCTTCGCTCCCGTGGAATCTATCACGGTAAAAACATAACTCTCCTTTTTTGCAGTCGCGTAAAAAGTAGCCTATAGCCTTCCTCAAGCTTCAAGCTACTTCCATACCAAATTTCATCCAAATCCACCCAGTACTTTCGAAGATTAGCGCGTTCAAGCAAACAAACAAACAAACAAACTTTTCCGCTTTATAATATTAAGTATAGATTAGATAAGTGTCTAGAACGCAAAAATGTAACACATTCCTGAATTGAGAATTTGTTAATACCCGTGTTTAATACCCGTCAAACTCAGCCATAGGAGTTTCAGTGTGAAGAAGATACTAGTATGGACGGGCCATCATCATCTGCCTTTACTCAACTATATCGCGGTCGGTTTCCAGCATAACCGGATGCATCTGAGTACTATTGTTTTACATGAAGCGTCTGCCTTTCTGACCTCCACAACCCAGTAGCTGGGTAACACGATACCCCTTTTTTTTTCTTTTTTTTTTAACGCGGTAAAATTATCAAATAAGTCCTCCCACCCCGGGCAGGGCGGGAGGGACTGTCAGACTTTTACTGACTAAAATCCACGGTGTTCCTTCAATAACCCTTTACGTACCGGGGTCACGGTAATGGGATAAGTCCCACGACCCCGGCAGGCTTCGGCCCTCTACAGGGGGGCCAAGTCATATTGCTGACGCTCTTTGAGGCGCGCGTGGAACACAACGCGCCGTCGACCCGGGCATGGTCCATGGTCGGACAGCGAGTTGCCCTTTACTCGCTGTCCGCATGCCCGCGCCTACGGTGGCCGGAGATCGTCGGCCGACGTCCGACGCCATGGGCGTCTACCACTGCGGCTAGGCTGGAGGGAGGACGCCATCCTCTCCCTCACGCGGCCCGCCTCCTCCTTCGTAAGCATGACTGCTTCGCAGAAGGAGGCGACCGCTTCCCATTCCCTCTCGCCCCGCAGCATGGCCTCGACCAATGCCGGGCGCGAGAGGTCTCCGCCTATCGCCGCCGTGAGGACACGTCGGTGCTCTGCCCAAGCGGGGCAGTCCTGCACCGTATGCTCTACTGTGTCCTCAGGGCGACCCTCGCAGTGGTGACACCCAGGCGTTTCTTCCTTTCCTATCAGACACAGGTACCTCCCGAAACTTCCGTGTCCGGTGAGGACCTGCGTCATGCGGTACGTCAGGACGCCGTGACGCCGATCTAGCCACTCCTCAAAGAGGGGTCTTACCGCCGCAATTGCGGCGTGCCCGAACACGATACCCCTTAGCAAAATTGGTGACAGGTTTCGGACCCTATGACTACTCGTGACGATCGTTAACGATAAATTATGACAGCCGGGACCTACGGCTTAACATAGTTTCCAAGGCACGGACGAATATGAATATGATAAAATGGTGACCGCTTCAAGGACCAAGCTTTACTTAACTTTGAAGATCGAAGCGAGTGGTCCACCAGCTCCTTCATTCATGTACTTAACTTAAAATTCGTTACTAAGACTGACTTAAGAAATCACGACGTCAATAGAAAACTTCAACTATCTAAACCAAACCAAAAAATCACTAATAAATAAAATTTTAAACTAATCACTTAGGCATACAAACTTTGTCGCCAAGACTTCACTTTTGATGTTAAAATATTATCTGGTCTCGAATCAAACCGAGCCCTGGCACTCTAGAAAGCTTTTCTCTATAACGCCTAAAAAGCTCTATCTCTGATAAAAAGGATGGCTTGGCTGTTAAATGTTACTATTGCATTTAACTTACTTTAATTTCGAACCATAAGTCTATGGATCGACTGTACGTTATTTATCTCAAGCTATTGGTGATTTGTCATAAATTTTATCAAGTAACAATGAAATCAACAAGTTTTTTTAAATGAAATGTTTGGCCCATTTCCATACGTTATTTAAACTAATACTAACTTTTATATAAACTAATGTTTAATGTGGTTGAGCGCAGAGCTAAAAGGCTCATAGGCGACGAGATGTTGGTTAACAAGATTCACAGCCTGGTCCATAGGTGAAACGTTGCTTGCCTGTTGTTCTTTTACATATGGTACTTCGGAGAATAATCGTAGGAACTCCACAATCTGATTTTTCCAATCACTACCAGACTATGAGATGCGCTGTAGGCCACCATCCGCACTTGGTTGATAAACCTTCTTGTCGTAATAAACGCTTCTCCTACACATTAATTGTGCGCACATCGAAGTTGTGGAACTCTCTGCCAGCTTCTGTGTCCTTCCTATGTAGGACCCACCAGCCTATAAAGCAAGTGTGGACACACATCTTTAGAGCTCGCTCGTTTCATCATGACTTCATCAATTGCTTACCATCAGGGGTGATCGAGGTCAAGCGGTCAGCGGGCCCATTCGAAAGAACAAGAAAAAAACTATTTAATTAAGGTAAGTAGGTGACAAGAAATTCGTTATCAACCCTGTCGCCTGGTAATGTACTCATGAGACTAGTGGCAATACCACGTCGTATGGCAAAACTAAACTGAGCCTTTGAATAACGAAAGATATCAACTAGCCAGTTTGAAATTTTTTCGAAAAAGGTGCGAGTACAAATTAACAATTTGAAAACAATTTAGTAGTCATATATTTTGGTATCTTTTTTGGTTGAGTAGTTCCGGAGTCATGAAGTGGATGAATGTAGACGAATGGCATTTTATATCTCTTTTAATTATTAAATGAATAGTAAATTATGTAATAATTTATTTTCTATTCTATTAAAAATGCAACTCCTTTAGCATAATACTTACCAAAAATACGGATATATTTTACTATGCGAAATGAATTCACCAAAACTAAATGTAAGAAAGTTGAAAAGGAAAACTATCACCTCTAACTGGTCTTTTTTATTAATAATTCCAGAGAAATTTTCTGCATTTGTAATATATTTAATTTGTTATTTTATTTGGTTACCAGGCCAGTTGCCAGGACAGATGGCCACGGCATCGCGAATATGATTTGACTTCTGGAATGAAATGAATCTTCAAATGTCTACGGCGTAGCTAACGCCTACGGCGCGTAGCAACATTCTACGCCGTAGCTGATAGTACTCAGCGTAAGACTAATTAATGGCTTATCCACTTAGAACTAAGAGCTACAAAAATCGAAAAAAGTTATATTTAAAAGACCTAAAAGTTATATTTCATTATTTTGGCCATTTTATTTAGCTATTTTCATTCAATAAAACCTATCCGCTGCCGCTGTCGCAAGATGAGGCGCAGTTTGTTGTAGCAATAGTAACCTCTCCTTCTTCATCTAATCTTAATTGTGAAAATATTATGAGCCAGTGTATACATATTTTTTTTATTAAAATTATCTTCTTGGTCGACCTATGACCTGGTGGGGACTTCAGGGACCTGCTGGATATAAAAAGCAGAGAATTGTTCAATATGACGGCTCTCTATATCACGCAGAGGGAATTTTTCGACGGCTATGTCGAGCCACGGTCCATATGTCTATTACTTTTGTTTCCCACTTTAATTTACACGCCTCCTTATACTCCTAATATTATAAGTATGAACGTCAACAAGTTTATTGTTAAACAACTAACGCTTCAACAGTTAAATCTTGGCGAACGTCAAACCGCTTACTAATTCTCTTTTGCACGTTCACTATGCGTAGGATATGTCTCAGCACCACAGATCATATAAACACCAGAGATATGGCAAGGAGGCGAGGCGCTTGCGAACGCATCTGGCCGCAAAACGGCTTAATGCCAGTGTCGGCCATTAGTCGAATGTCAACTTGCGACGTCTTCGTTGCTTATGATTTTTGACAAAATGCCGCGTTGTTCAGTGATAGTTTGCAAAAATAACAGCTGTATTGTGAATTACATGAAAGATACAGCAGGTGAGATAGTGGTCAAACGCGAACCTATTTTCAATAAAAAAAAGATGCATCTCATTTCATAAATAAGTACTAAAATATTATTGTGTTTTTATTAAATTCATTAAAACATTACATTGTGATACTAGGAACACAATGAAGTACCAAAAGCAATTATTTTTATTACGAACAAAAACCATTGATTTTTTAGTATAGTACACATCGATCAATGTAGCGGCAGGTCTAATAGCACAATGGATAAGTGTTTTACTGATATTCTCACTCACACGATAGTTTTGTGAAGCGGTCGCTGCCGGCTTTTGTTGGTTAGGGATGTAATGAGACGTTTGTGGTACTACGAATGATTACTCAAGGGAACAAAATAGTCTTTTTTTGTAGCATGGAATTTTATGGCTGTTGTTTACTATTCATGCATCATCGATATCATCATCATCATTCATACTTTACTTCTATTTTAACATTTTAGCTACCCGAAGGATCCAAAAATAAAAGAATAGTGGAAAATTACGACACTATTTAACTAAGAACGCAACACCTAAACAGATCCGTTCAGCCGTTCTGGCGTGATTGAGTAACAAACATCCATCCATCCATTCAAACTTTCGCATTTATAATAGTAGTAAGATGGTTAATTGTTATTTTGTAGCATGACCTGACACATACTTTAAGAGTAGTTTCCGTTTCCCCAGAAACGTGCTTCATACAAAAGAAGTTTGATCATAATTTGAATATTACATAATCAAAATTCTAGAGGCTAATATCATCGTTTTTCGTGATTTATCATATATCCATCCAAATATACAGAAAAATACAGAAAATATATGTATATAAATATATATTTTGCAGTTTCACTGATTAGTGCTATTACTGAAGTTAACCGGAAATTTGGCAAACCACGGACATAGATTAATAATATTATTATATTATATTCATAGATTCTGGCCATTGATAGAAATCTATAAGAGATTGCCCTGTGCGATAAGGCCGCCCATTGTACACTAGTTTTATTATTTGTATAACGTATATAATGTAATAATAATAATAATAATAAATAAATAGATATATTGTAGTATTGTATTTTATAACCTCTAGATCATAATTGTATTAATGGCCATATCAATGAGGAGTAGCTCCTTAGTACCGCGGGACCCATTCTTACATCCATTTTGAGAGGTAGACATGATGTGATTGTCGTCAGTGTGTTTGTTAATTTTAACCCTCAAAATGGATGTCAGAACCTTATAGACCGTTGGCAGACACGTGATTGGTCTATAATTTTTGGGTTCCGCGGTGCTACCAGATTTGTGGAGCAGGTGGGTAACTCCAGTGGTAAAGAACTCGGGTAGTGAGCCAGATTCTAGGGCAGATTGGTACTGAGACGCCAAACGAGCTTGCGATCTTGTTTGCCACTTAATCCAGAAGTTATACAGTCCATCCGGCCCTGGAGACTTCCAATTAGGCAGCGGACGGACTGCATGGGCTATATCTTGGGGGCTGATAATGATTGCCCCCATTTCTTGTATTGGATCGCACGCTTGCTGGACCTCCCGGGTCCAATCACCTTCGGTGTGACTGACAGGTACCGACCAGATGTTGCACCAGAAAGTACAGAAGGCGTCATCATCGGGCAGGCACATATCAGTCGCACCTTGGTCCGGTCGCTCCTAAGCCCTATGCGTGCGATTCTGGATGAATCGCTCCACTCGCCGTCTATACCTCCGGATACGGTTTGCCCATGCATATACCTTCTGCTTTAGGAAGTCGATGCGCTCTGTGACACATGACATATACTTAATTTTGTGGGTGAATATTGGTTCCCAAAAACGCCCGTCTCACAAAGCGCATCACTCTCGGGCGAGTGTTGCCCTCCCTAAAGCAAACAAGTTTTCCAATGAGTGCCCTGGCCTCACCAATACGGCGCTCGATCCTACACTGCCAAGCTGGCACAGCGTGTTTAGGTCGTGTAGCTATGTCATTAGAAATTTTAACATTAGCTACACGACATGCCGCGACAGCTGCGTAGTATAAGACAGAGTGGGTATCGGCGAGGTCTTCGCAGTTATCAAAATAGTCTGATAACTGCGAATCCAGAGCAGCCACCAGTGCCCTATTCCTATTATGCATGGGCAAACGAGGTAAGCGTGGTCTTATTTCAGGTGGCATGTTGCGATATTCCCGATTAGCACACTCCAAAGCACTCCTCAATTGCTCATTATACTGGGTACTTACGTTTGTAACTCTGTCACTACTCTCCTCAACTTGAAAGTTGGGTTGTGGTGGTGCCACCACAGTCGGCGTCGGATGTAAAGTGACATAGCTACTCATGTCCGAACGGAGGCGATCAAGTATGGCTTCATCCAACATACGGTTACGTTGGATGACACGCACTTGATCCGACAGTCGCTGGGCCGAAACGTTGACAGTTGGCTCAAGTACCTGAAACAGAGAGAGCATCCGACCACGGTACGCAGTCAGGTTAATTCCCCCTTCTGTAGCCCCATAGTATGAGCGCATGACGTTCTCATTAATGGATTGAGTCCATCGCATGCGCTGCACGGAGTCTCTTTACTTACGGCTGGAGCAGGTCCTGGCGGCTGCGAGGCGGAGCTGAGCGACGAATCCGAAGATCTTGGGCGTGTAGTTTGGAGCAATCGTATCCGGCTTCTGGTCAACATAGATTTCAATTCACGAAGTTTTCATTTACATTGGTCTATTTTTATGGATAGTAGTAGTAGTAGTATGGATAGGTGGGATTCATGGATTTTAGTTTTTTTTTTTAACTATTTTCGATTGATCGAACATTTTAAATACCTATTTTATATCAAAATTATTGATAAAATCAGGATCAATATTACTTTACTCTTTGATCAGGATGAAAAAATTTTTAACGTGCTTGTTGACAGCCGGACCACAGATTATTTTGTTATTATTATTATTATATAATTATAAATATTGATGTATTAATCACATTGTAGATACTTGTAATATATGTAAATATATTATTGCAAATCAACATATCATTATTATGAATAAAAAAAAAAAAAACAAATATATCCTCTTTATAATAATGGAATGGAAGGCATTCACACAGTTTTGTTACCACATACTTTTGTCATAATAATGTCATAACATGTATGTAGAATGACATTTTGTTAAGACCAAGTCAAGGATCTTCTACATGTTTAGGTACGGTCGGCCAAGAAAGTGGTGTACCAGTTTTGATTTAGTTTCCCGGTCATCGAAAATTACAACAAGGTTCGTTATAAAAAGATATTACTGAAAGAGACAACATTATCATGACGTAAACCTATGTATTTAGTATTCATACGTCATATGTCACATATAAGTACATGACATTTTAACCTTTAGTATAAATGAAAAGGACATTAGTTTCTACAAAGCAATTGAAATGTTTCCAAACAAAAGTAATAAAAACTATTTAGACAACCGAATTCCATTTGAAAAAGAAAACTGACAATTGACATTTTGTCAAATATATGCAAAAAATCGATATATTTTCCGTGTTATTTTTCAATCAACTGCATATAAAATCATCTCAATGCCTGCCAACTTGACCATTGCCGAAAGAGCACAAATAATTGCCCAATTTAATGAGGGAAGCAGTATCAGTGCGATATCCCGGAATTTGAATATATCGAGGCGTTCTGTCCGCTTTTGGATTCGTCGTGAAGGAGAGGAGGGAAGTTTGTTGGATCACAGAAGAAGTGGTCCCCGGCCTGCACTCTCCAATAACGATAGAGAATTCATGAGACGGGAATATGAAATCAATGGTTTTAAGCCCACAAAACATTTTGCGGAGATGTTCGATGTGAGTGCCCAAACAATAAGGAATCATCTACATTACATGGGGTTGCACCACAGGCATTACGCCAAGAAAATATATTTGACGGATGCTCACAGACTTGCTCGTCTGAACTTCGCCAGAGAGCACTTAGAGTTTGATTGGTCTAATACAGTGTAATGTGATGAAAAAACGTTTAAATCCAGTCAGCATGGACGTCTTCACCTTTGGCGATATAATTCAACACGGTATAAAGATGATCATGTAATCCCAAATAGAGAATCAGGTCGAATTTCCGTAAATATTTGGGGCTGGATGAGTACGGATGGTGTAGGAGAATTGTGTTCTCTACCTCCTCGAGCGACGGCTGTAAATTATATCGACGTGCTTCAGAATGCAATGCTACCGACAGTCCGTAATGTTTACCCGGAGAACGAAGTGCCACAATTTGATTTTGTTCAAGATAATTGTTCAATTCATAATGCGAGGATCGTAAGAGCCTGGTTTCGTTCACACACTGACGTAAGGGTAATTCAGTGGCCCTCAAGATCGCCGGACCTCAACCCGATAGAAAATCTTTGGGGCCTTATGGTCCAACGATGGTCGCATCAAAATGAAAGAACCAAACAAGCTCTTATTAGTCACTGTAATTATATCTGGGAGGAAATGCGGGGAACCGATATTTGCTCACGGCTTGTTGGTTCAATGAGGTCTCGTCTTTTAGAGGTTATAGAGGCCAACGGCGGTTACACCCGTTTCTAATTTTTAAAAATTTTCAATATCTTCTAAATATTACTATATATGCTATGTTTTTGTTTGTTATAAGTATTTTAAAATTGATTGTAGAAATTTAATAAAAGGATAAATCTATTTTTAGCTTGTTTTTTATTGATATTGTAATTACAAGTTTACAGAAATTGTAGGTTTGTGGACTCGCCTTGTGCCTTTACAATTTTATGTAACTTGTTGATTACAATTCTGAATTTGTAGATACAATTTTGTCATCAAAATCTACAGCCCCCCGCCGTTGATTTTACGACGTCATTGGTTCCATCAAGTTCAAACTAAGAACAGCTGTCACGTTACAAACAGTAATAGTCGTTATCAATAATCAGATAAAGACAGCAATAGAAATTGTCAGATCGATCTGCAAGCGAAACTAATCTTTATCACCTATGAATCTGCAAGCGATATTCAACCTTAGGGTGGTACACCACTTTCTTGGCCGACTGTACAAGTTCCTTGGACCAAGTTAGGACCTAGGGACCTAGACAGGCCTGCGACAGCATAGTACCAAAATCTGCGTTATAGCGCTACTGTCGCCGGCTACCATGTTTTTGGCAGCCATTTTGTCAGTAAAACTGACCAAAGAGAATGTAATACACTATGTTTTAAAACTGACGAGTGACAGATAACAGATTGGATTTTCCGTCATACGCATAGAGTATGTAATACACTATTCGTGTCGAAGCTCGTGTGCTGCCGGATTACAGTTTGTTTACTAGTCATTCTCCTCGCTGTATTGCATAGATGATACATATAAATTTGAGATAGATTCCAAGTTCCTTGCTCAATACGAATTATACTGCAGTGCTCTGGTGCTTTGGTTCGCGGCCATGGCTCCTATCAAATGCTGTGTTGTCGGTTGTATTTCAACCAACAAAACTCATCCATCGCCTTTATAATTTACCTAAGGACGATAAACTTAGGGCTTTGTGACTGTCCTTTTTGGTGTCAGTGAATTCCGAACTTCTTGGTCTATCAAAGTATCAGTTAGTGAATAAACGTGTGTCCCAAAAACACTTCGAGAAATACCAACTGGATGGCGAGGGTAATCGTCTGAAAGATGTCCATGTCCTTTTTCCACTGAAGAGGTAGAGCATGGGGTGCCTTTATCTGTATTAATGTGTTTGTATTTATTTACAAGTGTAACATAAGTGTACATTTATATTCAAGAACTGCAGATATGTATGCAGATTAGGGTTGCCACCTTTTTTTTGTGCAGTTAAAGTACATTGCTTAAAATAGGTAAGAAAAAAAAAGTACATAGCATCAAAATAAAGTACAATTTATTTTCAAAGTCGCTTTCCGCTGTCTGTCCCTATGTATGCTTAGATCTTTAAAACTACGCAATGGATTTTGATGCGCTTTTTTTTAATAGATAGAGTGATTCAAGAGGAAGGTTCATATTATAACACATGCATAATATGGTAGAGAGTCTTAATAAACATTTTTTTTGCGCTAACATTGCAAACGCTGGCTTAACTGTACGAGATAGATTCGAAAGCTATTTACTCAAATACTGTATTAATCCTTATCATTTTAAATACGTTAGTTGGCTTGAACATTTCATCAAAATTAGTTTTTTCCTTTACTCCATCCAAATTAAATTAATACCTTAGGTATAGATATAGCAAAATCAAAATTATGCGCAACGAAATTAATTTCATATCGCCGTGATTTGACCGGGCGCCTTGCTTCCAAGCCGAGGGAGTCCGAAAGTTTATGTAGTATATCAATGTATGGTGGAATTGTGTATCTTATACATATGTATAAGCCTACAGAAAAGTCCGCGATGGCATATGTCTATATGTTAAAGATAACATCCTACCCATGTCCATTTAATACTTTAAAACATTGGCAATTATAAAGCGGTAATCTAAAAGGTATTTACACAAATACGGTATTAATCCTTATCATCTAAATTAATATTATGTACCTATAACGAGGAAAGATGATTGATTTTTTGTTTGTTACGATTTAACTCAAAAACTACTCAATCAATTTTCCTAAAAGTCACATCTCCTCGGAGTAACATAGGCTATTTTATATTTTCTCTAAAGAACCCGTGCCAAGCCAGGGCGGGTTGCTTACTAAAAATTAATTGCCGAATGAAATAATGATGTTTATTTTGCAAATAGGTTATTATTAAAAAAAAAATTATTTAGGTAGGAACACTTTCGTCTTTTTTTTTTTCTTAAATGTAAACTAGATGAGGCCAGTGTTTCCTAAAAGACTAATCTGAGAAGAAGCACTGTCCATACTGAGCCGTGTAGGTTTATATCTGTGGCGCCCTTTAGAGAACAGAATCACACAGATTTGAGCAGGCCCGTCCAAACAGTGCAAGCATTTGTCAAATATCGCGTAGCTCAATGGCTCTGCAAAGTACCAACTTGCTGCATTGGACTCGATCGAGCGCAGAGCTAAAAGGCTTATAGGCGACGAGGTGCTGGTGGACAAGCTTCATAGCCTGGCTCATCGGCGAACCGTTGCTTGCCTGTCGGTTTTCTACAGATTGTACTTCGGGGAGTGTGCGCAGGAGCTCCATGACCTGATTCCTCCATCTCCCTTTTACTACCGGTCTACCAGACGCATGGCTGGGTACCACCCATTTATTGTGCGCACAGCCAAGCTGTGGAATTCCCTGCCACTTATGACCTTTCAGCGTTTAAAGCACGAGTAAATAGGTATCTTCTGGGCTCGGTCGTCCCATCTTAGACCTCATCTATCGCTTACCATCAGGCGGGATCGAGGTCAAGAGTGGGCCCATCAGTAATAATAATAAAAAAATAATCTTAAGGAGCTCGAACGATTTGACGAACAATACCAAAGTAAGGACATTTGTGTAGGCCGTATAAAGCGCTCAAACTGCCAGACAGTGCGGTAATCTATTCATAATATTCGTTGTTATCCCACAATGCTATCACATTCACAACATATCTTTTGCTTTTACAAAAATAAAATATATTACTTGAAAAGAAAATGATATTGTCATCTTGTACAAACAAAATTAAAAATGGTTAAGTAAAGAAAAAGTATATTCTATTAATTGAAAAAGTAAATAATATTGTCATGTCAAAATGTATATGAAATAATCATTATAAAAAAAAGAAATGAGTGAAAAATCAAACAAAACAGATGTAATTGGAGCAGATCAATCCCAAGCATTTTTGTCCGCAAGATAGTCTTTAATAGAATAAAAAGCTTTCTGGCAAAGTTTCTGCTTCACAAATGATTTAAATATATTGAGGCTTAGTTCTTGCACATGACTGGGAAGTTTATTGTAAAATCTTATACACTGACATCTAAATGAGCCCCCAATTTTCTTGAGCCTAGTTGAAGGAACAAAGTATATGTACGTAAGCGCATTAGTTCAGAACAGCTGCATTTATTTGAATAATTATTTTTTTGTTGTGTTCGTAATAATTGTCTGGATAGGGTTCGGAGAAAGAAAAATTGCATCCGAGCGAAGTCGGGGTGGATGAAATTATGTTTAAAAACATATTTCTTATTACTTTTTGCAGTTTATATCAAATTAGTATCTCTACTAAACAAATGCACAGCATCTTTACAGTCTATGTTTAAATTAAAGTAAATAGGTAATTAATTCATTTTTTATCAATTTCAGAGACGCTTTGTTTATTACGACTAAAGTTTTCAAAATCCCAAAGAAATCAAATCATGCGAAATAAAGTATTTTCGTGTACTTTATTGTTGTCATAAAGTATAGAGTACAATTACCTGAAATAACGTACAATACTTTATAATAAAGTACGGGTGGCAACCCTAATGCAGATCCTCCTGCATCTTCATCTCTCAATACAATACAGGTAATAATTTTTAACAACTTTTAATTTCTTATCAAGATATTCTATCTATACTAATATTATAAAGCGGAAAAGTTTGTTTGTTTGTTTGTTTGCTTGAACGCGCTAATCTTCGAAAGTACTGGGTAGATTTGTATGCAATTTGGTATGGAAGTAACTTGAAGCTTGAGGAAGGTTATAGGCTACTCTTTACGCGACTGCAAAAAAGGAGAGTTATGTTTTTACCGTGATAGAATCCACGGGAGCGAAGCCTCGCGTGAGTACTAGTTTATCATATAAATATGATCAGTTAAAAACCATAAAGTTACTTAAATATCTGCATAAATATGTTACAATATGTGTATATTGTTTTTTTTTTACTTGGTAAAATCATCAAATAAGTCCTCCCACCCCGGGCAGGGCCGGAGGGACTGTCAGACTTGTACTGACTAAAATCCACGGTGTTCCTTCAATAGCCCTTTACGTTCCGGGGTCACGGTAATGGGATAGGTCCCACGACCCCGGCAGGCTTCGGCCCTCTACAAGGGGGGCTTCGTCATATTGCTGACGCTCTTAGAGGCGCGCGTGGAACACAACGCGCCGTCGACCCGAGCATGGTCCATTGTCGGACAGCGAGTTGCCCTTTACTCGCTGTCCGCATGCCCGCGCCTACGGTGGCCGGAGATCGTCGGCCGACGTCCGACGCCGTGGGCGTCTACCACTGCGGCACAATATGTATATTTGTATACTTAAGTAGGAATTGATTCTGAATATTCTGATCAGAGATATCTATCGATATTTCGATATCGATATCGATTGATGGTTATCGTGACGTTTATAGTACGCTGTAGGACATCACTAGATGACATTACTACACTAGCGCTTGGCGCACATTTTTGGAACTAGACGTACCATATTACTGTCCTATCTGTCTCTGACTTATTTAAAGTTATCTGTGAGTTAAGACGTGAATGGAAGACATGAAAATATGTATTTTTCCCACGCAGCACCCTAGAATCCACTTCACCTGCCCAACTACGTGGAGTAATAGTATTACCCTGACTCGTGAGAGCTACCGACAGGTATAGAGAGAGCATTCATTATTTTTCTTATGCTAACAATAATAGTTCTCCTAACCGATTTTGGCCATGGCAGCCAATCTCATAATTCCATCTGCGCAGGAGATATTATAGTGTACAAGTTTGTGCGCAGGTATAATAATAATAATAGTATAGGTGCTAGAGATGAGTCGTATTCACTAGAAAAGATCCGAAGAATAGGTAAATTTCGATACTAGGCGGCACCTATTCTCACTTTGACAATACCTAGTATAATGAAGTATTGCAAAATCCAACTGCTCTTAGGCCTCATAGCAGTCACTAACACGTAATTGCATTCCATTCACTCAACACGTAAATCTGCTTTACCGCTCATTCGTGTTTGTCAAAATCATTCGTTTGTCAGTCACTTGAATTTAAACCTTAATTCAAAGTACATAAAAGTAACGCGACGCGCACGCGTGTTGTGCAAGAATATATATTCTGTCCTTTTTTAACTACGCTATTCCGAAGTCTTCCCATCTTTATCTTTCAATACTCGAGACTAGTCAGTAATCATTCGATCCGAGAATACTCGATTCGAATGAGTACCAACTAGTCTCGACAAGACTAAGTATTACAAAGTATCTATCGGATCGAGTATTCTCGGATCGAATGATTACTGACTAGTCTCGAGTATAAAGTCCAAATACTAGGTACCTACCTAGTCTTATCACTGATTGCTGGTGCTAACACACTAAGTTCAATAGAAATATCAAGTACAGAAGTGGCAACGAGGTGAGTCCGTGAAGCTTAAAGACCGTCATCGTAAAATTTAATCAAAATACGGTGTTCATTTGTTGTTTAGGAGTTTGCTGCAAAATTAGTAGCCACAATAAAAACTTGACTTGGACTAAGTACGTGCATCATGACCACATTCGATAACTAATAATTGATACTAGGTGGACTACGTGGAACAGGTATCTGGATCACGTATTTTTAAATACTAAGAATAGGTGCACCTAGTCCCAAATTTACGTAGTACAACCCATCTCTAATAGGTGCACTCTCTGTTCCTTTACTCGAATTATCCGATGGGACGGCAATCCGATACGACCGGAGAGACATCAGGCCCCGGACTAATGGCTTAACGTGGTTTCCGAGACACGGGAGTTATCACGCAACCAACTTCCAAACTCCGGGCTACTACTGAGAAATTTCTAACAGAAAAACCCAATAGTACTTTGTGCGCGACCCGAGAATCGAACCCGAGATCTCTTGCTCAGCAGTCGCGCTTGCGACCACTAGGCCACCGAGGCAGTTTAGGCTAACAATACAGGTGATTCCAATAAAGTGTAACTACAAGCGATATACTCGATATACAAGACAAAGTTTTTGATGAATATTTTCTATGCAATAAATCGCAAGCCTTATAACGACGTAACACGTCGTATTCGAAATATCCTGTCATGTTTCTTTGTAGTCTATACAGATGTGTAGTGATCACGAACAGACAATAAGTTTTATTAATATATTAATTGAACTTCGCTGTAATTGTGGGGAAGTGGTCAACAGCCTCGGGCACCATGGCCTCTCTTGCAACCGTAGTGCGGGTCGTTTTGCACGACATGCCAATTTAAACGACATTATCCGACGAGCCCTTGTCACCGTCGGCGTTCTAGCCGTATTGGAACCCAATGCCTTGGTGCGTGACGATGGCAAAAGACCGGACGGCATGTCATTGTTTCCTTGGAAGATGGATAGGCCTTTAGTGTGGGACGTAACTTGTGTCGATACTCTCTCGCCATCCCATCTTCTTAGTTCTTCATGTTGTGCTGGCGCTCCCGCTGCGGCTGCGGAAAACCTCAAGCGGCGTAAATATAGTCATCTCGGTGATAACTATATTTTCGACCTTTTGGGGTCGAAACTCTCGGACCATGGGGCCCGTGTGCTCACAGCCTTTTTAAAAAGATATCAAAAAGGCTCGTTGACGCTTCCCGTGACCCAAGGGCTGGTTATTTCTTTAAGTAAAAGCCAAGCATTGCCATACAACGAGGCAATGCCGCCAGTATCTTGGGAACGTTGCCAGCCGACAGCGTTGAGTATCAATTTTTTTATGCTTTCTAATTTGTATTTTAAGTATTTAAGTTTCGATAAATAAACCTACTGTAATAATGTTTTATTAATGAAAAAGTTAACAGCCGACTCTTTTTTTTTAATAAAAACAGTGCTGAATTTGTATTTTTTTTTGCTGATCATTGCTACAGATTTGCCAGATCTGAATACTCGATCTGCCAGATTTGAGTAGCTCGTGGCTAAGTAATAACAGCCGCACGGCTCAATCTTCGAGGTTAAGCAGTTTCGAGTTAAGCAAGGTTGGTCTACGGATGGGTAATCATCTGAACATATCAAGGTCGTGGCTATAATTTGTACATCTTTAACAATTGTTACGAGTAGTCAGTAGCCAGAAAATCTGATACAGTCTTGCTAAGGGGTATCGTGTTTCCCAACTACTAGACTGTGGAGGTATGATGGGCAGTCGCTCTACGTAAAACACTAGTACTCAGCAGCATCTGGGAAGACTGGATGCTGACCCAAACATAGTTGGAAACAGGCTACGCAGATGATTTGCCAGATCCACATAGCATAATCTAAAAAAAGTACCATTAGTTACACATACAGTAAAGTTGTACTCTTCTTCCGAATTAGCCATTTCATAACCTAAATCCCTTGTCTAAATATGTCTAGGCATAAAGCATAAATACATCAGTAATACTGTGCGAATTGAAATAAACAAATACTGATTCAGTATTTGTTTATTTCAATTCGCACAAACTATGATAGTATCCAAGCACTTTTTACATATTTATGAAACTAATTTTCAGCATACAAAAAACATTTAGTTTTCAAAGACCATGATGTAATAAACTTTAAGTTCTGAAGTGAAAATAAGCTTTAGAACAAAACAATTTAAATTTAATGGGTACTTACCTGAGTCAAACTGGAATCACACTGAAGAGATGAAATAGGACGTTTCACGTGGAGAGCAAACCCACCAAATAAAAATTTGACACTAATATACAAAGTTTTTAGTTTAAAACTATGCGGCCAGCTTTGTTCAAGACTGCCGGAAAGTATATAAAAAGCACCCAACAAGTTCTCACACTCAGCTGTTTCACTTGTTGTCCATAACACTGAAAGCAGGTGGCAAAAAGTTAGCAACTAGTGGCAGACACAGCAAACAATCTCAACCTCGTACCAACGATCCGAAAAAAAACTTTTATGAAAAAGAAAAGCGGAGGGCAAGTCTAGCTACTTGTAGCGTGTCACAGTCAAAACCTGTTTACGTAAACAGTGTTTCGTATTCCGCAACGAAAGTTGTCTGACATGACTGCACATGACACCGGTCGTGCTGTAACGCTACTGAATCGTACATGTACGTTGCATCACCTTGACCAACACGCCGCGCGCCTGCGCCAACACTTTTTCACTCATACACTATAAGTTTCAAAGTTTTAGCCGCTGGGAACTATTAATAGAATACAATTTAAATATTAATACGTGAAGGGAAAACTTTGCACCCCTTTTTACGAAAATTCCGCTAATAGAGAATGATGGAATTCAGCACAGTAAAATTTTAACGGAGAAGAAGTTTAGAAACAATATTTTTATAAAATAAATATAAAATAAAATGAATTGCAATATATTACTTGATTTTATGAATCTTAAATTAGTTTTTTCTACCTAATCTCTATTGTATGTAAGGACTGTAAGCCATGGACACCACTTATCATCACAACTTTTTTAAACTTGTATTTATCTTGAACCTTATGTTTAAGAAGACAGAGTTCATATTAGCATTGAAAGTTGACGACGACTAGGACTGTTTGACGAGTTTTAGGACAAATCTGTCGGATACTGGTACAAATCACCACATCTCATTGATATTTTAGTATATCAATGCCAGATCTATATAAAGTATAGAAACCATAGAGATAGGAAAAGTATAGGTATCCAAGTCAGTCATAGAAACTAACTATTTATTTAGAATTATGAACAAATTCTGTATCACGTCATGTAAAAAGTTTTATTCTAAATACTCTACTTTTCGCATAGCAGCGTTGTCAAGTTCGCAGATGACAAAACCTGTTATTGGGACGTTTACCTTACTTATTAATATGTGTATTTTGTTTCACAAAGTCACAAGTACCTACTCATGAAAACTCTAAAACACAAGATAAACCTATTTCATGCGCTTTGATTCCAAGACTTTTCGTTACAAGTAACAAAAAATATTGCCAAATAATTGGCAACATTTTACGCCACTCTTGTCGTACGAGTATTTGGAAGTAATAACAGACAATTTTTGAATTTTAAACAATATTTTTTAGTTGTTTGATGTGTTGCAGCTTTGCGCTGTCTTCCGCCGACGCATTTGGAACGACGCAAGGGAGGAAACGTATGAAAGAGGTAGGTACAGATCATACCTACAAACACCTACAAACTAATTACCGCTACAATTTCTGGTTTCAAAAATAAACGTCATATTATCACGTCACCTCGCACAACCAACTAAAAGTCATATTAAAACATAGTGTCAAAGAGTATGTAATACACTATGTTTAAGAGACGGGACTTAGTACTAAAAAAATAAAAACAGGTATAAGTTCACTTCAATACCAACTGAACGAACATACACCGGGAACAAGACGTCATACAACAGTACTACCAACCTATCAGTCTAAATAGTGCTGAGCAATGGTAGAACTTCTTTATCGATATCGATAAATTGTACAGGTCGGTAACGGGCTTTCTTTTAACTTTTCAAATTTATGAAAGGATTTGTGTTGAAATAAAGCAAGGATTGTAGTTTTTAAGAAATCCAGTATATTCTTAATTATAAAACTACTACAGATTATTAGACCAAATAATATAATTATGTCAATGATTGCAGTAATTTAATCCCGATCTTCTTCTGTACGCAAACACATAGCGGTCATAAACATTTCATATTTCATTCGATGGAGCTCCGTCGTCAGAACGTCAGTGACCATGTCCTCTTTATTCTTGTATTTGATAATCATTAACTGCAACGTTATTGAAATGAAAATATACCAAATAACTTTATATGATATGAGACGCACCCTCTACAGTCAGGTGCTCGGGAAGATACTTTGTGTTTTAACTAAGAAAAAACTTCAAAAATGTCCTGTGACTAAACTAGTGATCTGATTTTTTATGTGTTGCCTGAAAATTATACATAACGCAAATGCGGTTTCATTTAATGCCTCTCGCAAAAGTAATTGTTTATAAACAATGTTAATAAAAATTAACATTGTTTATAAACAATTACAAACAGACACAACATTTATCGATAATTGATAAGAACCATTTGCGTTACAGCACATCACTATCACAAAATAAAATTGAAAATTAAATGATCGATTAAGCCTTTTAGTACCATGTTTTAAATAAAATATAGAATCAAATATCTAATTCAATACTTATCGAGCCTCATCTAATGGAAATTTTGCTATAAACTTCCTTTTTTCATTACCTTTACGACTTCACAAGTACGATACTTCACAAGTTATAAATCGGCTATTAGGTGGCATTATGGTACAATTATGTTTACTGAACAAGATCACACTTGTAACAAATTAAGATAAAAAATTAACCGTAACTAACTGCCAGAAAATAATAAGCACAAACTTACAAAATACTACAAGACACACGACAAGTAAACATATAATATGGCTGACTGTCATGAAAGAAAGAGAAAGCGCACGGAACAGGTGAGACAGCAAAATCTACCATTATTTACCCCTCAAAAACCATACAATTTTTTTCGCCTTGAAGTTGCAGTAGCCTGCATAGTGTATTACATACTCTTTGAGTCAAATCAGAAATCACAAAGTTGTTATTTTACGTCATCATTATTTATATTTATTTTTAAAGCTATATGTTGTGTTACATTATTACTTGTTACAAAAATGGTAACTACAAAACATATACCTTTCAACTCATCGCAACCGAGGTTCGCTAAATTCACCGGACATCCTAACTTGGATCCTAGCGGACTCTCCAATTCGACAAGACCTAGAGGGTGCGATCCATGCCTCTATAAACCTCAATCTATACAAAAGATATGTGAAGCAACCCACAATAAAAACATTGACAAAGATCCATGGAAGTATAAAAATGATTTAGAGGAATGGTCGAAAAATTTGGGTTACAGAAATCAAAAAGTTCTAGAAAATCGAAAATGGTTTCGATCTTTGTTGGGTCCTGCCTGGCATGAGGTTAAAACACCATCAAAATATGAGCCAGATTGCTTGAACGTTGGATTTGGAAGAACACCTTTATTTAAAACTCCGAAACAAAGAGCACCTGACCCAGGAACGTATTACAAAGCTACCCCTTTCAAATCTCCATACGGACCGCACTCTGTCCGACCAACTTTTGAACGAGAAGAACCATGCAGATTCAAGGACACCTCACCTAAATGGTCGTTGGCCCCAAATCGCTACTCGATTCTCGATAAAGATCAAATCGATCAAAAACCTAAGAAGGTTGTTTCCATTCGAGGCCCTTACGATTTGTTTTCTGGCAAACGAGACGAAACATCTATTAAAAACCATTTTAGCACTTCTCTGAAATGCTCGGCAGCCACATGGCCGATTGCTCTAACGGGCAGTTTGGAGAAATATAAGACATCTCAATTTGGCAAACTGAATAAGACTAATAGGAGCAAGCCCTACAGAGGTCGAACTGCACTCGTAGACTTGTCGATGTGTCCGCGAAAACCAGAGGATCCTGGTCCTGGTCACTATGAAGTTTGTAAACCTAATACTTTCGTGCAGTATAAGCATGGGTTCAATAGTTCTTATGACAAGCCCCCAGGTTATCGCCGAGTGATTGTATGGCCCGGCGTGGGCCGGTACAAGGTAACGTCAGGCCGCCCTGAAACATGCCCTGGGATACCAGGAAATGGTCATAAACACGTGTTCCAGAGCAAAATTGGAAGGACGATTGGTGCCATTATAATACCACCAATGAACACGTTCTAGTTGCTGCGGTACGTAAGAAATTTGATATAATTAATATATAAAACATTTTAAAACAAAAGGTTATTTTAGTCTATTCATCTATACTAATATTATAAAGAGGTATATTCCTGTCAAAAAAGACCAAAAAATAAGAGTGAAGACACAATAATTCCTAAAAAGCATAAAGTTGGTAAAACTGTTCAAAACATAATTATAGATATATAATTATAATATGGTGATTTGAAAATAGTAGATCATAAAACTATCTATAAAAATGTTTTTCTCTAAATAATACTATTTTCTCTCTTTCCTAAGAGCCACCGTTTCTGAGATATAACGATTCAAAAATTTGGAAAGTTGTACGAAGATAAACGAGACCGTGTATGTTTTTTTTTTATTACTGATTGACCCACTCTTGACCATGTATTGAAATATGAATCAATTAGTTTTACTAAGGCACAATAACTTAACTGTTGACTGTCTCGTTGGTCCAGTGGTCGCAAACGCGACTGCTGATCACGAGGTATTTCGAGAGTTCGAGGTCGAGGAGAGGGTTCGAGGTCGGACAAAAGTGCTATTTTTTTCCTATATGGAATTTCGTAGTAGTAGCCCGGAGTTTGGAAGATGGCGGTGTGATACCCCCGTGCCTCAAAAAGCACGTTAAACTGGTTCCGCCGGCTGTCATTTGGGCATGTTTGACTGACGTTACGGGTAGTCAGAAGCCAGTAAATCTGACACTGGTCTAGCTAAGGGGTATCGCGTTACTCAGCTACTGGTATGTGGAGGTCAGATAGGCAGTCGAAAGTCGAAATATAATTATACTGGCATATTATCTTATTATTTAAATTCAAATTTCAATCTCCATTGTTTTATCTCAATTATTTTTAATTATAATTCAATCTACATTTTTTTTTTATTTCCATTATTTTCCATTATTTAATTGCTTTTTAGTATTAATATAAGCATTATAGTTGTAAGGTTTTAAATTATATCGCACTCATTGCAGAAACCTTTTATGTATTTTGTGGAAAATGTTGTTGGTGGCACATTTGCCCATTTAATATTGTATTATTTCTTCAACTTAATATAATGTGTTACTGTTTGTTTTCCCTAAATAAATAAATCTAAAAATATATATATTAACTGGTGAGCCATATGAACGACAGGGTCGAGCGAGTGGCTGCTGCGCCGTTTATCGGGGTTCGATTTCCGCACCAGTACAAATATATAACACATGTAACATATGTAGTTAATGCACATCCTGAAAGTAGTTTTTTTTTATTGATAATATGCTCGCGTTTGACCAGCATCTCACCTGATGGTAAGTGATGATGTGGTCGAAGATGGAGTACGTTTACCTAAAATAACCTTACATAGTTTGATCAGAATCGTTTACTTAATTGATTTTTATCATTTTAATCATACTAATTTTATAAATGCGAAAGTTTGTGAAGATGTATGTATGTTTGTTGCTTGTTCTATCACGCAAAAACAACTGAACAGATCAGACAGTTGACATCCTGGAATAACACCACAATAACACATAGGGCACTTTTTATCCCAGAATTCCCACGGCCCGATTCCGCGGGAATACCCTCCCACGCGAACGAAGACGCGGGCCGAAGCTAGTATTATATATGTGTCATTTTTATCCCAAAAATAATTAAATCTAAATAAATTCCAATAACACTATCGCTGTATAGTCAAAACAAATCAAAATTGACTGTAGCGTATAAGCAAAAGTATGAGTAAATCTGACTGATGAAAGTATGATATAAATCGGTGTTGTAAATAGATTAGTTCTTATTAAATAAAGTTAGGGTTTACCAAGCATTCATTCGTTTCACTTGTCCCGCTTTTGCATGGTGACCGTGACCATGGCGCCGTATTCGAACGTGGCGCTTCCGAGAAGCGCATCGAACACTCCATGTGAAAGTTGGGAACTTTTTATATAGACAAAGGGTACCTTTTTTCGATTACCTATACTAACAGTGACGCGTTTATATCATTCGAGATCTTCGTGGCTACTTACGTAGATATACTCAAAAATTTTGATACCAGTGTGAGATGGGTAAATCACAATCAAAAAAAGAAGTTATAATAGCACAGAATGCGTCCAGTGTAGGCAATGAGGCCCACGCCCAACAATTGCTTTCCCATTTAACGGCTATTAACATTCTCCTAATGTTGATAGTACTCTTTATTGGGGTAGTGGTGTTGTAGTTTGCGTGCCCTCTCTACAAGAAGTGCCACATGCAGTCATCATGCAATGGATAACTAGGGAGTTCGACGAAAGAGCCTCACGTCGATCCTTTTTACGAGGCCGCTACTTGAGACCTAAGGTGGACGAGTAACAGATGGCGTAAGGCGTACGAACAAAACGACGGAAATAGTGGTCAGTGATACCTGTGTTTTTTTTTTCTTAAGTGCAGTAAATTCTGCGTGTGAAAAAGTGCGAAGATAACTTTACACTAAGTACTCTATAATATGTTTACGGCGAAGGTATATGAATACGAAGTACAAGTGTCGTATAAGCCAGGTATGTAACAATAAGTAGGTATTTGGAGGTGTACTCGTAGTACTTTAGCTCTTGTGTTTTATTTTGTAATAGAAATGTTAGTATTTTAATGGCAGATTTTCTAAAGGAATTCTATGATGAATTATTAAAAATAAGAACTATTAATAAACGTAATAATAATTACAGAGGAAACTTTAGATTCTAACGTCAGGGATATCGTCGTGCGTTCTAATAGAGGGAACGGCCAACAAGGGCATAATGTGCCGTATCGTGGTAATTGTCGTGAGTGGAACGTGGTGCTAAGATCCAATGTCAATCAGTGGCACCACAGAACAGAGGTAAGTTTTATAATAGTAGAGAAAATAGGCAGCATAAAAGAGAAGAGAATGTTCCCCTGATGTATAAAAAACCAGAGGAAAATTTGCAATTGAATTGGAATACATTTTTTTTAAACTAATCTAGAACTATATTTTCTTATGACGAAGCATTACGTATACAAATTTCTGCGAATGGACAGGAATGTTCTTGGCTACTTTATAGCAGAGCTTCAATATCTGTGGTAAAATACAATAGAATATCGCACAAAAACATTTCCATCCATACTTACAAAGTAATGATAAATGGTACCTATAGGTCGGAAAATATGTACAACAGGATATTTACAACTGTTTGTAGGTAATGTTACTATAACAGCTACAGGCGCAAGGGTTGAGGTTTGGTGTTTTGGGTAGGCGGGCGTATCTTTCAATACCTTTCTACAGAAAGTATGAGTGAGTGGTCGGGGTATTATAATAACGAAAACTTTCACAACAGATTCAAACTTGTATTGTCATATATACACATACACAAAAGTTACAATATTCAATAGTTACCAGTCTTATTTCACTAAACACAAGTACTTAATTTAACGTTACTATCTTCCTTTTTTTTATTTATTTAGTTAATTTATTTACATACAGAGGTATCACTTAAATCTAAACTCGCCAAACTTTTACATTTGTTGGCGAGAGGCGCTCTTTATACATTAACATTAACCATTCCAATTACTTCTACACAATATGTTGCAATACAATCCTATATCTATAATCTCACAGTAACAATGTGTTAATTACCTAAATATATGATTAGCATTCCAATATATTTTTTAGTTTTTTCTTTAGTGTTCCTTTACTTATTTTATTTGTCACTAATAATATATACACAATAAATTCAGAGAAAACTATTTACATAACTTGCTGACTTCTTGACATATTCGAGCGTTTGTTACTCTAACGAGACTGAGATCCGAACTAATTTGCAAGTAGCTAGGCACCTATATTTATATTCGGTGCACACATGCACACGTAGAAGCCCTCATATAAACTTGCTAGACACATCCCCGTATTTTTGGGCCAATCATGTGTCACCCAAGTGACCAAAACACGCATTGCTACAATTCATTACCTAATATGGTCATAGATTGGAACATCGCAACCTACTCTATACCTTAAGGGTCATACTTGTCTGGCAAACACGTGACTCTGTGTTAGGTACTTGCCTATTCATAACACAATATTAAAACAGATTTTACGAAAACAGTTATCGATTACAATACGATTTAGGAATATAAATAATTACACATAAGGCAGGTACTATCTTATGGCGTGAGTAATGGTGCTTCCGTAACAGTTACATTTACTCAGAAATTCTACGAGTTTGATTCTTTACCGTGTAAATCAAATGGTATTCTTGGATGTGATTTTTTAAAACAGTATCATGCTAACATCAATTTTTCACATAATTTTCTATAATAAAACACATTTTTTTTTATTGATAATAGGCTCGCGTTTGACCACCGTCTCACCTGATGGTAAGTGATGATGTGGTCGAAGATGGAGCACGCTTACCTAAAAGTAACCTATTCACTCTTGAGTTAAAGACTCCTAGGTTATAGCTATCGGGAAACACAGACTCCGGCAGGGAATTCCCCTCCTTAGCCGTACGCATAATGAAGGTATTCCCAAAACGTTTAGTGTGTATAGGTGGGATGTCCACCATGTAACGATGGCGCATCACCGTTTGTCTTGTAGTCCGATGATGGAACGGGCTTGACGAAATTAGATTGTATAATTCCATCGCACACTCCCCGAAATGTAACCGAAAGAAAACCGATAGACTAGCAAATCGTCGCCGATACCAGTGTATCGTTGCCAATGAGTCTTTTGGCCCGTTTCTCAATAGACTCAAGCGCATCTAGTTGGTACTTGGCAGATCCATCCCAAATATGAGAGCAGTACTCTATACACGACCGAACCTGGGCTTGATAGAGATTGAGCAGCTGTTCGGGTGTGAAGTACCGTCTCACCTTTTCTAGGATTCCCAACTTTTTTGATGCTAGTTGAGCCTTAGCCTCGATAAACGGGCCAAAATTGAGGGTAGAAGTTAGTGTTACCACCAGAAGCTCGATACAATCGGTTATCGGCACGGTTACACCTCGGAAAGTAGGAGCCGGTTCGAATTGACTCCTTTTTGCGGTGAAGAGACACGCCTGGGTCTTAGCTGCATTAAACTTGACCAAGTTGGTTTATACTTTTAGTATCTTACAAAAACAAAAATTTCTTGTCTATGCATTTTATAGAGACATCATTTAAAAATGTTGCTGTAGTATGCGCATCAGCGCTACAAAATTGAGTTTTCAAAGCTAGTATTTTAGTTACACCCAGAAATGGCAAGATCCCAGTTAGAATATTAAGTACTACTGAGAAAGATTTAATGTTAGATAACATTAAGCCACTCAATATAATGCTAAGGATTACGATGTTTGCTGTTTTGATAGATGTAATAAAGAAGCGCAAAGGGTTAAGCAGTTATTTTCATTACTGCAATTGAATCATTTGAGTTCAGAAGAATGAATAGGTACATATGTATAGAAAACCTGTGCGCTAAATATTCTGATATTTTTTATTTAGGAGGAGACAAGTTAACAACCGCTAACACATATGAACACAAAATTACTTTAAAACCGAATACAGAGCCTGTTTATTTAAAACCATACAGGCTACCTCATTCACAAAAACATGAAATTTCGAAACAAATTAATGATTTATTGCAGCAAGGCATAATTGAACCTCCTAACAGCGATTGGTCTAGTCCTGTATTGTTAGTGCCGAAAAGATCAGATAGTTTGGGAGATAAAAGATTTAGATTAGTAATAGATTGCAGGAAATCTATACTAATATTATAAAGCGGAAAAGTTTGTTTGTTTGTTTGCTTGAACGCGCTAATTTCGAAAGTACTGGGTGGATTTGGATGCGATTTGGTATGGAAGTAGCTTGAAGCTTGAGGAAGGTTATAGGCTACTTTTTATGCGACTGAAAAAAGGAGAGTTATGTTTTTACCGTTATAGAATGCACGGGCGCGAAGCCCCGCGTGAGTACTAGTTAAATAATACGATAGTGGATCATAAATTTCCCCTCCCCAATATTACGGAGATACTTGATTCACTATCAAGATGCATTTATTTTAAACATTTAGACCTTAATCAAGGCTACTACGTAAATTAAAGTACCTAATTCATTCCTAATTCGTTGACCTAATTACTTTTTGAAATACAATTTTATACAAATTCTGTCATTCAATATACATTAAATAAAATTGGAACTTGGAAATCTTTAAAAGTTGTTTATAAAAGTAAAACCAAAAATTCAGTATAATCATGTATTATGATTCTAATTGGGATGTTTGAGGTTGTGCGTTAATTACGATCAATGATTACGATACATGTTTTATATGGCCTACTGATATCTGTACCGGGACATTCAGCCTTGGTACAGGTTTGTGCAATTAAATTGAAATACATATTTGTAAACGTACATAATATATTAAAATACACTTAAATCCGTTGCGTGTTTCGAAAGATATAAGTAGACAGACTTTTTTATAAAAGGTGAATGATCTAAACCTGATTGTTGAGTCCACTAATTGACCTGACCTGATTTTTGAAATACAACCGGTCATGGCTGGAACGTACGTTTGAAATCCCTGTTGTTGAGACCTCACAAAATGATCAGGTCGACCACCCAAATTGTTCGAAGAGGCAAGTGAGAGGAGGAAAAGGCGAAAGACGGAGGAACTTCGTTCTGGTTTCGAAAAGGAGATCATAATACACGCTGCGCAAGTGAAGCTGGAAAAATCTGGTAAAAGAGATGCATCAAATGTCCTTAAAGATATCTCCAGTACTTCGACACGAGCAACTAAATAAAGGAAGGCATTTTGTTTTAGGAAATCAAGTAAAGAGCAACCCTCTTTGACACCAATGCAAGCGTTGCAAATGTTTGTAGATGCAGATTTGACACAAGGACGATACGAAATTATAAGAAAGACCAATAAGAAGTTTTTTCCGTGCTACAGTGCGTTACAAAAGGCCTAGAAGAAATATTACCCACCTCAAGAATTGTGTACGGTAACGAGTACTAGTGCCAAAGCTCAGTTAGACTCTAATGGATGTTACTGGTAGGCGTTTATTGGAGTATCTAGAAGAGGTATTGATAACTTTAAAGGAGCAGGAGCGTGAATACTTAACTATTATTAGTAAATAGGGTTGCCAAACAATCACAGTTTAAGCAAAAACTTGAAAGTGATACTGATTCCGATGCAAACCTTTTCCAAAGCTGCTTCGTGCCCCTTCAATTAGTTTGTGGAGATAATAATGAAAAAGTTTTATGAAAAATCCAACGCCTTCTTTGTTTTATTTGATTATTATGATATTTGATTTTGTTGACCAATAAGATTCCGTTTTATTAAGGAAAATAATGATGTCACTGAAGAGGAAATAAGACATGTTAAAAGCGCTATTAACTCTTTAGACCCAATAGAGGTCGACATAGCAGGGAAAATTTCCGTATTAAGCACACATTTATAATGACAATGGTAGATGGAAAGGTCTGCAATGCAGCCACAGGCACAAACTCTACGAGTAGGTGCTACATTTGTGGAGCAACATCCGAGGATTTCAATAAATTGGAATATACAAGAGAAGTGAATTTTGCGGCCCTTGAATTCGGCATATCGGTATTACACGCCAGAATTCGTATATTTGAAAGTATTTTACATTTAGCCTACAAATTACAAGTAAAGAAATACGGGGGAAAAAACGCAAGAGGAAAAAGCCATAGAGGAACGAAAACAAAAGACACATACAAGAAAGGTTTCGCACTGAAACAGGTCTAATAGTAGATATGCCAAAATCCTATTTCAGGAATACGAATGATGGAAATACCAGCAGAAGGTTTTTTGAGAAGCCGAGATTAGCTTCCGAATAACAGGCATCAGTTATGATCTCATTTACAGGCTAAAAGTTATATTGGAAGCAATTCGAAGCGGGTACTAAATTGATCCTATAAAATATGAAAGATATGCTTCAGAAACTGCTCGTGTTTACGTTAACTTATACAAATGGCATCCTATGACGCCAACAGTGCACAAGATTTTACTCCATGGCGCAGTTGTAATAGAAAAGGCGTTATTACCAATCAGGCAGCTTTCCGAGTAAGCAGCTGAGCCTCGTAACAAACATTTTAGCTGTTACCGTCAAGATTTTGCGAGGAAATTTTCCAGAGAAAGTTGCAGACAAGGTATTTTTAACCGCCTTCTTCTTAGTTCAGACCCTTTGCTAAGTAGTAAGCGAGCAGTAAAAAAAAGAAAAGCAAACACATTTATGCCTGAAACCGTGGCCATTTTCGTGTCTACGGAACCAAATATAATTGAGAATTCATCAGAGAGCGACAAAGAAAGTATTACAGAAACTTATAATTTTTAATTCTTTCCCTGTAATGCGTGTAACCTACCTCAAGTTTTGTGAATATATTGTTTTTGTAAAAAAATATGTATTTTTTTCTTATTTGCGTTGTTTAGATACCAAATAAGCATCAAAATAATTTTGGCCGCGTAGATCGTGCAAATACCAGTATGTGCGGCGGTCGACGGCCGAGCGCGCGCCCCCACGCCAAACGTTGTTTGTTGCACGTCTCTAAGCACGGCTGCGCTCGCGCATATTATATTCCCGTAACCTTTGTCCGTGTATTGTAAACCAACCGTACCGCTTGTAATCAATCATCTTTTTACATTATTACATGTTATACAGTCCACTATTCTTTCATTGCTTGCTCACCACGACCTATCGTCGCGATCATTGGCCCTTCTACCGTTTTATAACGTTTGAACCAAACGAAAAAAAACAACGGATTTTTTAAAAGCCCAAAAATTCAACGATTCTTCGGTTGGAGAACAAAGGATTTGGGTACTTCTACGAGTTCGTGCAAATTTGCTATTTGTAGTCATAAAAAAAAAAAATCACTTTGAGTGTGTTCTTTCTATCAGAACGAAATAGAATAGTATTAAACTATAGCCATACGGTAACGTGAATTGCTATTTCCAATAGTTTTAATGAATATTTTACAAAAATATGCTAAAAATCATCTACCTTCAGTGTCCGTTCGTGAGTATTGCCGAATAGGTGTTTCAATTTTAATGCTGCGTTACTACAATCAATTACTAAGTGAATAAATATTATTACATACATTACAAAGAATCTGTAGTCATGTTTTTCACAAACTTAACTGTATTATTAATTTGAAAATTAGAAACAAACTTTTGTCACACAAAATTGATCACCAGCGGCAAAATTTGAAAGTGCAAAATATCAGTGTATTATGTTACTCTGTGGTTTTATTCCCCTCGCATTTCACTCACCAGCCAGTTGAGCCACAGGCACGGGAGAGGAAGGCTGCGCGTTTGGATTGGAGAATTATAGAACATTGAATACTCGAAATTTTACTTTGTCACGAAATATTTGTCTTTACGTCGCCTAAATTGTGGGGTAAGTAATAAGATTTTATTTATGTTTGATCTTTAAAAAGGAAGCTCACTAGGATTATTAATGTTCTTGTTGGTTTGATAATTGTTGTATTTACGGATACATAATATTACGAAACGATACCGTTAGCCAAACGAGAACAACCGGAGATAATGTGACGAATGGATTCTCCCGGTTTGTGACATGCCCGACATGTGTCTATCGTACCATTCTTCACAATATATTTCCGATAGTTATTCGTCATCATAACTTCATCCATTTTTATTATTATTATTTCCTTTATTCAACACATATCTCAAAAATTACATTTTTAAATATTTTTCTATAAAAACTTACAATAAAAAAACATTTAAAAATATAAAAAATGGCAGTCCATCGGTGTCGGGAGCAGGGTCCAAGCTACCGGTGGTTAGGTCTCCAGAGAAAGGAACCTCCTCACAATGCGAGCTGTATCGAGGAGAACTGCCTTCTGTATCAGGCCCTTTATCCAGCTGTGCAACGCCAGCTTCGACAGATGGTCGTCGAAGCTTTTAGCTATCAGCCCATTGACTGACATGACAATCGGCACAATGACAGCCGAGTCCACATTCCACATGTCAACAACCTCATGAGCTAAGTCGAGATACTTTATGTGTTTCTCTTTCTCAGCTTTCACGAGATTCTCGTCATGTGGGATGGTAACATCGATTATCATTGCGCGGCGCACTAATCGGTCTATCACCACTATATCAGGCTTATTGGCAACAATAGTCCTGTCAGTGATGATAGACCGATCCCAGTACAACGTGACATGGTCATTTTCGAGAACTGGGTCGGGCACATACTTGTAATACGGTACCTCAGAATCGACAAGTTTGTATTTCAAAGCAAGTTGCTGATGGATAATTCTGGCTACTTGGTTGTGTCTATGCAAGTACTCGCCGTTAGCAAGACAAGAACAACCGGAGACAATATGTCTGATGGACTCACCAGGATGATGGCATGCCCGACACACGTCAATCGTCCCGTCCTTCATAATATGTCTCTGGTAATTATTCGTCAAGATAACTTCGTCCATAATTGCACAGACAAAACCTTCAGTTTCTCCGAAGAGATCACCGAAGCGTAGCCAGGCAACGGAAGCTGTCAAATCTACATCGGGCCCATAGAGAGCCCGATAGTAGCGACCATGAAGCTCCTTGCTTTTCCATACCTCCTTGCGGTCATCTGCGGTGAGTATAACAGGTTTGTGCCAGTTCTCTTTAGCCATGGTCAGCGGTGTGAGTCCCTTGTCCACTGCAACCACATCTCGGTGCATACCCACATCGGCTTGAAGGAAATATTCCCTGAGACTGCAAATCTCGCGGTTGTGGATAGTTTTGGCGTTTAAAAAGCCTCGACCTCCACACTTCCGCGGGATGTACAGTCTCATCACCGATGATCGTGGGTGATGCATCCGATTTGCGGTTAGCAGTGTGCGGACCCTCCTATCCAGGGCGTCCAGTTCGGTTTGAGTCCATTTGAGTATGCCGAAAGAATACATCAACACTGGCATGACCCAACCGTTGAAGGCGCGCACCTTATTTCCTCCCGACAAAAGGCTGTTTAATACCTTTGTCAGGCGGCCAAAGAAGCGCTCCCGCAACGATTGCTTCATGTCAGGAACATTAATGCCCAAAGCTTCCGACATACCCAAATACTTATAAGTTTCGGTCAAGCAGAGAGATCTAAGGTGTATGAAGTCTGAAAGTTAAATTCCCTCAGATTCCATAATCTCTCCTCGTTTTACATGCATGATTGCGCATTTGTCTACACCAAATTCCATCTTGATGGCGCTACTGAAAGTTTCAGTTACCATAGGTAGTTCCATCAGTTGCAAGTTGTTGGGGGCAAAGAGTTTCAAATCATCCATGTAAAGGAGGTGGGATATACTTTGACCTCCTCTTCTCAACCGATAGCCCAGGCCTGAGTCCTCTAACATTGTGCTTAGAGGATTCAGGGCCAAGCAAACAAAAGTGGACTCAAACTGTCACCCTGAAATATTCCCCGTCTGATCCATATAGGCTCATCATTCCCTCGGATCGGTCGACATCCTGGATAGCGAAGTACCGTCTTCCATTCCCTCATACATCATGACTCAAGGAAGGTGCGTAGAGTTGGATCTATTTTGTAAAGCTCTAGCACCTTCATGAGCCAGGTATGAGGAACAGAGTCATAGGCTTTTTTGTAGTCTATCCAGCATGTTGATAGATCTTTGCGGGATCGACGAACCTGTTGGCTAATAGCCATGTCAATGAGGAGTAGCTCCTTAGTGCCACGGGACCCTTTTCTACATCCATTCTGAGAAGCGGACATAATTGAGTTGCACTCAATGTGCATATTTATTTTCACTCTCAGAATGGACGTAAGAACCTTATAGACCGTAGGCAAACAAGTGATCGGTCTATAGTTTTTGGGTTGCATGGGACTACCACTCTTATGGAGCAGGTGGGTACAGCCAGTCGTAACAAACTCTGGTAGAGACCCAGCCTCTAAGGATACCTGGAATTGAGAAGCCAAAAGCGCGTGCGACCTGCTATACCACTTGAGCCAGAAGTTGTTTCAGCTTTGGCTACATCAGACTTATTGATGGTTATTTTATCCATTTGTGGTATAGCTTCACATACGCGTTCAACTTCACGCATCCAGTCACCCTCAACATGACAGACGGGTACCGACCAGATGTTGCGCCAGAATAAATTCGTGGCGGTATCATCCGGGCGGCACACGTCAGTCACATTTTGATTGGGTCGCTCCCAAGCTCTGTATACCCACCTCTCATCGCTCTGGAACATGCGATTCTGTGAGTACCGTTCAACCCGCCGCTTAAACCGTCGGATACGGCTTGCCCATGCATAAATTTTCTGCTTCAGGAAGTCAATGCGCTCCGTAATGTGGGGTGTGTATTCTCGAGGGCTGATTCCAGTCCCCGAGAAAGCCCGCCGTACAAAACGCATTACACGTGGGCGTGCATTGCCTTCCTTGAAGCAGTATAGTTTGCCGATGAGTGTTCTGGCCTCATCGATACGCCTCTCGATCCTATACTGCCAGGCTGGTACAGCAGGTTTTGGTCGAATAGCTTCGTCGTTATTAGGGAATTTGACGTTAGCTAAGCGACATGCCGCAACAGCCCCGCAATACAGGATTGAGTGCGTATCAACGAGGTTTTCGCTGCTCTCAAAAATGTTCTCAAGCAGCGAGTCCAAAGCACACACCAGCGCCCTATTTTTTTTGTGCATGGGTAACCGTGGTAGCCGGGGTCTAAGTTCAGGCGGAGCCGATCTATACTCGCGAAGCGCATCTTCCAGTGCGCTCCTCAGTCGATCGTTGCATTGGCTACTTACCGTGACAACCCTACCATCTAGCTCATTATTATGACTATAGAGCCGTGATGTCATTCCGCTACTAGCGGGCGCTTGTACCACCGCTTGTGTCGGGGACGAGATGATATGGTTGCTTAGTACCTCTGAGCGCAGCCTATCAAGTGTTGCGTCATCCAACCTGTGGCTACGCTGGATGACCCGCACCTGATCCGACAGTCGTTGAGCCGAGACGTTGACAGCTGGTTCTAGGTCCTGGAACAGAGACAGCATCCTGACACGATACGCAGTGAGGTTAGTTCCCCCCTCTGTAGACCCATAATATGCGCGCATGACGATTTCGTTTATGGACTGAGTCCATCTCATGCGATGCACACCACCGGCAGCGGGGACCCGACTCGGAGCCGGTTGGCTCCTAGGCCCCAAGCTGTTCGGTGGCCGGCCTCTCCCCTGCCGGCGCACAGGTGTTGGCGACGTCGGCGGAGAGAAATACTCGTCGCTCGAGCTCGACGCGACTGCAGCCGCCGGTGACATTGGTAATCCTAAGTCCGGCGGCGGCGAGGCGGAGCTGAGCGACGGGTCCGGGGGTGGTGGGCGTGCACGTCGCGAAGCTGCTCTCGTAAGCATCGTCCAAGTTTTGTTTATTTACATTATTTCTCGCATATTTTCATTACTGGTGACAGTGACAGACGACTTGACAGTTGCCGATGGATTATTTTTCTTCATTTTCATTATAATATTCGTGGTTTTTTAAATTGATGTTATTTTTCTTGATTCCATCTGTCCTCTTTTCGTATATATTGAGAAATTTGGGGTGGGGAAAACTTATAACAATTTTTTGCGGATTTATTTTGTAAGAACATAAAACAAAACTTGATTTGACGGCTAGTGTTGCCAGCTATTATTATTATTATACACTTCATGACTTGTTGCTAATCGTTTAATATCAGTAAACGCTTAACGCTATTCAGTACTTTTTTTCTTCTCTTGTTTACTGCAACTGCTAAGTTTTCATTGCCATGGCTGACACGAAAAGCATTGTTAAGAAGCGTGCTTCAATTAAGGCCAAGCTTACGCAATTTACTTCATATTTAAATGTTTCTAAGTCTTGCGAAAAGTTGAGTGAGGTGCAAGTCATCGAAATTGAGTATCGACTTAATAAATTTGAAAGCTTATATGAGAAATATGATGCATTGCAGAATGAATTGGAGGCGTTGATGGATGACCCCAGCGAGCAATATGCAGAACGCGAAGAATTTGAAAAGCTGTACTACGGCTTGGTGGCTTCTGCACGCCAGCTCATCAGCGGCGCAAGAAGACTCGAGGACTTGAGGGGAACTCCGCAGGCGAGGTGGATTCTGGTAGTACTAGTACACACAAACACATTTCAATTCGTTTACCCAAAATTGATTTACCAAAATTTTCAGGTGGCTATCATGATTGGCTGGAATTTAGAGATACCTTTATTTCATACATAACAACAATACCTTAGATAGCGTTAATAAATTACACTATCTACGTGCTTCCTTAAAGGGGAGCGCTTCTCTTGTTATTGATAACCTTGACTTTAAATCAGAAAACTACGACGCTGCCTGGAAGTTACTTTGTGAGAGGTATGACAACAAAAGATTGCTTGTCAACAATCATGTGCAAGCACTCTTTAACGTACAGCCTATTGATAGAGAGTCAAATAAGTCATTACGTTACATAATTAACACTACAAATAAAAATCTGAGAGCGTTGGCAACTCTTGGTCAACCAGTTCAAAACGCCTTCGTTGATGGACTTGTTATTTACATAGACCAGTAAGCTCGACCACGTTACAAATCGTCAGTGGGAAGAGCACAGGAACACTTTTTCCGAACCTCCTACATTATCAGCATTCACTGATTTCATTGGTAGCAGAGCTGACTTACTGGAGACAATTGAGGAGTCTAACCCTATAGCAACAACTAGTAGCGAACTCACCACACCTGTAACCAAACCTAAAAGCAGTGCTATGCCTGAGAAGTCATTAAAACCTTTGCCATGTCCCATGTGTCGTCGGGATCATTTTATTTTTGCATGCGAGCAGTTTAAAAGTCTCACAGTTCAGGCTCGTATTACAAAGGCTCAGGGTTCAAATGTATGCATTAATTGTCTTCGTCCAGGTCATGATGTTTCCAAATGCACGTTGGGTCATTGTAAATATTGTCGTCAAAAACACAACACTTTGCTACACATCAATAGTAACAATGTTCTTCCTAGTGCACATAACACTGCATTATCAACTAGTCAATCGTCTACATCTCGAGTAATTTTACTTTCCACAGCGCTCGTGAGGGTGACCGACGCTGACGGTAATCACCATACAGTACGAGTCTTGCTGGATAACGGAAGTACAACGAATTTCATTTCGGAGGACTTTGTTCGTAAACTACATATTCCTACCTACGTTACCAAATCCAAGGTAACAGGTATTAATTTCCATACTTCTATCTAGTTGTACTCAGGGATGTTCAGTGTCATTAAAATCAACTCATAACAGTGAGTACGAACTGAAAATTGACTGCCTCGTATTGCCGAAAGTATCAGCATCAGTTCCTCATACTTATGTTGATGCTAGTAACATACGTATACCTACGGACGTCCGTCTTGCTGACCCCACTTATTATGTTCCGCCTTCGATCGACGTCCTTGTTGGCGCGAAAGTCTTTTGGGGTATCATAGACTGGCCGTATCGCATTAGGTGCTCATAAGCCCACTTTACTTGAGTCAAAATTAGGTTGGCTCATTACGGGTGCATGTCATCAATCGGATTCCTCTTCACATGTTTGTATGCATACTAATAACTTACAAGTAGATTTAGATTGGTTTTGGGAGTTAGATTCTGTGTCGTCCATACATAATCATTCTGGTGAAGAGAGATCCTGTGAACAAAACTTTAAATATACCACATATCGTACTCCTGATGGGCGATTTGTGGTAAGTATTCCTTTTAAAGAGTCACTCGACCAATTGGGTGAGTCATACATGATGGCTAAGCAACGTTTTCTATATTCAGGAAACTGTAGGAGGAGAGGCTTGGCAATATGTTCCGTCAGCAGAAAACCCCGCAGACCTCGCTTCGCGTGGACTTTGTACTGACAGGCTGTTGTCGTCTTCATTATGGTGGTCAGGACCCCAATTTCTTAGAAAAGATATGTCTTCATGGCCTCAGTTCCCTGAATCACATCATAATCATTCTAGCTTACCGGAAACAGTCGCTTCTTGTCATGTTTCTAGTCACATTATTGAAAATCCTATTGTTGCGTTATTTTCAAAATTCTCAACCCTTAACACATTACAACGTGTGACGGTATAAGTCATGCGGTTCATTCACAAATGCAATACAAAATCACTTGAGTTTGGTTCACTAACTTCCACTGAACTTAACAATTCTTTAAACTTATTATTAAGACTTAATCAAATGGAATCCTTCCCGGAAGAGTACCGTTTACTTAAATCAGGTAAACAGTTACCAGCAAAGAATAAGCTTTTATCTTTACCTCCTTTTTTCGATACTCTTGCTAATCTCATTTACTCATTTTCTCATTCATGTTGTAGGAAGATTAAACAATTCATTTTATGACTATGACATTAAGCATCCAATTCTATTATCTAGTTCTCATACAATTTGCATTCTTTTGTTTAACATGTTTCATTTACGGCTCTTGCATGCTGGGCCACAGCTTTTATTAGCCACTGTTCATCATCACTACTATCCCATTGGAGGGAGGAACCTGGCTATAAAGATCACACACTTATGTGTAAAATGTTGCAGGATCAAGGCCAACACCATTCAACCTGTCATGGGTAATCTCCTAGATCAGCGTCTACATTTAGAGTCTCTGTTTTTATACACAGGGTTAGACTACGCCAGTCCCATCATGATAGCTAATCGGAAAGGTAGAGGATGCAGGCTCATCAAATGCTTCATTTGTGTGTTTGTGTGTCTAGCTACGAGAGCCGTCCACCTCGAGCTTGTGTCGGACCTTACAAAGGAAGCTTTCTTAGCTGCACTAAACCGCTTTATTGCTCGAAGGGGAAAACCCCGTAACATCTTTTCCGATAACGGTACAACCTATGTCGGCGCTTTCAATGAGTTGGCCAGACTGCTTTCGCAAGACCTAAACCTAAACAACGTCGACCCTGGTATAAACTTTTCCTTCATACCTGTATATACACCACACTTCGGAGGCTTATGGGAGTCTGCAGTTAAATCCACCAAACATCATCTACAACGCATTTTGGGTTTAACAAACCTGACCTTCGAAGAAATGGCTACCTGTTTAATTCAAGTTGAAGCTACCTTGAATTCAAGGCCCTTAACTCCACTATCCAATGATCCTTCCGACCTCGTTCCTTTAACCCCAGCACATTTCCTTATTAGTCGTTCTCTAATCATGCTGCCTCATCCACAGATCCAGAACCCCAACGTCAACAGCCTAAAACGATTTCGCCGTATCGAATACCTGAAGCAACACTTCTGGGCTCGTTTCTCACATGATTACGTTCTGTGGCTCCAAGAGAAAACCATATTGTGCCGGTCGTCTGGCGAGCTCAAGGAAGGAACATTAGTCGTCATAAAGGACAAAACCTTACCTCCTCTTATGTGGCTTCTAGGACGCATCACACATGTTCTCCTAGGCAGAGACGGCGTCGCGAGGGTCGCCGACATCTACACAAGAAAGGGTGTCATCCGGCGCGCCTTCGGCTGTCGGTCGACGGCCGAGCGCGCGCCCCCACGCCAAACGGTCAGTTGTTGCACGTCTCTCAGCACGGCTGTGCTCGCGCGTATTATATTCCTTTGTCCGCGTATTGTAAACCAACCGTACCGTTTTGTAATCAATCATCTTTTTACATTATTACATGTTATACAGTCCGCTATTCTTTCATTGCTTGCTCACCACGACCTATCGTCGCGATCACTGATCCCTCCATCTCGCTTTCACTACCTACTGGACTACCAGACGCACTACTTGGTACCATCCACACTTGGTTGATATACCGTTTTGTCGCACCAAGCGCTTTTCTTCCACATTTACAGACGTACAGCCAAGTTGTGGAACTCTCTGCCGGCTTCTGTGTTCCCTGCCACTTATGACCTTTCAGCCTTTAAAACAATAGTAAATAGGCATCTTCTGGGCTCGCTCGATCCATCGTAGACCTCATCTATCGCTTACCATCAGGCGAGATTGAGGTCAAAAGTAGGTTCAAGCCGAACAAAAAAAATATTTAAAAAAATAGAAATAAAACGATCCCCTATCATGATTTAGCAGAAGCAATGTACCTACAATAGTAAAGATGGTTATAGAATTCAATGGTAATTTTTCCTATGTAATTGAAAAATATTTAAAAAAAAACTTTAAAAGTTATATAAAAGGATTTTTTTTAATATTTTTACGAAATCAAGGTAGAATTTAGTAAATAATTATGAAAACTTGATAATGAAGCTAAAAAATATGAAACCTACGTTGACACATTCGTAATCAATTAACTGATTACGAATGTCTCAACATAGATTTCATATTTTGAGAGATTAAGAGCGTGTATTCGATTCGCGACGAAAACGACGTGTTTTCGAATTTTTTCAAGAGTAATATCGTAATGATGTTAACAAATTATTCAAAGATTATTACGGTTATAGAATGATAGTCTTGATTTAGTGCACTATTGTGTAAAATTGCAATTTTTATTGACCATTTTTTAAAGGGAAGGCTATCTGTTCAACGCGTTTTATGAAAATAGACGTCAGAGTTATCTTTCAGAACGAAAACAACCATGATAATGTGCCAACACATTTTATTTTATACATTTATCCAACAGAATACATAGTCATAAAGTGCAACATTGAGCCCAATTACGAAAATATGGCCATTAAATGTTAATAAAACCACTTGAAAATAATGCAAAATCGGTTCATTATAACAATTTTTTTACCAGATTTTGCATAGAAACATAACTTGAAATATTTATTTTATGAAAATAAAGGTATTGGTTCTGGTTATATTTTTCAGTCAATTTTATTAACTCATTTATTTTAGAAAAATATTTAAAAAACACTATAAATCATCGCGTGCAATCGTTTCAGTGTGACCGGATTCAGTATTTTAATACTTTTTGAGTATATTTTAGTAAGTTTTCCAAGTGTCAATATTTTTAAAGGTATATTGGCGGAAGCCAGTATTTTTGGGTATATTTTGGAAAAAAGTTTTGGCAATGTCATAAAATTATTAAAAAAAAAACTGCGTACATTGATGTTCAGGGGAATTTCCGGATTTAGTCTATATTTCATTTTGGAGCAAAGATCAGTAAGTTACAGATAGGACATGACAGGTGGGCCCCCTAGAATAACAAATAGTACCGAACCATCTACTCACAAAATGATTTTCTGTTCTGCACTTGGCTTAATCTTTGAAGGTTTGGTTTCAAAACTTTCAAATTGAAACTTAGGGAAATTCCCGAATTATTGAAAGTTTCAATAATTCGGGATTTTCCCTAAGTTTATATTATACGTGTTCGTCGTAATATAAATAGAGCGCGCGATTTTTTGTTGTCATTTTACTTCATGCTAATACGCTGTTATCTGATACGCAATTCAGAATCCAGAAAACATGTCTAGTTTTCAGCAAACTTATTTGGCTAAATGGGAACAAATTCCGGAGTTTTCTTCGTGGCTTTCACGTTATAAAAATGAGTACGCTGCGTTTTGTAAAGCGTGCAATACGAAACTCCAAAGTAGATTAGCATCTATAAAACGACATGCAAATACTGAAAAGCATAAATCGAACTTGAACAAATATAAAGGACAGTCAAAGGTAAGCTTAACTTGTTTTTAGTAAAATTAGAATTACTGTACCTAAAGTCGAGAAGTTCGGAGGTACTTTATTTAGTGTATGATCATAATGTATAATTTATGTTTTTACTTGTTTCCAGGTTGACACATTTTTCAAAAAGGCACCACTGAAAGACGAAGTCAAGAAAGCGGAGCTGCGTTTATGCGCTTTTCTTTCAGAACACAACATCGCTTTTAGAGCTATGGACCATCTTAGTGATGTTCTAGTGAAATGTTTTCCTGACTCCGAAATTGCAAAAGAATTTTCCTGCAAGAGAACCAAAGCAGCAGCCTATAACGTTTCAGGACCCGAATTTGAAAAAGTTATGATTGAAGATATTCTTCGTACTGTATCTCAGTCAGGTAAACCAGTATATTCAATTGTAATCGATGAAAGTACAGATGTCACCACAATCAAAGTGTTGGCGACTACGAATGTGATGTTTGGTCAACACTCTGGCATTGTTACAAAATATAAGAAGTGAACCCAAAGTGCTTATTCATAAAATGTGTTTAGCATTCTGCAGCATTAAGTGTTAGTCATGCTTGCAAAATACTACCAAGAAATTTAGAACAGATAGTAAAAGAAGTATATGGATATTTTTCTCAAAGCAGCAAGCGTCAAAGAGAATTTGTTGAGTTCCAAAATTTCACTGACACTGAAAAACATAGACTACTGCGTCATTATGATATAAGATGGCTATCGCTTCATGCTTGTGTTAATAGAATAATTGAGCAATGGAGGGCACTGCAGTTGTTTTTTCAACACCAATATTTGAGTGATCGCATTATGTCATGAGAATTTTTGTATCTTTCTTTTAATAATGATATAAACAAATTATACTTTTACTTTTTAGACTACATTTTGCCGATTGTAAACAAATTTAATATAATTTTTCAAGGCGACTACCCGTGCATTGAAAGATTATATGATGATGCTTCTAGTATGTAGTCGTCGATTTTGGGTTGCTATTATATAAAAACTAATTATATAAAAAGCACGGAAAACGTATTTACATTAAACCCAAAATCTAGTGTGAATTATTTGCCATTGAATAATATGTACTTAGGGATTCGAGTGGGTCAAGAATTAATTAAACATGGGAGAAACATAAACATGAAAGCACAAATTGCTGATTTTTTCAGAAAGTGCTAATCTTTTTAATTGAATTGAGCACGCAATTGAAATCACGTTTGCCTTTTGAAGATCAAATTTTCCGAGAACTGAAATTTAAGTAGTTTAAGAAATGTTATGCAACTCTCCCATACGAAGTACAGTCAGAACAAATGCAGATAATTGACGAAGAATATAGAACACTCAAACTTGATCGCGAAGTAAGTAATTTATTACAATCTTCGAGTACTGGCTCACCCCTTTTTTGTGAACAATTTTGGTTGGAAGTTGGGAAAATTTCTAACAGTGATGGTACATTAAAATACAAGAATATAACAAGTTTCAGTAAATCTCTGTTATGTATACCAGTGTCGAATGCTGCATGCGAGCGCATATTTTCACAGATTAATCTAATAAAAACGGGGCAAAGAAACAGATTCATAAACAAAAATGTATCTGCAATTTTAAAAACCAAACAAGGTATAAAAGATGAAGGAGGCTGCGTGAATTTTAACCCATCAAACAATTCTGTTGTTAAAATATAATTCTAATATTTATTGCGATGATGATGATGATTAATAAATAAAAATATGTTTTGAAAGTTAATATTTTTATTGGTATATTTTCCCTGTGCAAGTTGGTATATTTCAGTATTTTTTAACGAGCTTCGGTTTTTTGTAAAATTTAATCTGGTCACACTGAATCGTTTGCCGATTAGTTCGAGCCGGGTCCTCCCAACGACAGGACATTTTCATTTTTAACCGACTTCAAAACAAGGAGGTTTACAATTCGTTTAATTAATTAATTAATTTATTATTTATTTATTCTTTATTTCGGTATTACCCATAAATGTGTTAGTATTGACTTAAACTATGTTAGTACATACTTATAATAAATCTCGACAAAATTAAAACTATTAAACAAACAAGACCAGGATCTACCATCCTCTGGGAACACCCGGTTGCAGCACATGCATTGCGCAAAGGTGTCCCATCAAGTTGCCCTCGGTCTTACTAACAATCACATTCAGGAGACTGTTAGCACTGTCACGCAAACGACGCAGCAATGATGCAGACCTTTACGCATTATTGCAAAAAGTCGTCAGTGCGTGCTTCTGCGAACATCCCTGACGCGCTACAAAAACGTGGTAGTGACAACAGTATCCTAAATGCATTGTTATATTGCACGCGCAAGGCATTGTACGTTTTTAGCGTGTATCTGGTCCATAGGCTGCAGGTGTAAAAAGATTGGCAATATGCCCTAAACAGAGTAATCTTGACATTACTGTCGCATCTCGCAAACCTATGGGCCAGCATGTTGCATCTTACGGCCAATGCCCTGCGCTCTCTCTCCATGTCACAGGTATCCGAGCCATCTTCTGTAACCCAGTGACCGAGGTATTTAAACTGCTTAACTCTATTAAGCACCGTACCACACAACGAGACTTGTGGTACTATTTCATAGGTCTTATTATGTGCTTTGAAAACGAGCAGCTCACTTTTCTTAGCATTATACCTCAGTCCATGAGCACCAGCGTAAGACTCACAAATGTTCAGCAGTTTCCTAAGCGCACTGATTGATGGACTCAGCAACACCATGTCATCAGCGTAGCTAATGTTATTAAAGGAAACTCCGTCCATCATGTATCCAACTCCAGAGCTGCTGAGTTCCTCAATCAGCTTATTCACATACAAATTGAATAGCTTGGGCGAGGTTAAACCTCCTTGCCTTACTCCACATTCTAGCCTGTATACATCAGAGTAGGAATCTGCCCACCGCACAGTGTTATGTTGGTTACTATACCAGAACTTAAATACATTAATTATTTCTGGCGGCAGGCTAGTTTCACTCGACAATTTGTTCCACAAGATGTCGTAGGAAACAAGGTCGAATGCCCTGGATAAGTCCAGAAAGCATGCATAGACAGGCGTCCTTCTCCCAGTATAGTATTGTACTGTGCTCTTTAGTGTCATAATCGCAGTCTCAGTTGATAACCCATTCCTAAAACCAAACTGCCTGTCATCAATATTTAAACTAAAACTTTTTTTTTATGTATTACCTCATAACTCGGAGATGGCTAGACCGATTTGGAAAATTCTTTTTTTGTTTAAAGGGTTATACCTTTTAGTTGGTCCCATTGTCGTCACGTTTGGATCTGATGATGGGATCATGGAGAAATCGAGGGAACTCTTCAAATATTATAGGTACACCTATAGCGTTTTGGGTATTTCTTATAGTACCTTGTGCAGTTGCTCTTGAAAAGCACCATTTGAGGAAATGGAACTGATGATGAAGACCCCAGATGGCCACCGACACTACTCAATAATAAGTATTTCGTTGATTGCGATTAGATTACTTGAATATGGATGTTAAGCACTTTATGCACAACTTTATTTACAATGCATATGGTGAAGTAGAGCTGATGGTGATGTACCAGGAGAACTCCTCAAAAATTAACGGCTCTGCATCGGGAAAAGCAATATTTTGTATAAGGTGATAAGTAGTTGACATTTTGGCTTATATAACTAGATAAATTACAAACCGACCCACTAAAAAGCGTGAAAAAAACTTTTTAGCAAAAAATAGAACCGACTTCCATATAAAAACACTACAAAGGCAAAAAATAACTTTAATTTCGGAAGGCGGTGTCTTTAGTTTTGTATATATGTTCGGTCCCCAAGCCCAGCCAACGGTAACTGGTATGTCCGAACCTGTCCGCGATTACACGGAGCCCTAACTACGTTGCTTTACAAAAACAGTTACACAATAGCATCTTAGGCCTCAGTACAATTAGAGATTACAATACTTAAGCTTATAGAAGAGACTTACCAGCTCTAGAGACGACAAGCTACGACCTTTCTTGAGATCACGTCCGTGTGTGTGTGTGTGAGTATATTTGAAACGTGTAATGTGATCAAGTGTTGATGGACGGAGGTTCCCAAAGACGCAGGTCCTCACAATGTGGTCCCGGCAGCATTCACAGCACCACTCTGCTATACTTTAGCACCAATTCACAATTACTTTCAGCAAATTTCGCGTGTCAGACAGGCTGACGACATTCGGCGTTATTGTTCAAAATATCCCAGGGTTTTAGTCAATTCGGGATTCTAGATTTCAATTAATCACTAATCACGATCAATCCGTTGATAGCACCTGAGATCCAATTCGATTTCCAATTACAATCAATAAAATCAATCCCCCAAGCGGTGAACTTTTTCCAACAAAGCAAAGGTTATTTGTCAAGTGAAAAAAAATCAAAAAACCACAGATAATGTTGCCAACCAAAAAGGTGCGTTCTGTTTCACGGTGGACGGAACAATATATTTTCGTATTTGACACCGTTTTCCGAAATTAAAGTTATTTTTTGCCTTTGTAGTGTATTTATATGGAAGTCGGTTCTATTTTTTGCTAAAAAGTTTTTTCAGGTATCACTTTTTTCCCGCCGCCCGCCGCTTGCTCGCATGAACATCCATAGCGTCGGTGAATACAAGCCTGACACAATAATATTGATACTTGAGCAATTTTTTTAGGGAAGTAATTTTGAAAAACGTTCGGATAATTATTTATATATGTTACTGTAAATGCTCGTTTGTTGGTTAATTTTAAGTTTTGCCGGTTAATCTTAGGATTTACCGATATGAGTTGGTAAATGTAAGGATTTACAAAAAGAACTAATTTTTCGGGATTTTACCATGAAAGTTTAGTACATACTAGGTTTTACCAGAACGGCTGGTAAATATTGGTTTTGGAAATAAAACAATGAATACTGATTAATCATTTATTTCAATTAACTGCATAGCAGTCTTAATTTAGTAGACTACGCACGAGGTCACGATGCGCTGAACATTTTATGACTTATTTTTCTCAATATTTACCGTAAATCCTAAGATTTCCTAAGTGAATGGTAGTAAAAGTTTGAAATGAACTATAATCACAGAACTATTCGGACCGAGTTGGTGAATCTTAGGATTTATCGTGGGTCATATTACTGTAAAACCCCGAAGGTTTTACAGTAATATATATACTAAATTTATTTAATAATTTTACAACAGATGATGTCAATATTATTATTTCAATCAGAATAATTTATATGTTATATTTAGGTACCTAATTATTTTATTTTTTTTGCCTTGCCCTAAAAATTGTGATTTATTTTCAGCCAAAAACTGTTTGTCTTTTTGCGATGTGCACAGCAAATTTTACATTGAAGACCACAATTGGACACAACACAACACCCTGGATGAAAGTGTGGAGTAAAGAGGATCTCTAGCAAAAAACGCATTATTAAGCCCTGGATTACCAGTGGTCTAATACGTTGTATCAGGAACAGAAACAGAATGCAACTAAAATTAAGGTCCGATCCGTTTAATGAAATATTAAAGATAACATTTACTAGATACCATAATTATTGAAACAAGTTAATTAAAAAATTTAAACGTAAACATGAATCAGAACTACTAAAAACTAATATTAAAAACTCTAAAGCACTATGGAAATCTATCAAACAAATATCGAATCTTAACACATCTAAAATGGGAAGCTATGAATTACTCAATCCTAGAAGTTCACCTGTAGAGTCAGTTAATTGTGTAATTAGTTATTTTGCCAGTGTCGGCAAGCGCCTCGCGGAGGGCATCCTCAGTGGGTCCACGCATCCAGCTGATGGCCTAATATCTACTCCAAAATCACAGCTTACGTCTTTCGTACTTCTGGAGACTGACCCATGGGAAGTTGACAGTTATAACAAGTTTGAAAACTGACAGTGCTCCCGGTTGGGACGGTATCCAGACTAAATTCATAAAATTGGTAAAACCACTTGTCGCTCCCATTATCAGCCATCTTGCCAACCTCTGCTTTCCAAAAGGTTTATTCCCGATTTTGCTTAAAAAATTCATTGTGACACCCGTCTACAAGGGTGGCGATAAAAGTGATATCAATAATTACCGACCTATTTCAGTTTCGTTTCTCGAAAAATTTCAATTTCTATCCAGTTCACAATTTGGATTCAGAAAAGCAAAATCCACAGAAGATATAAGCCATATCAGGACTGACCTCCTTGGTAACTCAATATTTGGACCGTGGAGAAAGGTGTCTTACAAATCAAATCAAATCAAATTTGTTTTATTTTACATAGGCCTAAATGGGCACTCATAAAACGTCAGAAGTTGGTGCACGGTTCGATATTGGTCGTTTCCTACGGAGAAGAACCGGCAAGAAAGTCAACGGTTACTCTTTTAAAAAAAATTCTTGATATAGTCTTTTTAGACTTGAAAAAAGCTTTCGACACTGTGTCAGTTCCGACTCTTGTAAAAAAGATGGAGTCTATAAGAATTAGGGATATGCCGCTAAAACTCTTGACTGATTATTTAAAAGACCGTACCCAAAGCGTAAAAATTGATAGGTTCATTAGTTCTGACAAAAAAATTGAGTACGGCGTGCCCCAAGAAAGCGTTTTAGGTCCCACGTTATTAAACGAACTAACGCCTGCTGGCTGTGGGTGAATGGGAGTCGGGTCTCTAGCTTCACGCACTACCGTTATCGAACATAGGCACCTTGTTCGATGATACTACTTTCCGCCTCGCTGCTTCCCTTCGATTAGGTGCTCCCTGCTGTTCTGCTCATCGCTGCCACTGCGGCTGTTGTAAGTTGTCAACAGCTTCGGTCACCACGGCCTTTCATGCGGCTGCAGCGCGGGTTGCATAGCACGGCACGCGAATATTAACGACATTATCCGACGAGCTCTTGTCACTATCGGCTTTCCAGCTGTATTAGAACCCAATGGCCTGGCACGCAACGATGGCAAAAGACCGGACGGCATGTCTTTATTTCCTTGGAAGATGGTTTTCTTTAGTGTGGGACGCAACTTGTGTCGATACTCTTGCGCCATCCCATCTTCCTAGCTCGTCTTGCTGTACTGGCGCTGCCGCTGCGGCTGCTGAGAACCTCAAGCGGCGGAAATATAATATTGGTAGTTATATTTTCGAGCCGTTTGGGGTTGAAACCTTGGGGCCGTGGGGTCCGAGTGCTCACAAATTATTTAAAGACCTATCCAGACGCCTAGTTGACACTTTGCGTGACCCAAGGGTAGGCTTTTACATTGGACAGAGGTTAAGCATTGCCATACAACGTGGCAATGCCGCCAGTCTTTTGGGCACATTACCAGTGGACAGCGATGCGCACGAATTTCTGGATGCCATATTTTAGTTTATTTTTAGATGTATATAATGTAGTTTAGGGTTTTTATTTAAGTGTTTAAAGTGTTAAAAATTGAATGTTAAAAACTAATAAATATGACTAAACGAACTAACTAACCTCGGGATTGACGGAGAGCAAGTATTCTCATATGCAGATGATACTGCTATTGTATTTAATGGGACATCTTGGAACTCCGTCTTTGAGGCTGCTGAGAATGGTCTCCGCAAGGTTGCAGACTGGCTTAAGTCTGCCCTTCTTACCCTTAATATAGCCAAGACAAATTATATTTGCTTCGCTATAAATAAGCGTACACTTCCCCCACCACGCTTGATATTGAGAATTCATACTTGTGGCTTCACTAATACTACACAATGTGGTAGCGAAGAGATTGGATGTGCTAAATCCAGTAAATATATGGGAGTAATCCTTGACTACCAACTTTCCTGACACCCTCAAATTGAAGTCATAAATGATAGGATCCGTATACGTATGCCGCTCATATGGGTCTTTAAAAAGTTGAGATATGTCACTTCTCAAAACCTCTTAAAAAGTATCTATTTATCATTGGCACGATCAGTTATGTGTTACTGTATTTCCATCTGGGGTGGAGCTACTAAAATTAAATTCCTTGAAGCAGAAAGAGCCCAGAGATGCTTGATAAAGACAATGTTCTTTAAACCATTTAGATTTTCTACTGACGAGCTATACCAAATTCATAAAATATTGTCACTAAGAAAACTTTATATTATCAACTCAGTACTTAAACTACATAGAACGTTACCTTACGTATATAAAGCTCAAACAGGTAGAAGAAAATGTAAAGTGGCTACTACGCCTTCCTGTAGAACTCTTTTTGCTAGGCGTCAATTTCTTGCTCACTCTGCCTACCTTTACAATAAGCTCCACAACAGATGCACAATATATAACCTTCAGTCATTGATATACTAAAAACCCAAGATGCACACTCAACGTCTCAAAACCGTCCGCATAAAATGAGTGCTTAATTCTAAATGATGCGCTCATTTCAAATAGTATCGCGTCAAATTTCAATGGCCGCGTTTTCAGTGCCAAAACAATGTATTATGGCATCTTTTTTATTTTAGTCCCATAATAAAAATTACCCTGTTGAACAAATAATGGAGTCGATTTTTTATTGTAATTATTTATTTTTTATTAATAAGTTTATGCTTTATTGTCCATATTGTCCATACTAATATTATAAATGCGAATGTAACTCTGTTTGTCTGTGTGTTACCTTTTCACGCTGAACCGATTTAGATTAAAGGTGAATGCTAAGTTTCGACTCGAATCATGTAGTGTCCGACAGACTTTCTAAATTAATGATAATTCATTATATAAAACTGTAAGAATTATACAGTATAAATAAAATCTGTAGAAGTACACCGTTTAAAAGTAATTTTAAATAGTTATTCAATTTATCAACACGTTTTCTATCTACACTTTCAATTAGAAATGTTGCCAATACCAAAATAAAATAATATCGATACGAAATTGCACTTGCAAATTGATTACATTAATATCATTATGAACCTACGTAAGTGAATTTATTAGTTACTAAAGTCATAACTCGTAATTCCTATAATGATTAATAATGTTTAGTTATATTTTTTAATATCTTATAATAAATAAAAGTAATTCAATTCAATTATCGATACAGTTTAGAATAGTTATTTAGTGCTGGTAACACTTAATCTTGTAGTTGTCATTGTCACTGATAATTGTAAAAAGTTTTACTTCTCCCGCGTTTTATGTGACTACCATTCCTGTTCTGAATTGACCTTTTGTCTTTTTCCTTTTCTAATTTCATTTTGTCTCTAATCATACACACTTGCTTTTCCAATTTACTTTAGACATTGGCAGAATAGTCGACATCGGCTCCACTTGCCATTAACAAAAAATAGAATAGAATAGAATAGACGAGCGACGAAGTCTCTTATGTGTTTTTTGAGTTTTGTGTTGTTTATTGTTTTGTTACCGGATTCCGATTTCTGTATTACTAACAACCACTTTGGCTGTTGAAAACGAATTCAATAGTCATTATTCAATAATTTTATTGTTTATTTCATGTTATCGTTAAAATTAGAAGTATTATGTGGTCAACTTCAAAGAACTATAATTTTATTTGGTGTACTTCTTATAGAAAACTAACTATACAGTCAAATTATGTAATTATTTTCCTTTTTTATGATATTTTTAGTTCATCTTTGTCGGTTCTGACTGAGTCTTGAAGGAAGCCTTGGCATTCTCCTTTGGCATGGGAATAGTTTAGGACCGTGGGAAGGACATAGGATAGTTTTTATCCCGAAATTCTCACGCAATCAGGATTTACGCAGGAAAAACCTCTACGCGAACGAAGTCGCGGGCAAAAGCTAGTATTTAGAATAGATTAAAATAAACTTTATTGTACACCAAAAGTTAAACACATCTATTTTACAATAACTAATACTAATTTAGTTTTTGGCAAATATGTATACGTTATATAATATACTGAAGGAGAAGAGGTCGTCAATTTTACGTTTATTTAATGTTCATAAATAAAATAAATAAATAATTTATTGAACATTGTTGGCGCGAAAGGCTAATTTAGTGGACTGTATTTGCGGTGCGGAGCTAAACGATTGACAAACGCTTGGCGTTAGGTAATTCGAGTTGCAGTGGGTGTGGGACAATGGAATACAACCCGAAATAAATAGGGAAGGAAAGCACAAACCTTTACGGGAGCCACGTGCTCGCGTCGTCGCCGGTTCACCGGTTCACTTTTCCAGGTTCAGGGCAGTTGGGCTTCAAGTTATTGTCCTCACACGTTAAACACAAGCACAAACTATGGATTATAAGTCTTATTACATGCGAAAATGCGGTGATTCCAAAGTTATTAATATTTTTAAGCGGAGCGCGTCGACGCCATTGTCAACTTGATGCGGAGCGATTCGGAAGTAGTTTTTTCGACAAATGGCGGGCGAATCTTCTTACTCACTCGCGAGGTATGTGCGGGAAGGAGATGGATATAGGAAATAGCGGATGTCAATCATATTTTGAATGTTGGCGCAACCATTCCCCCCGGTTTGAAGGGTTACCTTCAAAAACTATAAGCGAAACTAATCAAAGAACTAAACTCTGGAGTAACATCTAACTTCTAACCTTATTCCTAAACTATAATATAAAGCGTTACCATAACTACTAAACTAATTTGAAGCCTGCTGCTGATTGGGCAGAGGACAGAGGCGAATAACCGGACGTAAAACTTTGCGTACTTAAATCACCGGTCAATTCTATGTGAACTGCACGAGTTGTCATACAAATAAATAGACAAACGTAAGCTTTTGTGGAGCGTACTCCGCGACCACGGGCAACAGTTACCCTAAACGGGCCGGCGAAGTCTGTACCGGTGTGAACGAAAGGTTTAGCGGATTGAACAACACGACAAGAGCGATGATCGGCCATTTCAGGCGCGATAAAACGCGGGCGAAGCTTAAAACAGGGCACACATTTGTGTACTCTAGCACGAATCAAATTGCGAGCGGAAAGTATCCAATACTTCTGTCTAAGGATAGACATCAACAAGTCTGGACCTGCGTGGCAATTCAACCTATGATGATAATCTACAATCAAATCTAAAATATGGTCCTTGCGGGGTAAAACTACTGGATGCTTTTGCTCAAATCCTAAATCGGAATTTCTCAAACGACCACCTACTCGAATAAGACCATTCTGCAAAAAAGGTTTCAAATGTTGAAAGGCGCGGCTACAAGGTTTGTTGGACTCCAAACTACTAATTTCGGATGCGAAATAAAATCTCTGCAATTCACGTAGCACGACTGACTCAGCTTTATCCAGATCAGCGGCGGTTATAGCACCGCGCGTGGGTAACAGTTTAAGAAAACGACATACATACACCACACAACGCAAAAGTCTCGACCAAGACGAGACGCGATTAGATAACGATAAAATAATCGACTCTTCACGTGGAACCGAAACTACAAGCGAATGCTTCTTCTCCTCGGGTGGTTCTGAAACGGCAGCTGGATTAAAGGGCTTAACCGGCCATTCCTCGAGCACGCTATGAATCCAAGACGGAGCGCAGAACCACAGCGGATGATCTAAAATTTGCGAAGGGAGCAACCCACGGGAGAGACAATCGGCGGGATTATCTGTGCCAGCAACGTGAAAGAGATTTTGTGGTGGTAATTCGGACTGGATTTTGGCCACCCTATTGGCGACGAATGTGTCCCAGCGATGGGGCGAAGAATGTGCCCAACACAAAGCTACAGTAGAGTCAGAAAAAGCCATAATTCTATCAATAATAATGCGGTGCCTACAAGCATTGACAATCGAGCTGATTAATTGCACTAACAAAAGTATAGCGCACAGCTCCAGGCGCGCCAGAGAAACGACCTTGCGAGGGGAGACTTTGGATTTAGCGCTTATAAGACTAACCGAAACCTTGTCAGCATCCAAAACGTGAAAATAAACTACCCCCCCGTAAGCCTTTGCACTGGCGTCGGCGAAGCCTACAACAGTAACTATACTGTTCGACAATATACCAACATGGCGAGGAATTTTTATTTGATTGAGCAATGGAAGTTCTGTCCGGAAGCGAGCCCACAATTTAACAATATTTTCGGGCGCGGGGTCGTCCCAATCACTATTGGAAAGCCAAAGTTCTTTTATAAGCAACTTGGCATATAAAACGACGGGAGCTACAAATCCCATAACATCCCATATACGTGCTACACACGACAGGATAATGCGCTTAGTACAAATTTGCGGAGTCGAACTAACTTTAAGACTGAACATGTCAGACGCGGGTGACCAACTTAAACCTAGAACCTTGTGCGTATCATCACCATCAAATTCCTTCACCGAAGATAATTGATGCGATAGTGGAATCGAATCTAGAGCGGTCTGCGAATTACTAGTCCACTTCACAAGATCAAACTGACCGGCCTTCATAAGACTTATTACTTGAGCGGCGGTCTCAACGGCATCCGCCTCGCTGGCTACACTATAAACAAAGTCATCCATGTATAGCCCAGTCTCAATAGTGTCTTTCGCTTTCGGGAATCTTTCACCCTCATCAGTGGCTAATTGCTTGATAGTGCGAAGCGCATGGAAAGGACTCGACTTAAGCCCAAAACAAACACGGTTAAACTCGTAAACTCTCAAAGGTTCTTGAGGCGAAAATCTATACAAAAAACGTTGAAATTTGCGGTCGCATTCGCGAATACCAATAGAAAGAAACATTTGCCTTATATCGGCGGAAAGCGCGACAGCAAACAAGCGGAAATTCACAATAATGTCAAATAAGTTACCTTGAAGGTTTTGACCACAATACAAAATATCATTGAGCGATACGGAAGTGCTAGTCTTAGCACTGCCGTCCAAAACCACGCGGAGCTTAGTAGTAAGCTTGTCTTCTCTAACAACTCCGTGGTGTGGGATGATGTAAGATGGATGATCAAGAGTCTCGTCAGTCTCGGCGGTGGATGCAGGTGAGATGTACCCTTTATCTAGGTATTCGGTAACCACCTCATCATAGGCTTGCTTCAACTTCGGAGATGCTTGCATCTTACGTTCTAAACAAGAAAAGCGTTTTTCCGCGGAAGCGTAGGAGTCACCGAGCGAAAAAATATCTCCCTTGAATGGAAGCGCGACAATATAACGACCATCATTATCACGGGTAGTCGTGCCACAATAAATCTCCTCAGCCACCTTATCATCAGGGCTTAGGATAGGCGGGACATTGACCTCTTCAATTTCCCAGAACCTGCGGATGGTAGACTCCAGCGGCGGCTCAACAGTGCAGCAATGTGACACAGTCGAGTAATTATCTAAATGTGCGGGTGCGGAACCAACAATAACAAAACCTAGAACTGTTTCTAGGGCGTGCGGTGCGGGAAACGACGAATGACCTTGAATCTTACGAGATAACTGAAGGTGCGGGAGAATCGATGCGCCGATCAACATATCGACGTCTCCAGGGACACCATAAGATTCATCTGCCAACGGTAGGTCTTTAAATTTGGTCAATAAAGACGTGTCAACCGGGACAGTAGGCAATTGTTCCGTAATTTTATCTACGACAAGCGAATCCATATCAAAACAAATATTAGAATTGAAACGCGATGCAAATTTAATTTTAATCGAACCATGAATGGTTGATTTTAAACCACCGAACCCCTTAACTACTGAGCGGGCTGGTCGGTTATTAATACTAAAACCAAGGCGTTGACAACAATTTTGAGTTAAAAAATTACTCTGCGAAGCGCAATCTAACAACGCTCGAACAAGACACGGATTACCAAAAGCATCATCAACAACAACGTGAGCGGTCGCGAGCACCACGGTAGTGCACGTATTGCTTGCGGCGGACATCGAACACAACGTGACGTCAGTCACGGCGGCCTGCGAGCGGGCAACGTCGCGCGTTGATTGCGGCTGCGGCTGCGAAGCGGACGCAGAGTTCGCACCGACTGACTGCGACGACGTGTCACCGCTTGGTAAACTAACTGTGCTCACATTGGATGCGGCATTATTACCACTTTTCTCCATGTGAAGTAAAGTGTGGTGCTTCGAAGAACACTTACGACAACTTTGACTACTATTACAAGACGTAACCCGATGCTTGTCACTAAGGCAGTTAAAGCACAAATTTTTTTCGCGAACAAACTTATAACGTTCATAGGGCGTAAATTTTAAGAAACCAGAACACTTGTACAATTGCGAATGTTGACTATTACACAAAGAACAACTCGATTGTACAGGAGCAGGTGCTGTATTCACATACGTATGTGTCGACTTTTGTGACTTCGAAGCCGCATCTGTTCGACGGTCGGACTTCTTCGTAACTTCATGGGTTGACGAAGTGCGTTGCAATATTTTAATATGATCGCGAACAAAACATTCCAAATCATTGAATTTTGGCAGTTTACTACTGCGATGGTCTATTTCAAATAAACGAACAGTTTCACCATCTAATTTCTTTAAACCCAAATATAAAAACAAAAAGTCGCAGAGGTCATCGACCTTCAGGTTCTTTACTGCGCGAACAGATGATGCAAAAGTATCTAAAAACTTCTCTAAATTATGTTCATTACAAACTGTAATATTTTTCAACTCGAATAGCTGATCTAAATATGCGGTAGCAACTAATCTTTTGTCTTCATATTTCGACTTTAAAGTTTTTAAAATTAATGAATAATTTTCGGCACTAAAAGTAATGCCGGCACAAACAGTTTTAGCTTTACCAGTTAACTTTTCAACCAGATAGTGTAACTTTTCATGATCTGTCAAAGAGACGTTCCCATTTATAGTGTTTTCAAAACTATCTATAAATAGATTCCAATTGCGAATATCACCATTAAATTCAGGTATCTGAATGGGCGGTAATTTGGGTCGATCGCGAGTGTGATTTGCCTGGCTCTGATGGACAGACGGCTTCTCCAAGCTCCTCGCGACGCGTTTGATGCGACAGAATAAATCATCAAATGACGCCAAAGCCTGATAACTCACAGCGTATTCTGGATTTAATTCTAACTCTAAAACGTTAATATTATGAATTACGGATTCAAATTCCATGCGCAAACTATCCAAGTTTTCTATAGAACATAAGAACGAATCTCTAATAGCTAGATCAAGTGTTTTAAGTGCATTATCACAAATAGATTGCACGCGAGAAAATATCATGTCTCTTTTAGCATATAAAAGTTTCAATTGAACTTTGATGTCCTTATGAGACATCGTGAATAATAATTATTTATTACAAACAATCAATGCGGTAAACAAGCAAATAAAGTTATTTTAACAAATAAGCGATGGAGAACAGCGACGCGGACAATATTAAATACCTAAAGTGGGTAGGTAGTTATAACGAACTGCGGGTGAAATAAAAGAACTGTAGGTAGTTTTTAAACAATCTTAATTTACCCACTAGGTTGTGTCTCTGTTTCTGATACACAAATAATTTTAGACTTCCGAATGAATAACTAATACGAGCGATCTATGGCTACGTAGGTATGTAGGTATTACGCCCGTACGTAGGTAATAGATGAACAAACAACGAATTGGGTTAGGTACAAGACTGCGGTGCGGTGCGTTTATTCCTTATGGAATAAATACCAATGCGATAACTACAACAAATATGTACCTAATTCAAATAAGTACCTAACTATCCGGTGAGAGGGACCAAAGAAAATGTTGGCGCGAAAGGCTAATTTAGTGGACTGTATTTGCGGTGCGGAGCTAAACGATTGACAAACGCTTGGCGTTAGGTAATTCGAGTTGCAGTGGGTGTGGGACAATGGAATACAACCCGAAATAAATAGGGAAGGAAAGCACAAACCTTTACGGGAGCCACGTGCTCGCGTCGTCGCCGGTTCACCGGTTCACTTTTCCAGGTTCAGGGCAGTTGGGCTTCAAGTTATTGTCCTCACACGTTAAACACAAGCACAAACTATGGATTATAAGTCTTATTACATGCGAAAATGCGGTGATTCCAAAGTTATTAATATTTTTAAGCGGAGCGCGTCGACGCCATTGTCAACTTGATGCGGAGCGATTCGGAAGTAGTTTTTTCGACAAATGGCGGGCGAATCTTCTTACTCACTCGCGAGGTATGTGCGGGAAGGAGATGGATATAGGAAATAGCGGATGTCAATCATATTTTGAATGTTGGCGCAACCAAACATAAAAATATTACATCTTTCAATTGAAGCCCCTGACTCCTATGCTAAGCGAGCCTGTGTTACAGGAATCAGTGTCCTACGCTATACATTAAAACACATTTCAATTTTTATGTAATAAATTACAAACAAAAAGTAACATTAGAAGGTATTGAGAACAAAAGAAATAGAAGCGAAACGTGTATGTGTGTGTAAGTTTGAGTGTATGTACGTAATTGCGTGTGTGTGTATGTGTGGGTGTGTGTGTGTCTGGAACTCTGGACGCGTGTACGTTAACATGAGTGTGTGTTTTGAATAGCTTAATTTACTGTACTGACGAAATGATTTTTATAATATCGTCATAGCTCAAAGACAGAGCCATGGTTTTAAAAATTGTTTGACCTTATGTCACATAAGCTTCTAAATTGGGATAGTTTTATTTGATCTATTGTAGATCCTAGAACTTAATTCCTAAAAGTATCTAGATGTAAGTTTAGTGTGACATTTGGGAACTTTACAAAACGGGAATCCCAGTGCGTTTGCATATTAAATCTGGGCTTACTTGTAAAAATCTGTGTCTACGTAGTATGGTACGAAGGATATATATTGGGAACTGTAAGTACTTGAGCTTCCGAGTATAGCAGTCCAGTGGGATAAATTCGTTTTTTGAACAACATCACTTTAAGTATTGCCCATTGTGCGCCTTCCGCTCTTAGTATTACAATTTTAAACGTCCCTCCCCATACTGGAATAATTTAAATGATTTAATAATAGAATAAAAATATATTTTAAGTATATCGATTCATCATGGGATAACTTATGGGTTCACGACATGCGATATGCTAATGATAACAGTGTGTGTGAGTGTTGCTTTGGCGCAACACCAATCTCATTAAAAACTTCTTATTTTTATACTTTAGTTTTTCTCGTGACCAAATACGATGCGGAGAACGGACATCAATCGTCAGCCACCTTTAAAAAAATGCCATAAAATAAAATCTCTCAGAGATTTTTTTATGGATTTTTATTTGACGAAGTTGTTATGTATATCACGGCAAAAGGTATAAGCTTTATTGAATTAAAAAAAATAATAAACGATTTTAACAGTTAATATTTGTTTCATTGATATACACATATTCTACCAAAAAAAATCTGCTATAATTACGTCTTTAGAACACAATTTAATAAACTTATAATACTAACAAAAATGTCTTATAAACAAATTAGTATAAGGTGTAAGTCTCCACTCAAGGCCTTGTCCTATCGAGCAACATCAGTCGTAAAATTTTATTGTCTTTCGCACACTGCTTTGTAAAAAAAACTTTAAACACTTTTCATAAGATGGAATTTGCAAAAACATATTTTATACTTATAGCATTACTATTACTACGTAGCTGGTGAGTGTTTGGCGACAGTTTCGAGCGTCACTTTTCTTCGAGACTGTGCATCTTGGGTTTTTGTATATCAATGCCTTGAGTTCCATAAATGTAAAAAAACAATTATCCAAGAACTTGAGCCGCTTGGGTACAGTGAAATAGAAAACTTATTATTTAATTACTAACTTTAGACATTGTTAATGGTTTCTAGTGGTACTTAACAATCACAAGATATATTTTTTTTTTATTACGAATGAGCCCGCTCTTGACCCTTATCACACCTGATGGTAAGTGTAAGATGAGGTCTACGATCGAACGAGCGATCCCAGAAAATGCCTACTCACTCTTGCTTTAAAGGCTGACGGGTCATATGTGGCAGGGAACACAGAAGCCGGCAGAGAGTTCCACACCTTGGCTCTGCGCACAATGAATGTTGAAGAAAAGCGCTTAGTACGACAAGACGGTATATCGACCAAGTGTGGATGGTATCCTGCGGTACGTCTGGTAGACCGGTAGTAAAAGGAGGATGAAGGGATCAGGTCGTGGAGCTCCTGCACACACTCTCCGAAGTACAATCTGTATAAGATAGACAGGCAAGCAACATTTCGCCGGTGAGCCAGGCTGTGAAGCTTGCCTGCCAGAACCTCGTCACCTATGAGCCTTTTTGCTCTGCGTTCGATCGAGTCAAGTGCAGCAAGCTGGTATTTGGTTGAGCCATCCCACAAGTGACTGCAATACTCCATACAGGAACGGACCTGTGCTTTGTATAAATTCAAAAGCTGTCCAGGTGTGAAGTATCGCCTCACTTTCTGTAGGATGCCCAGCTTTCTGGCTGCAGTCTGAGCTTTAGACTCAATGGTTGAGCTGAAGTTGAGGTCAAACGTCAACTCCATGCCCAAGAGCTCCAGACGGTCGGTAATAGGTACAGATGCACCTCTGAAAGTAGGAGACCATTCAAATTGGCTCCTTTTAGCGGAGAAAAGACAAGCCTGTGTTTTAAAGCGTTGAATTTAACCAGATTGTCATCGCCCCATTGGGAAACGAGATTTAAGATCAAATTCGTTCGCTCTACTATGGCCTTTCTAAGAGCGGCTATTTCGGCCCTACCAGCTCTAGCACTGGACAAGTATCTCTCTGAGATTGTGCTGTCATCCGCGTACCCAATAGCTCCCAACTGAAGCAGGTCGTTGATATGAAGCAAAAATAGAGTCGCAGAGAGAAGAGACCCCTGAGGAACACCGGCATTAATAGCCATTAGATCCGATGCGCAGCCATCGATGACCACTCGGATCGACCGTTCACTCAAAAAGTCACAAATCCAGTTGCATAAGCTAGCAGGGACACCGTATCTAGGAAGCTTGCTCAGCAGACTAGCGTGCCAGACCCTGTCAAAGGCCGTTGAGATGTCGAGGGACACGGCAAGGGCTTCGCCGTGTTTCTCAATGGCCTCGCCCCAGCAGTGCGTAACATACACAAGAAGATCTCCGGTTGACCGACCACGGCGGAAGCCATACTGGTGGTCACTGAGGAGCTCATTGTCTTCAAGGTATGCCAGCAACTTACTGTTGAGTACCCTCTCCATAATTTTACATAGTATGGAGGTCAGGCAATTGGTCTATAGTTTGCTGGATCGGCACGGCTACCCTTTTTGGGTACTGGTTGCACATTAGCCAGCTTCCACGACACCGGCACCACTCCGGTTTTAAGAGAAAGGCGATACAGGCGAGTCAGTACAGGAGACAACTCCGGGGCACAGTTTTAAGACTCGAGGTGGTACTCCGTCCGGCCCACTGGCTTTGTTTACATCAAGACTGGAAAGGACTTTACGGACTTCCTTAACTTGAAATGCAATTTCCGGCATCACGGAGCCACAATGAGGTATTTCAGGTGGTATTTTAGACACCACACACACACACCCTCACACACATTCACACCCCCACACAGAGAGTCATACCAGTACCTTTTAAAATAAAACATTTAAAATTTTTCATTCATATCGTACTTGTTATACTTATGCTTAAAATGGTTTAATTCAACTTGTTATCTAACAATGACCCTAAGGAAGAGCAGAACTACCCAATACAAGCATTACTACATGCTTCCTGGGTAGTTCTGGCAGCTAAAAAATATTGTAAAAACATGTTAAAGAAATAAGCTATTTTGATTTTGATTTGATTTGACAATTATACTAAGAGATGGTGCGATTTGGGTGACCAAAATGGACCGTAAGCTAGTGGAAGTGTTGATTGACCCCAGGAAAAGTCTGTCAATGGACATCAAAATGTGCGGTATTCAAATAAAATATCAAATCTCCGTTTATGTTTCATTTCATAACTCAACTAGCTTTTAGCAGCGGCTTCACCCACTGATTTAGATAAACTATAGCCTACAATTATGGTACTCTGATGTATGACCTATAATAATTGTAAAGTTTCATTAAAATCTCTTTAGTCGTTTTTGCGCGAAAGAGTAAAAAACATCCATCCATCCTCACAAACTTGCATTTATAATATTAGTCGAATACATTATTTAAAATGCATTTATAACTTTTAACAAAAAATTTAACCGAGTTTAAAAGAAAAACACAGCACATATTATTTTATTTATGTATTTAAAACACTACACACTCTTCAACATTTATTTAATTTACTTGCCCTCGGCCGTGTGTCACTGCTGGGTGCCAACTGAAAACCAGCGCTGGGTGTCTTTCGCCCATCAAATGCTGAATTGATGTCCCTTTCGGTGTGGATGTGCTCAACGATTATTTTTATCCTTTTTTTATAATGTTTATAATTTTTTATTGTATGTTTTTGTGTGTGTCTTCGTCCGAATAAATGTTTTTCAATTTCAATTTCAAAGCGTAAAAATACCTTAAAGATTGGATGTCTAATTACCGTACCTTACCTACATACCCATTCCCATTCCCATTTTTTAGTAGGTTTAACAAGAGTTTGCTTTACACGTCTTTTTTACCCTCTAAAACCATATTTCAGACGTGAAAAGAACGTTTTTTGTCGTGGAAAGGTGTAAATAATACTCAAGGAGCTTGATTTAAACGGCTGAGCACATTCGGCCATGATTTGAGCTATGAGTTAAGCAATGTTCGCAGTGGCCGGTCATCGGACGAGTGATAAAAACTTATTGTGTCAATTTTTTCTGTGCTCCGGAAGTCACGTTAGGCTGTTAGTACCGGCTGCATCCACAGTCATTAGCACAAACTTACTCGCACTGAGCTTGCGTAGTGGTTTCTGTCTAGAATTCTAGCCCATTCTCGCTAAACATGGTGTTTATCCATTGGGAAGGTCTGTACTTCAAGCACTGGACATATTAATATGCTGATAAGCTGATTATGCTAAACAGCAGGCGCGTGCATAGGATTATGACAGGGCATGCGGCGGAGTAAAAACACACAAAAACTTCTTCTTTTTTAGATTTTTAGCATAGCCACAGCCACGCATCGCCACCATGCTACGATGCGTGGCTGTGGCTATGCTAAAAATCTATAAAAGAAGAAGTTTTTGTGTGTTTTTACTCCGCCGCATGCCCTGTCATAATCCTATGCACGCCCCTGCTAAACAGCACATAGATGTACGAGGGCAGCTATCGCAGGAGATTCCCTGTTTTTAATTAAAGAGTTCTATCACTTGTCTCCGAAGATCTTTATCGGAACCTGATTTGTGATATACTGAAACCGTCCTTGTAAAATATGCTTTCAAACAACGAAACGCGATTGAAATCGGATCAGTAGTTTTTGAAAATATTGTGGACTACGGATACATTCAAATACAGAACCTCCTTTTTTGAAGTCGATTAAAAAGTTTTATCAGCGGTTTCCGTATACAATGTCTCTAGTATGATTTACAGAAAGCCCCATTCTTACAGTCGTCAATTTATTTTTAAAATTTTCTATTCATTATTTTCCATTCGCTAACACCCCTACACTACACCCTTGAAGTTTATGCGTACCTACTAACAATGATCAACTAAAACAATTTAAAACATAAAACTCAAAATCATTCAATAAAATAAAAGTATCACAACGATTCATTTCTAGTTTCAGGCTCACGCACACTGACTAACCGTTGTAGTGTGTGTAAATATTACGCCGTTCATGCAATTTTGTACAGTCGGCCAAGAAAGTGGTGTACCACCCTAAGGTTGAATATCGCTTGCAGATTCATAGGTGATAAAGATTAGTTTCGCTTGCAGATCGATCTGACAACTTCTATTGCTGTCTTTATCTGCTATTACTGTTTGTAACGTGACAGCTGTTCTTAGTTTGAACTTGATGGAACCAATGACGTCGTAAAATCAACGGCGGGGGGCTGTAGATTTTGATGACAAAATTGTATCTACAAATTCAGAATTGTAATCAACAAGTTACATAAAATTGTAAAGGCACAAGGCGAGTCCACAAACCTACAATTTCTGTAAACTTGTAATTACAATATCAATAAAAAACAAGCTAAAAATAGATTTATCCTTTTATTAAATTTCTACAATCAATTTACAAAAACATAGCATATATAGTAATATTTAGAAGATATTGAAATTTTTTAAAAATTAGAAACGGGTGTAACCGCCGTTGGCCTCTATAACCTCTAAAAGACGAGACCTCATTGAACCAACAAGCCGTGAGCAAATATCGGTTCCCCGCATTTCCTCCCAGATATAATTACAGTGACTAATAAGAGCTTGTTTGGTTCTTTCATTTTGATGCGACCATCGTTGGACCATAAGGCCCCAAAGATTTTCTATCGGGTTGAGGTCCGGCGATCTTGAGGGCCACTGAATTACCCTTACGTCAGTGTGTGAACGAAACCAGGCTCTTACGATCCTCGCATTATGAATTGAACAATTATCTTGAACAAAATCAAATTGTGGCACTTCGTTCTCCGGGTAAACATTACGGACTGTCGGTAGCATTGCATTCTGAAGCACGTCGATATAATTTACAGCCGTCGCTCGAGGAGGTAGAGAACACAATTCTCCTACACCATCCGTACTCATCCAGCCCCAAATATTTACGGAAATTCGACCTGATTCTCTATTTGGGATTACATGATCATCTTTATACCGTGTTGAATTATATCGCCAAAGGTGAAGACGTCCATGCTGACTGGATTTAAACGTTTTTTCATCACAAAACACTGTATTAGACCAATCAAACTCTAAGTGCTCTCTGGCGAAGTTCAGACGAGCAAGTCTGTGAGCATCCGTCAAATATATTTTCTTGGCGTAATGCCTGTGGTGCAACCCCATGTAATGTAGATGATTCCTTATTGTTTGGGCACTCACATCGAACATCTCCGCAAAATGTTTTGTGGGCTTAAAACCATTGATTTCATATTCCCGTCTCATGAATTCTCTATCGTTATTGGAGAGTGCAGGCCGGCGACCACTTCTTCTGTGATCCAACAAACTTCCCTCCTCTCCTTCACGACGAATCCAAAAGCGGACAGAACGCCTCGATATATTCAAATTCCGGGATATCGCACTGATACTGCTTCCCTCATTAAATTGGGCAATTATTTGTGCTCTTTCGGCAATGGTCAAGTTGGCAGGCATTGAGATGATTTTATATGCAGTTGATTGAAAAATAACACGGAAAATATATCGATTTTTTGCATATATTTGACAAAATGTCAATTGTCAGTTTTCTTTTTCAAATGGAATTCGGTTGTCTAAATAGTTTTTATTACTTTTGTTTGGAAACATTTCAATTGCTTTGTAGAAACTAATGTCCTTTTCATTTATACTAAAGGTTAAAATGTCATGTGACATATGACGTATGAATACTAAATACATAGGTTTACGTCATGATAATGTTGTCTCTTTCAGTAATATCTTTTTATAACGAACATGTATCATCTATGTAACGAACCTTGTTGTAATTTTCGATGACCGGGAAACTAAATCAAAACTGGTACACCACTTTCTTGGCCGACCGTACTTACTCTAAATCGAATACGCGCTCCAATAATGAAATCATGTTTGTGACTCAATTGACATACTGCTCTAACTGGATCTTTATTTATCTACTTTCCAAATTTCATTAAAATCGGTTAAGCTGTTTAGATTTTTCATACAAACTTCCATCTCCTATTTCGGCTAAAAGGGATTGATTTTTACAGTAGTTATATGGTTTAAGTATCGTGCAATTACAGTCCCCGGCACGTAAATTAGCAAGGTTTTGGCGTAGTGGGGGTAAGTTCGCGCATCGTGCACTTAGTGGAACAAAAAAGTGGTCACGTTTATTGCTTGTCATTATTCTATGGATATTGCCATCATTTATTTTTAATCATGTCTGTTTAGAAGAAAGTTGGGAAGTTTTCTGTTTAGAAAGGAGAACAATTCATGAATTAATGAGGTGTTATAAATAAAATATATACACTGAAAAGTCAAAAATTGTTTATAAAAAAATTCATTAAAACTTATGTATTCTCGTCGTTATAATCAGTTAATAAAACTGCTACCTCTTTTATTCCTCTTTTTTCCGTTGTCCTAAAGACAATGAGGAATTCGGAATTTTTACCGACCTTAACTACAGGTCTAACTGTTCTTTTTGACGTTTTAGTAGTTTGCGTAAAACGGTATTTGGTCCTGGCATTGTAATCAACGTAACAATAATTAAATTTAAAACAATAACAAATCGTAACAAAAACTCATCTAAAAAAGGGTACAACTTTCGTGAATCTAAGTGTAATCGAGCGCGAACAGAATGTAGACGCGGTGCGGGAGGCGACGGTCGATCGATGCACCAGTCGCGCGCCCTATCGGCGCTACCTCATATCCCGCGTCCTGCTTGACCACCAACGAGACCTAAAAATCGACTTGAGCGCCATCTAACGACTCTTGCCAATTTACGTGCCGGGTACTATACCTTACTAGGTATGCATAAGCACTTGAGGTCACACAGTTATTATGAATTCGCAACAGACACTTCAGTTTTATTTTATAGTAATATGTAGTGACAGCAGTAGTAAGTAGTATAGTTATAAAAACTTTTTACCAAAAAATTAAACCGACTCCCAAAAAACACTGCAAAGTGAAAAATAACTTTAATTTCGGTAGTCGGTGTCTTTAGTTTTGTATTTTCGTTTTTGGCACCGACTTCCGAAATTAAAGTTATATTTCACTTTGTAGTGTTTTTGGAAGTCGGTTTAATTTTTTGGTAAAAAGTTTTTATTTCACTTTTTTTAGTTGGTCGATTTTAATTTACCTAGTTACAAGAGCCTAAATGTCAACTACTTATATTCATTTACAAAATATTGCTTTTCCCAATGTTGGGCCGTTAATTGTTGAGGAGTTCTCCTGGTACTTCACCATATGCATTATGACGAGCATATTGTGCTTAATAACCACATTCAAGTAATCGAAGTGGAACACATGAAATACTTATTATTCCTACTTGAGTAGTTCCAGTGGCCATCATTCTGTGGTCTTCATCATCAGGTCCACTTCACAAATGGTGCTTTTCGAATGCAACTACACAAGTTACTATAAAAATTACTCAAATCACTATAGGTGTGCCTATAATATTTGAAGACTCCCCTCGATTTCTCCAGGATCCCATCATCAGATCCTGACTTGGTGACAATGGGACCAATTTCAAAGTATACCCTTTATAAAAAAAAAAGATTTTTCCAATTCGGTTCAGTCGTCTTCGAATAATCGGTGATCATACATAAAAAAAATATATATATATACACACATCAAAAGTGTCTAGGGATCAAGCATTTTTATGCGGATTTCTTGAGATTGAGATGTGGCTTTGTAATAAATTTATGATTTTATAAATTTATATGGATCCTTTTTGGTGCATTTCATAATTTGAAACAGGAACTGTTAATCAAATTCGAGTAAAAGATGAAAATCAGCTGTCAATATTTTCCCTATAAAAACATACAACGCATTGAAGACATTATTAGTGCTACTGTTTTCCTACTACTGATTAAAACCAACGTTATTATGGAGCGGCGACGTCATTTAAGCAGGGAAGAAATGCTCAGAGCCGTGGGTATGATAGAAGCTGGTTCCCGGCAACGTACTGTGGCTTTAGCTCTGAATACAAGTCAGAGTGTTATCAGTCGACTTTGGACACGTTACCGAAGCACTGGTACCGTGGCTGAGCGCCATGGAGGACGGTATCGCTGCACCACACGGAGACAAGACCGATACATTCAAATCTTAACTCGAAGAGCTCCAACAATAACCGCCATGATGTTAGCCGTGAGGCTTCATCACTCTTCAAGGAACTTAATTAGCGACCAAACAGTCAGAAACCGCTTGCATGAAGTGAACCTTCATTCCCGAAGACCGCTACGGGTACCACCTATAGCAATGCACAATCGTAGGATTCGATATCAATGGGCTCTTGAACACAGAAATTGGGCAGAAGAACAATGGCGTTTCGTGTGCTTTTCTGATGAGTCTCGTTTTGGTATGAGACCGGATACAAGACGTATACGACACTGGAGAACCCCTGGACGCCAACAGCGATTAAAATCCTGCCAGGAAGTCCATCCTTATAGTGGTGGAACCATCATGGTATGGGCGGGTATTTGGATCGGCGGAAGAACTGAGTTGATTTGGATCAGAGGCAACCTCAACGCTCAAATTTATGCTGAGACGATTGTATCTGACGTCATCGTTCCTCTACAAGTGCAAATCGGTCCCTTATTTCAGTTAATGCATGATAATGCACGACCGCACACCGCAAGAGTTGTAAGACAGACTCTCGCCGCAGCTAACATCAATGTCCTGCTCTGGCCCGCTCAGTCGCCAGACTTGAACCCGATTGAGCATGCATGGGATATGCTACAGAGAAGAGCTCTGCCGAATATGGAGGGTATCCAATCGCAAGAAGACCTTTTTTTGTTGTTGCAACGAACATGGGCGGCCATTCCACAGCGTGATTTGGATGAACTCATTTTGAGTATGCCAAACCGATGTTCTTGTGTTGTTAGTGTTCGCGGTAGAAACACGGATTATTAATTGTTTAAGTTACCCAATAAAATTTTAAAGAAAACTGTTATTTCAGTCTTTTTTTTCGAACTTTAATGTTAGTGGTTCAAATGTCAAAAATTCCTTTATTAGGAAAATGGCAAATTTCTTTATTAATGCAAAGGTGACTTGGTTTATCGTTACTGTGACAAACGAAAACACTTTATTTGATGAATCCTTAAAGAAAATTTTAATTAATATCAATCAGGAGAAAAGTTATTGCAAAAATATATGTTGATCCCTAGACACTTTTGATGTGTGTATATATGCGTCGAATTGATAACCTCCTCCTTTTTTTGGCGTCGGTTGAAAATACTTACTTCCATCCCTGGCAATTACTAGCAATTTCACCAGCTGCTGTCCTGCGGGCGATGCTGGCTGTGATTACCACCTGTACACCTTATAGTGCGGAAGGAAGCGATGCAGCGAATTTCAGTCCCAAACCAATTAAGAAATTTTCCATCCATCAGGTGCACAGGAACACAATATAGAGTTATAGACAACTACCCACACACATACAAACCCATGGACTTCGGCACCAGGCTCCAGATAGTTCGAGGATAAGTAGGGTAGGTAGTTCGTCTATACGGAATAGCCTGAACAGGAATGTAAACAGAGTCAGCTTGCACAGTACAACGGACACTATAAACTCTTGCAGAGCACGTGGAGAAAAAAGTTCCCCACTATATCGTGACGATGAATTTATCGTTGGACGACTGCCGTCTGAAACTGTTCTCAACTTCACAAACTGCCGTCATGCAAAAAAAATTGTGTACGACAGTAAATCGTGTCGTCCTATATGTGGACACCTCCATTTAAATACACATTCCACGACGTTTTAAAAGACACAATAATCTGTCGTCACGACAAACTGGGAACAGGCGCTTACTGTCGTGCACTATGCAAACTGGGAGTCCTAACCTGTTTCTGATGCTGATTGAGATGACAGCATCGGTGATTTGGAAAAGAAAAATGTCACAAATTTACTAGTTTGTATTGTTATAAAAAAATGTTACCGCTGCCAAAACACTTCTTCTATTTTATACATGGTGGTCACCCTACACAATTTTGTCGCTAAGTAATAAAGATGGTTATTGTTAAAATTATGCGTTCACAACAAAAAAAAAAACAAAACGCACAATAACTGATGTTTGTATAAAACCCCATGACTTGGAACACTCAAACGGAACGTGAAAAGAAAGTATGTATTTATAATTTATACCCGGACTTTTAAGACCAGGCACTCTAAAATATTTTTCACGCAAGCTCTGCCCCCATGCACCCCGGTTAGGCCGTTGTATGCTAAACGCTACCGCAGCAGTAATAAAGTTGAATATGGCGTGCGCTCTTTCACCATATTCGAGTTCGAACCTGCCGTTGTGTACTAAACGCTAACGCAGCAGTAATAAAGTTGTATATCGCGTGCGCTCTTTTACCATGTTTAGGTTCGAAACTAAATGTCGTAAGTCTCAATTCTTATTTCGTTTATAACTAAAGTAATAATTGATCTAGAGAAAAAATATCCTATATTTGGATAATAAACTACACACATCAAAAGTGTCTAGGGATCAAGCATTTTTATGCGGATTTCTTGAGATTGAGATGTGGCTTTGTAATAAATTTATGATTTTATAAATTTATATGGATCCTTTTTGGTGCATTTCATAATTTGAAACAGGAACTGTTAATCAAATTCGAGTAAAAGATGAAAATCAGCTGTCAATATTTTCCCTATAAAAACATACAACGCATTGAAGACATTATTAGTGCTACTGTTTCCCTACTACTGATTAAAACCAACGTTATTATGGAGCGGCGACGTCATTTAAGCAGGGAAGAAATACTCAGAGCCGTGGGAATGATAGAAGCTGGTTCCCGGCAACGTACTGTGGCTTTAGCTCTGAATACAAGTCAGAGTGTTATCAGTCGACTTTGGACACGTTACCGAAGCACTGGTACCGTGGCTGAGCGCCATGGAGGACGGTATCGCTGCACCACACGGAGACAAGACCCATACATTCAAATCTTAACTCGAAGAGCTCCAACAATAACCGCCATGATGTTAGCCGTGAGGCTTCATCACTCTTCAGGGAACTTAATTAGCGACCAAACAGTCAGAAACCGCTTGCATGAAGTGAACCTTCATTCCCGAAGACCGCTACGGGTACCACCTATAGCAATGCACAATCGTAGGATTCGATATCAATGGGCTCTTGAACACAGAAATTGGGCAGAAGAACAATGGCGTTTCGTGTGCTTTTCTGATGAGTCTCGTTTTGGTATGAGACCGGATACAAGACATATACGACACTGGAGAACCCCTGGACGCCAACAGCGATTAAAATCCTGCCAGGAAGTCCATCCTTATAGTGGTGGAACCATCATGGTATGGGCGGGTATTTGGATCGGCGGAAGAACTGAGTTGATTTGGATCAGAGGCAACCTCAACGCTCAAATTTATGCTGAGACGATTGTATCTGACGTCATCGTTCTTCTACAAGTGCAAATCGGTCCCTTATTTCAGTTAATGCATGATAATGCACGACCGCACACCGCAAGAGTTGTAAGACAGACTCTCGCCGCAGCTAACATCAATGTCCTGCTCTGGCCTGCTCAGTCGCCAGACTTGAACCCGATTGAGCATGCATGGGATATGCTACAGAGAAGAGCTCTGCCGAATATGGAGGGTATCCAGTCGCAAGAAGACCTTTTTTTGTTGTTGCAACGAACATGGGCGGCCATTCCACAGCGTGATTTGGATGAACTCATTTTGAGTATGCCAAACCGATGTTCTTGTGTTGTTAGTGTTCGCGGTAGAAACACGGATTATTAATTGTTTAAGTTACCCAATAAAATTTTAAAGAAAACTGTTATTTCAGTCTTTTTTTCGAACTTTAATGTTAGTGGTTCAAATGTAAAAAATCCCTTTATTAGGAAAATGGCAAATTTCTTTATTAATGCAAAGGTGACTTGGTTTATCGTTACTGTGACAAACGAAAACACTTTATTTGATGAATCCTTAAAGAAAATTTTAATTAATATCAATCAGGAGAAAAGTTATTGCAAAAATATATGTTGATCCCTAGACACTTTTGATGTGTGTATATTTTCTTATATCAATACTAATTTTAGACATAAAAGCCGAGTAATCTTGATTAAATTTTGAATAATCTTTAAAAAAGGCATGATTTTCGATTAAAAAATGAATCGAGCGAAAATGTTCCAATTACCTAACTGGTCTAGACATGTAAAGAAAAAGATCCAATAATCATCACTAAAGTTCCATTTCGATTGTATGCGTGATTGTTTCAGAATATTAATGCAAATTTACATACTATTGTATGTAACTTTGCATTAATAGTATAATTAGGGAGCCTCCTCTTAATTCGATGCAGTAGACTGACAGTTTCTGAGTTGTCCGATAATGACGACTACAAAATTGTGATGTAACTAAATTAATCGATTCTGGAATAAATTGAATAACGATGTAAACAATTTTTTAATAATAGTGTGTGAAAAATTAATAAAAAGTAAAACGTGATTATAAAGGGGCGTGAAATATAAAACGAATAGATCGTGATAATATTTTTTATTTATTTTTTTGCAACATGCCCCTGCACCTGTACCCATTCCAACGGGGTTTAAGTCGCAGTGGTTTGGGGGCAGTCCATTTAATAATTGGTAATCTCGAGCAATTTACTAAAATATATATGAAACAATTTGCAAAAGAGCTTTTATCATGCCTGGTTAGATATGAATATTTTTAATAAAAATCGATTTATTTATAATAAAATCTAGTTACTACTTAAAAATAAATGATAATAAGTAGTATAAATTTTATCATTTATTTATATTTCTCACCCAATCCATCACTATTAGGATAAATAGGGTATCATTATCATTATTTTAGGACCTAAGTGGCATTAGCTTATGTCAGCTTACTGCATCGAATTAAAAGTCCGTCTATACTTTAAGGTTTTTGTTTCACAAATTGCTTCTAGATTAATATCGTAAAAGGAGTACGAATATTACGTATTTATTTAGCCAAGTTTGGACGGTTCTGAGACACTCCGTCTGCACCATAGCAGAATTAATAATAATATTAATTCAACCTTCCCACTTTTCGGACATACGCCTCCTCTCTATAAGAGGGATTTTGTCAGTTCTAAATAAACCTTTACGAAATCCGAATTAATATTTGAGAATAGTTTCACAAATTCAATATCTACAATTATTGTTTTCTTGCTATTTGTTCGTAGATTTTACAATAGCCGTTGGTAAGCCATAAACCATATTTTGTCTATTGTCAGCTCACACAAACTACCCATACAAACTTCTTACAGTGCTTAAGATAGCAGTCAAGAAGTGCTTACGTGAAAATTTAAGGCGCAGTTATTTCGGTGCTCTACCGTTAATCTAGACCATTAATCACCTTAGACCAATCTCTTGGTACATCTACATAGATTAAGTAACGATTTTTTTAAAGAAAGTGATGCAGCATGACTGTAATCCTGCTCAGACGTTACTATATATGTAGGTACTAGATCCTAGACGGGAAGTAAACATACTAACCTCCCAATAACGCTGATACACTCTATTGGCAGCAGAAGGGCTAAGAAATAGTCATGCAGGCGCAACACGTTGACCAGGGGCGTGCATAGGATTATGACAGGGCATGCAGCGGAGTAAAAACACACAAAAACTTCTTCTTTTATAGATTTTTAGCATAGCCACAGCCACGCATCGTAGCATGGTGGCGATGCGTGGCTGTGGCTATGCTAAAAATCTATAAAAGAAGAAATTTTTGTGAGTAATCGGTCACAAAAACTTCTTCTTTTATTGATTTTTAGCATAGCCACAGCCACGCATCGTAGCATGGTGGCGATGCGTGGCTGTGGCTATGCTAAAAATCTATAAAAGAAGAAGTTTTTGTGTGTTTTTACTCCGCCGCATACCCTGTCATAATCCTATGCACGCGCCTGACGTTGACTATGCCCTGAATCCAGCAACGGCTTGGTCAGTTTCCGTGAAGAACATTTTTGTTAACAAAGAATTTTGGTAGGATCATGTTCCACGCGCGCCTCAAACCTCTATTTATAATCAATAATACACTTGATTTTTTAATCAGCATGTCTATTTATTATAAACTTAATTAATTCTCAACAGGTTTATTCACTACAAGAGATCTTGCTTGGAACTTCAGAGGTCCGTCCGTTGCATTTCTGTAAAATATAAGAATCAAATAAAAACGTGATATCCAAAAACTTATCTACGCCCGTTGTCTACGCCCCCACAACACCAGTTAAGGGGTAATTTCACACCATATTTAAACCTTTCTGGTAGTCTATATAGGCAATAATATAAACAGGTAGGTACTTGTTGCTCCACGTATTTTAAAAATGTGTGAGAAAAAATTAAAAATAAAAGCTATACCTTCTTTTTGAAAATATAAATTTACTTACTAGGGCGTGCAAACCTGGTTTTCCGGTTTTACTAAAAACCGGAAACCGAACAAAATTTACCGATTTTTGAAAACCGGGGTTGAGAGACAAAACCGGAGTTACCTCCGGTTTTGTCTTAGCAAGTGTCTTGCACTATTTACACGATTGGGAAGACTTCACCACACAAGATGATGATGATACTTTTCCCAAACCCAATGGTGCTGACATATCTGATACTCTTACAAACTTATTGCAGCTAAAATATAAGCCCAAGGACTCTGATACCATCCCCGTAGTTCTCTCCGAGCAGTCCGTGCCATCGTTATCGTCATCATCTGATACTGAAGTTGTAGCTGATGAGCTAACTCTTCAAGAGCAGCTTGATAAGAAGTTGGATAAATGCAAGAAAATCCCCAAGAATCTGTCTGATTTCGACCTTGCAGGGTTTGTCAAGGTAGAGCAAGCCATGTATGAAAGCGGAGGGCATCGGGGTGTGTATCTCACAGAAGCTTACAATTATTTGATGTGTGTACTACCAACAAGTGTTAAGAGTGCCTTTGGGCCTTTACGAGTGCTGGGTACTTTTGCAACAAAATAAGAAGTAAGCTATCTGATAAAATGTTTAATGCACTTTTATTCTTAAGAACACAATTTCAAGAACAGCGGCCTCTTGGAAAAAACGGTACATAGTTGATTTGATCTAGTTTTATGGTCAAATATGAATCATTTAATAATGTTGTTAGTAGTTTGTAATTAAAGAGCTAAAGATTAAAAAAATGAAACATATAGTAATTGTGGTTGTGTTTAGTATCTTAAGATGATGAATGTGTTTTGTGTTTAAAATATATTATTCTTGATAACAGAATTGTTTAGTAAAGGTACCACAAACTTGTTCTAGACATAAATGGTTGTTTAAAAAGAGGTATATGAAACAATTTGTTTTATTTGTAGATTTTGCGTTTCTCAGAATATTGTTTTCTTGTTAAAATTCTACTATATAAAAATATAAAAATGTTGCCGAAACCGGGGCTAACACCGGTTTCCGGTTTTGGGCCCTGAAAACCGGAATTCAAAACCGGTTTTGAAGACCTTCCAGTTTTGCACGCCCTAGTACTTACCTGATATACACTGCCAGCAACGTGAACGGATTATTTTGATGTATGTTGTGGTACCTATACATTGCAAATATAAATATGGTAACGGCGGTAAGTCAAAACGAAATTCAAAATTAAAGAAATAATATAATTTATCAAGAGGATTAAAAAATATATTAAATGTAAAAAAATGTCTCGTTTGAAAATGGAATGGATTTGACAGTTACTTTGTTTTCTGCCAGTCATAAAACACAACCGTACTTATTTTACACGTTACAGATAGGGTTTCCACTTCCACCCATACTTTATAATAAAGTATTGTACGTTATTTCCGGTAATTGTACTCTATACTTTATGAGAACAATAAAGTACACGAAAATACTTTATTTCGCATGATTTGATTTCTTTGGGATTTTGAAAACTTTAATCGTAATAAACAAAGCGTCTCTGAGTTTGATAAAAAATGAATTACTTATTTACTTTAATTTAAACATAGACTTTACAGTCTATGTCTTTACAGATGCTGTGCAATTGTTTAGTAGATTTATCTAATTTGATACAAACTGCAAAAAGTAATAAGAAATATGTTTTTAAACATAAATAGGTGCCCACCCCGGCTTTGCTCGGGTGCAATTTTTCTTTCGGTATCATACAGTTTTCTCTCCAAACCCTATCCAGACAATTATTACGAACAAAAAAATAAGTAGTCAAATAAATGCAGCTGTTCTGAACTAATGCGCTTACGTACATAAGTATACATTGTTCCTTCAACTAGACTCAAGAAAATTGGGGGCTCATTTAGATGCCAGTGTATACCTACGCTTTTACAATAAACTTCCCAGTCATGTGCAAGAACTAAGCCTCAATAAATTTAAATCATTTGTGAAGCAGAAACTTTGCCAGAAAGCTTTTTATTCTGTTAAAGACTATCTTGCAGACAAAAATGCTTGGGATTGAGCTGCTCCAATTACATCTGTTTTGTTTGATTTTTTACTCATTTCTTTTTTTTATACTTATTGTTTATTTCATATACATTTTGACATGACAATATTATTTACTTTTTCAATTAATAGAATATAAATTTTTACTTTACCATTTTTTATTTTGTTTGTACAAGATGACAATATCATTTTCTTTTCAAGTAATATATTTTATTTTTGTAAAAGCAAAATATATGTTGTGAATGTGATAGCATTGTGGGATAACAACGAATATTATGAATAGATTACCGCACTGTCTGGCAGTTTGAGTGCTTTATACGGCCCACCCAAATGTCCTTACTTTAGTATTGTTCATCAAATCGTTCGAGCTCCTTAAGGTTCTTTTTTTTATTATTATTACTGACTCTCCAACCTTGGCTAAATAAATGATTAATATTCCTACTCTATTTTACGAGTATAATTCAGACTCAATTTGTGCTACAAAAACCTTGACGTAAAACATAATAGTTGGAGAGTAAATAAAAAAATCCTTTCTTTTCAACGTCCCGTTTGAGTGTTGTAGCACTTATTTACTTATATAACTTATAAAGTGTATTGTCGTCACCTTGAAAACAATATAACAAAAAATGTGCGTCAGTTCTGGCAGCATGTTTCGAGTCTCCGGTCGGTGAGACTAGTTCGGGTGACGGAGCGGCCGAGGCATTTGCTCAATATTTTGCCAGCATGTTTTTGCCTGATACACCTCAGTTAGACCCAACAAATGTAAGCGTTTGTAGTGATGGAGATAATATTCCTCTCCCCTATTTAGACCCTGTGGATGTTGTTAAGGGAATTGCTAGACTCAAGCCCTGTAGTTCAGTTGGCCCTGACAATATTCTAGCATTTATTCTCAAGGGATGTAACGATATCTTAGCAGTTCCTCTATGTCATGTGTTTAACCTAGCTCTCCAGTCCGGTATTTACCCTGAGCAGATTAAAATTTCGCGGGTCACTCCCATACCTAAAACCAGTGATAAAACATCTGTAGAGGAACACAGACCGATCGCTATCCTGCCAACCATAGCTAAGATCTTTGAGCACATACTACATAATTTCATACACAAACGCATAGACATGTCTTTATCTGATGCGCAACACGGTTTTCGACCCGGTCACTCCGTAAATTCAAACTTACTGATTCATTTTGATTACATATCTAGTGGCATGGACATAGGTCGGCAGGTTGATGCGCTCTATTTCAATTTCCGTAAAGCTTTCGATAGAGTTGACAATGATATGCTCTTGACGAAGCTGGGGGCCATCGGTTTCTCGTCCTCTTGGCTTAAATTCTTTTCTGATTATCTGCGGGATCGCAAGCAGTTTGTCCGACATGGCTGCTTCGAGTCCAAGTCTTACTACACTCGCTCTGTTGTGAGTCAAGAATCTGTTTTGGGGCCGCCTCTCTTTCTAATCATGATCAATGATCTTATTTCCAATGTGAAGTTTGCGAAATGCCTGCTTTATGCTGATGACCTAAATCTTGTTGCGCAAATCAAAACCGTCGACAATTGTAAACTCCTGCAAAAGGACATTGACGAACGGACATTGTATTCAGAACAGGCTATTTTTTAATACGAGCAAGTGCTACGTCATGACGTACGGTTGGAAGTTGCAACCAATCCATTACAACTATTGTTTGGGTGGAGAAGCAATTACTCGTGTCACCAACATTAATGACTTGGGAGTGACCTTTGACCGATGCCCGACTTTTAGAGATCACGTCTCCACCCTTGAGAAAGTATCTTTTAGGCACCTAGGATTTGTACTAAGAAATGCTCGTGATTTCCGCAATCCTAATGTTATTAGGCTGTTGTACACCACTTTGGTAAGGAGTAAACTTGAAAGCAGATGCCTGTGTCTGGCATCCCTACACGGCAAATCAGACATTAATGATTGAAAAGGTCCAGAAAACCTTCCTGAGGTTCCTATTCAAAAGGTTATACCATTTCTTTCCCTACATGTACCCTACCAACTACCTTTTAGGAATGCTAGGCTTTAATTCGTTGGAGGTGAGGAGAGGCTTTGATCAGCTCACAGTAGCCTGCAAGACCCAGAGCGGACGTATCAACTGTCCCGAGCTACATGGCCTTTTCTGCCGACTATTCGTGCCTGACAAGTACATCGGGCACCGTCAGAACCGCTTGCACAATTTGTTTGCTCTGACGTCTTCTAAAACTGTCGCCAGAGCTGAATCCCCAGTATGTCGTACTCTAAGGATGCTCAATGCCTTCTTGACTACCAACTCTGAATGTGATGTGTTTGCCGACGAATAGACTAAAATTATGCGTGCATGTCTGGTGTTCTGCGACAGGAAGTATGCTAGTGTCTACTGTTCCATTTTAATGTTAATTTTATTTTATATAATTTCAATTATCAATCACAATTATTATTATTCTTTTCTAATATACATTTCCATGTTAATTTATGTAATTGGTGTTTACCGTCTTAATTAACTATAAATAAAATAAATAAATAACCCGAACTTTTATACAAACGGCGGCCACATCAGAAATTGTGAAAATGTCATTAAAGTGTAACACGTTTTCTGTTTTTTTAAATACTTTATTTTAACAATAATCAACCTTATTATATTTTTACCCGATAACATTGTGTAGTGACCCTGCATACATAAAATTAAAAAATATTGTTGTACTTATAAACATTTTATTACAAGACAAACTAGAAAAGGTGTGCCAGTAATTACTCATGCTATAGTAGATAAGCATTGATTATATTTCGGTGGGAGTAAAATTTTTCTTGTCTAAATCTAAAAGACCGTAGGTAAAATCACCATCTTTACTATTGTACATTCTATGCGCTAAATCATCAAAGCAGACCATTTTATTGTTGATAAAACGATGTTCTTTGTAGTTGCCGACCAACTGGACGCACTTGAGTCTATCGAGAAGCGGGCCAAGAGACTCATTGGCAACGCACAAAACGTTTTGAGAATGAAGGTATCATTGTGCGTACGGCTAAGGAGTGGCATTCCCTGCCGGAGTCTGTGTTTCCTGATCGCTATAACCTGGGGGTCTTTAACCTTTTGAACGCCATTGTCACATATATGTGACAACCGAAATCTTACCCTGAACGCCAACGTCACAAATATATGACAAAATACACGTCGCACCATATTATGAAATAAACAATTTAACCATTACTTTTGTGTTTTTATTTATATAATTTAAAAGTTTAAGCTTCCGTCTATATTATATTGCATGAAACTAATATAAATAAACCACCAATATCGAGAAATTTGTTGTTTAAAAGTAGATGTTAAACGCGTATAAAAGGAGTGTCTCACACGCCATAGTCTGCTATATGTGACAGCTAGTGTTGTGACGTATGATTGTAAAATCAATAAAAACTTAAGAAGATGAATATGAACTTTTCCTTTATAAAAAAATCCTTTTGTTACTTCTATTCCTGTTGTTTTGCTTATATCTATACTAATATTATAAAGCGCAAAAGTTTGTTTGTTTGTTTGCTTGAACGCGCTAATCTTCGAAAGTACTGGGTGGATTTGGATGCAATTTGGTATGGAAGTAGCTTGAAGCTTGAGGAAGGTTATAGGCTACTTTTTACCCGACTGCAAAAAAGGAGAGTTATGTTTTTACCGTGATAGAATCCACGGGAGCGAAGCCCCGCGTGAGTACTAGTTAGGTACTAAACTGATGTTCTTTCTATTACTAATTACTATTTCTATTACTAATTATTAGGTACATTTTGTTAAAGATTTGTGATATTGTAAGACTGATTCGTAATAATAATTATTAGGTATATGTACCCGTTGATTTTTAAATTATTTTTGCGTATTTTTTACACGTAAAAGAAACAATAATTAAAGTACTGATTTCAATTTCTTTTTATTACTACATTAAAATCCTTGCGTATTTTTAGATATGGATAGGTATTATATTAGATAAGAATACTTATTAGAATCGATAACCAACGTGTAGGTACACTGCTACATCCCTAATTCAGATGCGAGAATGTCATAAAATTGACTGGCAAGCAACGCCATTGACACTCAGACTAAGGAAAAAAGAATAGACATGAAATACCTACGAAAAAAGCGTGCATACCTATTGTGAGTCTGGCACAAAGATGGCGGCTTGCCGTAGAGCTGCGCGCATTATAACATCGATAGTTGAATTGCACGGTGCTTACAGAATTCAAAATTGTCGAAAATGAGTTTAACGTTTAAGAAATTCATGGCCTTTTGCTGTAAGTTTTTACTATTTTTAACTAATTTCCCTATAAGTCTTATTTCGTTTCGCAAGGATTAAAAAAATAGGCCCCCAATCCAGATGCACACGTTTTTTTTAGCTTTCTTCAGTTTTATCTGGTAATGTGAGCTATAAAACCGCACACGCTCGAAGAGTGTCACTTTACATGGCAGGCAGGGCACGTGGATACTGAATAGATGCTACTGCAATTAAATTAACTCTGTATTCTGTACTTGTACAGGTATGTTCATAATAAAACAAATTTTACTATGGTGTGGTATGTCTATCCCATTTATTCCCAGTTGCCACCGCGGCGATCACGAATAAAAAACTGTAGCCTTGTGATCGCTGTGTTCATTGCTCGCTTTTTCCTGTGAGCGTAGTATGCGACCGAAATTGCGGCCAGAACAACTGTGGCGACCACGCTCAACATAGTGGGTGCGAGTAAAAAACCTCCTACACACAGTGCCGCCGGCTGGGGAGGATGCCGCGCGCGGCTCAGGGTTACTTAGCGCTTGGAATTAAGATTGAGTTTCGTGCGGACTTCTAGTTTCTGCGACTTGTGCGACGGGGCATATGTGTAGGAGCCTTATTAGAGTATCACTATTACTGATTAGCATACCACGACTGCCTAGTACCTGTACCTAAGGTCTATAATTACCAATGAAAAGAATAAATAAATACAAAATACGGTTTGTTTTCATCGTTTGTCAGACTATACTTATTTTTATTAACTAATAATATAACTTAACATTATTTTTTTTATTTAAGTACTACTACATGGCTCGATCATTCATAATAAAACAAAAATTATCATTTTACACAGATTTATTGAAAACTATAAAAGCCGTTTATCCCAGTTATACTTAAGTTCTAAAATATAAATATGTATACACAATAATCAAATAAGAGCACGTTGCGCAAATTTTATACAAATATACACATTAATAAAACATGAGCATGTTGAACAAACAAAAAACAAAAAAAAATACAAACCACACAATCCTTACTTATTAATATTATTATAAGTGCGAAAGTTTGTTTGTATGGATGGATATTTGTTACTCAATCACGGCTGAACGGATTTTTATGAAATTTGGCACAGATGTAGATTATAGTCTGGATTTTCCTACTCTGTCTTCTCACTTTTTCATTTAATGTTTTAATTTTTTTCTTCCGATATTCACATTTTGATTTTAATTTTTGAATAATTTCAAGTGCTTTATCCTGAAACAAAAAAAAACGAATTAACTTCTAGTTTTCTGCAACTTCGTTCAAGTTTTTGCCGTAAATTAATTTGAAATTACCAGTTACGCTGCCCACAGTACATAAAGTAACATATTATAGAATAGAACACTTACATCTGCATAGCTAGAAGTGCTGCAGACAGGCTCCTCTTCCAGTGTTTTGTGAGAAAAAAATGTTGTGCCTCACATTCATTAAATTGGGCTGGTAACTGTAAAGAAATAACAACAATTTTTTATATTGAGTGAGTTTGTATTTATAAGTCAAGATAGCATGGTAATTACCATAAGGAACATAATTATTATGAAATATTACACTTACATCTGCATTGTTAGAAGTGCTGCAAACAGGTTTCTCTTCCAACACCCTGCGAGGAACAGATCGTTGTTCCTCACACTCGTCAAATTGTGCTGGTAACTATACAAAGAATAACCATAAATGTTTAATAATATTTACATTGCGAATTTAATCACTAACTCACGCTCACATTTGTTTAGCTTGCATTTTAACATAGACACAACATTTTATAACCTGATATATGTATGTATCATTTTCAAAAATTAATCATTATCCATCTCCTTTTGCTATGACTATATCAGGAGTAAAAATAGTGCAGGTATATGTGTCTTAATCTGTGTGAGGAGGTGGATAATTAAAATCATATAACTTATATTAGGGTTTGATTCAGTCTGTACGAGAATTTTAAGGATGTTTTATAATTTTCAGAAAAAAAGTTATCTATTTATTCTGACTGATGTGTATTTAAACCTGAAACTTTATACCAGTATTTCAGCAATATAGCACTGCTGTTGCTGACATGCTTCTCGTCCCTCCTCTCTCTCCATCAACTGGTTTGGATTGGTTACTTGTCAGTAAGTAGGTAAACACAATAAACTTGTCTATTTTCAAAACTTACCAATAATTCACTTGAAGCCAAAGCATCATCGCGCAGTCTTGTTATATTTAAAGTTCGGTTAAAACATTTATCTTCAAAATGCAGGGAACAAATAAATATATGCTTGGTTGTAGTATTCAAATTTTCAATCCCAAGTATATACAGCCACTGTTCTTTTCTTTCTTTACTTGTCGGCAATCTAAAATCATAAAAAGAAATCGAGTTAAATAATATTCACCTGTCGATATGTTTTATCGATAAATTGAAAATTCCGAACCGTAACTCTAACTCTCTGTTTACTAACAAATGATTTGCTTAAAAATCACATAATATCAACAGTAAAACAGTAAATAATTACAGAAAAGCAAGTGTATCTTTATAAACTTTCCCAAAAATAGCAAAATCTTTCAAAATAATAGAAAAAAACAAGATATTTTGAATGAATTCGGTTACTTACCTGTGCAACGTTTTATTGGGATGTTTTTGTTGCTTTTCATGCGGCAGCCTAACACACTGCACCTACCCATGATAAATGCAGTATTATGCAAGTTCTTACACTATAAACAAGCACAATTTTCGTCTATTATCACCAAATTTTCTTAAAAACACTGAAACAAGCAAGTCGCGATGACAAGTGATGTACTTGTTGCACAGAACACATATACTCCGGAGACTTGTTGTTGGCTGTGACAAAACATGGCGGCCGGCCGCAGTTAGGTATTTTGCGACATCACCAAAGTTATGTTGCCATTTTTGGCAATGATAAAACTAATGTTGTCCTTTTTTACATATGATTACTCTCACAAGTTAAAAAGAGATGCCGATATATCAGTAACTATGCCGTCGAAATGCATCATATTCCTATAACTACTGTTCGTATAGAATGTTTATGCCATGTCCTCTTTTTTTCCTTAGTCAGAGCATTGACACAATACCAAGACATGTTGAATAGTGTTGTAACCATATTATAAAGCCTGCAATACATGTTGGCCGAGCGTAGACCAACGCGAGCGTTGGCAAATAGGTACAGGGCAAGAAATAATGTCCACACGTTCGACAAGTTCGTCGAACGCCAATGCAGACGACCAATGTAGAAGAGGGTCTGTAGAGCTGCCCACACGTTGGCCGAGCGCAGGCGAGCGCGTTTGATTTGCGACCAAAAACCGATACCGATCCGAAGTGAGGCAAGTGATCACGAGCAACGGCGAGCGAAGACAAGTTGCACCAAATGAGCTCTATACACGTTGGCGCTGGCCTTCACTTGGCCAACTAGGCAAGTGATACCGAGCGATAGCAAGACAAGGCAAATATACCATCTACATGTTGGTATTGGCCTTCACTCGACAACGCTCGGCCAACATATATTGCAGGCTTTACAAATATATTTTTTAGTTTTCTAATATCTGCTTTTTCATTGATAAAGTCTCTGTTAAATGCTGTGTAAAGGTTACTATATTGGAATATAGTGGCAGGTTAAATAAAATTTCAGTGTCGTGAGTACGGTTTATTAGAAAATTAAAGACGAAAATAAAAACTCAGTTGTATATCGATATAAGTTTTGGAATCCCTATTTTTTATGAAGGTCATTTGACAGAATAAGTGGCCTGGCGTCAGGGGTACGGCGATACGTTTATACTCTGGCGTTCAAAAGGTTAAGTCAAGAGTGAATAGATTTCTTCTAGGTAAGCGTGTCAAACACGAACCTACTCCGAATAAAAAAAAGAAACAAAAAAACAAAACGAATTCAATACCACCCACCAATTTGTATTGTCAATTTTTTAATAGTCTTTGGTACCTATATCCTTTAAGATAACCTTTTCGGCCCCATTTAAATCTAAGAATATCGAACACAACTTGTATGAAATAAATTATCTTCACACTATTAGATAAAAGTTGACTTCTGTATTCCTTTCCTATTAAAAATAAATAAATCCGCTTTAATTTCGTAGGAATGATGAAAATTTTTTGAATCCCAGTTTAATATTTTGGTGTTGGATCCCTCAAAAACAATCATTGCAACGCTCAAATGCACTAGCGTAAAATACTGTTGCATCCAATGACGTATTATAATATAGACGCGTTATATTCCCACAAAACACCTCGCAAAAACGGCACGAAACACACACATAGAGAATTACTTACTATCTAATACGTGTAAAGAAGGGGACAGAAAATAAATGCCATCTTTAGGTACCTACACCTGATGTTAGAGAGAGATGAATATACATCTTTAGTTAACAACCTCCCCTAACGTCACGTAACTGACTTCATTCATACGCTAGCCGCTATTAGCCGTGTAGAAAAATTAAAATAAAAAATGTATTTCTGTTGATATTTACCTATGAAATGACACATTTGACCTCTCACGGAAGCAGTATAATTAGTGCAACGTCTGAAAACACACAAAGGCATGCTTTTTTCCTAATTTTCTTTTAAAACACATTTTTTCTTAAGATGTGTAGTGTAGCGATCGCGACACAGGTTCGTGCGTAACTAAACAGACACGAGGCACTTACCTTGATTTCAACTTGCCATTTTAGAGCGCGGACAACGTATCTATAGTTTATTATATATCTTTGGTTGCATCGGACAGACTAACTAAACAATAAATAGTTTTCTCATAATAAGGTTAGAAGAAAAAGGTGTCCGACAAAATTATGTCTACCCTACAAAATTCTGTCGCTTAGAAATACAATAAAGTTGATTACTGTTGAAATAAAGAGTTCACAAAGACAAGAAACGTGTTAAACTTTAATGACAACATTTTCACAATTTCTGATGTGGCCGCCGTTTGTATTAAAGTTCAGGTTATATAAATAAGTGCTACAACATGAAACACTCAAACGGGACGATGAAAAAAAGTATTTTTTATTTACCTAGGTACTCTCTATTCTGTTTTACGTCAAGGTTTTTGTTGCACAAATTGAGTCTGAATTATACTCGTAAAATAGAGTAAGAATATTAAGAGGGTGTCGAGCCTACGAGACGCGCGGAAAATAGGTATTTACTGCAGCGGGCTAGTCGTGTGCGTTGTCACACACACAATGACAAGTTCGCTCGAGGCCCGCTTGCCGTGGCACGACAGTTTGCTAACTTTGCATTTTTTTAATTTTTGTCGTTATGTTGAATAAACTTGAAAAACGAATATTAATTATTTAGGTTTTATTTATCACACTAATATTATAAAGGAGAAAGTTTGTGAATGAATGTGTCTATTTGCATGTTTGTTACTTCTTCACGCTCAAACGGCTGGATGGATCTAAATGAAGCAAGTAGGTACATAAATCACAATAATAAATTTAATAAATTATACCTATTATATAAAAATTTACGTTTGTTTTTACTGTAGTAATACATTATGCGTTCCCTCACGATTCATCCTATTGCAATAAAACTTTGATTTTGACTTTGACTTTGAAACTTTGACCCAGATTTTTTTTTAAAGAATACTATCAATTTGGGTACATTTCACATTACTAGCAATCTTGTTAACCCCTCCAACTAAGCTAAATATGCTTGTGTCTGGAGTGGGTTCACGTCAATAGTGTAATGGGTGGGGTTCGAACCTGCGACCTCTCGATCACAAGTCCGACACCTTATCCATTAGGCTATTGACGCTTCGAAACTGGGTAAGTAGGAAGTTAGGGTAGATGGGTATGCAGTACTTATTTGAATAATAAAACCAGTATGAAATAAAAAAATATATAATTATGTAATGTCATAATAAAACCAGACTGAAATAAGTATTGTTTATTAAAATTTCGTTTAGTGCTCGTTTAAATTCTGATGTACTGTCATATTTTTAATAACATTCGGTACTTTAGTACGTGGGGCCATACCAAAAAAAACATTGTTCATTAATGCTGTCTAGCGAACTTACTTCGCAGAAAATATAAGCGTAATTTATTTCATAACAATATATGTATCAAGTGTAACTTAATTTAAAAGAAAAAAGAAATCTATAAATCTAATGTTATATTGCTTATAACATTTTACAAAAATTGGCCAAGTGCGAGTCAGACTCGCCCATGAAGGGTTCCGTGGTAACTATAATAATATAATATAATATGTATATTTACTTGACAAAAAAAAAAACTAGCTTATTTACATTTTTTGCAACTACGCCAAATAACTTTGTTTTTTCATAGTATATAAATATAACTTTATATAATATAACTTTATATAATAGGTTTTAGAAAATATGCTGTATCTCAAAAACTGCTAACTCGATCTCTTTAAAACCAATTTTGATTGAAAGTTTACATTAAGATCTACAGATATATATTATATTTCACTCCATTATTATAGAAGTTAGAGGGGGGCACACATTTTACCACTTTGGAAGCGTATATCTTTTAAACGATTAATTTTATGAAAAAGTGGTTTTAGAAACCTCAATCTCATTTTAAAGACCTGTATATAGATACCACACATGCATAGGTTTCATGAAAAAAAATATTTTCAGTTTTAGTTCCATGTATGGGGAGCCCCCTTTATTTTAAATATATTTTATTTTTTTCTTAAAATCGGAAAGCGGTACTCAGAATACATCAATCTACCAAGTTTTATATGTATAGTCCTAATAGTTTCGGAATAAAATGGCTGTGACATTAATTCAACACACCAGTCAAATCATCACTTCGTCGTTGCTTCATACGTTCCACTAAGGATGTTTTCATTTTTTGGCAAGTGTCAGCACTTGCCAAAAAGTGATTATGCTAGATAGCTGTTTTATAAGAAATTTCAAAGCGGAATCAGCTGTGCATAAATTAGCATCTCGCCGACAGATTGCTTCTACTGTCAATTTAATTGGGGTCAGCACATCAACAATTTTATTTACCAATTCAAAATCAACTTCTTCCAAACGAATCGGATGATTGAGATCTATAAGAGCTTTTTGAATGCAGATTTTTAAAAGATAAAATCGCTCCAGCATTGTTAAAAGACTATTCCGCCTGGTTTTACAGTCCAAAAGAAGTGACAGCTCTTTTCCATGTTCAATTTTCATATATTTTTGAAGTACTGTTTAATTTTTCAATGGTGATCTTTTGAAATACACTCTACAACTTTGCGGATTTTCTTTATCAGCTCATTAATGTTTTCACCTTGTGTTAACTCTGGTATGTGTTATAGCGCAAGGTCATTTTGTGACATTAAGATTAAGTCTGATGTCATCATGGCTGTCGTCCATATGATCAGCAGCCACAGTTGGTTCATTTATAGTATCATCTGAGATAGAGCTGTCTTGCAAATAATTATGTTTTTCATAAAGTCAGTATCCAGGGAAATATCAAATTTACTTAGACGCTCTTTCAATATACGAAGACAATTTTCAGCCATACTTTCATACTTCCATAAATAGGAACAAGTCCTAAGTTCCAATTTTTTTTTATATGAATGAAAGTTCACTTGTTGAAAGAAAGACTAAATCTTTCACCTGCACTTTTCAAATGTTTCAATTCTGCAGTTACTTGCTTTCTGATTTTTTCACTGTAATTCATGACACGTTTTTGAATGGTGACGGCTGACTTTGGTAAATCCGTGTATTTTGCAAAGACAAATTTTCTCGAATCATCTGAAGTTATGAATATACTGAATGGAAATCCATCTAGTGCAATCATTATTGCCAAAAGATCGAGGCTATCGTCGGCACTTTTAGTAAAATAATCATTTAACTTTCGCTTGGCTGGCGGCGGTGCTGTGTTCAGATTATCAGAATCTAGACTTGTTGAAGCTGATATTAGCTTGATGTTATGTTTTGATGACAAATGTGTATGTAATCCCTTAGTCGATCCATCCAAAGTCTTGAGAATGGCTGAGCATCGGTTACATTTGGCACTATTCCTATCCTTCGCAACTAAACAATAGCTCCACACTGAGGTCGTATCACTGTGTTTTTTATGTTTAACCTTTTAAGCGCTTGGCTAAATATCACTTGCCGTGCCCCTAGCGCCCGGCTACAAATCGACAAAATAATACCTACAATAAATAAGGAGGGGCAATCGTATCGATAAAAAAAGTCAAAAAGCTTTTTATATTTTTATTTTAAATCAGCCTTATGGCTCCTACAAACAGGCGCGACACAAAGGAACCGCTCATGTCTTTGTGTCAAACTATAATAAATTTTTGAATCTTAATTGTTTTTTTTTTGCTTACCAGTTATCAATTCTTAACATCACATTCCCAGTATCTATAAAATACCTAATAAGTTTTGATTACCTAGTTAAGTAAATTAAGCCTCCCAAACAGCGGCCTGCCATTGTGTTGCTCCGGAATTTCGCGAGGATCGACATGGACCAGCTTACCAGAGATGCTAGTGCGATTGATTGGTTCGATGTTGAACAGGCATCGACAGTGGATGGGAAAGTGGAAGCGTTCAATAGGACTCTTCTTCAGCTCATTGACGCTCATGCATCGCTGAGGGCCGTCCGTGTCAAGCGCCCCCCGGCTCCATGGATTAACCCTGGAGTTCGTATGGCGATGAGCCGGCGTGACAAGTCTTTTCGAAAATATAGAAGGGATCGCAGTGTGGAAAACTGGAATCTGTACAAATTGGCAAGAAACCGGTGTAACCAGATGGTAAGAGCTTCTAAACGCCGATATATCTCTGAAAATGTCCTGAACTCTTCAGCGGCTGATATATGGAAGTTTCTCAAATCACTCGGCATAACTAAGTCTTCCTCTAATGTTATTTCTTCAAACGTGTCCTTGAGTGATTTAAATAAGCATTTTTCATCTTCCGCCATGCTTGCGGTTGCTATTAAAAACCAAACTATTCTTGAGATTACTTCCACGCCTATCTTACCTCCCGATTCTTTCTCTCTTTCTCCTGTGACCGACTCTGAGATCCTTAAGACTTTCAATGCTATTAAGTCCAAGGCTGTTGGCTGTGATGATGTCAGCAGATCTATGCTATCCCTCATTATTAAAAGTATTCTTCCTATTATTACACACGTTATCAATGCCTCCCTGCAGACTGGGGTATTTCCCACAATCTGGCGTAAGGCCTTCATTATCCCTCTCCCAAAAATATCCAACCCTAGCCTGCTAAATCACTACAGACCTATCTCCATTCTTCCTTTCCTATCTAAGATTCTGGAAGCAGTTGTTCTTAAGCAAATATCTTCCTTTGTGTTTGGGAATAATCTGTTATCCCCTTTTCAATCAGGTTTTCGGCCTGGCCACAGCACAGCCACAGCTTTGCTTAAGGTTACAGAAGATGTAAGGAATGGTCTGGAGAATTCGAGATTAACGGTATTAGTTTTAATTGATTTCTCCAATGCTTTCAATACCGTTGATCACGACATCTTCCTGGCCATTCTGTCACACATTGGGGTATCTTCATTGGCACAAGATTGGTTCTCATCTTATCTTCGTGGTCGCCAGCAAGCGGTTCGTGCTGATCAGATTTTTTCTGAGTGGTGCACCCTGAAAACTGGCGTCCCAAAAGGCGGCATACTCTCTCCACTTTTATTTTCTCTTTTCATAAACTCTATTACCACTATCCTCAAATGCTCTTACCATTTGTACGCTGATGACCTACAGCTCTACGCGCAAGCTGACGTTTACAACCTGGACAACTGCATCTCATTGCTGAATGCTGACCTTCTAGCTATCAGTGATGGGTCAAGCAGGTTTGGTGTCACTGTCAATGTCAGTAAGTGTCAGGCTATCCTGATCGGTAGCTCATATTTCCTGCGAAACTTGGACACCAGCCAACTTCTCCCGCTTAACTTCAACAATACTGTCATCCCTCTCTCGCCGCACGTAAAAGACTTAGGCCTATATATTGACGACAGGTTAAGTTGGAATAAGCAGATTGCACAGGTTAGCCAGAGGGTAACATTCACACTGCGATCTCTCTATAGATTCAAGCATTTCCTTCCTTGTAGCACTAAAACCACATTGGTCCAATCACTTGTGCTTCCTATCATTGATTATGCAGATGTTTGCTATTCTGATCTTTCCCAAGAACTTCTTAACAAACTGGATCGACTTCTCAACAACTGTATTCGTTTCATTTTTGGCCTTCGAAAATATGATCACATTTCTTCCTTCCGTTCTCAGCTTAAATGGTTGCCTATCCGTCAAAGGAGATCCCTCAGATCCCTCTGTATGCTCTTCACTATTATAAACGATCCCTGTGCTCCTGTTTACTTAAAACAAAATTTTAATTTGTTGGGCAGTTCTCATAATCTTAACCTTCGTGCATCCAAAAACTTAATTCTTCACATTCCTTCTCACCGCACCAGGTTTGTATCTAATTCTTACGCTATTTCTACTATTAAACTCTGGAATTTGCTACCCCTTGACATCAAGAAGGCTGAGTCAAAATTTTCTTTTAAGCGCAAAATTAAAAACCACTACTTAAGGGGCTGTTATTCTTAGTTTGGTCTTCGTCATAATTATTATGAGCTCTTTTATTCAGAAAGAATATTATAAAACACCGTATCTATTAGTTTGTCATTTTAGCATATATGTGTATTTTATTAGTATTATTATATATTAGTATTATATTTATTAGTATTAAATATATTATTTCATTCCATTTCCTTGTTCACCTACCACAGTGTGTTTTTTTTAACCCAAAGGTTGACTGGTAGAGAATGCCTTGCTGCATTAAGTCCGCCCATGTAACACAATTGTACATAAAGTTTAAATAAATAAATAAATAAATAAATAACAGAATTACACCACTATATTTAAAATTTTTAGCAAAAAATAGAACCGACTTCTATCTATTTCTTTTTTTTGCAATTTTTTTATCGCGCTTTTTAGTGGGTCGATTTGTAATTTATCTAGTTACAAAAGCAAAAATGTCAACTACTTATCATCTTTTACAAAATATTGGTTTTCCCGGTGTAGAGCCGTTAATTTTTGAGTTCTCCTGGTACATCACCATCAACTCTACTTCACCATATGCATTGTGACGAGCATAAAGTGCTAAACATCTATATTCAAGTAATATAATTGTAATCCACGAAATACTTATTATTGAGTAGTTTCGATGGCCATTTGGGGTCTTCATCATCAGTTCCACTTCCTCAAATGGTGATTTTCAAGAGCAACTGCATAAGGTACTATAAGAAATACCCAAAACGCTAAAGGTGTGCCTATAATATTTGAAGAGTTCCATCGATTTCTCCATGATCCCATCATCAGATCCAAACATGACGACAATGGGACTAACTAGAAAGTATACCCTTTCAAACAAAAAAAAAATTTCAAAATCGGTTCAGCCATCTGCGAGTAATGAGGTAACATAAAAAAGTTCAAGACGAATTGAGAACCTCCTCCTTTTTTTGAAGTCGGTTAAAAATACTGTTTCGATTCATCAAGGAGTTACCTAAACCAAACGGAAGTCTTATTTATACCTATACCTTCTGAATAATGTGCGACCAACATAAGAAATTGAAATAGGTGCTTACCTCTCCATCACTTCTAAATTCTTCTGTAAATTCGAATAATTCCTCTTCGTCGTCACCTTCTAATATTCTTACTAATTCCTCAGTAGTCATCATTATTGAAATGTGACCATTTTATCGATAATGCACAAATACCCACAAACAACATTAATGGAACTTTCCATTCGTTTCATCCGCTTGTGACGTAGGCAGCGGTCGTATTAATGCGACAGTGGCGCTAGACTATCTAGAGAAATATGTTGCATGCATAGGCGTCTAGGGATGGGAACTAATTTCAAATGTTGGCGTTATACAAAGATCCTGAGGAATATTTTTCTTTTGAATAATAAGGAAAAGAATTAATAACACAAGGCAATATGTTAAATTTAACTTTATTTCGTATGACACTGTTTATTTTATGCTCAATGATGCATTATACCTGATTATTTAAATGTTTGTTATTTCGTTTTTAAAATGCGCATTGCATTGTATCCCTATGGTCATATTTATGCGACGCGCGCGATGGACACCGAAGAAAAGTTCAAGCTGCCAATTACTTATTTCTGTTTAAGTTTTTTCAATGCTTAGAGCTATGAAACATAATTTTAAGTAATTGTTGTAAATAATAGCTCTATTTAATAATAGTTTTAGTTGTACCACGCAGTTAATAGGACGAAATTAGAACGAAAAGATCGTGCATGTTCTCTGTCGCAGAAATATGACACGAGCGCTAGGGACACGGAAATATGTGTCGCATATATGCGACACAAGCGGTTAAAAGGTTAACAAAGTCTCCCGCCATTTGAAATACTTAATTTCAGATAATTGACTTTTAAATTTAAATGACGTAGGTTGTGGGTTCAAATTTAGAAAATATCTTGTTTGACCAAAGTTTTCAATATAATTAAGCATATCTTAAAACTGGAAACATATTTTACAACCATACAATAATATAGGTTATCCATCAGAATTCAGACATGCTTTAATGTCCTCTCATACCTAATTAACCTGTATTTTAGATACATTGTAAGAATGATATTTTAAAAGAGTAACTGTGGAGTTTCTTGCCGGTTCTTCTCCATAGAAAACGACCAATTTCAAACCGTGCCCTGCGCCAAACTGCTGACATTTTATAAGTGCCCATGTAGGCCTATGTGAAATAAAACATTTAGTGTTTGAATTCATTTTTTTCTTAAAATTCAAACGCGAACCTATTATCAATAAAAAAATCACAAGAAACAGTAGTAGGTATCTCTACTACTATTTTTTAAGAGATAACATAGAGCAATCATGCCAGTGCGTGCGTGCAACCAGCGCACCACGCACCATGAGACCATAAGTCTAGTTTAAGCATATACTAACGGGAACCCGTGTGAAATTAGTACTTCCCACAATATGATTAAAAATTAAAGCCTGTCTGAATTCTGATGGATAACCTATATTATTGTATAGTTGTAAGATATGTTTCCAGTTCTAAGATATGCTTAATTATATTGAAAACTTTGGTCTATACTGTCGTATAGACCAATTAATACAGCACAACGGAATTACAAATAAAAAATATCCGATAAGTTGGTCATCCTGTAAGGTAGGTAATTGATAACACTATAAAAAGGAGAGGGCCAAGAATTGAACCTTGCGGAGCGCTCATCTTGGCTAGGGATCCTGCAGATGTCGCTCCATTAACAATAACTTTTTGTTGCCTGTTTGATAAATATGAAAGAACAAGGTCAGCAGAACACGAATCCACGAATTCCGTAATGGTGTAATTTACAGATCAGTGTTTTGTGGTCAACGCAATCAAAAGCTTTGGAGAGGTCACAAAATATGCCAATTACATTCTGAGATTTCTCCCAAGATTCCAGAATGTGACGGATGAGCGCTACTCCTGCGTCTGTTGTTGACCTACCTTTCGTGAAACCAAACTGCCGACTATGCAGAATCCCATTTGAGTTAAAATGTGATAGCATCTGGTCCAGCATGATTTTTCCGTATATTTTGCTTAATGCTGGAAGCACATATATTGGTCTATAGTTAGAGGGATCACTCTTACAACCCAACTTAAAAATTAGTACTACTTTACTATGTTTCATTAAATCGGGATAAGTACCGCTGTCTATACATTAATTAAATATGCCTGTTAGGATAGCAGCAATTGAGTCAATAATATTACCAAGAACTCCCCCATAAGTTTTCAGTGTTTGTTATGTTAAGACTTTGGAATGTTTTTTAATTACATCAATAGAAATGGGCTTAAATGAAAATGTTGGTATATCCTTATTGAAGTTTTCCTTTAAAAAAGATTCTGCTAATGATGGCGAAGAATGTAGAGATTTAGTAACCTCTACTGGAATATTGATAAAGTAATTTTCCAACTTCTCAGCCACTTTTGACTTATCTGAGATGACCTGATCATCGATGTTCAAAGTCAAATCATTCTAACCCTGTTGGTTTGTGTTTCCAGTTTTTTTGTTTATCACCATCAACACAGTTTTTATTTTATTGTTAGAAATGCTAATTTTATTACTTACTGATTTAGATTTAGCTTAGGGCGCATACTCTTTTAAATATCTTTGAGTAGTTTCTTACATAATTATGGAAGGCTTCATCGGAAGTCAATGATTTTTCATGGTATAAGTTGTATAAATTGTCTCTGCTTATTCTTATTCCAGCAGTAGCCCATTAATTAAATTTAGATTTATTACTCATTTGAAATTTTTTAACTGGGCATGCCTTACTAAATTCGTGGCATAGTGAAGAAAATAATATCCTGTAATTTTCATTGGGGTCATGGGAGTCAAAATTGGCCATTGAAAGATAACTTAACATGTTATCATTAAAACATTAATTTATTTTTAGTTAGTGGCCTAAACTTAATAGTCTTATTTAATTGTCGCTTTTTAACCAACTCAAAGGACACTAGTTGACCTGTATGGTCAGACCTAACTCCACTAATTTGAGACGAGTATTTGTTAGAAATTAGAACTTTATAATCTATGCATTACATTGACAGTTGGTGTTATCTGTATACCTTACTCTATGGTTCGTCCCTCGGGGTTCTCTCTTGCTTGCTCCGTTCCAAGGCTGACATGTATTGTTTTGTGTTGTCCAATTAATATTATATTCAATCCAAAAACATCATAGTGAAATAATCGTGTTGTGTACAATGTAAATATTGCTGAGTAAATTAGTTCCTCAATTTCGAAACCCGACTTATTTATTTTAATCTCTGCTCACGACATTCGACACGCGGCTGACGGGTTGTTCAAGATCCACACCCTCTAACAGTTTATGGTCCCAGTGTGCGGGTTCATTGGAATATAATCCAGGTTATTCTCTGAGCTCCAGAATGCCGTTGGCTAATGAGAATCGTCGGAGTGATGTATTGGATGGCAGCACATGTTCCAATGCCAACAACATAACCTACAACAATATTGAAAAACTACAAGGAATATCGAACTATCTAAATTGGAAATTTTCTATTCGGATGTTGCTGACGCTGGATGGTGTATGGAATTGTGTCGATGGCACGGACAGTGATGCAGCGCGCGATGGTCGTGCGCTGGCGCGTATTTGTCTTTCAATACAGCCAAACCTCTACCAGTTTGTCCGTGACGCCAAAACTTCAAAAGAAGCGTGGAAACGTTTGTCAGATACGTTCGAGGATAAAGGTCTATACAGGAAAGTATTGCTTCTGAGACAGCTTCACAGGACTGAGTACAATCAATATCCCAACATGTCAGATTACATCGAAGGTGTCATGAGCCTTGTTGCACAACTATCTGACATAGGAAAAGTCATAGAAGATGGTGAGATAGCTGAGATTTTACTTTCTGGCCTACCGGAACAATTTGATGTGCTCGTCTCAAGTCTAGAAACTGCGAGCTTGACAAACAATCTAACCAGTGAAGTGCTGCACACTCGACTGCTACAAGAGGATCATCGTCGTAACAACAACAACATAGACAATTCGGCTTACCTAGCCAACAAGAAGAAACCAAATAAGCTTACCTGCTCGTACTGTAAGAAGAGTGGTCACATTGCCAAGCGGTGCTTCAAGAACAAACGGGAAGAGAAAGGAGAGAAACAAGAGGAACACTCTTTGTTTGCTTCAGCCTACTCAGCCTGTAGTTCTGATGAGTTCATCGTGGACAGCGGCGCTACGGCTCATATGTGTGTAGACTCTAAGCTTGTTCAGAACACTAAACAGAAGAAGTGCACTATTTCTATTGCTAATGGAGAGCATTTGATGAGTGAAAGTCTTGGTAAAGTTCCTCTTATGTCTAATGTTAGTTTAGAAAATGTATTGTTTGTTCCTTCTCTTTCTAATAATTTAATGTCAGTAAGTGCAATGACTGATAAAGGTTATGTTGTTACCTTTCATAATAATGTATGTAAGATTTATAGTGACTGTAAAATCACAGGCAACCAGGTTTTGTCCGCTAGGAAAAGTAATGGGCTATTTAAATTTAAAGTGCAAGGTCGACCCACCTCCAGGGTAGGTTATTCTCCTTCCCTTCCAGCTATGCAGGGAACAGAGAGTGCCAATGCTGCAGCGTGCGTACCTATGAGTGTATGGCACAAGCGTCTTGGTCATCTTAGTCAGAAAGGTATGTCTGTACTTGGTGGAGGGAATCAGTGTGTTGGTGTCGTTTTTCAACAGGAAGACGGCGTGCCAGGCAGCTGTGTCTCGTGTCTTACAGGGAAGATGCATGAGTCATCGTTTCCCCGGGCAACTGCGAGGCGTGCTGCTGCTCCACTGGAACTGATCCACTCTGATGTTTGTGGCCCGATGCAAGTGAGCAGCTGGGGTGGAGCGTGCTACTTGTTAACTTTCACCGATGATAAGACGAGGAAGACATTTGGCTTCCTTATGAAAAATAAATCGGAGGTTAGTTCCCATTTTGTTACCTTTAAAAACACGGTAGAAAAACAGACTGGTTTGCAAATTAAAATCTTGCGTACTGATAACGGTACTGAATATTGCAATAACAATTTAACCCACTTCTTGAAAAAGGAAGGCATTATTCACGAGGTATCTGTACCTTATTGCCCTCAGCAAAATGGCGTATCAGAGCGCGTCAATCGTACAGTAATTGAAAAAGCTAGAGCCATGTTGCAGGAATCGTGTCTGAGTAATCGCTTTTGGGGTGAAGCTGTGATGACAGCTATTTACTTAAAAAATAGGTCCCCTACTTCTGCGTTATCAGATAGAATATCTGAGTGTGAATGGACTGGGTCATATATTGACCTCAGTCATCTGCGCGTTTTTGGCTGTGTTGCTTATGCATTCATACCTGCACAACGTAGACGCAAGCTTGATGCCAAGGCACAAAAACTTATTTTTGTAGGCTAAGGTGAAACATGCAAGGGGTACCGATTTATCGATCCACTTGATCCTCGAAAGGCTGTTTATTCCAGGACTGTTACCTTTCTTGAGGACAAGTTTATTGGAAAGGAGATCAATTGTGAACAGGGCAAAGAGCATTTTATTTTTCATGACCAGATAAATTTTATTAATAATGATAATAATCAGAATGGTTCTATTGAAAATTTAAATAATAATAATAATATAAATATAAATGTATTGACTACTGATGATGACAATGTACACTGTGATATTAGTTTTAATAGTAGTGATAATGTTAAGTCTATAGATAATTCAAATGGGAATCTCTCAGTTTCAGATGTGGGCAATACACCAACAACGGGGTCGCCACTGTCTGAGCTGTACCGTACTATTGAAGATGTCTCTGAGGATGTTGACGGTGATGAAGACAATGTCCCTTGTGGCGCTGTATCTTCTCTGCCGGCCTCTTCATCTCGAGGAGGAGAGCTGATTACGTTGGAAAGGTCCGACGCGTCTATGCCTCGTCCTGTGCGTAGTACTCGAGGTATTTTACCCATAAAATTAAAAGACTATGATTTGTCATTGTTATTGGCAGCTGCAAGTTCATTAGATGAACCACAAACGTATTGTGATGCTATGAATTCACCTGAGAAGGATGAATGGTACGAAGCTATGAAGGGTGAGTACAACTCCATGATCAAAAACAATGTTTGGGAGTTGGTCGACCGACCTAAGGGTCTAAATGTAGTCAAAAATAAATGGGTCTTTAAGAAAAAGTTTGATGCTACAGGTCAATTTATAAAATATAAAGCTAGATTAGTTGCCTGTGGTTATAGTCAAAAGCAAGGCATTGATTATGCTGATACTTTTTCACCTGTTGTTAGGCATTCGACTCTTAGAATATTATTCAGCATTTCAAATCAGTTGGATCTGAATGTGGATCACATAGATGTGACCACAGCTTTTTTAAATGGTAATTTAGATGAAGTTATACATATGGAGCAACCCGCTGGTTTCAAATCTGATGATGCTAATAATAATAAAGTTTGTTTACTGAAAAAGAGCATCTATGGCTTGAAGCAGGCAAGTCGCATGTGGAATATTAAAATCCATGATGTTTTATCCAAAAATGGGTTCAGGCAGAGTAAATGTGAACCTTGTGTATATTGTAAAAGGACCAAGAATGAATACACAATATTAGCCTTATATGTTGACGATATTTATGTTTTTCATAATGGGTATATAGATAATATTCTGTTACTTTTAAAAGAACATTTTGAAATCCGTCACTTAGGAACATTGAAAAATTGTTTAGGCATGAATGTTTCAATTAAGAAAGGTGTAACCATTCTTGATCAATCTGATTACATAAGGCGACTGTTGGCTAAGTACAATATGACTGAATGTAAAACTGTATCTACCCCACTACCAGTAAACTGCAAACTGGACAAATCAGACAAAGATTGTTTAGATGATAATATTTATCAGTATAGACAATTGTTAGGATCACTAATGTACCTATCTGTATGTACACGTCCAGATATCTCGTATGCATGTAGTCAGTTAAGTCAGTACAGTACATGTTTTGATATGAGTCATTGGCGCGCTGCTAAGCGAGTATTACGCTATCTTGCAGGAACCATAAATTATGGTCTTCATTTTGTCAAAAGCAATGATTTTAATATCATTGCCTATGCTGATGCAGATTGGGCCAATGATTTGTCCGACCGCAAATCATATACTGGATTTGTTGTAAAAATTGGTGAGAATGTCATCAATTGGGAGGCTAGAAAGCAACGTTGTACGGCTTTATCTAGCACAGAAGCAGAATATCTTGCTATTAGTGATGTATGCAAGGACATCTGTTTTGTTAGGAATTTCTTATCAGAAATTTTTGACAAAAACTTTGATGTAACTGTATTTAACGATAACCAAAGTGCTCAAAAGCTTTTACTTGTTAAAGAATACTCCCATAAAAGAACTAAGCACATAGATTTGCGGTACCATTATGTAAAAGACTTAATACAGGAAAAACAAATTAATGTTAAATACCTGCCTACAGACCAGATGGTCGCTGATGTGTTAACCAAGCCTCTGTGTAGTTTTGACTACATGCATGCATGGTAATTTTGTCAGTAATCTGGAGTTAAGGTGCATTATTTAGATTTTGCAATGTACCTTCCTTACATATGTAGAGTAGGATTTATTCTTGGGTATAGTTCTTTATTCAAATGTATAGAGTCATACTAAATAAGAATGTAGAGTTGTTTTTTTTTTGTATAGAGTGTAAAGCCACTTGTTATCCTATGTAATGCATAAGGAGGAGTGTTAGAAATTAGAACTTTATAATCTATGCATTACATTGACAGTTGGTGTTATCTGTATACCTTACTCTATGGTTCGTCCCTCGGGGTTCTCTCTTGCTTGCTCCGTTCCAAGGCTGACATGTATTGTTTTGTGTTGTCCAATTAATATTATATTCAATCCAAAAACATCATAGTGAAATAATCGTGTTGTGTACAATGTAAATATTGCTGAGTAAATTAGTTCCTCAATTTCGAAACCCGACTTATTTATTTTAATCTCTGCTCACGACATTCGACACGCGGCTGACGGGTTGTTCAAGATCCACACCCTCTAACAGTATTTTATAGCACAATTGGTATAAATATTATCTATGCATTGAGCTGATGTTGCTGTTATTCTTGTTGCTTCCTTGAATGTGCATTTTAAGTTAAATGAACCAAACAATGAAGTAAGCTTGCAGTGTTCAGGTGAATTTACTAACAAATCAATATTTAGGTGACCACAAACGAAAACTAATTTATTATCTCTTATAAGCTTAGTTTCTCCCATTATCATTAAGAATGATGACAAGTTTAATGCGGGTGGTCTATAAACACATAAGAAAGTTTGGCCTTCAACTTCTGTACATGCTACCTCACACAAGCAATCAACAGAGCAAGCGGTGATATATTTTTGTTCCTTATATCTAAGAGAATTACTACATAATATTAAAGTACCATCTCCTACTGAGGACCTGTTGTATGCACTAGTAACTGAAAAAATATTAATTTTAAACAACATTCTATCTGGTTTTAGCCAGGTTTTACAAAAACATAAGAAATCTATATCATATTTATCTATTAACATTTCCTCATCTAATGTTTTGCCGGAAAAACGGTTTATATTCTGATGATATAGTAAAATTGTGTTATTATACCTCTCCTTTGTCACATCTAAGGGTTTAAACAATTAATTTCAGTATTATTAGATACCCTAGATAATACTGAATAGTCACTTAACCTAAGATCAGTTAAATTGTCAATAACCGAGTGTAAATTGTAAGCTAACAAAGTAGCCAATGAACTTTCGTCGTAAATTCTAAAATGAATGTCAGGATTGCAATCGGTACGCCCAAAAACCTATTACACGATGTTTGATGCAATATTTTGCAATCGACCACGTTTGCTGAGCAAGCGATATAATGCGGTCGCATTAATTTCGCCGCGAGCTTAGTGTATTTCGAACAGCAACCGGGTGCACTCATTTTCATCATTTAGCGATAATTTTAGCCCTTACGTTACTTTGTTAATTATACTTAGCAATAAACCCTTGAAGGTTATCAGTGTATTTAACTTAGTAGACACACACGATATCTATATTGAATGTTGGAGAAAAAGTTGCATCCACCAAGGATGCAACTTTTTCTCCAACATTCAATATGAATATCGTGTGTGTTTTAAATTGGATTTCAAAATGAAAGCCAGATTTGTAATCACCACCCCCAAAAACCCATTACACACTTTTTCTCCAACATTCAATATGAATATCGTGTGTGTTTTAAATTGGATTTCAAAATGAAAGCCAGATTTGTAATTACCACCCCCAAAAACCCATTACACGATACCCATATCGAATGTGTGAGAAAAAGTTGCATCCGCCATCTTGGATTTTAAAATGAATGCCAGATTTGCAATCACCACCCCCAAAAACCCATTACACGATACCCATATTGAATGTTTCAGAAAAAGTTGCATCCGCCATCTTGGATTTTAAAATGAATGCCAGATTTGCAATCACCACCCCCAAAAACCCATTACACGGTACCCATATCAAATGTTTGAGAAAAAGTTGCATCCGCCATCTTCGATTTTAAAATGAATGCCAGATTTGCAATCACCACCCCCAAAAACCCATACCACCACCACCAACTAGAAAGTATACCTTTCAAACGAAAAAAAAATCCAAGCCGCAGTGGTAGACGCCCACGGCGTCGGACGTCGGCCGACGATCTCCGGCCAACGTAGGCGCGGGCATGCGGACAGCGAGTAAAGGGCAACTCGCTGTCCGACCATGGACCATGCCCGGGTCGACGGCGCATTGTGTTCCACGCGCGCCTCAAAGAGCGTCGGCAATATGACGAGGCCCCCCCTGTAGAGGGCCGAAGCCTGCTGGGGTCGTGGGACTTATCCCATTACCGTGACCCCGGAACGTAAAGGGTTATTGAAGGAACACCGTGGATTTTAGTCAGTAAAAGTCTGACAGTCCCGCCCTGCCCGGGGTGGGAGGACTTATTTGATAATTTTTCCATGATAAAAAAAAAAATTCGGTCCAGCCGTCTTCGAGTTTGAGGTAACTAACATACATAAAATAAAAATTAAGATGAACTGAGAACCTTCTCCTTTTTTTTGAAGTCGGTCAATAATAACATCACAAAATAGAAATACGTACTTTTTATGAGAATAGCTCTTGTTTCGAAAATTTGCGCCAACTTTCTTCTAGTAATATTTTTTTTTACATTTTCCCATAATAAAACAAATATTGAAAAAATATGTTAAAGAAATATCTATTGAACAATAAAAAGTAATTGTTGGGTATGCATAATAAATCGTACTCAAAAAAACAAAAAATATGACTTATGTTATTCAACGGATTGCTGCAATACATACGTACACAATAGATCGCGAATTATCGTTACCGGCGAATCGCTCCACGATGAGACGTGATCACGTGACCCCTCTTTGAGCTCCCGTGGACGACTGAATTTTCGACCGGTGTACGTTGCGTATTGTTCAAAATAGCGCGCAAATTAGAAGAAAAAATTAAAATTAAAACAACCAAGCGACATTTTTGAAATGTTAAGGCTGTAAATTATAGTATGATAATTAGAGAATAATATGAATTGAAGTTTATGAAAAAATTCAACAGTTTACTATCAAAATTCAGCGACGCACGAGCATATTTTGTAAGGATTTTTGTCCAACTTTATGTATTTTTGTTTAATAAACTATAAAATATTTTTAAATTTTGCCAACTGTATTTGCTAACATATTTATTCTAGTGTTTATTACATATTTTTGTATGGTAATTAACGTACTATTATAGGTTATATTCCTTTAATTGTGAAGACCGTTTTGAGTTATTTTCCTCGGCGCAGGCTTAATCATTTATTTAGCCAAAGTTGGAGAGTTTTGGAACACTCCATCTGCACCATGGGAGGATTGAGTGTTCTAAATAAACCTATGTAAAAAAAAAAGAATAAATAAATAGAAATAAATAAAAAAAAAATAGAAAAAAATAATTGAATATTTGTGAATAGTTTTCAAAAATTCAATACAATTATTCCACATAAAAATGTTAAACATATATCTAGTATATAATATGTTGAAACATGAGTTACAGTATTTTCTCAGACTAGCAGATTGAGTGTTCTAGATAATTGACCATGACTTTCTCACCATCATAGGTTTCACATTTTTTTTATCTTCACCAGGAAATTTTCATAATTCTTTCTTAAATTCTTTCTTGATTTCGTAAAAATATAGTTAACTTTTAAAAAGGAGCACCCAATCCACACGCACGCTAGTTATGGCGGTTTGACTGAACCGATATACATGACATTTTGAACATTTCGACCTTTTGAGCGAATATATTATATTCACAATTAGGAAACTGTTTGTACCGATATTATTGACTTTTTGGTTGCGTCTATTTATTTGAATACCCTGAGTGTCACTATTAGACGCTGACTGTACGTGGTGAAATACAAAACGTTAGTAGCTGAACAAAAGTAGGTACCTATGTTATCTATTTGTTGCTTAGGCGTAAACTATGATGAATTAGTATTTATTGATGTTTGAAGCACAAAATACAACATATATCAACCCTTTAACGGGCATAAGGATCTGGCAGTGAAAAATATTCCACAACTTTTCACACAACGCCATCTAGTCCCAAACTAAGCAGAGCTTGTGGTATGGATACTAGACAACTGATAAACATACATATATATTTCTAAATACATACATATTATAGATAAATTACACCCAGACAAAGAACAAATGACCGTGCTCATCACACAAACATTTGTCCTAGGTGAGAATCGAACCCACGACCTTGCGCATAGCAGTCAGGGCCACTGACCACTATACCAACGGGCCTGTCAAAAAGTAAAACTGGTTTTGATTTTGCGGCGTGGTATGAGGGTAGATTTTTTTTTTATGTTTTTTTTATTTTTATGGTGGGAAATCAGTTCCCTATGCCTGATATGCAAAGTGTAGGAATAGATGTAGTGTTAGAGATTTTGTAAGTATATCTACTATATAAAAATAAGTCGGGTTCTCCTTCCTGACGCTATAACTCCAGAACGCACGAACCGATTTCATTCATCTTGGTTTTGAAATGTTCGTGGAGGTCTAGGAAAGGTTTAAAAGATGAGAAAAATAAAAAAAAACCGGGAAAACCGTCGAAACAGCCCTTTTCTATTTCCTATACAAACGTTTTCTTAATAAAATGGAGAGTAAGGGGTAGGGGTAGGGTTGGTGTAGGGTAGGGGTAGTGTAGGGGTAGGGTTGGGGTAGGGTAGGGGCAGGGTAGGGGTAGGGTAGGGCTAGGATAGGGGTAGGGTAGCGTTAGTTTAGGGGTAGGGTAGGGGTAGGGTAGGGGAAGGATAGGGTTAAGGTAGGGGTAGGTTAGGGGTAGGGTAGGGGTAGGGTATTGGTAGGGTAGGGTAGGGGTAGGGTATTCGTAGGGTAGGGTAGGGGTAGGATAGGGGTAGTGGTATCGGTTGGGTAGGGGTAGGATACCACGCGAACGAAGTCGTGGCGGGTCAGCTAGTAGGTAATAAAACTATGATAAATAAACAAATCAACTTTTTTAATAATTATGTACATTATTAGTATTATGTATGTTATGTATTATGTACTTAGACATTGGGTTTTTTCTCACTATTAATCTCAATATTGAAGCATGGCATTGGCACAATGCAAAGAGGTAATGCACATTTTTCGCACATTATTTTGGTTCTCTTTTGTACTGCAAAGCCGGCAACGTTGACACGACTCCAATGGGTAGGGTAAGTGGTCTCCCACATTCGAGAAACGTATCTCATCAGCAACCACATGGATTGCTTTCTGACGATTGTTGGTGTTGACCAGTGTGACTTTCTTTCTAGTTACGTAATTGGGCATGTTGGATCGCCTTTTTCGATTAGTATATCCACTGATCAATCCTCGAGCTAAAGCCACGCGAAATTCCAAGTGCGTTAGATTTACGTTGCACTTCTTGCTCATGAGGAAAGCATTAGTGATGCTGGCGTCCAGGAGGAAGTAGAAAAGGCGAAGCCACCATCTTTTGCTTCTTCGACCTACTGTGTACGTGGTTCTTAGCTGGTCGAATCGGTCCACTCCACCTATTCGATTGGTGTACTGCTTGACCACAAGCGGACATGGAATCGGCAATTTACTACAATCTTTTTGGGTCCTTTGAATAGTAGTTACATCGATTTTTGGGTGGAATGCAGTGCTCAAAAGCAGTACCTCTTTGTTGTCCTGCCAAACAACAAATGCGACGTTACCATTCACTCTCCACTTGAATTGGCCTTTTTGTAGCTTCAGATTCTTTTTGTTTACTCCTTTTATGAGATTCGGCAATCCCACTCGATGCCTGCGCACGGTGCCGGTGGCATAGATATCATTTTCATACAGAAACTGCATGAGTCCATAGTCCGTGAAGAAATTATCAAATGTGACGTACACATTCTTCACCTGATTCTCTATGAGATGACGCGTCAAGTTTTTCAGTACTTTTGCTCCTAGGCCTTCTTCTACTGTATTTGCCATTTTACCAGTATATACATATTTCGAATTCATAAAGATATCCTGTCTCTAGGTGGTGTGCGCGATCCTCCTGAGTTACTTGGCGTGGAAGGAATATTGCGAGGCCGTGTTATTCGTCTACTTTCCGATCTAACCAGAACTGGGCTATGGGTTTCAGTTTGTTGACACGGAGAGTTAGGCTGGTCGTCAATAGTTTCTAAGGATAGTGGGATGGGCAGGTTATCCTGAACTGACGAATCATCGATATCCTCCAATATCCTCTGAAGTCTGGCTGTACTAAACTGAGTTTCATCTTCGTCGGGTTCCAGATCATCGACTGATTTTTCGACATCATCAGGCAAGCCAAAAAGATCTTCAAGAGCATTTGCTAACTCTAGATCATTCAGTGTTTTTCGACTCATCTGTAAAAGCAATGAAAATGCCTATAACAATACCACCTTGCTACCAGTATAGCACAGGCACATATAACCACGGGCAGGGGGATTATGATTCCCACCACAAAAAGCCATCATTATGCAAAATCAGGGCCAGCACGGATGCACATTGATATATAATCTGTTAGCGGAAATCCATAGTAAACTTTTATAAAAGAACTTACCTCAAAATAGCCAAAGATCTTCGAGATAGACCCTGATTGAAAAAACAGATCGAAAAATCACCACTATCCAAACTTCAACTTCAACTCCCGCGATAAAAACATTTGACAGCTGACAACTTTTGTCCGTCAAACGAATGAAGGATTATTAGATTAGTTGTTAGTGGAAAAAAATATATAAATATTCTAGAACATAATTCACGACTTATAGCATAAACAAGATGGTGGTAAAATTATTCCCGTTGCCTCAAAAAGGGTTAAGTACGACAGTGTAGAAATAAATGCCACAAATAATTTTATTAATGGTAATTTCCATTGAGGAACAAATCTAAAGGCATTTTTATAAATCAACATTTTTTTAATCAATTATCAACATTATTACATAATTTAAAACACTCCCAAGTATACAGTTAGTTTTGCTCCCCAATCATCCATTAAACATTTATTTTAATGTCCACTGATTATTGTTGGTAAATACAGTAGATACAATATTACTCGTAGTAGGCATTTGGAATCATCGATTTTTATTTCGCAGCTAAAAAAATAAGTCGTACTCAAATAGTTCCAAATGCGACTACGTCACATTGACATATTTATATTTAACTATATATACAGCGAACAACTATATCTGAAGCATCGTATTTTTTTAATCATACCATCACATGTACACATAAATTACATTTATTGAAATGAATGATTATGAAACTATGTAATAAAATAATTAAATTCATAAATTTACTGACATACTTACGTCTTTCTGCAGAAACTAAGTCTACAAATTAAATCTTGCTTTATTCTAATTAATTAATGTATATGAATGATAATGATGATTTTTTTTTAATCCGAAAATTATTCAAAGGAAACATATGTCATACATGTATAAATTTAGTTTTACTCATACTAACGCCCATGCCAAATGTCAGTACGACCCAAAAAAAATTCAATTAGTATCAAAACAAATACGTTGAAGATTTGTTAAATAAAAAAACTTCTATTAGCATGACGCGTCAAATTAGCGGCCGATGATGACTTTGAAAACACGACTAAATAATGAGATGGATGTCGCGTAGTGGCGGAGTTATCAAAAATTTGTTTCTGTTGCCCTATGAAAATATTGAAATCGATGCCTACACACTAGCTGACGGTTAAAACAGTCGTCTACACTAAGATTTATTTATGAAACCATACAGGTCCTACTACAGTTGCTTTTGGGTTTAGTTCCGACCGACAAATGGGAATTCCCATTAGTTACGTCAATTATCTTGATAATACATTCGCAATCCTCGCTACAATTTTAAGTTTTTATTACAAAACGTACATCTAAACTTATGTTAACAAATCAAAATTATTTAACATATTTTACTGAATGCTACATCGTCAAGCACTATTCAACTCGTTACTCAATAATTACGGTATCGTCATAACATGCTGGTAGTCATTTATAATTAAAACCTATGGACGAGTTTAAGTATCGCGTTTTGAGTTAAACAATATTTTAAGGAATTACTATATATATTTAATTGAAAATGATTTCTACATACATGAGAATAAATCGTTTTAAGAAATTTTGGCTTACATTTCATAGGGACCAGCAAACATAACATAACTTAAAATTAAGATTTTTACATTTTTCTTATATAAATATAATAAAGTTGGCACTTAAAAGTATTTCCCAATAACAAATAATTCTCATTTATATCCTAAACACAGTTTGTACATACTTCAAATGCGATACTAAACATACATGTCCATTTAAAGAAATTAAAATATGTATTTAAAAGTCATCTTAAACATAGTCGTTGCCTACAACTATCAGGCCATTAGACTAACTCAGGCATTGACACGTTGTGCTAGTCTGTGCGACTCTCTTCAGTAACACAAGCTCATTAGCACAAGCCTTATATCACTCACATACCACAGTGTCAGTGCCTTTACATCAATTAATTACATTTATATGCTACAATAATTTTGTAAATTCCACGGTCAACGTTTAACCGTAAATACTTAACTAACAATAATAATATTCTATCAATTTTGATATTTAAATTGGTACCTATTAGAAAGGCCAGCTTTCATTTAACATCCCAATCTGTTATTGCCTTAAAGAATGACATGTTGGTAAGAATAATATTACTAGGATGCCTCGGATATCGTACAATAAGAGGAAAGTCCTTTTACTTAATACACTAACGCCTATTTCTGTAAAACTAGCCCGCAAACATTTTTTGGGCACTATTAGTTGAATCGAAACCCGCTTTATGTTGGCGGGACTAAAAGTGCGGCACTGAAGGAATGGAATTTGCCAACCCAGCGGTTAAAAAATATTTATATAAAGGAAAAGAAATGTTTGACAAAACGGGCATATTGACAAAGGCCCGGATATTGTTGCTACATCTTCTGCTGACAAAACAATAAGTGCGATTGAAAAGTGGAAGAAAGTCTTAAAATGTTTCTTTTTCTGTATCCCTAGTTCTGATTGCTTCGTAGTTTTTCACAAATGGTGTTAAAGTGGACTGATGTACGAAATAAGTGTACCCCCAAATTAATAAAAAGCGAATTAAATACCAAATTTAACTATGTTTAGAATTGTATTGATTTTTTTAATGTCATATCTATCAAAAAATACGTTAAAACATGCGCGTAGTAAATAATTTGGTTTTTTATTTATCCCGGATAAAAAATTGAAGCCCCGTATTTTTTTGGCTATTTAAACATTTGTCCCTTACAGGCTGGCAACCCTATACACAAATGACATCAAAATTTAACCTTCAAGAACTGTGATTTAAATTCAATCATTTCTAGGTGTAAAATTGCTAAACATGTAACACAATAGGGAATGGGTAACCATCGACGGTTCAAACATTCATGAAATGAAATGGGATGGCCCCTTAGTATTCTAACTTTATGAAACAAGCGTAAATACATAGGCTTTCAGGTTAGAAAATTTCTAACCTGAAAGTAAAGTCCGGGTATATGTCACATTTAATGTGAAATATACCCGGACTTTTAATTCGATGCAGTAAGCTCACATAAGCTAGTGTCACTTACTAAAATAATGATACCCTATTTAACCTAATAGTGATGGACTCAATCAATCAAATAATTAATGAGTGATTTTTAATCGTGAAAAATATAAATAAATGATAGTTTCTTTTATTTTATCCATTTATCTTCTATTATTTTGAAGTAGTAACTAGATTTTATTATAAATAAATCTATTTTTATTTAAAATATTCATATCTAACCAGACATGATAAAAGCCATTTTTGGAAATCGTTTCGCCCCGTTGGAATGGGTACAGGTACAGGGCGGGCCTATTGCAAAAAAAAATATTAAATGAATGATCTATTAGTTTTATTTTTCACACCCCCTCATTTTGCTTTTTGTTTAATTTCATAAATTTTTATTTAAAAAAAAAAATCTATCGTTATTCGATTTTATTCCTGAATCGATTAATTTAGTTACATCACAATTTCGTAGTCGTCATTATCTGACAACTAACAAAATGTCAGTCTACTGCATCGAATTTAAAATCCTGGTACAGGTAAACAGTATTTGTTTATTTAAGAAAACAGTGCATGATTGACAGGCGTATATTAATACGCTTGCTACAGAAAATACTTCTCCAGAACTTATCACTATTATTAACCTACAATAAGCCTTTATCAATAAAGATATTTGAAAATCGTTTACGATCAAATAAAGCTTTGAATGAATATTAAATAATGTTTGTGTAATAATAATTCATAAGTTTTTTTTTTTTGTTTCGACGACACGGTTGGTGCTGCGTATCGTGTCGGGTTTGAACCTCACACCGTGACAAATGTTTGTATGGCCTACAAATACTTGTGCCGTGTCTGGGTATTTATAAAAATGCACATATTTTAGGTTTTAACCTAATTGTATCATGTACAATGTACAAGTGAAATTCATAGTGTCAATAATGATTAAAAAAATAGTTGTTATTTTATATTTAAGGTTTAATGAATTAATCATGGTTTAGTCATAAATTAAAATATAAATAAATAAAAATATATGGAGCCGAAAATATTAGGTGCATAAAATATAATTTTCACTATTAATACATTGTTAATCTTTAAACACATTTTTTTCGAGAGCACTTTCATTTTCATAAAATATAGCTTTCTTGTGGATGTATTTAATTTGCACGATAAAGTTTTTTAAAATTCGTTCTTTCCATACATTACTATGCCGTTTATAACACGCATAAGCATAGGCACACTATGTTGAGAGCGCACTGTTTGTGTGGACTTTTAGGTCCGTATTACAGAACCTTACCGAAGTCCAGTTTGAGCTTAATTCATCTGATCTTAGTTTACATATAAAATCTTCACTTGAGTATTGGTCTTATTCCAGAACGATAATCAAACTACACTCAGATTCAAATCGAGCCTCAAGTAGAGAATATCGGTTGTCTATGCATCAGTCTGTTTTCGTTTACGTTTTATTTTCTTTGTCTCCGCTGTTCCGATCTACGAATGATCGTAAATAATTCAATTTAATTTTAATACCTAAGATCAAAAAATATGTATCGCACGGTTTCACTATAGAAATTACTTAAGAGTTTATCGGCGTTTTTTGATTTAATATTCAAGTGCGGAATATGCCCATCGGTCGTTTTTAGGGTTCCGTAGCCGAATAGCAAAAAACGGAACCCTTATAGTTTCATCATGTCTGTCCGTCTGTCTGTGTCTGTCTCTGTCCATGCGTCCGTATGTCACAGCCATTTTATTCCGAAACTATTAGAACTATACATGTGAAACTTGTTAGGTAGATGTATTCTGTAAACCGCGTTCCGATTTTATGAAAAAAAAATTAACAAATATTTAAAATAAAGGGGGCTACATGGAACTGAAACTCAAAATTTTTTTTTTTTTTCATGAAACCTATGCGTGTGTGGATCTATAGACAAGTATTTAAAAATGACGTTAAGATTTCTAAAACCACTTTTTCATAAAGTTAATCGTTATATTATGTTATACACATTCAAAGTGGCAAAATGTGTGTGTGTGTCCCCTGTAACTTCTATAATAATGGAGTGAAAAATTTCAAAAAAAATATATGCTGTAGATCTTATGTAAACTTTCAACCAAAATTGGTTTGAACGAGATCGGGTCAGCAATTTTTGAGATACAGCATATTTTCTAAAACCGCAAATATAACGTTGTAATCCATACAAACACTATGAAAAACAAAGTTATCGGGCGTAGTTGTAAAAAATGTAAAAGAGCTAGTTTTAAGAAATTTGTAGGGTTTTTTTTTAATAAGTATACATATTATATTATTATAGTTACTTCGGAACCCTTCATGGGCGAGTCTGACTCGCACTTGGCCAATTTTTTTAAAATGCTTATATCTTGGCCAAAACCAGTCACAAATAAAAATAGTTGCAATATGTGCACATTTTTTTTTAAACTGCAAAGTACTGCTCACAGTTTCTGGAATTTTAACTTTTAGAAAAATCGCGAATTCCTCTCTAGGTGCGGAAGACGCCTAACGGCGTTTTCCAGGTTTTAACGACCTTTGATTCTAAAAATAATTATTTAATATTATTTTTCCATAATAGAGGTATTTTTAGGGATCCCTTTAATTCGCATAATTTTTAATTCCTATTTTGCTTTGGCATAACGAGTTAGGTATGAATTTTAATCTATACCAATATTATAAAGAGGAAAATTTTTTGTTTGTTTGTACCGAATATGGCTCCGAAACTGCTGGACCGATTTTAACCATTTCTTCACTTATAGAAAGCTACATTATCAGGGAGTAACATAGGCTATAAAACACCACGCTATGACCTACGGGAGCGGAGCAGCAACGAAAACTGTTACGAGAACTGGAAATAATATTCCTTTTGTGAGCTTCCGTTGCGTGCATTGCGTAAACGGTTACAGCTACACAAAAATCAAGTATGACAAAATTGTTCTTTACTGCAGTTACTGTATTTATGTTTAAATTTTTTGTACCACTTTAATTTTTTTTTATTTTGGGAGTGTTTTTCATATCAAGACTTTAATCCTTATCTATATAAATCATTTCAGCATCAAGAGCGTTTCTTGTAGATACTATTTGTTCTTTAGTTCATCAAAATCTTATGTAATTTACAAGATATCATGAAATTAAAATAGGTTGAACAGAACAAAAAGTAAGTATAATGATAATTTAGCCTTTCTTGTCATTTGAAACTAAAATATATGAGACGGTAATTTCAAAGTGAAATACATTTAATTAAAATTACTTACCATTTATCACCGTATTCTCCTAATTTTCACAATCCTACTATTACAGAACAAAAACTTCACAAAAAGACTCCTAATTGTTTTTTCCACCCGTTTCGCGTATTTGTAGTTTTTCTAAGATTTTTTTTTCGTAAGAATGGTCAATATCTTTAAACAGTACTGAAAACGCCAATCGGCGTTTTATATTATCCTTATGAGATGCGGAGGACGCCCATCGGCGTTTGCGACGAAAACCGCCCCGCACCTGGCTAATAAAGGTATTTTTTACTGCTGCAGCGCATTCGCATTAGCAGTTACTCTTGCTATATTTTTATATGTTAGAAAAGATTGCCTTAAACAATGGGTTAAGGCAATCTTTTCTAACATATAAAAATAGAGCAAGAGTAACTCGTTCATGGAACGGAGTGGATCCTAAATAATATCTGTGACAATGTTGTTATAAGTTGCTCAATGGTTATATAATAAACAGTAGTCAAATAAATAATGATTTGGAAAAAACAACTATCAATAGAAATATTAAAAGAAAACAGTTATAGTTAAAACAGAAATGCATATTTTTAACAAATTTTTGGTCAACAGATGGCAGTATTAGAAATTGTACCACATCTTGTGAAAATTTATATCATTTCTTAAAATTATTAGTATAATTGTATAGGCCCTTCACATGGAACGCTGAAATTGTTTTTCGGGATTCATCTAGTAACTAAAAATGGCAAAAAATTATGTGTAAAAGTGATATTTGTACCCAATTTCCAGCATAAAATGTCATTTAATTACATTCGCTACAAATGACCATTTTTATATCAAATAATAAACTGAAAAGCGAATAGTAATCGTAAAGGTGTGTCCAAACATCGAGCGGCAATCGAGCACGGCTGCCGCGCGCGGCTCGCCGCCCTGTGTTTAGACGACTGCCGCACAAACATTAGTCAGCTTTGTCCTAACTAGAGCGGCAGCAATGTGTCCTAGAAATGCCGCGTGTTGCTGCCGCGCTCTTTCTGCTCAATGTTTGGACACACCTTTAACTGACAAGGAAATCCCTGCTCAAGCGTGGTGTCGACCACACTTGGATGATGAATCTACAACTGAATAACGATCTAAAATAGAGCCGTACCCGGCGGAACTATGTTCAATGAATCTGTACTTGAGGAACATTCTAAAATTAAATCTCGACTCAAAACTAGTTTGAAACAGAGATCAGTGCTCGAATTTCGTTCTATAATACGGGCCTTAGTTTGCTTAGTGCATTTCAATAATAGTGCCTTGCGTAAGTTTTTTCATGTAAGATTATTATCCAGTGATATACCAAGAACCGTCAGGTCATCTCTTACTTTATTAGTTTTCATCAGTATGTTCTAAATTGTACAATATGACTTTTGTTACAAATTATTAGTAAATTGTGCTTCACTAGTCTCAATTTTATATCTAATTTCTTTATTTATCAAAGTTTCAGTGTTAAGACTACACATTTCATACATTTCTATACATATTTCATGTTTACAACAACATACCCCTGTACACATAACAAGATCTGAATGTGAAATTCTAATAAAGTAAGTAATATATAGATCACACCCATGAAATAAAAAAAATGTACAAATAATCAATGACAATAAAAATAAGACTTATTAATGTAAAAGAATAGATATAAAAATGTAAAAAAATATTTTTGCTGCTTAAAGGATCAAATTTGACAATCGGAGTTGTGGAGCACCTACAATCACAAAGTTATAATGGATCGGCTAACATTGTGCATTATAGTATGATATCAAAACCTGAGACCACTGGAATACTGAATTTGAAAGGATACATTATCCAAAGGTATAAAATACATATAAACTTTTTGCAGCGTGATTGTGTTCTGCTTTCTTTGATAAATATTCGTACATAGCGGCAGCGCTTCTCCCTTTATTTAATCATTTATAAAATTGTTAATTAATAACCCCAAACGAAGGTAATTTTTTCAGTACCATAGTATTTACAATGTATACCAATGAAATTATACATATACAACGTGTAACAGAATAAACGCAATTCCTGACAGTAGTTAGTTCAGAATCGGTTTCTGAATCGATTTCCGTAATAAAAAATAGGTGTTAAATTTTGACGGAAAAATCTTTCATTTCTCTCCGTGAGGACATGGTTGGGCGCTTGAACTTGTCCTTGAAGGCAGTCTCCGAATGGGGTGATGCCAACTTGGTCAAGTTTAATGCAGCTAAGACCCAGGCGTGTCTCTTCTCCGCAAAAAGGAGTCAATTCGAACCGGCTCCTACTTTCCGGGGTGTAACCGTGCCGATAACCGACCGTATCGAGCTTCTGGGGGTAACACTAACTTCTACCCTCAATTTTGGCCCGTTTATCGAGGCTAAGGCTCAACTAGCATCAAAAAAGTTGGGAATCCTAGCAAAGGTGAGACGGTACTTCACACCCTAACAATTGCTTAATCTCTATCAAGCCCAGGTTCGGTCGTGTATGGAGTACTGCTCTCATCTTTGGAATGGATCTGCTAAATACCAACTGGACGCGCTTGAGTCTATCGAGAAGCGGGCCAAGAGACTCATTGGCAACGATGCACTGGTCGAGTCAAAGTTCCAGAGCCTTGAACATCGACGACGAGTTGCAAGTCTATCCGTTTTCTATCGGTTACATTTCGGGGAGTGTGCGATGGAATTACACAGTCTAATTCCACCAAGCCCGTTCCATCATCGGACTACGAGACAAACGGCGAAGCGCCATCGTTATATGGTGGGCATCCCACCCATACGCACAAAACGTTTTGGGAATAACTTCATTGTGCGTATGGCTAAGGAGTGGAATTCCCTGCCGGAGTCTGTGTTTACCGATAGCTATAACCTAGGAGTCTTTAAGTCAAGAGTGAATAGGTTACTTTTAGGTAAGCGTGCTCCATCTTCGACCACATCATCACTTACCATCAGGTGAGAAGGTGGTCAAACGCGAACCTATTTTTAACGAACAAAAATACATTAATTTAAAATGGAAAACTTATCATGACAAATTAATACAATCCTTAATTCAAGGAAATTGAAATCTGAACTCGGAGCAATAGAGCTTACTTAAACGCACGACATAATTTGTAGTTCGCTCATAGCTCGTAAAACACATTACACACACGTAAATAATATCAATACATTTAACATTAAAGGTAGTGTGCGTCAAATCAAATAAGTAATTTAAAGTAATTCGAACCTTATCTCCAATTTTTAAGGCTTATTTGAATGCACGATCAAATTTAGTTCGGTAGTCAGATTTCCCTACATACATAAACAATTTTAGACAGTTTTACAAAATAAAATTATTTAACTTAAAGAAATTTAAACCTATCTCAAAGAGATATTTAACGGCTACCTCTTTGATGTTTATGCGAAACGCCGACACACGTTTCTGCCCGCAACCCGACCAATCTAACATCAAACGTTACTCGCCAGTCTTCCGCCTGCAGCGATCTAGTGTAGTTTTTTTGTTTACTTCCGTGACATTTTTGTTTCCGCGCGCGTTGGCTTTCCCGTATACCAACATCCAATACACGGAGATGGTGAGGACCCTGGCTCGCTGTCGTGATAGTGCCGCATTAGCTTGTCGATAGTTCAATGACCGTTTTGGCTGCGGTGTGAGTGCCAGGACGATGATGGCTGCAACTCAGCGATTAAGGGACTCTGGGACGTTCTTTCCTAATACGGCTTTGGACAGAGGAAGGAATGTCCAGAGTACTGCCTACGGGATGTTCGTCGAAATGACGAACATCCAGAGGCTAGCTCGAGAGAAGCAGCACCCAGTTCGACTGCAGCCACATGTACGTGTGGCGAACGTTGCGTGCTGTTGGTGAACACCCATTCCATCTTCGATGGTGGCAAGACCTAACGCCATCTGATAACTTGCCACGATTGGAATTTTGTAGGTGGCTGTTGGAGAACTGGCAACAGAACATTTTATGGAAGGACGAGAGTACGTTCACGCGTGTTGGCATGTACAAGATGTCAATGTCAACCAAAACTATTACAATTTTATAAATATAATTAAATATAAATTCAATAATAGTAATTGATAATCATAGTCATATTTTTTGCTGTCAATCAATTATAAATTAAATTATGTATTATTATTATTATTAAATTGTATTATTATTATTATTAAATTGTATCTTAATATTATTAACTTATATATGAACCTGCATTAAATGAGTTTTACTATTTATTTATAATCATAATTGATAGAAGTCATTCAACAGATTTATGAACTAACAAAAAGTATTAATCACTAACTTACGATTTAGGTCCACTGTTAAACATGTTACCGTAAAATCCTCGTGGCTTTCACACGTATAAATTTTATTTGAGGGTATTTACTGGATCCAGTCCATATCATGCTATAATCGGTGTAAATTTCATCGTTGCGGATTCCTGCGAACCGCTTTACGAACGCGTCGGACGGCGGGATTGGCGCCACTGCCCATGCTGAACTGAATTTGTGGTGCGCCGGCGGGAGCTCCACCGAAACTGTACACGCCGCTCTGACCGGTGCTCGCCTGGTGCTGCAACTGTTGCGGCTGCAGGTGTTGCTGCATCTGCTGCTGTTGTAGCTGTTGCTGCAAGTTTATATAAACTTCATAAGTTAAAGCGCTCAAATAGAACAGTCGACTAACTATTAACGTTTAAGTTATACATGAACACTGCGTATGACACTTAATTCCACCCCTGTCACCGCAATCATCAATTCAACAAGTCGGCTAAAACGGCCCATTGTGAGTATCACCATATATTTCTTTTAGTATTCCCTGGTAGAGTTACATAAAAATAAAAAGCTGTACTGTGAGTGGTAGGCGATTCGATACTTGATTATTTTATTTTTTATCGTATTGTGCTTATTTTTCAAAGTCAGCTATGACTTTGAAAAATAAGCACAATACGATTCATTATTAATAACATTCATTTATGACTTTGAAATAATCAAGTGAATAAAATATAATATAATATAACGTACGATGCAGTACTTATATAAGAATTCATATAAAATTGCACAATAGGCGGATTGAAATAGTAAAATGATAAATTAATGCCAAAGCAAAACCAATTAATCCAAATATTTAAAATCTAACACTAATAATATTTTTCTCACATACTAAAAGAAAAACTTCGTGATAAAATACATGGTAGATAAATCAAATTGAGTTTATCTCGGATTCACGTTCACGGGGACTGGAGCTACGTGAACTTATTGGATACACATACTTGGATTACAAGGTTATATCAACTTAAACACAACAACTACATTTTGCGACAGGCGTAGGAACAAGTAACGCCCTCCTAATACAAAATTAATGTTATCATTAAATTCTCTACACGGTTCGACACGGATATTAAGGATTGACAACAACGCTAAACGCTAGAAAAAATATAATCAAAATGTCGACTAACAAAAACACAGTGGCATGCAAGATTTAATATTTAAAATTCATGATTTAAATGTTGAATAATGTTAATGATTACCTTATAATTAACATTGTTCACCATTTACGTCAAAATTTCAGGTACTACTAACTATACTAACCATCAACCATTGCGCTACATAAAAACTGTTTTACGGATAACCTTAACCATCACAATTATTTTCACATACATTTCTACATTGTTAATTATTAATATGGGGTTAACAAGTTTATATTTGATACATGTCCACAATTCGTTTACATCGAAACTATTGACTCAGAGAACCTGACAACACATTTGGTTATTGTAATACTGACAACACATGGGTTATTGTAATACTTCCAAAAGCTTATAATAACACTGGTCAACAAGAAAAATATGTTTGTGTGTAACAGAAAGGAATTTAACGGAAAATTTTAAGAATCAACTAAATGAAATTCTTATTATGCTTTGAGGAGGAGTCTGGAGGGTTTCACATGACATGGTGTATTAAGAATGCAACGATGGGTTGTTAAGCAATTAGCTCGTCAGCATTCTTTACTATGACTTGATATTTTGAATGGCCCAACAAAAGTCGAAGTTTTTTTAAAAATAAAATCATAATGTTTTATAAAATTCTTTTCTTTTTTGAGTTTTTAAAGTTTCTTTTAGTTGGAAACATTTTAACAGACATTACAAAATCTTAAAACAGAAGCTTCATTGAAAAACAGTCTGAATTAGCTTGGTCAATTCTCTTTAAAAGAATGTTTTTTTAATGATTAATGCAGTAGCACGAAAACAAATTAAATATGGTTTTGAAATGAGGGTTTATAAGTAATACACAATAAGTAAGCTAGTTCTTAGTTACAAAATCTTGTTGAGCAGTGTAATTACAGTACTTATATTGAAGGTTCATAAACCCAATAAATACATGAGATAAATAAATAAAAATATTAATAGAACAAAGAAAACTAACACGACATACCTGCATATAGGAGGAGTCCAGGAAATCATGACATACCGCAGACATACAATGAATTTTTAACATCAAGTATTGGGAAAAAAAATCGATAGAGGCACTAACAGATCAGAACAGAATGAGACTTCGCGTTGATGAAGTGATATCCAGTATAAAAAATTTGGATGGCTGAAAGCGAATCTTCCGTTTTAAAATAAATCCAACCAGTCCATGTATTCATTTAAATATCTAATTGATTTCACCCAAACATTTTCTGCAAACGTAAGATACGACTGTCAGAATTCTATTCTCAGAAGTATGTCAAGATGACTCAAAATTATACAAAGACTACATTTCTATCCATTATTACTATGGGGAAATTATTAAATTATTTACATGAATACATCTGAAGAACCACCAGCGTTTTTTGTAAAGACAAAGACCCCAATATGGATAAGCCCATAATGAGATAGCGGAATGAGCGATTGAACAGAAAGTCTCACATGGTGAATTCGAGACAATCAGGCACGCCGATTCGGTATAGCTTATACAACGAGTAACGGAAACCCCATATATATCCAAAAGGACTGAAGACAACATCTGGTATGGAGTCTCTGTGCAAAGTTTCAGCTCAAAATAAGTGACTGGCAGAATTGGCCCCAAATTATTGGTTTCATATGTTTCTTGAATACCAGTAATAACAAACGTGTGAGGTTCATACTTCATCACTTTCCACGTCACTTGCCAATAAAATGATAATTCTCTTCGTTCTTCCTAATTTGAAAAATTCGGTCTCTGGTATATGTATTGAAATTTCTAATAAGCTCCACACATGCAGACATAGGATTACAAAACCCTTGCCATATCGTTTGTTATCATCCAAAGAAGCCGTTTAAATATACCCTTTAAATTACACGTTGTAGATTAAGCCATTATGCCACTTTTTCTAACGCTTTACCTATCTCATAGAACAAGGCTCAAGGCTTAACTAGTTGGGACAAACTTGGGCTTACCTACTTTGGGGATACTGTAACGGTGACCTGTTTCCAAGCATTAGGTAAATGCTTAATGCGCAATTGTTGACATTTTTGGCCAACTTTGTTAACTTTGCAGCTTTTATATGGGTAAAACACGATATGTAACGCTTCCATAAAACAACGAAAAACATAACTTATGTATCTACAAAAATAAATATCTATAATACCAAAGGAAACCGCATTCCTATTATATATCCTTGTAATATTCCTATAGCCCTTTGGAAAAAAAAAATTAACAATTATGTGTAAAGGTACCACTCATGCATCTCACTGTTGTTGTGGATATAGATATTATGTTTGAAGTTGACTTAGTAAGACGATAGATAGACTAGACTTACTGCACTGCTGTAAAAAAAAATACTAAGATATCTGAAATAAATACTAAGAAATATGCAATGCAATGCAATCTTAAAATGAAGAATAATGTAGTAAAGGATACAGTGACTCCCGACTACTCAGAATAACTGTGTTACTGAATATCTACTAATGGATATGCTTGTATTCAAAATGGTGCAGCTATCAAATGGGCAAGTCAACAACAGCTAGGCATAGCACTATCTACAAGAGGCAATATGGATCAAATGGGTAATCTTTGATATATTTGCATATAACCAGGACACAATTTGCTTATGTGTGGAGAACCATAGTGCAGTACTGATTAAAAGTATATACTGTTACAAAATATTTTAACATAACTTCAATGTTTATTATGTATAATATAAAGTTTGTAAAGTTCCAAGAAAATTAAATAGAGTTACAATATGTGTATGAGCGAATAGTGTGCTGATATGTTCACAAAAGATCTTCTTGTAGGTAGGTAAATGCGTGTACCCATGAATATTTTTTTAAATAGTGAAATGATATTAGCAATACTAAAGGTAGACTAATAATTAATGTTATTTTGAAAATTGATTATTAAATAACTCTTTTACACATCATATTTTTCCTCAATTTAAACTAGTATCCTAATTGATAACCATGAGAAGAAACACCGACACTCAGAGGTTAGTCACTTTTGAAGTCCATACAATCTATACTGGTTAAATTATATGGAAACCTTGTAGGTCACAGTCAGAGGCGATCTTTTGAGGAAAGGTGCACACAGATTTCAGTGGCCTGTCCAGACAGTACAAGCATTTGTCAGATAATGTATAGCTCAACTTAAAACCTTAAGGAGCTTAACGATTTGACGAATAATACCAAGGTAAGGCCATTTGGGTAGGCCGCAAAAAGTACTCAAACTGCCAGGCAATCATGTAAACTCGAATAAAACAAACTACATAGTTCATATATTCACAACAATGTATGAAGATTATGCAGATTACAGCCTGAAATGGCCTTTCCGCCCCGTCAGTGCACGCCTTTGTCAGTAGGTCTGCAAGCTCAACTTTGGACTACTAAGAAGCACAATGACTTGACAAACAACGCCAAAGAAAGCACATTTGAGTAGTTCGCGAAAATACTTAAACGGCCAGACATCGTCGAAAGAAAAAAAAAATTTAAATAATATCAAAAACCCCCATAATCCTCATTTCAGTACAAAATCATTTAAAAAAGATATACTTTACAAAGTAAATATGTCAAAATTAATAAAGGTAATAAAAAATTATCAATTTGTATAAAAATAGAAAAATTTAAATAAAATAAATTTTAATCGTAAACAACACTAATGTTCCCTGAATATCAATGGAGCAGCTCAATCGCAAGCCTTTTTATCCTCAATATAGTCTTTAACTGTGTAAAAAGCTTTCTGGCATAGCTTGCGTTTTATTACTTATTTAAATTTGTTGATGGTTAGTTCTTGTAAATGGCAGGGAAGTTTATTATAAAAATGTATGCACCAAGCGCGGATCCACCGTTGTGGGCATGATGGGCATGCCCACAACCCTAATAGACTTGTGACGTCACACTTTCACGGTCTATTGAGATCGAAAGGCTGATAAGCCTTAAAAAAACCAGCCATGCACGTATCGGCTCACGCGCAGTGTAAAGTTCCGTAGTTTACTACAACGCCAAGTACGAGTCTATTAGCGAATTAAGTCTCTCCTGGTGCTTCTCTCTAGCTGGTCATCGTTACTTACGACTCCTGAGACAGCATCACGATAGGTATCTATTTACTAGTCTAGTGTGCCTATATTCGGGCACGCCGCAATTGCGGCGGTAAGACCCCTCTTTGAGGAGTGGCTAGATCGGCGTCACGGCGTCCTGACCTACCGCATGACGCAGGTCCTCACCGGACACGGAAGTTTCGGGAGGTACCTGTGTCTGATGGGTAAGGAAGAGACGCCTGGGTGTCACCACTGCGAGGGTCGCCCTGAGGACACAGTCGAGCACACGGTGCAGGACTGCCCAGCTTGGGCAGAGCACCGACGTGTCCTCACGGCGACAATAGGCGGAGACCTCTCGCGCCCGGCCTTGGTCGAGGCCATGCTGCGGGGCGAGAGGGAGTGGGAAGCGGTCGCCTCCTTCTGCGAAGCAGTCATGCTTCCGAAGGAGGAGGCGGGCCGCGTGAGGGAGAGGATGGCGTCCTCCCTCCAGCCCAGCCGCAGTGGTAGACGCCCACGGCGTCGGACGTCGGCTGACGATCTCCGGCCACCGTAGGCGCGGGCATGCGGACAGCGAGTAAAGGGCAACTCGCTGTCCGACCATGGACCATGCCCGGGTCGACGGCGCGTCGTGTTCCACGCGCGCCTCAAAGAGCGTCAGCAACATGACGAGACCCCTTCTGCAGAGGGCCGAAGCCTGCCGGGGTCGTGGGACTCATCCCGTTACCGTGGCCTCGGTACGTAAAGGGCTATTGAAGGAACACCGTGGATTTTAGTCAGTAAAAGTCTGACAGTCCCTCCCACCCTGCCCGGAGTGGGAGGACTTATTTGATAATTTTACCACGTTTATATTGTCTTACTGGCTACTAGAAACGAAGAAAAAACAATACCTATTTTCGTCCTTATTTCCAGATGATTTGGGGTTGGGTCTCCTCACTTTCCTGCGCCAGAACAGTCTGTCTTAGGTTGTCGTTTCAGGCAATTGGGATTTCTCGAGGTCTCTGTTTATCTGTGACCACCAGGTGTCCTGCCACGTTTTTGTTCCGGGAGTTTTAGGGCAATATTTCCAACGTCGTCCTCTGGCGTCTTTTGAAATGACCATACCAGCGTAGTCGATTCTCCGTTATTTTGTCAGCGATGGTGCGACTTTGAAACTGTCTCGTATTATACACTCGTTTCGTATTTTAACGCGACTAGTTACACCTCCCGCCCACCTAAGCATCTTCATTTCGTTGGTATGTACTTTTTATTTATGCGTCTTTTTGACTGTCTAGCATTCGGTACCGTAGAGTAACGCCGGGCGCACTGCGTCATGAATACTTTCCCCTTGGTTTTTATTGGGATACGGGGATCACAAAACAAAGGTTAGTGAGCCACTTCAGCTATGCGGCGCTGACTCTGTGAGTGACGTCAGCGTCTACGTTTGCAGCTCTTGTTAACATAGGAGCCTAGACATTTAAATTGGTTTACTGTGGGTATGGGTGTCGTACCAAATGTGAATAGTCTCTGGAGTAGTGTTTGCGCTGAAAGGATATTTTAGATACTCAGTTTTACTTCAGATAAGTCTCAGGCTGTACTTTTCCAGGGTTTGCTTCCATATGTTCGTCGTTCCTGCAGATGTAGGTCCTTGTGGTTAATTTTATATTTTCCGTCTTGATTCTAACTACCTGTATAGCATCCGTGGTTGACTTGGATGCTGTGAAGTCAAACTGGTTTGGGGATATTACACAGATCTTGTTGAGACGGTTGTTTATGATTCGTTCTCATATTTTGAGTGTGTAAGCGGTCTATTTTATACTTTTATAGTTTTCGCACTGCACAGCATCGCCCTTGCTTTTGTAGAACGGCAGTAGATAGCTCGGGTGCCAAGATTCTAGAATACGATTTGTAATCATGACGATATTTCATAACTTTGCTAACCAAGCTTCAGTTACTGGGTCTAGTCTTTCCCGTCTGGACCTATGGCTTTGCGGCTTTTCATTTTACTCATCTCGTCCTCATTTATAGTTGGTATGGCTTTTTATTTTACTCATCTCGTTCTCATTTATAGTTGGTATTGGACCATGTGTGGGTGCACATGGCGGTGAATCTTCGTTTGGAAATTCTTCCTTTTTAGCATTTTTAGCACTCTTCACTTTCGTAGATCGCTTGATTGCTTTTGGTGACCTCTTTTGCTATACATCTTTTGCATCCTGCTTAGCCACTTTATATCAGTCCTTACCTTCCTCTAATTTAGAACTCTGCTGCTGTTCTTAAAAATATCTTTTTATTCACAGGGGTCTCTTTGATTCTGACATTTGGAGACTCCTAGGATCCCTGCCGCTTTTGTCTTGTACCAGGTTTCAAACTTAGACCAGATATCATTTGTGTTGTCATAACTTACTTCCAAATCGGTCTCCAGATAATCTTTTATCACGCTCATTAGTGTCTCCCCTGGACCATCCAGCTATCTCCACTTAGTTTTTGGTGTTCTATCTACCATAATTTTTGTAGGTTTTGGCAGCTCGTACACAGACACGAGTATGCGAAGATGTGATGTAAGTTCATCACCAGGTATTACTTTACAGTCTTTAAACTTTCGTTTGACGGTCTTGTCAGACATGATAAAGTCAATCTTATATTACGACTTGATTGTGACGCTCTACCCGCACATTAATAAGAGATTAAGTGTTCTGGTTTCTTTTGAAATTCGTGTTTATTAGTGTAAGTGCGTCTTTCTGCAAATTCTAGTAGGTATTTCTTCTCGTTGTTTGTTTAACTCGCCCATCCCAAACCCACCATGTACATTATCTCCTGTGATATCCCTGGTATGCCCACGTGTCCATTTAGGTCTCCCCCCTATAAATAATCTTGTATTCATTTGCTGGAATGCTCTGGATGAGGTCGTACATGTCTTCCCAGAATTGTGCCTTTTCTATTTCTGTGCATCCTGTTTGAAGTGTATAGGCTGATTTGATATTGGTTATTTGTAGATCATTCAGAGCATGTTTAACGAAAATGATTACTTCCATTCCTAAGGCCAAAGTCCTGATGCGCGTAAAAAAGGAAATAACAAATTCAAAAGTCGAGTCGAGCGAGTTTGTACTCCAACTCGCACTTGGCCGGTTTTCGGGTGGTTGTGCCCACAACCTTTTTTGAGGGCTGGATCCGCCCCTGGTATGCACTGACATTAAAAAAAACCACCTATTTTCTTGAGCCTGGTTTTTGGAACGACAAAGTTGTGTTTATTTCTAGTATTTACGTTATGGATATCAATTTTATAAAGAGATAAATATTTTTATGTGCATACAAGAAATTCTCATAAATATACTGAGAGGACACAGTCATTATATTAATTTCTTTAAATTTATCTCTTACGGAGTGCCGTGGACTTAATTTATAAATAGCATAAAAGGCACTTTAAAAAAAATGATTTTATAAAGGCGTTTTCATTCCCCCATAGCAAAATACCGTATGACATCACACTATGAAAATAAATAAAGTACACTAAACAGGCCCCCTCTATATCTGTTAGGCCACGAATTTATCGAACGACACATAGTGCAGAGCAAAGCTTTTTGGACAAATTTGTCTATATCGGGGCCCCCACTGAAGCTTCACATCGCTGTGGTACCTTCGGGTTTTAAGCTTTCACCCTTTGTTGACACACTTGTGTTTACTTGTTTTTTCTAGTTAAGCAAAGGATTATTGACATTAAACCAATTTACTATCGGAGTACTATTAACATCGTCAGTAACCATCGGCTGACGTTTATTGTTAAATCAAAGTGAAGTGTCATCAGCAAACAACACATATCATGATTATCCTTATGAGGAACGGCTAGTCATTGATATAAACAAGAAACAGAAAAGGACCTAAAATTGAGCCCTGGTTGACCCCCATCTGGACTATAGATCCGGGTAGCGTTGCCAGGCATCTGGATATAACACTCATTCAACAAACCTAACTATATCCATAGTTAGGCTTTTTGAATGCGTGTCAGGCTAAAATAAACTTCTGGCTTTTGTTATGCTTTTTACACTTGAGTAAGCACCTGAAGAATGTTTATGGTAAATTGAGGTTTACATACAAATTCTTTTTCGTATTAATACTACAGAATCTTTACTTCTTTCTTACTAATATTATAAATGTGAACGTTTGTGAGGATGGATGTATAGATGTTTGTTACTCTTTCAAGCAGTCTAATGAACGTATTTGAATGAAATTTTTGACATCCTGGAATAACACATAGGCTACTTTTTATCCCGGAAATCCTACGGGATCGGAGTTCAACGGGAAACCCGTCAAATTCGCGGGCAGAAGTGTCCGGCCTTTTCACCTAAATGTCCGGCCACTCTTATACCTTATAGCCGGACAGACCGGCCGGTCTGTCCGGCTATAAGGTTTGACGATCTGGCAACCCTAGATCCGGGAGATCGTTTACCGTTTACATCAACTCTCTGATAGAGAATCCTATCACTTAATTAATATGAAGTAAGACGATCCAGAGAGGCATCCCGGATTCCGTAGTAGCGTAATTTTCTGATCAATGTTTCATAGAAAACACAATCGAATGCCTTACACAAATCTCAAAATATGCGCAACGCATCGCACTATTTTCCCCATGTACTGTAAATATGATTTAAAAGTTCAATACAGTTTGTTCATCAGTTGTTGAATGACCGCTTGTAAAAACAAATTGTTTATGATGCAGTAATATGTGCTTATTAAAATACCATGCATTTGATTTAAGATAAGCACTGATAATGGTCTATAATTTCTAGGGTCTGAAGTACTACCTGATTTAAATAATGGCATTATTTTACTATATTTTATTAGATCATGAAACTCACCATGGTCTGGTTATAATATAAACAATATTATTATGTTTATAATAGACATGGCAACGTCAACTGATTTACCACATAGATCTGCAGTCTTTTTAACATTCAATAAAAGTTTTTATTATATAAATTACAAGTTACATGTTGAAATTGAAGAAACCACAAACTGGCACATTTTCTTTAAGTAAAGTTTCTGCAGCAGTTAGTGACGCGTTCAGAGATCTGGTTGTCGATTTGGGAATTTCAGCAAAGAACGATTCAAAAGCCGCGGCAACTTGAGTACCTAATTTAATTATTTTATTATCAATAGCAAGGCTGTAATCATTATTTCGTTTGCAAGACTTTCCTGTTTCACTATTCGAATAATTTTTATTAAATTACTATTATTTTTTATTCTTGAACCCAAGTTACGTGATATGGCATTATAGCACACGTTTTAAATAATTTTGAACTATCTGACATATAAATTAAATCCGTTCCTCATACAGTTCATAAAGCCGTTTTCTAATATTATGGATACCAATGGTGACCCAGTTGCTGATGCTTCCATCTGCGACTGGGTCACCATGTTATTCTATCTATATATATATAAAAGAAAGTCGTGTTAGTTACACTATTTATAACTCGAGAACGGCTGAACCGATTTGGCTGAAAATTGGTAGGGAGGTAGCTTAAAACCAGGAGACGGATAAAGGATATTTTTTATCCCGGAATTCCCACGGGATCGGGATTTAAGCGGGAAAAACATCCCACGCGAACGAAGAAGAAATGGAGAGTAGGGTAGGGGTAGGGTTGGGGTAGTGTAGGGGTAGGGGTAGGGTAGGGGTAGGGTAGGGTAGGGGTAGGGAAGGGGTAGGGTAGGGGTAGGGTGGGGGTTGGGTAGGGGTAGGGTAGTGGTAGGGTAGGGTAGTGGTAGGGTAGGGTTAGGGTAGGGTAGGGGTAGGGTAGGGTTGGGGTATGGTAGGGGTAGGGTAGGTGTAGGGTAGGTTTAGGGTGGGGTAGGGTTAGGGTAGGGGTAGGGGAGGGGTAGGTGTAGGGGTAGGGTAGGGTTAGGGTAGGGGTAGGGGTAGGGGTAGTTGTAGGGTAGGGGTAGGGTTAGGATAGGGGTAGGGTAGGGGTAGGGTAGGGTAGGGGTAGGATAGGGGTAGGGTATCGGTTGGGTAGGGGTAGGATACCACGCGAACGAAGTCGTGGCGGGTCAGCTAGTGGTTTATAAACATTTGGTATTGTCGTTTTGTTAACTAAATAGAAGAAGGTTCTAATTAGCAAGGTGTGTTATTTTCAAAATGCTGCCTTTGTAATGTTTCATTCAAATAGTTAGTGTAATGTAATGTAGCTTAATAATGAATAGTGTTGGGCTCTCTGATCGAAGTGGTTATTGTAAAAACTAAATAAAACTATTTACTAATTCTATTTCAACCCGGAAATAAAATTTAATATTAAACACAAAAATGCTAAAAGTTTAACAAACTGTACTAAACTAAATTATGACATGAATCTATTTTATGTGAATAAAACAAACAAATGTAAATATTATTAATATGTAATGAAATTGAATATTTATTTTTTAAATAGCAATTTGTACTAGTATTATAAAGAGGAAAGTGTTTGTTTGTACCAAATAGGCTCCATAACTACTGGGCCGATTTGAACGATTTTTCACGAATAGACAGCTATGGTATGGGAATTAAACAGAGGCTAGATTAGAATAAATTTAAAAAAAGCCCTTAATTTTTAAAAAGTGGTTGTGGACAAAAAAAACTCTTTCCTCTTTATAATATTAGTATAGATTGCTATCTATATATTATTAATATTATATACTTTAATTACCTGTCCGAACCCATAAATGCCTGTTGACTGCGGACCACTGAAGTTAAATGATGGCGGTGGCGTGTGAGACGGTTCGTCGAACTCAGGAATTGACGTATTCGGCGAGCCGAATGAGCCAGGGCTGCTCATGTTTCTCGTGCCGAACATAGGTTCCGATGATGGCGCCGACCCAAACAAGTTTTCTGTGGGCTGACTTTGACCAGTATTTGTGAACAGAGGTGGTTGAGTGTTGTTGGTGGGCGGTGGAGTATTCATATTGAAAACATTCTGAGAGGGCATTCTGCTCCCGAAAGCGGTGTTAGCGTTGAACGTTATCGACGAGCCGAACGTGAATGTGGGAGGCTTCTGTAGACTGCTTGATGTCGAGTTGACCGAGAATAGGTTATGAGTGCTCGACGCCCACACGTTTTCCTTCTGCACAGTATTATTGAACATGCTAGGGGTAGCCCCTGTCAAAATGTTTCCTGGTTGCATGCTGCTTGTCCCTGGCAGTGGGTTTGCAGATAAACCATTAGTACCCCCAAGAGTGCCGCCATTTCCGATCTGTGATGATATTGAGTTCCCAGCTATCGAGCCAAGTGAGCCGTCTGCCATTGCATTTCCAGTAATTCCATTAGCAGCAGTCAATGCATTGCTTCCTCCTAAACTGTTTGTCGCCAAGGTATTGTTGGAGCCTAATGCGGTTCCTGCAGAAAAGTTAAAGGTGTTCGCAAGAGCATTGCTACTTTTTGCCGCCCCGAAGGGAGACTTAAACAAACTTGGCGGATCTATTGATGGGGTTGGATTGTTACCAAATGTAAATTGGAATTTTGGCTTTTCAGAAGCAGCGGGCAATGTTAATAATACTGCCGGTGGGTTACTTGGCGTGTTATTGCGAAAACCAAACATGGGTACTGCGGCAGTGTTGTTAGTTGACTCACTATTTGGAAACAATGGTGCTGGTTTGGGAGTTAAATCAGGCTTTTGGAACAAAGACGCTGAAGAAGCGCTGTTCTCAGGCGGCTTGAACATTGATAAAGTAGTCGCAATAGTCGTAGGAGTAGCAGATTGCGCCGGCTGGGTAAACAAGTTCATAGAGGTACCCGTACTAGCCGGTGGCTCAAACATCTTGGTACTCGGCGATAATCCAAATGAGAAGGTTGGTTTTGGTTTCTCTTCAGATAACGGAACAGCTACATCTACAGAGTTGAGCGACGTATTCTTCTTTCCATCATCTTTAAGAGCATTATGCAAAGTTCTTGATGTTTCATTGTTTGTTTGCGTTAGCAGAGACACAACTGGTGGATTGCTCTGAACAGGAGCATTCAAGTCAACTGATGGAACTTCCTGTAGTTTTTCTTCCTCCTCTTTATTGGTCTCCTTATTTGTAACCACTGTATTTGTAGATATTGGTTTTGGAATATTCAATTTGGGCGTCTCTTCTGAATTTGTTTTGGAAGCATCACTTTCGTTTTCTATACTTTTCTTAGGTAAATTAAATGTAAATGTTGGTGACACAGCTAACACATTTTTATTTGTTTCGGATTGTGTTTTCAGTTTCGAGTCAAGTGTCGAAATTATTTCTGGTTTTTCAGCGATAGTAGCCTCTTGTACTTTGGGATCAATGCCGAATTTAAAAGAATTATTTATTTTCCCGAAGTTGAACTTTGGACCTGAGATTTTCTTTTTGTTTTCTTTTTCTCCGCCACAGCATACACATTTATCTTGTTCACTTTCATTTCGGACTAAACAGGTGCAACATTCCCATTTCTCCGTCTTTTGAGATTTAATGTTTTTAAATTTGTCGTCACTGGAACCAAAGAACGACTTGGTGTTAGTCGGAACGTTGGTGGCGCCGGTCTGCTTGCCGCCGGGCCGAGCCCCTCCACACGCCGCACATTTGTCTACGCTACTTTTATTTGAAATCCAGCAATCATCACATTTCCAATCAGCATCCACATTTGGCGTGGCAGGCACTGCCTTCACAGGGACAGGTTTGCAGATGGCCGAGTCAGCCTGCAGTGTGCTCGTGCTGGTGGTGGCCGCGGCCGTGGAGGCCTCACTGCTCACTCGTTTTGGCCGACTGCTACCGCAGCAGGCGCACTTGGCTGCACTCTCGTCATTGCTAACCCAGCAGTCCTCACACTTCCACTTTGACGACAAACCGACCCCTGTCGACTTGGGCATGAGAGTACTAACTACTTGTGATACTGACATTTTCTCACAGTTTGCACATTTATCCTTTTGATACTGACTATCAACAAGCTTGCAAACAGAACATTTGACATTTTGCACCGACTTTTTGGAGCCACAACAGATACATTTGCTGGCTCTTGCCTTGGTTTTATCCCAGCAGTTCGTACAAGACGAATATTCACTCTCTTTCGTCTTATTTGAGCATGACTCTGGCTTTTGTACAACACCTACAACAACAAAACAATCATCACATTTGCTCTCAAATTTCTGATCTATACGATGCTCGGGACTGTCGAAAGTAAATTTCGGAGTCGTGGAGCACGCTTGTGTCATTTCATTCGATACTTTCACAGGATGTGAAAATATAAAATCACTATTAGTTACTGTTTCATGCTTACTTGCAGTGGGCAAAACTATTTTAGGCGGAGCGGTAGCCGGCGTAGAGACTACTGCAGTAGTAAATGAAAGCTGTGGAAGCAAATTATTGTCCAGCGGTAGCGGGACAGAAGGTAGTTTTACTGGAGTAGCCATCTCATGTAGATCTACGGTTCCTCGGTTGTTCCTTGTTACCCTTGTTTTTACTTTGGTAGTGATTTTTTGGGCTTGTTCCATTTCAGGTTCTTTCCTAAAAATTAACAACATAATCATATAATTGAATTTTCATTTAGACAGAAATTAAGTGACTCACAATAGGGAATATGCATGTAATTTTTTATTTACTTAATAAATAACTTATCATAACCTGTTTTTTAATGTCAGACACAAAATGAACACATGCAAGTGTTAAATTTACAAACAATTTTGCCAACTCTTTTGTGCAGTGTTGTACCCACGATACCGGTTTGATGAATGGTAACTTTTTTTATAGTTATGAGACCAAAGTTATAGTTATTCCAAAGCGTATCATGAAAATTCGCGTACGTACACACAGCTGCAAGATGCGCTATAAACTGCCAGTGAAATCTGACCACGCGGCGCTATACGTGATCCCACCATGTTTCGAAGTCGTTAACCTAAACAAAAAAAACTGATAGACGCTATCAGTGTTGTTCCCATAGGCATTGAAACGGCAATCATAACTAAAAAATACGGCAATTGTGGAACTTGACACCATACAAACAACTGCAATTTCAATTTCGTATATCTAATGTTCCTCAGATATGGAGTCATTATCTAAATCTGACTAACAAATACCTGTAATCCTTACTAATATTATAAATGCGAAAGTAACTCTGTCTGTCTGTGTGTTACGCAATCACGCCTAAACTACTGAACCAATTTTAATTAAATTTGGTACGGACGTAGTCTAGAGCCTGAGAAAGGACATAGGCTGCTTTTTATTGCGAAAAAAGCGCTGTAAGGGGTTGAAATAGGGGATGAAAGTTTGTATGGAAATTACGTAATTTTTAAAGTCTTAGTTTTTAGACTTTTGATTAGATATTAATAAATACGACATTCAAATTATGTATGAGTTTTATTTTCAAAATAATTAGCCTAAACAAAAAATTAAAATGCTACCGAAAGTCACTATTCCGCGCGGACGAAATCGCGGGCACAGCTAGTTAATTATGTTATTAAAAATGCATGATTACGTTTTAAACAAATGCCTACACATTATTTCAGGATATTTTGATTTTATTAACGTTAATTTTCGATATTGGCACATCATCACTATTTAAGATAATTTTAGTTTTTTCTCTGATATTTAACAACAGACTTAAGCTCTAGTGACCGATTACGAAATATTTTTAAAATACTATAGGTATGTAAATATTCATCACTGACGAAGTTTTAAGATCTTCAAGTTAATAAAAAGAACGACAAGTCTTCGACCTCAAAGTTCTGTTTTCACTAATATTAATCTATATTATATGTATAAAAGCGAAATACCACTCACTGATTCATCACGAAATCTCAGAAACTACAAGTATTAGGGCTCTCAAATTTTGCATGGCGTTTCCTTTTAGTACGTAGATGCTCGCTAAGACGGGATTTTGCGAAATTCCCACGGGGTCGGGATTTACGCAGGAAAAACTTCCCACGCGAACGAAGTTGCGAGCAACTGCTAGTATTATATAAATATTTTTGTCATGCATATTCCCTATTGACTGCCACATAAACAGACATCATTTTACACTTCATATAATCATGATTTATATTTGACTTCTAAAAGTTTTTCCAAAATACAGCCGCAAGCATCTTTTACACCTGAATAGCAAACGTCATAAGCTTTTTATGGACATGTGTTTTTGTTTCACTTTTTTTAACGTAAGTAAAAAAGTTCAAGATGAACTGAGAACCTCCTCCTTTTTTTTGAAGTCGGTTAATAACATAAAAAGCTTTTTTTATGACACGCAAGTGTACAATAACTCATAGTTTCTTAAAATTACCTATTTTGCAAATACTTGATTTTAGTGTATTGTCAGAGTTTGAAGTGCATGCTGTGCGCAAACATTTCTATTTTATTCATAGAGAAAACATTTTTATGGAAAATCATCGAATAATGACTTCTTCCGCTCTGGATTAAGCGGGAGTGTCAGACTTCTACTGACTAAAAACCCACCCTGTTCCTTTAGCTGCCCTTAAGTTCCGGGGCCGCGGTATCTCCTTAGAACATCCCCCGCAACCCCGGCGAGTTTGTGGTGCCTACTGTTAAACACGATGAGGAGGATCAATTATGATTTGGAGTGAGGGACGAATGAACTGAGTAAAGTACACTAAAGTCCTAGAAAGCGCTCTAACACCATCGATAACGAAAATTTACGGCGACACGAACAGTGAAGGCCTCAAATTCCAGCAAGAAAACGACAATTGTCATAAATCAGCTCACTCTAAAGACATTTAAGACATCATCATGACTTTTAGACTGGCCACCACAATCACCGGACCTCAATCCAAGTGAGCGAAGAAAAAGATACGGAGTCACTCAATAACCAACAAAACTTCCTTACTGGCGGCATTAAAAGATGAATACAAAAAAATAACACCTGAACAAAGTTTAAAGTTAGTTGAAGTAATGCCAAAAAGAGTGGCTGCTGTAATAAAATCGAAAGGTGGACCCACAAAATACTAATATTTGAAATTATTTTAATAATACTATAGAGCGGAAAAGTTTGTTTGTTTGAACCCGCTAATCTTCGAAAGTTCTGGGTGGATTTGGATAAAATTGGGAATATATGGAAGTAGCTTGAAGGTTATAGACATTTTACCCGACTGCATTAGAAAGAGGTTACGTTTTTATCGTGATAAAGTCCACAGGAGCGAAGCCCCGCACATCTGCTAGTTATTTTAATAAAGGTAATAATTAAATAAAAATGTTTTATTTACATCACCTTACACAAACTATCTTAAAACAAGTAGTTCAGTAGTATTAGTATTAGATATATACACAGGCCAGTAGCCTGTTATTTCATAAAATAAAGGTGGATATTAAGTACTTCAGTAGCCCTGGTCATCTAGCATAAACATATTATCATTTCAAGCCTCTTAATTTTTTTATTTTTTTTCATACTTTGCCCCACACTATGATTATCTCCTGTATCGTGGGCGCATTTTACAAACACCCAGACCCGGAACAACTATTTATAGGCTATATAAACATTTTTCCCCTTGAGAGAATCAACCCGCGACACGCAACGCAGTAGTCAGCCGCTCAACCACTGCGCCAACCGTGTCGTGAAATTATTCCTAAAATAATAGGGTAGAATCACAGACTCCACCTGCGCGAGGAATGTTGCGCAGGTATTATACGCACGGTGGAGCATACGGTGGAGGTGTCTCGCTTGGGCGGAGCTTCGCCGTGTCCTCATAGAGGTGATCGGCGGCGGCGTACTCTCGCGCCCGTTCCTGATTCAGGCCATGGTGCGGAGCGAGAGGAAATGAGATGCAGTCCTGCGTGAGGAAGAGGGAACTCTCTTGACTGACTGCATGCTTCACGCTCCAGCCGCCGCCCGAGACGGGAGACGCCCCGAGCGTCGGGGATTGCGAGCCGATCTCCGGCCACCGTAAGCATGGGCTTGTGGACGGCGAGCAGAGGTAGCTCACCGTCCAGTAAGGACCAGGCCCGGGTCGCCGGCACGTCGTGTTCCACGCCTCAAAGAGTTTCAGCAGTGACGGAGCCCCATAGGGTCCCATAGGTAGGGAATGTACTAACGAAATACCGCGGCCCCGGAACTTAAGGGCAGCTGAAGGAACAGGGTGGGTTTTTAGTCAGTTGTAGGGACACGGTATCGATAAGAAAATATCGATATTGTACTCGATGATTAATATCGAAAAAAAACTATCGTACTCATAAATGTATCGAAACAAAAGTATCGATACTTCAAAGTATCGAGTACTTTTCATAGGGCCTAATGCGCATACGTCAGGCCATTAATGTCAGTCAGTAACGTCAATTTAGCTTCAGTACAGTAGGACAGAACAACAGAACATCAAAACTAATGGTATTGGTTCACTAGTGTAATAATAGTACATACTATAAAAAAGACAACTAACTTTACAAATTATTTAAACAATTAATTATATTATTTATTCCTTAAACACAGACACATATTATAGTACCCATTCCTCCTCCGTACAATCGCTAATACGAGTAGACACACAGCACGGAACAATATGTACTTTTAGATGGCACACATTCACATTTAATAAGTCAAATAATAGTCAAGCACAATAACGATTAACCATAGAAAAACAAATCGCGAGACGAACACGAAGAATAATACAAATAATACGGTTTTGTGGGATATCGTTGTACAGTCGCCAGCACATCAAGCTATCCGAATCTGTCAAATTTACCCAATTGAGTTTGAACCTTATGATGTTGTAATAAAGTTGTAAATCTATTAAATTATTTTGACAGATTGGAGTAGGTTGAAGGGCCGGCCACCGTACATTATAAGAACTACATTATACCTTATAAACAATAAATAAATAATAATAAGAAAACAATTTTCTAACGGCGAAAGATTGAGTGATTGATTGGTGAAGGAAAGGATCTGAACTGTGAACAGAAAGACTAAAGGAACGATTTCGAGCTCAATGTAATGATTTAGAAAGTTCAGTCTAATTGAACCAGATGGCGTTGCCGTCCAAGATTTATTCGATACGATACCTGTCAAAAATTACTCATTGAGTAAAAATATCAAATAAAAAGTATCGAGTACAAAAGTATCGGTATCGAAACGAAACGTACTCGATACCAAGTATCTATTTTCGTGTCCCTAGTCAGTAGACGTCTGACACTCCCTTCCACTCCACCCAGAGCGGTAGAAGTCATTCGATGATTTTCATCCCGAAAAAAAAGGCTTTTTTATGTAATAGCTCAAAGAAATTATCGACATGGTGATATAATTATTGGCATTCACAAGCAAGAGTTTGGCTTGCAAACCTTCCTGTGGACGTGCGGTACTATGTCCCTACTAGAGATGAATCGTTGCAGTCACGCGGCTTTGTATGTCTCGAGTGGTACCGGAAAAACAATAATTCATAAGAGATTTGTATGTCGCGGATAATGATTATGACACTCGAAACTCTAAAATTTTTCAGTAGTAAGGAGCTTGAGCTAAGGATACGCGGTTTCAAATTAAAGTCATCGTTCAACTAAACGCTGCTAAATTCTACACAGGAAAATACCTATTCCGATTATAACCGATAACCAACTGTTGGCTAATTGGGGAAAACAAAGCACAAAGCTCGCTATGGCTTCAGTATTGAAACCAAGGACGTTTGCTAACAAACAGTTAGGTTGTACTCAATACACACGGCATATATCTAAGCTGCCAATTTTAAGACCAGAAAATATTACCCTTTCGATTCCGCTGGATAACTAGGAAAGTCGGAAGCACTGCTATGAGAAGCAATAAGTTGGCGCGCGACGTTGCTTGTTTCCATCAAACGTGATTTCTTTTTAAAGCATAGTAATTCAGCGATTCTTGGCACTAGGAGTTCTCGAGTCTTGTGGGCTAAAACAAAAATATACAACTTTTAATGCTACACGGCGAGATGCTACAATATAATTTATAATACCATGTATTTTCTACCACTGGCCATTCTATTCAAATAAAACTACTGTTAAAAAAATTATCCAAGTGCTCGTCGTCTCGCCCAAAGTTGTTATTGAGATCTAAAGTATATATATTTTTTTTGACTGCACTTTATTTTTTTTAGTTAGAAGTTAGAGGTGGCACACATTTTATCACTTTGGAAGTGTCTATCTTTCAAACGATTGACTTTAAAAAAATGGTTTTAGGAAACTCGATGTCATTTTTAGGGTTCCGTAGCCGAATGACAAAAAACGGAACCCACATTCGTCATGTCTGTCTGTCCGTCCGTCCGTATATCACAGCCATTTTATTCCGAACTGTTAAGACTACACATGTGAAACTTGGAAGTTAGATGTATTCTGTGAAACGCTTTCCGGTTAATTTAAACAAAAATAAATAAAATTACGGGGCTCCCCATACATGAAACAGAAACTAATTTTTTTTTTTCATCAAACCTGTTCGTGTGTGGTTTCTATAGATAGGTCTCTCCAAATGGTATTGAGATCTCTAAAAGCATTTTTGAAAGACCTGTCTATATACACCCTACAAATTATAGGTTTGATGATAATAATGATTAGTTCCAGTTCCATGTATCCCCCCATCATGTGTGCCCCCTTAATGATTCTTTTTCATTTTGTATAAAAATCGTAAAGCTTTACGACAAAGTTATATCTGTGTAGTCGTAATAGTTTCGGAATAAAATAGCTGTGACATACGGACGGACAGACATGACGAATCAACAAGGATTCTGTTTTTTTTTTTCATTCAACTACAGAACCCTAAAAAGGAGCATGTATGGTAATTATTATTAATTCTTTATTTTCGGACAACTATTACCAATCACGCTCACGACTTTGCATGGATTTCGAAATAGTTTACAGCCTATAGCACTCCTCAATAATGCAGCTTACTAGCAAAGAAATAATTTTTAGAATTGGATCATTAGTTCCGAAGATTACCCTCAACATACAAACTTACAAACTAATTTTACCTCAGTATCATTAGAACTTAATGGCACTTACAACAGTGCCGAAATATTGGAAACTCGAAACAATAAATACACATAGTAAATATCACGTTTAACGTCCTAATGATACTGGTTAGTGACCACATTCACTAGTGTTAGTGTTTCAAATACAATAAAAAAGAAGAGTTAGAGTTTTGTGAAAAAAACATCCCCAATTTAATGATTAGTGACTGTCCCTTTACAACAGTTTATAAAACACTAACACAACTTTTATTTTCTGAAACAATGATTATTTTAAAAGAAACTATGAATAGGGTGTTTGTGTAATCTGTTGACAGACTCATTACATTTTTGTATCTCAAACTTCTGTTACAAAATAAAAGTTATTTTTTTCAACTAATGTAATCGGTGAACTGATACTGTCTGCTATAGTATTTAGAATGCTGTGTTGTAACTCGCCAGCAACCTTGACAATAACGACGCGGTTTTCTTGCGAATGACGGCATCGAAGCCGTCGTTCGGTTATGCGCAAACATGATATGGTAATGAGCTGTATGTATACTTACTTGGTTTTTTATTGTATGGGGAGAATCTATCGGACGAAGAATTATGAAACCCATCATTGTTGGGTTTCTTGAAGAGCGGGATCCTCCTAGCTTCCATGAGTGGGGAGGTAAAACTTTCAAATAAATCTACTATCCGTCGGGCAGAACCACTGATTGCAGTGTCATCAATGCTCTTTGGCTCATTCGCAACTGCCTCAGTCTGCCGGTTTATGTTAGGCTGGTTTATGTAAGTAGAAGATGCCGCACCACCATACATTGTTCTGCCTGGATAAAACGGCGAACCAAGGAGACTAGGTTTAAAATTAGGCTGCTTTGGATCACGCATTGTATTTGTCGCTGACTTGGCTGAAAATACACGTAAAAAATAAATAGGTATATATACTTTACATAGGACAACATGCTAGTTAAAAAATAGATTTTAAAATGGACAACCAATCACACTGTGTAGATATGAAGTTTTAATTTATAAATGATCTTTATTTTGCAAATTGGTTATTAAATAACACTTTTACACGTCATTTTTTTCGTAAATATTAACTAGATTTGGCCCGTGTTTTCTAACTGACTACCCTAAGAAGAAACACCGAAACAAACTCCGGGGTCCGTCTCTTTTAAAGTCCATACAATCTATACTGGTTTGATTTGATGGGAAACTTGTAGGTTTCACTCTGAGGCGATCTTTTGAAGAAAGATGCCCACAGATTTGAGTGGGCCTACAGCCATACAGTGCAAGCATTTGTCAAATGACGTATAGCTCAACTTAGAATAAGAAGCTTTACGATTTGACGAACGATACCAAGGTAAGGACGATTGGGTAGGCCGCAAAAAGCCCTCAAACTGCCAGACAATTATGTTTAACTCGAATAAAATAACCTACATTGTTCACATATTCACAATCGTTTATGAGGATTATGTAGATTAGTCTGAAATGGCCTTTTGAGAAATGACCACACAGATTTGAGTAGACCCGTCCCGTCAGTGCAAGCCTTTGTCAGGTAGTCTGTAAGCTCAACTTTGGACTACTAAGGAGTTCAACGAGCTGATGAACAATGCCAAAGAAGGGACATTTGAGAAGGTCGCTAAAATACTCAAACTGCCAGACAACGTCGTAATAAAGAGAGAAAAAAATAGTAAACCACAAAAAAATAAAAAACCACATAATCCTCGCATTTAAGTACATAATTAAGTAAATATTTAAAAATACATATATATATTATACTTCATAAAGTAAATATTCATGTCAAAATAAGATAAAAAAAAATTAAATATTAAGTATACTTTAAAAAGTAAATATTCATGACAAAATAAATATTTAAAAGAAATGAAAATTTGTATAAAATAAAATACAAGAAATTGTGATCGTAAACGAAACACTAATGCTCCCTGTATATCATTGGAGCAGCTCAATCCCAAGCCTTTTTATCCTCAATTTAGTCTTTAACTGTGGAAAAAGCTTTCTGGCAAAGCTTGCGTTTTATGACTAATATAAATTTGTTTTTTTTTTGTCTCAGTTCTTGCAAATGGCAAGGTAGTTTATTATAAAAACGTATGCACTGGCATTTAAAAGAACCGCCTATTTTCATATCACTACATAAATAATATTTAAATAGGTTCATAAAATATCATTGCAGTGTCAGTTCATGATTTCATGAGAGTTACAATGAGTTACAAGTTACAAAAAAATAACATTAAGACTCCTTTTGTCCAAGAGTCATGTTATTCTGTAAAAAGTTTAATTCACTTCTTATCCACTACTGTAGCTAACCAAGCGAATTCAACAATAATTTAAAGAATAACACCTCAGCCTATAAACTAATAAATTCCTTAATTATATTTTTTTGTCACTTAAATGTGTTATAATAATTTTCAGCAGACACAAAACAGCAAGAAGGCGAGATGTGCTGTGCACTACTATGTGATTTTTAAATTAACACAACAAACTACAACCATTTACAATCTTGTAACAGTTACACGCACATACGAGGCATGTCTTTTAAGTTCTGTCGTTTCCATATTTGCCGGCTATTTTGAATTTGGAACTGTTCTATATTCCAATGTGTTAATTTTGAATCTCAAAACAGTTGAGGTCACAGCGTCGACATTGAGTTATAATGTACTATGTACTAGTGGAGACGCCTCAACTCGATTGTTTGTAACACGATTTAGAGCGCGCGCACTCCAACGCACTTAGGTCCGTATTACAGAACGTTCCTCAAGTCCAGTTTGAGCTTAATTCGCCCGATCTCAGTTTAAATATAGAATCTGCACTTGAGCATTGGTCTTATTCCAGAATGGTAATAAAACTACACTCAGATTCAAATCGAGCCTCAAGCAGAGAATATCTAATTGTCTATCCATCAGTCTGTTTTCGTTTACGTTTTATTTTCTTCGTCTCCGCTATTCCGATCTACGAATGATCGTAAATAATTCAATTTTTCAAATTTTTTTTTTCCTGTGGCAACACTACGGCTAACAGTTGAATGGAATTTGTTTCTTGTATATTTATGTTAAAATATCAAATTTCTTAGTTTTATTGGCTTATTTCTAATTACTCGCTAAGTTTATAGAATATTAATTAATTGTTTCGTGTTAGAATCATCCAGTAAAGTGTAAATAAGTGCAAAAAAATGTATCGATGACAGACTGACAGTTATAGGTTACCGGCTCAAATACATTTTTGCATTGTCATCTGGATATCAGGTACAAATAAGTTCTTTTTACTTGTTAATTACATTATTGCGTGCTATAAAGTTTCTTATAATCCCGCCGTGCACTTTCTATACGGCTAGAAATAGACGCGAATAGTTTTTAAACCATAAAATAACCTTGGTTGGTTGATGTCAGAACTTCTCATCTTATAACATCACTTCCATTTCCTTTTAACAAATTATCTCTTAAACTTCATTTATCTGCTTTTCTTTGACTTAATTTCCGTTTCCTTACAACCATGCCTATCACACATAGCGCCTATGTTCGCCAAGAAGAGTCCAAACTGAAGCTGGCTTTGAGCGAATTGCAGGCGTCGAAGTGCTGTGATCAATTAACTAAGGAAATAGATGACAGTGAAAAGGTGCTCTTTGAGGCCCATGAAAAGAATAGGCAGTTAAAAAGTGAAATGTCTCAGCTATACATTCAATTCACTGAGGCTATAGAAGCCCGGGATAGGCTCCAATTAGTTGTCGACGGGTTTAGTAAGTGTAGCTCAGAGTACGAACAAGCTCTAAATGACAGGTACTTGTTACAACAAGAGTTACACGAGGCTCAATGCCAAATATCCCAACTAGAAACAACAAATTTAAACATAACAGCCTCGTTGAATCAAAGTTTATTCAGTGAGCTAATGCCTATTGCCCCCACCATGGTTCCATTAATAAACCCAAGTGATAACATAGACTTAATTAGTGATGATGATTCTAATTCAATTAAATCAGTAAGGATAGTAGCTATAAAAAACAAACTTAAAAAATACATAAAAATTAATAAATATATTACAAAAACCAAAAAGTTAGTTAAAAAACATAAGTTTTTTTATAAAAAATGTAAAATTAAATAGAGAAAGGTTAAATTTACTAAAACAATTAGATATATATTTTTTTAATCTGGAACAAAGTACTAGGAAGTACAAAATTGACACTGAGGAATTGCAATCTGAACTGAATCATTTACAGGAAAAACTCAGTTCAATGACTAAGAAGTATAATACCTCTGAAAATCTTATGAGGGAATACGTGTTGGCAATGAATGAACTAGTAAGCTCACAAACTACCAACTGTGAGCATTGTCAACCAACTTCCAATATAGAGACACCTGATCATTCATTGTCAACATGTTCAACCAATAACATCACACAGCGGCCTTGTGTTAGTTTACCACTTCCTATTATCGGTTCCCCAACGAATCATACACACGCTATTAAGAAGGATATAGTGATATTTAGCGATGAAATTGGAAAGAATTTTGGCCATTTATTGTAGCATGAATATCCGGGACAGTCAATTCTAAATCACTGTATGCCTGGTTGCTCTTTACTTGACATAATGACAAAAATAATTAACTATAACTTTACCCAGGACTCAACATTGTTAATATTTATTGGTAATAGGGTAATGTAAAAAAAGGTGAAATATTAAGTTTTCATAGGTCTTTGAGCAGCCTTAGCTTAGGAAAAATTGTAATGTTTACACTTCCTTATAGCAACAGTTTGCCACAGGAAGAAAATTACCTTAGATATAATATTAATAATACATTGCATAATTTGACTTATAATAGTGATAAATTTCAATCCGCGAGTTGACAGTATATTTAAAAATTTAAAATAACTATTTAATTATGTAAATCTATTGATATGAAGCACGAAATAGTACAAATGAAGAAAAGATTTTTAATTATTTATTTTATTTTCCCTTGAGAAAAATGAGACTTTTTATCTATGAGTCACGTGATTAGAAACACCAATCAGAAAACGAGACGTCATCGTTCAATATTTTGACAGCTGACTGGTTATCTTTAGTTGGTGCGTAAGACAAAATAAGAAAAGAATAACAACTAACTGCTTGCACTGTCTGGACAGGTCCGCTCAAATTTGCGTGGTTATTTCCTCAAAAGAATACCAAAGACATGAACCTAATTGCTTCTCATATACAAATACAAATTGTCTGGACTTTAAAAGAGACGTTGACGACAAATTCAGAGGGAGTTTGTTTCGGTGTTTCTTCTCAGAGTAGTCAGTTGGGAAATACCGGCCTCATCTAGCTAAACTAAACACGCAAAAAAAACATGACGTGTAAAAGTGTTATTTATAACCAATTTACAAATAAATATTTCATTTCATTTCATAACTAACTCTCTCCCTTCTGGTTCATTTGTCTTATCGTTCTGTAATAGTTGTTTGATGAGTTCCTTTTTTTGTCTTTTTAAAAAAGCAGATAGATATATTCTTTATTGTACACCATAACAGTAAAACAAATATGGACTTAACAACTAAAAAGGGTGATACAATGGGCGGTCTTATCGCTAAAAGCGATCTTTTACAGACAACCTTTGGATGGATTTGACACAGAAGTTCTAACCACTTCTTGCGAATACCTCTTTTTAAAGGGACATGAATGAATGAGTTTCGGTGGCGTTTTTATAGTAGTATTCCCACAAGGTACTGCACAGCACTGATAATAATTTATCACGTTCATAATAGAGTAAAATATTATACAATACCCGAAGTATATTTATGTGCCAAATGCCAGGAAAGTTGTTTTTTGAACGATGACGTCATACGTAGTCACGTGACCACAATGCCACGATTTAGGCCATAGTTTTTTAATAAATTAAAAAATTACTTATATTTTAATTGAAAGGTTAAGTGATGAATAAAATATTATTTTACGAGTACACATGAAGCGCTTCGAAGCGTTTCAAACAATTTTTACAAAGTTGTCAACTCGCGGATTAATTGATATTAACAATTACCTTGGTAATAGTTTTTATTTGACAAAAGATAGATACTATCTTTCCAATTATTGTAGAAGACGGATAGCTGTGTCGCTATCATATTATTTTAGTATTACAGCCAAGAATTTAGCTAAACAAGTTGCTTCTATTGAGCAATGCATTGACATTCATAATAATTCAACCAATTGCTTAGTTTTAAGCAATGATATTAGTGATCATTTAAATTAGAAATCATGACAACAGAGGCAATCTCTAGCAATAATGCAGAGAATAATATTATTACATTAAATTCAAATAAAATTCATAAATTAGTAAATGGGATCCCAATTCATAAATTAGTAAATGGGATCCCATTTACTAATTTATGAATTTTATTTGAATTTAATGTAATAATATTATTCTCTGCATTATTGCTAGAGATTGCCTCTGTTGTCATGATTTCTAATTTAAATGATCACTTGATCAGGTTGATCAACCTGGTGCACCAAAACATTCAAGGATTATTGAACAAAGATTTAGAAGTGGAATTATTTATAAATTGTAACAAGGTTGATATTCTTTGCATTACCGAACATTGGTTAAAAAGTCATGAAATGATGTTTAATTTTAGTAATCACCAGGTTGGTAGTTCATTCAGCAGAAGTAATGCCATTCGTGGTGGCTCCTTAATTTTAGTACATAATGACCTTAAATTTAAAGAACGTAAGGATATAGTGAGCCTGTCTGTTGAGCGAACTATTGAAATAGCCTGTATAGAATTGGAGCAGTTTATTGTATTGTGTACAGACCCCCCTCAGGATTATATGACTTTTTTGAAAAGGTAATGGATGAAGTGTTACACAAGATTAGTAATTCAAACAAGTACATTATCACTTGTGGGGATTTTAATGTCAATTTGTTAGAAAACTCTGGTTTAACTACCAAAATTATAAATCTGTTTCGGTCCTACAATCTTGATAATTTATTCACAGAGCCAACAAGAATCACCCCTACCAGTGCTACATGCCTTGATAATGTTTATACAGATGTATCAGTTAAACACAAAGAGATAATTAATTTACTAGAATCAGATCATAGTCCGGTGAAGAAGCAGTTGACGCTTTCAAGTCAGACATTTTGAACACCCCCACTTTAGAGTGGAATAAATGTTATAATAACTGGTTTGAGCGAATGGAAAAGTGTATTACGGTGTGCTACGTGGTGAATACTTTGAAAAACAATAAAAAGTACTATAAGGTTCCAGTTGTTTTTTTCTTCAAACAACAAAACTTAAAAGGCATGCCTCGTATATAGCCCTGCACAGAACATAATATACAGATTATCATGTGAACATATACAAAACATATCAAACATAAGCTAAACAAAATGGCTCAGGATATACTTTACAGTATATATTATGTATTTCATAGAAATTATTGTAATGTAAATACATATTATATGGACAGATTTCATATTTCATATCACAAATGGCAGTCTTTTCTACAACACTATTTGTTTATAGCCTTAATCTACATAAAAGATAAATAACTATTTGTCTTGTAAAACCTAACAAATTTGTTCCAGACTATGGAAAAACAGGTTTAATAAAACTTTAGTTAGTAGTAGTTAGCCTATCAGAATCAGACGCAGCATTTTCTGTATCCATATTTATATCAAACTTCAGTGGGGATATTTTTACTAACATTGATCAACATAAAGCTAATTGCAGCTTTTTTTACTACTATAGTTCTCTTATATTATCTAACCACGAGAATTAACTAATTAAAACTTAAAACAATGTTAATGAGAACATGTCTACTAGGAAAATAACTGATACTTAACTTACCAACTTTTCTAACAGACTCCTCTGGGCTAGTTGTGTCAAAAATAGACTTTCTTTTACCAGCAACTGATTGGCCAATGCTGGAAACTGTATTTGGCAGCTTAAACACTTGCGATGAGTCTCTGTCCAGGGACTCTGGCTCATCATTAGGAGGTTGCATTGAAGTAGTGAAAGTGTTCCGGCTTGGTGTTTGTCCATACTGAGGCCCAGCGAAGGGACTATAATGTCGGTCGATGATTTCAACATCGGTTCCGGAACAGCCTGCCTACAATAAACATAAATTGGTGTTAAAAAATCAAAACAGTTGAAATATTAGTCAAGTAGCAAATGACTTTCAAACATTGTCAAAAATGTTAATGCAACTATATTGACAGTACAAGATATTTTAGATTTAAATAGAATATAACTGTCGCAATATTAGACTGTACTGTCAAAACAGATAAATATGTATATAGTATATCCGGTCTGATCAAATAGTGCCTAGCTAAATGCCATGACCCACTTTAGTCCTGAAAAATGGATGATTTGTGTGATTTATTATTGTTATTAATAATATCTTACTTCTGAGGAACCATAGTGGTGGTATAATGAGGATGAGCTGAATCTCATGCGCTTTGCTGCCAGTGATATAACTGTCCGGTCTGCTGTGTCATCATCAGATGAATCTGAGCCATCAGCTGTAGGTAATGAATATGTTATTTCAGTTGTAGGTGGTGATCCATTACCAGTTCGAGAGCTTTTGTTATGGAACCAGTTTGTGAATTTAGGTGGTAGTAAACTTGACACTCTGGATGTTACTTGCTTGACAAACGACTGAAAATAAAAGAAAAAATATCATATGAACAAGATTTAAACAAAAAACCATGTGGATCAAAAAGTTATTACAACTGGCGCCATTGTTTTTTCATAAGCTGTCAGTAAAATTTGTTATGGTGAGTATATCTACTTAAGATTTGGAATAAGAAAATCTTTGAATTGATTTTATCAATCATTAATCGAGCTATTAAGTTTTTTGTAAAAAGAAAAAATTATTCTCTTTTTTCTGTGGATTAAACGATTGAACAGACTTCTGAGCAACACGGTTATCAGCATTTTGTTAGGAAATCTACTTTAGAGACACAATGAAGCAGAGGTGACGATGCCAGCTTAAACTTTATATAAATGTATATACATTAAAAATCTGGCATGGTTTTGACTGCTGTTCCGTTCTGTTAAGAGAATATTATAAACCACCCTGAAACATGTGATTTAACATTCTGTGACTATGAGGAAAACGATAATTTCCTGTTTCTTACATCAACAATCAAAGGCTTCTTGTAGTCCACAATTTCTCGGCTTCAAACCTGACAAGATGTTATTAAATTGGATGAGACATAAGTTCATAAGTTTTGAACTTATGTCTCATAGTTAATATGAGTTGGAAACATTCACCATCACAACATTCACAAGGATAAATAAAAACCGGCCAAGTACGAGTTGGGCTCGCGCACGAAGGTTTCCGTACCATTATAGAGCCCTTTAAATATTTGTTTTATTTTATTTATTTATTTTTAATGTATATAACTAAATATTCTGTGAATATTACAAGCATCTACCTGTTGCCATTATCAATATTGAGAAAAAACGAGCAAACAAATCACGTTTGTTGTATGAGAGCCCCCTTTAATATTTTTTTTATTCTGTGATTTAATATTTGTTGTTGTGGCGGCAACAGAAATACATTATCTATGAAAATTTCAACTATCTAACTTTCACAGTTCACGAGATACAGCCTGGTGACAGACGGACAGACAGACGGACGACAGTGGAGTCTTAGTAATAGGGTCCTGTTTTACCCTTTGAGTATGGAACCCTAAAAAAATAATATTATTGAAATAAATGTAAAAAACAGCACACATTAAAAAAATTACTTAAAGACCAGCTAAATTAAGAAAGCGTGCAGCATTAAGGCCTAGTTTCTGCGACATATGTAAACATATGGTTTTTCGCAACTAACTGCAACAAAACTAATTTAAATTCGTATCCAAGGACTATGGGATAAATAACCAAATTATTAGCCTCTGTGGATATCACTTTGCATAATTATAGCCTTGCATTAACTTTACAAACATTGTATCATATAGGTACACAGCAAAACTTTTTTTTTTCAAACACTAGCAGTCGCGCGGGGCTTCGCTCCAGTGGATTTTATCACGATAAAAACATGACCCTCCTTTTTTCAGTCAGGTAAAATTCTAATTACTTAAATACCAAATTTCATTCTTATCCACCAAATACTTTCGAAGATTAGCATGTTTAAACAAACTTTTCTGCTTTATAATATTAGTATAGTAAATACATTGGTTTAGTTTAAACGAATACTTTAATGATAATTTGGTACTTTCCATTTCCACTCTGAAGAAAAATTAGTAGCATCACACAAAAATTAAGCACTTTCATGGATTTTATAAGGCTGCTAACTTACAGTAATGAACTATATAGACTTATAAAGGTTCATCAATTTGATAGTTGTTTGTTAAATCTGTGTTAGGTTTTCATTTTTAAATTACTCTCATAGAGAGGAGGCCTGTGTCCTAAAAGTAGGAAAGTAATAGGCTGAACTATAAAATTAAGGATTATTGTAATCATACAACAACTTTTTTCCATAAACAAAAACAACTGTAATGTTAATTCTATTAACCGTTTCCGTGCGGATGATGCCGCACAGGCACCATGTAAATCTATTGCGTATGGCGTATGGTGCCCGAGAGGATACAAAACTGAAACATAAAAAACTCGGCTAAAACGACATTTGTCAAAAGAGTCCCGTAAATAAAAGTGTCTTTATTTGTCACCCATATCATGCCCACAGTGTTCGTTTCAAGTAATTTCGTAAATTAGCAGACTTCAGGGGTTGTAAACCAAGTTGTCGAGTCACATTTTATTATTGATTATAATTCTAACAGCCAACTTTCTGGAATGTTTCTAAAGTTTTGCCTCAAAACATGATGGGGTTACACAGAGTGCGAAGCGGATCGGCGACCTAACAAACAATGGGTTTTACCCATTTTTTGCACTGTTATAATATATTTCATTTTTTTTCTGGGTAACTCTACAACAAAATAAAAGGGTTGTCAATTAAACGCTTAATAAAAATCCACATTTTTAAGTAGATAGTCATAGATATTTTTTATCAATAAAATACATTTACATTGTTATCCAAAAAAAACTTGTAACCAAAAAATTAAACCGAATCCCAAAAAACACTGCAAAGTGAAAAATAACTTTAATTTCGGTAGTTGGTGTCTTTAGTTTTGTATTTTCGTTTTTGGCACCGACTTCCGAAATTAAAGTTATTTTTCACTTTGCAGTGTTTTTTGGGAGTCGGTTTAATTTTTTGGTAAAAAGTTTTTATTTCACTCATTTTAGTTGGTCTATTTTTAATTTACCTAGTTACAAGAGCCTAAATGTCAACTACTTATAACCTTTTACAAAATATTGCTTTTCCCAATGCTGGGCCGTTAATTGTTGAGTTCTCCTGGTACTTCACCATCAGCTCTACATCACCATATGCTTTGTGACGAGCATAAAGTGCTTAACATCCATATTCAAGTAATCGAATCGCAATCCACTCGGTACTTATTATTGAGTAGTTTCGGAGGCCATCTTTGGTCTTCATCATCAGTTCTACTTCCTCAAATGGTACTTTTTGAGAGCAACTGCACAAGTTACTATAATAAATACCCAAAACGTCATAGGTGTGCCTATAATATTTGAAGAGTTCCCTCGATTTCTCCAGGATCCCATCATCAGAACCTGACGTTTATGAAAATGGGACCAATTTCGGAGTATACCCTTTCAATCAAAAAAAGAATTTTCCTAATCGGTTCAGCCGTCTTCGAGTAATCGATGATAATACATAAAAAAATAAAAAAAATATACGCGTCGAATTGATAACCTCCTTTTTTTGTAGTCGGTTGATAAAACACTTCATAATCATGTGAGTGTTTGTAGGTACGAGTAGAATATTTTTGATTCATTAGATTCGGACTTCCCATTCAGTTATACAATGTTCTATATTACAGTGTTTTGTAGAGAAACAACTTTACCATCAAAATAGCGGATTTAAAATTGTTTCCCTACATAACACCGTATAATAAATAATAAATAAATATCACCTCGCTGCAAACTCAAATAGTACGTGAACAAATTCTATATAACACTCTTGAATAAATACATCCATAAAATAATGCAAAAAAGTTTACAACACCTAATAGAAATTAGTCAATTACCTTCCATTTCCATAAAAACACACAGATCGTCACTTTTAAATGCACTGAACGAATTTACTGACTGATTACGTTCGATACACAATGGCAAATGACTCATTAACAAGTGGAAACACGAGAACAAGCTAAAATTTACAATTCATGGCGGATGATTCCCCAGGGGAATCATCAAAGTCCCTGGCGCTTGGTGCCCCAGAGGCATCACGAAATTTTTGTTTGACGCCAAGCACTAAAGATTGCTAAAAAGACCTCCGCACGGAATCGGTTAACTTTATTGTTTTCCATTACCAAATGCAGTCACTAGACTCGTCATCATAAAAAAAAACATGCAAAATATGTTTTTTTTATGCCCTTGAAACTCAAGAGTATAAATGTGTAACATGTCACAAGCCTATCTGTCTTACAAATACTTAAAGCTTATGTGATGATTCACTCAGACTTCAATAGCTTTATGGATTCAGGTGAAATTTTAAACTAATTTTTTCTGATAAGCACAGATACAGTTACAGATAAAGTTCTACAGTAAATAGAACCTACCTACTACATTTACCTACTAGTTGTAGTTCTAGCTTAATAACAATGTGTCAGAAAAACTCTTACAGATATAGTTCTATAGTAAATAGAACCATATCTGTATTATAGCTCCTAAGTTCTTTACTAGATATTTTTGATGATGCTAAGAATAATTATAGTAAGAATAATATATTTGTATATTTTTTGTTCCTAAAAGTCCATCAAAATAATGGACTAAAACTATGTAGGTACTTTAATTTATGATTCAGCATTAAGACAAGACCACATTTTTTTTAAATATGATTATTAGTAATGTGGGTAGAATTCACATTACTAGCAACCTTGTTAACCCCTCCAACTAAGCTAAATATGCTTATGTCTGGAGTTCACAGCAATAGTGTAATGGTTGGGGTTCGAACTCGTGACCTCTCGATCACAAGTCCAACACCTTATCCATTAGGCTATTGAAACTGAAAGTATTTCCTATCAAAAATAAAAATCATTAATGGTATTTGGTACAGCAATAATGACAGTAAGAATTAATTTTCAGGACTTTTTAAGTAGGTTTCCTTTGATGGTGGAGGAGGATTAAATGTGTTAAAGTTAAGAACTTTTATGTGTCCTGATTTTTTTTTTTGGTGGGCAATCTCGCAGTCTTGTTAACTCATCCAACTTAGCTAAATATGCTTGTCTGAAATGGGTCCATGTCAATAGTGTAATGGGTGGGGTTTGCTGCCGAGACCTCTCAATCCCAAGTAAGACACCTTAGCTATTAGGCCAGGGCTTCCCAAACTTATTTTAACTATGACACCCTTGGGAAGTTGCCATATTTTTACGACACCCTGGCCTTTTTGCCATACATTTACCTACTAGTTGTAGTTCTAGCTTAATAACAATGTGTCAGAAAAACTCTATTATAAAATAATCCTTCCTTTGCAGTCGGGTAATAAAGAACAAAGCATAAAAACAAAACATTTAAATTGCCTCATGACGTCCTTGAGATAATTCCGCAGAGCCCCAGGGCATCGCAATGCAAAGTTTGGGAAGCCCTGCATTAGGCTATTGACAATTTGACAAGATTAAGTTAGTAAATGCATAATGTTAAGCAGAAACAACTGAATCTTGATCAAAACCAATTTAAGTATGCCATCATACTCCTGAGGGTTAAATTTCTAAAACCCTTGTTTTCAATGACACTGATCTGTCTTTTTTTCATTACCCCAAACCCAACCCCAAATATGATGATCAACACACAAAATGAATTCAATCCACTTAGTAGTAAATAATTTAGATATTTTTATCTTTTGTGACAAGCAATCTTGTTACAATTTCATGATGTATTTAAGATGCTATATTAAAAATTGGTATCACAGTAAAATGATCAAATTTTGAAACAAATGGTTGTTATCAGTTGTCCTTATACATTTGTAGAAAAATAAACGTCTCAATCATAAGCTTCTAAAGCTATACTCAAAACTACAAGACTAAACTCCCAGGCAAGATTTAGTTGCAACAAGTATGCATGAATATGTACCACATATCTAGATCTAGATTATATTTAAAATTGCTGAGAACAGCCAGGGTAATCAAATTATCAAAGCTGAGTTTGACAAGGCAGGCACTTCGCAAAAGCTTGAGAGCACACCGATACTAGATAATCAGCAGTTGACAATAATAATAATGAAGTATTTCATAATCGCTCGCCATGCACGTCGTATAAATACACAAATGCGCGTGAAGCCACATATTTAATGAAAAAACGCAACGACATTGTCGCCAAGAGCGGGAAATTGGTTTATACTTACAATGCTATTTTCGCTGGATGTACGCGCGCGTTTCCCCTTCTTTGTTGGAGATTCTAGACTCATTGTGGTTTTGATTTTTAACACTACACACGCAGTGACGCTACTGCAAATTCAGTTTTTGGCTAAATATATTCACAACTAGGAAAAACGTGACAAATATGGCGTCTGTAAAATGTGTCAAAAAAACGCTTGGTGGGAGGTCAGACCACTACAAATCGTTAATAAATACTTTTCACAAAATTAAAATACAACCCATGAAAATATACCTACTCAATATCTAATCTGGTGATTGTAGGATCACAAGTTATCAGTAAATTAAAAACCTTTAATTCGCGTTAAAACTTAGCGCACGCAGTTTCAGTGTGACCAGATTAAATTTTACAAAAAAAACCGAAGCTCGTTAAAAAAATACTAAAATATACCAACTTGCACAGGGAAAATATACCAATAAAAATACTGATTTTCAAAACATATTTTTATTTATTAATCATCATCATCATCGCAATAAATATTAGAATTATAATTTAACATTCTGTTTGATGGGTTAAAATTCAAACAGCCTCCTTCATCTTTTATACCTTGTTTGGTTTTTAAAATTGCAGATACATTTTTGTTTATGGATCTGTTTCTTTGTTCCGTTTTTATTAAATTAATCTGTGAAAATATGCACTCGCATGCAGCATTCGACACTGGTATACATAACAGAGATTTACTGAAACTAGTTACATTCTTGTATTTTAATGTACCATCACTGCCAGAAATTTTCCCAACTTCCAACCAAAATTGTTCACAAGAAAGGGTGAGCCAGTACTCGAAGATTGTAATAAATTACTTACTTCGCGATCAAGTTTGAGTGTTCTATATTCTTCGTTAATTATCTGCATTTGTTCTGGCTGTACTTCGTATGGGAAAGTTTCCATAACATTTCTTAAACGATTTCGGGGCAATGGTCCAACTGCTCTGTCCAACTAGTTGGACCATGGGTCTTTACTAGGGGCGGTTGTCCAACTTTAAAAATAGTTGGACCACAGCACCTTTTGAGAGTTCCGTGCCTTGCCAACTCTAAAAACCTCAACTGCATCTTTATGTGTGTATGGTACCCCTGGTTCAATCCATGGTCCGGAGCGAGGAGGCATGGGAAGCGGTCACCTCTTTCTGCGAAGCAGTTATGCAAGCAAAGGAGATGGCGGGACGAGCGAGGGAGTGGCGGGTCTCACAGCCCTTGCACCCTAGCCACCGCAGAAGAAGCTCCGGGCGTCGTTAGTCTCAGGGTGACTCCCAACCAACTCCGGGCGGGCCTGCGGGCTGTGATCAATGGGTAGCTCGCCGCCCGTCTGAAACCAGGCCCGTGTAGACGGCTCCGAGTGTTCCACGCGCGCCTCAAACAGTGTCCGTTGCCTGCCGGGGTTGCGGAATTGTTCGAAAGAGTTACCGCAGCCTTGGAACACGAAGGGCAAATGATGGAACACGGATTTAGGTAGGTATCGGTTTTAGTCAGTAAAAGTCTGACACACCCTCTCCCTCCCTCCCCCACCCTCCACCCTCTGCTTCACCCAGACCGGGAGGCAGTCATTTGATGATTTCCCATCCTTAAAAAAAAGGTTCAAATTGAGAATGATGATTATATACGAGAAATTCAGCTACAACTGATTTCAGGTGATATAACTGTAGGTCATGCATTAGATAAATTTCGTTGAATGTTGTAAAACGTTGTAAAAAAATAAAGTTTAAAAAGTAGTCACCCACACTTTAATTATGATATTTTACTGCAGAGTTCGTTATAATTATAACCGTAAACCAGTAGGTACCATATACACATAAAGAAGCAGTTGAGGTTTTTAGAGTTGGATAGTTAATTTTTAAATAAATTGGACCACGAAACTCTCAAAAGGTGCTGTGGTCCAACTATTTTTAAAGTTGGACAACTGCCCCTAGTAAAGACCCATGGTCCAACTAGTTGGACAAAGCAGTTGGACCACTGCCCCGAAATGTCTTAAACTACTAAATTCTTTATTCAAGGCAGTGTGTGGGTCAAGAAATTTAAGTTCTTGGAAATTTTGATCTTCAAAAGGCCAACGTGGTTTCGATTGCGTGCTCAATTCAATTAAAAAAGATTGGCACTTTCTGAAAAAATCAGCAATTTGTTCTTTCATGTTTATGTTTCCCCTATGTTTAATTAATTCTTGACCCACTTGAATCCCTAAGTACATATTATTCAATGGCAAATAATTCACACTATATTTTGGGTCTAATGTAAATAAGCTGTCAGTGCTTTTTATACAGCGTGAAATTTCAATGGTTGTTTTCCCCCGGCAGGACGGTTATCCATCAGTAGTAGTATAGTATCATAGTAGTAGTAGTAAAAATGCAATTAAACTTAAAAAAACGAATGTATTTTTTCTTCTTCAAATTATTAAAAAAATATTCATAAACTCGAAAGCGCGAGAATCATTAGTAGTTCAGTAGACTAACGTAGAGTCTGGCAAACGAAAGTAGAGACTGAAAAAGCGCGGCAAATTTAAAAAATATCAGCATAGAAACCCCACAACTACTATGAAATACCAGGAATAACCTTATTTGAGACTTTAGAATTATCCATTTTTTTCATCGGAATAAAAATACAAGAGGTATTCTATAGGTAGGTAATAGTTTAGATATTGTCTTAATTTTACTTAAAAAAAAAACAACAGTATTTTAAAATAGTTCTGATTTATTTACTATAATCAAAATCTGAATGTAAGACTTCCATGTGGAAAGTTTCATTAGAGTCACTGGAATCATTGTTTCCTACGTTAATTATAAAACTTTCTAAATTGTTTTCTGTAATTCTGTCCCTTTCTTTATATTTATTTTCAACATGGATGACATGATCAGTCATTTTCTTTCACTCGGGAGTTATAAACTCCATACTAACTCAAGGCATTTAGATCACAGTGGCAGGGGGGAAGTCGCAATACCTCGTGCCCATTCTGCTTCAGAATTTCATCAGCTTCATATACTGGCTCTGGTGTGTTTCGTTTTAAACTTGTTTTCTAACGATATAAAATTCTTTAATTTTGTTACGAATAGCATCTATGTCGAAACTATTTAAGTCGGACACTGTGGGTTTATATGGCCTTTACGCGCATCTTCCTTTTTAATTCTTTTTAATGTAGTAACGCTCACTTCTGCAAAGAATGGTAAAAAAGAATGATTAGGTTTTGTAAATCATGAATTCAATTACATCTTTATAAAAGTTATGTACTCCTAGTAAAAACTTACCAGTGATTGAAGCTATTTCATCCAAGTACTGGTTCTGGGTTCTTATCTAATCTTTCTGCTCTAAATCCGTAAGTTTTTCATTAGTTTTCACTATCTCATCAACCCCTGCTACATCCATCAGATTTTCTATAAAAGAAAAAAAATGTTAAAAACCATTCAACATTTAATAGTATGTTAAATAACCATAATGCATTATTATGAAGGTGTTTAACATACTATAAAATAAATGTGAATCAAAATAGATAAATATTTTTCCTCGCTATAAGATAAATATAAATTATGAATTACGACAAAGTATCAACTTAGTAGCGTCATACTAACTTATGAAATCGAACACCACACGTAAACAATCTTGTTTTTGTTTGAATTCGGCGTCTTTATCTTGTTGTTTTTCTTGATATTTAGACATCATGCGAAACAATATCTCCCGTACTCCACTTTTAATAGTTTTGTTCATTTTTCGCTGAATAAACGCTATTAAAAAGATCACAACAAATCACCAGCACACGCCATCTTGTTTTGGAAAATTGAGTTTGACATTAGTATAGAATTGCCATAAAAAAAGTTTGCAAATAATTCGAGTGTATACTTTTGTTTGCCAGACTCTAGGTTGTCTAGATGGTAGTCTAGATGAAACATGCACCGCCGCGCGCTGCCAACAAAGAAAAAAGTGATTAATAAATGTTCAGAGCAAAATAAGCTCCCACGCATGGTGATAATGCATTAACTACACTGCGCCATTTTTTGTTTCTAATATTTTATTTGTTTATATAACAGTTGTATTACCAAGACAAAGCCGTTTCGCTGCGGTAAAACAACCATTAAAATTTCACTGTGTATAATTGGTTTTCATATAGCAACCCAAAATCGACAAGTACATACTAGAAGCATCATCATATAATCTTTCAATGCACGGGTAGTCGCCTTGAAAAATTATATTAAATTTGTTTACAATCGGCAAAATGTAGTCTATAAAGTAAAAGTATAATTTGTTTATATCATTATTAAAAGAAAGATACAAAAATTCTGATGACATAATGCGATCACTCAAATATTGGTCTTGAAAAAACAAGTGCAGTGCTCTCCATTGCTCAATTATTCTATTAACACAAGCATGAAGCGATAGCCATCTTATATCATAATGACGCAGTAGTCTATGTTTTTCAGTGGCAGTGAAATTTTGGAACTCAACAAATTCTCTTTGACGTTTGCTGCTTTGAGAAAAATATCCATATACTTCTTTTACTATCTGTTCTAAATTTCTAGTATTTTGCAAGCATGACTAACACTTAATGCTGCAGAATGACAAACACATTTTATGAATAAGCACTTTGGGTTCACTTCTTTAATTTTTGTAACAATGCCAGAGTGTTGATCAAACATCACATTCGTAGTATCAGCAGCGAACCCCATCACGTCTTTTATATGTAAACCTAACTCGGATAACTTTGATGACAAAATATCAAATAAATTATCTGCAGTCTCACCACTTAAATCAACTAAATCAAGGAATTTGGTTTGTACTTTAGATTTGGTTTCAGAGAAGTATTCGATTACTATCGCCAACACTTTGATTGTGGTGACATCTGTACTTTCATCGATTACAATTGAATATACTGGTTTACCTGACGGAAAAACAGTACGAAGTATATCTTCAATCATAACTTTTTCAAATTCGGGTCCTAAAACGTTATAGGTAATAGCTGCTGCATTGGTTCTCTTGCAGGAAAATTCTTTTGCAATTTCGGAGTCAGGAAAACATTTCACTAGAACATCACTAAGATGGTCCATAGCTCTGAAAGCGATGTTGTGTTCTGAAAGAAAACCGCATTAACGCAGCTCCGCTTTCTTGACTTCGTCTTTCAGTCGTGCCTTTTTGAAAAATGTGTCAACCTGGAAACAAGTAAAAACATAAATTATACATTATGATCATACACTAAATAAAGTACCTCCGAACTTCTCGACTTTAGGTACAGTAATTCTAATTTTACTAAAAACTAAAATCAAGTTAAGCTTACCTTTGACTGTCCTTTATATTTGTTCAAGTTCGATTTCTGCTTTTCAGTATTTACATGTTGTTTTATAGATGCTAATCTACTTTGGAATTTCGCACTGCACGCTTTACAAAACGCAGCGTACTCGTTATCTTTGTAACGTGAAAGTCATGAAGAAAGCTCCGGAATTTGTTGCCATTTAGCTAAATAACTTTGCTGAAAACTAGACATGTTTTCTGGATTCTGAGTTGCGTATCAGATAACAGTGTATTAGCATGAAGTAAAATGACAACAAAAAATCGCACGCTCTATTTATATTACGACGAACACGTACAATGTAAACTTAGGGAAAACCCCGAATTATTGAAACTTTCAATAATTCGGGAATTTCTCTAAGTTTCAATTTGAAAGTTTGAAACCAAACCTTCAAAGATTAAGCCAAGTGCAGAACAGAAAATCATTTTGTGACTGATGAGATGATTCGATACTATTTATAATTCTAGGGGGGGCACCTGTCATGTCCTATCTGTAACTTACTGATCTTTGCTCCAAAATGAAATATACACTAAATTCGGAAATTCCCCTGAACATCAATGTACGCGGGTTTTTTGTATATCAATGATGTACGCAGAATTTTTTAATAATTTTATGACATGGCTATGGTATTGCCATAATTTTCTTCCAAAATATACCCAAAAATACTGGCTTTAGCCAATATACCTAAGGTGAACGCAGACCTAGCCGCACCGCAGTCTCTACAGTCCCCGCAGTCATCGCTTTTTGTTAATGGCCTCGCACATCTACCCGCGCCGCAGTCGCTGCAGTCGTTCCCGTCCCCGCACGCATCACACTTGCAGTGTTGCCAGATTTTTTAAAGCATTATCTGTACCGAAGATTTAAAAAATCTGTAAAAAATCTGTATTTGGTATTGGTATTTTGCTCTTTTTTGTAATTTTATCTGTAGGTACTATAATAGGGAATAAGCAAGTAATTATTTATACGAGAACAAGTAATTTTATTATAAACCGTTGACAGAGATTCTCTGTCTACATTATAACTCTGGCAACACTGCGCGCCGTGGATGCGAATGACGTCATCCGCGCTGCGCTAGCCACAGCGTCTGCTGCGTGCGGGTGACGTCATCAGCTGCGGCTTGGGGAGTTCGGTCGTTTCAGGGACTGCGGCGACTGCGACGCAGATAGGTGTGTGAGGTTGCATAGAACTTCATATAAAGAATTCGAATGCAAAGACTGCGGCGCGTGCGGTACGGCTAGGTCTGCGTCCACCTTTAAAAATACTGACTCTTGGAAAACTTACTAAAATATACTCAAAAAGTATTAAAATACTGAATCCGGTCACACTGCGAGGTTTATGTCTCAGACTCAAAGAACTTATATCTAACCTGGAATGTGCACAGGCTACCGAAACGCGGTCCGAGTGAGATAGCTTCGCGAGAGCCCTCTGTCCCTTTCATTAGGGTGACTAAACAATATGATGTAGGTAGATACTAATGTAATAGGATATAATAAATTAACCAATAATTTTATTTCATAAAATAATAATAATTAAGCTTTAAGGATGGATTAAAGTAAAACGCATTATGGAGAATTTATAAATATTTATTCAGTAGATATTTTACAGTCAGGTTCACACATTACTAAATAAAACAGTTTTATGCAATTTCTGTCTTAAAGTTGATTTGTGACCTATAATTTTTAATGTTTGAGTTTTACCGTGGCTCATCATACGGGCGGTAAGATAATGAGACGCAATGCTTTTAATAAGTTGCATTTCGTGTGAATCTTCACATTGAAATGATTGAACGGGTGTGTGGCGGATCAAAATAATTTCCTAGAATATTATAAAAGTTTTGCAAAACAAATAATATAATTTTTACTTTATTTACCTTTTTTAATGACTCTGAGCTATGAAATTTGAATATTTTTTCTGTGTACAGAATGATTTGAAAAACAAATTTAGAAACATATTTTAATTTCCCTCTGTCTATGAATGACGTGAAGGATGAAACTTTGCACACATCAATAGAGTGATCATAGTCATGATCATCATGTTCCTTATTAATAAACAAGGCAGCAAGACAATGTTTGCAACTTAATTTTTGGGATATTTTTTTTGTACAGCATCCAGCCATGTAGTAAAGTATATTGTTTTTGTAATATGAAAATTCTTCATTGATTATATAAAACAGTAAATCGAGTAGTTGGTCCTCGCTAGCCTCGGCATTTTCTATAATTGCTCGTTTGGGATGTCTGAATTCCAAAACTAGAGTCATTTCAAAATCATCCTCAGTGCCACAATTAGCGTTAACACTGGGTTCCACGCTATTGCGAAATAAAAGTTTTCGCAACGTGTACCGAAATTGAAGCGAACTCAGGTTGTCGTTTAAGGCACCACACCTTCTAACGCAAGAAAAAAATATTTCAAGATTATCCTGCGAACACTTATATGTTAAAAAGTACTTCATTTCATGTGTACTATCTTTTAGTAAATCAAGACACAAGTTTGCAAAGCTAAATGTATCAATAATAAATCCAAGAGCAGGAGTTTTACGAAGGTGTTCAAGGATATTTGTATCATTGATTTATTTATTCATCAAATAGTTTCTAGTTTCAGTGAGCGCATTCATCCAAATTTCAGTGTTTTGCAAACGTAATGGTGACTTAAAGCCTTTACCGAAGGGATTTTTTGAATTGAATATATCAAATATTCTATCCAAAACCCGAATATACTCGACAGTAGCTTCGCTTCCTTCAAAACGCTTATCGCCACTTTTTGCTAAGAATTCAATTGCATCGGCAACTGAATTGCTCAACACTTGTGCTGCTAATTTAACATTCATCTTTTTATCTGAAAAACCAACGTGATTACTAGTAAGTTTGTTCGCTAATTTGAGCCCTTCTTCTTGTATTGCATCTAATTGTTTTATAAAATTGAATTGTATGTCACCTTTCACAGAAGTCATATTTGTTTCTGCAAAAACAATTCTGGATAGCTTAAGCATATGGGGAGGATCTAAAATGCAGTGGATTAGACAGTCTTTTGTTGGGTGCTTGAAACTTGTCGTCATTTCAGGCAATGTGAACCTGCAACCCAAAATCTCATAAGTTTTGACATTAACACAAGTACCATCACACGTTAAGGATCTTACTGTAATATTTGCTACTGATAACATCCTAATAGCTGTTAATATTAACTGTGATTGAAGCTCAGCTGACATTTTGTTAATAAAAATAGTAAGCTATAGGACATTTAAATCTTTTTGTGTAAGATACAATCATGAAAACAAGAGCCTCAGAAGCTAAGGTTTCAGATTCATTTGGTAGAATTCCTCCATAATCTACATATCCCCAATATTTATCGGTTTTTTTTTTTATCGTATCTTAGTTCTGTTCTAATTGCCATTGAATCAAAAGAAGGGCTACATTTTTAAGAGAGGTGCACTTTCTTTTAAGAACATGATAACTTCCTGTATGAAACCAACACTACAGTCACGTGTAGCTAAAAGTCTTCTCAATGTAGCTGGATGAGGGAGACACATACGCCCAAAATTCATTTTTATGACGCTTTCAATTTCTTCTGGGTGATGGGTCTTTTTTTAATCACATTTAATAAAGATTTAAGGCTATCGATTCTTAAGTCTCTTCTTTTTATGCGTTGCTTCAGAACTTTCACTTCTCGTTTCAAACCTTCAATTACTTCACATTCATAGCGAATTTTTTTCGTAGGAGGTTCCTTGGAGGTGCTAGGCATAGGGCTGATTTCAAACTTATGCTCAAGAGTGACTGAAATATTCGCGGGTTTCTCAATAGATACTTCTGCTTCACTTGTTACTGGGGCAGCTTGAACAATCATATTGCTTAGAATAGCTATCTTTTTTTTTCTGGTGGAACAATCTGCAAATTAAAAACGCCTATTATTTATGTTGGTACTATGAAAAATGTAGCATTGAGGGCAAATTATAAAAAAAAAACATCTAACATCCGTAAATCCAGATAGATATTACCTTATAATAACGATTTAGGTGATATACAGACTATTACAGTTAGTACTGACAGTTCATCATTAAACATAAATCTATAAATCAAGTTACGCTACCAGAAATCAGTTTTATTTGCAATACTATTTGTTTACTATTTTCTACCCACCTTAGGAAAAATAGTTGGACAGAATCGGATTTCAGTTTTGAAACTGAACTATGTTTTTTTATATCCTGGGGCCTGAAGTGAAGACTGCAAATAACGGAATAATTTTTGATATTTGAATGACTTGGAATGACATCAAGCCATTTTTCCGCCCTGATTCTTCTCCAGGAAATCTGAAGTTATATATTTTTTTAAATTAAAATATACGAAGTGACACACGTAAACCAGTGATTAATATGGGAAGTTAAAACTTTTTTGCCATTTCCCTACAATGTTCCTCGGGAAATGTGAAATTTCATGATCACGTCTATTAAGTATTCGGCCTATACCTATAACAGACACGCGTAATTATGCTTACGTTGAAGTGTACCTCCTATTTATATGCTGCATTGTGTGAATAATCTTATAATTTCGTTCGTTATGGGCACCCTACTTCAAGAATTAAAATATACTTACTTAAAGAAAGAAACACCGCATCCTGCATAGGATTCGCTTTTGCAACCTTGAATCGCACACTTTTTAACCATATTTATTACATCTGAATAAAGAAATTGATTGTTATAACGTCGAATTGCGGTTAAATTAAATATTCCCAAGTTGATCACCATAATTACAACAAATTAATATGGCTGACGGGCTACCAGTCTAAATTATGTATATATTCTACTAATAATCTTTTCTTTTTTAATTACATTTCAATACAGTATCCAAATTATTGCTAAAAAAGTTTTCTTATTCTAACTGATAATTGAAAAATATTAGAAATATATCAGAACGAAAATTAATGTTTTTTTTAATAAGACATTACAATATTATTTTTTCCTACCATTCCTACTAAATTCGGGAATAATTCTCCTTGCAACACTGCAGAAAGGGACACAGGGCTCTCGAAGAGCTATCTCTTTCGGACCTTAGTCTGAGCAAGGAACTTATATCTGACCAGGAATGTGCGTTGTCTATTTGATACCAATATAAAAATAAACCTTATGTATATGAATCTAAGTTCTATTACAGACAATCACTTCAATTATCTGTTAGAATAAGAAAACTTTTTTAGCAATAATTTGGATACTGTATTGAAATGTAATTAAAAAAGAAAAGATTATTAGTAGAATATATACATAATTTAGACTGGCAGCCCGTCAGCCATATTAATTTGTTGTAATTATGGTGATCAACTTGGGAATATTTAATTTAACCGCAATTCGACGTTATAACAATCAATTTCTTTATTCGGACGTAATAAATATGGTTAAAAAGTGTGCGATTCAAGGTTGCAAAAGCGAATCCTATGCAGTGTAGCGTTGTAGTCGATTAAACTAGAAGTCGACTACCACACTAATCTCTAATGTCTATGGTTTCACGGAGTGGCAACACTTATGCAGTGACTGGCTATAAATTCTAACCTCCGGTTGGCTTAGTTCTGTTAAAGTCCGGTTAAGTAGACTCACAGCCTTAGTGTGCTGATCTACAAGTGGCCCTTCATAAAAAAAAAAAAAAAAGTCTTAGTTCTTTTCTCGCCGCCTACCAGTGATGCCAATTTAGCATAATTTATGCTAAATTTAGCATACTTTTATATTGTTTAGCATTTTTATTTGTTGATTAGCATATAGCATATTTTTTTAGCATATAAAATAGTTATTTAATAAAAGTTAAACCATGAAACAAACTACCGTTTTACTATCTTGCATACGACATTTCATGAGACATAAGATGGCAACACTGGTTGCCAACATAAAAAGTGTGGGCCTGCCTTTATTAAACGCTCTTTACCATAATTCGGGGATTCCCATACAAATTTAATTTAATATACCATAGACAATTATCAATCGTTGTCTTGATTTCTTGTAAGAAAAAAGTGAAATTAATACTTTACTTTGTAAATTAAAGTTCTTACACTTATGCAGTGCAGTTTTCAGTTTTACGTGCATTATAAATTAATTGGTAATTAATATGCCACCTAAATACAGTCAGCATTACCGGGCAGAGTGGGAGCAAATGCTGGATCTTAAGGATTGGTTACAGCCTGTCGAAAATGATACGATGAAAGCCTATTGTAAGTACTGTAAGTGCAATATAATTACTAAGTTACATATTTTATCATCGAAGATGCCATTTTCAACCGACGACAAAAAGAGGAGGTTATCAATTCGACGCGTATATATATATATTTTTTTTTTTTTTTAATGTATGATCATCGATTACTCGAAGACGGCTGAACCGATTTGGAAAATTCTTTTTTTGATTGAAAGGGTATACTTTGATATTGGTCCCATTTTCATAAACGTCAGGATCTGATGATGGGATCCTGGAGAAATCGAGGAAACTCTTCAAATATTATAGGCACACCTATGTCGTTTTGGGTATTTATTATAGTAACTTGTGCAGTTGCTCTCAAAAAGTACCATTTGAGGAAGTGGAACTGATGATGAAGACCACAGATGGCCGCCGAAACTACTCAATAATAAGTATTGATTGAGTGGATTGCGATTCGATTACTTGAATATGGATGTTACGCACTTTATGCTCGTCACAATGCATATGGTGATGTAGAGCTGATGGTGAAGTACCAGGAGAACTCCTCAACAATTAACGGCCCAGCATTGGGAAAAGCAATATTTTGTAAAAGGTTATAAGTAGTTGATAAGTAGGCTCTTGTAAGTAGGTAAATTAAAAATAGACCAACTAAAAAGAGTGAAATAAAAACTTTTTACCAAAAAATTAAACCGACTCCCAAAAAACACTGCAAAGTGAAAAATAACTTTAATTTCGGAAGTCGGTGCCAAAAACGAAAATACAAAACTAAAGACACTGACTACCGAAATTAAAGTTATTTTTCACTTTGCAGTGTTTTTTGGGCGTCGGTTTAATTTTTTGGTAAAAAGTTTTTATATACATCAGATTCGGCCTAAAGAGGGCAGGGATATTATTAGAGTTGAGTAACTCCGGAGTGATTCGTTCCGATGAACTGCTCACACTCAGTGATCGAATTGAACTCGTTCACTAGTGTGCGATATTTTCGTTCCACAGTTCCGGCTCATCATTTCGACTCACACCGCATCAATGCAAGCGTCGTCCGTCTCATTCATACACACTGACAATTTTATATCGCTTTCTTTTTTTTAGTAAAATTTGACATTCTAGAAACGTAAACTATTTTAGTCTTTATGTCATAGAAGAATAAGTTCATTTTAGATTAACACTATAATTTAAGCAACTGTTTACGTTATTCGGCGTATTTTTCATATTGGTTCGAATTTTATATTAGTCTAGTCTATTACGTCAATTGCATGACACAAAGTATCGAAAATTAGTTGAACAAGAATAACAAGAATAAAAAAAAAACAAGGACAAAAAAAATATAAACAGCAGAATACCTAAAATTATAATTTTTTAAATTATTGTAAATAGAGTTGATTTTTAAATACGCCTTTTAAAGTGGAAAGTAGATATTTATTATCCTACAATTTATCACTTTGTCAGTCCTAAGCCTGAAAAAAGTATGAAGGGAAATCGAATCTATTTTCTTAAATAAACGGACTTCGCTGGTGTTTACAGTTTACGAACGAATACTGACTCCGGAAGTTACAAGTTGCAACTCCGGACTCGATAGAAAAAGATTTCTTTGCAATTATTATAGTACTACAGCTGATACCGGACCGAATGGAACTGTGGAACGATTTAGCGGAACTGCTCACTTCTCGGAACGAGATTTGAGGAACGAGTTCCACAAATGGAACGACAATGCCCAACTCTAGATATTATGTTGCTATTCTTACACAGTCCCGGATAACGTACTGCGCTCTATAGGCACCAAGGAAATGTATAGTCTTGGTAATGAGGCTTCCACATCTACATGCACATCGGCTGCGGATGAAGACCAAGATATTAATATTTTATTTGATAATGCTCGATTAAAACATAACATATACATATATATTTGTTAATGTTGATTAAATAATATATGAATTTAATTGACGTTTAGAGTCTGGCTAACGAAAGCGTGTCCTGGAGTTTTCTTAAAAGTTTAATATGGCAACATTATTAAGTTGTCAAAGTCTGTGATTACAATTGTCAGTAGTTTGTAAAGACAATTAATATTCAACAATAATCGCTATAATATGGGTAAAACAATAAAAAGTAACGTGCGAAAGCTGCTACATACTATGATCAGTAAGTTTGAACAAAAACAAGAAGAGAAAGAAATTGATTTCCAAGAGAAACAACAATGTTTACATGCGATCTCAGATTTTTTAGGTTAGTACGACTTTGTAATGTTGATCCTTGGTGGCTGATTATTAGATATATTTACGATATTATGATACTTTTTCTTATCTTTATAGATAATATTGGAGATATTCAAGGAATCTGTGAAGTTAAAAACCATGTTGAAACGTTAGCAAATTTAGAGAAAAAAATCTTTAATAGAAACTCAGACTAAGTTCTTAGAAGAAACATCTTCATAAACTGGTATGTATGTTACGGTTAAGAATGTTTTATTTGATTGTTCCATTTCACAAAGTTGTGTTATTTGATATTATGAAACTATTTGGGTACCTTAATTTCTTAATATGCATTTTATTATTTGTCTTGCAGAGGTTGGTGTCACAACACTAAAAAAATTAAAAAGGAAGGATCTGTGAATGAAGGGATGTGGAGCACTCCAGGAAAAAAACGCCCTCACAAAAGCTCAGTGTCGGATTTAGACAGTTTTGATATTGATGCAATAAGAAATAAAATCAATGAATTTTTTATTGTGAGAAAGGAGGTTCCGACATTGCGAACATTGTTGTAAGAATTACATATACATAGTGGATGCAGAGAAACTCTACGTAAAATATTAATTGCTAATGGGTATGTGTTGAAGAAAAATAAAAATGAACGAATGGTTCTTGTCAAACGTTTTGATATTGCTGCTTGGAGACATCGTTATCTACGAGAAATTGCTGCCAAACGAACGGAAGGAAAACCAATTATCTATTTATATGAAATATATTTATATACACAAAAATTATAAGCCTAAAATGTCATGGGAAGGTCCAACAACGAGTGCTTCCCCGCAATCAAGCCCGCTGTAACATATCTCTACAGAGAAAAGACGACTACCACCATGACATGAATGCCGAAAACTTCAATAAATGTTTAAAAGAAAAATTGATACCTAATTTGAATGAGCCCAGTGTCATTGTGATGAATAATGTGAGTTACTACACTGTACAACAGAATAAATTACGAAGATTGCCTAACAAAAGCAGAATTGTTATGTTTAGTTAACAAACATAAACCCGAACCCCTGTATGGAGCTGACGAACTTTTGAAACAATGCGGCCATTAGGTACTGACATGCGCGTGCACAGGATTATGACAGGGTATGCGGCGGAGTAATCGGTCCCAAAAACTTTTTCTTTTATAGATTTTTAGCAAAGCCACAGCCACGCATCGCCACCATGCTACGATGCGTGGCTAAAATTCTATAAAAGGCAATGTTTTTGTGACTGATTACTCCGCCGCATACCCTGTCATAATCCTGTGCACGCCCCTGGGTACTGAGATTGCCACTTTACCACTGCGATCTCAACCCGATTGAGCTTATATGGAGCTCAGCTTAGCGTATGGTGGCAAAAAAAAAACATTAATCTGCCCGTAAAAGAAACAGAAACACTGATAAAAACCACATTTGGCCAAATAACTGCAGAAGATTGGAAAAGACAAATCATGGAAAAATTCATAATAAGTGTAGGTTATGACGACTCCACTGATACGGAAGAATCCTTAGTGGTTGAATTTTTAAGATCGGATTTTGAGTACGATGATTAAATAATTATCATACTCAAAACGCCTAGTAGTTGATTAAACAAATTATACATTTAAACAAAATATTATGTAAATAAATAAATAAATCTACGCATTCGTTTTTTTTATTCAACCCATGACAGTCAAGGCTCCGTGACACCAAACGGAGTCTTTAAAAACATTATATGGTATTATCCCTAAATTAGAAATTAAGTTCGTAAACAACTATTATACAAATTGATTGTCGTAAATACATAAAATTTCCAAGTATCAAAACGTTTTTCTGCTACTATAGTAACCTACTAACATTATTTTGTAATGATTTCTATGGGCCCTTAGGTCTGAAATAAAGATAATAATAATAATAGTCAGTAATACCACATAAAGATTTTTTGAATTTGCCGCGTTTTCTCAGGACACGCTTTCGTTAGCCAGACTCTAATCGAAAAATTTTAGCATAATTTTTAGCTAAATTATACAGCCTTTAGCATAATTTTGGCAAAATTTTAACAGCCATTTAGCAAGTTTTACGTAATTCTAGTTGGCAACACTACCGCCTACTGTTGCAAGTAACTTATATAGAAACCCCTCTGTGCCAAGGGTAAGTGCTCATTGTGTCTGCCATTTTCTCTCCATCTTGCCAAATTGTAATCCTTTTATTTCGCCATAATCTGCAGCGTTTGTAAGTTTATATAATTGCCCGGTTGTCTAGATGGCTTCCTGCTGGAACATAACTGTGATATTTCATTGTCATCTGCTTTCCACTAGTGTTTCTAAATTTGTGAAGCGTACGCAAGCCGCAGCATTGTTTTCCTGCTGTGCCATAGCAGCTACGAGCTTAAACGCCTTGCACGCGCTTACTTTTTATATCGTTGCACGCGGTATGCGCACGCTTATCTCTATTTAACCTTTGTGAACCGCCACGATGGTGAGTCCCCCATTCGTTTCCCTGGTACTGTTCTTTGGGTTCACGGCTGGGAGACGCACACATCGCTGGCGCTCACGATTCCTGCACCACGCTTACGGAAGCACCCTTCGTGTGATTCCAGGGTTTTTTTTTCTTTCTCCTTCTTCATTTCAATATCAACTACTGCAACGTCTGCCACGCGACGGGTGTCACCGCTGCCTCCGTCACCACTGCCGGAGAGACGCGCTGTCGCGTGGCCTACCTGTCAACCTCTGCGCCTGCCTCGTGCGAGTTGGGTGAGGAGGAGAGACCTCCTCCCCCGTGGCCTGCCCTGCACAACCTCCGCTTCGGACACGTGGTCGCTGCCGGCTTCGGGATCTGCCCGCCGGTCTGCGTGCGTCGCGGCCTGAGCTCAGGGCAGTACCATTCTATACCTTCGACCAGTGAGGGAACCCAGTGTGAACCGAACCCACCCCCCTTTTTCAAATAAATGCTGTAAACCTGTGGTCTTCTGTTTTTATTTTTACTCCACCTAAACCACTACGCCACAGTGGCGCCCACTCGGTAAGGTTCACAAGGTTTTCTTCACTGGTCGCTAATTACCTTTACTCACACATCGTGGCGGTAAGTACTAGTGTGTAATTACCATATTTGTCTAGTGTGTGTAGGGTATTTACTAGTGTGTTCTTACTGTAATTGTTTTAAATTTGTTAATTTGGTTTCTACTAGGGTTAATTTCAATAATTGTAAAGATCGCAATGAGCGCTAACCCAATTAAATTTATCCACCTAAGAAAGGCCGAATTAGAATATGAGGTCATTATTAGAGGCGGTGAAAAGGGCACAGTCACTGACCTTAGAAAGCAAATTAACAAGCTTTCTAAACTAGTGGCCTGAGTCAGACGCTAGATGATTTTAAAGACTACTTATCTACCATAAACACTGAACATTCTCTTAGTGTAGCTACATCAATTAGGAACCACATATTCCATAGATTAGGAAGAATAACTCCAACCACACAAGACGCTATTCGGTAAATGAGAAAGCTTGATTCACTGTTTGGTTGCTTGGACAGTCAGTACAAAACTCTCCTGAGTAAACTCACCCCTAGTACATCAGATAGTTTCCCCAGTAGTCAGCAGGCTGAGGCACGTGTCACAGAAACCCCAAATATAGTTGTCACTTGTCCATGTCACCATGGCAATAAACCCAAATACGATGGGAATACGTGTGTAAGGTCATTTGTCCAGGAAATTGAGGAGTTTAGACTAAGTAAGCGAATTTCTAGGGAGGACATGTTGAATTTTTCCTATGACATATTCACTGGCAATGCTTTACACTGGTATAGACACATAAAAGCTGATATATCGTCTTGGGACCAGTTAATCAAGCAACTTCAGTCTGCCTTTGATAGTGATGATTATGACTATAGACTCCTTTCCGAAATCAGACAGCGTATACAAGGTGAAACTGAAAATATAACTATTTACATATCTATAATGAGCGGTCTCTTCAACCGACTCGAGAAAAAAATTTCAGAAGAGGAAAAATTCGACATTATCTCTCATAATGTTAAACCCGTCTATGCGGATGTGCTAGCACTAAGTAGTGTGCAAACGTTAGACCAATTACAACAGGTGTGCAAAAACTATGAGAAATATAAAGCTAGGGCTACACACTACCATGAACCCAGCAAAAGTAATCTGAGCACTCTTGCACCAGAGTTTGCATACCACAGGCACAATAAAGCTAGTAATAGTTATAACACAAGTACTAATAATTCACCAAAACACTACACTAACTACAAAAAACACTGGTCAGTCAGAAACAGAAAAGGTTTCAGCTATTAACACTAAAAAACAAACTTCCCCTAAAGGAGGTCTCTTCTGTCCTAGGTGTAGAGTTAACAGTCACTCATTGAGAAAGTGTACAGCAGAAAGATTTCCAATTTGCTTTAAATGTGGTCTCAAAGGTGTGATTTTTCCAAACTGTAAAAAGTGTCACTCGAAAAAACTAAAGGTTGTGGGTTGTTGTAAAAAACTCAATAAAACTAAAAACAATGGTGAGAGGGCAGATTGGCCACCAACATTAAAACCATCTTCCACTCATTATGCTGTTACAACAATCCACAATAAACCACTAAATGATACTAGGCCTTATGCAAGTATCCTAATAAATAACTGGCCTACTTGTGGACTATTGGACTCAGGATCCGCAGTCACCATAATTGGAGATAATTTTCACGAAAAACTCATAAATTTGGGCTTAACCCTAAAATCATGTGAACAGTCTTTAAAATTTGTTGCCGCTGGGGGACAAATGTTATCACCAATAGGTATACTAAATCTACCTATAACCTTTGAAAGTAAACACCACATACTTAAGGCCTATGTAATACCATCAGTTGACATACCCATTCTACTGGGCATGGACTTCTGGAATCTTTTTGAACTGTTCCCAAAAAACACTAAGTCAATCTTTCTTATGAGTCATAATAAACAAATAATAAACTCTAATACAGACTTACACCCACATTCCCGCGCTCTCCCAGTGGCTGAAATATCTATCCAGTCCACCCCACCAGTAACTAACGATACTTGGTACCTAAAAATCTATAATGGCTGTATACAGAGCCCAATCTCTTATCCCAAGTATCTTATTAAGAATGAAAAGTTATTTCGTTACATGAAAAGTAAATTCGCTATTTTTAATGAGTTTGACTGGAAGGAAGTTATTCCATATGAATCTAGATCTAAAGTTGTTATTGACAATCATGCAGAACCCACGGCAGGTCATCTAGGCATTTTCAAAACTTATAAAAGACTAGCTCTTCGTTACTATTGGCCAGGAATGCACAGTGACGTAGTGAAAGCTGTAACTTCATGTAAAATCTGTCTAGCTCGTTTAAGTAAACCATGCTCCACTGGGGGTCATGGGGAAACCTAAAGAATGCTCTCGACCATTCCAGATGCTCAGTATTGACATTGTTGGCCCTATGCCTGTCTCTAGACTCCAAAACGCATATCTTTTTGTAGTGACATGTTGTTTCTCTAAGTATTGTCTTCTTTTCCCAATGAGGAATGCTAACGCTAAAACTATTTGTAAACTAATGGAGGATAATGTATTTTTGGTACATGGAATACCTCAATGTATAAGTTTAGACAATGGCACTCAGTTCACTTCAAATGAAACTAAAAACTTATTCAGTAAATATAACATACCTAGCATACACTATACTCCTAGGTATGCACCACAGATTAACACCGTGGAAAGGTACAATAAGACAATCATAACAGCTGTTTCTACTTACATTAATAATGACCAACGCTCTTGGGATCTACATATTCCAGCTGTTCAATTTGCACTAAATAACTCAACTAGTGAAGTTACTGGTTTCACACCTACATTCCTTCGCTCAACTTTCAAGAACTCAACAAATAAAAGTTGATAACATTATGAAACAATATGAAACTATATCTTCAAAAAACTCAAAGTCCTTGGTCTTCACCTATACCTCCCACACCTAAAAGGAATGACAAATTGCGGTTCTGCTTAGACAGTCACAAGCTAAATTCAGTAACTAAGAAGGATGCTTATAATTTACCTTATAGCTCTGAAATTCTAGATAACCTAAAGGATGCTAAATACCTAACAAGTCTAGATCTTTATAAAAGTTTCTGACAGAGCATCCCGTAGGCCTAGCTAACTACTAGTGTTTGACCCCATACAGGGTCACACGATGCCAAGGGAACACACACCCACGACCGCCTAACATATTGGTCGTGGAGGGTCGACTTGTACCTAACTACCTAAGTTAACTATAACTCTAGTTATAGCTATCATATTTCACACCCACCTAAAGTGTGGTAATCCTAATTAAAACCTACTGACTAAAGTTAACAAACTATTATTCTAAAATTAACTATAATTAGTTATCTTTTAACATAACTAAATACCTTGACTGCATGGCTATAAGCCAACATAACTTCAGTTCTATTACCACCTTTCTGCTGACCACACACACTACACTACACATCTAATCTCTTTGATTATTTTTCTCTTCACGGTGTGACTATGAGAGGCTACATAGTGGGCCTTCAGGGCGATTCTTTAGTATCATGGCAGAGTAGTCTCCATAGTACACTACCTTTAACTTTTATTTATGTTATTATGTCCTCATGGATGTCTTAAAGACGGCCCCCTGAAACATGGGTGTCCGCACACTAATTAATCTATCTACCACTTCTTATTTGTAATTATAACCTACTATTCTGAAAACAGCTTCAAGCCGGTAATTTCTATATAAAATACCGTACCTACCTATTAACTACTTACATAGTAGTCTATAACTTTATAGTCTAATTATAACTGAAAATCTTTCTCACTACTAACCTTAAAACTATTCATAAAACAATATATAGCATAGTCCATTGTATTGTTTTCTTTTATAACCGCTGGTACCTATCTGCCACCACGGTTAAACTAAGTACCAGTCTACCCTGGTAACATTTCTAACATTAATCTAGGCCCTAAACCAGATTAAAACATAATTTTTATACTATTCATAAAACTTTATAACTGCTGGTATCTCTACCACCACGGTTAAATTATGTTCCATTCTACCCTAGTAACAATCTAACTTTAATCTAAGCACTAAACACGAAACCTAACTTGCACTTCATCAATCGTTTGATAATAGCATCTATATGAAATATTCTAACAACATTTAGTCTACAAACTTATCTAATTTCTTTTACCTAAACACTAAACTAGAAACCTAACTTTAACTTCATAACACCTTTTAGTATTGAACAAGCCTATCCTGAATATTACTTAGATTCAACCTGCCCTAATTAAATTAATTAATTCTCTTAGAAAATATTTCCGCGTGTTTCATAACATAACCTAATTAATTCTTTTTTTTTTTTTTTTTTCCCTTCGTCCGTTAGGACAGGCAAAGAGTCAAGCCCATACAGCCAGGTCTGTAATATTTGTTTCTGTTCCAAGTGTGTAATAAGGCCGGAGCCAAGTCTTCAATGTTACATCCGATGCATATTCCATATTCAATTGTTAGTTATTTACCCAGATATTATCTCATAGAATTTATTTCTAAGTCGAGTCCGATATTTGTTAAAATCCTTGTTTCATATGTCCTTGATCGTGTTTTTAATAAAATCATAAATAAATACATAGGTGTCTTTATTTTTCAAAATGTCTTCAATGCAGCGCGGTATATTCTCTGGTTTTTCATATAAATTCAATAAATTGGCTACTAAAGACAGTCTTTGAATATTAAAACTTGAGCATTGAAAGAAAATATGATCAAGGGTCTGTTCATCATTTGTTGAGCAATTGGTGCAAGAAGGCGATTGAATTATGCGCATGCGATGTAAATGAGCGTTGAAACGGCAATGTCCAAATCTCAAACGGCAAAGAATAGTATAATATTGTCTGCTTCTGAAGTAACGGCAATTGGTGAACCAAGGGCTTTTACCAATATTCTGATTAATTTGAGCATACCAAGTACCTTTTCTAGTAAGAGATTCTGTCCATGTGTCCTGCCAATCTTTTAAAAGTTTGGACTTGATTATAGGTATTAAATCGCTATAAGGAATAGCGACATCGTCGACGGGGCTGCCGCTGTCACTGTCAACAATGTCAGCAATCGCACGTGCTAGAAAATCAGCTTGCTCGTTACCCGAAACTCCGATATGTGATGGAGTCTTAGAGTATAGAAATAATATAGAGACGCTGTAATTGTCTATATCTTACTTGCTTATACAAATATCTATTGAATCGATACAGAAATATGAAACTACACTTTGTCTCTTTTTAACCAATGAGTAATCTCATTTGAAGAAAGAGACGTCATGCTATTTGTTTATTCTCTGCCTGGCAACATTTTAACATTTCCGTCAAAGTACCTACCTCGCGTGCCATCCGCCATCTTTTGGACGCGTGGGTTTGTGGTACATCAGCTGTCAAATGAACAACAACATTGGATTTAGATTGTGATTTTTAGGAATAAAAACGCTCCTTACTAAATTGTTTTGTGCTGTGAGTGTCTAGTGGTGCAAATTGAATATGCCTACTTGTTCAATAATTCTGTGTGGTGCAAGGAAAAACCACAATCAACCTCATTTGACCATGCACAGGTTAGTAGCCGTATTTTAAGAAAAACTTTATCATGCTGTTATTTTTTTGTATAAGTATCCTTGTTTTATTTATAGAATAAAAGCTCCCAAATGTACATACCAATTATATCTGATATTTAACTCTATTTGCTAAATTTATATCATGTTTTGTTTACAATACAAATGACAATTCAAAATAGTGATGTCTTTTATTTAATAAGCTATCGATAAAAACTAACATTTTTTTTAGTTTGTACATTGTAGAGATCAGTAGCGTAGGGTTTCAAAATGAAGAGCTTGAAGAGATGGTTTTGAAAATAAAACTAACAATAGAAATAAAAATAGCGATAGTACTAAAACACAACAATGTCACTTCGTCATGCAGTAGTTGGTGGTTATTTAGTTCAATCTCTGATATGTTCCATGAACTGCATCAAACTGAAATCATTTTGTATGTTTTTTATTTGCACAGGTTCCCTAAAAATGAAGTGCTGCGCCAGAAGTGGCTTGAAGTCATTGGGATGGAAAATATCAAACCTGGACTTAAAGTACCACGTGTCTGTTCATTACACTGCAGAATCAATCTTCAATAAAACCCTTGATGTAATAAGGCAGACAGCGTGATGATGCAGTACCGTCAATCCACCCTGTAGTAAGTTAAAACAAATAATTAACTTCATATTGTTTAAATTTCCCTACGAACCTGTCGGTTCATCCAATACTTTAGTATTAATGTTTCTCAATTTTAATATTATTAAATACCTGTTCATACTGTTATGTTTAGCGCTAGTGATAAAAAAGATGAGATTATTCAAGATATAAAAAATATTTTCAGTGGTAAAAAAAAAACACACGGGCTGGTTCTGCGTGAAATCATAAATGTCGAACAGGCGTTCTCCATGATGACTCAACCACCCTTACCAGTGAAACACCTAGATCAGATATATAAAAAGTATTTTTTTTTTTGTTTTAATTTAAAATAGATTCGCGTTTGACCACCATCTAAATAAAATAAACTTTAATTTGTCGTTCGAAAAGTGTTGTTACATACAACTAACATTTGCATATATCTTTAACTTTAACTTCTCTTTTAATTTGCTTTTTCAGATTTAACCCGAATCGTTTACTTCTGAGAATGCGTTACCGAGCACATCTGGGTCAAAAATAAATTTCAAGGCCACTTTTAGTTTCTATAAAATTAAGCTCAATTTGAATGGGCAGTTTACAATGATTAGTAACGGTTTTGACTTTCAAAAGTGCCTAATAATTATCTAAATAAAATTGAGCATTTTACTTTGACCTGGTGATTTATTATGGTGAATAAAGGTACATTTTTCAAAATACTTTGTTGTTTTATTTCTTGTAATAACCTCAGATTTAGTATATTTCTACAATATTTATTATTGTTGTAAACAAATATCTCTATGGGCCGAAACTACGTAAAGCGATCGCCCACGCGGTCCCATACAAAAGTGCTCCGTTGCGGGAACCCGCACGTCGCGGCGAATCAGACCCCGCGCCCCCTTTTTGCTACGTAATAAATATTAAGTTTTCGTTCAACTCGACGACATGTAATGAGGTAATAATCCGGTTTCCGAAACACACGACACACGCTCTTTACGCAGTTTCGGCCCTATAATATCATTATTTGCCTAACCTTTTTCAAACTATATATTAGGGTAAGATTCCAGTCTATCAACTGATGCAGCTGAATACCAATATTTTAAATGCCTGAGACTGCCTATCTGACCTCCATAGTACTGGGTAATACGATACCCTTGGTAAGGCAACCAGTTACCAAGGGTATCGTATTAATCAGACTCGGGCCACTGACTAAAAACGACTGTCAAAGATTTACAAATGACAGTTAGTTCGATACTAAGCCAAAAGCGGGTCAGAGTGATCTTTATGAACAACTTTAAATGTGGAACAAACCCTGAAATCGCAAAAAACCTCAGTAGTCCTCATTGATTTATATAATAGTACGCAGTAATATATATGTCAATGGTTGTCCTTCAAGAAAGTCACTCACAAGAAAAAAAACAAAGTCAGTCAGTCACTCATAAAATGTAGCCCAACCAACAGTGCTTCTAACCCCTTGTATGTTAATATGAATGTAATGCACTATAATTTTAAAAATTCAGGAAAAGAACTAAAGGACTTGTTACAGTTATTCCAAAAGTATAATCTAATTATCCAAAGTTTAAAAGTATTGTTACATAAGTAACCAATGAACCCGAAGAAATGTTAGACACTCTGGTATCGATATCGATACTTTTTGGTTTTGATTACTTATGTGCTTCCCTAGCAATGGCAGCCATCTTTTGGCCGCAGTTGACAGTAGGTATGCACGCGTATTTTGTAGGTATTTCTCGTCCATATTATAGAAGGTCATTGGATGGAGTCCATAAAAACGTAATACTATAGTTTCTTGTTGAAAGATTATGAAGTATGTGCCTGATTTCTATTATAATGCAGTTTGTGTGAGCATTGATTTGATAGTTTTTCAAAGCATGCAATACGCTCATGCTATCAGTGATAATGAGCCAACGATTTTCAGATTGGTCTTGAATGTATTTAAGTGCAGCAAGAATGGCATAAGCTTCGGCGGAAAATATGCTTGATTCTTTCTTCAGTTTTACTCCCAGTCCAAATTCCTTATGAGGAATGACATAAGCCATAGAAACCCTTTCATTACTTTTAGAGCCATCTGTATAAATGTGGTGATAGTTTGGGTATTGATCTAAGAGGTTATAGACTTCTTGCCGATCTCTTAATTTGTTGTCAATTACTATATCCAGCTCATGAAATAGACATTCAAACTCTTTCTCATAACACACCCATTCATTAGATTTGTGAAATTTAAACTGACCATCTAACTTGATCATGAATGAAAAATCAAAAAGCATAAATGGAATATTTTTGGTCAGATGAGTGTTAACAGGATACTTAATGTGAAGTGAAAATAACTTTTTAATCAGAGGATGATGATTTACAGAGAAAAGTTTAAGTAAATAACAGAATTTGAGATACTGAAAGCGTAAGATTAAGGGGGGAGTATTACATTCTACTTGTAAAGAATTAATGGGAGTAGTTCTCATGGCACCTGTAATAAGTCTAAGATTATGATTTCGAAGGATATCTAGTTTATTTACCAATTGACTATCTGAAGAAAAACAGAGGTAACCATATTCAAAGTGGCTTCGTACAAGGGATTTGTATAATTTTAAAAGAATTTTAGGGTCTGAACCCCAGTATGTCCCTGCAAGAGACCTCAGGACATTTAGGGCTTTTTGAGCTCTGTCACATATACAATCAACATATTTTCTCCAAGAGAGGTTGCTTGTAAAAATAACACCCAAAAATCTTGCACTATTCTCCACAGGCAAATCAGTGTTGTCATATTTAATATTGACTATAAAAGGCCCAATATTGCTAAAAACTACAACCTTGGATTTATCTATACTAATGTCTAATGCAAGATAATTAAAGTAACAATTTAGTTTATACAAGGCAATGTTAAGCTTGGAGCATACTGTACTGGTATTATTACCAACACAGTACACTACCAGGTCATCCGCAAACTGGAGATTGGATACTTCAGTGCCTAGGATAATATTAAGTTTGTGGATGTATAAAATAAATATTAAAGGACTCAATATACTGCCCTGACAAGTGCCCTTGTAAGAATACCTAGGGCCTATAAGCCTATTTTTACACTTAACAAATACTTTTCTACCATTCAAAAAGTTATATATCCATTCTATCACCTTTGCAGGCAAACCAACAGCAGCCAATTCTGAAGAGAGTATATGATGATTAACATTATTAAATGCACCTACCACATCAAAGAAAACACTGACAAGAGCATTCCTTGATTTGAAGGCTTCAAAGATATCGAGATGTAAATTAGCAATGCTTTCCCTTGAAGACTTACCCCTCCTAAACCCAAATTGATTCGAAGGTAGTATATGGTTCTTCTCAATAAAATGTTCTAACCTCTGTTTGATAAGTTGCTCGAAGATTTTACCCATACATGAAGTTAAAGCTATAGGTCTGTAAGAGTCAAAACTATTTTTATCTTTGTTGGGTTTGAGAATGGGAACAAGACAATCAGTTTTCCAATCTTCAGGAATTAGAGAATGCTGCCAAAGAAGATTGAAGATTTCAAGCAAAACTAATTTAGATTGATCAGGTAGATTTTTTAGCATTTTATAAGAGATATGGTCGAGGCCAGCTGCAGTATCCCTACGAGAATGGATTGCTGTAGTAAATTCAACAAATGTAAAAGGTTTAATTAAGTGAAAGTTACTAGGAGAAACAGGATGAGAAGGGTTGAAAATAAAAGCTGGCTCTACTGTATCTGGTGTAAATTTTTTAAGGAATTCGGGGATCCAAGAATATATGTTATTATTTTGAGATGTGGATGCAGAACTTTTATTAAATCTACGCATATATGACCAGACCACAGACATAGGTGTAGTTCTGTTGAAAGATTCACACAACTTCAACCAACTCATCTTTCTTTCATACTTGATAATGAACTTTTTCTTTGCTTGGAGTTTCTTAAAAGCTAGGTAATTTGTTTCAGAGGGATTGTGTTTGAAAGTTAAGCCTGCGCCGAGTAAAATAACTCAAAACGGTCTTCACAACTAAAGGAATATAACCTATAATAGTACTTTAATTACCACACAAAAATATGTAATGAACACTAGAATAAATGTTTTAGCAAACATAGTTGGCAAAATTTAAAAATATTTTATAGTTTATTAAACAAAAATACATAAAGTTGGACAAAAATCCTTACAAAACATGCTCGTGCGTCGCTGAATTTTGATAGTAAACTGTTGAATTTTTTCATAAACTTCAATTCATATTATTCTGTAATTATCATACTATCATTTACAGCTTTAACATTTCAAAAATGTCGCTTGGTTGTTTTAATTTTAATTTTTTCTTCTAATTTGCGCGCTATTTTGAAGCATACGCAACATACACCGGTCGAAAATTCAGTCGTCCACGGGAGCTCAGAGAGGGGTCACGTCTCATCGTGGAGCGTTTCGCCGGTAACGATAATTCGCGATCTATTGTGTACGTATGTATTGCAGCAATCCGTTGAATAACATAAGTCATATTTTTGGTTTTTTGAGTACGATTTATTATGCATACCCAACAATTACTTTTTATTGTTCAATATATATTTCTTTAACATTTTTTTTTTCAATATTTGTTTTATTATGGGAAAATGTAAAAAAAATATTATTAGAAGAAAGTTGGCGCAAATTTTCGAAAAAAAGCCATCTCATAAAAAGTACGTATTTCTATTTTGTGATGTTATTATTGCTTTTTAACCGACTTCAAAAAAAAGGAGAAGGTTCTCAGTTCGTCTTTAACTTTTTTTATGTATGTAACCTCAAACTCGAAGACGGCTGGACCGATTTGGAATTTTTTTTTCGTTTGAAAGGGTATAATACTTTCTAGTTGGTTCCATTGTTATGAAACAGGATCTGATGATGGGATCCTGGAGAAAGCGAGGGAACTCTTTAAATATTATAGGCACACCTATAGCGTTTTGGGTATTTCTAATAGTACCTTGTGCAGTTGCTCCCGAAAAGCACCATTTGAGGAAGTGAAAGTGTTGATGAAGACTTTTTTCAAACATTCGTTATGGGTATCGTGTAATGGGTTTTTGGGGGTGGTGATTGCAAATCTGGAATTTATTTTTAAATTCAAGATGGCGTATGCAACTTTTTCTCACAAATTCGATATGGGTACCGTGTAATGGGTTTTTGGGGGTGGTGATTGCAAATCTGACATTCATTTTAAAATCCAAGATGGCGGATGCAACTTTTTCTCAAACATTCGATATGGGTATCGTGTAATGGGTTTTTGGGGGTGGTGATTGCAAATCTGGCATTCATTTTAAAATCCAAGATGGCGGATGCAACTTTTTCTCAAACATTCGATATGGGTATCGTGTAATGGGTTTTTGGGGGTGGTGATTGCAAATCTGGCATTCATTTTAAAATCCAAGATGGCGGATGCAACTTTTTCTCAAACATTTGATATGGGTACCGTGTAATGGGTTTTGGGGGTGGTGATTGCAAATCTGGCATTCATTTTAAAATCCAAGATGGCGGATGCAACTTTTTCTCAAACATTCGATATGGGTATCGTGTAATGGGTTTTTGGGGGTGGTGATTGCAAATCTGGCATTCATTTTAAAATCCAAGATGGCGGATGCAACTTTTTCTCAAACATTTGATATGGGTACCGTGTAATGGGTTTTGGGGGTGGTGATTGCAAATCTGGCATTCATTTTAAAATCCAAGATGGCGGATGCAACTTTTTCTCAAACATTCGATATGGGTATCGTGTAATGGGTTTTTGGGGGTGGTGATTGCAAATCTGGCATTTATTTTAAAATCCAAGATGGCGGATGCAACTTTTTCTCAAACATTCGATATAGGTATCGTGTAATGGGTTTTTGGGGGTGGTAATTGCAAATCTGGCATTCATTTTAAAATGCAAGATGGCGGATGCAACTTTTTCTCAAACATTCGATATGGGTATCGTGTAATGGGTTTTTGGGGGTGGTGATTGCAAATCTGGCATTCATTTTAAAATCCAAGATGGCGGATGCAACTTTTTCTCAAACATTTGATATGGGTACCGTGTAATGGGTTTTTGGGGGTGGTGATTGCAAATCTGGCATTCATTTTAAAATCCAAGATAGCGGATGCAACTTTTTCTCACACATTCGATATGGGTATCGTGTAATGGGTTTTTGGGGGTGGTGATTGCAAATCTGGCATTCATTTTAAAATCCAAGATGGCGGATGCAACTTTTTCTCAAACATTCGATATGGGTATCGTGTAATGGGTTTTTGGGGGTGGTGATTGCAAATCTGGCATTCATTTTAAAATCCAAAATGGCGGATGCAACTTTTTCTCAAACATTTGATATGGGTACCGTGTAATGGGTTTTTGGGGGTGGTGATTGCAAATCTGGCATTCATTTTAAAATCCAAGATGGCGGATGCAACTTTTTCTCACACATTCGATATGGGTATCGTGTAATGGGTTTTTGGGGGTGGTGATTGCAAATCTGGCTTTCATTTTGAAATCCAATTTAAAACACATACGATATCCATATTCAATATGGATATCGTGTGTGTCTACTAAGTTAAATACACTGATAACCTTCAAGGGTTTATTGCTAAGTATAATTAACAAAGTAACGTAAGGGCTAAAATTATGGCTAAATGATGAAAATGAGTGCACCCGGTTGCTGTTCGAAAAACACTAAGCTCGCGGCGAACTTATTTATTTATTTATTTTATTATTTATTTACACACAGTAAAATAAAATAGGACAACATAATTATAATATTTGAGTACAAAGGTACTGCTTATTTCTTTAGAAATTTCTTCCAGCAGACCTGCGAAAGGAGAAGTGAAAAAGAAATGTAGACAATAGTGTGTGAGAACAAGAAGAGAAATGATAATTAATATGTGAAGTCTAAAACTAAAATATCAAATATACCTACACATACTTATAATGCAATAAAAATAACATATACTTAAATAAATACATAATGTTAGAATATACATACATACATAATGTTAGAATATACGTACATATAAATATATACATAAATAATTAACACAGTTAAGAGGAAAGGTAATGCTCTTTTAATCGACATTTGAATAAAGATATAGTTTTTAAATCACGAATGCTAGGCGGTGTGCACTTAGTGCGACCGCATTATATCGCTTGCTCAGCAAACGTGGTCGATTGCAAAATATTGCATCAAACATCGAGTAATAGGTTTTTGGGCATACGGATTGCAATCCTGACATTCATTTTAGAATTTACGACGAAAGTTCATTGGCTACTTTGTTAGCTTACAATTTACACTGGGTTATTGACAATTTAACTGATCCTAGGTTAAGTGACTATTCAGTATTATCTAGGGTATCTAATAATACTGAAATTAATTGTTTAAACCCTTAGATGTGACAAAGGAGAGTTATAATAACACAATTTTACTATATCATCAGAATATAAATCGTTTCTCCGGCAAAATATTAGATGAGGAAATGTTAATAGATAAATATGATATAGATATCTTATGTTTTTGTAAAACCTGGCTAAAACCAGATAGAACGTTGTTTAAAATTAATATTTTTCTGTTAATAGTGCATACAACAGGTCCTCAGTAGGAGGTGGTACTAAGATATAAGATATAAGGAACAAAAATATATCACCGCTTGCTCTGTTGATTGCTTGTGTGAGGTAGCATGTACATACAGAAGTTGAAGGCGAAACTTTCTTAAGTGTTTATAGACCACCAGCATCAAACTTGTCATCATTCTTAATGATAATGGGAGAAATTTTAAGTACCTAAGCTTATAAGAGATAATAAATTAGTTTTCGTTTGTGGTCACCTAAATATTGATTTGTTAGTAAATTCACCTGAACACTGCAAGCTTACTTCATTGTTTGGTTCATTTAACTTAAAATGCACATACAAGGAAGCAACAAGAATAACAGCAACATCAGCTCAATGCATAGATAATATTTATACTAATTGTGCCATAAAATACTCGTCTCAAATTAGTGGAGTTAGGTCTGACCATACAGGTCAACTAGTATCCTTTGAGTTGGTTAAAAAGCGGCAATTAAATAAGACTATTAAGTTTAGGCTACTAACTAAAAAGAAATTAATGTTTTTAATGATAACATGTTAAGTAATCTTTCAATGGCCAATTTTGACTCCCATGACCCCAATGAAAATTACAGGATATTATTTTCTTCACTATGCCATGAATTTAGTAAGGCATGTCCAGTTAAAAAATTTCAAATGAGTAATAAATCTAAATTTAATGAATGGGCCACTGCTGGAATAAGAATAAGCTGTGACAATTTATACAACTTATACCATGAAAAATCATTGACTTCCGATGAAGCCTTCTATAATTATGTAAGAAACTACTCAAAGATATTTAAAAGAGTATGCGCCCTAAGCTAAATCTAAATCAGAAAGTAATAAAATTAGCATTTCTAACAATAAAATAAAAACTGTGTTGAAGGTGATAAACAAAGAAACTGGAAACACAAACCAACAGGGTTAGAATGATTTGACTTTGAACATCGATGATCAGGTCATCTCAGATAAGTCAAAAGTGGCTAAGAAGTTGGAAAATTACTTTACCAATATTCCAGTAGAGGTTACTAAATCTCTACATTCTTCGCCATTATTAGCAGAATCTTTTTTAAAGGAAAACTTCAATAAGAATATAACAACATTTTCATTTAAGCCCATTTCTATTGATGTAATTAAAAAGCATTCCAAAGTCTTAACATAACAAACACTGATGACTTATGGAGTGCATCTGTTAGGGTTCTTGGTAATATTATTGACTCAATTGCTGCTATCCTAACAGGCACATTTAATTAATGTATAGACAGCGGTAATTTTCCCGATTTAATGAAACATAGTAAAGTAGTACTAATTTTTAAGTCGGGCTGTAAGAGTGATCCCTCTAACTATAGACCGACATATGTGCTTCCAGCATTAAGCAAAATATACGAAAAAATCATGCTGGACTAGATGCTATCATATTTTAACTCAAATGGAATTCTGTATAGTCGGCAGTTTGGTTTCACGAAAGGTAGGTCAACAACAGACGCAGGAGTAGCGCTCATCCGTCACATTCTGGAATCTTGGGAGAAATCTCAGGATGCAATTGGCATATTTTGTGACCTCTCCAAAGCTTTTGATTGCGTTGACCACAAAACACTGATCTGTAAATTACACCATTACGGAGTTCGTGGATCCGTGTTCTGCTGACCTTGTTCTTTCATATTTATCAAACAGGCAACAAAAAGTTATTGTTAATGGAGCGACATCTGCAGGATCCCTAGCCAAGTTGAGTGCTCCGCAAGGTTCAATTCTTGGCCCTTTGACATACATGATGACCAACTTATCGGATATTTTTTATTTGTAATTCCATTGTGCTGTATTAATTGGTCTATACGACAGCATAGACCAAAGTTTTAAATATAATTAAGCATATCTTAGAACTGGAAACATATCTTACAACTATATAATAATATAGGTTATCCATCAGAATTCAGACAGGCTTTAATTTATAATCATATTGTGGGAAGTACTAATTTCACACGGGTTCCCGTTAGTATATGCTTAAACTAGACTTATGGTCTCATGGTGCGTGGTGCGCTGGTTGCACGCTACTGGCATGATTGCTCTATGTTATCTCTTAAAAAATAGTAGTAGAGATACCTACTACTGTTTCTTGTGATTTTTTTTTATTTTTGGCTCGCGTTTGAATTTTAAGAAAAAAATTAATTCAAATTCAAAATGTTTTATTTCACATAGGCCTACATGGGCACTTATAAAACGTCAGCAGTTTGGCGCAGGGCACGGTTCGAAATTGGTCGTTTTCTATGGAGAAGATCCGGCAAGAAACTCCACAGTTACTCTTTTAAAACATCATTCTTACAATGTATCTATAATACAGTATATGCTTAAACTAGACTTATGGTCTCATGGTGCGTGGTGCGCTGGTTGCACGCTACTGGCATGATTGCTCTATGTTATCTCTTAAAAAATAGTAGTAGAGATACCTACTACTGTTTCTTGTGATTTTTTTTTATTTTTGGCTCGCGTTTGAATTTTAAGAAAAAAATTAATTCAAATTCAAAATGTTTTATTTCACATAGGCCTACATGGGCACTTATAAAACGTCAGCAGTTTGGCGCAGGGCACGGTTCGAAATTGGTCGTTTTCTATGGAGAAGATCCGGCAAGAAACTCCACAGTTTCTCTTTTAAAATATCATTCTTACAATGTATCTATAATACAGGTTAATTAGGTATGAGAGGACATTAAAGCCTGTCTGAATTCTGATGGATAACCTATATTATTGTATAGTTGTAAGATATGTTTCCAGTTTTAAGATATGCTTAATTATATTGAAAACTTTGGTCATTACAAGATATTTTCTAAATTTAAACCCACGACCTACGTCATTTAAATTTAAAAGTCAATTATCTGAAATTAAATATTTCAAATGGCGGGAGACTTTGTTTTACATAAAAAACACAGTGATACGACGTCAATGTGGAGCTTTTAGTTGCGAAGGATAGGAATAGTGCCAAATGTAACCGATGCTCAGCCATTCTCAAGACTTTGGGATGGATCGACTAAGGGATTAAGCTTTGTTTTCCTAGGAAAGCGGTACCGTCATATAGCGGCCGTAATATTACGGACGCAAAAAGGCAGCCGTCTTTACGGTGACGACATGTGGAAAGTTCCACGGCCGTTTTAACACACTGTCTGCTTCATCGCTATCTAGTGTATTACATTCTCTTTGGAAATGTTCACGAAACCATCTGACACCGACAAGACGGCCGTCATGCAAATGGCGGCAAGCTTTGTTTTCCTAGGAAAGCGGTGCCGTCATATAGCGGCCGTAATATTACGGACGCAAAAAGGCGGCCGTCTTTACGGTGACGACATGTGGAAAGTTCCACGGCCGTTTTAACACAGTGTCTGCTTCATCGCTATCTAGTGTATTACATTCTCTTTGGAAACGTTCACGAAACCATCTGACACCGACAAGACGGCTGTCATGCAAATGGCGGCACCGCTTTTTGACGTTACGGTGTCAGTTACCGCTCTCTAGGAAACCGCACCATTTTGTTTACATAGACAACGTTCTAGTGACGCCATTCACCGCTGTATTACGGCCGCTATTTGACGGCACCGCTATCCTAGGAAACCAAAGCTTTACATACACATTTGTCATCAAAACATAACATCAAGCTTATATCAGCTTCAACAAGTCTAGATTCTGATAATCTGAACACAGCACCGCCGCCAGCCAAGCGAAAGTTAAATGATTATTTTACTAAAAGTGCCGACGATAGCCTCGATGATGTTTTGGCAAGAATGATTGCATTAGATGGATTTCCATTCAGTATATTCATAACTTCAGATGATTCGAGAAAATTTGTCTTTGCAAAATACACGGATTTACCAAAGTCAGCCGTCACCATTCAAAAACGTGTCATGAATTACAGTGAAAAAATCAGAAAGCAAGTAACTGCAGAATTGAAACATTTGAAAAGTGCAGGTGAAAGATTTAGTCTTTCTTTCGACAAGTGGACTTCAACATCCAATAAACCATACATGGCTGTCAACGTTCATTCATATAAAAAAAATTGGAATTTAGGACTTGTTCCTATTTATGGAAGTATGAAAGTATGGCTGATAATTGTCTTCGTATATTGAAAGAGCGTCTAAGTATATTTGATATTTCCCTGGATACTGGCTTTATGAAAAACATAATTATTTGCAAGACAGCTCTACCTCAGATGATACTATAAATGAACCACCTGTGGCTGTTGATCATATGGACGACATCCATGATGATGAACATTTAGAAGACTTAGACAGTCCAGAATCAGACTTAATCTTAATGTCACAAAATGACCTTGCGCTATAACACATATCAGAGTTAACACAAGATGAAAACATTAATGAGCTGATAAAGAAAATCCGCAAAGTTGTGGAGTGTATTTCAAAAGATCACCATTGAAAAATGAAACAGTACTTCAAAAATAAATGAAAATTGAACATGGAAAAGAGCTGTCACTTCTTTTGGACTGTAAAACCAGGTGGAATAGTCTTTTAACAATGCTGGAGCGATTTTATCTTTTAAAAACCTTCATTCAAAAAGCTCTTATAGATCTCAATCATCCAATTCGTTTGGAAGAAGTTGATTTTGAATTGGTAAATAAAATTGTTGATGCGCTGACCCCAATTAAATTGACAGTGGAAGCAATCTGTCGGCGAGATGCTAATTTATGCACAGCTGATTCCGCTTTGAAATTTCTTATAAAACAGCTATCTAGCATAATCATTTTTTGGCAAGTTCTGACACTTGCCAAAAATGAAAACATCCTTAGTGGAACGTATGAAGCAACGACGAAGTGATGATTTGACTGGTGTGTTGAATTAATTACAAAATCCATGAAAAGATGATGAAAATCAGTTATTATCGGATTTGGAATGGCATGACTTATTTCCAGTTTCTACACAGGCTTTAGTTTGGAAGCAAATAAAGTGTATTGTTAAAAAACTTAAAAGTCGAGATGACACGGAAGAAGAAGAAGGAAGATCAGGATCACAAACAGATGATGAGTTAAGGCCACAAACCTCCCAATCCCAACCCCAATTGACACTAAAGGAAAAGTTATAGCTGGAAACTGATAAGAGTATGATATCCCCAGATCGTGAAGTACAAATACAAAATTAATCGGGGTTGGCAAAATATAGTATTAGACGTGAAATAAGCCTGTTTGAAAATGGAGGAATTAGTGGATATCACTTAGAAACAGCATATAAGTATCTATTGTCTATTCCTCCAACCAGTGTAAAACCTAAACGAGCGTTTTCAGCTGCTGTTTATGTTGGTAATAAACGAAGCAGGCTTGGAAGTCAAACCTTGGATGCATTGATATTTCTACGATTGTATTTTCAAAATTCGAAATAAGTTTTATTGTCTTTTTATTTCTTACAAAGTATAGTATCTTTTTGTCATTTTTTCTTTTCTTACTATACTGTGATATGTGTGGTGTACCAAAATTAAAAATATATATTTTAAGAAATTACTCGTTTTTTAGAGTTCAGTTGCCGAATGGCAAAAAACGGAACCCTTATAGTTTCGTCATGTCTGTCCGTCTGTCTGTCTGTCTGTCTGTCTGTCCGTCCGTCCGTATGTCACAGCTATTTTATTCCAAAACTATTAAGACTATACATGTGAAACTTGGTAAGTAGATGTATTCTATGAAACGCTTTCCGATATGGAGAAAAAAATTAAAAATCATTTAAAATAAAGGAACATACTACTACCCCATACATGGAACTAAAACTGAAAATATATTTTTTTTTCATGAAACCTATGCGTGTGTGGTATTTATAGACAGGTCTTTAAAAATGACATGTGGGTTTCTGAAACCACTTTTTCATAAAGTCAATCGTATAAAAGATATAAGCTTCCAAAGTGGTCAAATGTGTATCCCTCCCTCTAACTTCTATAATAGTGGAGTGAAAAATCTAAAAAAATATGTATCTGTAGATCTTAATGTAAACTTTCAACCAAAATTGGTTTGAATGATATCGAGTTAACAGTTTTTGAGATACGGCATATTTTCTAAAACCGCAAATATAACTTTGTAATTCATACAAACACTATGAAAAACAAAGTTATCTAGCGTAAATGTAAAAAATGTAAATAAGATAGTTTTAAGAAATTTGTAAGGTTTTTTTCGTCAAATAAATATACATATTATATTATATTATTATAGTTACACACGGAACCCTTCATGCGCGAGTCTGACTCGCACTTGGCCAATTTTTTACATTTGAGACGAATTAGAAACCACATAGTCTAATCCGGGGATAGCCCCAGGGTCCCAGGATTCAGCATCAAGAATCACGTAATCCCGGGATTGAAAAACATGCTCGGGATTGTATTCTCTAGTTGCAACTAAGAAAGGATTTCTATCGAAATTCTATTTTAGTTGCCAAATGTGTCGAAAAAAATAGAATTAATAAATTGTAAACAACCAGATAGATAGCCCTACAGACCTCAATCTGAACGATAATTCTGTAAGCAGTTTTATGTCGATAGGAGCCGGGTTTTCTGGCTTAGAACAAGTTTCAGCTTCCTTTGACATTCCCTCTATGTCCGACAAATTATACGCCAAGTGCCATAACAAGGTCTGTCTACTACGGGAATTAGCCAAAGAAAAATTGGCCAAGTGCGAGTCAGACTTGCCCATGAAGGGTTCCGTAGTAACTATAATAATATAATATGTATAACTACTACAACTACTAGTCTGTCTGTCTGTCCATCCGTCCGTCCGTATGTTACAGCCATTTTATTCCGAAACTATTAGGACTATACATATAAAACTTGGTAGATTGATGTATTCTGTGAACCGCTTTCCAATTTTAAGAAAAACTTAAAATATATTTAAATTAAATTAAAAAATATTTTCATGAATCCTATGCATGTGTGATATCTATATACAGGTCTTTAAAATGAGATTGAGGTTTCTAAAACCACTTTTTCATAAAATTAATCGTTTAAAAGATATACGCTTCCAAAGTGGTAAAATGTGTGCCCCCCTCTAATTTCTATAATAATGGAGTGAAAAATATAAATATGTATATACAACGTGTAACGGGAACCCCATATCTAACCAAAAGGGCTGAAGACAACATTTGGTATGGAGTCTCTATGCACAGTTTCAGCACAAAATAACTGACTTAAAGAATTGATACCAAATTATTGGTTTCACATATTTTTTGAATACCAATCATAACAAACGTGTCACAGCACTACGAGGGTCAATAACTTTCCACGTCACTTGCCAATAACACGATAATTCTTTTCGTTCTTCTTAATTTGAAAAATTCGGTCTCTGGTATCAGTGTACTGGAATTTGTAATAAGTTCTACACATGTAGACTTAGGATTACAAAACCCTTGCCATATCGTTTGTTATCATCCAAAGAAGCCATGCACTTGGTATGTATATACCCTTTAAATTACACATTGTATATATATATATATATATATATATATATCTATAGATCTTAATGTAAACTTTCAATCAAAATTGGTTTTAAAGAGATCGAGTAAGCAGTTTTTGAGATACAGCATATTTTCTAAAACCGCAAATATAAATTTGTAATTCATACAAATACTATGAAAAACAAAGTTATTTGGCGTAGTTGCAAAAAATGTAAATAAGCTAGTTTTAAGAAATTTGTAAGTTTTAGTTTTTTGTCAAGTAAATATACATATTATATTATATGATTATAGTTACTACGGAACCCTTCATGGGCGAGTCTGACTCGCACTTGGCCAATTTTTGTAAAATGTTATAATAAGCAATATAACATTAGATTTATAGATTTCTTTTTTTTTTTTCTTTTATATTAAGTTACACTTGATACATATATTGTTATGAAATAAATTACGCTTATATTTTCTGCGAAGTAAGTTCGCTAGACAGCATTAATGAAAAAATGTTTTTTTTGGTATGGCCCCACGTATATATAATAAAGTACCGAATGTTATTAAAAATATGACAGTACATCAGAATTTAAACGAGCACTAAATGAAATTTTAATAAACAAAACTTATTTCAGTCTGGTTTTATTATGACATTACATAAATATATTTTTTTTTATTTCATACTGGTTTTATTATTCAAATAAGTACTGCATACCCATCTACCCTAACTTGCTACTTACCCAGTTTCGAAGCGTCAATAGCCTAATGGATAAGGTGTCGGACTTGTGATCGAGAGGTCGCAGGTTCGAACCCCACCCATTACACTATTGACGTGAACCCACTCAAGACTATAGATGCTGGCGGGAAACATTCCGAATCATTCCCGTCGAATACTTCGGAAGTATTCTGAAATATTCCGAAACTTTGGGAATATTTCAACTGTCAAAAAAAAACAGGAAAATCGACCTTTGAAGTCTGTTAATATACCAAAACCTGCTCCTAAGTAGGTAAGAACAAATACTTTTCTGAAAACCGCATCAAAACGTGTTTGCTTGCAAGGTTTGCCTTTATTTGCTTTTATTGACTGGGCTATTATACGCGTTAAGTAGGTAGGTAATGATTAATACCTACCTATGCGACTCGCGAATACTCGCGATGTGTACAGAGCCACATACAAACTAACCAAAAACATAGGTAACCCTTTTTCACAACTGACATTTAAGGCTATAATCGCATAGCACGACTTACAACTCAATCGCCTAATGCATGTATTTTGACCAATAGGATGCACGAAGCGTATTTTAGTAGTGTTCGTAATAGTAAGTATTAATATAATGTTACACGCCCTGTACTCACAAAATGCATATTATTTCTAATTGGGCGAAAACAGGAAGGGATGTGGTTTGTCACTAGCTCCGCTTCCGCAGAAATATTTTCTTAAGTGAGTATGCGTATCTTTGGCCGATAGTACCTACCTAAAAACAAAAGAATAAAAATCCTGTTAATCGCAGGCTAATAAATCTACCTATAAAAATATCAACATATACTTAATCAATCCCATTTATAATAAAATAAACATTTATATTTTACTCTCGTAGCGTACATACGTACTCTCGCAGTGAACAATAATTAACTCACCCACCACACAACAAGCAAACACATTTATTCCCATTGAATTATTCGGGCGAAATATTCGGAAACATTCGATTGCGGGGTACGAATCTTTCTCGCGCGGGTGAAAACTTCTCCGGGGAGTGCATCCCCTCCCTCTTACCGCACCCCGCACCGCCATCGCCTGGCACGCACGACTCGTGGCCGGTGGCAGTCGGGTGCGCGCGTCGCGGTGCCAGCGCGGCGGCAGCGGCCGGCGCACAGAGATCGACGATCGATGCAAAATACGATTTTTCAGCAAAAAAAGTTGAAATCTTAATAAATAATTAATAGTTTCTTTGAATCAGAATGATTCACAATGAATTTATCATTTTGAATAATTCCCATTTAAAGAAACTTTCCCCGAAGTATTCCGGAATTATTCGGAATTATTCAGAAGTTTTGCAACTATACTCAAGACACAAGCATATTTAGCTTAGTTGGAGGGGTTAACAAGATTGCTAGTAATGTGAAATGTACCCACAATGCTAGTATTCTTTAAAAAAAATCTGAGGAGTTTAATATATAAAATCAAAGTTTTATTGCAATAGGATGAATAGTGAGGGAACGGATAATGTATTACTACAGTAAAAACAAACGTTAATTTTTATATATTAGGTATAATTTATTAAATTTATTTTTGTGATTTATTTACGTACCTACTTGCTTCATTTAGATCCATCCAGCCGTTTGAGCGTGAAGAATTAACAAACATGCAAACAGACACATTCATTCACAAACTTTCGCCTTTATAATATTAGTGTGATAAATAAAACCATCTAAATAATTAATATTCGTTTTTCAAGTTTATTCAACATAACGACAAAAAATTAAAAAATGCAAAGTTAACAAACTTCGTCGTGCAACGGCAAGCGGGCCTCGAGCGAACTTGTCATTGTGTGTGTGACAACGCACACGACTAGCCCGCTGCAGTAAATACCTATTTTCCGCGCGTCTCGTAGGCTCGACACCCTCTTAAGTAAGCATTTTTACTATCTTCCACAGCTTTGCTGCAGTTAGCATTCCACCAGGGGAGTGGAGTTCTTTTCTTTCTGTTAGAGGTTGAAAGGGGCTGAGCCTGCCCCCCATCAGAGGAGTAGCGCCTTGGAGATGGAATTGAATCTACTAGTGCCAAATGTAAGAGTTTAATAAATTTATTATAGCTAAGCAAAGGATTGTGTCTGTCTATAGAAAAGTTACACAAAAGAGCATCAATGCCGGATGAATATGTTTTCCAATCAACAGTATTGAAATTATAAGAAAATGGAAGAGGAATACTGTCAGGTATATGAAAGCTAGAAGAATTATTGTTATTCACTAAGAATTTTGTAATTACAGGAAGGTGGTAACTGCCTAAAGGATCATCATGAACTGACCATTCACACTCCAGGGCTAGCAAAGGAGAGACAATGGTCAAATCAAGAGCATTTCGCCTCCAAGTGTGGGAACCAACAGTAGTCGTTTGACCATCATTTAAAAGAACAAGATTGTTTTTATTAATGGTATCCAAAATATCCCTACCTCTGCAGTTAGAAGCTGAACATCCCCAGGTTGTATGCAAACCATTAAAATCGCCAGCTAAAAAAATTGGACGAGGAAAAGATTGAATTAGTCTATCTAATTTTGTTTTAGAAAAAGGAGGGTTGCAATTAGTTGGACTGTAAAAACTTACAATAGTAAGTTCTTTATTATTAGCATAATTAATACGAACTGCTATATTTTGTAAGGAATCATCATAGATTGTGTTTATTTTAGTATACATAATAGATTTATGTAAAATAATGGCGACACCATTATGAGCATTCCCTGAATCAAGTCTGACTACATCATAACCACGAAATTTGATAGTGTGACGGGGCTTAAGCCAAGTTTCACAAACTAAAGCTATATGAATAGAATTGTCCAACAAAAAGTGATTGAAAATATGTTGATTGTGTAATAAGCTCTGAGCGTTCCATTGGACTATATTTAAATAATCCATTAAAATATATATTTTTTAATACCTACCTAATATTTTTAAAGGATTCTTGCAGGACATCTTTAATGCTAGTACTACAAATTGATTTTTCATTCATTTTATTTTGTGTTATTAATTTAACTATTGATTCTGAAATGGTTTTTAAAATCAGTTCTGAATTTAAGAGTGACAGAAATTGATCAGTTTTGTTTAGTTTCGGAAAGTTTGTGTCATTAAGAGTTTCAACATAACTTCTTTTTTTCTCATATTTTTGTTTATGTAGCAGAATCTTTTCTTTTTTTACAGGGCATAAAGAAGATATAGCAATGTGATTGCCCGAGCAGTGACAGCATTTTGCACCCGAGGCGGGAACTATACATGCTTTGTAATTATGTGCTTCTCCACAAATTGAACATCTCTCAGAGTTTTTACAGAATTTGGCAATATGATCATATCTCAAGCACTTAAGGCATTGCTTCACTGGAGGAATATATGGTCTTACCTCAAAACGCCAACTGTTGAGGTCGACACTCTCTGGCAAAACTGGACATGAGAAAGTAATTGATACTGTTTTTGTTGGTGTATATTTTACAGTTTTATTCTCCACTAATTTTCTCATAAAACGTCTTATAGAGACGATGTTCTTGGTGCTTGTTAGTGCGGAATAAATTTGTTTATTTGAGAGTTCAATGGGGACATGTGTGATGACTCCAGTAACCTCCGTAGCGGCAGCCGGGATTGACGCTTTTAATTTGTGACCGTCAAGAAACTTTTTATTACTTAAAGCAGCATTGGCCAGTGCTGGTCTTTCATATATGACACCTACCTTACTCTTGTTAATCCGCTGCAGTTGTTTGACACCTTTGTTGTAACGCTTAATTGCATTTGCAAGGGACATCATATCCCTCAAGCCAATGGGTTTATCTTCTTCTATACTTTCTAGAAACACGATATATTCAAAATTACCACCATCTTCGGGGTAATATCGGACGTAATCTGGGATTCTAAATGGAGTATACTTATCAGTATCCTCTTCGGATATTACAGAGCCGACGTCAGACGCTGAGCCCTCATCAACCGACTCCGCCTCTCCGTCTTCAGCCGAATGTTCCTTTTTGCGTTTTTTACGGCTCCGGGCCATCTCTACCACGTTATTTAATAAATTTGTTCAAAAATGAGTTGCTTTTTATTTATTACAAATTAAGTTTTTTTTTGAGAAAAAAAAAGGCGCCTAACAATCTTGAAGGTTCCCGCGCTTTTTTTCCACCTAATTAATTCAAGATCATTGACATATATTATATTTTGACGTTTACGTACTGACTTTGACATCTCGACGTAGTTACCAACCTTGGATACTTGTCTTTTAGAATTTCGTCTATAACGTGCGGATATTCTCGCAACAGTATGAATATGGACTTGATTTATTTTTTATAAATTACACTCACGTTCGGAAACTCACTCGAATGGACTTCTACATATCGATACCGGAAATTTCAATTGTCGTAAAGGACATTTTGCCGAAAATGAGTTATATATATATTTGGAATCAGCGTCGCAAGCTCTATCGATTGGTAGTAATAAAAAAAATTCTATCGTTAAAAAAAAAGCCCCTTACGACCTGGCTTTCCAACATCTCTAGCGCGATTTTTTTTTACTATTTGGGATGTATCGTAAAAATATTTTTCAATAGGGAGCGTAAAGTCATGTTTTAATTATTTAAGAGGTCGTAATCCTCATTTTTGCATTAAACTTTTTATACGACATTATAAATAATAATTATTAAAACAAATCAAAAGGTCGTAAACATGTTATTTGATAATCGAAACCCTTACGACCAAATCTATACTTTGTTTTAACTTACGTAATTAGGGCGTAAAGGACGTTTGTTTTATTTATTGTCCTTTACGACCCTAATTTTAACAAAAACACAATTAAAGTTTTTGTTTCGTTCTTATTGCCAACGGCGCAAAGACGTGTGCGACAGGTTGACTTGATTACATTATAAACGAAGGTGAAGGATCTAGACCAGTATGTCAAAAGTTTTTGATCAACACATTAGATATTACCCAAAAGTTTATTTTATATACAGTAAAAAATGCACACGAAAATATGGCAAGCGTAGAAAGGAGAACATGCCATGCACAGAAGTATAGTGATGAAGATAAAGCATACGCAAAAGCTTTTATCGAAAGCCTTCCAGCCGTTCCTTCCCATTATTGTCGTAAAAAAAGTTCATCTGTATTTACCTCAGAATATTAAAATGCTACAAATTTATTCAGAATTTATCTCAAACACTGCCAAAAAGATTCTAAATTACACTTTCTCTCTTTTCTCATCTAAAGTTCTTATTAAAATATTTAACGATTTCATACACCAAAAAAAGACAAATGTGCCACATGTACAAAAGCTGAAAATACAAAATTATTATCAGAAAAAGAAATCAAGGACATGGCTGTTCATCTCGAGGAATAAAAGGCTAGCTACCAAAGATTTAAAATTCATCAGAAATTAACTTTCAACGATATGCTTACAGTTATCTTTGACCTGCAAAAATTGCTTAATACTCCGTGTGCGTTACCCCAGCAAAATAATGTCGTAAATAGTCATTTAAATCTTATAGATAATTAGTTGCCCAGTTTCTGTAATTGTTAAGCACATTTTTAAATTTGTTACACATATAGTTTTTTAGTTATTACACAAAAACATATTCTGCTGGGGTAACGTTTGAAACGTTACCGCAGCAAAACTTTTTTTTAAATAATGGGAATATTGAAATAAATATTAGTTACACATTTAGTTGTCTAGACGAGGTAAATGTTACACGTTATTTTGTTTTTGTTCTTTCTTCGGCTGCGAAGTTATTCGAGATTTTGCTGGAGTAACGTTTGTGGTTTTGCTGGATCTCTGAAACGGTTAAGCGGATTCTTATCGTCTTTTGTACATGACTTCTTAGGAATTAGTTTTAATTTGTTTCGCAATAAAAATAACAAAATGATATACCGTTTAAAAGTTATTTAATGAAATATAAAAACACTTCTTTAGGTCCTAACACTCTGAATATGAGCTCTAAAGACTTACTTTAAACGTTATTTTGTAGCGTTTAACTACCTTCAAATGTATATGAAGTTTCATTAGTATCCTGGTGGTAATTAACAAATTATGATGATATTCAGTTCTCCACGTACACGGTCACAATGCGCGCGGAGTTATTTGGCCACCGATAAACCTGTATACGGTTATATAAACTGAATGTTATATCAATATTTAGTTGCTTAATTCAGTTATATACCTGTAAAGTTTCAGAGTAGTACATACAATAATTAACGAGATAATTAAATAAAAGTCATTAGGAACTTCAACACCGTGGTAATCCGACCAATTTTAGGTGGTTACAAAAAAGCGACCGCGTAGAACATTATGCTATCTTCTAAAATATGTAGGATAATACACCTTAAAATTTCGGTACAGACGCATACACTGTTAAATACATAACAATATTATAATATCTGTACTATAAACATTATTATTATTACCTTTCAGCTACTTATTAGATAGGTATATATTGTATAATGTTGTTAGTGTATAATGGCACAGTTGCACGGGTTCCTTCTATTTGGCAGAATTTTGATACTCCGAAATTCATTTGGCATAACACACTTGGTATAATCTTCCTTAAACGAATATTTTTAAGGCATAAAAATTATTTAGTATGTATAATTATTATTTAGCCGAATTCTGCATAATTTCGTTTAGCATAACTGCATGCTTGCTTGCATGTTTACATGTTTCTTACAGGGAAATAAAAACCACGTATGTTCACAATGAAATGTTTTATTTAATGTATGCCAAAAGATGGTTCTAACTGTAAACTTTCTGAAAGAATGATGGTTCTACGTTTTAATTATTATGGATATGAAATTTATGCCTAAAGATGATTCTGACTTACATAATTATTTGACTGCAGTTTAATATTTTATTATTTTATTTTTGATCTGTGATTTTTACATAATTTAAGTTAATCTTACAATACAACTATCTGTAATATATATCTAGGAAAAAATATTGTGATATTTGAAATTTGTCTACAAAATAGTAGGACTTACTGTTTTTAAGTTTAAAAATTATTATTTTACCTGTAAATAAAAATTCTTTAAGAAATATGTAGTTTTTTTTTAACACTTGTGTACACATCTCTACTAATCTTGTAAGACTATCCTACATATTTTAGAAGATAGCATAATGTTCTACGCGGTCGCTTTTTTGTAACCACCTAAAATTGGTCGGATTACCACGGTGTTGAAGTTCCTAATGACTTTTATTTAATTATTGTATGTAATACTCTGAAATTTTACAGGTATATAACTGAATTAAGCAACTAAATATTGATATAACATTCAGTTTATATAACCGTATACAGGTTTATCGGTGGCCAAATAACTCCGCGCGCATTGTGACCGTGAACCTGGAGAACTGAATATCATCATAATTTGTTAATTACCACCAGGATACTAATGAAACTTCATATACATTTGAAGGTAGTTAAACGCTACAAAATAACGTTTAAAGTAAGTCTTTAGAGCTCATATTCAGAGTGTTAGGACCTAAAGAAGTGTTTTTATATTTCATTAAATAACTTTTAAACGGTATATCATTTTGTTATTTTTATTGCGAAACAAATTAAAACTAATTCCTAAGAAGTCATGTACAAAAGACGATAAGAATCCGCTTAACCGTTTCAGAGATCCAGCAAAACCACAAACGTTACTCCAGCAAAATCTCGAATAACTTCGCAGCCGAAGAAAGAACAAAAACAAAATAACGTGTAACATTTACCTCGTCTAGACAACTAAATGTGTAGCTAATATTTATTTCAATATTCCCATTATTTAAAAAAAAGTTTTGCTGCGGTAACGTTTCAAACGTTACCCCAGCAGAATATGTTTTTGTGTAATAACTAAAAAACTATATGTGTAACAAATTTAAAAATGTGCTTAACAATTACAGAAACTGGGCAACTAATTATCTATAAGATTTAAATGACTATTTTCGACATTATTTTGCTGGGGTAACGCACACTAATACTCCTCATGGAGTGAGTATGTTGTTATATTAGTCTAGGAAATACGCCGTTTTACTTTATTGCGACTCTTGCCCTGGGCAGAATAAAAATAAGATAATTCCCACAGCCCTACACTACTTTGTACAGAATTCCAAAAACGTTGAAGTAGTACAAATCAATTATTTACTGCCTGGGCATACTTATATGCCCGTCGATTCAATGCATGCAATCAATGAACGCGAGGTTAGATGAATTATTATTTGGAGTCCGAGTCAATGACCAACGTACATAGAATCTGCAAGAATACGTCCTGAACCATACAAAATTAATGTTTTGGAGTACTCCGATTTTCTCAATTGAGACAGCTTGATGTCTGAAAAATTTACCAATATTTCTCAAAGACAAATACAGCTAAAAGCAATGCGCATTGTGCATTCAGTCATTATGTCGCATTCAAGAAAAAGAAAATGCTAAAAGTATGGAAGGAAAATATTCAATGAAAGAAAACAAAGACGCTCAAGTAGTAACATTATATGATGAATATAAAGGAAGAGGATCAAAAGGAAAAGGCAAATGGAAAAAAAATAAAAACACAAAACCAAGATTTAACAGGTAACAAAGTAGAAGATGATACTTCTAATATTGGTTTATCAACGCTTTATGACAAACCTAACCCTATACCGGTCGCCAAGTATAACGATTTAAAGCGTTTATGTACTAACGGAACTATACCAAACCGATTTCATAAGGAATATTTCGATCTACCGTCCTTAGGGGACTGTTAAAGACAGTCTTCCTGAAACTGACGAGGAAGACGATATCGACACAAATGATCTCTAAGATTTTACTGTTTACAATTACAAATAATTTGAATAAGAAATACAATATAATAATCAAGGTACAATAAAACTTAAGACTAATGAACAAAAATGTGTATATTAATTTCCATAGAAAAATAGTTCTCCTTCTTCCACGCAGAAATCACACTTGACCCAATCACCCTTTTCATCTTTAGTTTCCCATTTGCTTGTTCCAGCAGACAGTAACTTATCCTTTTCTGAGAGCAATTCATCCTTGAGTTTTTTAAGCGCATACTGTAACTGCGTCGGTTCGCTCGTGAAGTTTAGAGCACTCTTGCCCGTTGTTATATACGTAAGGAATTCTTGGGTAAAATGACGTTTCCGGAAACCTGTAAATGATGGCCTGCTTACTGACATAGGGTCAATATTGCCAAGTGATTTAGTGAGCAACGCCTGGGCCATTTTAGAAACGTACTTAAATGTTATGGGGGAAAACACTATTGAAGGTTGTTCACTCCTCTTCAAAAATACGGAGTTTACTTCTTTTCTCGTATGCCACTTGGGCCTGTTAGTTATTCTCTCAAGAACTGTTAAATTTTCAAGGTAAGTCCCAAACATGGCATGGAATACCACTTCAGATGTTTTTATCGGATCAGCTCCACTCCGCATTTTGAATCTCAGTCCTTTTGAAGATACTAGATCAGTGTAATATTTGAGAATGGGAGCCCCCGAAAAACTCCATTGAACGCTACCCTTATATGCCCACATAATATAGAAAAGTAATAGAGGGAAATATGCTTTTTGTGTTGATCTTGAGGTAGTTAAAAGTAAAATATCTCCCAACTCTTTCATAACTCCAGACACATTTCCTGGGTGGGTTGCCTCCTTAAGGGAGTTAATTATTTCTGAAGCCATCGGGAGCATTTGGAGACTATGGCCCATTGCTGATTTGAGCTTGTCATAAAATTTGTCCTCCATTACTAATAAAATTGCTTGAGTGAGTGGACCCAGACTCCGGAGCACCCCAGTTCTTCTTTCTGGTGCCAGTGTCACACCCTGAAGCAACGAAATATGTTGATTTGTTAAGCCGTATTGGGATATGTTTTGGGTGTGTTCTTGAGCTTTTGTTTGAGTTACAAGCTTGCCCTCACGAGACCTCTTGACACCTCTCTTAGCTACTGACTCCCGCACTCTAAATCTTGTCACCCCTGTTCTCACTTCGTCGTAGAAGGATCTAAACAATGTTATTATTTCCACAATAGGGGTACAAATTAGAAAGTTTATTTCAATTTTCTTAGCTTTTATTTTCTCTACCACTGTTCTAACTGACACGTCAATCCCAGAGATTTTAGCTGTGTATTCCAAAAACCTCAAGTGACCAGGCTTGTCGTTCTCCTCCTTACGAAGGCATGTGAAAACAGTCATAAGGAATCCCGACAACTCATCTGATAAGTCCAAATCCACCAAAAATTTGCCTACTTCACCCTCTATTTGTTTTCTCTTAGTTTCTCCTAATTCTGTTATAATAATCTCAATTATTAACACTAACTTATTAATCTCTATATCTCGTTCCCTAGCTACGTTTTCCTCGGTTTCCATTGAAGTGCTTGGGCCTGCCATTATTTTTAATAATTGCTGAAACTATTGATATTTTTATCATATAATCTCTGTTCTTGCTTAGTCATATTGTGTGTGTTTAAGGCCCAGTTTTTTGATAACTCAACCAATGGTAAAATTTCCCTAATTGTATCCCTAATCCCTATCCTCAATTGTTAGTCTTACAAATTTAATGGTCTAATAATTAACTATCCAACTTATTTGACCATTTGTGAGACTAACAAATGAAGAAACATGGTATTTTACCGTTTGCAACCATTGGTTAAAATATTTAACCATTGGTTGAGTTAACTACGGATCAAAAAGCTAGGCCTAAGATTCATTACTATAATTTTAAAAGACTGAATTTTCTTGTCATTTAATTAATACTTTAGAATGTCAATTGTTTGAGTTTTGAGCTCTGGTGGGCAAAATTTGTTATCATTTTGGTTATTTTAACTTTATTATTATGTTTAAGCAACTTTTTTAAATTTAAATCGCCAGTAATCGTTGCAATGCAAACAACAGAACGTTGTTTGAGTTGCATTAATTGTGAAAAAAATACTAGTTAGTAGATTAGTCTATTAGCTGATTATTCTAAAACTTGAGTTGTTTGCATTGCAACGATTACTGGCGATTTAAATTTAAAAAAGTTGCATAACATTGTGTTTAAATTTTGAATTTTTTTTTTTTTTTTTTAATTCTGTTAGAATAACATTTTTGATACTTTTTTTACAAATATTTAAATAATAAATGAAACATAATAAAAATACTTTTTTCACTTGGTTTTACTGCCTATTGTAGTTGAATTTCTATTTAGAACTTTAGGTTTTTTGTTCCTTTTACCCCCTTAGTCTCTGATTTAATTGACTTGTACTACCCATTGATGATCATGATTAGTCCTTTACGACATATCTGACTTTATCATAACCAATTTTTCGTGGTTGTAAAGTACTTCATTTACATTTTTTTTTGGGCTGTAAAGGACTCTCATTTTCGTCAATAATTAAATTTGGTTTATTTTGATAATTTATATGGATAGATCACGAAAAAATAGTTAGGGTTTCTTTTGACATCATAAATACCTAGTACTTTGTTTGAAAATTATTCAAGAAAAAGACATTTTATTTTTGTTTTTTGGCTCTACTGAAAACTCGTGTTTTGTCCTTTACGACAATTGAAATTTCCGGTATCGATATGATGCGTATTCCAGTAATGAAACTTAAACCAATTTGAACATATACATGGACCATCACCAAAAAAATTTTTATTTTTAACTTTAACAAAATTTTTTTTTACCTTTTAAAAAAAATTTTTTAAATTTTTTTTTAAAAATACTCTTAGCTTTGAACTTTAACATAATTTAATTTTAAACCTAAACATAAAATAGAACTTTAACTTATTATTAAATTGTTGTTAGAACTTTGATAATTTAATATTCAACGATGAACTTACTTCTTGCTTTGAAACCTAACATTACCTATAGCCTGCAACAGTCCACCAAGGTTACCTAACCCTATGGAGATACACTTGCTTTATCTTGCTGTTTTTCCTACTGACTGTCTCGAGTTAAACTACTCTATAATTAGCTTACCTCTCGTATGTGATTGTACGTCACTGACTTAGGACTACTTCCAAGTCAGGGATGGACTTAGAATGGATGGATGAATGATTAATAGTATGGAAGCACATGAATGGGATGTATGAACGTATAGGTAGTCAGTAATAGTGGTTTAGGCCTTCTAGCGGATTTATCCTAGGGAAAATCCTTCGCTAACAGGCGGGGTACTGTAGCGTTGTAGTCGATTAAACTAGAAGTCGACTACCACACTAATCTCTAATGTCTATGGTTTCACGGAGTGGCAACACTTATGCAGTGACTGGCTATAAATTCTAACCTCCGGTTGGCTTAGTTCTTTTCTCGCCGCCTACTGTTGCAAGTAACTTATATAGAAACCCCTCTGTGCCAAGGGTAAGTGCTCATTGTGTCTGCCATTTTCTCTCCATCTTGCCAAATTGTAATCCTTTTATTTCGCCATAATCTGCAGCGTTTGTAAGTTTATATAATTGCCCGGTTGTCTAGATGGCTTCCTGCTGGAACATAACTGTGATATTTCATTGTCATCTGCTTTCCACTAGTGTTTCTAAATTTGTGAAGCGTACGCAAGCCGCAGCATTGTTTTCCTGCTGTGCCATAGCAGCTACGAGCTTAAACGCCTTGCACGCGCTTACTTTTTATATCGTTGCACGCGGTATGCGCACGCTTATCTCTATTTAACCTTTGTGAACCGCCACGATGGTGAGTCCCCCATTCGTTTCCCTGGTACTGTTCTTTGGGTTCACGGCTGGGAGACGCACACATCGCTGGCGCTCACGATTCCTGCACCACGCTTACGGAAGCACCCTTCGTGTGATTCCAGGGTTTTTTTTTCTTTCTCCTTCTTCATTTCAATATCAACTACTGCAACGTCTGCCACGCGACGGGTGTCACCGCTGCCTCCGTCACCACTGCCGGAGAGACGCGCTGTCGCGTGGCCTACCTGTCAACCTCTGCGCCTGCCTCGTGCGAGTTGGGTGAGGAGGAGAGACCTCCTCCCCCGTGGCCTGCCCTGCACAACCTCCGCTTCGGACACGTGGTCGCTGCCGGCTTCGGGATCTGCCCGCCGGTCTGCGTGCGTCGCGGCCTGAGCTCAGGGCAGTACCATTCTATACCTTCGACCAGTGAGGGAACCCAGTGTGAACCGAACCCACCCCCCTTTTTCAAATAAATGCTGTAAACCTGTGGTCTTCTGTTTTTATTTTTACTCCACCTAAACCACTACGCCACATGCGGTGTTTCTTTCTTTAAGTAAGTATATTTTAATTCTTAAAGTAGGGTGCCCATAACAAATGAAATTATAAGATTATTCACACAATGCAGCATATAAATAGGAGGTACACTTCAACGTAAGCATAATTACGCGTGTCTGTTATAGGTATAGGCCGAATACTTAATAGACGTGATCATGAAATTTCACATTTCCCGAGGAACATTGTAGGGAAATGGCAAAAAAGTTTTAACTTCCCATATTAATCACTGGTTTACGTGTGTCACTTCGTATATTTTAATTTAAAAAAATATATAACTTCAGATTTCCTGGAGAAGAATCAGGGCGGAAAAATGGCTTGATGTCATTCCAAGTCATTCAAATATCAAAAATTATTCCGTTATTTGCAGTCTTCACTTCAGGCCCCAGGATATAAATAAAACATAGTTCAGTTTCAAAACTGAAATCCGATTCTGTCCAACTATTTTTCCTAAGGTGGGTAAAAAGTAGTAAACAAATAGTATTGCAAATAAAACTGATTTCTGGTAGCGTAACTTGATTTATAGATTTATGTTTAATGATGAACTGTCAGTACTAACTGTAATAGTCTGTATATCACCTAAATCGTTATTATAAGGTAATATCTATCTGGATTTACGGATGTTAGATGTTTTTTTTTTATAATTTGCCCTCAATGCTACATTTTTCATAGTACCAACATAAATAATAGGCGTTTTTAATTTGCAGATTGTTCCACCAGAAAAAAAGATAGCTATTCTAAGCTATATGATTGTTCAAGCTGCCCCAGTAACAAGTGAAGCAGAAGTATCTATTGAGAAACCCGTGAATATTTCAGTCACTCCTGAGCATAAGTTTGAAATCAGCCCTATGCCTAGCACCTCCAAGGAACCTCCTACGAAAAAAATCGCTATGAATGTGAAGTAATTGAAGGTTTGAAACGAGAAGTGAAAGTTCTGAAGCAACGCGTAAAAAGAAGAGACTTAAGAATCGATAGCCTTAAATATTTATTAAATGTGATTAAAAAAAGACCCATCACCCAGAAGAAATTGAAAGCGTCATAAAAATGAATTTTGTGCGTATGTGTCTCCCTCATCCAGCTACATTGAGAAGACTTAGCTACACGTGACTGTAGTGTTGGTTTCATACAGGAAGTTATCATGTTCTTAAAAGAAAGTGCACCTCTCTTAAAAATGTAGCTCTTCTTTTTGATTCTGTGGCAATTAGAACAGAACTAAGATACGATAAAAAAAAACCGATAAATATTGGGGATATGTAGATTATGGAGGAATTCTACCAAATGAATCTGAAACCTTAGCTTCTGAGGCTCTTGTTTTCATGATTGTATCTTACACAAAAAGATTTAAATGTCCTATAGCTTACTATTTTTATTAACAAAATGTCAGCTGAGCTTCAATCACAGTTAATATTAACAGCTATTAGGATATTATCAGAAGCAAATATTACAGTAAGATCCTTAACGTGTGATGGTACTTGTGTTAATGTCAAAACTTATGAGATTTTGGGTTGCAGGTTCACATTGCCTGAAATGACGACAAGTTTCAAGTACCCAACAAAAGACTGTCTAGTCTAATCCACTGCATTTTAGATCCTCCCCATATGCTTAAGCTATCCAGAATTGTTTTTGCAGAAACAAATATGACTTCTGTGAAAGGTGACATACAATTCAATTTTATAAAACAATTAGATGCAATACAAGAAGAAGGGCTCAAATTAGCGAACAAACTTACTAGTAATCACGTTGGTTTTTTAGATAAAAAGATGAATGTTAAATTAGCAGCACAAGTGTTGAGCAATTCAGTTGCCGATGCAATTGAATTCTTAGCAAAAAGTGGCGATAAGCGTTTTGAAGGAAGCGAAGCTACTGTCGAGTATATTCGGGTTTTGGATAGAATATTTGATATATTCAATTCAAAAAATCCCTTCGGTAAAGGCTTTAAGTCACCATTACGTTTGCAAAACACTGAAATTTGGATGAATGCGCTCACTGAAACTAGAAACTATTTGATGAATTTAAAAATCAATGATACAAATATCCTTGAACACCGACGCAAAACTCCTGCTCTTGGATTTATTATTGATACATTTAGCTTTGCAAACTTGTGTCTTGATTTACTAAAAGATAGTACACATGAAATGAAGTACTTTTTAACATATAAGTGTTCGCAGGATAATCTTGAAATATTTTTTTCTTGCGTTAGAAGGTGTGGTGCCTTAAACGACAACCTGAGTTCGCTTCAATTTCGGTACACGTTGCGAAAACTTTTATTTCGCAATAGTGTGGAACCCAGTGTTAACGCTAATTGTGGCACTGAGGATGATTTTGAAATGACTCCAGTTTTGGAATTCAGACATCCCAAACGAGCAATTATAGAAAATGCCGAGGCTAGCGAGGACCAACTACTCGATTTACTGTTTTATATAGTCAATGAAGAATTTTCATATTACAAAAACAATATACTTGACTACATGGCTGGATTCTGTACAAAAAAAATATCCCAAAAATTAAGTTGCAAACATTGTCTTGCTGCCTTGTTTATTAATAAGGAACATGATGATCATGACTATGATCACTCTATTGATGTGTGCAAAGTTTCATCCTTCACGTCATTCATAGATAGAGGGAAATTAAAATATGTTTCTAAATTTGTTTTTCAAATCATTCTGTACACAGAAAAAATATTCAAATTTCATAGCTCAGAGTCATTAAAAAAGGTAAATAAAGTAAAAATTATATTATTTGTTTTGCAAAACGTTTATAGTATTCTAGGAAATTAATTTGATCCGCCACACACTCGTTCAATCATTTCAATGTGAAGATTCACACGAAATGCAACTTATTAAAAGCATTGCGTCTCATTATCTTACCGCCCGTATGATGAGCCACGGTGAAACTCAAAAATTAAAAATTATAGGTCACAAATCAACTTTAAGACAGAAATTGCATAAAACTGTTTTATTTAGTAATGTGTGAACCTGACTGTAAAATATCTACTGAATAAATATTTATAAATTCTCCATAATGCGTTTTACTTTAATCCATCCTTAAAGCTTAATTATTATTATTTTATGAAATAAAATTATTGTTTAATTTATTATATCCTATTAAATTAGTATCTACCTACATCATATTGTTTGGTCACCCTAATGAAAGGGACAGAGGGCTCTCGCGAAGCTATCTCACTCGGACCGCGTTTCGGTAGCCTGTGCACATTCCAGGTTAGATATAAGTTCCTTGGCTCAGACTAAAGAAACTCTATGGACTTGATATACCTACAAAATAAACGTGCTATACCTACAGTAAATGGTATTTCAAAATGGCGGATTGAACTAGTGGCGCTACTCAAGAATCAAAAGAATTTTATCGATATATTTAAAATTCTACTTACCATCTACATATTATGTTTATTGATTTCTCTTAAGCTTGAGTAATGAAATTATAACTTTCAGCGTCTTTTTGGATTATGTATGTTAAAGGGTTTCGAACTTTTTGATGAAAGCTGGCTTTTTTTTCGAAATCGTGGTTTGTTCCATACAAACACATTTTGACGCTTCGGCGTACCGTGTTACTGGACATTTGTTATTTGTCTGTGAGTCCTCTACCCATAGATATCAATTTCATCGCGCCCCGCGATTTCGAAAAACACATCAATATGTCGGCGGGTCAATATGCCACCCCGGTTCTATTCCCTATAGTCCTCGTCACGTAAGTTAGCAAGGTTCTGGCGTAGTGGGGGTAATTTCGCGCATCGTGCACTTAGTGGAAGAAAAAAGTGGTCACGTTTACTCTCAGACTAAGGAAAAAAGAATAGACATGAAATACCTACGAAAAAAGCGTGCATACCTATTGTGAGTCTGGCACAAAGATGGCGGCTTGCCGTAGAGCTGCGCGCATTATAACATCGATAGTTGAATTGCACGGTGCTTACAGAATTCAAAATTGTCGAAAATGAGTTTAACGTTTAAGAAATTCATGGCCCTTTGCTGTAAGTTTTTACTATTTTTAACTAATTTCCCTATAAGTCTTATTTCGTTTCGCAAGGATTAAAAAAATAGGCCCCCAATCCAGATGCACACGTTTTTTTTAGCTTTCTTCAGTTTTATCTACGTGGTAATGTGTGCTATAAAAACGCACACGCTCGAAGAGTGTCACTTTACATGGCAGGCAGGGCACGTGGATACTGAATAGATGCTACTGCAATTAAATTAACTATCTGTATTCTGTACTTGTACAGGTATGTTCATAATAAAACAAATTTTATTATGATGTGGTATGTCTATCCCATTTATTCCCAGTTGAAACCGCGGCGATCACGAATAAAAAACTGTAGCCTTGTGATCGCTGTGTTCATTGCTCGCTTTTTCCTGTGAGCGTAGTATGCGACCGAAATTGCGGCCAGAACAACTGTGGCGACCACGCTCAACATAGTGGGTGCGAGTAAAAAACCTCCTACACACAGTGCCGCCGGCTGGGGAGGATGCCGCGCGCGGCCCAGGGTTACTTAGCGCTTGGAATTAAGATTGAGTTTCGTGCGGACTTCTAGTTTCTGCGACTTGTGCCGGGGCATATGTGTAGCCTTATTAGAGTATCACTATTACTGATTAGCATACCACGACTGCAGTACCTGTACCTAAGGTCTATAATTACCAATGAAAAGAATAAATAAATACAAAATACGTTTTGTTTTCATCGTTTGTCAGACTATACTTATTTTTATTAACTAATAATATAACTTTACTTTTTTTTTTATTTAAGTACTACTACATGGCTCGATCATTCATAATAAAACAAAAATTATCATTTTACACAGATTTATTGAAAACTATAAAAGCCGTTTATCCCAGTCATACTTAAGTTCTAAAATACAAATATGTATACACAATAATCAAATAAGAGCACGTTGAGCAAATTTTATACAAATATACACATTAATAAAACATGAGCATGTTGAACAAACAAAAATCAAAAAAAAAATACAAACCACACAATCCTTACTTATTAATATTATTATAAGTGCGAAAGTTTGTTTGTATGGATGGATATTTGTTACTCAATCACGGCTGAACGGATTTTTATGAAATTTGGCACAGATGTAGATTATAGTCTGGATTTTCTTACTCTGTCTTCTCACTTTTTCATGTTTTAATTTTTTTCTTCCGATATTCACATTTTGATTTTAATTTTTGAATAATTTCAAGCGCTTTATCCTGAAACAAAAAAAAAACGAATTAACTTCTAGTTTTCTGCAACTTCGTTCAAGTTTTTGCCGTAAATTAATTTGAAATTATCAGTTACGCTGCCCACAGTACATACAGTAACATATTATAGAATAGAACACTTACATCTGCATAGCTAGAAGTGCTGCAGACAGGCTCCTCTTCCAGTGTTTTGTGAGAAAAAAATGTTGTGCCTCACATTCATTAAATTGGGCTGGTAACTGTAAAGAAATAACAACAATTTTTTACATTGAGTGAGTTTGTATTTAAAAGTCAAGATAGCATGGTAATTACCATAAGGAACATAAGTATTATGAAATATTACACTTACATCTGCATTGTCAGAAGTGCTGCAAACAGGTTTCTCTTCCAACACCCTGCGAGGAACAGATCGTTGTTCCTCACACTCGTCAAATTGTGCTGGTAACTATACAAAGAATAACCATAAATGTTTAATAATATTTACATTGCGAATTTAATCAATAACTCACGCTCACATTTGTTTAGCTTGCATTTTAACATAGACACATTTTATAACCTGATATATGTATGTATCATTTTCAAAAATTAATCATTATCCATCTCCTTTTGCTATGACTATATCAGGAGTAAAAATAGTGCAGGTATATGTGTGTTAATCTGTGTGAGGAGGTGGATAATTAAAACCATATAACTTATATTAGGTTTTGATTCAGTCTGTACGAGAATTTTAAGGATGTTTTATAATTTTCAGAAAAAAAAGTTATATATTTATTCTGACTGATGTGTATTTAAACCTGAAACTTTATACCAGTATTTCAGCAATATAGCACTGCTGTTGCTGACATGCTTCTCGTCCCTCCTCTCTCTCCATCAACTGGTTTGGATTGGTTACTTGTCAGTAAGTAGGTAAACACAATAAACTTGTCTATTTTCAAAACTTACCAATAATTCACTTGAAGGCAAAGCATCATCGCGCAGTCTTGTTATATTTAAAGTTCGGTTAAAACATTTATCTTCAAAATGCAGGGAACAAATAAAAATATGCTTGGTTGTAGTATTCAAATTTTCAATCCCAGGTATATACAGCCACTGTTCTTTTCTTTCTTTACATGTCGACAATCTAAAATCATAAAAAGAAATCGAGTTAAATAATATTCACCTGTCGATATGTTTTATCGATAAATTGAAAATTCCGAACCGTAACTCTAACTCTCTGTTTACTAACAAATGATTTGCTTAAAAATCACATAATATCAACAGTAAAACAGTAAATAATTACAGAAAAGCAAGTGTATCTTTATAAACTTTCACAAAAATAGCAAAATCTTTCAAAATAATAGAAAAAAACAAGATATTTTGAATGAATTCGGTTACTTACCTGTGCAACGTTTTATTAGGATGTTTTTGTTGCTTTTCATGCGGCAGCCTAACACACTGCACCTACCCATGATAAATGCAGTATTATGCAAGTTCTTACACTATAAACAAGCACAATTTTCGCCTATTATCACCAAATTTTCTTAAAAACACTGAAACAAGCAAGTCGCGATGACAAGTGATGTACTTGTTGTTGGCTGTGACAAAACATGGCGGCCGGCCGCAGTTAGGTATTTTGCGACATCACCAAAGTTATGTTGCCATTTTTGGCAATGATAAAACTAATGTTGTCCTTTTTTACATATGATTACTCTCACAAGTTAAAAAGAGATGCCGATATATCAGTAACTATGCCGTCGAAATGCATCATATTCCTATAACTACTGTTCGTATAGAATGTTTATGCCATGTCCTCTTTTTTTCCTTAGTCAGAGCGTTTACTGCTTGCCATTATTCTATGGTTATTGCCTTCATGTATTTTTAATCATGTCTGTTCAGTAGAACGTTAAAGAAAAAAAAGGAATTCATTCGGTATTATAAATAAAATAGGTATAATACTTAAATACATTTAAGAGTGAAAAAAATGTATTTAAAAAAAATAATTAAAAATAATATGTACTCGGTGCACAATCACAATTAGTTAATAAAACTGCTACCCCTTTTATTCTTCTTTTTTCCCGGTGTCCTAAAGACAGTGACGAATTCGGAATTTATTTATTTATTTATTTATTATATACTTTATTGTACACCTTACAATATTTCTATGGATACAAAAAAATTAAACTAGTGTACAATGGGCGGTCTTATTGCACAGGGCGATCTCTTAGAGACAACCTTTGGATGGACAAACTTAAAGGAGACAGATTAAGGGCTGTCAGTGTACAAACATCATAATATTAATTGAACATAATGATATAAAATACATACAATACCAAAATCATATACTAAAAAATATTACATGTATAATTGAGAAAGAAGGGGAAAAGTTATAGGGAGAGGTAATGCTCCTTCACCATTCTATTGAACGCTGGTAGCGTTTGAGCACGCCTAACTTCTATGGGTAATGCATTCCACAAACGAGCTGCCTGTATAGTAAAAGATTTGTCAAAGAAAGAAGTGGAATGCATACGAATACTCAACTCTAGATTTTCCGATGATCTCAAGGATCTAGAATGTGTGTCACAGAGGAACTGAAAACGTTCCTTAAGATAAAAAGGAGTGAAAGGATTAAATAGCACATTATAAAGTAGAGAAAGTAAGTGAAGATTCCGGCGAAACCTAATAGGAAGCCATTTGAGCTGAGCACGGAAATTAGAAACGTGGTCATATATGCGCAAGCCAAATATAAACCTGATACAGAGATTTTGAAGTCGCTCTAGTTTGTCCAATTGGTTTTGGGTCAAGTCGAGATAGCTGGCATCAGCATAGTCCAGAATAGGGAAAAGGAGAGTTTGTGCAATTGCAATTTTAGTGGAGATGGGAAGAAAATTACGAAGGCGTCTCAAGGAGCCTACAGACGCAAATACTTTACGACTAACTTCCTGTAATTGTTTAGTCCAAGAAAGGGTGTCGTCAATGTGTATTCCCAGGTTCTTCACAGTGTGACTGAAAGGTATGACGATGTTATTGAAAGAAACCTGGGGAAGAGCCGTCCAATCAATCCTGTTGATAGTACGAGAACTACCATCAACAATAACCTGAGTTGGGGGTTGATTTTCAGCCCAAACTCAGCGCTCCAGTCACCAATTCGAGCAAAGTCCATATTAATAGTTTTAATAGCATCAGCTAACTCTACGGGTGGAGCTTGGGTGTAAATTGGAAGATCATCAGCATACAAGTGGTAGAAAGACGATAGTCGTTGAGTGAGAGCATTTATAAAAAGTACGAAAAGTAAAGGAGATAAAACGCCACCCTGTGGCACACCGGCAGAGGTATCACACCAAGAAGAAAAGGAGTCCTCAATGGAAATACGCTGACGACGACCAAACAGGTAACTACGAAACCAGTCAGTTACCGATGGAGATATGTTAAACGAGCAGAGAATGCCAAGCAAAATGTCAAAGTCAACTGTATTAAACGCATTACTAAAGTCCAGTAGTGCAAGTACACTCAACTTCCCCATCTCCATGCCAGACCTTATATCGTCCGTAATATGTACGAGTGCAGAAGTAGTGTTGTGACCAGGACGAAAACAAGATTGGAAGGGATTCAGAAGATTGTACTTAGAAAGGAACGAGCTAAGTTGTTGGTGGACAAGCTTTTCAAGGACTTTGGATAGGAATGGGAGAATAGAAATAGGTCGGTAGTCAGAAAAAGATGCAGGACGAGTTTTTTTGGGTAAAGGGATAATTTGGGCGTCTTTCCAGGCTTTTGGAGAGACACTACTAGAAATTGAGAAATTTTGGATTTATAGAATGAACGGAAGAACATTATCAAGGATGGTAATGATCATCTTACGGCTGACACAGTCACTACCCACAGCGTTGGACGTAATCGACATAACACTCCTTTTAACATCACAAGCAGTCAATTGACGTATGACAAAAGGAGAATAATCAGGTATCGGAAGTTTAAATATAACTTAAAGTAGCAGTTTTAGTAGCCCTATCTATTGATGGCGAAGTAGAAAAATGACAATTAAGAGAGTTTAATTCAATGTCTTTAGGAATCGTTTCATTAGACTTTTTCACGATACCTAATGTTTTGAGAAATTTCCAGACCTTAGCTGGATCACTACTCTGAACCGAATTATGGATATGTTGGCGTTTTCCATTTCTACACACCTTGCTGCAGTGATTTCTAATTGAGATAAATTTCTCCCTGTTGGCGTCACTAGGTCTAACTTTAAACTTAAATTTCGCCGCTCCTTTTTTATGGATTAAAAGTTTTATTTCATCCGTCAGCCAAGGCGCCGGAAGATGCTTAACCTTTACAGCTCAGGAATTTCAGCCTTCCTTAACTATAGTGTCTAACTATTCTTTCTGACGTTTTAACAGTCTGCGTAAAACGGTATTTGGTCCTGGCATTGTATCAACGTAACAAAAACTAAATTTAAAATAACAACTCGTAACAAAAGCAAAGGGTACAACTTTCGTGTACGCAAGTGTATTCGGGAGCAAATTGAATGAGAACTACTGACGCACCAATCACGCGCTCGGAGCGGCGCTACGTCATACCCCGCGTCCCGCTGACAAAACCTTGCCAACTTACGTGACGAGGACTATACTATACTTACGGCATAACCGATTAGCTGTCAACATTATCGCATTTTATCTGTGAAATTGGTTGTAGCCCTGCAATGGTTGATGGTGATCACCCGGGTGATTTTAGTGAGGTAGGTATCCCACACTCCCTGTTCTTTTTCCCAAAGGTTCAGGCGCCTGTTGAAGATAACCCCCCCCCCCCCTCCCTCCGGTAAAAGGTAAAGGCCTCCCTCGCTTTTTTCCAAACAATCGTATCTGCAGCTAGAGCATCCAACTAGGAAATTAAAATAAACTAAGTTGGTACCTATTGATTATTTCTTAACTATCTATTCGGATTGCTTATGACCATGAGTACATTTACATCTATTCTATGCTTAAGTACCTAAACCTTGCTGCAACGAGATAAAGACTGAGCTAGTTATTTTGCATACCTTGCTGGCCTTCTACCGCATGTAGATTTTAACTTTCAACTGTTTAGTAGTAAAAATGCTGGAGTGCTAACGGTAACGGCCTTGTCATCATAAAACAATTAATTCCGCCTTTAGGCTTCTGACTGGCTTTACTCAAAATGTTTTCCATCACCGTCTTACAGATTTCGGGCTGTTTGGAATTTTTTTGACACAAAAAACCCAATAACACTCCAGCCGACCTGGGAATCGAACCCAGAACCTCATGCTCAGCAGTAGAGCTTGAAACCACTAGACCAACGAGGCTTTCTTGTAAAGACGAATGGAATGTTGCTAGGTGGTATTATAGTATGAAAATAAAAAAAAACGCAAGATTATGATTAAATTATCTCTTTATAAAGCACTAGCTTCTGCCCGCGACTTCGTACGCGTGGAAAGATTTTCCCGCGCAAATCCGATCCCGTGGGAATTTCGGGATAAAAAGTAGCCTATGTGTTATTCCAGAATGTCAACTATCTACTTACCAAATTTAATTCAGATCCGTTCAGTAGTTTTTGCGTGAAAGAGTAACAAACATCCATCCATCCTCACAAACTTTCACATTTATAATATTAAGTAGGATTAGTAAGAAGTAAGATAGTAAGAAGTAAGATTTACAATTTACATTTTAAATATTTTCTACAAAAACGCTTAAAACTAAAATACATAAAAAAACATTTAAATTAACGCGTCCACAATATGTTTTGTTTCGCGCATCCCAACAAAGAGATTTTCTGATCGCCATCTCATCGAAAGTAAGTGCACAAACACAGGATACTTACTTTGTTGCACATGTGCTTTTAATGTATGAAAAGCTTCAGTGCAAAAACCAGGCTCGGCATTTACGTGTGAATACCAATTGCTCAGAGTTCGAGGATGCGGAAAGGATGCGGAAGGCATGTGTTATACGTCCGACGTACAAAATCATATGCTTTTGGAAAGAAGAAATGTAAGGTAATTGCAAATTTCCTTATTTCTTCAGAATATTGTCTCTCTAAAGGTAAACCTTTTGATTTTGAAATTTGTCGTTTTAGGAAGTCTTTCGAGCACAACTTTCGAGCAAGCCCGCTGCCTCAGAGTTCAGTAAATTTCTTTATTTTAAATCTTTAATTATATTGGCCAAATTTGCAATATTTTTCCCTTCTCTTCTTACTTTTTCCTTAAGTCTCTTGATTTGTCTCGACTGCTTTTTACATTTTTCTTAATTTTTTTTTAATAATCTGAAGTGTGTGAGCCTGGAACAAATAAAAATACTTAATATATTTAATTTTTTTTAATTTTAGTCACATATTTTTATTAGCTTATCAATTTATATTTATCAGATATCTATGCATTGAGAATTAGGTATAGTTACGAAACACATCATACCGGTATATCTGTAATTCCATGTTTCGAGACGACTCCAGCACAGGATCCAGATTTATTTTCATGCTCAGGCAAATGAAGAGTCTAAAAAATAACAAACATGTGATTGAACAAATATCTCTAATAATAATATAGTAAACTACTTTTATTATGAAAAAACAGATGTTCTAAATGTTAACTTTCTTAACTTAGTTTTACTTTAGGCTATTAAAATTTTTAAATCTTTTATCATGTTGGCCATTAATAACTATGGTTTATTTAGTAGGTAAGCCTGGCGAGAGAATTTAGCTTTTTTAATTTGTGATTTAAAGAAAATACAAAAAAATTGTTGATTTTTGCAATAAAAAATCCTCCAATGCTTACCAGTGCATCTGGGGTAGAGGAAGTACTCAGGGCAGGGAAGATTATATCGTACTCCAGTGGCACGTCTCCAATTGTTGCACTTGCAACCTTTGATCTTGGTCAGTCAATATCCCAGAAACACTTTTTCTGGTCAAATGCTGCAACATGTATGTGGTTAATACAAATAAGTAATTAACTTCTGAACTACAGAACTACTATGTAAGTACTACAATACCTACATGAATAAATACTTTTTATGAACATTAACATTATTATATGAATGTTAACATTATGCCATATATTAAAGAAATAATATTAAAATATTGCCTATCTAACACGGTGTATCACACCACCAATTTCCAAACTCCAGGCTACTACTGAGAAATTTCTTACAGAAACACCCAATAGCACTTTTTGCCCGACCCGGGAATCGAACCCAAGATCTCGTGATCAGCAGCCGCGCTTGCGAACACTCGACCAACAAGGTAGTTTTAAATTAAAAACAAAGTTACTGAACTTACATTGTAATATGTACTGGATTGAAAAAATAATAAAACAATTTGCACTATTCTTACCCATAAAGTCTGTGATGGAAGGGCATCATCACGTAATTTGACTACATTCATAGTTCTGTTAAAACATGAATTTTCAAAATGCAGTGAACATACAAAGATATATTTCCTTGCAGGCATCTTAGGCAATCTAAAAGTAATTATATGTTCATTTTATTTATACATTGTGTAATCAATAGTTTGATTTTCTTACATAAAATTAGTGCTAAATCTATCGACACGTAAATCACCATTGCTACAAGTACAACACTAATTCTCAAACAAACAAAAATGCTTTTACGATATTTGAGTGAAATAACTGCAAATGTATGAAAATAACTAGGGATTTTGATAGAATTTTTCATCTTATACTGTTTACAGAAAGCACACGTGTATAACTATACAAATAATAAGGAAAATCTTTGAATTATGTAGTACGTACCGACAGGGGCGGATCTACCTAAGGGCTATTTGGGCTGCAGCCCAGGGCCCCGTGGATATAAAGGGCCCCCTGCCAGTGCTCATAAAAAAATAGACGATACTTATTAATCCATATATGTATATATTTGATGAATCAAAAATATGTAAAATTAAAACAATATTTGCAGCGCCATAATCGATCAATCCGTATCGAGAACGAAGCAGGAAATTCCGTTGTCGCTTGTCAATGATCGAGTATTCAGTAGTTTTTAGCTAGGAATGGCGTTTTTTTACAAGGAATTACCCACAGCGCAATTGCGTCGGGTGGTACTGCCGCAATTTTGTTCTAGTCGTCTAAATACAAACTCAGTGTTTAATTGTCACAACTATTTTCGAGTAAGTTAACCCAACTTCTGATTATGAAAAGATCCTACAATTTAGGAAATCTATACTAATATTATAGAGTGGGCTCATCCGTAATAAAAAAAGCAGAAAACTTGTTTGAACGCGCTAATCTTCGAAAGTGGTGGATTAAGATAAAATTTGGTATGGAAGTAGCTCGAAGTTTGAGGAGGGTTATAGGCTTCATTTCATCCGACTGCAAAAGAAGACGGTTATATTTTTATCGTGATAAAGTCCACGGGGGCGAATCCACGCGCGGTACACGACTGTATAAGAATGAAGGTTATAATGTTTTTATCGTGATTTTTATATGAATATTTTTTAAATATTACATTATAATAACAGGGCTTTACCTATGAAATCGCTGTTTTGCTGTACTGGCCATTTCAAATCATAATAATTTATTTTTTTGGCTAATAATTCTAATTACAACCTTATTTTAAGACATGGAATTTTTGTTTCAAAGTTTGTCATAACATAATAGTTATCGTTTTGATTTCATCGCATTTAAACAGTTTTCTTCATCATGGATACGTTAAAAATTCACGTAATTATGAAATATGAGTACCGTTGTGGCTCGTTGTCGTCGCTGAGTTGCGTGCTGCTTGTAGCTACGGCCTGCAAGATCAATGACGTTTACGGAACGAGCACTAAAAACGAATGCATCACCTGTTATTAGTGTGCCCGCACCCGTTCTGGAAATATCGACCTTAAAAATGAACCCCGTGGTCGCCCATAAACTTTAGTCGACAATGACGAATTGAAGGCGATTGTGCGACTGAATTACCAAGCAGTTTTTGATACTTGCATCAAAACAATATTGGTCCACTTGCGTCAAATTGGCAAAGTAAAAAAGCTTGATGTCTGCCCCACGAATTCAATTATCGTCAACGCGAAGTACGCGTCGAGACGTGCCTTGCACTACTCAACAGGCACATAAATGAAAGAATTTTATTGCCTGCGACGAAAAATGGATCCTGTTCGACAATCTCAAGCCCTAAGTAAATTGGTTGGATCCTGGTTCAGCATCTAAACAATTCCCTAAACAAAAAGTGACCCCTAGAAAAGTGATCGTCCTTGTTTGGTGGTCTAAGGCTGGTGTAATTCATCACAACTTGTTACCAAACAGGTTGAGCGTTACTGCAGAAGTGTACTTTGAAGAACTGAACACAATTATGGAGAAGCTCGCACATCTCCAACCAATTTTGGTCAATCGCTCGGCTCCGCTGTTTCTGCATGACAACGCGCGACCTCATACTACACAGCAGATGGTCTACAAGTTACAAGAACTGGGGTTGGAAATTCTCCGCTATCCGTCGTACTCACTAGACTATGCGCCTACAGACTTCTACTTTTTCCAGAATTTCGATGATTTCTTGGCGGGCGGGCTCATCTGCAATAAAAAAATATATAAATACGAACTCTTATTAAATAAATTCAATTTAATCCATTTTTGCCCTGTACTGTATTTTCATCAAATAGAAAACAGTTTCTCGACAAAATGACAAGTATTTTAATGATTAAAGGGGCCCCTGAGCAGTTATAGCCCAGGGCCCCACATATTCACGATCCGTCCCTGCGTACCGATGTAATGTTATATTTGCCGGTTTTGTCCTTGTTTTGGTTTTGCAACTAGTAACACTGCACTGCGGCATCTTCTTACACACCGATTATCACCTCCAGTTATTCATATAAAACCACTGATTTACAACGAAAATTATCAAAATACATCCTCAAACAACGCTGATTGACAGCTCACCTACCACACGACCGGGTATTCAGTAATGGCGAACTTGCCGCAAATAGGTATTTTGAGGACGACAACGAAAAGAGTTGCCAGAATGATAATGATGAAAACTAGTGTTATCTCTTTTTGCTCATATAAATAACCATAAGCAAAAAGAAGATGACAGTATGTTTAAGTCTGGGTTATAAAAATACAACATATTTGTATAACTATTTTTCTTATAGACAATCATTTCATGTCCATAGGGTTTCATTAGTCCGAGCTTTATATAGTCCAAGGGCACTGACTTGGAAACGTATGGACTTGCCCTAACTACGAAATTAGCGTGCATACCATCGGGCACATAAGATGGCTGCCGTTCGTAGTGTTGTAACTGCGAGCAATGTGCGCAGCTGTTATCGATATTTAACCTTCATGAATTCGTTTAACTTTTTAACTGACTTCAAAAAAGGAGGTTCTGTATTCGACCAGTATGTATGTATATATATATGTTTGTATGACCGCAATTTTCTCAAAACTACTGATCCTGAAGTTGTGGGTCTTTTATGTTTCATCGTCTCTTTTTTATACTGGCTCTCTTTCTCTTCAAACTGGAAGACGTTGCGTTGGAAGGCCTCCTAATAGGTGGAGCGACGACCTGGTCAAAGATGCGCGAGTCCGATGGATGAGAGACGCACAGAGCCGATTAGTGTGGCGACGCTTGGGGGAAGCCTATGTCCACCAGTGGACGTAAAATAATAAACATGATTTATGTAAAAAAAAGACATTTATTCATTTTTGAACAATTCAGTTCAACAATTCAAAGATTTTTCAATTATTAAAAATAAACAAGACTTTCTTAAAAAAAAAACTATGTAATATTTAAAAAATGTTTCCTTACCATTATACTTTAAGGAAGTTGTTGTGAGGAAAATTGATGCGAGGAACAAATTAGCTTATGCTGAACAAAAATAGTCAAATTACTTATTTTACATAAGTATTTCATTCATTGCGGTGACCAAATTGATCTGCAATGTGATTCCTTGATCAGGCTAAAAGCCAAAATTAATAAATGTATCGACATGGAGTAGTCATTATTGTTGTTAATATCAGTGTTAAAGGATTGATTAGAATATTAAGCCAGATCTTGTTGTGTGTACTTAAATTATCGATAGATTAATGTTATTTATAATTATAGTATAGGTATAAATATAACTAATGCATGCAGTTTACCTTTAAGTGATTGTTACACTTTAGTCTGCTTTTAATCCGTGAGTAGGCGCGCCTCTGTTTGTTACATGGAGAGGCGCGCGTGAGCAAATTACTCACACTACTTTAAATGCTCTTATTTCTAATTTTATAGTTATAGTTAGTTAGGTAGTTTATAGTACTTATTGACTTATAATGGATTTATATGAATAAAACAAGGTTTAATACGTAAGAAAATAAGTATTTTTATTAAAACTATGAAACATAAATGTAACTTCTAAAACAAATAACAAATCAACTAATTTTTATTTTCTTATTTTGACAGTCTTCATATAAATCACAACAAAAAATCTTACATAACAAAAACTTAAAAAAAAATACTCTTCCATGAGATCTGGACAAATGTTCCTCTCGAAACACATTAAACACATATATGTGATATGTTCGGTGTAGAGTAATAGCTTGCACGAAGTGCAAGCTATTATACAAGAGATAACATGGCAGGTGCATAAAAAAAACCTAACTACAAATACATTCAAAGTAAAAGTCTTATTACAAGTATATATATATATATATATAAATAACTATTGAATCATTTCTCAAAAACAGAATTTTATTCAAACATCATAACTTAACCTCGTTTTCAAACGCCACTTGAACCAGAGTCCATACAACAATGGAGTAATTATATGTTTCTGACGTTGACGTAGTAGTTACCACGCGTATGAGTCTTCATAAATATTAGATAATAGCAAACATAACATATTAAGTTAAAATAACTAGAATTAATTGAATAAATAGTTGAAAATAGCTCTATAAATGCGTGTTTTTTATATACACTATAACTTTTTTCTCCCAGGATAGATTTTTTTGTCCCCGTACAAAAAAAGTAAGCTTAGTTTCAACTTTCAAATAAAATTAACGTCATGCTCCGACGCCACTTGGGCCACACCCGCCCGATCTCTTTTGGCGTGAAATATGTGGTTTTACCAGCTCGAGCGCCACTTCTTTTAGGAATTTACGTCTTTCAATCAAAGTTTTGATGTTAGCTTTGTATATGACTTCATCCGAAGATTGCTCTGTATCTGTTGCATGAGGACTGCAAATGATGGAAGTATCGCTTTCTATGGTATCAACACGATGTTGTTCTACATTCTCAAGATCCGCATCCAATTCTTCATCACCAGAATCCTCTTTCAGACACGAACAAATTTCTGCTTTACGTCGGCCACCCATTTTACATGTGTGTTGTAGAGAAAAAAAAATATTATTATTAAAATATTACTATAGAGTATTTACGTAATAATTAACCAATTTAATATAAATAAATAAAATAATATAATCTAGAAAATACAATTATACTTTCTTAATTGGATAAATAAATACTTACACGGATGCGCGCGTGATGAGCAAATTACCGCACGATGGTACGCGGCCTCCACAAATATTTAGCTGCGCGATCGCAACAGAACTGACCGGCACGAGAGTTGCGTCACGGGAGAGGGGATGAATAGTTAGGAAGGTACCTAGGTGCATGAGACGTTAGGACATCGGTATCACCAAAAAATTTTGCTTTAAATTTTTGTGTGAGTAAATTGCTCATAGCGCGCCTTCTCACGGGTTAAACATGTTGAGTTAGCCATAAAACTAGTGTAATTGTTGGTGAACCTATTTAAATAAATAAATTGGAACTACCGCCAATATAGAAAATATTTAATAAGATATTTATGTTGAAATTACTGTTCTATGCAATTTTTGTTTAAAAACATACCAGCATAGTCGATGTGGGCACTGCACCGTCATGTAACCTTATCACATCGAGAATAAGATTCGTCTAAGTGCATGGAGCTGATATGCCACATTTTATGTCTAGGGTTTATATTTTCAGAGCCAATAGCTTCTATCCATTTCTTTTTTAAACTGTCGTTTCCAGGAAACCTGTGGATTAAAATATCATTCCAATTAATTTCATTCACTGTATCAATGTCATCGATACTTATCCACGCGAACATCTCACATCACTAGCCTTACAATTCTAAGTGCAAATGTAAACAATGCAACGAAATAAAGAAAATAATAACGTTTTAAGCCATACCAAAATGACTCAGGTTGAAATAGTTAACCGACTTCAAAAAAAGGAGCTTTACAATTCGTCTTGAACTTTTTTTTTTATGTATGTTACCTCATAACTCGGAGACGGCTGGACCGATTTGGAAAATTCTTTTTTGCGTTTGAAAGGGTATATTTTCTAGTTGGTCCCATTGTTACAAAATCAGGATCTGATGATGGGATCCTGGAGAAATCGAGGGAACTCTTCAAATATTATAGGCACACCTATACCGTTTTGGGTATTTCTTGTAGTACCTTGAGCAGTTGCTTTTGAAAAGTACCATTTGGGGAAGTTGAACTGGTGATGAAGACCACAGATGGCCACTGAAACTACTCAATAATAAGTATTTCATGGATTACGATTCGATTACTTGAGTACGGATTGTAAACACTTTATGCTCGTCGCAATACATACGAGTATGGTGATGTAGAGCTGATGGTCAAGTACCAGAAGAACTCCTCAAAAATTAACGGCTATGCATCGGGAAAAGCAATATTTTGTAAAAGGTGATAAGTTGTTGACATTATAGCTTTTGTAACTAGATAAATTACAAACCGACCCACTGAAAAGCGTGAATAATTTTTTTTTACAAAAGATAGAACCGACTTCCATATCAAAACACTACAAAGCCAAAAATAACTTTAATTTCGGAAAGCAGTGTGAAAAAAACAAGAAAATCCAAAACCAATAACACCGACTACCGAAATTAAAGTTATTTTTGGCTTTGTAGTGTTTTGATATGGAAGTCAGTTCTATTTTTAGTAAAAAAAAAAATTTATTCAAAAAGATCATCTAGTAACAATACATTACACATAATAATTCTAAATATTCGACTAGATTAGTGAAAACTACTTACTAACCTGTGCAGAGTCAAATTAGGCTGATTTTTGTTGTTTCTCGCACCACACTGTTTTATACAATACGAGGGCATGATTTTCCTATTATGTTCTAAATTCAGAACACCGAAATACTGTTTTACCTATACGTATTTCTCTATAAAACAACAAAAATATCTTCAGCAATCAACTGTTTGACAGCACAACTACCACTAAACCACAGAGTACTTTGGGCACTCAATATGGCGACCGGTCACGCATAGACATGATTTTACGTCAAATAAAAGTTGTGACAAATTTGTACTTGAGAAACATTTAGACGTCTCTTTTGTCATATACAAGCTCTTGGCAGGTTAAAAAGAGACAACACGCTTTTTGTCGTGTGTGTGTCTATTCGATAGATAGTTGTATAACTATTCTTCATATAGTAGAATATGCCATCTCCATAGATACCTATAGGTACTTTTCCTATCTCAATGTCCAAGGGGGAGCACACTGTCATCAATTTCCATAGACGACGGCGACATGAGCGACATCTTGAGTTTGGTGGGTTAAAAAGACTTGGCAGCAATATATTCTAGAGATGGCCGTTTTCTTTAATATTTGTCATCGATGCGCACCGATGATGAGTAAACCGCATCCGATGCTGACATCTTTTTTTTGGTATCGATGCCAGTAAACTGTCGTGGATGCAATTTGATAAAATAACCAGTATATTAATCTATGGTTAGGTACTCGATAACGGTGCCATAAAGATAACTTTTGTTGTCTATTTCACTATATTTTTGTTAATAATCAGATACTGATATTTAACGTTAGGTACGACTTCTACTACTAATATTATAAAGGCGAAAGTTTGTGAGTGTGTGTGTGTGTTTTTTATTTCTTCTCGCTCAAAGGGCTGGACCAATTTTGATGAAAGGTATGGAGGTATCAACCTGGACATACTTTTATTTTGAAAAAAAAAAGTGTTCCCCGGGATGAGCGAAGAAATTTAATTACCATAATATTTAGGTCGTTCGCTAGTATTCATAGTGTATAAAATGAAACATAAGTTAGTTACAATGAAATCAGTCTACAGTACCTAATTGTATATTTTACGTATCTTGCAAAGAAGATTAAATTGAGGATATACTTACTTCTAGAAAAAGACGTTAGTCATATTTTACGTACAGGGAGTATACCATCGCTAGTCCTTGTGAGAACATTGCATGTTATGAAAGTTTTGGCAAAACTCATTTAAATTCGTAATAGATGGTATTGTAGTCACGTAGTGGGCATTTAGTCTATCAAACTCATATTAATTTGGTGTCACTTCTAGTAATGATAATAATTCTGAGCACCGTTCGCGTATAACTGATAGCAACGAGGGTGAGCGAGCGAACGATATATCGAGTATTCGGTTTGTGTTCCAGCGGCACCACGTCGCGTTATTTCGTTGCGTGATAAAATGGTGTCTCGCTCGCACTCGCTGATGTTCGCATCGGGTGTTGTTGCGGTCATCCGTTTACGTATAAATCGGCATCCGATGCCGTCATCGTGTACTGGTATCGATGCTCAAAAACGTTTTTACAAAAACGACCATCTCTAATCTATTCTATTCTATTTTTTGTTAATAGCAAGTGGAGCCGATGTCGACTATTCTCCCAATGTTAAATTGGAAAAGAAAGCGTATATGATTAGAGACAGAATGGATTTAGAAAAGAAAAATAGTAAACTCAGAACAGGAACGGTAGTCTCTGTTTCTTCAATTGGTACAGTTGAACTTGTTGGGTTAATACAGGACTGAAACAAACAAAGAATAAAAATACATAATTATTATAGTAATTGTTAAACGATTAGATAAATTATACCACAGCCATACAGACAATGTTTGGTACTCTGGCTCACAGTTTTATATTGTCGTGACGGATGAAACTCATCAGCGCCACAAGCAGTCTGGCCAAGGAAATGTTAGAAGGGAAGAAAAGTTAATTGGAAGAGGGATCTTAAATTTCGGGAGATGACTATACAAATCTGAAGATGGGATGATATTTGGGCATTTAAATAATATGTGGTCCAGTGTGCCTTCTTCCAGGCCCAATTCGCATAGAGATTTTTATTTTATTTTATTTATTTGGGACAAAAAACAGTTATACATTAAAGTATTTTACAAAAAGTGGTTATCTTAAAAGTAAAAAAAACGTATAACCCACACTATTGTCCACGAAATGACATTATGAGTAAAGATGCGGACGCGTACAGGTATGTTTAAATACATATATGAAAAATAAAATTGACTGAGAAATAAAGAAAACTATAACAAATTAATCTGGTGCGGTGGACAAGTAATTAATGATAAGAAGCTAATAATTGCAATGCCTTTTTCTTAAATTTGGAATGTGACAGCGCGAAAATGTCTAGGTCCATGAAATGAGTGTTGTACGTTTCCAACAGCCTTCGGAGAGGGGCCCGTACTCCAGCATTCGTCCTGCAGCGTGCAGTATAGAATAGTCGAGGTACGCGCACCTCCCGCCGTATTACAGTGCGAGGTACTACATAACATAGCCGATTAATTAACTTAGTACAGTTAAACTTATTGAGGCATATACCATACAGCCAGGGCTGGGCAAAATACATGCTTTGCTTTAATTGAAATACAAATTACAAAATACTATATCGCAAGTAATTAAAATACAAAATACAAAATATCTTTAAGTAAGGTATTTGAAATATAAAATACAAAATACAGTATTTTAGCTATTTTTAATTGAAATACAAATTACAAAATAAGTAATCTAGACCAGGGGCCGAGTCTGCTATTGCAATGGTGTCGGAATGGTGGATCATTGATTTTTAGGGTTCCGTAGCCGAATGGCAAAAAACGGAACCCTGAAAATATTACTTTTTCATGAAACCTATGCGTGTGTAGTATATAGTAGACAGGTCTTTAAAAATGACATAGGGGTTTCTAAAACCATTTTTTCATAAAGTCAATCGTTTAAAAGGTATAAGCTTCCAAAGTGGTAAAATATGTCCCTCCCCCCTTTAACTTCTATAATAATGGAGTGAAAAATCTAAAAAAAAATATGTCTGTAGATCTTAATGTAAACTTTCAACTAAAATTGGTTTGAACGAGATCGGGTCAACAATTTTTGAGATATAACATATTTTCTAAAACCGCAAATACAGGGTGTTCGCCGGCAGATTTTATACTTAAAAAAACAAAATGAATCAAAAATATAAAGAAAGACAAAGTTATTTATTTATCATCTTACAAAATAATAATGCGGATTTTAGGTTTTAAAAATCACTCCACTCAAATGGCGTCCTTCTAGCCGCAAACATTCTTGCAATCTTTCTTTCATGTTGGCGAAAACTCTCTTGCAAAGTTCTGGACTGATAGCCGCAATCTCGCGTCGGATATTTTCTTGCAGGGCCTTTATCGTTGATGGCGAATTGCTGTAGACACGAGATTTGAGGTATCCCCACAGGAAAAAGTCGCAAGGAGTCAGATCAGGTGATTTATTTATTTATTTACACTTTATGCACATAGGTACAAAGGCGGACTTAATGCCGTAGGCATTCTCTACCAGTCAACCATGAGTAGTGAAGAGATAGTGTGGGAGGTGCAATATGAACGTGTGATGTAAAATTAGAAAAAAAAAATATATATATATATAATAATAATAGTAATAACACAAAAACCCTAGTATCATTAAAAATAGAAATCTACATAAATAATATATATAAATAAATACTTATATATATATACATATACAAATATATATATAATGAAGAAGCAAATGAAAACCAAATGTGGAAATTCTGCTTATTGGTGTAGAAAATAGATCCGCAATTTCTTTTTAAATGCATAGCGACTGTCAGCCGTTCTGATCTCGAGAGGAAGTGCATTCCAGAGGAGAATCGACTGGATATGAAAAGAAGAATGAACAAAGTCAGATGTATGAGAAGGGCAGAGTAAGAGAAGATTATTGGATGAACGTAGATTCTTATTGTGTGAAGAACATAGAAATTGAAAGTGAGGCATTAGATAAGAAGGAGGGCTGGGAGAGTTGAGTAAAGAGAAAAGAGTTGTCAAAGCGCGCAAACTTCTCCTCTGGCGAATGGTCATCCATTTAAGCTCAGACCTGAAACTTGAGACATGGTCATATTTCCTTAAATTAAATATGAACCGAATGCAGTTATTGAGGAGACGATCAAGCTTATCGAGCAAGACCGCATTCAGGTCAAAGTAGCACACGTCACCATAGTCGATTAAAGGGAAAATTAAAGTCTGCACAAGCATAGTCTTCGTCTTAACAGGCAAAAAGTTTCTCAGACGATACAAGGAACGCAAAGTGCCATTGGCCCTTTGGCTAACACTAGAAACTTGATTTTGCCAACCAAGTGTCGCGTCAAGATGCAAACCGAGATCTTTTACGCTAGGGCTGATGGGAATGACGGCACCATTAAAAATAATAGGTGGAAGAGAGTTAGCCACCACTCTACCCATCATGCGTGAGCTACCAATAATGATAGCCTGACATTTTGAGGGGTTTACTGACACCCCAAATTTGTCAGACCAGCTATTAATAGCATCCAAATCTCGGTTTACATCCCTTATAGCATCCGACAAACCTGCAACCCGCACAGCAGTATATAATTGTAGATCATCGGCGTAAAGATGATACGAACACCGAAGACAGTGAGTTATAAAGTTAATGAAGACAGAGAATAATAATGGAGAAAGAATACCGCCTTGTGGAACACCAGCATCCAGACCACGCCAATTTGAAGATCTCTCATCAACGCGGACCGACTGCTGACGTCCCCGAAGATAAGAAGTGAACCATTCCAGCGCCTCGGGAGAAACCATAAGATGGGAGAGGATAGCTAGGAGTATATCGTGACTGACGGCGTTAAAGGCATTGGAGAAATCAATTAATACTAATACAGTAACTTTAGTATCCTCCATAGCTTCTCTAATGTCGCCAGTCACTTTAAGAAGAGCAGAGGATGTACTGTGCCCGGGTCTGAATCCAGACTGGAATGAGCTTACAAGATTATTCCGGTAAACGAATCCAGAAAACTGTTTGTGAACACAGGCCTCGAGCACTTTTGACAGGAAAGGGAGAATGGATATAGGTCTAAAATGGTTAGGTAGTGAAGGATTTGATATTTTAGGAAGTGGACGGACATAGGCCATACGCCACAAGGATGGGAATTGTCCGGAATCGAGGGAATAATTGATGATGTGGGAAATTGGTGGGAGAAGACAGTCTAGGATCAAGGTAATCATACCCCGATTGATTTCATCGTGACCCACAGCCTTGGATTTGATGGATAGTATAATCTTTCTAATTTCATCCAAGGTCGCTGGTGAAAACAGAAATGGTTCAATGATTGGACCAGGTAAACAAGTGATGAAATCAACCGTCTGAGACAAAACAAGGGGGTCCAAATGACAAGTTGTAGTAAAATGACGGTTGATATCATCCAAAACGATCGCTTTAGGAAAATCTACATGACTTGACCTACCAATACCGAGAGTTCCAAGGAATTTCCAGATATCGGCAGGTGAGGAAGTTGAAATGTTTTCAAGAATATGGCGGCGTTTAGCGTTGCGTATCACCTGATTACACCGATTCCTTGCAGCTTTGTAGGCATTCTTTTTATCTTCACTGCGATCCTTTTTATACTTCCGAAAGGCTCGATCCCTGCACCTCATCGCTAAACGAACCCCTGGTGACATCCAAGGAGCTGGTAGTCGCCTTAGTTTAACCTTCCTAACAGGAGCATGTTCATCATAGAGGGCAAGGACGGCCTGATTGAAGATACCAAGTTTGTCATCAATGGTCTTTGCCGCTGCAAGGTGGCCCCAATCAATTTCTGACGCATCTTTAAGCAGCTTCTCAACATCCATGCGCGCATAACAACGCATGTGCAGAACTTTAGGGAGAGGTTTTGGTGGCTTTAAGATATAAGAGAGGAAAATGAGATCATGATGGGAAAAGCCTCTAGGGAGATCTAGAGGGCCAGGCTATGTCGCCAAAGCGACTTATCAATTTTTCAGGAAAAAGTGGTCTGAGTTAAGTCATTGAGTCCCTGGAGGTATGTGCCGTAGCCCCATCCTGCTGAAAGTGGGTTCTGTTATTGTAGCTAGCATGAGAGTGCAGCTCCGGTATAAAAAGTTGTCCAGCATCGCGCAGTATATAGTATATGCGTTAACGGTTTCATCTCTGTCGTAAAAATAAGGTCCAATTAAGCCATTTCCAGAAATGGCGCACCAAACTGTGGTCTTCGGGCTGTGGAGAGGCATTTCATGGATTTCTTTTGGATTGCTCGCACTCCAATAACGCATATTCTGTTTATTAACGTACCCTCCGATGTGAAAATGCGCCTCGTCACTAAAAAATATGTTACATAACCGCGTAGGTGTAGAAAATCGTTCCAGAACGACTCTAGCATAATTCTGCCTTTTTATGAAATCATCTTCTTTCAATTGTTGGATGATTTGGAGCTTGTATGGATGGAACTTCATTTTTTTTTTAATAATTTTGTGAACTGATGTCTTTTTCAAACCCGTTGATGCTGCAATCTTTCGAACAGACTTACGCGGATTTGTCATAATTTCCCGTCTCACAAGTTCTGCGTTTTCAGGAGTAGTTGAAGACGTTGAAGGTCCAGGCCGAGGCTCATTTCTGACTGATCCAGTTCCTCTAAACTTCTGTACCATATCAATTGGTTTGACGGACCATCCTTTACTCGTCGAATATCGAAGTGAGAACAAAACCGACGCCTCGCCACATTGATCGAATTATTGTTCGCGAAATACGCCTCAACCGCAAAAGCGCGGTGCGCTCCCGTCCACTGACTCATGGCTACTAAACAACCCGCAACACTCCCGCGCCGAATGATACCCCGCTTCCCCCGCTGAAGCTTTGCTAGGCGCCGTGAGCTCTGTTCAAAGTGTAAAATCTGCCGGCGGACTCCCTGTATAACTTAGTAATTCATACAAACACTATGAAAAATAAAGTTATTTGGCGTAGTTGTAAAAAATGTAAATAAGCAACTTTCAAGAAAATTGTAAGGTTGTAAGGTGATTATATTATATTATTATAGTCACTACGGAACCCTTCATGTGCGAGTCTGACTCGCACTTGGCCAATTTTTTATTTGTAGATTTTGGAAAGTTTGGTAATCTATTATTATAATGTTCAACCACTGACACTCCATTGAAAGAAATGGCTTAGAATGGTAATCTCGTACACAATGACAAATGAATGACTGACTAAGGCTGCCCGCCCACGTCTGATTTTTTTGTAGGAGAAAAATAGAACACACTGATAGCAATAATGCAACGCACACGTCCTACAAAAAGTTGGTCAGAAATAAAATCGGCGCATCCCGACCGATCCGATTATCGGTGAAAAATGGAACGTTCGGAAATGTAGCGTAAAACGCACACTACTCACCGACAGTCGGTCGCATGCACTTGCGAGGGAAGGACAAGTGTTGCGATTCAATAATCTCTGAGAGATTATTGGATCAACAAATGTTCCTCAGAAGCCAAAGACAAACCTTTCATGATACCTTTACATGATTGTCTGGCAGTTTTAGTGCTTTTGCGAGGCCCCCAAACGTCCTTACTGTTGTAATAATTGTAATAAAAACTTACCTTGGTATTGTTCGTCAAATCGTTAAGCTCCTTGTTCTAAATTGAGCTATATGTCATTTGACAAATGCTTGCACTGTATGGACAGGCCCACTCAAATCTGTGAGCATCTTTCTGTAAAAGACCGCCTCAGACTAAAACTTACAAGGTTCCCATATAATTAAACCAGTATAGATTTTATGGACTTTAAAAGAGACGGACCCCTGAGTTTGTTTCGGTGTTTCTTCTCAGGGTAGTCAGTTAGGAAACACCGGCCTCATCTAGTTAACATTTACGAAAAAAAATGACGTGTAAAAGTGTTATTTAATAACCAATTTGCAAAATAAAGATCATTTATCATTTATAATAAATAAAAATAATAAAATAAAAATCATTTATTTTCAGACACAGTCCATAGATTAGATTAAAATTATGTTATTATTGTTCGTGTTATTTCATTTATTTAATCTATGTACATATCAATTACATTTTTAAATATTAATATAAAAAATAAAAACATTTAAAAATATAAAAAATAGTAGCCCACCGGTATCGGGAACAGGGTCCAAGCTACCGGTGGTCAGGGCTCCATGGAGAGGAACCTCCTCACAATACGTGCCGTTTCCAGGAGTACTGCTCTCTGTATCAAGCCCTTGATCCAGCTGCCCAACGAGAGCCTCCTTAGATGTTGGTCGAGGCTCTTGGCTATTATGCCATTGGCTGAGACGACTATCGGCACAATGATTGCTGTCTCCACATCCCACATGTCGACAACCTCGCGCGCCAGGTCAAGATACTTATTTTTTTTACCTATCTCAGCTTTCACGAGGTTCTCATCATGGGGGACTGCTATATCAACAATCATTGTGCGACGCTCTAATCGGTCTATCACCACTATATCAGGCTTATTGGCAACAATAGTCCTGTCAGTGATGATAGACCGATCCCAATACAGTATAATATTGCCATTATCGAGAACTGGGTCGGGCACATACCTATACTATGGTACTTCTGATTCCACAAGATTGTATTTAAGAGCAAGTTGCTGGTGAATAATCCTGGCTACGAGGTTATGTCTATGCAAGTATTCTCCGTTAGCCAAACGAGAACAACCGGAGATAATGTGACGAATGGATTCTCCCGGTTTGTGACATGCCCGACATATGTCTACCGTACCATCCTTCACAATATATCTCCGATAGTTATTCGTCATCATAACTTCGTCCATAATCGCACAGACAAGACCTTCGGTTTCCCCGAAGAGGTCACCAAAACGTAGCCAGGCTACGGACGCTAATGTGTCTACGTCAGACCCATGAAGAGCCCGGTAATAGCGCCCGTGAAGCTCCTTGCTCTGCCATACTTCTCTGCGGTCATTAGTATCTAATACTACAGGTTTGCGCCAATTCTCGGTACCTAAGGAGAGCGGAGTGAGGCCTCTGTCCACCGCTACCACATCTCGATGCATACCCACGTCGGCTTCTAGGAAATATTCCCTAAGGCTGCATACCTCGCGGTTGTGTAGGGTCTTTGCATTTAAAAAGCCACGACCCCCGCACTTCCGCGGGATATATAGCCTCATCACCGATGAACGTGGGTGATGCATTCGATTTGCAGTCAGCGTTGTGCGGACCCGCCTGTCCAAGGCGTCAAGCTCAGTCTGAGTCCATTTGAGTATGCCAAAAGAGTACATCAATACTGGCATGACCCAACCATTGAAGGCACGCACCTCGTTTCCGCCTGATAGAAGACTATTCAGTACTTTATTCAGGCGGCCAAAGAAGCGTTCCTTCAATGACTGTTTAACATAAGCAACATTGATGCCTAGTGCCTCTGACATACCCAAATATTTGTAGGTTTCAGTTGAGCCGAGGGAGCTTAGGTGTATGGAATCCGAGAGTTGAGTTCCCACGGATTCCATAATCTCCCCTCGCTTTACATGCATGACCGCACATTTGTCCACCCCAAATTCCATCCTGATGGCGCTACTGAAGGTTATTATTATTATTATTATAAATTAATTTGATTCATTAAAATTAAAAGTAAAAATTAAAATTATACACACAAAATCACAATAAATAGGTAAAAAGATAAATTATAGTTACAAATACAACAAAACAAATGATACATGCTCCCGCTCAGCAGGCCCGCCGAACCCCCGTAACATGGAGTTCTGTGAACCTACTAAGCAGGACAGTGTCACTTCTATCGCCCACCATCCTGAGCACACTGTTACGACTCCTTCGCACTCATGCCATTACCGACGAAACCTTCTTGCGCATAATCGCATAAAAGTCTTCGACATGAGCGTCCGCAAACATGCCGGAAGAACTGCAGTATCGAGGAAGACGAAACAGTGCCCTGAACACGTTATTATATTGGACGCGCAAGGCATTGTAGGCCTTTTGTGTAAAGTTCTCCCACAAGCCACTGGTGTAAAACGTCTGACAAAATGCTTTAAATAATGTTAATTTGACTTCAGCTGTACACCGAGTGAACCTGTGTGCCAACATGTTACCACGCACCGACAAAGCCCTGCGCTCCCTTTCTATATCCAAATAATCACATAAATTCTCAGTAACTATATGTCCCAAGATATTTAAATTTCGAAACAAGGCCCCATGGTACACCATTTAGTAAGGGTGGTATATAGCTGGGATCCTTATTATTGCATTTAAACATCATGAACTCACTCTTACTTTCATTATACTTCAGGCCGTGTTCTGCAGCATAACTTTCACACACCTTTAACAATGGCCTCAAGCAAGTAATTGAGGGGCTCAGCAGCACCATATCATAAGCATAGCTTAGATTTCATCCGACATACATGCTGCTGAGCTCCTCAATTAGATGGTTGACATAAATGTTAAAGAGCCTCGGTGACGTCAGTCCCCCCTGCCTTACGTAAGTAAGGCAGGGGGGCCTAATAAGTATTCATCAGAGTGTTCATCATTTATCATTATCATTTATCATTTCCTCTGTAAATCCACCTTCCTCCTTATATTCATGAGATTCTCTCTGTCCATGACGTGCTCCTCCCTCGATAGCCACAAAGTGACGGACGTAGGCGTTGAGTCGACCACAAAATCGGTCCTGAGAATTGGAGGAAAAATCGGCCCGATTATCTGTCCTACAAAAAGTCTGACGTGGGCGGGAACCCTTACGCGGTAATCTGCTAAAATTTTTACAGTTCCAACCGAAATTTGGTCAATTAGCACCATTTTGTATTGTAATAAATATAGGCTTATCTATTTAAGATAATTTAAAAGACATAAATCAAAATAAATCAAAACACAGCCGCTAAAAATAAAAAACGGATGAAACGTCAGTAAGCAGTAATGTCACATTTGACTTTGACAGCTAAAATATTATTGAATTGTATAGTTTTACTACATTTCTATTAACAGGTTTTATAATAATGGCAATACAACTATGTCAATTTATAACACAATAGGGTAGTTTCCTGTGTTACAAAATAATTATTTTATTTGGTCCATTAGGTAGATTTTCAAAAAATATTGGTCACATATTTTTTGCATTTTCAAGTCAAGAAAAATTCAAAAAGATGGAAAGCTTCAAAGTACAGGAGAGGGGGCTGCTGACGTCACACATTGCTAAGAATTATATACCGAGGTGTGACGTCACGCGAAATTTCAACTCACTGTATCGTCTTAATTTTTCAATTACGTGAAAAAATAAAAAATACGTGTCCAATGTTTTTTGTTAAACTACGTGACGGACTACATAAAATATTTTAGGAAACTACCCTATTCTACTAGGAGACCATTATGAATTTAACAGATTACGATCTTTTAGCAAAATGACAATGGCATCGATCGACAATTAGGAAATCAATGATAGACCATTGTGGCACTATTGCAATAGCAGACTTGAGGCCCAGCACGGGCTGAAAAGTAGAGGAAAACAACATGAATTAATCAGTAAAACCAGAGTATCCTTTCATGAACACTAAATTTTTTAATGTACTGTCAGACAAACAGCCTCCTGTTGGAGAATGAATAAAACCTGCTAAAAAAAAACAATCTTTCTACAGGTCCTGATGAGCACAAACTTGTGTTAAATTGTTTGAACCATTTTCGTTCGTTCTACACAGAACAGAAGTTTTATTTATTCCGTGTTTGGAAAAAACTAAAACAAACCGTTATGACTTGACAAATTGACATCTTAGCTTGACATTGACAATTTGACGTAAGTCCATTTTTTGCGTTTTGTGGCTGCTTTACCATCATTACACTTTCGCGGTCTCGCCTCGCTCTCACACTCACGATCGCTAAATTAATGAAGGTTAAATGTATTTTAATGTTAAAATGTATTTTGAAGCCCCAAGTATTTGAAATACTTATTACAAAATACCTCGGCGTCAGGTATTTGAAATACGAATTACAAATTACATTTTAAAGAAGTAATTGAAATACAAATACCAAATACGTATTTGTATTTCAATTACGTATTTTAATTACAAGTAATTCAAATACTGCCCAACCCTGCATACAGCATCATAACCATTAGCAAGTGACGTCTGGAATCCAAGGTTATTAGTTTGAAATGCTTTAATAAATCTGTGTACGGAATCCTTGTATGGAAGCACTTATAATTTACAGCACGAAGAAATTTTTTTTGTACCGCTTCAATAAGCTGGTGCTGGTGCTAACACAAAATATACGTAGTCTGAACGGCAATATAGCTGGTCTAGAATTATTATTGACTAGGTTAAAAGTCGAATGCGACTTAATTATAGCCACTGAATGCTGGTTAGCACGCACACCTAATATCCCAACATTAAATGGCTATTGCTCCGAGTCAACTAAGAATAATTATAAACAAAATGATGGAGTTGTCATCTATTATAAAGATCACCTCCAACTTAAAATAATAGAACCAGAATTCGCTGACTGTAATTGCTTAATTGCCATTTTAGAAAATCGCATAGCCATTATTGCTTTATACCGCTCACCCTCATTCCATAATTTGGACCCGTTTTTACGTTCACTAGATGAAGTGTTAACGCAGTATTGCAACCTAGAGAATATTTTAATAATGGGCGATATAAATATTGCAATCAACTATGATAAAATTGACCTACATGGCGAACGTTATCTGACGCTTGCTGCCTCCCACGGTCTTCTCCCGGCCCACACACTTACAACTAGGAGTGAAAGTAACACTTGTATTGATCATGCCTTACTGAAGACCAAAAGTTCTGCTACGACCTTCGTTCTAAACACTACATTGACGGACCATTACAGTGTGTTGCTAAGTTTAAACTTCAAAAAGACTACTCAATATTCCACTACATCTATAAAAAAAGTTGACACTGAAAGCTTAAAAAACGATATCCAAAACATTGACCTTAATCCCATTTATAGCTCATCAGACCCTAACTTTTCAATGAATTATCTCTCAAATTGTCTCCAAACAGCCATAGAAAACAACACTCAATTAATAAACTTATCAAGACGAAAAAAGATAATAAAACCGTGGATTACACCAGGCCTCTTACGCTGCATGAAAAATAGGGATAATCTACATCAGAAATCAAAACTCTCACCAGATAATATAACATTAAAAACAACATACATACGCTACAGAAATTTTTGCAACAATATATTAAAAAAAGTAAAAAGATCCTATGAGAAACAATTGATGCAATCGGCCCAAAAAGATAATAAGAAATTATGGAAAGCAATAAAGGAAATCGTTAATACCTCCAAAAAGAAATCCGTCCCTAATGAACTACTATCTCTGTCTTCCTCTCCCCAATCATCTCTTAATACAGTCAATAACTATTTTGTAAACGTAGGTAAATCACTTGCCGACCAAATTGAGCAAAAAAGGTCTGCCAAATCTAATCACGCTGTATCTAGGAACTCTCCCATTATCACACAGTTAAATTCGTTTGTGTTAGAAACCACTAACGAGGAAGAGGTGGAGCGCCATATCGTTTCTTTAAAAACAGATTGTGCTACAGGTTGCGACAAAATAAGCAGCTCTTTCTTAAAGGAACATAGGACTCTTTTAGTCGCACCACTTACCTCGATATTTAACTCTTGTCTTCAGAACGGTATTTTTCCTGATTGCTTAAAAAAATCTGAAGTGTGTCCTATTTATAAAAACGGTGACAGAAGTCAAATCAACAATTATAGGCCAATCTCGATCCTCCCATCGCTATCTAAAGTTCTGGAAAGAATAATTAATACAAGACTCGTAGGTTATCTGGAATCTAAAGGTCTTCTTTCAGATAAGCAATATGGTTTTCGTGAGGGCAAATCAACAGATCAAGCTGTAAACACTCTCGTTAGTTCCATAACGAATAGCCTTGACAAAGGGAAGAAGTGCCTAACAATCTTTCTTGATTTGGCCAAGGCGTTTGATACAATTTCTGTCCCGATCCTGCTCAACAAACTGGAAATGTTAGGTATCAGAGGGACACAATTGCAACTCTTCAAAAGTTACCTGGCGGGGCGTCTTCAGTGTGTCCGGGTTGGAAACTACCACAGTGGCGACCTTCCAATTACACACGGCGTTCCGCAAGGAAGTATCCTGGGACCCTCACTTTTTCTCGTTTATATTAACGATCTCACAACTCAAAAGCTTCCCCATGGCGAAATAATCTCATTTGCGGACGATACTGCTCTCACGTTTTCTGCCAGTACATGGGAAGAGGTCTTCAATGCGGCACAATCTGGTTTTGATGCCGTGAGGGAATGGCTTGAGGACAATGTTTTGACCTTAAATGTGGACAAAACTAAATATGTTTGCTTCAGTATAAGGTCTAGCACAAAACCCAACTTAGATATTCATAGTATCATACCGCATGAATGTTTATCTAAAGAAAATTGCTCTTGTCCAAAACTAGAACCTGTCAATACTATAAAATACCTTGGCGTTACCCTAGACAACAATCTAAATTTTAAAGACCATATAAAGATTCTTTGTGGTAGAATCAGGGAACTAATTTACGTCTTTAAAACTCTGCGATATGTCACCGAACCCCATATACTGAAGCGAATATACTTTGCTCTCTGCCAGTCCCTCATTACATATTGTATAACATCTTGGGGTGGATCCTCAAAAACCATAATAAAGCATGTTGAGATTGCCCAGCGTGCCATACTGAAGATTTGCACTTTTAAACCGAGATTGTTTCCCACGTCTCTCTTATATGAGTTTTGTGATGTATTAACTGTGAGACAGCTCTTCATCCTAAATATTATAATGAAGCAACACAAAACATTAATTTTTAACACTGCAATTCTAAATAAACGTAAAAAACACTTAGTATGTCCACAAAAAAAATCATACAAAACAAAATTTAGTACTAAATTTATTCCCTTCATTGGCCCCTACATTTACAACAAGATAAATAAAATTTTAAATATATATCCATTGACTAGTGGGTCCTGTAAAACTATAGTAAGTACTTATCTTCAGAAACTTACGTATGAGGAGACAGAAGAACTGCTAGAAATACCGGTATAAACTATTTTTTTTTTATTATTATTATTTTAATTTGATTAATTCCATCTAATATCAATACGCTATACGTGCAACAATCACGCTTCCATCTAACAAGCACACATCCTCTTACACTCATACACTCACACCCACATATCACACAAAGAGAGGACATACTACACATATACTTTCTTCTTTGTCATTGTTTAATTTACTTATTTTATGTTAAGTTGCTATTAGTCGTCCATTGTATCGGTTACTCAAGGGGAATGGCCTTGAGAGCCGAAATACAGGTTTTGCCTAGTTCGGCCTCAAGTTCTACAACTTTTGTGTACAATTAAGCACTATCATTATGCACTGTATTATTTTTAAGAAACAATGTACATATATCTTGGAAATAAAATTTATCTTATCTTATCTTATCTTATCTTATCTTAATACTGGTTTTGTATTTATTGTATAGAGGGCACCAAATAGGTACCGCATATTCCAATTGTGAGCGAACTAAAGCTTTATACAAAAATAAAAAAGTAGAAGGTTTTTTGAAATCCTTGCAAGATCGCATGACAAAACCATACATCCGAAAGGCCCTGTTAATTATGTTGTTTATGTGGATATCTAAATGTAATTTATGATCTAGTTGTACTCCAAGATCACGTATGCAGATTGTTTTATTCATTGTTTTGTTATTTAACATGTATTGGAAGTCAATAGTTTTAATGTTTTTAGTAAAGGATATGAAATAACATTTTGGAAGACTAAGATGAAGTTTATTGACTACACAGTAATGTGAAAGTCTGAGTAAATCCACTTGTAGCAGCAAGCAATCCTGAATATTCGTGCAAGCCTTATAAATTTTGATGTCATCGGCATACATAAGAAATTCTGAGTTGAGTATACATGATTTTATGTCATTTATGAATAAGATAAAAAGCAAAGGGCCTAAAACAGATCCTTGGGGCACACCCGACTCAACAACCACATAATTAGACTCGAATCCATTGACGACCACTTTTTGACTTCGTTGAAATATATACGATGCAAACCATCTGAGTAAGTTGCCTCTTATGCCATTGAAGGCGATTTTATCGAGAAGTAATTTGTGGTCCACCTTATCAAAAGCTTTCTGGAAATCAGTGTACACAGCATCAACCTGCGTGCGCATATCCATGTTTTCAAAAAGATATTGGGTAAACACCATTAAATTAGTTATAGTGAATCTCGATTTCACAAAACCATGTTGTTCTGGTATAATAATGTGATTTAATTGTGGATATAGGTGACCGTGCACTAGACCTTCAAAAAGCTTAGACAAGGTGGACAAGATAGATATTGGCCGGTAATTTTCAACATTGCCTTTGTCTCCACTTTTGTGAATGGGTGTGATAAAAGCCCTCTTCCAAACAGTAGGGAAAATCCCTTCCTTGAGGCATTTATTAAATATAAAGTGTAGCGGAATACATATATTTTTTGCAGTGTATTTTAGAAAAGAAGGCGGCAAGCCGTCTGGACCAGCCCCTTTAGTTAAGTCTAAAGAGGAAAGTGCTTTAAATATTTCATTTATATCGAGGAAAATATCCGGAATGCATACAGAATTCTCGTGAAGGGTAAGAGAGGGTGTCCACGTGTTAGGGTCAAATGTTGAGGGCTCATACACCGAGTGAAAGAAATCAGAAAACAACGAGCATATTTCAGTTGGGCAATTGGATGATGTAGTTTTGAACTGCATAGTAGCCGGAAGCCCAGAATCTTTCTTACGGTTCGAAACGTACTTCCAGAAGTACTTAACATTTTGAGGTATGCTATGTTCCACCGATTGCATGTACTTATTGTAACACTGTTCGCAGATTAGTTTAAAACGTTTGCGCTGAGTAGAAAATTTTTCATAATCAGAAAGGTTACGTAGTTTTTTCCATCTAATCTAGGCACGTTCTTTATTTTTAAATATTTTAATTAGCGAAGCGCTAAACCAAACCGGAAATGAAGTGGATTTATGACGTGACAATGGAACATGTAGTCTGATAATGCCGTACAAATATTCGTAAAATGTATCTACGCACTGTTCACTGGAGAGATTAAGAAACATTGTATCCCAATTTGCCTTATTTAGTTCTGCGTTGATTTCCTGATAATTAGCTTTAAAGAAATTGTATTTTATAGTGGAGTGACGTATCATAGGAGTATGTTGTATCTCCAGCGAGGACAAAACAGAAAATGGAGGATGATGGCTATCAGGCTGGACCAATGAAATGTCAGGCTGCAACTGGCATTCGGTATTGCTAATAAATAAATCCAAGACACGACCCAAATTGTTTTTAATAGTGTTGTATTGCGAAGCGTTCGTAATAGCAATTAAATCAAATAAAGACCGACTCACTATGTTTTGAGAGTAAGTCACCGTATGATCACCATTGCCCGACCATACAATATCGGGCAGATTGTAATCACCGGTTATATAAAACGATTCGATGCAGGGCGCAGTGATCACATTTTCCAATGCAAACAGATGTGATAGGTATACATCGTCTTGTGTTCGTGGTGGTATGTAGGCAGCGCTGATAACGTGGTGTGTGTTAGGGCGCGACGCGGGCACTTGTATCACAACATGCTCGATACCAGTAGGAGAGGGACACGTTGATATCCTCACAGGCCGGAGTTCGCGCAGCACGGCTATCAGAACACCCCCGCCTTCACGTTTGTTAGAGGAAATACGGTCACGATCGTCCCTAAATACCAAATAGCGGTCGTCAATGAATTCTTTGTCCATTATGTTAGGCGTTAGCCATGTTTCCGTTAGTATGATTACGTCAAACGACAAGGAAAGAATGTTGGTATAAAGTGTGTGCAATTTAGTGCGGATTCCTCTACAGTTTTGATAAAAGAAAGATAAAGTGTGATTGTTAAGCATTGTGTCTATTTAAGTACATAAGGAGTAAACAACAAATAAAGCAAAAAATATAAAATAAGTTTCGGGTACATTTAAAAACTTGGATCCGTTCGTCGTAGGTAGCGTTATAACTATAGATGCTGGCGGGAAACATTCCGAATCATTCCAGTCGAATACTTCGGAAGTATTCTGAAATATTCCGAAAATTTGGGAATATTTCAACTGTCAAAAAAAAAAAACAGGAAAATCGACCTTTGAAGTCTGTTAATATACCAAAACCTGCTCCTAAGTAGGTAAGAACAAATACTTTTCTGAAAACCGCATCAAAACGTGTTTGCTTGCAAGGTTTGCCTTTATTTGCTTTTATTGACTGGGCTATTATACGCGTTAAGTAGGTAGGTAATGATTAATACCTACCTATGCGACTCGCGAATACTCGCGATGCGTACAGAGCTACCATACAAACTAACCAAAAACATAGGTAACCCTTTTTCAAATAGCAAATCAAATATGCTTGGCCTGGTTTTTTTATTTCACAACTGACATTTAAGGCTATAATCGCATAGCACGACTTACAACTCGATCGCCTAATGCATGTATTTTGACCAATAGGATGCACGAAGCGTATTTTAGTAGTGTTCGTAATAGTAAGTATTAATATAATGTTACACGCCCTGTAATAATAATATAATATAATATAATATTCCACAACTTTTTTTTTTTCACACAACTCCATCTAGTCCCAAACTAAGCAGAGCTTGTAATATGGATACTAGACAACTGATAAACATACATATATATTTCTAAATACATACATATTATAGATAAATTACACCCAGACAAAGAACAAATGACCGTGCTCATCACACAAACATTTGTCCTAGGTGGGAATCGAACCCACGACCTTGCGCATAGCAGTCAGGACCACTGACCACTATACTCACAAAATGCATATTATTTCTAACTAGTACTCTCGCGGGGCTTCGCTCCCGTGGAATCTATCACGGTAAAAACATAACTCTCCTTTTTTGCAGTCGGGTAAAAAGTAGCCTATAACCTTCCTCAAGCTTCAAGCTACTTCCATACCAAATTTCATCCAAATCCACCCAGTACTTTCGAAGATTAGCGCGTTCAAGCAAACAAACAAACAAACAAACAAACTAACAAACTTTTCCGCTTTATAATATTAAGTATAGATTGGGCGAAAACAGGAAGGGATGTGGTTTGTCACTATCTGCGCTTCCGCAGAAATATTTTCATAAGTGAGTATGCGTATCTTTGGCCGATAGTACCTACCTAAAAACAAAAGAATAAAAATCCTGTTAATCGCAGGCTAATAAATCTACCTATAAAAATATCAACATATACTTAATCAATCCCATTTATAATAAAATAAACATTTATATTTTACTCTCGTAGCGTACATACCATAGATAAAATAAATAAGTAGATGTGGTCAACAGAAGAAATTATATCGGAACCGTGTGTCTCCAGTTAGGCGCTGGGCGGGGTAACAACTACACATGCAGTTTAATAAAATCAATAGATACGCACTCGCGCACACACCCGCATTTCCTAAATCAGAACGTACTATACAATCAATAATAAACCTTATTCCGTCAAACACAGCGTGTATTTACCATGCACCTTAGAATTTACCCACACAAAAACATCGGTCGCTATCGTTGTGCTGTGCAAAAGCAATTTATTTTACATATACGCTAGTGATTGACTAAATTGGAAAGTTATCGATTCTTCCATTTGTTATTGTACATTTTTTTTGGGCACCTGAAAATGAACCAAATAAAAAATGTCCAGAAAATATTATAATAACAATAAACATATTATTAAGAACATAACATTACATAATTATTATTAAGTACTACCTACTAAGTATTAAGGGCTACCCTGGCGCTTTCGACTTAAATCTTAATATTTAATTATCATAGTGATAGGTCAAATAGAAGTTGATGTTAACTTACATTACGCTCTTGATCGGAACATACCAGCCGTATAGGTTGTATAGAATCCTGGAAAGTTGAATGACTGATTTTATGAATGCCCTCAAACATGAGAATAGCTGTCAGTAATAAAATAAAATTTAACCCACTTCTGCAAAAATCAGTTGTACTCTTAATTTTGGAATTGTCCATTCAGGCTGGAACATTTCTGCGCTGAAGTGAACCGAGCATTTATGGTGCTATTTTTTGTAGGGTACCAGTTAGGTGGCATGCCTGTGGCATCAATCCATTCCTTTTTATATTACCATCTTTTGGGAAGCTGATAAGTACGAAAACCACTTATTTATCATTTACAAACATCCTAAGCTACTTCTAAACGTCACCATATAATAAGCATCGCAATAATTACGTAACACACTATAAATCAAGATCTGAATGATTTTGACGTATATTGCTAATCCATTGCTACATATGTTCGAAATATTGGTCTGCTCAACAACGTAAATACCACAGTGAGTGTTGTTGATTTAGCATAATGAAACCGATTCCTACTATAAGTGTGTTACACAATTACCCCGCAGGTAATAGTTTAGTAGGTTATAATAGGTTTTTGTTATAAGAAAAATCTTAGTTAGTAGAGAAATTGTTAAATATATGAAAACAAACACACATCCATGCATAACAAATAAATAGCATGAATATATTGACTTATTTTAAGCTAAATTCACAAATATATTATCTGAACCATGCCGATTATTATAACGCATTCGAAGCTTCAACGGAAGTTAAATACAAAAACCATAAAAAATAAAGAAACAGCAACATAGGATAAGGCATAACATGCGATAATTCTAAACCGAAAAACACCACCGATTATTAACCTAAAATTAAAGTAACTTACTTAACGAATATTGGTTACGCATTTCTCTACTACTCTGTAAAAAAATCAAAATAAGTAAAAAAACATTATTTACACCGGGCTAAAATGGTTGACAGATTGAAAAATAAACTATTGTAGCGACAGCGACGTCGGAACTCCTTACGCATGCTGCGGGCGTAAAATAAATTGTTTATTTTTTTTTACTTTTTTGTACACTTGACATTTCAACGTATTTTTATTTCTGTCATCTCATGTAAAATAAAAGTTAAACATATTTTCTTAGAGGTTTCCGTATGTTATAAAAAACTTTTACCAAAAACTTAAACAGACACGGTAGTCGGTGTCTTTAGTTTTGTATTTTCGTTTTTGGCACCGACTTCCGAAATTAAAGTTATTTTTCACTTTGCAGTGTTTTTTGGGAGTCGGTTTAATTTTTTGGTAAAAAAAATTTATTTCACTCTTTTTAGTTGGTCGATTTTTAATTTACCTAGTTACAAGAGCCTAAATCTCAACTACTTATATTCATTTACAAAATATTGCTTTTCCCAATGTTGGGCTGTTATTTGTTGAGGAGTTCTCCTGGTAGTTCACCATCAGCTTCACTTCACCATATGCATTATGACGAGCATATTGTGCTTAATAACCACATTCAAGTAATCGAAGCGGAACACATGAACTACTTATTATTCCTACTTATATATTGAGTAGTTCCAGTGGCCATCGGTGGTCTTCATCATCAGGTCTACTTCACAAATGGTGCTTTTCGAATGCAACTACACAAGTTACTATAAAAATACTCAAATCACTATAGGTGTGCCTATAATATTTGAAGAGTTCCCTCAATTTCTCCAGGATCCCATCATCAGATACTGACTTGGTGACAATGGGACCAATTTCAAAGTATACCCTTTCAAACAAAAAAAGAATTTTCCAAATCGGTTCAGCCGTCTCCGAGTAATTGGTGATCATACATAAAAAATAACAATAATATACGCGTCGAATTGATAACCTCCTCCTTTTTTTGTCGTCAGTTGAAAAACCCCTAAACTATAATAGCAATATTTCATTCGTCAATCGACATTGCTGTCGATAGCCTACGTTAGTGGATCTGCACAAGCACATCACTAATTCGTCGCAAGAAGTGGCGGCCTCACTACGCGATGAATCCGTGTAATACAGTTTCGTATATTATTTTTACATTGCTTGTCCAGTTACTTAGTGACGAACTCAGGTAGTGGTTAAGGAGCAATGTATTTATAGAAAAAGTACAGTCGTTCTGATATTTGAAAACAAAAATAACATAGTGAAACCGAGAAATATTTTACGATTTATTGTTTTTCATGATTTTAAAGACAAATATTGTAAAATACTTGTACTTACATATGGTAAGTGATTCCATGATTCACATAGTTTTGATTTTGGCTTTGGTTTTTACAAGATACCACAGAACAACTCGGCATTCATATATGTTATCACGATCGCCGTCGAAAGCGCACTAGTTCGCAGAGACGGCCACTTGCCTGTGACATGAGCCCTGTGGCCATGTCGCGCGGACACCGATACGCCCCCTTACCACTTCTCTTATATTTTTGATTTCTGTGGTACATACGTACTCTCGCAGTGAACAATAATTAACTCACCCACCACACAACAAGCAAACACATTTATTCCCATTGAATTATTCGGGCGAAATATTCGGAAACATTCGATTGCGGGGTACGAATCTTTCTCGCGCGGGTGAAAACTTCTCCGGGGAGCAGCATCCCCTCCCTCTTACCGCACCCCGCACCGCCATCGCCTGCACGCACGACTCGTGGCCGGTGGCAGTCGGGTGCGCGCGTCGCGGTGCCAGCGCGGCGGCAGCGGCCGGCGCACAGAGATCGACGATCGATGCAAAATACGATTTTTCAGCAAAAAAAGTTGAAATCTTAATAAATAATTAAAAGTTTCTTTAAATCAGAATGATTCAAAATGAATTTATCATTTTGAATAATTCCCATTTAAAGAAACTTTCCCCGAAGTATTCCGGAATTATTCGGAATTATTCAGAAGTTTTGCAACTATAGTTATAACGTCGGCCCGGGTTGCATGCATGGTTATGTATAGCAAAAACATATACTGTACAAGTTTTAACAATAAGTTTGTTGAATAATTAGCTAACGAGCTTATTATGCTATCTAAGGCTTCTGGGTGTGAATTAACGGTAACACTATAAAAACAACAGAGGCGAATAAAATTACAAAAATATAAAAAACGCATAGCAAAAACGACTGTCACAAGATTTGGATAAATAACAGCATTCATACGGCATACAATATGAGTAGTACATAACTTATTAGGTTTAGGTTGAGCGAGCATTAGATTTAAGTTGTAGTAGTCAATATATACACAGTATTGAGCAAAACTATTCACTTTGAAGACTACACTGCGCGATCTTGTTGACGTCATTGTGACTGCGTACAGCGAGGGTTTTTGAATTATCGCTAGCTTTAACAAGTATAGTTGCATTCCTAATCCACACATACTTAATATTATGTTTACTAGCCGCCTCGCGGCATGCACGAAATAACTTTTTGTTATAAAGAGTAAGATGCTCATTAATATACATTTTATAAGGAGTACCTGACATTCCAATTTGGTTAGACGTAATATTTTTAGACAAACGGTAAGCACTCAATACATTATCACGGAGGGTGCGAGAAGACAATTTCACGATGACATTTTTCGGTCGGCTACTATCCTGTGTACTTGCATGAGGGACGCGGTGAACGGCCAGCACATCTTGACGGGGAATCGAGCACTTTATGGCCGTACCAATTTTCTCCACGAGCCCGAGCAGGTCTTCGTCACGTCTCTCAGGCAGGTTGCAGATCTCGATGTTATTAAGCCTAGCTTGTTGTTCCAGAGATTCAATCTTTAGCTCCATTGTAGTAATTTTGACGTTCATGTTGTCATCTGAAGAACGAGATGAGATTTGGAGATCTTCAATTTTGTGCTCGAGATGGGCTATGCAATTCTTATATGACTGGTTTTCCACCCTTAAAGTATCCATCTGCTGTCTCATCTCCTCGAACTTGCCGTTCATGAAGTCAATTGAGTCCCGAATCTCCTGGTTAATGGTCTGTATTGAAGAGTTTTGTAGTTTCAGAACCGCCATCTCAGCAACCAGTCTGTCCAGTACCAATGTTTGCTGTTCAGATAATTTTTGTATGCACCCGTCCTGTTCCAGCTTCCAGGTTTTTAGCATGTTTAACAGCTCCTGGTTATATTCCTCAAACTCTTTCTTGGGTGAGAATTCCACACGGGGTCGTTTAGAACGTGACTGGATGTTAATGTTGTCATCGCTGCATACGGTTTTTGGGATGTCCGAATCAGATGCTGATAAGGCATTATTAGGTCCCGTTGATGGAGGTGTGCGTTGCATTGCGGCAATGGAGTGTGTTTTATTTGCTGTTAGCCGACTGCGATAGGTAGTGCACTCGATAAATAACACACTTTCACAACACAGCTGTATCGGCGAGTTTACGCAAACCGGTCACAAAGTCACAATACACAAAATGGAGCGGGACAGCAACTATGACGATTGTTTTCGCAGAGGTGAAGACGGTCGCGCGGGGTCACTCGCGCGTGTACTTGGTGTCACGCGAGGTGCAACGAGAAATAGCGCAAACACTTTGACTTGTGCTGTAATTAAGGATTATAGTTCCGCGTATGGTATTAAGTTTTAGGCGTAATAATTAAGGAAATTTGAGCACACGTCCGCTCTTGAGCAGGGCACAAGGCCGATTGATTTGATTGATTGAGAGATGAGTCCCAAACACGGCTTTTTGCCAGGAACACAGGAGTGCAACAAAAACTCAAGCGGATTCTACAGAGGACGGAGATGATGGATTTCGACACTTTTTTGTACGTGTAGAACCAAGGTTTTGGCTTGACATGGTTGCACTGCATAAAAGAATTTGCTTTTCGTCTTCCCATTCGTGTTCCACTGCTGTTGCCAAGTACTGTATAGGTTTTCTTTCGGGAGGCTCAGTAAATCATAGCCCTAATGGGCATTGTGGCAGAGATCGGCTATAGCAGATGATCATGCATCTTTGGCCAAGGCATCGACGCACTCGTTGCCCTTAGGGCTTCTTCACACGTACCACAACCACACCACGACCACAACCACACCTCAACCACACCACGTGGCCGGGCGTATATTTCGTATTGAAAATGAAGAGGACTATTCACACATGCCACATTTTGCAGTCATTATCGACCGTGTGTGTGATTCCGACCACATCACAACCACATTGCAACCACAACGCAACCACCAGCGATACTGCGAACTAGTGGCCGACCACATCGCAAACACAACATTGCGTCGACGCAACGACAGTGCGCGCACACCACCCGCGCTCTTCCCCTCCCCCGGTTCATTAGAACGAATGAACCGGGGGCGTTCGACTGAGGTGCTACGTGGTTGTGCGATGTCTGATAGTGAGACTTGATACAGATTTGTTTATTGAGGAGATCCGTAATTTGCCATGCATTTGGGATTATACGACAGATGAGTATTCCAATCGAATTCTAAAAAACAAAGCCTGAGAGAGCGTTTGCAAGAAGTTCTACGAGAATTTTGATGAAAAGAAAACCAAAGAAAAAACCAATGTGGTAAACAATTTTTTTATAGTAACTATTTATTTGCCCATTTTAATATTAGTGTGGATTACCCCCAACCACCTCTATTCAAGCTTCATTGTACTGCCTCGGTAAGTCACTTTCAGGACTCACAAAATAGTCGGCAAATTAATTTCTAAAAAAACTGCTCGAATCCCATTATGATTTTGATCAAAAGAATGCATTGCAAGAAGTTATTGATAAAGTGTCTTCGGATTTATAGCCATCTCGCTTGCGTACTATATTATGTAAAACGATACTTGCTTTCACGATGTCTGTTGCAAATTCAATCGACACGTTAATTGGTCTATGCAATATTCGCCATTTCGCACCTTTAAAGTACAACCGTTACTAAACGAAAATTTTCACGAATTGAGTTATTTCTAAAATATACGTAAACTGCAGGTTAAACGTGTAATTATTCCAAAATATCGTCATTTTCGCCATCTAGCGTTAAATCATATCGTTACCAAACAAAATATAAATCTAAAAAATATTTATTGTAAGTAAATAAAGAAAAACTATTCTAAAGCACATGTACCTATACCTACAGTAAACAGATATCTATCATATAAACTCATAAGAAATCATAAAGTACTTAGACTTACCTAGACTAAATTAAGATACTGAACTATTTCAAATATTGGCTCTCCTGTGAAATTTGATAATTTCGTATAGTAACGGTTTTACTTACTTTAAAGGTGCGATTTGTTAGACCAAAGTCCAAAGGAACATTCCACATACCCCACGTGCCCCACAGGGTTCATGTGAGCTATTACCTATATATTATTAAGATCTTGTTAACACATGTTATTGCAATAAAGAATGAATTGAATTGAATTGAATTACCTTCGTACTCGTGATAATCTATAGTTAAAAACACTTTTTTTCATTGTTAGTTGCTTGCCGCTGTATGGTCGCAGCAAATGTTTGTGTAATCCAAAGGCCTCATCGCCAATGAATACCATAGGCAGGTGCCTACCATCAGGGGTTGCGGTCCAGGTAGATCTAAAACATTTCTTTCCATAACATTATGTAAACTACTATCGGTCCAAATAGTTGAATCGGAAGTTTTACCGTAGGCTCCTATATCAACATACACGAATAAATAATCCGCGTCACATACGGCCATTAAAACAATAGAAAAGAAATGTTTATAATTCCAGAATAATAAATCACTGTGTGGTGGAAGTATAATCTTAATAATGTTTTTCATCTACAGCTCCTAAGCAGTTTGGGAAATTTTCTTTATTTTAAAATTTGTCTTCATCTTGCCACATTGTTTTATTGGGTGTTGGTAAATGAATAGGCTGTAATTTATCCCAAATCAGGCGGTACACTTCTTGGACAATTTTACTAGCAGTTGAAGTACCACATTTGAATGAACTTGCGACGACTTCAAACGATCACCCCGTGGCCAAATATCTGAAACAAAGAAATAATATTAAATCAAATAATAATTAAATAGTAAAATATGGAATAGTCTGTTTTTTTTTTTAATAAAGCAAAACATAAACCAATAATATAAAATGTTGAAAATAAATCAAAATATATTTTAAATAAATAAAAATATAAAATTTGAATTGAATTTTTTGAGTTTTTTATTCTTCGCGTAATCAAAATAATGTAACATTTTTTTCCAGCTACCAACATAGAGATATAAGAATAGAACTATTAAATTTAACGATAGAGGCGAAGAGAGAGACAGGTACTGACTATTCATCTGTCTCTTTCTTGCAGAGTACTGTGATTGGCTAATGAGCAGTGTTTGCTAGCAAATCCTATCGCTTGTATATTGAGAGTGTAGCAGACGCGGAGCTGTATGTAATTTTGACTGATTCTTTGGTTTGTAGGATATTTAAAACATCATGTAGGTAAGCATTATTTAAATTCAGTGCCGATAACAATGGTGAAAAAATGAGTGGGAGAGTGTGAGAAAACTCCCACTTCACCCTCATCTGTAGGGCCAATCACAACGCTTTTATCGTTTTCACTTACAGGCTAGTGTAGCACTTCTGCACTCTATTCTTATATCTCTATGGCTACCAACTTACAAAGAAAATGGAGAAGCTTACAAGACTCTTTCAACAGAAACTAAAAAAAAAAACAAAATACACAAAAAAGCGGTTCTGGTGCAGGCAGTGTAAAGAGATTGTTATAGTTTTTTTTTAATTAATTCAACAAGAAATTAATTCTAAGATTTTGGAATATTCCTGAAACGATTTGACTCTAGTAACCGATTTCCGATTCCGATTTCGTTTTCCGATCACGTGACAAGTGCCAAAGTTCTTGGTTTGCAACGTTGGCGCGCGCGGGAAAGTGGCGAGCTATAGAGCATTTGAGCCATTCGGGCCATTCGGTTCGGGCACCGACCACCGAGCCAACAAGTCATATTGTGTGAAAATTTGAGTAATCTAGAAGAACCTACTGTAAGTTGATTTTGTATTTGGATCTTATTATTTTTTAACCGACTTCTAAAAAAGGAGGAGGTTCTCAATTCGGATGTTTGTATTTTTTTTTTTTTTTTTTTTTTTTTTTTTTTATGTTTGTCCACGCATAACTCCGTGGCTTGCCAACCGATTTGAAAAATTCTTTTTTTGTTGGAAAGGGTATACTTCCCAAATGGTCCCATGAAAATTTTATCGAAATCGGACGAGCCGTTTCTGAAAAATCAAACAAAGTCGAAAAAAATAATTTACCTTGATGATCTTTTCGTTTACTCTGCATTGCGTTTTTTGTTCGCGCATAACTCCGTCATTTACGAATCGATTTGGAAAATTCACTGACCCACTAAAAAGCGCGAAAATAAAAACTTTTTTGCAAAAAATAAAACCGACTTCCATATCAAAACACTACAAAGCCAAAAATAATTTTAATTTCGGAAGGCGGTGTGAAAAAAAAAAGAAAATACAAAACCAATAACACCGACTACCGAAATTAAAATTATTTTTGGCTTTGTAGTGTTTTGATATGGAAGTCGGTTTTATTTTTTGCAAAAAAGTTTTTTATGTTCAACATTTATTCCGAAACTTGAATAATACCATACGACCTAAACATTAAACTATGGCTGTTATTTTACTTGGAAGCGTTTTAATGTGTAATCCTATATCTGTAATCTTTACTCAAAATCGTCATAGTTTGTTAGAATCACAATGCTAGTGTAATATAAGAGCAAATAGCAAATGTTGATTATAATATAACCATTGTTTAATAGTACCTCTACTTTTGTTTTATTTTATTTATTCCAATGATATAACCTGGTATTTAAGTATGCCTGCTCGTTCCATTTATAATTTATAGTTGCTCTAAACACATTAAAAACTTAGCTTCTGATATTGTGGGTAATCCAACAAGTCTACAAAAAAAGCACAATATCCTCTCTACGAGTAGAAAACAAAGACGATGATTTTGTTGTTGTTTTGATGTTGATTAAACAAATCGATAATGAAGACGAGAGCACTACTGGAACAACTGACTCTGAAGTTAGGAAGAAGCCGAAAAATGCTCCAAATAAAAAAGATGATGCAGAATATGGATTAATAAAGAAACCGGCAAGTCATTTGAGCGATCGTGTTTCTGTACATACACACGAACGTGTTGACCCTAAGTACTACAACTACGCCACGAGATTTGTCAGTACAAGAGTCGCCACGCAGCGTCTCTTCTCAAGCTTCAAATTATGATCCGATTCTAACTGACATTTTCAGAGATTGATTGATTAATTATTATTCTGCTGTTTTTATAATGACAATAAACAAAAAGTATACGTTTTTTGTTTTCGCCTCCCTAACCTCTCTACCATAGGTGCAAATTAACTCATTGGCATAATAAAGGATTTATTAATTGATTAATATATTAATGGTAGGCATATCAATACTACGTAAGGATATTTGTACATACAAAATTGGCTAGTTGAACAATAATTTTACTCGGATTAAGGGCGGGGGCACACGATGCGTTGCGGCGCCGCACCGCAAAGATTTCACCGTATCAGTGGGCACACGAGCGGTGCGGCGCCGCCGTAACGTTGTTATGTTGCAGTGGCGCCGTAGCAGCGTTGGACAGTCTGTTGACAGACGATCGAAACGAGCGAGCGTGTGACGCAAAACAACTGAGCGGTGCCGCTCCGACGCGCCGGAGCGCATCGTGTGCATGCCACAGATATTTGTACTATGTAAGACGACGCAGCGACACCGCTCCGGCGCCGCACCGCCGCCGCAACGCATCGTGTGCCCCGGCTCTAATTATTTATTGACAATAAATTAGTTTACACCTGTATTCATAAGTATGACAATAACGATTAATTAGTTATAAAAAATATTTTACTCACCTCAATGTCATTGCCAGACGTTCAAGAGAAGGTATGCTCTTTTATATGACCGTGTCTCTTTTTTTGCAAATCACTATTCAGTTCCTTTAACAAGTAGTTAAATGTGTTTCCATCAGTTTCCACTATGAAAACCGGAGTCGAACTGTGTCTGCACACCGCGTAACCCTATCGCAACTATTGGCGACAACGCAACCACATCGACATTTTGTCGGTACCACAACGCAACTACATAAAGCTGCAGCGACACTATTCACACGTAACCACTGCTTGACAGCATTTTGTCGTTACGACGTGGTGTGGTTGTGGTACGTGTGCCCTTAATGCCACATTGGCTAGGTATCCAAACTAACTGAACATCCTATTGACTACCTATAACTGCACGAGAAAAGAGATTTTTTAATTTTTAAAATAAGCGAACTGTGCGATTTACCTTTGAAAGGGTTTTGAACTAGTGTTTGGAGACAGCTTAGGGAGTCTGTATATATTCGGCCAAAGAAAATAAAATACACTATGTTTTACATTCGGCCATTGTCAACTCTGGCTTTCCCGATGTTGATGCGCTTACCGAAATCCCGAGTTTATCTCAGCTTATTCTGTTAAAATTGATACTTGTTACTGTTATTAGTTTTGTTAAGTTTTGTTTTTATTTCATAATATTCTTATCACTTTGTTTTTCGCTGGTCTAATAAAATTTAAGAAAGACTCACTACTCGTAGTAAGTATGCATACCTACGTAGGTGTATATCTCTGAATACAAATTCAGATAGAACACCAGAAGCCGTGAGAGCGCGCCTAATACTGAAGCAACAAAAACTACTCCTAAATGGAGTAGTTTGACGCGCAGCCGATCAGTTGTAAAACATAGTGTATTACATACTCTTTGATCAGTTGTTGTTCTGTGAACGTCATATCGCGTGACGTGTTTTACCAGTACCATCCAATTTATTTAAATTATGACGTCTTGTGTCGTTACTACCTATAAAAATGCAGCGGGGCTAAAAAACAAACAGGATGGGATCACATTTCACGTGTAACTAGCGCATTCACTTATCGTCTTATTTAATTACTGAATAAAAAATTGTTTAGTTTGTAATTGTCAAAGAGAATGATGCATCCATCTTGTTAGTGTTGCCAATATAAGACTTAATTTTCCTTTCTTTTTATTACCTACTGAGGAATTTTATTCTTTGTATTAATAACTACTTTAATCAAAAAATATTTTAACCGACTTGAAAAAAGAAAGGTTATAGTGCAACCCGTATATATGACGGAAATAGTGCAAGAAAGAGACAGCGTTATTATGCGCTAGTGGCACGTGCACCGGACGTCATCGCTCCCACCTTGCCTATCAATACTAATATTATAAAGCGGAAAAGTTTGTTTGTTTGTTTGCTTGAACGCGCTAATCTTCGAAAGTACTCGTGGATTTGGATGCAATTTGGTATGGACGTAGCTTGAAGCTTGAGGAAGGTTATAGGTCTTTTTACGCAACTGCAAAAAAGGAGAGTTATGTTTTTACCGTGATAGAATCCACGGGAGTGATGCCCTGCGTGAGTACTAGTAGCGTATATAAAAACTTTTTACCAAAAAATTAAACCGACTCCCAAAAACACTGCAAAGTGAAAAATAACTTTAATTTCGGTAGTCGGTGTCTTTAGTTTTGTATTTTCGTTTTTGGCACCGACTTCCGAAATTAAAGTTATTTTTCACTTTGCAGTGTTTTTTGGGAGTCGGTTTAATTTTTTGGTAAAAAGTTTTTATTTCACTCTTTTTAGTTGGTTGATTTTTAATTTACCTAGTTACAAGAGCCTAAATGTCAACTACTTATAATATTTTATAAAATATTTCTTTTCCCAATGCTGGGCCGTTAATTTTTGAGGAGTTCTCCTGGTAGTTCACCATCAGCTATACATCACCATGTGCATTGTGACGAGCATAAAGTGCTTAATATCCATATTCAAGTAATCGAATCGCAATCCATGAAATACTATAAATGGTACTTTTTGAGAGCAACTGCACAAGTTTCTATAAGAAATACCCAAAACGCTATAGGTGTGCCTATAATATTTGAAGAGTTCCCTCGATTTCTCCAGGATCCCATCATCAGATCCTGACTTGGTGACAAATGGTACCAATTTAGAAGTATACCCTATCAAACAAAAAAAGAATTTTCCAAATCGGTTCAGCCGTCTTCGAGTACTCGATGATCATACATAAAAAAAAATATATATACGCGTCGAATTGATAACCTCCTCCTTTTTTGTCGTCGGTTGAAAAGAGGCTGCGCCGTAGAATCGGCACATCATAGGTAATCCCAAACCAGGCAAGCCCAAGTCTGACCCGTTTAGCTACCGTCCCATTAGCTTAGCTTAGCTTAAAGTCCTCGGTAAAATCTATGAAAGGCTTATATATAAGCGGCTCAAAGATTTTGTCGAAACAAAGAGTCTAATACCCAATGAGCAGTTCGGATTTAGAACCGAACACTCATGTATCCAACAAGTCCACCACATCATAGAACACGTCAGCGCCGGGTTCCAACGGGGCGCAATAACGGGAGTCTTATTCTTCGACATAGCGAAAGCGTTCGACACAGTCCGGCACAATGGCTTAATCTATAAGCGTAAAATATACCACCTCGGCGTGCCTGACCGTCTCGTGCTCATCCTACGGGACTTTTTATCGAATCGCACTTTTCGTTATCGAATTGAGGGGGAGCTTTCCTCCCCCCATCCCATTCGCGCAGAAGTTCCTCAAGGCTCCGTACTATCCCCCTCGCTTACACGCTATTCACTAGCGATATCCCCAAGCATAAAAATACCCAGCTAGCCCTATTCGCCGACGATACGGTTATCTATTGTACCGGTCTTAAACACGATGCCATCGCTCGCACTCTCCAAACTTCCGCAAAAACTCTGGCCAAGTGGTTCCGACCTTTGCCAGAGCCAGCCCGCGACGCTGAGCCAGTAGCTTTAAATTCCATTATTAATAATAATAATGATATGATCCAGCCTGTCCCTAGCTGCCGTTCCCCTGCGACGCCCTAAGACAAGGTCCGTACCCCACAGGGGGTACCATTAGCGTGTAGTCGCCTAGTTTGGAAATCTTATAATAAGCTCTGGCTGGATGCTTTAATCAATTTATTGTTACGCCAGTCGATTAGTGCCGTACGTCGAGAAACTTCGACATAAATCTAGAATGTTCGAGACACTAACGCCATCTAGCGGCGAGTAGCAGGAATGAGCATATCTAGTCGAGACACTAACGCCATCTAGCGTCGAATAGCGGTGCTTAATTAATTAAAGTGTTAATTTGGTTTAATTGGCGTTAATTACTTCTATCCCGAACCCCAGCTCGTAACAATTTGGTGTCAGAAGTGGGATAGAAAAATGCCCGTTATACCGAAAGACGACATGGAGGGTGTAAGAACAAGGAATCAACGGCAGCAAGAGATCGACCAGAGGCGGTTTGAAGGTTCACCGTCGCCAGCACAGGGTGGAAATCAGTCGACGATGGAGGCATCTGCGAGTACTTCCGGAGTTGCTTCAGTGACTACGTCTCCGGCTGCATTTGACATGGCTGCATTGATGGCTATGCTGCAGGAACAAGCCCGCCGCCAGGAAGAACAGGCTGCTCGTCTCCAGGAAGAGCTAGCTGCTCGCCTCCAGGAAGAGCTAGCCCGCCATCATGAAGAGGAAGCCCGCCACCGGGAAGAACAAGCCCGCCGCCAGGAAGAGCTGATGCTACTCACAAAGGAAATGAATGCGAATCTTTGCAAGGACCTTAGTTCTGTAAAGGAACGAGTACACCAGCAAGAGGAAAGGATTAGTGAAGCTGAGAATCGTATCTCCGGAGCTGAGGACCGTATCTCCGGAGCTGAAATGGAGATCGCTGATGTAAAAAATGCTCTGGGTGTTCTGAAGTCTGGAGATTTGACTGCAGCTCCTCTGGTCGCTGCTCCTTCGGTGCGAGGCTTCAAGGTACCAACGTTTGATGGAAGCTCTTCATGGTCGGCCTACAAGATCCAGTTTGAGACCGTTTACAAGGCGAACGGATGGAGCAAAGCGCAGGCTATGACGGCGCTTACACGGGACCTTCGTGACCAGGCACTAACCATTCTAGAGGCCCTCGGGAAGGAGGTCACCTATAAACAGTTGCTAGAGGCGCTAGAATCTCGCTATGGTGACGCACATTTAGAGCATGTGTTCCGTGCTCAGTTGAAAGACCGGGTACAACGTAGTTCTGAAAATCTACAGTGGTGGGCCCTCGAAATAGAAAAGCTAGTCCAAAAAGCTTACCAATCATCACCTGCACTCATCGACGGTAATTTGGTCCAGTCGTTTGTCGATGGGATTCGTGACTTGGAAGTGAGGGCTGCTGTGAGACTCGGGCATCATAAATCTCTGAAGAATGCCCTGGCCCATGCTTTAGAGGTGGAAGCCGCACGACAGGAACATCGAGCATACCGCATCAGGGAAGTGGTGTCATCACCCACCCGTGGCATTCGACCAACGTTTAGCCCTAGATGCTACGAGTGTGGAGAAAAGGGCCATCTGAGATTAAATTGCCCGAAGCGAAACTTTGGAAGAGAAGAGAGCCGCATCAGGAAAGTGGTGTCATCACCAACCTGTAGTAATCGACCAAAGTTTAGCCCTAGATGCTATGGGTGTGGAGAGAAGGGCCATGTGAGATCCAGTTGCCCGAAGCGAAATATTGGAAGATGCCACGATAACGTGAACGCGTTTTCAAGGCCTGACCCAGAAGAACGTAAGCACTGTGTTAGACAAGAAGAAAAAGAAGTGGTACCCGTCAAGATGCTGAGAACAGACCTTAGCAATGAGTGTAAAGAAGTACTACAGCGTGCTCAGCAGGATGATTCAGACATCAAACCGATTCTGAAATGGAAGAAGGCCGCTGCTCCAAAGCCTAGTTGGCATGACGTTGCTGGAATGAGTACCACAACAAAAAGTTATTGGGCACAGTGGGACAGTTTGGTGATCCACGAGGGAGTATTGTGCCGCAAATGGGAAAATGCTCGAGGAGACCATTGTCACCTACAAATGGTCGTACCAAAGGCGAAGGTACCTGAAGTTCTACAGCTTTACCACGACGGATGTTCAGGAGGTCATATGGGAGTAAAAAGGACTCTGTTAAAGATACGAGAGCGATTTTACTGGAACCACTGCCGAGACGACGTAGCAGATTGGTGCCGCAAATGCACTAGTTGTGCAGCAGTTAAGGGACCTCAAACACGCAGTAGAGGAGCTTTAAAGATCTATAATGTGGGAGCCCCGTCGGAACGGATAGCGCTAGATGTTGCGGGACCATTTCCTGAGAGCGAGAGTGGGAACAGGTACTTTATGGTCGTAATGGATTATTTCACAAAGTGGCCAGAATTGGTTAACGAAGTATTTTGCCGCTACGGAGTACCCTTGGAAATTCACAGCGATCAAGGAAGGAATTTTGAGTCACAGGTATTTCAGGAGACATGTCGAGTAATGGGTACTCATAAAACCAGAACAACCTCTTATCACCCGCAATCCGATGGAATGGTAGAACGTTTTAACCAGACATTGGAGAGATATCTGGCTAAAGTTGTAGAAAGCAGGCAAAAGGATTGCGACAAACACATTCAGCCGTTCCTTCTGTCATATCGAAGTGCAGTTCATGAGAGTACAGCTGTTACACCTGCTTTCGTGAACTTCGGACGAGAGCTTAGGTTGCCTGCAGACCTAATCACTGGAATACCGCCGGATGCACCTTGTAGTGAAACAGACTACGCGAGTGAATTACGAAACAGAATGAACGACATATACGAGCATGTTAGACAATCCGGTCAACAAATGTCTCAGAAGGTGAAGACTCGTTACGACCGAAAGATAAACAATCAAGGATTTGATGAAGGCTCATTCGTCTGGTTGCATAATCCGGTGCGCAGCAAAGGAAAGTCACCGAAATTACAGGCAAAATGGGATGGACCATATCGCGTTGTGACTAGGATTAATGACGTCACTTATCGGATCCAGAAAGGTCCACGAGCTGCGCCAAAGATTGTTCATGTTGATCGACTGGCGCGTTACTACGGGTCTAACGATGCTCGGGTCGAGCATGTCTTAGGAGAGGGCAGTGTTACGCTAGTCGCTTAGTGAAGAATGTCGAGAAACTTCGACATAAATCTAGAATGTTCGAGACATTAACGCCATCTAGCGGCGAGTAGCAGGAACGAGCATATCTAGTCGAGACACTAACGCCATCTAGCGTCGAATAGCGGTACTATGTATTTCGAGTATTTTCTAGGCAGTATAAACAGTGAGTCGATTTTATAAGAATGTTCTCGAACTCATAGACTGGGGTATAAATAGAGCGCAAAGGGGCGCAGAGAGTCAGTCTTATTACGAGGCGAATACGAGATATAATCGAAGCTTTATCGGTGAATTTCAGTGCGATTTAAGTGTGATCTAAGTGTTAAGTGACAAGTGTTGTGGTGCGAATAATTGTGTTAAATTTTTATTTTGTGCTTAATTAATTAAAGTGTTAATTTTGGTTTAATTGGCGTTAATTACTTCTATCCCGAACCCCAGCTCGTAACATTATTAATTAAGGCAACCACAGGCAAGCCCGGTTAAGCAGCCGACAACCTCAGAGGTTGACCTGCGAGATGCCACTCACAAAAAACAAAAAAAAAGAATCGGCACATTCACCTACGCCGATAGCTCCCGAAAAAGACCCAATCTTCTTCCCGCCTAGCACAGTCAGACGCGCCATCCTACGCATGGGTGTAATCCTCACGGGCGCCTTCCCCACACCTTGTAAGAAAGGGCGCGTCATTATGTTGCCCAAGGCGAGGAAAAACGTGCTGACGCCGGAGAGCTATCGTCCAATCACCTTGCTATCCACTGTCTTCAAGGTGTTCGAGCAACTCCTGCTGCGTCACCTCATCCCACCAACACAACCATGCCCAGAACAGTTCGGGTTTCGGGCTGAACACAGTACGACGCTCCAATTGTCGAGGGTACTGCACCTGCTGTCCAGTATTATGAACAGGAAAGAGTACGCGGTCGCAGTATTCCTCGACATGGAGAAGGCTTTCAACAGAAAGCCTGGCGACGGGGCTCCGTTGAATAAAAAATCTGAAATGTTTATGACCGCTATGGGTTTGCATCCAGAAGAAGGTCGGGATTAAATTACTACAATCCTCGATATAATTATATTATTTAGTCTAATAATCTGTAGTAGTTTTATAATTAAGAATATACTGGATTTCTTAAAAACTACAATCCTTGCTTTATACGACTTTTGTACGACACAAATCCTTTCGGGGAAGCCGGTGAGTCTCTTTTGAAGGAGCTTGCGGCTCTAGTTAACCTGATGCTCTCCGGCGGCGTGAACGAAGCCGTCGTTGATGTCTTGTACGGGGCCAACCTATGCGCCCTGCACAAGAAGGACGGCGGCGTTCGTCCCATTGCCGTCGGTTGCACTTACAGGCGTATGGCAGCCAAGATATGTTGCAAATTTTATAGTGATGCGCTTAGCCATAAATTCCAGCCCCTGCAGCTGGGCTTTGGTTCCAAAGGGGGCTGTGAGGCTGCCGTACATGCCTTGTCCACATACTTGACCTCAGGTAAAGGTGAGGTCGTCCTCAAGGTTGACGTTAAAAACGCTTTTAATTCTGTGAACAGGGACACTTTGTTGGCAAAAGTTAAAAAAGAATTACCTGAAATTTACGGTTTTATGTGGCAGTGCTACAGGCACCCCTCTAAATTATTATATAAAGACCACGTTCTGGATTCAGCAGTTGGATGCCAACAAGGTGACCCTCTCGGACCAGTCATTTTCAGCTTGGCTATCCATCCAATCATTCGACAACTAAATTCTAAATTTAACGTGTGGTATTTAGACGATGGAACTCTAGGAGGTGAAGTAGACACCGTAATCAAAGATTTTATTTTCCTGAAAGAGCAATTCCAATCCATCGGCCTTGACCTGAACCTCTCGAAATGTGAACTCTATATCTGTGAAAATACTGACAGACAAGCGACACTAAACAAATTCCATACAATAGCCCCTGATATCAAAATCTTGCAAAAAAGTTCATTGCACCTCTTAGGCTCCCCAATTTTAGAAGAAAGTTTTCCCTCTTTTATTGATAGCAAAATTAACCATTTTAATGACATTTCAGAAAGATTTTTCCAAATTAACATACATTCGGCTTACACCCTCATAAGATATTGTTGTTTTGGTCCAAATTTTATTTATTTCCTCCGTTCTTCTCCACTATGGAAGCAATCTCAGTTGTTAGACAAAATTGACCTTATTATAAAAAACACCCTTACTTCAATTTTAAATGTGGCTCTGGATGACCGAGCGTGGCTACAAGCCACACTACCCATTCGTTTTGGTGGGCTCGGCATCCGCAAAATTTCCAGTATAAGTCTACCGGCTTTTCTGTCTTCGGTCCGCAGCACTGAGACTTTAACTAAGAAAATTTTAACACAATCTCAGGTTAGCTACGAGGTGCCGTGTTTGATCGATGCAGTTAATGCTTGGAAAATGGCTTGCCCGAATACAGCGTTGCCCGAGAACCCGTCCTCCCAGAGACAATGGGACGAGTCACTCTGCAGTTTGGTACGGAATAACCTTTTAAATACGTCAACCAATACTGCTGAGCGCTCGCGCCTGTTGGCTGTGGGTGAATGGGAGTCGGGCCTTTGGCTACAAGCATTACCTTCACTTAACATAGGTACTATGTTAAGTGATAACACGTTCCGGATCGCTACATGTCTACGTCTGGGTGCTCCCAGCGGTGCTCCACATCGCTGTCAATGCGGTGCGGCAGTCGACCGCCTCGGACATCATGGCCTTTCCTGCAGCAGAAGCTCTGGTCGGATAGCACGGCATGCCAGCATAAATGACATCATTCGTCGGGCTCTTGTCACCGCTGGAGTACCATCTGTTTTAGAACCCAACGGCTTGGCACGGGACGATGGGAAGAGACCAGACGGGATGACTATAATGCCTTGGAAGTTGGGTAGGCCTTTGGTGTGGGATGCTACTTGTGTTGACACCCTTGCGCCATCCCATCTTCTCAGTACGGCGGGCTGTGCTGGGGCGGCAGCTGCAGGTGCAGAAAATCTCAAACGGCGCAAATACAACAACCTAATTGGGTGCTATATGTTTGAGCCGTTTGGGGTTGAAACGTTAGGACCATGGGGTCCGAGTGCGCATCGACTCTTTCGTGACATCGGCAAACGATTAGTCGACTCCACAGGTGACCAGAGGGCTGGCCTTTTCTTTGGACAGAGAATCAGCATTGCCATTCAACGTGGCAATGCGGCCAGTGTTCTGGGCACTTTTCCCATTGATAGCGATGTTGACGAATTTTTCGATGCCCTATAATTTATCTTTGTTTTCGTCTGTATATATTTTTATTATGTATAGAAATACTTAAGTTAAATTGTTTCAAAATAAAATCAATTTCAATCCTTTCTTAAATTTAAAAAGTTAAAAGAAAGCCCGTTACCGACCTGTATACTTTATCGATATCGATAAAAAGTTACTACCATTGCTCAGCACTATTTAGTCCGATAGGTTGTTAGTACTGTTGTATGACGTCTTGTTCCCCGTGTATGTTCGTTCAGTTGGTATTGAAGTGACATGTAAAGTGTTTTTATTTTTTTAGTACTAAGTCCCGACTCTTAAAACATAGTCCGTCTTATTCCAAAACACGATTTAAATGTAGTACTGGGCAATGGCACTGGGATTATTACTAGGTTTAAACCATGACTAAATAAAACGGTATTATAAAATGAAGTTTATCACTAGTTCATGAACTAGGTATCTAAGGTACTAAAGTTAGTTCGCGGAGACCCCTATTTTAACCATGGATTTGACATCGGTACCAATGACGTACGGCACGAAACACACACTAAGAGAATTACTATCTAATACGTGTAAAGAAAGGGAAAGAAAATAAATGCCACCTCTAGGCACACCTGATGTTAAAGAGAGATGAATATACATCTTTAGTTACGTTCTGATGAAACGCTGCATGCTTATTGGTCAAGCGCATGTGTGACGTAGCATTCAGAGGCATGTGGGGAAAGAAGGACACTTGATTTTTTTATAAAACAGTATGTTTAATTTATAAATATTAATGTAATATTTCATAACAGTAGATATTGTTAAGGTGCAGTTATTACAACTGCTACATGAAACTTTTTTTAATAAATATTTACAAAAGTTTTTTATTTATGTTGTACTTAACATGTTGTAGCAAAATGTTACAAACTGTTATGAAATTATCGTGTTACACAAAGTTATAAACCATTATATAATTGCTGTGTGGCAATTATTATAAAACAAACATTAATAACCTTAATCTTAAATCTATACTAATATTATAAAGCGGAAAAGTTTGTTTGTTTGTTTGCTTGAACGCGCTAATCTTCGAAAGTACTGGGTGGATTTTGATGCAATTTGGTATGGAAGTAGCTTGAAGCTTGAGGAAGGTTTTAGGCTTTTTACGCGACTGCAAAAAGGGAGAGTTATGATTTTAACGTGATAGAATCCACGGGAGCGAAGCCCCGCGTGAGTACTAGTTATAAATAAACTAAAAAATGGGGTGGACTGTGACGGCAATCTAAAATGTAAATAAAGACTATACTTAGTATAAATTAGTTAATAAAATATTATATTCATTCAATATAATAATTAACAACATAAAAAAAAATTGGTACAATAGTTCCCAAACATCCCGTCAACGTCATGTGACCTAACGTGACTTCATTCATACGCTAGCCGCCATTAGCCGTGTTGAAAAAGTAAAATAAAAAATGTATTTCAGTTGATATTTACCTACGAAATGACACATTTTGGCGTCTCACGGAAGCAGTATAATTAGTGCAACAACTGAAAACGCATAAAGGCATGTTTTTTTCCTAATTTTCTTTTAAAACACATTTTTCTTAAGATGTGTAGTGTCGCGATCGCGACACAGGTTCCTGCGTGACTAAAGAGATACGAGGCACTTACCTTGATTTCAACTTGCCATTCCAGAGCGCGGACAACGCATCTATAGTTTATTATATCATTGATCGGTACTAATTAATTTTTGAGGTTGCGTTGATTGTTATTGTGTCTTTTTATTTGCAAATCGTAAAAAATAGTAAAAAATGGATATTAATATGGTTGATGGATTTGGATATTTACTGAGGTTTTCGTTGACTTATCTTCTATAATATGTGCTGACTCAGCAATAAGCTCACGGAATACTAATATTATAAATGTGAAAGTAACTCTGTCTGTCTGTATGTTCACGCCTAAACCGCTGAACCGATTTAGATGAAATGGCATGAGAATAGTTGAGGACCTTGGGAAGGACATGGAATAGTTTTTATCCCGGAATTCCCACGGGATCGGGAATTACTCGGGAATAATCTCCCACGTGAACGAAGTCGCGGGCAAGAGCTAGTATTTCATATAATAATAAGAACATCCGCGGTAGGTAGTCGAAATAAGATGAAACAAAGCATTGTTTACCTAATAATAATTAAAAAATTATGTTTCACTAACTTTTTCTTCAGAACTCCAGTTTTCACGCCGTTTTTTCTTTTGTTGTTTTTAACCGACTTCTAAAAAAGGAGGAGGTTCTCAATTCAGATGTATGTTTGTTTTTTTTTTATGTTTGTTCGGGTATACGTATAGCTCCGTCGCTTGCCAACCGAATTGAAAAATTATTTTTTGTTGAAAAGGGTATACTTTCCAAATGGTCCCATGAAAATTTTATCGAAATCGGACAAGCCGTTTCTGAAAAATCAACAAAAGAAAAAAAAAATTACATTGATGATCTTTTCGTTTACTCTGCATTGTGGTTTTTGTTCGCGCGTTTTTAGTTTTTTGTAGTTGACATTTTGGCTTTTATAACTAGATTAATTACAAATTGACCCACTAAAAAGCGCGAAAATAAAAACTTTTTTGCAAAAAAAATAAAACCGACTTCCATATCAAAACACTACAAAGCCAAAAGTAATTTTAATTTCGGAAGGCGGTGTGAAAAAAAAGAAAATACAAAACCAATAACACCGACTACCGAAATTAAAATTATTTTTGGCTTTGCAGTGTTTTTTAATTATACTTAGCAATAAACCCTTGAAGGTTATCAGTGTATTTAACTTAGTAGACACACACGATATCCATATTGAATGTCGGAGAAAAAGTTGCATATCGTGTGTGTTTTAAATTGGATTTCAAAATGAAAGTCAGATTTGCAATCACCACTCCCAAAAACCCATTACACGATACCCATATCGAATGTTTGAGAAAAAGTTGCATCCGCCATCTTGGATTTTAAAATGAATGCCAGATTTGCAATCACCACACCCAAAAACCCATTACACGATACCTATATCGAATGTTTGACAAAAAGTTGCATCCGCCATCTTGGATTTTAATATGAATGCCAGATTTGCAATCACCACCCCCAAAAACCCATTATACGGTACCCACATCGAATGTGGGAGAAAAAGTTGCATCCGCCATCTTGAATTTAAAAATAAATGCCAGATTTGCAATCACCACCCCCAAAAACCCATTACACGATACCCATATAGAATGTTTGAAAAAAAGTTGCATCCGCCATCTTGGATTTAAAAATGAATGCCAGATTTGCAATCACCACCCCCAAAAACCCATTACACGATACCCATATCAAATATTTGAGAAAAAGTTACATCCGCCATCTTGGATTTAAAAATGAATGCCAGATTTGCAATCACCACCCTCAAAAACCCATTATACGATACCCATATCGAATGTTTGAGAAAATGTTGCATCCGCCATCTTGGATTTTAAAATGAATGCCAGATTTGCAATCACCACCCTCAAAAACCCATTACACGATACCCATATCGAATGTTTGAGAAAATCTTGCATCCGCCATCTTGGATTTTAAAATAAATTAATGATATGAGAGAATTTAAAAAAAAAAAACTTTACTTTCGACGTTATGTTTATTAAAAACTCTCGGTAGTCGGTGTTATTGGTTTTGTATTTTAATTTTTTTTGACACCGCGTTCCGAAATTAAAGTTCTTTTTGGCTTTGTAGTGTTTTGATATGGAAGTCGGTTTTATTTTTTGCTAAAAAGTTTTTTTACGCTTTTTAGTCGGTCGTTTTGTAATTTATCTAGTTACAAAAGCCAAAATGTGAACTACTTATCACCTTGTATAAAATATTGCTTTTCCCGATGCATAGCCGTTAACTTTTGAGGAGAGAGAGAGAAGGAGAACTCCTGGTACTTCACCATCAGCTCTACATCACCATATGCATTGTGACGAGTATAAAGTGCATATCCAAGTAATCGAATCGCAATCCACGAAATACTTATTATTGAGTAGTTTCGGTGGCCATCTGTGGTCTTCATCATCACTTTCACTTCCTCAAATGGTGCTTTTCGGGAAAAACTGCACAAGGTACTATTAGAAATACCCAAAACGCTATAGGTGTGCCTATAATATTTAAAGAGTTCCCTCGCTTTCTCCAGGATCCCATCATCAGATAGTGATTTCATAACAATGAAACCAACTAGAAAGTATACCCTTTCAAACGAAAAAAAAAATCCTTACATAAAAAAATGTTTAAGACGAACTGAGAACCTTCAACATTTTTTTAAGTCGGTTAAAAAGCAATAATAACATCACAAAATAGAAATACGTACTTTTTATGAGAATGGCTTTTTTTTCGAAAATTTGCGCCAAATTTCTTCAAATAAAATTTTTTTTTACATTTTCCCATAATAAAACAAATATTGAAAATAAAAAGTTACAGAAATATATATTGAACAATAAAAAGTAATTGTTGGGTATGCATAAAAAATCGTACTCAAAAAAAAAAATATGACTTATGTTATTCAACGGATTGCTGCAATACTTACGTACACAATAGATCGCGAATTATCGTTACTGGCGAAACGCTCCACGATGAGACGTGACCCCTTTTTGAGCTCCCGTGGACGACTGAATTTTCGACCGGAGCAACGCAACGCAACGTATGCGTATGCTTCAAAATAGCGCGCAAATTAGAAGAAAAAATAAAAATTAAAACAACCAAGCGACATATTGGAAATGTTAATAACGTAAATTGTAGTATGATAATTAGAGAATAATATGAATTGAAGTTTATGAAAAAATTCAACAGTTTACTATCAAAATTCAGCGACGCACGAGCATATTTTGTAAGGATTTTTGTCCAACTTTATGTATTTTTGTTTAATAAACTATAAAATATTTTTAAATTTGGCCAAATATATCTACTCCGATCACTGGACATTTATTCCAATGTTCATTACATATTTTTGTATGGTAATTAACGTACTATTATAGGTTATATTCCTTTAATAGTGAAGACCGTTTTGAGTTATTTTCCTCGGCGCAGGCTTAACAAAATAATCTGATACCATATTTCAAAATAATAGTATCAATTAAACGTTAACTTTAGTTGAAATCAAAAGCTAAACAAAAACTGGCCGCCATTTTGGATCCGCCATTTTAAAGTGACACATCTATAGCCGGCTCTACACGTTGGCCAACACAGTCGCGAATGTAGTGGCCAGTGCCTATTCGCCAACGTGTAGACGGGGTGTTTGTGCATCTTGGGTTGTATTGGAATGATGGCCGACAAGTTGGCGCGAGATCCGTGTGGTGTCGGTTTTTTGCAAAAGATCAAAGGGTTTTGGCCGAGTATTGGCCACCGCGTCCACACGCTGGCCGCGCGTTTAGTTTGCTACGAGCTCCCAGGACGATCGCACGCACCTGATTCAAATTTTTAACCGACTTTAAAAAAAAGAAGGAGGTTCTCAGTTCGTCTTGAACTTTTTTTTAATGTATGTTACCACATAACTCGAAGTCAGCTGGACCGATTTAGAAAATTCTCTTTTCATTTGAAATGGTATACTTTCTAGTTGGTCCCATTGTTATGAAATCAGGATCTGATGATGGGATCCTGGAGTAATCGAGGGAACTCTTCAAATATTATAGGCCCACCTATAGAGTTTTGGGTATTTCTTATAGTATCTTGTACAGTTGCTCTCGGAAAGCATCATTTGGGGTAGTGGAACTGATAATTAAGACCACAGATGACCACCGAAACTACTCAATAATAAGTATTTCGTGGATTGCGATTCGATTACTTGAATATGAATGTTAAGCACTTTATGCTCGTCACAATGCATATGGTGATGTAGAGCTGATGGTGAAGTACCAGGAGAACTCCTCAAAAAATAACGGCTCTGCATCGGAAAAGCAATATTTTGTAGTAGCTGACATTTTGGCTTTTGTAACTAGATAAATTACAAACTGACCCACTAAAAAGCGTGAAAAAACTTTTAAACAAAAAATAAAACCGACTGCCATATCAAAACAAAAGAAAATACAAAACCAATAACACCGACTACCGAAATTAAAGTTATTTTTGCCTTTGTAGTGTTTTGATATGGAAGTTGGTTTTATTTTTTGTTAAAAAGTTTTTTATAGTCACGCGTCGGTAACAACTAGTGTAAACAAAATGTCAGTAATGACTAATAACGAAGAAACTTTTCGGTTTCTAGAGCTCTACCAAGCCGTAAATTGTTTGTGGAACCTAAGAAGCAGCAGTTAGCGCCTCAATATCCATTTTAATAAATACGTCCACACATTGGCCTGAACCGAAGCAAACTGAACGACCTTCCAACTAGGGCATGCAAACCGATAACCGATAATCGATAATTTATCGGTTATCGATCCATTCTGACAAAACGATAAATATCGAAAACAAAAACGATAAATACCGATAATCGATAATTTTATATAAAGAATTCTGAAACATTTCTGAACGAACGTTGGATGCGTCCCGTTCCCTCACCGCGCGCGTTTTCTTTCCCGTCACTGTCATTTGCTCATTGCGCAATATTTGTGTGTGACTGTGAACTGTGAACATGTCGATCGCTGTCGTTCTACCATGTGAGTGAGGAGTTGAGGACGCCCGGATTAACTGAATTGAGAGTTTTGCGTCAGTAAGAAATTAAGAATATTATTGGTAAGTCAGATTTATACTACTTAATTGCAAACATTTAGCGTTGTTATTCGAAATGTTTCCGTTCAAAATGCTACACCATTTAAACATAAATATAGAAAGTAGGTACCTAAACAAGGCTTTTACCTTAAAAATGAAAAAATATATAGTTTGTAGTACGAGTTACGACATACACACAATCAATTTCTACCTATTAATTTCTTGTAAAGTGAACATAAAGCATATTTTATTGTTTTAGGTACCTACTTTTTCAGTTTAGAATCTTGTTTACCACTTAAATGGTTACTTGATGTGAATGTAAAATTCAATACAGAAGTTCTGTCTACAATTCTACATAACTAATCTACATCGTAATATTTTCATGTAGTTCAGTAAATTCAAAACTTCGTATGTTTTTGTTTTAGGTACTTTACGTACTGCACCTACTCATTCAGTAAAGTATATTTAGCATGTCTAATAAAAACACAGTTAACTATGTACCCGTGTACAAAAAGTGTTCGGACCAAACGTCGTTATGGCGGCATTTTTTAAAAGCAGAAACAGGTGACACAGCAAAATGTAAGATCTGCGACAAAGTTATTAAGTGTGTGGGTGGTACAACAACGGGACTTCGCAGTCATTTAAGGTCCTTACATGCCATAACACTTGACAGCGAAAAGTTTACACCGGAACCGGATGAAGGTAGAAGAGAGATTGCTGGGCCTTCAAAAAGAAAAAACGACGGTCCATCTTTGTTATCGTCTTTGGCGTTAATAGATGCTCCTGTTCCTGTATCAGTTAAAAAAAGTAAAATGTCTGATTATTTTACAGAATCAAACAGAACTTTAGATATTATGATATCAAGAATGACAGCTTTAGACGGAATGCCTTTTAGGGCATTTACAGAATCTGAAGATCTTAGGCATATCTTTAACAAAGCTGGTTATAAATTACCCTCTAGTGCAAATTCTATAAAAGATATAACTGTTAAGTTTTACGATAAAATTAAGAGTAAGGTTATAAAAGAGATACAGGAGCTAAAAAATGAAGGACACAAGTTTTGCTTATCTTTAGATGAGTGGACATCGTCAAGAAATAGGCGATATGTAAATGTAAACATTCACTGTGCATTTTTCCAATGTAAGGATACTGCAAAAAACCTTGGCTTATGTAGAACATATGGCTCTGTAAACGCTGATAAATGTGAAGAATACCTTCGAAAGAGGCTAAATGAATTTGGTATAAACTTTGACACTGATATAATTTGTATAACATCCGATGGAGCTTCAGTCATGACAAAACTTGGCCGAAATCTAAACTGCATTCATCAACTTTGCTTAGCTCACGGCTTGCAACTATTTATTGCGCTTGCAATTATTTTAAAGAGTAACTTTTTTTTAAATTTAGCTAGAGGTTTCTAAGATTTTATTTAAAAGATCTCTTAAGAAAGAAGAGTTTAGTGAGACAATCCAACATGTTATGTTATATAATTTAAGTATTATAAAGAAATACAAACGTTGATTTAAAAAAAAACGCCTTGTTTTATTTATTTTTCAGTATATTATATTGTCCTTTTTAATTGCATCACTTTATCCCTTTATTTACAAGTAAAAAACAAGTTTAGGTATTTTTTTATAAAAAACGATAATTATCGGAAATTACCGGTTTTTATCGAAAAAAAAATCGATATCTTTCATTTTATCGATTATCGGAATATTTCGATAATTGCATGCCCTACTTCCAACGTGTGGACGCCATCACGAACTCTTGGCCAATATGCTGGCCACTACATTCGCCACTGTGTTGGCCAACGTGTAGAGCCGGCTTAAGACTTTCGACAAATTCATTGTTGAGTCAAAAAACAAATCTTTGGGGCCTTAGCAAATAGAAAAATGAGCTATAAATTAAAAAAAAAAGATAGCGATCATTCATAGTATGGTTCAGAATAGGTATGAAATTAGATTTGTCAATGAAATGAATATAATATACGCTCGTAATATATACCCTTAAACTGTAAATAAATATTTCATAGCTTACCTTCTTTCCGAAGAACAAAAGTGATTGACGAAGCAACAAATCCAATCACAGCAGAAACTCGAAATCCAGTAAAAACGATCCAAGTAATGGTAAAAAGATGGTCCAACCAAAATCCGTAAATCGAGCCAGGGTCAGTATTCAATATCACTGAAAATAGCAGCGTGTGCGCACTCAATGAACGTAAGAACAAGAGTGAGTGGTTGGAGGGATGTGCTCCATACCTGCACCACTTAAGCCGGCTCTACACGTTGGTCAACACAGTGGCGAATGTAGTGGCCAGCATATTGTCCAAGAATTCGTGATAGCGTCCACACGTTGGAAGTAGAGGTGTGTCGATCATTCGTTCTTCGTGACCCGGGTCGATCGCGACCCATACGGTAGGTGATCGAGTCAAAATGATTCAATCATATCGATCGTTTGGGTCGCAGCCCGAATCTCGGTCATGCAATCATATTTGATCGAACGATCAAGCTTCAAACTTCGACTCGTGACCCATCTTACAGGCTCACGATCAGTGGGAATTTGAAGAATTGAAACCGCAAGCCGCGCATTATCACGCCCGCCCTTTTTATAAGAAAAACGTCTTTAGTTGTTTACTTATAATAGCTACCGTAAGATTAAAAATAGGTACTCAAAAATAATAGATAAGGTTTATTAAAGTTCATTTATCTATACTATTATTAATATTATAAAGAGGAAACCTTTGTATTTTTGTATGTTTGTATTGAATAAGCTCAAAAACTACTGGACCGATTTCAAAATTTCTTTTACCATTACTTAGAGAGATTCTTCCGAATCCGTATAGGCTATATTTTATCCCGGAAAAGAGATAGGATTTTTCGTGGTAGTGAAAATTGTGGAGTAAGGCGTCGAAAAAACTGCCGTACGTTAACGACTCTCGCGAACGCTGCCTATATTTAATATAAACATTGCACCCGTGAGAAGCCGGGGCGGGTCGCTAGTAAAATATATAGCGAGTCGATCGTGTTTAACTGGGAACACTGAAAAAAATCCACATAAATTTCATTACTTTTTTAAGTATCCAGATTACTATCATGACTATTCATGACATATCTTGATATCTCTCCAATATATATATATAAAACTAAGTACCTAATAAATGGCACAAAAAAACAAGAAGTACCTATTTAAAGTTTAAATGACGTACCTACCTGTGATAGTTTTTGGATGAAGTATTTCATTCAATTGTGAGTATGTCTTGCCTTGTCAATTATAAGTTGGCAGAAGGTAATCGAAAGAACTAAATGCCGCCAAAAATGTACAATATACGCTTTATGTCTTAAAACAAAGATTGAGTGTTTTGTGAAATGTGTATGTTACATTAAGCAGGTAACCAAACCAAACTCAAATACGTACATAAACCAAAACAAAACAGAGCGGTTCAAAAGGTCACGACACGAACTACGCTAAGTATTGATCGAATCATTTCGATCGCGATCCGCGCCCGACGGCGGCGCGGATGTGGGTCACGACCCATAGTAGAGTGAGAAAATAATGCATTTATAGCGCGCCATCTCGTTTTTGGGTCTCCGTTAGAAAGTGACAAACACATGCGCGGTAGTATTTGGTAGAAAGTGATAAACATATTTGTTGTTTGGGTCATTTTGTAAGCAGACAAAAGTGTGTTCTAAATCTTACTACGTATAGTTCAATTTTCTTTTCGATTTCGAGTACCCAAATGATCGAATCTTTTGATGCTTAAAGACTCGATCACTCACGTTCGGGTAGTGATCGAGTCAAAGTGATTCTATCAATCGTGATCGACTCACTTCTAGTTGGAAGGTTGTTCAGTTTGCTTCGGTTCAGGCCAATGTGCGGACGTATTTATTAAAATGGATATTGAGGCGCTAACTACTGCTTCTTGAGTTCCACAAACAATTTACGGCTTGGTAGAGCTCTATAAACCGAGAAGTTTCTTCGTTATTAGTCATTACTGATATTTTGTTTACACTAGTTGTTATCGACGCGTGACTATAAAAAACTTTTTAACAAAAAATAAAACTAACTTCCATATGTGTTATTGGTTTTGTATTTTCTTTTTTTTGACACCGCCTTCCGAAATTAAAGCTATTTTTGCCTTTGTAGTGTTTTGATATAAAAATAAATAAAATAAAATACATTTAATTCAGGATTCAAAAGTCCCATATAGACACATAGATTAAAGACATATACATGACATTATAAATTATCTTAAACATCCACACAAAATATCAATAAATAATTAAAAATTACAATTAGGTAAATCAAAGAATAACATGCAAAACAGATAGGCTATCCCACCCCACACGCGACATGTCTCCCACAGCAATGTCGTATATAGGGACAGTCTAGCCTACCTGCTATCATCTTCAAAATAGTGTTGGAGCTAGTCCATACTCGGCGCACTAGGGATGCTCTCCGCTTACGCATAGTCGCATAAAAGCAGCTAGTACGCGCCTCAGCAAACATCCCTGAGGCGCTGCAGAAGCGGGGCAGCCCCATAATTGCCCTAAACACGTTATTATACTGTACACGGAGAGCACTGTAACTTTTCTGCGAGTAGTTAGCCCACAGGCTCCACGTGTATAAAGGTGTACAATACGCCCTAAAGAGCGTAGTCTTATATTCAAATGAACTACGTGCAAACCTGCGAGCTATCATGTTCGCCCTCCTTGACAGTGCTCTCCGTTCCCGTTCAATATCTGCATGATCCCGTAAGTCGGCAGTAACGATGTGCCCTAAGTATTTGAATTGAGTCACCCACAGTGGCGTGCCTAGGGTTTCAAAATAACGCAAGCCCAATAAAATTTTAACCGATTTCAAAAAAAGAAAGTTCAGTTTTCGACTGAGTATGTAGGTACCTACGTATGTATCATCGCAATTTTCTCATAACCTACTGGTTAGGTACAATAAATTAAAAGTGAATTCATCCATCTTCTTCTTTCCTCTTCTTTCTTCAATTTCACTCTTGCTTGTCGTGCGGTGAATGAGGTAACCAAAGCACACTGAAGGCATGCTAGTGCTAGATTGAATATAATAAACATATCAGCAATTGCATACCTCCGGTGGCTTTGAAAAAAGCCGTTTGGTTTGCTTCATTGCTTGAGGGAACAAAGTTATGGTAAGTAGTTGCTTCCTTCGTAACAGAACCCAGGTTACAGACAAAAAAAAAAACAAAACAAAAAGTTACAAAACGAAAGTTAAAAAATAGCTAGATAGAATGTAATAAGGAATTTAAATAAATTATTTATATTCTAATTGGAATCGTCGTATCTTTCTTAAGAAATGATTTAATTACATCAGAGTAAAATGTTGGTGATCGTTTTAATTCTACCAACAACTGTTTTTCAATAGCTATCATTGATAATTCGGAAAGACGCTCTTGACCTTGTGTATTTCTCAGATAGGTATGGATACGTTTAAGAGACGAAAAGCACGTTCCGCGGAAGAACTTGTAGCCGGAATAGTTACAAGATACGCTAACTTTAACAGCTCGGGAAAGGCATCTTCGAGGTTATTCTCATGAATGAAATGATTGACTGATCTATTAAATTTTCGTTTATGCGATTTACTAGTCTGAGAAATACACAGATTAGGCGTCGGTTTTAATGAAGAAATTAACAGTTTTTTCTGAGCAAAGTTTAAAGATTTTACCTTATCTTCGCCAATCAAAACTTGAACGCATTTTAAATCCTCACAAGGTACAATTACCTCCATTGTTGTAGGTAAATCACCAAAACAATTGTATCACTGAGAAAATCTTAGAAAACAAACAAAACCTTTTCTCACTCACTCAAGCAAATGAAACTGAAGTTAGTTGCACTCTAGGATGTCGGGAACTACTCAAGTGTTGTCATTTAGGCAAAAAAAGTCGCCAGGTATATGAAAAATCTAGCTAATTTTTTTTTTATTTTTAAGATATTGCTTGAATACAGTCAAAATCTGTTATAACAACATCCAAGGGACCACTCATATTTGGTTGTAAAAACCGATAGTCGTAATAACCGGTGATGTTTTCAAGCTACAAAGTATTTTGTACCTATGATTTTGGTCTATATAACCGGTATGTTGTTCTAAATGATGTTGTTGTAAACGGTTTTGACTGTATTTAATTTCGTTATTTTAAAAGTCGCTAGTTTTTATTGTTGATAAATGTTAAAAAAGTTTCCAAACACGTTAAAAATCTCCAAGATCTTTCAACGTGTGGCTAAAACGGCAACACTGCAGAGTTGGCAAGCTGACAAGGTCACGCATACGCATGCAACTTCATACGAATGCCCTGCTTAAATCTGCCATAGTGATCGATTTTTTCTATGCACAAGGCCTAACTCGTTATACGGCACATCGCTATAAGTGCGAAAGTGACAGATATAGTATTTGAAAGCCCGGTAAAAGCCGGTGCGTGTAAGCGAGATAGCAATATGTAGATCATTAGATGCTACAAATGCGAAACTCTGCGCGCGAACAATCGCGATGCGTAGTAGTGTACTCAGTAGATACATTGTGTTATTTTGATAAGAATTAAGCGCGCGAACTTTTAAATAGTTCGGGTTTGACATTGATTCTCTATCGAGCATTTTTTAGTAAGGCATGCCGGGCTTTTGGGCTTATATGAAGGTACCGCCACTGGTCACCCATGCTAAAGGGTTCCCATTGTGTTATTTTTTTTTTGTTAAAAAGTTTTATTCACGCTTTTTAGTGGGTCGGTTTGTAATTTATCTAGTTACAAAAGCCAAAATGTCAACTACTTATCAACTTTTACAAAATATTGCTTTTCCCGATGCAAAGCCGTTAATTTTTGAGGAGTTCTCCTGGTACTTCACCATCAGCTCTACATCACCATATGCATTGTGACGAGCATAAAGTGCTTAACATCCATATTCAAGTAATCGAATCGCAATCCATGAAATACTTATTATTGAGTAGTTTCGGTCGTCATCTGTGGTCTTTATCATCAGTTCCACTTCCCCAAATGGTGCTTTTCAAGAGCAACTGCAGAAGATACTATAAGAAATACCAAAAACGCTATAGGTGTGCCTATAATATTTGAAGAGTTCCCTCGATTACTCCAGGATCCCATCATCAGATCCTGATTTCATAACAATGAGACCAACTAGAAAGTATACCATTTCAAATGAAAAGAGAATTTTCTAAATCGGTCGATCTGACTTCGAGTTATGAGTTATATACATAAAAAAAAAGTTCAAGACGAATTGAGAACCTCCTTCTTTTTTTTGAAGTCAGTTAAAATTTTTAATCAGGTGCGTGCGATCGTTCTGGGAGCTCGTAGCATACTAAACGCGCGGCCAACGTGTGGACGCGGTAGCCAATACTCGGCCAACAACCCTTTGATCTTTTGCAAAAAACCGACACCACACGGATCTCGCGCCAACTCGTCGGCCATCATTCCAATACAACCCAAGATGCACAAACACCCCCTCTACACGTTGGCGAATAGTCACTGGCCACTACATTCGCCACTGTGTTGGCCAACGTGTAGACGGGGTGTTGGTGCATGTTGGGTGCACAAACACCCCCTCTACACGTTGGCGAATAGGCATTGGCCACTACATTCGCCACTGTGTTGGCCAACGTGTAGAGCCGGCTTTACACAAAGAAAGAAAAAAGAGACAGTGACGTGCTGTCTTTTTCGCACGCGTGGTCAAGTCGCGACATGTCGACGCTGCAACCACAGAATAAAGATGGACAGTATAGAAACTAAGCCTAGTTGACGACATAATTACCTACGCTCCATTGAAGCGTTAGGGTTGTCACTTTTAATGATATTGGTATTGTTTTTTTTTTCACATTTTTGTTCTGTAGTGATCAATCCATCGAATTTAAATAACTACCTAGCTTACAAATACAATTTAAATAGGTGATTTCATGGCGTCGGTTAATCTCAGTAAAAGACGATAGTTTAAACATGAAAAACAATTTAATATTAACACACAACAACTTGTAGAACTATAGATCTGTAACTTTGTCATTACGGCAGCGTAACCTTTGCAAGTTTTATGTTGGATTCACGTTTTGACAGCACTATCGATTTTAGCACCCTCGAATAGCATGAAAACCACACCCATGACAAAAAAATTGATACCTGTTGCAGCCGCCATCTTGGATTCACGTTTTGACACCACTATCGTTTTTCGAAGCTTTGAAATATGTTTTAGAACTTGAGGCGAATAAAGTGGTAATATGTACCGACAGCAAAAGTGCTCTACAGCATATTATTAGATGTGTTCGTAGTGGATATAAGGGTTTAAATATAGCTTACTCTATTTTAAAACAATTACAATATTTAAAACAAATAGGTAATGACATTGTTATTCAATGGGTTCCGTCCCATGTTGGTCTTTTAGGAAATGAGGAGGCTGACAGATTAGCCAAAGAGGCCACTCTTTTAGGTACACAAACATGGGATGTGTTACCTAGTTATTCAGAAGTTTTAATTAAATTTAGAAAAGTTAATTATCTATCCTGGAAGGAGTACTTTAATGAGAGGTCAAAATCAAAGGGAATCTGGTATAAAATTATACAGCGCGAGCCTCCTCACATACCTTGGTTCTCTGGGTCCAAATTGACTCGGTCTCAAATTGTTGCTGCGCATCGGTTGCGGTCGGGACATATTCCACTAAACAACTTTGCTTTTCTTATGCGGAAAGCAGACTCCCCGAACTGTGAGGTTTGTGGGAAGAAAGAGGACGCACAGCATGTGTTGGGTGAATGTGTCCGGCATAGTAATAAAAGAAACGCACTAGTACGCTCGTTGAAATTGTCAACCATGGATGTAGGAATTTTTCATGGCATTTTAAGTAAACCTACCTGTAAGGCAGCCAAAATATTATATTCATTTATATTACCTAAGTAAGAAATTAGACTAAGTTCTTTTTGTAAAGTATTGTAAATAGCACGATGGGATTGACATTGTCACACATGTGTACAAAAATCCCTTAAATAAAGAAGATTAAAAAAAAAAAAAAAAAAAGACACCCATGACGAAAAAATTTATACCTGTTGCAGCCGCCACATTGGATTCATGTTTTGACAGCACTATCGTTTTTATCACCCTCGAATCCATGAAAACGACACCCATGATGAAAAAATTGACACCTATTGCGGCAGCCATCTTTGATTTACATTTTGTTACAACTATTGCACTATCGGCTTTAAATATCTTCATAACCGCCGCATTCTTGATTTATAAGTAATAAAATCACGAATTCATCATGATCGCGGATTTATAATTCGATAACGATTATAAGTATAACAAATACAACAAATAAATCATTCTTACCTTTCAAAATCAGCAGGAAGTCTGAAATACGATAGCTCCGGTTTTGTTGAAGCCGAGTTCAAACAGCCGTATACAACGCAATACGTTCCTGGCATTTTCGGAGATAAATAAAATTTAAACGTGACCACTCGTCTCGATGCGACACGCACTACTGCACAGAACATATACTCCTAAAGGAGTACTGAGTACTGACTACTGAGTACTGAGAGCACTGTAACGAAGCTTAGAGGTCTCGTCGGTGTGCATCTTTGTGTGAGTGTGCTGTTTTGAGCGTTTGTAGGTAGATTCCGTACTGTCTGTCTATTATTTTTATACTGTGCTGCAACAGTAGATGCGTTGTAGTAGTATCGATCATAAACTAATTATCGTTGACAATAGGTAATAGTCGGGTTAATATCTTAAGGTTAAATATCTTTTTTTTTATTTGGAGGTAAATATTAACTGTTTCGCGTGATTCACGTTTATGATTTCTACACCGCTCCTATCAATTGTAGCTTGTTGTTTAATAGTCTATAAATTTCCTTAATAAAGAGGCTACGTAACGCAAAAAGAATTTCACATCGAGCTTGTTGTTCCTAAGATTATAATAGTGCGTTCAAACATAAAGAACCTTATATAAAGAAGAATCTTCAGCTTTTAAATCTTAATATATAAAAATCTTGTGTCACGATGTTCGTTCACGCTTATATCCGAAACTACTCAATCGATTTAATGATTTGTTTAATATATTAATAGTACATTATGGTACAAGTGTGTAATGTTGGTGATTACCGCTGAGGCGCCATTGAGACCCGAGCCGTCAGGTGAGGGTCTTAAGAGAGCCGAGGACGGTAATCATCAATACACACGTGTATCATACGACGTTTTTCAACACACTTGCGAGGAAAAAACAAATATGTATTGCATAAATCGTTTAATTATTAAAACAATTGGTGAATGTACAATTTTCAAAACGATATTGGATTGTTTTTGATGGCAATTTCACAGTTTGTGTTACATTGGTACTTGCCACTTCTTTAGTACCTTCATTTACTTCTTGTGTAAATGTCGGCGACAAAGGTAAATCATACAAATTACTGGAAGGAGAGGGCACCAAATAACTCACGCTAGTAGATGTACATGGTTGTGGTTCGGGGAAAAACTTTTTTGCCTTTGGCTCCAAATTAATGGCTTGCGTTATTTTGTCATTGATTTTTGCTTTGTTATGAATTGAGTCTTCTATGTACGATTCAGCGATTGCGTCAGAACGCCATCCACCATGTCGCTTCAAAGTTAGTATATCAGCCCCCGAATCAGCCAACATTGTAGCCGACGTTCTTCTAAAACTGTGTCCAGTGTAAAAATCGGCCTCAGGCAAACCTAAATACTTCGGTATTTCTCTTGGCATATTACCAAATTTGTTAATACCGATTGTTTGTGCAGTACATTTTCCTTTCTGAAAGTTTTGGAAAAAGCGGTCATTCTTTGTTTTTGTTGAACGGAGATCTTGGTATTTTTTCACTATTTCACGAAACGTTCCTTGGATTGTAAAAGATCGTGGAATCTTGGTTTTAGTCTGGGTAATTTTGACAAGAAGCATATCTCCGTGGATTTCTACATCTTTTGTTGTAATATTGTACAGCTCTTGTCGTCTACAAGCACCAGTAACACCGAATATTAAGGCAACCTGCAAAGAAATCAATTAATTAGTTCTAAGAAATTATGCTAAAGTTACACACTTGTATATTGTAGATTCGTTTCGATTAAAAATATGAAACGTACCTTTGTTGCTAGATACTGACTATCCGGAGCCTCATTCAAAAACTTTTCAACGTCGGCTGGTGACAAAACTTTAGATTTCCGACCAATATATCCATCCGAGCGTCTCTTCAAAAATGCCATCAGGTTACAGTACGTTTTGATATCAACACCATGTTTGAGCTTAACCATGCTTCTTAACATGGAATAGATGCACCACAGGGAGCTAGGTTTGTATGTATTGGCGAGTTCAGAGAAATACGCCAAAAACACATTTTCAGAAAATGACCGGGTTTTTTTGTTGCTCTTCCATTGCAGGAAACTATCGTAAGCAGCTAAATACTTTTCTCTAGATTTTGCAGGTATTAGGCTTTCGTTTGCATTTTGTGCTGCATTTAGTATTTCTGGCGGGGTTAAATCAATCAATTGTTCATCTTCTGTACTAAAACCTGACATTTTTATAATTATTTACCACACAGCAACAAATGCGATACAAACAAAATATGAAAATTAGGGGAAAATTGGGAAACGGCGCGCAATTTTTTTTTTTTGCACGCGCCAAATGTAAGTTGATTGATTACAGCCATACAGCCTACTTCAAAATGATAATTTTTGTGATAAAATGCAAATATTTTATAAGAAATTATTGTGAATTATAAATAATTTGATAATAATAAATGTTTTTTCGTCTTAATTAGGGACACATTTATTTATTTCAAAAATGTAAATAGATTTTCGGTGGCATAAAACCTCTTTGTTGTTACAAAAAAAAAAAAACTGTATTACCCGGTTAAATTGAAAATGCTCTGTTTACTCGCATATAATTTGCAGTTAGGTACTAACTTAACTTTGTAGGGATCATTCTATTATGCACTAGTGTGTAATATTATTATGCACGTGTATGTTATAGTTCGGTTTATGGCCCTAAGAACGATATAATAAGGCTCACTTTACGAGCAAGTGTGTTGAAATATAATATAATTGACAGGCCCGTTGGTATAGTGGTCAGTGGCCCTGACTGCTATGCGCAAGGCCGTGGGTCCGATTCCCACCTAGGACAAATGTTTGTGTGATGAGCACGGTCATTTGTTCTTTGTCTGGGTGTAATTTATCTATAATATGTATGTATTTAGAAATATATATGCATGTTTATCAGTTGTCTAGTATCCATACCACAAGCTATGCTTAGTTTGGGACTAGATGGCGTTGTGTGAAAAGTTGTGGAATATTATTATTATATTATTATTATACATATATTGTTTGCTCCAACTAGAGAGAAAATATAGTTTTATTCCGGTACATGATGATTTTTTGGGAAAGTATAGCGCGGGCGGAACCACGGGAAAAGGCTAGTATTAGTTTAGATTTACTCATTTATATATTGTAAATATTTATTTTATGTTAATATTTTATCGAAAGTGAATCTTTAAAATCCCGGGATTTCGAGATGAGAGGGTATGTCCACGCTGTGCCACGATTGACGAATCCCACGGAATGGCACTACCTACGCCGACCACTGGTTATCATTAACTAATATGTTAAAATCATTGGTCAAGCGTTTTATGAAGTAATTAACTGAAAATACAAAGAAATATGTTTACAGTTATTTAATGTCAAAAATCACGATTTAAACACTTACGCGTGAAATCTTATATCACCTCCTGGACACCACGTACTACCACAACTACGCACTACACAAGTTTGCACCATTACTTCAATTATAATGATCATACATAAAAATATATATTATATACGCATCGAATTAAGAACCACCTTCTTTTTTAGAAGTCGGTTAATAATTAAAAGCTAAGGCACGAGGTTTCTAAAACCATTTATTTACAAAGTCAATCGTTTGAAACTGACAAACAAAGTGGTAAAATGTGTGCTGTGCTCCCCTAACTTTCAAAATAAGAGAGTGCAAAATCTAAAAAGTATTTTGAAAGCTTATAACAAAAATTACTTTGAACGAGATAGGCACTGCCAGCACAGTTTATGTGATATAGAACATTATCAAATACCCCAAATATTACTTGATCATTTAAACAAACGATTGACGAACAAACTTCGTAATTTATGAAGAACAAATTTATTTTACGCTAATCTATGCTAGGATACGGATCCCTTTCATGGGTGAGTCCGACTCGTACTTGGCCAGTTTTTAATTTTTCAGCCATAATTGTTTGTTAGTAAAAATTCTGGGGTGGGCACCAGACCATTCTGGGGTGGGCATGGGCACTTCTAATTTCATCCTGAATACATTCAAGTATTATTCAAAACCTTTGTCTGGTGGGTGGGTTTTCTGAGAATCGTGTTTTCTTTAATGACTGAGAATATCATTACAATCATTGTGTATAGATCAATAATTAAGTTTAAAAAATAGGTGGAGTTTGTTATCTGTAGCGTTTTATAGAGTCTGTGGCAAAGTTCATATTTAGTTCACTCACGCGAAGCTATTGCTATTTACTTACTTTCATAGTGCAACTATTGATGAGGTTTTTGTAATTTCCAATACTGCATTAGTTTTAAAATTTCGCCCAAGTGCTACAATTTAACTAGATTCTATTCGATTAAATAGTTCATTGAAAAATAGCTTCCCAATTTAAGCAATTTTATAATAAAAATGTCATATGTTTCTGAAACACTTCAATGGCCGTACTGTGCGAGTGTCAAAAATAAGTGTTTTGTTACTCCGGAACTGTAGATTAATATGTTTGCATCAAGGAATGTGATAATGAATAGTTTTCAATGGCGCAAATGGTTTCTTTTTTTGATTTTCACTGTGTACCGGAGGTTAGACACCGTCGATGGTGAGTGCTTTTCATCACTTGACCATTTGCGTGCGATTTACATTATCTAAACACAAAATACAGTTCTGTTCACGTATTTCTCGTGCACTGGCTTAGGTGAGCTTAGCACTTTGATGGAATAACATACTAATATAAAAGCCATCAAAATTATGAAGGTATTGGATTTATTAAAATATTACAAAACCATAGCTTTTCAATAATTTGTAGATTCTTTGAACTTTAATCACAGAATCTACACATTTGAACATCTACACAACTCATGATTTGAATGGAGTTTTGTTATATGCTTAAATAATATCAGACAAAACAGGAGGGAGCTCTGTTAAATTTTGCGAGTCAGTGTTGGATTCAAATAAGAAAAATAATATGACAAATACATTCACTTAAACATGAATGATAAAACCAACTATGTTTTAAAATGCATGTTTTGTATTTGCCATTATTATAGAAATGATGAGGATATTTTTTATGTATTTGTGATTGGCCGAGCAGTGCAACATTTCAAGTTGTGGTTTTAAGTTAATATGAAATATATTTTTTAATTTCCATAACCTACAAAGTCATAAGTAGACTTGTGAGAAGTCCTACATAGAATGTAACATCAAAGTCTAAAACTGTATGAGTGTTGAGATGCTATAGAAAGAAGTGTTTTAACTGTAATATGTTTAGTTTTGGAAAGCTGATAGACCGCATAATAAATATTTTTATCATACATATATATTCCCTATTGTATATTACATACTTAGTATTCAATTTAAAACAATACTAGTAGTAGCCCAGTGGTTGAAATCCAACTATAATTCTTAATATAATAACAAGCCCATTACATTCCCACTGCAGGGTTGCAGGCCTCCTCTCTATGAGAGGGTATGGGCAACCCAAACTGGGCAAGCATGGTGAATGTAACATCTTCAGAATTTTGGTCCTAGGACATTTCAATTCCCATACAATGTTTTCCTCAGGCACATTACACAAAGTAGTGTTCAAACCCACAACTGCCAAATTGCAAGTTGCACAATTTCTACAATACTTCTCCATATAGACATTATTAAAAAAAAAAAATCCTCTGACAGCATAAATTTCATCAAAAGAAATACAATGTATTTCTTCACATATTCACAGCTTAAGGTACAACTATAAAACGGCTGGGTATAATATGCTCATCTGGAATAAAATTAATCAAGCTGAACATATGCCGTGTATCTCAGTGGAGTATCTTTGACTTGGGTCTCTCAGAATAGGTATCTAGGGTATGTTGTGACCAGAACTCTACATGATGATGCAGATATTGAGAGAGTGAGACCATTGTTGGTACAAGCTAATATGTTTAAGCATAGGTTTTGTAGGTGTACAACTGTTATACACCAGTGCCCTATGGACCAACCACATGCAGCAAGCCTACAATGCTTTCAGAGTACAATATGACCATGCCTTTAGGATTCCGGTGTGGATACCTAGCTATACCGGAATCCTGAAGGGCAGAAGCACAACAAAATCCGAGTTGATTTTGTATGTTTTGTATGTTTGCCGACGTTAGGGTGGATGACGTTTTTGCTATAATGCACAAAAAGTCAGTCTCACCAATTCATAGAATTCCATTCCAGAGTTGGCAGTAGTGGAGAGGCTAATCAAGCTTCATGTGGCCTGATGACATTATAATTTTATATTTTTTGTATAGAATAAATTTCATGTTATTGCAATTTCAATTCAATTTCATTTTAATTTAATAAATTCTAATTTTGTCTTTTAATTCAATCAATGCTGAAAATTGTACTAACATAGTTGTAAGTTAATTTGTTACTAACAAAATATATACAGTGGTGGTCATATAATTAAGAATGACTATTTAAAAACAAGCTTTTTTTTTTCAAACTTACGAGAATACACAGTTATAACATGATTAATTCAATAATATAATGCAGATAAACGATTTACATTAACCTTAACATTGTTATTTGTTAGTTTACTTTTTTATTCAAATTTAAATAGAGAACACTGTAACTAAGCTATTATTCGCGTAATTTTGGCGCCATTTAGTGCTGTAAAAGTAAGTTGATTATTTTACATAAGAACAATGGGGAAAAATAAAAGTTGCAATGAATCTACAAGGGAAATGATAGTAAAACTTCGAGAATCGAGATAAGATTGGGTCATATAAAAAGATAGCCGATCACCTGCATTGCTCAAAAACTATGATAGTCCACGCTGTGAAGCATTTTAACACAGGGCCGCGCTGACCTAAGACAGCGCCTGTGTGCAAAATCTATGAAGCGCCTAAGATATTTTCCTCAGGCGTGAGTATTGTCTTGGGGTCTCCAAAGACAATACTTACGCCTGTGGTTTAACTTTACACTGTTTTTACCTACTCAATTATCAAGAATAATATGTTGTGGTTTTACAAAAAAAATTTCAATAATTAATGCTGGCGCCCTTTCTGCTTTGGCGCCTGTGTGCGCCGCACACTTCGCACATAGGGACGGCTCGGCCCTGTTTTAACACATATCACACACAGTAACAGAGAAATTCATCAGACAAAAATTAACAGAGTATGTTCTGAGGGGAAACTATGTGTTCGACACCCTCCCAATATAGTAGTATTCGACCCCAATAGACCCCAAGTATACAAAAGCATGGTGGTGCAAATGTGAAAATTTGGGGGTGCTTCACTGGTCATGGTGTTGGATGGTTGGACCTGTTAGATTTAGTCTTGTGCCTGCTCGGTCACTTTGGAGATCGCTCCGTACTACCTAGTAAAGGAAACCACTCAATTAATTCTCAGATATTTTTATTTGGTATCACATTAGCATAAATGAAATAATTTACATTATCTGTATCTCATGCCTTTTAAAAACAGACTAATTTATTGGTATCGTTACAGAGACTTCATTTTACAAACTTTAGAGTAATTACACATTTGTACATACCTTAGTTAACTAATAGGTACAATACTACTATCGCTCCGTATTCTTATTCCTCTGACCGTTCACTTCGGCTCTCATTGCAATACTGTGTCTGTGCTGGTGCTACGTCAACCCTTTTGACAATCGTATGTCATTTTGGGGGGAGGGCAGCACCAGCGCAGCCAACATTAGAATTATGAATGAAAGAAGTGACGTGTTAGCTTATTTCTTAATAAGTAAGATAAGTAAGATTTGATATTAATTCTTCTAAGATTTCTTTAACATTATAAAATGAGATCAATTATAAATAGGCATTTAACATATATTTGGCTATTTATTACCTAGTTCCTAACAGCTCGGCCATCCTGATGTTTGAGCGAGTCCCTTCGCTCGAGTTTTATTTGTACAGTTGACCATATAATGGGTGATAGAAGTGACCCTGAGAACGATTAGTTGAAGGGGGTTGCTGAAACCTCAATTTATGAATAAGTACAATTTTTAACTCATTAAGAAATTTAGTAAATCATTCTATTTATACATAACATTTATGTGTATACAATACAAATGTAGTCAATTACATATTTTACCAGCTTACATAAGTATTTCATTTAACATTTCACACACAGGACGTTAAAAATCGATACAATAGTAAATATTTTAATCATTTAATAAAGCACTTAAATAAGGGTCAGTTTCATGTTCGCTTTCATAATCCAAATCTAATCTCGAGTCATAGTTTTTATTAAATACTAACCAAGGCTTGAATAAATTCAAGTCAATGGATATTACATTCTCAATTATTTAAGCATTTATTGCGCACAAAGGACAAATATAGTTGGGAATATAGACAAGAAACAATTGTGGACCCTGTCGGGCTCAGCGAATTTGAAATGAGTAGGAAAAAGGAAGAGCATTGATATAGATTTTCCATAATGCTAAACTTTATTTAAAATTAAATGATTATCTTCTATGAAAATATTCTATATATGTTTTAAATTTAATTATATACGTATTAATATTGCATATTTATCAATATCAGTAATATGTTCTCATAAGGCTTGCAAGTCAAGGGCGTATCTTTTATTAAAAATCTGCTGTTAGGGAGTAACTTATAATAAGTAAATGGCAAAGGCCCTGGTATTTATTTGTTAGCTTAGTTAATTTTACCGTCGCTAGGAATTTCCCGTTTTAAGTACCACAGTCAGATCAGCAACTGGTTTAAAACTAAAAGCCACAAAGGTGAAAGTTTAGATGTATTTAAAGTAGATGCAAGTATGGATTTTTGTTACTCAATCATGTCCAAATAGGTGAACGTATTTAAATGGGATTTTGCATAGAAATAGATTATACTGATAAAATATACAATTTCTGTGATATCAGGCGGGCAGGTTTCATATAGAGCACACGTCTACATTTTCCACGCGAACGAAGGCTTATTTTCTTAATATAGGTAATTATCATATGCTAGTCTATTTTTGTTTTATAATATACATATATTTCTTATGTTCATTATTTTATGTATGCCATGATATTCTTTTACTACTTTTAGATGGACAAAACCTTCACGCATACAAGCTGAACACAGTTCTATATTAAATGAAACACTGTTTGATGTGTTTGTTGAATTACATTTACATTGCGATATAATTTACTACAAGTCACGCGGGGCCTTGCTCCCGTCGACTTTATTGCTCCTTTTTTTCAATCGGGTTAAAAAGTAGCCAATAACGTTCGTCAACTTTCAAGCTACTTCCATACCGAATACCATTTAAAATCCTTCTGCCATTATTAATTTAACTTCAATAACATTGGACTTTCATACAAACTACCATTCGCCGTTTTAACCCCAAAATCGGGTTGATTTCTAAATATATATTATAAGTACACCTCCACACCCTCTATAGAGCATACATTTTAAATTTCCAGTCTCTTACTTCCGAAAAAATAGGACTTTTATACAAACTTCCAACCCTCGGTTTACCTCCTTAGGGGTAAAGTTTCGTAAAATCCGTTCTCAATGGATGTCTACACCCTACAAGGACCCTATAAGGAAACTACATGCCAAATTTCGTAATTAATCAGTGAGTGGTATTTCGCGTTTATTTATATAGATTTGTATTATTGATCCGGGAAGTCGCCATTTTTCAGGATAAGAAATAAATGTTATATGGATGAGAATATCAATTTCATTTATTGGGACACGAATCAGTTAAATTTTATGTGCATTTAAAGCCTGTGTTAATTCATATGAAATAACTAGAGAGATATGAGATACTCGTAAGTTAGGATTTATATAAAGTGATGAATGTATAGTTTATTACACTCTGTTCACCTGAGCAAACTCAACTTCTTTCAAGTGTATATCCTAAGCATACTTTCAACGTGATGCATTTTTTTTGCACCTATTAATGTCTCCCCGAACCAATAGTAAATTTGGAGGAGAAAAGTTACCTACTACCTACAGCATTAATCATTAATTATTTAGCAAAATTTTACAGTAAGTAGATGGAAAAGACAATTCCATACATTTGTCACAGTATCATTTCAATTACAGTACATCTACAATAGTTAGTATATACTTCTGTAGTCTGTAATCATAAAAATTAAAAATATTTGGCGATATAAGATGGTAACTAATTAAGTTCGTTATACGAATAATTAAAGCACTAATCAGATACAGTACTAGTATACTAATTTGAGCTAACGGCTTTACTTTTAAGATATTTAATTATCGCTGCAATAGAAAGTTATAGTGATTCTTTTTCTGAACCTCTTCATTAAATACTAAGATTTTGATCCACCCTTCAACTTTGATTACAGTTTGGTCTTTAGATATCAAAGAGCATATATTAGAGCATATATGTCAAAGAAAGATTATAGAACGATTGTCCCTTTTTACGTTACCGAGTATGTCTTAAAACTTATCTGATGTTCTTTTATCCAGTGTTGGTCAAATATCTTAAGCCTTCACATATATCGTCTAGCTTAAAGTTATTAAAACTCTGCGTCCACTCTACGACCCACTGACCACGCGATTTCCTTAAAGGTGCCAAGTTTGGTTTTGGTACTACTTTTGTTTAAAGGTGCCAAGTTTTATTGTCGTTACTACTCTCTAAAGGAATATATCTTCTTTATAATGGACATGGACACTTATTTGGTCGTTCATCTATTTTTGACCTTTTAAATACGATATTTGTTCTATTATTTGACTACTATTGTTGACAACGATTTGACGTACCTACATAGATTATTGTTATTATCGTGACCGTTGCGCGATATTTAACCCTGAATATGATATTGCACATTTGAATTTTATATATATTTGACATTGATTTTGTCATTTTTTTTTAAATCTTAATGCATTTTACTTCTAACTTTGACGAATTATGTAACTTCATTTTTATTTTTTTCTCTTACATTATACTTATTTTGGTTTGTATATTATTGTCACATCATACTATTATAATTAATTTGTAACTCAAATTCATAATAATATTTTCACGCCATATTATGTGGCAAATATGATTGTACCTTATTTTTATTACGTAACTTTGCATACGCTTTTTTTTTAAGGAAATCTTATATGTATGCACATGTTTACGCAAATAAATAAATCTAAAACTACATTTGATGATGCGACTCCCCGTGATTACCACGTTGCACGTTGCCGCAATACCTCCTTACTTGGACTTCGTGATTTAGAATCGTTAAAGGTGCCGAGGTTTGATGAAGCGACTCTCCGTGATACACACGTTGCCGCAACACCTCCCTACTCGGACTTGGTGATTTCAGATTAAAAGAGTACTTGTGGACTTGCCTGTCTCGCAGACAACCATCCACTCCCTTACTCTGTGCTTGGTCAGATTAAAAGAGTACTTGTGGACTTGCCTGTCTCGCAGACAACCATCCACTCCCTTACTCTGTGCTTGGTCAGATTAAAAGAGTACTTGTGGACTTGCCTGTCTCGCAGACAACCATCCACTCCCTTACTCTGTACTTGGTCTAGACGTTTGTGGACTTGCCTTACTTTCTGGCCCCATCCACTCCCTCGTCTTGATCCTGCATTCTGGACTTGGTGATTTCAGATTAAAAGTGTACTTGTGGACTTGCCTGTCTCGCAGACCTTCATCCACTCCCTAACTCTGTGCTTGGTCTAGACGTTTGTGGACTTGCCTTACTTTCTGGCCCGCATCCACTCCCTCGTCTTGATCTGATCTTGATCTTGCTCTTGATCCTGCATTCTAGAGGCTACCTTGTGCCACCTCCTTTATTGCGGTTAAGGCTCACTCTCTGATGCAAGGCTCGATTCGGCATCATCCATAACTCTGAAACTTAACAAACAGTGTGAGATCCGAAATAATATAATAAAAATTAAGCTCGTTCGATCGTTAAGCTCTTTGTTCTAAGTTGAGCTATACGTCATCTGACAAATGCTCGCACTGTATGGTCAGGCCCACTCAAATCTGTGAGCATCTTCCCTCAAAAGATTTACCTGAGACAGCAACCTACAAGGTTCCATGGTTAACCTTCAAGGTTGTAAAGACTTTAGAGACGGACCCCTGAGCTTATTTCGGTGTTTCTTCTCAAGGTAGATAGATAGATAGAATACTCATTATTGTACACCAATAGTTTAAACACACACTTGATTTACAATGTTGCAAAATATGGTTACAACGGCGGTCTTATCGCTGATGACGATTGATTGAGAATCCCTTTTATACTAAATTTAATTAATCTAATACCTATCTAATTAATTTTACCTTTAATTAATTTCAACAAAAATTTGCATGTCATAATATTATCCTCACTAATATTATAAATGTGAAAGTAACTCTGTCTGTCTGTGTGTTACGCAATCACGCCTAAACTACTGAACCGATTTAAATTAAATTTGTTACGGACGTAGTCTAGAGCCTGAGAAAGGACATAGGCTGCTTTTTAATGCGAAAAAATGACGGTAAGGGATTGAAATAGGGGATGAAAGTATGTATGGAAATTACGTCATTTTTAAAGCTAGAAGCTTGAAACTTATTTTTTTGACTTTTGATTAGAAAATATTGTAAACAGCTTATTTATCTATGAGTCTTTTTTTTTAATAATTGGTCTAAAAAATTAAAAATGCTGCCGAAAGTCACTATTCCGCGCGGACGTAGTCGCGGGTACAGCTAGTGATTAAATATGTTAAGCTACTATTATACCATTGTAAGAACTTTGTAACCATATTAATTTGCAAATAAATCTTTGACTTTGTCTTAGACTTTGACTTTGAACGATATCTTCCAGACCAAAACCAGAAACACCGGCCTCATCTAGTTTAGATTGAAAAATTATAAGTCCAGCCACAGATTTCCTTATTGGCCGTGATCAAACTTCATATATTATAACTAAGCAACGGGAAAATTAGTCTCTTTTTTTTTACATCGCCAACTAAATATTATACAGAAAGAGACAAGCACAGACCAACAATTATCTTAACTTGTCCTTATTTGAATATTGCCAACCAATTTACTAATTCAGCCACGGATTTCACCATTTAACAGTTTACAGCATCAACACAAGGTCCTCATAGGTTAAGTTAGGATTTTTTTTTTTTTAATCTACTAAGTACCTCATTCATCGATTGATGGAGACCTTATCTATCTAAATCTCATGTATTCCAGTTCTTGCAGTTATTGCTCTCGCATTTATATACTTTATAAAAGCATAAAATAAACGTTAGGATTGGTTAGGTTCCCTTTTTTAATGTCAGATATTATTATTTTAGAAATTTACTGCTTGAATGCATGTTATAAATTAAGATGCTAAAAAAATAACCACCATTGCCGAGTTGTATTTGTGTGGTGAGTGCTTAATGACACTGAGTCAGTAATTTAGAAGGCAATCTAGATTTTAAGAGGCGGATGATGCTATTAAAAGAAAAGTCTGTTTAATTAGCACCCGTTTAAATTACGAAAAATTTACGTTTTTTGCTATTTAATAACCAATTTGCAAAAAGAAGATTATTTATCATTTACTTATTTATCATTAGAAAGTATTTATATTTATGATTTCATATCGACACGTTATAAAATCATTCCTGGCTTATTGGGAAACCAATGAGCAAGTAAATGAACTCTTGTTATGTATGTATGTGTAAAATACTTAGTGTACCTTAGACATAAGTATAATCCGGCACCCTCATGTTTGGCCAATATGGTCACGACATTTCCGTTTATTTGCGATACTGCTCTCTCGCACTCTGTCTTGATCCTTCATACTTAGAGACTACGCTATCTCGCCTCCACTATTGCAGTCATAGATAAAATAAATAACTAGATTTGGTCAACAGACGAAATTATATCGGAACCATGTGTCTCCAGTTAGGCGCTGGGCGGGGCAACAACTACACATACAGTTTAATAAAATCAATAGATACGCACTCGCGCACACACCCGCATTTCTTAAATCAGAACGTACTATACAATCAATAATAAACCTTATTCCGTCAAACACAGCGTGTTTTTACCATGCACCGTAGAACTTACCCACACAAAAACATCGGTCGCTATCGTTGTGCTGTGCAAAAGCAATTTATTTTACATATACGCTAGTGATTGACTAAAGCGGAAAGTTATCGATTCTTCCATTTATTATTGTACAATTTTTTTTTGGGCACCTGAAAATGAACCAAATAAAAAATGGCATGTCCAGAAAATATTACAATAACAATAAACATATTATTAAGAACATAACATTACATAATTATTATTAAGTACTACCTACTAAGTATTAAGGGCTACCCTGGCGCTTTCGACTTAAATCTTAATATTTAATTATCATACTGATAGGTCAAATAGAAGTCTATGTTAACTTACATTACGCTCTTGATCGGAACATACCAGCCGTATAGGTTGTATAGAATCCTGAAAAGTTGAATGACTGATTTTATGAATACCCTAAATCATGAGAATAGCTTTCAGTAATAAAATAAAAATTAACACACTTCTGCAAAAATCAGTTGTACTCTTAATTTTGGAATTGTCCATTCAAAAAGCCTGCGACTTTTCTTTAGAGAAGAACATTTCTGCGTTGAAGTGAACCGAGCATATGGTACTATTTTTTGTAGGGTACCAGTTAGGTGGCATGCCTGTGGCATCAATCCATTCCTTTTTTATGTTACCATCTTTTGGGAAGCTGAAAAGTATAAATACTACACACTATAAATAACTATAAATCAAGATCTGAATGATTTTGACGTATATTGCTAATCCATTTCTTCATATGTTCGAAATATTGGTCTGCTCAACAACGTAAATACCGCAGTGAGTGTTGTTGATTTAGCATAATGAAACCGATTCCCACTGTAAGTGTGTTACGCAACTATTACCTGCGGGGTAACCGCAGGTAATAGTTTAGTAGGTTATAATAGGTTATTGTTATAAGAAAAATCCTAGTTAGTAGAGAAATTGTTAAATATATGAAAACAAACACACATCCATGCATAACAAATAAATAGCATGAATATATTGACTTATTTTAAGCTCAATTCACAAATATATTATATGAACCATGCCGATTATTATAACGCATTCGAAGCTTCAATGGAAGCAAAATACAAAAACCATAAAAAATAAAGAAACAGCATGAGGATAAGGCATAACATACGATAATTCTAAACCGAAAAACACCACCGATTATTAACCTAAAATTAAAGTAACTTACTTTACGAATATTGGTTACGCATTTCTCTACTACTCTGTAAAAAAATCAAAATAAGTAAAAAAAAAACATTATTTACATCGATCTTCCAAACGGGCTAAAACGGTTGACAGATTAAAAAATAAACTATTGTAGCGACGGCGACGTCGGAACTCCTTACGCATGCTGCGGGCGTAAAATAAATTGTTTATTTTTTTTACTTTTTTGTACACTTGACTTTTCAACGTATTTTTATTTCTGTCATCTCATGTAAAATAAAAGTTTAACATATTTTCTTAGAGGTTTCCGTATGTTATAAAAAACTTTTTACCAAAAAATTAAACAGACTCCCAAAAAACACAGCAAAGTGAAAAATAACTTTAATTTCGGTAGTCGGTGTCTTTAGTTTTGTATTTTCGTTTTTGGCACCGACTTCCGAAATTAAAGTTATTTATCACTTTGCAGTGTTTTTTGGGAGTCGGTTTAATTTTTTGGTAAAAAGTTTTTATTTCACTCTTTTTAGTTGGTCGATTTTTAATTTACCTAGTTACAAGAGCCTAAATGTCAACTACTTATATTCATTTACAAAATTTTGCTTTTCCCAATGTTGGGCTGTTATTTGTTGAGGAGTTCTCCTGGTAGTTCACCATCAGCTTCACTTCACCATATGCATTGTGACGAGCATATTATCCTTAATAACCACATTCAAGTAATCGAAGCGGAACACATGAACTACTTATTATTCCTACTTATATATTGAGTAGTTCCAGTGGCCATCGGTGGTCTTCATCATCAGGTCTACTTCAAAATGGTGCTTTTCGAATGCAACTACACAAGTTACTATAAAAAATGCTCAAATCACTATAGGTGTGCCTATAATATTTGAAGAGTTCCCTCGATTTCTCCAGGATCCCATCATCAGATCCTGACTTGGTGACAATGGGACCAATTTCAAAGTATACCCTTTCAAACAAAAAAAGCGTTTTTCAAATCGGTTCAGCCGTCTCCGAGTAATCGGTGATCATACATAAAAAAATAATAATAATATACGCGTCGAATTGATAACCTCTTTTTTATGTCGTCGGTTGAAAAACCCCTAAACTATAATAGCAATATTTCATTCGTCAATCGACATTGCTGTCCGACAGCAATGTCGATAGCCTACGTTAGTGGATCTGCACAAGCACATCACTAATTCGTCGCAAGAAGTGGCGGCCTCACTACGCGATGAATCCGCGTAATACAGTTTCGTATGTTATGTTTACATTGCTTGTCCAGTTACTTAGTGACGAACTCAGGTAGTGGTTAAGGAGCAATGTATTTATAGCAAAAGGAGTACAGTCGCTCTGATATTTGAAAACAAAAATAACATAGTAAAACCAAGAAATATTTTACGATTTATTGTTTTTCATGATTTTAAAGACAAATATTGTAAAATACTTGTACTTACATATGGTAAGTGATTCCATAATTCACATAGATTTGATTTTGGCTTCGGTTTTTACAAGATACCACAGAACAACTCGGCATTCATATATGTTATCACGATCGCCGTCGAAAGCGCACTAGTTCGCGGAGACGGCCACTTGCCTGTGACATGAGCCCTGTGGCCATGTCGCGCGGACACCGATACGCCCCCTTACCACTTCTCCTGTATTTTTGATTTCTGTGATTGCAGTCTAAGATTGCAGTTAAGGCTCGCTGTCTGATATGCGGGGCCTGATTCAGTATTATCCATTGCTCTGAAACTTAAAGAAAAGTGTGAGATCCGATATAAAATAATAGCAATAATCTTTAATGATCCGTTACGAAATGACGCCTGGCCGATTAGGAAGCCAATGAATAAGTAGGCAAACTCTGTTATGTATGTATGCGTTTAAAAATTTTTAACGTACCCTCATTTGCCCATTTGGTTAAAAAATTTCCATATATTTGCGATAATAGGTACTAAGAGAAATAAACGATAATAAGGTGCATTGCGACATTTTATGAGTGTTTTGATGTCGTATAAAGTAAACTAATAATGAAATCCCTAGTAGAATACTTCTGAAGCAGAGAGAAGAACTATCGGAGCAAGCCCCGATCAAATTCCTCCCTAACTTGTTTGCGCAGTGTTGTACAATTCAATTTCGCATTCCCTGTAGCTCTGGCAGAATACGCCACATACAGAGAGTAAAATTATCAGCGAGCGCCCCGATTAAATTTAACTCACACTTACATAAGTGTGAGTTAAATCAAGTTAACTAAATCAAGGATGAAAATGAAATAACAATAATAACTTTGTAACGTATTCCCAGGGAGTAGCCCTGGCAGAATACATTATGCACAGAGAGAAGAATTACCGGAGAGTGCCCCGGCCAAATTCAACGCTCATGGTTTTATTATGTCATTCATATGAGAGGTCATTGTGCACTTAAGTGTCGCATTTCCAAGGAGTAGCCTTGGCAAAATGCGCCACAAACAAAGGGATGAATTACCAGGGAGTGCCCCGGCCGAATTCAGGCCTTAGTATCAAAATGTACAATATCCAAATAACACCACAGAATGTCAGCGAGCGCTCCGATTAAATTTAACTCACACTTATGTACTAAAAAACCAAGGATGAAAATGAAATAACAATAATAACTTTGCAGCGTATTCCCAGGGAGTAGCCCTGGCAGAATACGTTACGCACAGAGAGAAGAATTACCGGAGAGTGCCCCGGCCAAATTCAACACTCATTGTTTTATTATGTCATTCATATGAGAGGTCATTGTACACTTAAGTGTTGCATTTCCAAGGAGTAGCCTTGGCAAAATGCGCCACAAACCAAAGGGATGAATTACCGAGGAGTGCCTCGGCCGAATTCAGGCCTCAGTATCAAAATGTACAATGTCCAAATAACACCACAGAACGTACGCCGCTGCCATAGTTAAGTTTCTTTTGTATCTCCTTAAATAAAGTGAAAATATCGCAACATAAAAATTGCATAATTCTATTTCTAAATTAACACCAAAGAGATAAAATGGTTCATCAAGTACCTACTCACATGATTCACCAGGTGAGGGTACCTATGTAAAAAAAACATTACACTTCTGAGAATCGATCGAGTATTGTGAAAAAGCGGGTAATTACTATGGAATAACACTAGAGAAAAAAACTAAATAAAATCGAATGGCCAAAGATTAACGAGTAGTTTGTAAAAACAAAAACTCGCCAATCCCACTTCTGAACTGAAAGGAAACCACTCGATTAATTCACAGATATTTTTATTTGGTATCACATTAGCATAAATGAAATAATTTACATTATCTGTATCTCATGCCTTTTAAAAACAGACTAATTTATTGGTATCGTTACAGATACTACATTTTACAAACTTTAGAGTAATTACATATTTGTACATACCTTAGTTAACTAATAGGTACAATACTACTATCACTACCGTATTCTTATTCCTCTGACCGTTCACTTCGGCTCTCGTTGCAATACTGTGTCTGTGCTGGTGCTACGTCAACCCTTTTGACAATCGTATGTCATTTTGGGGGGAGGGTAGCACCAGCGCAGCCAACATTAGAATTATGAATGAAGGAAGTGACGTGTTAGCTTATTTCTTAATAAGTAAGATTTGATATTAATTCTTCTAAGATTTCTTTAACATTATAAAATGAGATCAATTATAAATAGGCATTTAACATATATTTGGATACTAGCTGTGCCCCGCGGTTTCACCCGCGTATAATCCTACTACTATTATTAATGTGTAATTTTATGCGTTAATCTAATTCGCACTGGATAGAGAATCACGAAGAAAATATAGTTTAATTTAATAATATTGTCAAGAATATATATATATATATATATATATATATATTTTAACGTGGTAAAATTATCAAATAAGTCCTCCCACTCCAGGCAGGGTGGGAGGGACTGTCAGACTTTTACTGACTAAAATCCACGGTGTTCCTTCAATAGCCCTTTACGTACCGGGGCCACGGTAACGGGATGAGTCCCACGACCCCGGCAGGCTTTGGCCCTCTGCAGAGGGGGCCTCGTCATGTTGCTGACGCTCTTTGAGGCGCGCGTGGAACACGACGCGCCGTCGACCCGGGCATGGTCCATGGTCGGACAGCGAATTGCCCTTTACTCGCTGTCCGCATGCCCGCGCCTACGGTGGCCGGAGATCGTCGGCCGACGTCCGACGCCGTGGGCGTCTACCACTGCGGCTGGGCTGGAGGGAGGACGCCATCCTCTCCCTCACGCGGCCCGCCTCCTCCTTCGGAAGCATGACTGCTTCGCAGAAGGAGGCGACCGCTTCCCACTCCCTCTCGCCCCGCAGCATGGCCTCGACCAAGGCCGGGCGCGAGAGGTCTCCGCCTATTGTCGCCGTGAGGACACGTCGGTGCTCTGCCCAAGCTGGGCAGTCCTGCACCGTGTGCTCGACTGTGTCCTCAGGGCGACCCTCGCAGTGGTGACACCCAGGCGTCTCTTCCTTACCCATCAGACACAGGTACCTCCCGAAACTTCCGTGTCCGGTGAGGACCTGCGTCATGCGGTATTTTGGCACTTCCAAAGTAGTAAAATGTGTCCCCAAATATATCTTTCAAACGATTGACTTTGACAAAAATGATTACATGAACCTCAGTATCATTTTTAAAGATCTATTTATAGACGCCGACACCCGCATAGGCGTACAGGCTTGAAATAAAAAAAATTTTAGTTCTAGTTCCATGTATGGGGAGCCTCCCCTTAATGTTTTTTTTTTTACATTATTTTCGCATAAAAATCGGAAAGCGGTTTGCAGAATACATCTATATATCAAGTTTCAACTCTGTAGTCTTAATAGTTTCGGAATAAAATGACTGTGACATACGGAAAGACGGCCACATAGATATGACGAATAGTATAAGGGTTCCGTTTTTTTGCTATTCGGCTAAGGAATCCTAACAACATCGCTTTTAAACTATGCCAACGTTGAATATCTGACCCGTTTTTTCGGGTGGGAAAATCATCGAATGACTTCTCTCGCTCTAAGTGGAGCGAGAAGGAGTATAAAACTTCTACTGACTATAAGCCCACCCAGTTACTTCAGCTGCCCTTGCCTTCCGGGGCCGTGGTATCTCATTATAACATACCTTTAAACTGAACGATGACATAAAAAATGGGATGAACAAAACAACACCCTATCAAAATTACTTATTCAACTAAAGAGAAAGTAAAATATAAATATTTAAATGTATAAATACAAAAATACACATTTGACGTAAAAGAAGCTGAAACAATTTTACATAGGAAGTCTCTTAGCCAAGAAGTCGAAATGAAACCAAGATAAGGTTCACTATCAGTGCGGTATCTGTCGCGGAGTGGTAGAGTACGCGAGTCATGCTAGACGCGTCGTGCATCCCCGGGCCGCGCCGCGGTCGTTACGGTGAATAGCGTTGTGGAATAATTTTAATTTTACATTTTCTCCTAAACTATAAGTCCAAATTATATTCTGTAAAAGGCAAAGATAATCTTCATAAAATTGTCTTGATGATGAAATTACTTTCAAACGCAAATATTAATATGGCCGCATAATAATAATACTACAAAGTCATTCCTTATTTTTTAAATATTTTCTTAACATAATTTGCCTTATTGTGGATTATTTATAAAAGTTAGATATGCAGGACCACGGACTTTTTTTTAGATCTACATAAAACCTATATTTTTGTAGTACATGATCTTTACGTATAACTCCGCATTTCGCCAGCTCACGCGATTATAGTAATTTAGCGGCATATTTTCTTCCGACTTACTTCACCAATACATACTGTACACTACTGTACTGTACAATACTATATTGTAGGAAAACTGAGAGGAGTAGCGTAATGTTAGATAGCCTATAGCCTTCCTCATGAAACTGCCTATCATAATCAGAAAGAATTTTTGAAATCCACCCAGTACTTTCGAAGATTAGCGCGTTCAAGCAAACAAACAAACAAACAAACTCTTCAGCTTTATAATATTAGTATAGATTTATTACCTAGTTCCTAACACTAGTTCATTTCGGACAGTGAACTAGTTCACTCTATTCGTTTTTTTTTATATCTTTATATTTTTAATTTGGGGCTTTTGTCCAATAAGGATATGTCAACCCCATCGTACCTTATAACAAAATTAATCCGCTAAGTAATAATAAAATGCAATATTAAAAAACTAAAATACAAGCTCCTCACTGCTGAACAATTAAAACTAAACTACATTACCCATTTATAAAACCAAAAAAACTTTTTAGCAAAAAATAGAACCGACTTCCATATAAAACACTACAAAGGCAAAAATAACTTTAATTTCGGAAGGCGGTGTCAAAAACGAAAATATATACAAAACTAAAGACACCGCCTTCCGAAATAAAAGTTATTTTTGCCTTTGTAGTGTTTTATATGGAAGTCGGTTCTATTTTTTGCTAAAAAGTTTTTTTTCACTCTTTTTAGTGGGTCGGTTTGTAATTTATCTAGTTACAAAAGCCAAAATGTCAACTACTTATCACCTTTAACAAAATATTGCTTTTCCCGGTGCAGAGCCGTTAATTTTTGAGGAGTTCTCCTGGTACATCACCATGTCTACTTCACCATATGCATTGTAACGAGCATAAAGTGCTTAACATCCATATTCAAGTAATCTAATCGCAATCAACGAAATACTTATTATTGAGTAGTTTCGGTGGCCATCTGGGGTCTTCATCATCAGTTCCACTTCCTCAAATGGTGCTTTTCAAGAGCAACTGTACAAGATACTATAAGAAATACCCAAAACGCTATAGGTGTGCCTATAATATTTGAAGAGTTCCCTCGATTTCTCCAGGATCCCATCATCAGATCCTGATTTCGTAGCAATGGGACCAACTAGAAACTATACCCATTCAAACGCAAAAAGAATTTTTCAAATCGGTCCAGCCGTCTCCGAGTTATGAGGTAACATACATAAAAAAAAAAAAAAAAAAAATTTCAAGACGAATTGTAAACCTCCTTTTTTTGAAGTCGGTTAAAAAGCTTTTCAATAAACTCACACTTCGAAAACATAAAAACTAATATCTTTAAAAATTCCTCCCAAATCATTTTTATAACTGAGACAACTTTAAACTCTAATTTATCTTTCGACATCAAAATACACTTCATTTTTTAAATTAGTTTAGTAAATTCAAATTTATACTGTAACTTTTCATCCTGTTGCTTACTTTTTTCTCCCTCTTCTTTCTGTGTTGTTTGAATTTCTTCTATTAGTTCTAATAGCTCTATTCGTTCTTCGCTCTTGGCGGTCCTTAACTCAGACTCGGACCGCCGAGAGCGAAGAACGAATAGAGCTATTAGAACTAATAGAGTGAACTGTGGTCTGCGCGGTGCTCTGAGTCTCAGAGCATAGCACGGACCACAGAGCAAATGTAGGTACTATCAAGACATCGTATTTATTTACCATAGCGTAAACAGCTGATATAATATTAGGATTATGTATAATTTAAACAGAGATATTTATTACCATTGAAATGTGAATCTGAAACGGTTCTCATTCATACAGACAGAATGAATTCGTATGACGTTTCTGTCAACCAATCAGTGACTGTATTTCATTTCTCGTTCGCACATTACGATCGCACGGTTTAGAATGTACGAGTGTGTACGAGTACGAAAAGAGCTATTAGACCTATTAGAACGATTACAAGCCAGCGTTCGGAAACGGTTCTTTTAGTACAGTGCAAAGATTCGGCTCATATTCGTTCATCGTTCACGTACTACACAAGACTAGTTAGATTGATCATGTTGGAAACATGGGGTCAATTTCGGGGCCATATGCTGAAGACGTGCTTCCGATTATTTGGACATTTCAACACAACAATGATCCCAAGCACACTGCACTCACGGTTAAAGAATTCCTCACATCTTAATCAGTTTCTGACTTACAATGGCCACCAAACAGTCCAGATTTAAATCCCATAGAGCATCTTTGTTGCAAAGTTAAGAAAAACGTTTCAAATAGACGGTGTGGTAAAAAATTACAAAAATTAATAGAGTCAATGCCTCGCCGGTGTAAGGCAGTCATCCAAAGCCATGGACACTCTATGCATTTTTTAACATTATCACTCTTATTTAATGAGATTTTTTAAATCTAAGTATCTACTGAAACAACTCTCGAGCAGTTTAAGAATTGTCCTTAATTATTTGTCCAGCTTTATTACTATTTGAAATTGTAACTGTCAATAATAAATTAAATTTGTAACGTAAATAGTAAGTGATTTAAATATTTACTCTTAAGCCCGTTTACTCTATCCATGTACCTATTTCATAACATAATTAATTACTTTTGAGAAGGAACATAAAAGTACATATGACATTGTTTTTTTTTTTAAATGTCTGGTAATACAAATCATTCTTAATTATATGACCACCACTGTATGATGATGTCTGAAATAAACAATTATTTTTAAATTTATTTATTGATATATAAATGTAGATTATATTATTTCATTCAAATTATTTTCATTTTCTATTATTTCTTTATCATGGTTTCTTTGTTGCTTAACAATTAGAGTATGTTGACTATCAACAATCAGATTTATAATTAATAGAGCCGTAAGGCATATTCTCTGATATGACCATATACTTTTTTATTGTTATGTCCATGTACCTGTGCATGTTTCATGTAATTATTTTAAAATATTTATTATAAAATAATTATTTTCTTGCTTGCTTGATTTATCACTTTTCATTTATTTATTTATTTAATTACAATGGTTATGTTCATTCTAAATTATTGCATTTATTATAGGTTTGAAATGTTACTGCAACAGTGAGAGATGTCCGAACTCAACATGTGAAACAGATGGATACTGTTTTGCCTCTACAAGTCTGGAGAATAAAGTACAGAAGTTCACATACCAGTGAGTATATTTATGAATTTCAATTGAAATTAATTTACAGATATTTTCAGAATTATTTTTCAAAATTAAGTAAATAGGACTCACATAATTTTCCAAATTATTTTGTTAAAATTATAGTCAACAGGCATTTTATATTTAAATTTTATCATTTATTGAAAAGGTACATATTTTCGTTCCCACAATCTTCAGAAATATAATGTTGGCTGACAATTAATAATAATTAAACAATTGGCAAACTCAAATCAACACAAACCTGTTGTTGTGCTGTGGCTCGCAGGTATAATTCTAACCTATTTCTATCAAATGATTGACCTGTGTAGTGCGGTGGTCTTAAGCTGTGTGAACTTGAACGTTGCATTTCCTCCTGAAAACCCAGTAAAATGCAAAAAATCTACAATGTATTGCTGTAATACTGATTTCTGCAATTCTGATGTGATATCACGAGAAAAATTGTCCAAAGTGCTTCATGCCTCAATGATGGGTAAGCTGTTCTTCGCACTTGCGGGCGTGTCATGTATCTATTTATATGATGCAGATTTTGAGTTTGTTTGATGTACTATTAGAATCATATAATTGCATTGCCATTTCCTATAAGTTTTGTGTTGAGATGCCAATACTCTAACAATCGCTTTGAATTAGTGATTTGAATATGTACCTACTAAGCAAAGAACGAGCGGCCGCAGGTGCCGACAGATATAATTAGTATGATTTGAATGATGTGCCGTACTCCTTAACCAACTCTATTTTCCGAGTGTGCGTTGTTTGCTTTAACCTACTAAACATAATGTATGGTGGTTCCACTTGCGGCGCAGCTGTATCGAGCTCAAATCACTGATACCCATCGAGCATCCCTTCAGTTGCTCTACGACGAAAACTAAAAATGAATCGGTGGTGATAGAATGTTGTAAGTCACATGACATGTGCAATGAAGGCCTGCGCCTGGACCTGCAACCGAAGCCGCCAGGTAGGACGACGTGGAGGTAGCCCTCGATGTGCCCCGCTAACTACTGCACTCTAGCTTCCCGCTGTGACACTCGACGCCAGCATACCACACCCCAAGCGCCCAGCGCCCATGCGGCAGCGGGACCCGACTGCCTTGGTGTATGGTGCGAGACTGCATGGCTATACAATTTTATTTTTCTCAGTTTTGTTCTAATAACCAAGTTTTTTTTCCGTAGACCGGCATTGATCACCGTTTAGGGTTTATACGTTCTTCTGTACTAATGAAAGAATTTATGAACGTAGATGTTGGGACCGAGGAAACATATTCCCTCCCGGGGATATGCCTATTTGGTGCCGCGATGACGAAAACCCCAATATATCTTGCTGCGCCACGGACTACTGTAACCGTGATCTATTCGCAATAGCAGGTACAGTATACATTCGGAATGTGTCGTCAGGGCGCGCTGTCTGGGTAGCTTACATTGTGATGTCCACATCAAATGTATTGTTGAGTCATCATTTTACAGTAATGTTCATGAGAGGTTCTAAATAATAACTCGAAATAATATCAGCTGCTCGGTAACAATCGCGCATGCAAATTTATCGAATATGCACATAAATTTATTGGCAGTGGGACAGTTCGCGATCGTCCTTATTGTTTCAGTCGACACGTGTTTCACATTTGCAAGTTTAAATTCTTGTTTCTGAAACACGCATCTTGCAACTGAAATGTACCGTTGAAACATTATGGGATTTCATTAGATATTATAGCTGCATACTACATTAAATGAGGGATGACATTGCACAGAAAGCATGAAGGGGTTGCAACGAATAAGTGCCACTATTATAGGACACTGAATGTCTTGATTACAGAAAGTAAAGAGGAATGTGTATTCATTTTACATCAGGCGATAAATAAGGCCGTAAGTGATCATAAGCCGGTTTTTTCTACTTGATTTTAGCATGTAGGTATGATTTTTATACTAATAGCATGCCAGTAACCATATATTTGTAAATATCTATTATCGCTAACAACATTGAAACTCTTTATTTTTTAGTTTTCTAACAACTGGCTATGAAGCATGTAACTAACCTGCTGCACGGTATAAATACATACACTCACAGGCACAATTAACCGCCCACCTTGTATTTCTTTCAATTTGCAGAAATCTTCCAATTTTGGCCCCATTTTATGAGAGGTACGTTGCAAGCGTACGTTTGAGGCAAAAAATAACACAAGTCTTAAAAAAAAAGTCGTTTATTATAAAGATGCACACCAAAATCGCTTTTGTGAAATTTTCTGATGAAAATTAATCTGTTTTCATTTTGAAAAAACAAAAGACCCACATGAAAAAAATTTAAATTAATAGTGAGTGTTGCCTCCTCGGGCCCTTATGACTTGGAGCCGGTTTGGTAGTCCATCCATGATGTCTTGGATATCCGATTGGGGGATATTGTGTCACTCCTCTACTACAGCCGTCTTGAGCTCTCGTTGGGTGGTAGGGGCTGGAACTCTTGCTCGGACACGTCTTTTAAGGTTGTCCCAGATGTGCTCAATTGGGTTAAGATCGGGACTCAGTGCAGGCCACGGTAGAACTTGAATCCCGACCCCATTAAGGTATTCAGTGATGGATCTGGCGGTATGGCAACGTGCATTATCATGCATTAATTTGAAGTTATCACTGATGAAAGGTGCAAAAGGTATAACGTGGTCTTGTAAAACTTGCTCTACGTATCTTTGAGCGTTCACACTGCCTGTATCGAACACAACAAGATCAGTACGAGCCTCGTAAGAGATACCTCCCCAAACCATTATTGAGCCTCCCTGGTAATCCACTGTTTTGCTTATGGCACATGGAGCAAACCTTTCGTGTTGGCGTCTGTAGACACGCTGACGTCCATCTGGACCTCTTAAAGCTATTCTGCTCTTATCAGAGAACAGTACGTCCTTCTATTCTTGTACAGTCCAATCAGCATGTTCTCGCGCAAAAGCAAGTCTAGCTCTACGGTGCTGTGGGAGTAATTGTGGGGTGCAAGCTGGACGAAAAGCCCTCAGATTTCTTTCTGCCAGTCTTCTCCGAATCGTACGTTCCCATACGCTAACATTTCTCACTTCAAAAAGGCGCGAACGAGCGTCAGTAGTGGTACAAAAGCGATTTCGCAACACGTTACTGACAACAAAACGGTCATCTCTTGCTGAGGTGCATCGATGTCGGCTTTGACCTGGCCTGCGAGTGTAACGGCCTTTCTCCCAAAATCGCCTAATGGCATCCCGTACCGTAGTTCGCGGTACACCGAGTGTACGAGCGATGCGACGTTGGCTGTACCAAGCGTCAGCTAATGTCACTGCCCTAGCTGTACCAGTTGCATCCAGGGGCATTTTTAACAGTAAAAATAATGAACGAACACTACAAACTCAAATTAAACAATATTCACTCACTTTAGCAGAAAAGAACTGGAAATGTTAACACGGGACCGTAACGGCAACAATGTCAAAAAACGACTAAATTCCAAAAAACTCGTCGCAGTCTCAAATTTAGGAGCCGAAATAAGGGTATAAGTGTATAATTTATTGCTAGAGTACCCACTTGACAAAAAGCAAAACAGTTGATAAGCCATAGTTGACATGAACAAACAGGGCGACGAATGATATAGGTGGGCGGTTAATTGTGCCTGTGAGTGTATAAAATCTAATGAGAAGGGTAGGTCGCCGAGGCTACTAATAATACTCGTAGAAATTTGTTTCACCTTTGTTTTAGTATCCATATTTATTTTTTAATTTACTTTTTGTAAAATAAACTGATCTTGAAACTATCTTTTGTTATAAGTATTCAAATATATTCAGTTGCAAACTTGGTTACCCTATCAATCCATCAAACTATATTTTATGATAGTGTCAGATTTATAGACCTACTGAGATTCTGTATTATTGTGATGGTAACTAGTTTTATATTGTACTAGTACTCACGCGGGGCTTCGCTCCCATGGATTCTATCACGGTAAAAACATAACTCTCCTTTTTTGCAGTCGCGTAAAAAGTTGCCTATAACCTTCCTCAAGCTTCAAGCTACTTCCATACCAAATTTCATCCAAATCCACCCAGTACTTTCGAAGATTAGCGCGTTCAAGCAAACAAACAAACTTTTCCGCTTTATAATATTAGTATAGATGTCCAATTTGTAGATACACAATTATATCTATTACGTTTATTATATTTAATTATGTGTATTGGTTTTGCTTATTGCATGTGTGTTCTTGTGTGTTGTTTCATTTTTCTCTTCACGATCGTTTTCGCCGAATATTCTGAAACAATTGCTTGCTGTAAGTAGTAACGTTTATTACTGTTTCATGTTTATATTCGGACTCCACACATAATTGGCTCAGAAATAATCAGAAACCGAAACATATACGATTGTTGGTTATTTGGTATATAAATCACAGTTATTTATTTTTTGTATAGACATTTTAAAAGCTATCTTGCTTTAAGTAGGAAAACACTTATAAGAATCCAGTTGAGCGGGTACTGTGTATATTATTGGTGAAATTTAGGTGAATGTACTATGAATATTATGTTTCACTACTTAATTGGTGACTATTGTTTCATATGGACGATAATCTACCGCAATTTTAAAGACATTTCATTTATCCATAATTTGACTTTATATATTAAAAAGAAGTAGTAATAAATTAACTGTATAATTATGCGAATACACAAATCAGTCATGGGATTTTTTTACATTAAAAGCATTGGGATATGATTTGCACTAGTTCATATTGAGTAGAAAATCATATTCGGGTATAAGTTGCTAAAATGTGGGATGGTGATGCATGCATTTATGACCTCTGTCATTTCACAATACTACTGGGAGTAAAATTAAATGCTAGCTTACTACAATTGTAGCATTCAAAAGGTAATATGACTTTATTATTAAAAATAATAACACTAAATAATGCTTTAGATACTTTTTTTAAATAAAGAAAAAAAACATTGTTTTATTGCTTTACCTGATGCCTAGTTTTAAGTACGAATACTAATGCACTAATTCTGAATAAAGAGACGGGCACCACTGCGACGGCATGGAAAGTGTTGCCATGGGTGATGGGGCTGATGGTTCTCGGTGTGTGCGCTGCGATCAGCTTCTGGTGGGCGAAGCGATCGCATGGCCCAAAGAAGAGAGTACAGTCTCGAACGCCGTACCCAGCTGATGACTCGGTCTGTGAAGCCAGGCACCCCATGATGAGAACCACAACCATACGAGACATGATTGAGCTCACAACGTCCGGATCTGGCTCTGGTAAGAATTTTATTATTTATGTAACAAAAACCACGTTATCTCCAATAACTTATTTATTTAAGGTTGTCCGCTTGTTTACATTACATGTGGATGAATACGCAACGGGTATGGTCGAGTCAAAGCTCCAGAGCCTTGAACATCGATGACGAGTTGCAAGTCGATCGGTTTTCTATTGGTTACGTTTCGGGGAGTGTGCGATGGAATTACACAATCTAATTCCGCTTCCGTTCCATCATCGGACTACAAGACAAACGGCGATGCGCCATCGTTACATGGTGGATACAAAACGTTTTGGGAATACCTTCATTGTGCGTACGGCTAAGGAGTGGAATTCCCTGCCGGAGTCTGTGTTTTCCGATAGCTATAACCTAGGGGTCTTTAAGTCAAGAGTGAATAGGTTACTTTTAGGTAAGCGTGCTCCATCTTCGACCACATTATCCCTTGCTCAAGTGTGATGCGAGAATTCCAGTAACTATGGCCCTGTGGCTGACTTCGAAATCTTGTAACTTCGTAAATAATTATTTGTTTAATTGAAAATAATAGATTACTATTTATATATTCATATATAAAATAATAGACTAATATTTGCCATATTTCAAAAGGGAAGCCGGTAGGAATCGATTTGTATGGATCCTTCGCCACTGCTCGATACAGATTTTTATATATAAACTTCACACTGTATTGATCAAAGTAACTGTTACAACTAAAACAGAACTTAGCAAAATAAATACCTAGGTACCGCATTTATTACGTTACACACACCATTGTACGAATCTATTCTTTATGGTTATTATTTATATTTTCATAAACAACGTTAATTTAAACATTCTAATTAAGTATTTGTATCATAGAGAAAATTCCATAATTTGTGATGATGCCGCAAAAAAAACGATTTTCAAGCGCCTACATTGCAAGTACTACGTCAATAGATACCTATGTTAAAATAATGTACTACTACGGAAATGTATATATCATAAAAAGGCCTACAAAAAAGTCCGCGATAGCATATATCTATCTCATATGTTTGACTCATAGTAACCATTTTTATCTCTAAACTAGCTGACCCGCCACGACTTCGTTCGCGTGGTATCCTACCCCTACCCAACCGATACCCTACCCCTATCCTACCCCTACCCTACCCTACCCCTACACTACCCCTACCCTACCCCTACCCTACCCCTACCCTAACCCTAACCCAACCCTAACCCTACCCTACCCCTACCCTACCCCTACTCTACCCCTACTCTACCCCTACCCTACCCTACCCCTACCCCTACCCTAGCCCTACCCTACCCTACCCCTACCCTAACCCTACCCCACCCTACCCCTACCCTACCCCTACCATACCCAAACCCTACCCTACCTCTACACTACCCCTACCCTACACCAACCCTACCCCTACCCTACTCTCCATTTCTTCTTCGTTCGCGTGGGATGTTTATCCGCTTAAATCCCGATCCCGTGAGAATTTCGGGATAAAAGATATCCTATATATGTCTCCTGGTTTTAAGCTACCTCCCTACCAATTTTCAGCCAAATCGGTTCATCCGTTCTCGAGTTATAAATAGTGTAATTAACACGACTTTCTTTTATGTATATATATATAGATAATTAATTTAAAATATTACTCTATTTGCAAAAGGTAATTTCTCCTAATAAATACTAATGTTTATCCAAATAAGTCATTGAAAATAAGTATATTATTTACCTTGGTCATTTAATGTACTTATATCAAAAATTGCCCTTTACGTTTTTCATTTAAATGTTTAGAAGTTATCACAGAATTAAAATTACGCAGTGAACAAATTCATTACAGCGAAACGGCTGGCACAAGTCTTTATTATTTTATTTATTTAAAATAGGTTCGCGTTTGACCACCATCTCACCTGATGGTAAGTGATGATGTGGTCGAAGATGGAGCACGCTTACCTAAAAGTAACCTATTCACTCTTGACTTAAAGACTCCTAGGTTATAGCTATCGGGAAACACAGACTCCGGCAGGGAATTCCACTCCTTAGCCGTACGCACAATGAAGGTATTCCCAAAACGTTTGGTGCGTATGGGTGGGATGTCCACCATGTAACGATGGCGCTTCGCCGTTTGTCTCGTAGTCCGATGATGGAACGGGCTTGGTGGAATTAGATTATGTAATCCCATCGCACACTCCCCGAAATGTAACCGATAGAAAACCGATAGACTTGCAACTCGTCGTCGATGTTCAAGGCTGGAGCTTTGACTCGACCAGTGCATCGTTGCCAATGAGTCTCTTGGCCCGCTTCTCGATAGACTCAAACGCGTCCAGTTGGTATTTAGTCTGATTCAAGATGAAACTTTTTAGTGTTCCGTAGCCGAATGGCAAAAAGCTGAACCCTTATAGTTTCGTCATGTCTATCTGTCTGTCTGTTTGTCCGTCCGTCCGTCCGTCCGTCCGTAGGTCACAGCCATTTTATTCTGAAACTATTAGGACTATACATGTGGAACTTGGTAGGTAGATGTATTCTGTAAACCGCTTTCCGATTTTAAGAAAAAAATATTTAAAATTAAGGGGGGCTTCCCATACATAAAACTGAAATTTTTTTTTTTTCATGAAACCTATGCGTGTGTATTATCTATAGACAGGTCTTTAAAAATGACTCTCTGACTTATTAGCTAGTTCATCGAGTTGACTTTCTGTTTCTGCGTATATTTTAATATCATCCATGTACAAAAGATGATTTAAGATGATTTATTGTGTGTTAGTTTGTTCGTTATCAGTAGTTATATTCGGTGCTTTTAAATGAATTCCTACAGCAGTTTCATTTAAAATATTAGAGAGAGGGGATTTAGGCCAAGGCAAAACCATAGTGGGCTCAGTGCATTTCCTTGGAAGATTCCTCTCTGTACTTTGATTGGACTGGTATCTATTGTTTCGGTTGGTGTAGTAAGTCTAAGTACAGTGCGTCAGGTGCCCATCGTGACTTTTAGGAAGTTAATCAATGTTGGGTGTATTTTATAAATTACCAAAACTTTTACTAGCCATGAATGGGGTACAGAATCATACGCTTTTTTGTAATCGATATACATAGTAAATAAGTCGGATTTAGATTTTTGGGTGATTTAGATTACAGAATCTAGGAGTAATTTTTCCTTGCAACCTTGGCTAAATTTTCGATACCCCTTTTGCTGTTCAGCTAAGATGTTCTTAGCGTCAATGTGTTGGTACATCAGTTCAGATATACACAGGATGTAATGATTTTGTATAAAGTCTGAAGGCAGGAAATAGGTCTGTATTTTGCTGGGTTAGAGAGGTCGCTGCGGTCTTTCGGTATCATGAAAGTGGTGCCGGATGTTATATAGGATGGTATTGTTGCGGGGCCCTGAATGAAAGTGTTTATGTAATTATATAAATAATCATGGATTGCTGTGATTTTTTTGTACCAGTAGCTATGAGAATATGATCTGATCCGGGTGTTTTCCAATTATGTAGTCGAGAAAGTACTTTGTGAATTTATATATTTAACTAGTATTTGCGTGTTGCGCGAGGTGCAAGCACCTCGCGTGCTTGTGAAAAAAAAAAAGTGGGGGGGTGATGGGGGGCTTAGTATTTGCGTGTTGCGCGAGGTGCAAGCACCTCGCGTGCTTGTGAAAAAACAAAAAAAAAAAGGGTGGGGGGGTTGATGGGGGGAGATGGGGGGGGGGATGCACAAGTATTTCGACTAAAGCATTGCCCCTCTAAATGAATCTGAAAAAAAAAATGTTCCAAGTCTCTTAATTTCCGAGATTCGCCTAAAGGGGGTGAAAAGGGGGGCGGGGGGGGGGGCGACTGAAATATGGTTTTTACTTTACCGAGCCTCCTCTATACGAATCCGTAAAAAAAAAATACGGGTCTCGTAGTTTCCGAGATACGATAGGGGGGGGGGGGGAGAAGGGGGGGTTTGGCACTTTTGGTGCAAGCACCTCACGTGCTTGTGAAAAAAAAAAAAAAATAGGGGGGGTGATGGGGGGGGGTTAGTATTTGCGTGTTGCGCGAGGTGCAAGCACCTCGCGTGCTAGTGAAAAAAAAAAAGTGGGGGGTGATGGGGGTGATGGGGGGGTTTAGTATTTGCGTGTTGCGCGAGGTGCAAGCACCTCGCGGGCTTGTGAAAAAAAAAAACAAAAATAAAAGAGGGGGGGGGGGTGATGGGGGGGGGGAAGTTGCACAAGTATTTCGACTAAAGCATTGCCCCTCTATATGAATTTGAAAAAAAAAATGTTCCAAGTCTCTTAGTTTCCGAGATCCGTCTAAGGGAGGTGAGAAGGGGGGCAAGGGGGGCGACTTCGAAAAATGGTTTTTACTTTACAGAGCCTCCTCTATACGAATCCGTAAAAAGAAAAAATACGGGTCTCGTAGTTTCCGAGATACGATAGGGAGGGGGGAAAAGGGGAGGTTTGGCACTTTTCCCGTAGGTTTGAGCGTTACTTGTTTACGAATCTGTCAAAATATACCCACCTCCCCATCCACCATCTGGGAGAACAATTATGTCAATGAGTGAGTCAGTCACTGAGTGGTAATTTAGCTTTATATAGTATAACTAGTATTTGCGTGTTGCGCGAGGTGCAAGCACCTCGCGTGCATGTGAAAAAAGCTAAAGCATTGCCCCTCTAAATCAAGTATTTGCGTGTTGCGCGAGGTGCAAGCACCTCGCGTGCTTGTGAAAAAAAAAAAAAAAGTGGTGGGGGGAAATGGGGGGGGGGGTTGCACAATTATTTCGACTATAGCATTGCCCCTCTAAATGAATCTGAAAAAAAAAATGTTCCAAGTCTCTTAGATTCCGAGATCCGCCTAAAGGGGGGGAGAAGGGGGGCGGGGGGGGGGACTTTGAAAAATGGTTTTTACTTTACCGAGCCTCCTCTATACGAATCCGTAAAAAGAAAAAAATACGGGTCTCGTAGTTTCCGAGATACGATAGGGGGGGGGGGGAAAAGGGGAGGTTTGGCACTTTTCCCGTAGGTTTGAGAGTTACTTGTTTACGAATCTGTCAAAATATACCCACCTCCCCATCCACCATCTGGGAGAACAATTATGTCAGTGAGTGAGTGGTAATCTAGCTTTATATAATATAATTTCAAGAAATTTAGACCTTATCTCAATAAAATAAAGCATTTATCGGCTACCTTTTTGATGTTTATGCGACATTCCGACACACGGCCGTCCGACCAGCATTAGTACCTAATGGCTAACATCAAAAGTCAGTTATCCGCCAGGAAGAGATCTAGTGTAGTTCTTTTATTTACTTCCGTCACTTTTTGATTCCGCGCGCAATAGCTTTCCGGTATACTGACATTCAATACACGGAGATGGTGAGGATCCTGGCTTGCTGTCTTGATAATGTCGCGTTAGCTTGTCGGGAGATCAATGACCGTTTTGGCTGCAGTGAGTGTGCTGTTAGATGACGTCCCTGCCGGTCTTTTACGTGACTTGTTTTACCAGCAAGACGTGCTCCCACGCATTTCACGTGGCCGTTCGACGGCATCTAGATGCGGAGTATGGCAGTCGCTGGATAGCCCAGATTGCCTGACGTAACGCCATTACACTTTTATTTGTGGGGTCGCATAAAATCGCTACATACGTCAGTCAATCAACAAGTGTCGAGGAACTCAAAACTAAAATTGAACAAGCATTTGTGACAGTGAAAAGTGACACTGAAGTGGTTAGAAAATTGAAATTCAATTTAAGAAAGCGTGCAAATAAGTGCATAGATCAAGGCGGTGGTCATTTTGAAGCTTTGTTGAAAGTAGAGAGCAGAAATAGTGTAAACTAATAACCTAAGTCTAAAGTGCAAATAGTCCAGTTCTGTAAATACTTTTTCCTATCAATATGATTGTAGTCTAATTACTGTAAATATTATGATTCAAATCGTTTAAACACGCCGTCTTTGAATATTTTTGTAGTACAAACAATAAACTGTACCTTCCCTAAACACAACTTATCAAAGGTATCGCAGGGGTGAAATAGTAAGCCCGTGAAAGTGTGAATTTTACACGGTGATATCGCTTATCAATATAACATCAAGCTGAAGTAATGTTCAATCATTGAATTATCGTTCGCACGGTCATAGGTACAATACCTAATGCAGTAATGCCTACAGGTAGATAGGTATACCTCGCGAATCATAATTTTACTTTCTAGAAAACTATCAATAATTACACGGTAAACTCAATTATCAAAAGTTATTCTTATCAGTCTGTGATATTTTAGGTACCTACGTTAAATTCGTTCATTGAACCCACGCACAGCTATCTGTGGCTATGGTCAGCTGGGTTTTTGGTATGGTCATTGCATGAGTGTATGCGTAAGGATATTGTATGACGCACATACGTTTTGCGTTTAGTAGGGATAACTATTTTCAACCGACAACAAAAAGAGGAGGTTATCAATTCGACGAGTAAATTTTTTATTTTTAATGTTTGGTCACCGATTACTCGAAGACGGCTGAACCGATTTGGAAAATTCTTTTTTTGATTGAAAGGGTATACTTCGAAATTGGTCCCATTTTCATAAAAGTCAGGATCTGATGATGGGATCCTGGAGAAATCGAGGGAACTCTTCAAATATTATAGGCACACCTATGACGTTTTGGGTATTTATTATAGTAACTTGTGCAGTTGCTTTCAAAAAGTACCATTTGAGGAAGTGGAACTGATGATGAAGACCACAGATGGCCGCAGAAACTACTCAATAATAAGTATTGAGTGGATTGCGATTCGATTACTTGAATATGGATGTTAAGCACTTTATGCTCGTCACAATGCATATGGTGATGTAGAGCTGATAGTGAAGTACCAGGAGAACTCCTCAACAATTAACGGCCCAGCATTGGGAAAAGCAATATTTTGTAAAAGGTTATAAGTAGTTGACATTTAGGCTCTTGTAACTAGGTAAATTAAAAATAGACCAACTAAAAAGAGTGAAATAAAAACTTTAACCAAAAAATTAAACCGACTCCCAAAAAACACTGCTAAGTGAAAAATAACTTTAATTTCGGAAGTCGGTGCCAAAAACGAAAATACAAAACTAAAGACACCGACTACCGAAATTAAAGTTATTTTTCACTTTGCAGTGTTTTTTGGGAGTCGGTTTAATTTTTTGGTAAAAAGTTTTTATATAAAAAATGTCTGGGTTTGGTTACAATTTATTTAGTTACGGATTTTGTTTTAGACTTATAATTTAATATTGTAATTGGGGTGGCTGAGGTCTTGCGCTTAATCTGTTACACGTGTGTGTATATATATACTAGCTGACCCGCCACAACTTCGTTCGCGTGGTATCCTACCCCTACCCAACCCAAACCCTATACTACCCTACCCTACCCTACCAATACCCTACCCCTACCTTAGGGTAGGTAAGGTAAGTGGAAGGGGTAGGGTAGGGTTAGCCCTACCCTACCCCTTCCCCAACCCTACCCTAGCCCTACCCCTACCCTAACCCTATCCTAACCCTACCCTACCCCTGCCCCTACCCTACCCTACCCCACCCCTACCCTAACCCTACCCCACCCTACACTACCCTACCACTACCCTACCCCTACTCTAGCCTACCCCTACCCTACCCCTACACTACCCCTACCCTACTCTCCATTTTATTTAGAAAACTTTTGTATATGAAATAGAAAAGGGCTGTTTTGACGGTTTTCCCGGCAATTTTTTTATATTTTTTTATATTTCTCAACTTTTAAACCTTCCCTAGACCTCCACGAACATTTCAAAACCAAGATGAATGAAATCGGTCCAGCCGTTCTCGAGTTTTAGCGAGACTACCGAACAGCAAATGATTTTTATATATATAGATAGATATAAATAATTTATCCAACAAGCATCTAGCTTACTCAAAAATCCGACGAATGTATGCATCTCACTCATAACCAGTAGTAACCTCAACCAGTCAACACGGCGAGCATCCATAGTTCACTCAAAAATTCAACTAGCAAACATAGCTCACTATTAAACATAGATAAAATAAATAACTAGATGTGGTCAACAGAAGAAATTATATCGGAACCGTGTGTCTCCAGTTAGGCGCTGGGCGGGGCAACAACTACACATGCAGATTAATAAAATCAATAGATACGCACTCGCGCACACACCCGCATTTCCTAAATCAGAACGTATAGTACGTTCTGATTTGACAATCAATAATAAACCTTATTCCGTCAAACACAGCGTGTATTTACCATGCACCTTAGAATTTACCCACACAAAAACATCGGTCGCTATCGTTGTGCTGTGCAAAAGCAATTTATTTTACATATACGCTAGTGATTAACTAAATCGGAAAGTTATCGATTCTTCCATTTGTTATTGTACATTTTTTTTGGGCACCTGAAAATGAACCAAATAAAAAATGGCATGTCCAGAAAATATTATAATAACAATAAATATATTATTAAGAACATAACATTACATAATTATTATTAAGTACTACCTACTAAGTATTAAGGGCTACCCTGGCGCTTTCGACTTAAATCTTAATATTTAATTATCATAGTGATAGGTCAAATAGAAGTTGATGTTAACTTACATTACGCTCTTGATCGGAACATACCAGCCGTATAGGTTGTATAGAATCCTGAAAAGTTGAATGACTGATTTTATGAATGCCCTAAAACATGAGAATAGCTTTCAGTAATAAAATAAAATTTAACCCACTTCTGCAAAAATCAGTTGTACTCTTAATTTTGGAATTGTCCATTCAGGCTGGAACATTTCTGCGCTGAAGTGAACCGAGCATTTATGGTGCTATTTTTTGTAGGGTACCAGTTAAGTGGCATGCCTGTGGCATCAATCCATTCCTTTTTTATATTACCATCTTTTGGGAAGCTGAAAAGTACGAAAACCACTTATTTATCATTTACATACATCCTAAGCTACTTCTAAACGTCACCATATAATAAGCATCGCAATAATTACGTAACACACTATAAATCAAGATCTGAATGATTTTGACGTATATTGCTAATCCATTGCTACATATGTTCGAAATATTGGTCTGCTCAACAACGTAAATACCACAGTGAGTGTTGTTGATTTAGCATAATGAAACCGATTCCTACTGTAAGTGTGTTACGCAATTATCCCGCAGGTAATAGTTTAGTAGGTTATAATAGGTTTTTGTTATAAGAAAAATCCTAGTTAGTAGAGAAATTGTTAAATATATGAAAACAAACACACATCCATGCCTAACAAATAAATAGCATGAATATATTGACTTATTTTAAGCTAAATTCACAAATATATTATCTGAACCATGCCGATTATTATAACGCATTCGAAGCTTCAACGGAAGTTAAATACAAAAACCATAAAAAAAATAAAGAAACAGCAACATAGGATAAGGCATAACATGCGATAATTCTAAACCGAAAAACACCACCGATTATTAACCTAAAATTAAAGTAACTTACTTTAAAAACTTTACTTTACTTTACTTTACTTTGAATATTGGTTACGCATTTACGCACTCTGTAAAAAAATCAAAATAAGTAAAAAAAACATTATTTACACCGGGCTAAAACGGTTGACAGATTGAAAAATAAACTATTGTAGCGACAGCGACGTCGGAACTCCTTACGCATGCTGCGGGTGTAAAATAAATTGTTAATTTTTTTTACTTTTTTGTACACTTGACATTTCAACGTATTTTTATTTCTGTCATCTCATGTAAAATAAAAGTTAAACATATTTTCTTAGAGGCTTCCGTATGTTATAAAAAACTTATACCAAAAAATTAAACAGACTCGGTAGTCGGTGTCTTTAGTTTTGTATTTTCGTTTTTGGCACCGACTTCCGAAATTATAGTTATTTTTCACTTTGCAGTGTTTTTTGGGAGTCGGTTTAATTTTTTGGTAAAAATTTTTTATTTCACTCTTTTTAGTTGGTCGATTTTTAATTTACCTAGTTACAAGAGCCTAAATCTCAACTACTTATATTAATTTACAAAATATTGCTTTTCCCAATGTTGGGCTGTTATTTGTTGAGGAGTTCTCCTGGTAGTTCAACATCAGCTTCACTTCACCATATGCATTATGACGAGCATATTGTGCTTAATAACCACATTCAAGTAATCGAAGCGGAACACATGAACTACTTATTATTCCTACTTATATATTGAGTAGTTCCAGTGGCCATCGGTGGTCTTCATCATCAGGTCTACTTCACAAATGGTGCTTTTCGAATGCAACTACACAAGTTACTATAAAAATACTCAAATCACTATAGGTGTGCCTATAATATTTGAAGAGTTGCCTCGATTTCTCCAGGATCCCATCATCAGATCCTGACTTGGTGACAATGGGACCAATTTCAAAGTATACCCTTTCAAACAAAAAAAGAATTTTCCAAATCGGTACAGCCGTCTCCGAGTAATCGGTGATCATACATAAAAAAATAATAATAATATACGCGTCGAATTGATAATCTCCTCCTTTTTTTGTCGTCGGTTGAAAAACCCCTAAACTATAATAGCAATATTTCATTCGTCAATCGACATTGCTGTCGATAGCCTACGTTAGTGGATCTGCACAAGCACATCACTAATTCGTCGCAAGAAGTGGCGGCCTCACTACGCGATGAATACGCGTAATACAGTTTCGTATGTTATTTTTACATTGCTTGTCCAGTTACTTAGTGACGAACTCAGGTAGTGGTTAAGGAGCAATGTATATATAGCAAAAGTAGTACAGTTGTTCTGATATTTGAAAACAAAAATAACATAGTAAAACCGAGAAATATTTTACGATTTATTGTTTTTCATGATTTTAAAGACAAATATTGTAAAATACTTGTACTTACATATGGTAAGTGATTCCATGATTCACATAGATTTGATTTTGGCTTCGGTTTTTACAAGATACCACAGAACAACTCGGCATTCATATATGTTATCACGATCACGGTCAAAAGCGCACTAGTTCGCGGAGACGGCCACTTGCCTGTGACATGAGCCCTGTGGCCATGTCGCGCGGACACCGATACGCCCCCTTACCACTTCTCCTATATTTTTGATTTCTGTGCTATTAAACATACATAGTTTAGATACTTACCCAGTGAAAGTCTCATAATTCACTGCCTAACTAACCCCATGAAAGCCACATAATTCACTGCCTAACCCAGTGAAAGTCACACAATTCACTGCCTAACTAACCCAGTGAAAGTCACATAATTTACTGCCTAACCCAGTGAAAGTCACATAATTCACTCTCTATCTAACCCAGTCAAAGTCACCTAATTCACTGCCTAATTCCGTAGGCATACTTAGTTCACTATTGAACATACATAGTTCAATTCGTGTCATCATTTCATATCATATCATTCCATATCATTTCATTTCAGTCACTATCCCTGTGAAAGTCGCATAATTCATTGCCTAATTCAGGAAGCATACTTAGCTCACTACTGAACATACTAACCCAGTGAACACACATTACTCACTACTTAATTCATTAAGCATACATGGCCCTCTACTGGACGTACAGACGCCAGCACATCAAGCTACAACAATCTGTCAAATTTCTTTAATAGATTTTTAACTTTATTGTTAAAGACATTAGGTTTAAGGTTGATTGGGAAAATTTGACAGTTTCGGGTAGCTTGATGTGCTGGCGTCTGTACATAGTTCCAACTCTAATCTAGTGAATACACATAATTCAACTTTTCTCAATTTAACATAACAAAATTTACTGCTGTAGGTTTATAAGCATGTATACTACTGGTGCCAGTCAGTACATAACGATGGTATCAGAGGGTAGCAGCTATCTAACTTCGGTATGCCAGACCCAACTACCCTAGCTCAAATTTGTGTGTTTATTTCCTCAAAGAGCTCAAAGACATGAATCTACATACTTTTCATATGATTGGACCAATACGAATTGTATGGACTTTAATTTTACGAGACGTTGGCCTCTGAGTTGAGTCTGAGTTTGTTTCGGTGTTTCTTCTTAGTGCAGTCATTTAAGAAACACCTAAAGAAACGTTGACTAAACTAAACTTAAAATGCAAAAACAAATAAACATGATGTGTATGTGTTATTTATGGGGCAGCTAACTTTATATGCGGACGATCATGTCTCTTCTATTTCGACAAATCCATTCATAACATTATTACAGATACTCAAATGACCTTGACACACTCAGTGAGTGGCTAAATCATTACTGCAAAAAAAAAACCAGTACCAGAATACTCAACTTTCACTATCAACAATGACATTATTAAAAGATCTAGTCATGAAAAATATCTCAGTCGGTATTTGTATAACAAGGATATTTAGTTACTATTTTATATGATTGATTTGTATAACTTCACCAACGCATTAGAGGCAAACATGTATTTATTTAATTATACGTAATTACTTTGTATCTGTATATATATATAAATCCTTTAAACCTATTTATAACCAATTTACAAAATAAATATTTCATTATCAGGGAGAACATTAATATCATCAGATAGGGTAGCCCTGACGTGGCACCCAAATTGTGGGTCCTTTATGTTCGCGAAATATGAATGCTAAGATGCTGCCAAGGAGTAGCCCGGCCAAGCATCGCCACGCAGTTTCATGAACAATGTCCTGTGCATTTTATTATCAGGGAGTCACCCTGACCTAATGCAATACACAACTCAAGCCTTCATCGCCTCGACAAGGATAATTAGGTGTCGCTTGATAACAGAAAATTTAACTTCTTTAGTACTACTAAATATTAACACTCTCACTTAGTATTTATCACAAGAATAAAATTACCATGCACGTGACGTACATCAAATTAGGTGTATCCTACTTCTGAATTGTAATGAAAACCACGATATCTCCAATAACTTGTTTATTTAAGGTTGTCCGTTTACATTACATGCGGCTGAATATGGCAACTTGTACAACAATCCAATAACTTCGTTTATTAGTTTAAGTTAGCTATTTACAGAATACTTTACAATTTTATACGGGAGCGTCCCTTCCGCCATTTATTTTAAAAACTGTCTTCTTTTTTTAATATGCGTCACGGTGGTTACCAGGGTTGCCATTTAAATCTACAATAATTATATACTATTTTTTTTTTACTAAAATTTAACAAGATTATTTTGGAATCATGACATTTATTCATATTATCTCTTAATAAGAGTGCAAACCAGTTCACAATGTCTTAACGAGGTCGTTCCTAAGTCCTAAGTTCCTAGTCATTATTTTACGGTATTTTGTAGTCAGAATCTCTGTATCTTGCTCCAATCGTGACCGTAAATAGTGGAAGAATCACGTTCAAGACAATCTGGCCCGTCGTTCACGTAGGTACGCTGTTGTAGTCCTCAAAACATTCTTATACATGAATGAATTCATAAATTCGTACCTACATCAGTAAGTGCCAAAGAGACAGATCATTGCCTCGAATCGATCTGCATTGATGCATTAAATGAATTGAATGAGGCAATAAAAATGATGACATGTCAAGAGAAGATTCAGTTTTATTTACGCGCTCTCCTGTTTAAAATATTCTTTCAATATCTACTGGGATTTTAAGTTGTTTAGTGGTTTTCAATTTTTTTGTGAGTTGATGAGTTGAGTTTTATTTATAATTACAGAACCCGGATTCCTCTTTCTTTTGTACCATCTGTAACTAGGATCGTTTTGGAACGAAAATAACTAAAGAACGTTTGGTGCCAGGTTAGGTTTTACCTTAGATATGCGTCCACACCAGACATCTAAATATGCAAATATCTACAAATGCGCATCATGTGTATAGGCATGTGCGAAAATGTCTTTAAATTTGACAATGTGTCGAACTCATATCAATTGTCCATTTTCCGTGTAAATTTGTCGCGCTGCGCAGCGTTATGTGTAATGGCGGCTCCACATTAGTGCCGTGAATTCACGCGCGAATTCTCGCCGTGATTTCACGGCACAAGCCGTACCCTCCACATTCACGGGATACTTCAATCGTTCGTGAAACCTGCCGCGAAATGGACGTAGAAGCTGCTGCTACATAATATAAAAACAATCCCCTTTAAATTGCAAATGACTTGAAAAAAATATCTGCTTAGATTGACCATTGCTGTAAAACATTGTACCATTATCATCTAGCATAGTGGCTTGAGCCCTATGTACATCTGATGTCCATGAATATGTTATTAAACTGACTTTGTAGTCCGGAGTAAACTGGCCTGGGGCCGTGAATGTGGATGTGTACGCGTGAACGCCGCGCGAAGGGGGCGCGAACCCTTTGTTGCGGGAAATACCGACACTGATCGGGGAACAGGCGTGAATGCGCGTGAACCCCGCGAAAACCGTCCACATTCACGTTCACGCCTGTTTACGGGGCTTCACGGCACTAATGTGGAGCCGCCATAAATGTTGTGTTGCTATACGTGAGTCTGGTGCGACAAGAGTACAAGTATTCAACATCGTGTCATGGCCACAAAATCAACAGTTTGTTTCTGTAGGGTTGCCTCTACTGGTGCAGCGTTCCATCGCTCGTCAGATCCAGTTGGTCGATATCATCGGCAAGGGTCGCTTCGGAGAAGTGTGGCGTGGTCGATGGCGCGGAGAGAACGTCGCCGTCAAAATATTCTCATCTCGCGAAGAGTCTTCGTGGTTCCGTGAAGCAGAAATATACCAGACGGTGATGTTGCGGCATGAAAATATTCTGGGCTTTATTGCTGCTGACAATAAGGGTGAGTTCATTCATTAGTAATAAGTATGATTACATTGAAATAAATTAATAGTGCTAGTCACAAGAAAATAGGAACCCCTCGAATAATGCGTGATTGAATTACCAATATCTAAGTCATAAGGATAATCATATTCAGTTACTGTTGCGAAATTAATCTTCGGTGAAGTTGTACGCTTGCAGTTAATCTGATAGTATCGATAGCTACCATTTATTAACAAACTCGTGGCTTTAGCAAATACCGCTAAATTGGAAAAGTAGGAAAATAACTTGTACAGATAATTGTTTAAAACACTATAATATATATAAATAAAATAATGTAAATATTATATCTTAAGATTAATAAATCTTCTTAAATTGTAATATTAAAATATACATATTATAAAATTAAGGGTTCTGCCTCGGTATGTGTGGTTGCAGTCGCGGCGCAAACTTGCATGGTTCAGAAGTACCGGTACAGGAAAATTATACTATTAAAATATACTAGCTGACCCGACAGACGTTGTCTTGTCATAACTATGAATTCGAATTGGATTTAATTTAAAAAAAAATCAAAAACAAAGTGTTTATTGTGTGTTTAAGTTCACACAGCGCTCGTCAAACGATTGAGTATTTGAAGCAGGAAAAAGTAGAAATTCTTGACCATCCTCCATACAGTCCTGACCTAAGCCCTAACGATTTCTTTACATTTTCTAAAATTAAGAAAAGTCTTCGTGGTCAAAGGTTCCAGTCCGGTCAGCCATTTTGAACACCCCCACTTTAGAGTAGAATAAGTGTTATAATAACTGGTTTGAACGAATGAAAAAGTGTATTAAGCTACGTGGTGAATACTTTGAAAAACAATAAAAAGTACTATAAGGTTCTAGTTGTGTTTTTTTCTTCAAACGACAAAACTTAAAAGGCATGCCTCGTGTCAGACTACACTCCATTGCCCATTTGTAGTCGATGGGGGTAGATTATCGGTACTAGCACCTCATTACGGTATTTTTCAGCCGTCATGGTGTTTCTGATCCAAACGAGGTCTGTTCTTCTACCAACACGAATTTCCCGCCCAAACCATAATTGTCCCGCCGTGGTATGAATGGATTTCTTGAGAATGTTGCAGACGGCTCTCACGACCAGGAACTCGCCAAACACGTACTCTACGTGTATCGGGATGGAAACCGAACCGGGACTCATCGGTAAACAGCACTACAGACCACTGGTTATCTTCCCAGAGCAAATGTTCACGAGCCCACTCTAGTCGTCATCCACGATTTCCTCGGCGTAGTGCTGGAGTACGAAGCGGTCTGCGAGCATGAAGGTTAACTTCATGCAGCCTTCTTCTCACAGTTTGGTCATTCACAAGCAACTGGTGCAACGGCCATGCAGTTGGTTCAGAACCAACTGCATGGCCGTAACATTTGGTTGTCTTCTCGCGGCAACTTGCAAAAATCGGTCTTGTCGTTGAGTGGTTAAGCGCTTCCCGCCTGAGTATCTTTCAGCCACTTCACCAGTAGCACGATAAGGTGACCATAACCTGGATATCTGGATTGAATGGAATTGGATGGATTGTCTTGTTCCAATCTCCTCAGCAATACTCCGTTGAGTAGCCCCAGCTTGGAGCATGCCTACTGCCCTTAACATTTCCTCTCTCTTTAAATGGCGCTGCTGCATGATGCACACAATAACATTTATTTTAAATTAACCGATATCTTGTTATAAAACTTAAATTTGACACAAAAAAATAGCCAAAAACTACTGTAGGTAAATGAAAGCTTCGGACTTAAGGCCGGCCGCAGACGTTCGGTTTCCTGATCAGGTTTCCTGATCAGGAATTCAGATTCGGAAACCTGAATGCTCTACTTACATACAAAATGTTCAACAAGGCGCACACTACTCTTATTTTTTCCGGACGGAAAAAAACCTGACGTTCGGTTCGATGCGTTCCGGAATGTAAGAACGGAAAAAACCTGATGACGTCATTCCGAACGCAGCGCTGGCGTACATTTTGGCTCGGCCGCCGTACACGCACGGAAATTTCGTTTCAGATTAGTGTTGCCAGACAGATTTCTCGGTATCCATACAGATTTTCATCATGTCATACCAATAAAAACTTGAGAGTGAACGCCATAGATCATTAACTCTTGCCATAAGTTCTGCACTTTTATTGTGCCTACGCAGTAAATATAAATTAAGTACATTAATGAAGTAAAAATAATATATTTCGTAAAGTTTTAGTGGCTTAGTAGTTGAGTAATAGCACTTTCAGTAATTGAAACTGAATTCTACTTGACCACTAGAAAAAACCACCAGCCACTAAAAGCATCATTTCGCCACTAAAAGGGGGGTCGAACTAAGTTGGTAACACTGGTCTCTATACGTAAAATTCCGAATTAAAAAAACCGGACGTATGCGCTAGTCTCACGGAATTCCGAATCTGAATTCCTGATCAGGAAACCGGATGTCTGCGGCCTGCCTTAATACCATTATGCCGCGTAAATCTTTTATTTTTAATTTATTTTTTCAAATTCAAATTTAGAATATTCAAAAAGATTTACAAAATAAGCTTTCTTGAAAAGAATTTAAAACTGGCCAGTATTTTTTGAGTTTAAGAACTTGCCACAGAACATCCCTTTGGCTCGTGTATTGTAGATTGTTATCAATAATACACGAGCCAAAGGGATGTCATAACGAAAAATTTAAAAATTACCTGTTTTGTACAATTTTTTAACAATTTTATTAAAGCCTACCAATATTAATGTTTTTAATACAATATAAGGAAAAAACAAAAAAAAAAACATGTCTCTTACACTGTATGTCAATGCCGTCTCCATAAATACGAACACAAGAATTGAAATGTGACTAGTCTTTTCCCAACTATTTTTCGGTAGGCTTCCAATGTAACCGAATGCAGTTAAATATCAGTATTTGACATGGAGATACTGCTGACCTCCACAACGTAGGATCACGGTAAAACAGCATCTCTTGGCAAGACTGCTTTCGAAATTTACCGGCTTGTGACTGCCCCTACCGACTTACAAACATGTAGATATGACGTCCAGAGGTACGGAAAAATATCGAGGTTGAATACAACGATGGTCATCCCTCCATGGATCGCCAAAGGCAAGTGTTGCTTAGCCTTATAAATCTACTCATACGGAAGAGGTTAATAAATCGTGAACTCCTTTTAAAAAAAACATACTAATATTATAATTGTGCAAGTGTGTTTGTTAGTTTATTAGTCCTTATTTCACGTCAAAACAGCGACGGATCAATGTAATTTCTACTGTCACATAATGGTTGAAGAGCTGCGAAGAAGACAGTCTACTATTTTTTAGTTGAAAGAAACATTTTCATGTGAGCGAAGCATGAATCCGCAAAATTGTAAAACTGGAAATACTAACCATCCATACTAATATTATAAATGTTTTTCTGTCTGTCTGTCTGTTACGCTTTCGCGGCTAAACCACAGTACCGATTTAGATGAAATTGTTGAAGATCCAGGGTCGAACACAGGATACTTTTTTAAATCCTCACCTAAATCCCACCTCCACTAAAATTGCAATTGCACAAACTCTCCTTCTCCCTATTCTGGACTATGCTGATGCCAGCTATCTCGACTTGACCCAAAACCAATTGGACAAGCTAGAGCGTCTTCAAAATCTCTGTATCAGGTTTATATTTGGCTTGCGCAAATATGACCACGTTTCTGATTTCCGTGCTCAGCTCAAATGGCTTCCTATTAGGTTTCGCCGGAATCTTCACTTACTTTCTCTACTTTATAATGTGCTATTTAATCCTTTCACTCCTTTCTATCTTAAGGAACGTTTTCAGTTCCTCTGTGACACACATTCTAGATCCTTGAGATCATCGGAAAATCTAGAGTTGAGTATTCGTATGCATTCCACTTCTTTCTTTGACAAATCTTTTACCATACAAGCAGCTCGTTTGTGGAATGCATTACCCATAGATGTGAGGCGTGCTCAAACGCTACCAGCGTTCAAAAGAATGGTGAAGGAGCATTACCTCTCCCTATAACTTTTCCCCTTCTTTCTCAATTATACATGTAATATTTATTAGTATATAATTTTGGTATTGTATGTATTTTATATTATTATGTTCAATTATATGTTTGTACACTGACAGCCCTTAATCTGTCTCCTTTAAGTTTGTCCATCCAAAGGTTGTCTGTAAGAGATCGCCCTGTGCGATAAGACCGCCCATTGTACACTAGTTTAATTTTTTTGTATCTATAGAAATATTGTAAGGTGTACAATAAAGTATATAATAAATAAATAATAAATAAATAAATAAATGTTTGAAATAGATTTACTATAGGTATTTTTAAATTTACGCGTTTCAAGCCGCGGGCAACAGCTAGTATAAAGTAATGTTAATTAGCTAAAATCCCAAGTGTTTTGGTGCTTTTATTTTTCTCCGTACGTAAACTAAAGAGTTTACGTACGGAGAAAAATAAAAGTGAATTTAAAAAATGCACCGTTTTAGCATTTGTTTTGTATGCTAGAATGCAAGCGGCTTTTGTGTAATTATTATTTTTAATATAAAGAGGTGTTTTTATGTTATGTAACAATTTAATAGTCATGTAGCATTGCTTGCATAGTCTCAATGAAGATTGTTTAAGTAGTTATTTGTGAAATGTTAATTAATGAATTAATTCAGTAGGTAAGTATTTCAATAAAATAACATAAAATTATGACAAAACTAGAAAAGTTAGTGCGTTACTTAAACTCAAAATTTTATGTAAAACATAAATGCCAAATAAAGCAGTTATACAGAGACCGTTTTCGTATAACTCTGTATTTTCCTGGAAGCTATATACACTTGAGAGCAATAAAATCGCACACCTTGACTTTTTTTTGTTAAGGCAGTTTTTTTTCATGAATCTGAATAAATATTTAAAAAAACACATACACTAATTGAAAGTCTACCTCATTACCTTTCTAATGATATCAAATACAGTGTAAAAAATACCCATAAGAGGTTTTACGGCACAAAACCCAACAAACGGGTAAAATTACCCAATTTCGCTTAACAAATAATGAAAATGAAATGAGCGTTGACTAACGGGTGAATTTGGGGAATTTGGTGTACGGCTGGTTTCTGTAAGTTACGTGAAGGTCAATTATTTTAATTTTGTGTTTTTTTAAAGCTAAGCTTGTATTCTTTATTTTGCCTAATGATTTGTACCCAATATCTTTAGATTTAAGAAGAAAAAAACGTTTATAAACCAAATTACAAGAGGTGTGCGATTTTATTGCTCTCAAGTGTAGATTAAACTGCAACTCCGTGCGTTACAGTCCTATGTCCAGAGTGATTAATTAATTGTAGTAATGGCTTAGTTGCATGTCATAGCTGTTTTATGCATCAGTCATCAATTTTATGTATCAGTAAATTGATAGATGGGTAGATCAACGTCTTAGGTTATCCGGGGTTGCGGGAATGTTCTAACGAGGTACCGCGGCTCCGGAACTTAAGGCAGTTGAAGGAACAGGGTGGGTTTTTAGTCAGTAGAAGTCTGACACCCCGTTCCGCTCCACCCAGAGCGGGAGAAGTCATTTGATGCTGTTCCCACCAGAAAAAAGTTATACTGCACCCGATACTTAGTCTGATAAATGCTTCATTTCTTAATATTTGTCGCAGATAACGGCACTTGGACTCAGTTGTGGCTGATAACTGATTACCACGAGAACGGATCGCTGTTCGATTTTCTGAGTGCTCGGACCATAGACTCGATCACTCTGGTGAAGATGTCTCTATCCATCGCCACCGGACTTGCCCATCTCCACATGGACATCGTTGGCACTAAAGGCAAGTACTACATTAATACTACCGTTTCGAATCCGCGTATAATTACTATAATAACCTGTACAATAACACTGGTCAACACGATTTTGTACATTCTGAAACAATAATACTTTCATAAACTATGCATAGCGTGCATATAAATGTACTAGTACTCACGCGGGGCTTCGCTCCCGTGGATTCTATCACGGTAAAAACATAACTCTCCTTTTTTGCAGTCGGGTAAAAAGTAGCCTATAACCTTCCTCAAGCTTCAAGCTACTTCCATACCAAATTGCATCCAAATCCACCCAGTACTTTCGAAGATTAGCGCGTTCAAGCAAACAAACAAACAAACAAACAAACAAACAAACAAACTAACAAACTTTTCCGCTTTATAATATTAGTATAGATAATCGTTCAAGAAACTATGTCTATCTGCTTTGGATTTCGAGTAATTGTCAAAGTCATAAATGTAATCATTTTTGCATGTTACATATAAAGTGGCCCATTTTATATAATCTTGTGGACTCGCTCGTCGTGGAAATACAATAGTGAATCCATGCTACTCGCATACATTATCCATATAAATAATTTAGACGTGCATACTTTTATTATTGTTCATTAGACTCACGTAGAAGCGCAATCAAACATATGTTCTTATATCGAAAATGGTAGACCCAATAATTCGGTCAGGATTTTGAAAACGTTTTTTACTTTTTATTGTTTTAAGTTTAAAAGCAATAGTTGTCGATATTATCAGCTGGTAAATAGTACCGGTTCTTTTTCCCTATGGGAGTAGGCAAGAAATACACAACACTATTTTCCTTTTAGCCAACCAAGCGTTCAATTATCTTACACACTCCCTTTCTGCCGGCATTCCCTTTCCACTCTCTTAAGTCTAAAAGAACCCACGTAATGCTTCTCTGGTAAGGTAAACGCTGGTAATGTCGACAGTGACCCAGTCACCGTAAATTTTTACAAAGTACCAGTATTTCTTTTTTTACTAAACATTAAATGGATAAATATTCATAGGAACATATTTTTGGTAACATTATTGAACAATTGTAATGGTAAAATTACTTTAAAAACGTAAGTTGAAAAGTTCGTCCTACAAAATCCAAAATTTTGACTAGTTTAGTTACTAAATTGGTACGTTACTTCGAAGTGTTGTGTTGTGATTTTTGCAGCTTCAGTGGGATCTACGACAAGTTTGATTATTTTATGGATTAGTTAAGTATATTTGCTCCCGATATAACATTAAATTTGACATAATTTTTTAAGAAAAATATTTTTTAACGTATGTGACAGCTACTCGTACGTAAAGTGTCGTTTTGTCCTAATATCCGTCATTTTAAAACACTATTTTGACGGAAACTGGGACAGACTACGATAATTGCTTCCGAATTCGTCACTTGTAGCTGTTTTTTGTGTTTTGTTCGGCTATGCATTATGCACATTGCAAGTGAGAGTTGTTATTAGCATTCTTATTTACTATCTGGTGTAAAAAAATGATTCATCGTCGTGCGCAGTCGCTGTGGCGGATGTTTTGCGACAGGGGATGCAGTACTACATTCCGTTCTCTGACCTAACAATGTCCGGCAAAGCTCGATCCTGGTTTGGTGTCGAATGTGATCGCGTTGAAGCGCTTAAAAAAGCGGCGTACCTAGCATGGGTCGATGCTTGAAACTGCAAAGTAAATGACATAGATCTGAAGAAGAGAGCCTTCAGCAGGGCTGCCAAGTCCTGCAAGAAGGTTTTGCGGAGGGCCCGGTTTGACCACGTTAGCCGAATTGGGAACTCCTATTAGATGCGAGACGTGTATCTCGGACATTCGCATCCATTAGGAGGACGTCCGTAGAGTGCTGCGTAACCTGGATGTGAACAACGCTAGTGGCCTCGACGGGATACCAGCAATTGTTCTAAAAACTTGTGCACCTGTGCAACTGTCTCCAATCTTGACACGGTTGTTTTGCCTTTCGCTTGATACTGGAAAGGTACCGGAAGCATGCAAGATGGCTAACGTGCAGCCTGTGCCCAAAAAGAGCAGTCGTGCTTCCTGAGAGATCGGTTCATTCGAGTGGTTATTGGTGGCTACTAGTCTGGACAATTGGCAATTAATGCCGGGGTCCTTCAGGGGTCCGTTCTCTCAGCAACTTTATTCTTGCTGCACATTAATAATTTACTTATTCCGGTACCTTTGAGTATGCAAACGACAGCACAGTTGCTGAAGATATATGCCCAGCGCGCGTGCTGGTGGGTTGCAAATCCAGTCTCTCCATGAGGACATGGTTGGGCGCTTGAAATTGTCCTTGAGGAGGCTGTCTCCGAATGGGGCGATGTCAACTTGGTCAAGTTTAATGTAGCTAAGACCCAAGCGTGTCTCTTCTCCGCAATAAGAAGTCCAATTCGTTGGATTTGTACTTCGGCTCCTACTTTCCGTGATGTAACCGAGCCGATAACCGATTGTATTGAGCTTCTTGGGGTTACACTAACTTCCGCCCTCAATTTTGGTCCGTTTATCGAGGCTAAGACTCAAGTAGCAGCAAAAAACGTTACATTTCGGGGGTTCGATCATCGGACTACAAAACAAACGGCGATGCGCCATAGTTACATGGTGGACATCCCACCCATACGCACAAAACGTTTTGGGAACACTTTTATTGTCATACGGCTAAAAAGTGGAATTCCCTGCCGGAATCTGTGTTTCCCGATACTTCTAGGTAAGCGTGCTCCATCACTTACCGAAAATCGACCACATCATCACTTACCATCAGCTGAGATAGTGGTCAAACACGAGCCTATTATAAATAAAAAATTCAAAAATAATTATAGGTTTGTACCACATTTGAAGATTAAACTGGGTTTCCTTCGGAGGAGCTTGTTCCTAAATAATTAAAAACTGCACCTATCATTCAGAAAACCATGGCCAGAAGGAAATACAACTTTGAGGATATTTAAAAGCTATGGAGACAGTAATGAACGTGCCTCAACATCAGCTGCAGCAAGGAGGCTTAATGTACCTAGAACCAGGCGCAGTCGCAGCCAGCAATTTTGGAGGGGGTCACTAATAATATTAGGTATTTACATATGAAATTGCCACTTTTTAGAAAAGTTATCCGTGCTACCGATGCATCTTTGCCAACGTAGTGGTAGCTTAATGATACCTTTCTTGAAGAAATCAGTGGGACGGGAGCCAACAAATTCTTCAAAGGCATTTTGTGCTGCCTCTCGGGTATTAATTTTTTTCCCGCCAAGAAGTTATCCAAATTCTGGAAAAAGTAGTAGTCTGTAAGCAAGGTCTAGTGAGTACGACGGATGACGGAGAACTTCCAACCCCAGCTCTTGTAACTTGGAGACCGTCTGCTGTGCAGTATGAGTTTGCGCGTTGTCGTGCAGAAGCAGCGGAGCCGAGCGACTAACCAAAGCTGGTTGGAGACGTGCGAGCTTCTCCATCATTGTATTCAGTTCTTCACAGTACACATCTACAGTAATGCTCATCCCATTTAGTAAGAAGTTGTTATAAATGACACCGGCGTTAAACCACCAAACGGTAGCCATCACTTTTCTACGGGTGAGTTTTCGTTTAGGGAATTGTTTAGGTGCTGAACTATAGCGTCGTAGTCGGATACTGGTACAAATCACCCTTTTTTCACATTTGCCTTAATAAGTATTAAATATGTATATAAAGCATAGAAACTAATTATTTAATTAGTATTATGAATAAATTCTGTCTCACGTCATGTAAAACGTTTTATTCTAAATACTCTACTTTTCACACAGCAGCGTTGCCAAATTAACAAATGACAAAACCTGTCGGTTATTGGGCCGTTTCTTACATCTGGTCAGCGGTAAATGTAGTTTCTCACTCAAGAGACCGTTTACGAGCTAACACGATAATGATGATTGATGACCCAAGTGCTCAGCGGTCTGGCCGATTTCTGTCTGAACGCCATTCAATATGAATTGGACAAAAAATGTTGGATACACTTTGCTTTGCTCGGCATTCATAATTGCATATATTTTGATTATAATTCTGATGTCAAGACGTAGTCGTTAAACTATGAGTAATTGGCAAATTATTTAAACATTTAATTATTCAGATAATTTAATTAATAGATGGTTCTATCTTCAATATAATTATTTAATTTGTCCGATTTTCATTAAAGAGTATATCTTGAGGTGGTTCTTCCAATTTAAAATTCATCCTTAAACTTGAGAGATATATAATAAAGAAGTTATCTATTTCATTGTATTTCTGCGACTCTCATCCGACTGTAGTCAATTGCATATATTGTAAAAAACTTGTTTGATTTTAGAATTTCTCCAAAGCTTCGGTTTTATATTGAGATGGTTCAACGCCTGTCTTAATGTTGTCTTAAAATTGTGTGTTCTGCTGTTCTGGTGCTTGACCGCTGCAGTAAATAGATGTGGCATCCACTTTGGAATGTGAGTCAACAATTAAAAACTAAAACCAAATTTCTCCTACAGGCAAGCCAGCTATAGCTCACAGAGACCTGAAATCGAAGAACATTCTCGTGAAGAGCAACCTGACATGCGTGATCGGTGACTTGGGTCTTGCCGTTCGTCACAACGTGGCCAGTGACTCCGTAGATGTGCCAACAACTAATAGAGTCGGCACCAAGCGCTACATGGCACCAGAGGTAACTTGTGACGACATGAATCTCCATTTATCGGGCTCGACTTTTAATTGTTTTTCAGTTCCTTTGTGGAGCCAACAAACCAGACGGCATAATGTTGCTTCAAACAATTATACAGACGATCTTGATTCCTAAGGCTTCTGTTTTCGTCGAAGAAGCCAAACATGGTTGTATTGTTCACAATAAATAAAATAATTTTGATTAATATGAAGATGTTTGAAAATATCAAAGCATTATTCTTGCTAAATATGGAGCCCTCGGTGGGTGAAACTGCTATATAATACTGTAAATGATTTATCTTGAGTGGTGGCCCAGTGGTCGAAATTCCACCATAATGCATTTAAATATTAAATTTATACATTATTACTAAAATATTAGGTTTCTGCACTCCTTAGATATAAACTTTAACTGTGCCAAATTGTCTGCATAATTTTCATAAAAATGTGTACGAATTTTTGCTTCACGTATTAATTATAATATGATAATGCGTACAGCGACTGAATTAAATATTATAGGTGCTCGATGAGACAATGGACACTCGGCAGTTTGACCCGTACAAGCGTTCAGACGTGTACTCGTTCGGGCTGGTCTTGTGGGAGATGGCTCGGCGGTGCGGCGTGATGCCCGACGAGTACCAGCCTCCCTACTACGACTGCGTGCCTCCCGACCCAGCCCTCGAAGACATGCGGCGGGTCGTCTGCACCGAGAAACGGAGGCCTAATGTGCCAAACCGATGGCATTCGGACCATGTAAGTGTCACTTCCTTAGTCCCCGTCGCCTTATTTTTTCATCAAATGCTCTGAGTGGGCCGGAAGAGTGTCAGTCTTTTATTGACTAAAAAAATACCCTGTCCGTGCGCTCCAGGGCCACGGTATCTCGTTATAGGACTCACTCAACCCCGGCAGCAGGCCCCTGTTGCTGGTCAGTTCTGTTTATGCATTTGATACGCTTTAGTTATTAAGGGACCATGATGGGTCTTAGGAAATTCTTGAACAACACACTAAATAGCTCGGTTTGGTATGTAACAGTCGGTAGTTGGGTTTTGCGGCGGATACTATTTTTAGACTCCCTTGGAACTGCTTAGTCACTTAATATAAAATACTAACTAAATATACATCATCAAGACGAGTTTGTATGCTTCTGATGTGTAAACAATCGCTTTGGTTTTGTTATTCTAAGTTGAGAACTACCATTGAAATTGCGTGCTGGCAAGTCAAGTTCAAATCATGACGTTAATGTGAAAAATCGATTCGATACTCGATATCTAGAACTGTTATCAGGGACTCATTATCATAACGCACATAAACAAATTATTACACAACAAAGATGAAATGCGTACACAAATTCAATAATATGTTATCGGTAGCCAGTGAACTAGTAACTAATGCACTACTAATCAAAACAACACGTGTTGTAAGCTATTAATGTAAATATGGTATACTAAAGACGAGACCTGAACATGGTTCTGCTGCACAATTCTTATAAAAAAATAAAATAAAATAAAAATAATTTGTTTTCAGACACAGTCCATAGATTAAAATTAATTTGATTCATTAAAATTAAAAAAAAAAGCAAAATACAATAATTTAAATTACACGCAAAATCACAATAAATAAGTTAAAAGACATAAATAGTTACAAATACAAAACAGATACAAAACAAATGATACATGCTCCCGCTCAGTAGGCCCGCCGAACCCCCGTAACATGGAGTTCTGTAAACCTACTAAGCAGGACAGTGTCACTTCTATCGCCCATCATCCTGAGCACACAGTTACGACTCCCTCTCACTCGTGCCATTACCGACACAACCTTCTTGCGCATAATCGCACAAAAGTCTTCAACACGAGCGTCCGCAAACATGCCGGAAGCACTGCAGTATCGAGGAAGACCGAAGAGAAGAAGAAGGAAACAGTGCCCTGAGCACGTTATTATATTGGACGCGCAAGGCATTGTAGGTCTTTTGTGTAAAGTTCGCCCACAAGCCACTGGTGTAAAACGTCTGACAAAATGCTTTAAATAATGTTAATTTGATTAGAGCTGTACACCGAGTGAACCTGTGTGCTGACATGTTACCACGCACCGACAATGCCCTTACGCTCCTTTTCTATATCCAGATCATCACATAAATTCTCAGTAACTATATGTCCAAGATACTTAAATTTCGAAACATGGCCCAAAGGTACACCATTAAGTAGTAAGGGTGGTATATAGCTGGGATCCTTATTATTGAATTTAAACATCATGAACTCACTCTTACTTTCATTATACTTCATGCCGTGTTCCACAGCATAACTTTCACACACCCTTAACAAATTCCTCAAGCCACCAATTGAGGGGCTCAGCAGCACCAAATCATCAGCTTAGCTTAGATTATTAATACACACCTCATCAATATGGCATCCGACATGCATGCTACTGAGCTCCTCAATTAGATGGTTGACATAAATGTTAGAGCCTCGGTGACGTCAGACCGCCTGCCTTACTCCGCACTCTAATGAATATTCATCAGAGTGTTCACATCCCCAGCTCACTGAATTCAACTGGTTGCTATACCAGTAAGCGAAGATGTCCACGAGATCAGCAGGGACACCGGAGTCTCTTAGTTTTGTCCAAAGCTTATTATATGACACAAGGTCAAAAGCTTTGGACAAATCCAAGAAACATGCGTACAGTGGTGTTATCGTCTTTACATAATACTGTACAGTATGCTTTAAAGCTAGAATTGCACTTTCAGTAGACAAACCAGGTCGGAATCCAAACTGTGTATCCTGTAACTTTACAAATTTGTCCATACAATTTATACATACAAAAAACTAGCTGTTTTAAACAATAATATAATGATGTTTATTTTGTAAATAGGCCATAAATAACACTTTTACACGTATGTATTTTTTTTTCGTAAATTTTAACTAGACGAGCCCAGTGTTTCTTGACGAACCTGAGAAGAAACACCGAAAAAAACTCAAAGAGCAAAGTCTCTTTTGAAGCCCATACAATCCATAGTGATCAAATCGTATGAGGACTATGTAGGTTTACAAATGTGGTGCTCTTTTGAGGATAACTACACAAAGATCTGAGCAGGCCTGTCCAAACAGTGCAAGCATTTGCGTGTAGCTCAAGTTAGAACTTTAAAGAGCTCGAATGAATTGACTAACAATACCAAAAGTAAAGACATTTGTGTAGGCCGTATAAAGTAATCAAACTGCCAGACAGTGCGGTAATCTATTTCGTTCTCGTGGAAATTTCGCACATTTGGCACTGATAAAAAGTACCATATGTGTTGTTCCAGAATATAATCTATATCTGTGACAAATTTCATCCAGATCCATAAGCCATTTTGGCGTGACTGACTAACAGACATCCATAGATCCATCTATACACATGATGTTTCGCGTATGTTATGTTCATATATTTCTTTGCGCCTTCAAATTAGCGCTTGATGTGTTTCGGTTGCTTTCATTTATATGTAACATGAATTAAACATATCTGTAAAATATTGATAATAGATCAATATTTGTTGTCTAAAACCGACCCCTACTTACATTCAGCTACGTCCGGTTAGCTTGGTAGCTGACCCCAGAGTAGTTAATAGCTTACTAACTTTTAGGTTTCCCGCGTTAAACCCGAGCCCGTGGGAATTCCTGAATAAAAAGTGGCCAATGTGTTATTCCAAGATTTCAACTATCTGCATAGAATTTTCATTTGTTTTGCTAATCTCCGGAACTACTTACACAGTACCAATAACACCTTTCAGCAGCCTCATGTTGATCATGTTGGAATGGATTTCAAAAATTCTTTCTGATTATGATAGGCAATTTCATGAGGAAGGCTATATGCTCTCATTTTTTTACTAAAGTAAGGATATTAGTGAAGTAAGTCGGAAGAAAATACGCCGGTAAATTACTATAATCGCGTACGCTGGCGAAATGAGAACCACAAGATGATGTACTACAATAATGTAAGGTTTATGTAGATCTAAAAAAATGTCCGCGGTACTACATATCTAGTGATGGGTAATTTTCGGAAATTTTTCCAAACTTGGAAATTTTTCCTTTTATTTTTCGGAAAAATAAAAATATGGAAAAATATGTTTTAATGTATAATTTTACTTTGAATAAGGGTCAAAATGCTAGAGTCATACGGCCCAAGTGCGCGTCTCGCCGGCTGATCGATTCCTTGCGTGACCAGAGGGCTGGCTCGTCCTTTGCCCAAAGTATAAGCATTGCCATACAACGTGAAAATGCTGGTAGTCTTAGCAGTGCTTCGACGTTACAGTAAATAGTTATATCAATGTATTTTGTAGTGGTAACTTAAAATAAACATAATAAATTACCAAGGGAAGTTAATCAAATTATTAATTAAATGGTTTATTGATATTCTTTAAATTTAAATGAAAATATACAACAAACATGTACATCCATACATATTATGATAAATTAAAAATGAATAGGAATAATCACATCTCATCATTCAGTTGAAGATGAATCCGAATCGTCATTTGTAAAAAGGGAATCATTGTTAACATTTCCTCCTGCATCTGTATCTACAAACAATAAATCTCCTCAATAATATGAGCAGATCGTTCTTCATATTTTTTAGGAACTGATACGATGGTGCCAAAGCACGAAAAACTTTTTCCAGTGTGGATGCTCTACCCAAACTTATCAGGGCTCCGGATGCTATGGTTGCTAAAGCAATCAATTTATCAATATCCTTCAAGGCTTATAGGTGACGTTGCGCTAGTGGACAAGCTTCATAGCCCGGCTCATCGACGAACAGTTGCTTGTCTCTCGGTTTTCTACTGATTGTACTTCGGAGAGTGTGCGAAGGAACTACATGACCTGATCACTCCATCTCTCTTTCACTACCAGTCTACCAGGCGCACTTGACTGATATACCGTCTTGTCATACCAAGCGTTTCTTCTCCAAATATATTGTGCGCATAGCCAAGCTGTGGAACTCTCTGCCGGCTTCTGTGTTCCCTGTCACCTATGACCTTTTACCCTTTAAAGCTCTTGCTTTAAATAGGCATCTTCTGGATTTGCTGGTTCCATCGTAGACCCATCCCATCTATTGCTTACCATCAGGCGAGATCTAGGTCAAGAGTGGGCTTCCCGTAGTAAAAAAAAATACCTTTTTCTCATTTATCGAACTAGCTTGTTTTTATTGATAATAAGCTCGCGTTGGTTAAGCGTCTCACCATCATCATGGTAAGTGATGATGTAGTCGAAGAAGTAGCACGCTTACCTAGAAGTAACCTATTCACTCTTGACTTAAAAACCCCCAGATTATAGCCATCAGGAACCACAGACACCTGCGGAGAATTCCACTCCTTAGCCGTACGCACAATGAAAGTACTCCCAAAACGATTTGTGCGTAAGGGTGGGATGACCACCATGTAACGATGGCGCATTACCGTTTGTCTTGTAGTTAGATGATGGAACGGGCTTGATGGAATTAGATTATGCAATTCTATCTCACACTCCGCGGAATGTAACTGATAAGCTTGCAACACGTCGCTGATGTACAAGGCTCTGGAGCTTTGAATGAACCCGTGTATCGTTGGCAAATAGTCTCTTGTTCCATTTCTCGTTAGACTCAAGCGCGTCCAGTTGATATTTGGCAGATCCGTACCAAAGATGAAGGTACATACTCCATACACAATTTAGCTTGAGCTTGAGAAGTTGTTCCGTTGTGCAGTATTGTCTTACCTTTGCTAGGATTCTCAACTTTTTGATGCTAGTTGAGCCTTAGCCTCGATGGACGAACCAAAATTGAGGGTCAATGTTACCCCAAGAAGCTCAATACGATCAGTCGTCGGCACGGTTACACCATGGAAAGGAGCCGGCTCCTTTTTGGAGCCTTGCGAAGAAGAGACACGCCTGGTTCTTAGCTGCATTAAACTTGACCAAGTTGGCATCACCCGAGACAGCCTTCAAATACAATTTCAAGCGTCCAACCATGGCCTCACGGCGAGACCGGATCTGTTCCACCAGCACGCGCGCTGGACACATCTCTCAGAAACTGTGCTGTCGGTCCTGCAGAATATGACTGACTAGTACTCACGTGGGGCTTCGCTCCCGTGGATTCTATCACGGTAAAAACATAACTCTCCTTTTTGCAGTCGCTTAAAAAGTAGCCTATAACCTTCCTCAAGCTTCAAGCTACTTCCGTACCAAATTGCATCCAAATCCACCCAGTACTTTCGAAGATTAGCGCGTTCAAGCAAACAAACAAAGAAACTTTTCCGCTTTATAATATTAGTATAGATAGGATGAAGTAGAAGGCGAACTATTCATGTAATCTGCTCCTTCCGGCAAAGTTCGCGATGTTATCGAACTTATTATAATTTTCACATATTGTGGACATTTATTGCAAACAGTGCGACCGCATTACCTGTTATATTAGCACTAGCTTCCGCCCGCGACTTCGTCCCCGTGGAAAAAAAAATCTTCCGATTTTGAAACATTCTTCATTACTGCTCCGCTCCTATTGGTGTTAGCGTGATGATATATAGCCTATAGCCTTCCTCGATAAATGGGCTATCTAACACTGAAAGAATTTTTCAAATCAGAACGGTAGTTCCTGAGATTAGCGCGTTCAAGCAAACAAACAAACAAACAAACAAACAAACAAACAAACAAACTCTTCAGCTTTATAATATTAGTATAGATAACGAAATGTTTTGTTACAATATTCATAAGATACACTATTATTTTGTTTTTAGTACAGATTCCACACGAGTTTGTCCTTATTACCACCTATTTCTAACCTATATCTATAAGAAGTAGTACTGGTATTAAATTAAGAAATTGGCCAAGTACGAGTCAGACTCGCCCATGAAGGGTTCCGTAGTAACTAATAATAATATAACATATTATGTATATTTATTTGACGAAAAAAAACCTTTCAAATTTCTTAAAACTAGCTTATTTACATTTTTTACAACTACGCCAAATAACTTTGTTTTTCATAGTGTTTGTATGAATTACAAAGTTATATTTGCGTTTTAGAAAATATGCTGTATCTCAAAAACTGCTGACCCGATCTCGTTCAAACTAATTTTGATGGAAAGTTTACATTAAGGTCTACAGCATACTTTTTTTCACTCCATCATAATAGAAGTTAGAGGGGGAGAACACACATTTTACCACTTTGGAAGCTTATATCTTTTAAACGATTGACTTTATGAAAAAGTGGTTTTAGAAAACCTTATATCATTTTTAAAGACCTGTCTATAGATACCACACACGCATAGGATTCATGAAAAAAATATTTTCAGTTCTAGTTCCATGTATGGGGACCCCCCTTTATTTTAAATATTTTTTTTTCTCGAAATCGGAAAGCGGTTCACAAAATACATCAACCTACTAAGTTTCACATGTATAGTCTTAATAGTTTCGGAATAAAATGGCTGTTACATACGGACGGACGGACAGACAGACAGACGGACAGACATATCGAAACTATAAGGGTTCCGTTTTTTGCCATTCGGCTACGGAACCCTAAAAAGCGATACTGGATTTCAAATATCGGTTTTTCGATATTTTATATGAAACAAAAGACCAGACGCGCATGGGTACTGTCGCGCACGCAATACAATTATTAGCTAAATAACGTTAATGACATTATTTTAATGTAATGTCAAATAGTAGGTCTAGCGCTGAACGAAATGTAGAGGATAGCTGCGCATGAGTACTGTCGCGCATGCAAATAATATTACCTATACTTTAATAAATAGTTTATCTCCAATGCTAATGTCCAAGAATTTATAGTAGGTACCTAAGATATAATTTTTAACAAGTTTTGTGGGAAGTATAAAAATAAAAACATTATTTGTTAATTTGAAATGTTTTATTTTAGATTTAAGTCTAATCTGAATCAGAGAATCTACAATGAATCTGAATCTACAGAGAACCATTCTCAAATTTACAGTGATGTTGTCCGAATGACTGAGTAAAGTATTTGTAGCTTCGTCAATCTCACTTTTAATTTGTTTCAAAGAATCAATTAATTCGTTAGATTCCCTTTTAAAAAGCAATTCACGTCATAAACCATTTTCCTTGTCTGTCTTTTCAAAACAGTATTTCTTCTAACTATATTCACTTTAAAGTCACAAACAAACTAAAAAACTAAATTTAACAAACGAATTCAAACTTAACAAAAAAACAACAACAAAAATTAACAGCAATAACAATACAATTAATGACGCGACTGTACACGGGATGTGCGCGGAGCGTCGTATCGGCGCGGGGAACATAATGCGGCTGGAGAGCCAATCGGCGCTACGCACGCCCGCCCTTCATCCCGGTAACCCCGCTCAGGTACCTTAATTTTTACTTCTACGCAATAACGGTCACCGCTAAAGTTTCGTGCCGCTACTTGTAACCACAATCACTTTTCGATCACTTCGCTAAGTAGTCAGTATTATTATTTTTTATTTTCAACATTTCCGCCGTGTTCTTGAATACACAATGTACGTATAATGTTATTTCTCACTCTTGATAATAGGTCACCAGTAGCAGTTCGACTTTCGAAGAGCGCGGGCGTATCAGAAATTCCAAAATGCGTCACAGACACGGAGCACGTCCGGTGATACACTGACCAGAGTGACCGTGACCTAGACAGAGAATATTACTGACTACCCCTACCGTATACCCCGCGATGACCCGCGCTCGCCTCGCCCGTTCGCGGAACGATATCGGCATGCTTTATGACTTACGACTCAAGCATACGGTATAATTTGCATTGACTTGTATCAGGCGATCAGTTTTAGAAAAAAAACTTTTTACCAAAAAATTGAACCGACTCCCAAAAACACTGCAAAGTGAAAAATAACTTTAATTTCGGTAGTCGGTGTCTTTAGTTTTGTATTTTCGTTTTTGGCACCGACTTCCGAAATTAAAGTTATTTTTCACTTTGCAGTGTTTTTGGGAGTCGGTTCAATTTTTTGGTAAAAAGTATTTATTTCACTCTTTTTAGTTGGTCGATTTTTAATTTACCTAGTAAAAACAGCCTAATTGTAAACTACTTATAACCTTTTACAAAATATTGCTTTTCCCAATGCTGGGCCGTTAATTGTTGAGGAGTTCTCCTGGTACTTCACCATCAGCTCTACATCACCATATGCATTGTGACGAGCATAAAGTGCTTAAGATCCATATTCAAGTAATCGAATCGCAATCCACTCAATACTTATTATTGAGTAATTTCGGCAGCCATCTGTGGTCTTCATCATCAGTTCCACTTCCTCAAATGGTACTTTTTGAGAGCAACTGCACAAGTTACTATAATAAATACCCAAAACGTCATAGGTCTGCCTATAATATTTGAAGTTCCCTCGATTTCTCCAGGATCCCATCATCAGATCCTGACTTTTATAAAAATGGGACCAATTTCGAAGTATACCCTTTCAATCAAAAAAAGAATTTTCCAAATCGGTTCAGCCGTCTTCGAGTAATCGGTGATCATACATTAAAAATATATATATATATACGCGTCGAATTGATAACCTCCTCTTTTTGTCGTCGGTTGATAAAAGTTGTAGGTTTTTGTAGTAGCGAGCTGGCAACGTGGATAACCGATGCGCCCGGGGGTCGTTAACCTGTCCCGTTAACAATACATCATGTAAAAAATACTTAAAATAAAAATAATGTCCTGTGGCTAAACTACTGCATATATTCGATTGATTGTTTGTGTGCAAGTTGGGAATATAATAAATAAATACGAAGTTTAATTTAAGATCATCTGGTCCTCTTCACGCTGTATATACATATATATATTTGTAATTGTATATTGTCCCGCCAGGTGCTGTCCTCGATATCCAAGGTAATGAAGGAGTGCTGGTACCAGAACCCCGCCGCCCGCCTCACCGCGCTCCGCATCAAGAAAACGCTTGCCAATATCGGCACTCCTGACTACATGAAGCTGTAAGTGCGACCGAACACTAAGTACACGCCTTATTTCATTGAGCTCTATCACGTTCAAGCTGCCGATGTTAATTTGAACACCATTCTACGACGATTGCTTGTGGAATCGATTGCTGTTCACTGTCATCCTCTATATTATGTGCTATCACACTTCATGCTTCTGGGGAGACAAACAGGCTACATTCAACGAGCTTGTTCTATCTGTTTGTCTTTCTTCGCAATCGATTGTACATATTATGTATTTGTGTTTATATGATTGTATAATGTTTAGGGATGTCGAGCTGGATGAAATAAGGGTTTGATACTTGGACTTTGCGTCGTTACGAACGGACTAGATTTTCAAGCCACGAGCATGACTCCTGACATCCCTACCTCTTAGAACGTATTTGTGTAATAATATCTTGAAGGAGCATTTAATTAATATTATCATATGGATTTGAAGTCGTAGTGATATTTTTCGTTACCAACTACGTAAGTTTAACTTTTGTTAAGTGATCCGATTTCGTTTATTGTGCATAAAAAAATAGAGCAACTCTTTTATTTTTTTTAAACTATGTTTTCTGTGATATGAAATTAAATCGCAGCTATTGTTATAAGTTTTATTTGTGTTTGTTCAGTAATGTAATCATATAGTGTAAGGTGCGACTGACGCCACCGTGTTGGATTTTTTTTGTATATTTTGTATATTAACTGCAGTTTTTTTTTATAACTTCTTTTTTCCACATAGATGCTAAACCTAATATGATACGCTACGCAGCTCGTTATATGAAACCGTGGTTAGTCTACGAGCCTAAGAACAGCGAATGTCATGGAATAGTACATGCAAGGCCGTAGCTAAGAGGGTTTGAGCACCGGCGTTTTACCTGCGCCACCTTACTTCAGATGAGGGTCGATTCGCACGGACACTGACTGCGGTTGAAGCGTTAACCAACGAATACGATCATATTTGTTTGAAGGGAGGGCTTTTGTGCAAATCCTGTTCACACACGTAACAGTCTAGTTCTTTTTTATATCCATGTAAAAATACTTTGAGAAATAAGATTTATTTTGAGTATCGCTTCGACACGCTTTCACTGTCCGTCGTTTGGAATAGACCCCTAAAATTAACAATCAGTCTAAGACTAGGTAATGGATAAAACAGTGATTTACATGTGGTTGTGAATTAAAACTCGATTTGTACGAATATTACATAAAAAATATTTTAAAAAATGTACTTAAGTAATAAAAATAAATAAACTCTTACCAAGCTGCCGATATTTTTCTGGCTACGGCCTTGGACACACGTCTTCCTAAAACGAGCCCTTCTGTAACTTTATCTAATTGGTAAATTAATATTATGTGTATGGTGACACTTTTACGTTCAAATTATAAGTATAGTAAGTTCACATCATAAATGTCATTTTATATTAACATTTTGATAGATTTATCAATATAAATTAAGTGGTGTGTACGTGTGGTGTAAGAGTGGCTCCAGTGAGTGATGACTAGATGACAGAGTGAGGTATTAAAATTATTAATACAACGGTAAAGCACCTATTTTCTTACTTATTCCGAAATTGGAATACTTGGAAGTTAAGATATTTGGAATTTGTATATAATGAACGGTGTTTACACACTATAACGACCTATTATATGCGTAAGGACTTTGATAAGTAAGCACGTAGATTTCATACTTTTGTGTAACATTACATAGTAGACTAAACTATTTTATTTATTGTGTTATAATTAAGATGGTCTAGCGCCAGTGAACGCTCGCGATAAAGTACTTCTTATTTTACGTAAAAGTATATGTTTGTTGTTTATAAAAAGAAAATTATCTTTCGGAAAATGTTCATGTGCGCATTGTATGTTAATATTAAGTTGTTAAACATTTGATATAATAAAATATATTCATCTTGTAAGGACTTGTAACAGTTAACTACAATTCGTCGACAAGTAAAACTTAGAGACTGAATCTAGCTCCAGTAAATTTTAGACCTCAATGCCTTTTGGTGACCTCATCTTATGGTGATTCGGTGTTTATACAAATAAGCTTTGAATTTATTTTCCATGTCCAACTTTTATTAACACGATTGTTTCGGCATCGTCCAATTTCAATTAAATATGTATCTAACATAAGTTCGATTCATACATGTAAAGTGGCCCTTATTTTATTAATAGCTTTTTCAAGTTCATCTATATTTTTTTACAATTTTAGATTTTAATGCCACTGTAAAATAGTGTAGTTTTCGTCATTTACATGAACGTGCCCGCGAAGCAACGACTTATATCAACAATGACTATAAACTTAATAATGTACTTTAAATGTTTCGTCCCAATTAGCAAGGAGACTTTTCATAAGTCGGTTAGTTAAATTCTCTTTTTTGTATAATTATTTCGCGTTACGGCTTAAGATAATATTTACTTTCACACAACATGGTTCGAGGTTCCAGCGAAGCATATACTATTCCATTATACTTAGTTTTCTAGTTAATGTGGTTGTAATATATAGTGTACCATATACCTTGAAATACTTAATAACTATTATATTTTGTCCTTTCCTAATAAATCCGATTGCCAAAACGTTTGCCTCTGTATAATAAGATGATTATCTAATAGATCCATACCTACGCATGTCCCTTACAAAGAAATACTCTGTATCTAAATGTCAAAGACGAAGTTTTTCGTACTCTTTTAGTAAAACTCAAATGAACTAGTAGTGTGTACCTTATGCAACGTATTTAAGCGAATGTTGTGTGTTTATTGAAGTAATTTAGACTTCCGACGATTAGTGTGTCGCCAGAGCTATTGTAAAATTAAGAAAATTATCCTCAATTCTATAAGGTATTCTGATGTCACGAACACGAATGTTTGTTATTTTTAAGGACGAAACTTTTTGCCTTTTACAATCTTAGCAATAATAACTGTAATAAGAACAACTTCTTTAAATAGAAAACAAACTACAAAACAACGGTACATTATACAATGTGAGTACGACACATTGATACCATGTACCTGCGGCAACTTCATCCTATCACTGTCACCGCGATATTTTTTTGTGATATTGACAATTGTGCGCTTTGAACGACAGACCGCAGTTAAGGAAATTGATGTTGTAGGTATTAGTATTATTGACATTTTAAATATTCTGTAAAACGTAGATTTCCATCGAATTCGCATTTTCTATGCATAGTAACATTTTTAATACCTAGCATTTGTAACGCTCTGATCCTATTGTCATGTGTTTGTATTTTTTCAAAAATATTTTTGTTTGATATATACACCGTGAAATTTTAATGGTTGTTTTCCGAAAGCGACATGGCTTTGTCTTGGTAATACAATCGTTTTATAAACAAATAAAATATTAGAAACAAAAAATGGCGCAGTGTAGTTAATGCATTATCACCATGCGTGAGAGCTTATTTTGCTCTGAACATTTATTAATCACTTTCCCTTTGTTGGCAGCTCGCGGTGGTGCGTGTTTCGTGTAGGTACATACGTTACGTCTACTGAACTACTAATGACTCTCGCGCTTTCGAGTTTATAAATATATTTTTAATAATTAAAAAAAACATTCGTTTTTTTTTTAAGTTTAACTGTATGTTTCGATACTACTACTGATAGGTAACCGTCCTGCCCTGGGAAAACAACCATTTAAATTTCACGCTGTATATATATATAAATGAGAAAATAATGTTAATATATAATTAAACATAAGTGTTATTTTATTAAAGAAAGTACTCGGTATGTTCCGACGAGTGGTGAAACTAAAAAGCAATAGACAAGCACCAATTAATTTATGATGGATTTATTCAAATTATTTGTAATGGGCAGCTAACATTCAACTGATACAGCAATGTGCTCTATGTCGCGGAGTGGTCAGTAATAGGAGTGATCATGTACGGCCCAACCTTGAAGCTGTTAAGAAAAGGATCTTCTGATGACATTCACACACCAAATAAAAAGTACTCGCTCCGGAAAAATGGTGATATTGTGATAGGTGATGAAAATGGTGGTGTGTAAGGATATTCCACAAAATCAAAACAGTAAAACTAAATTATAAGGGAGTGCCTCTTTTTGCTTGCGTTAAGCAAAAAGAGGCACCCCCTCAGAGGCAGTTTTGAAGAAAATCCTACGCCGCGTTCTATCTGCTTCTACTAACTGGTTCTAGCGTTGAGCCTTAAAAAAACACTTTGGAAAAGTAATGGTGTCATATCTGCCTCTTCAAATATAAGTTGCTACGACTGTTGGTTTCCACGTATTGGTGTAACTTCATAAGAACATAATCATTCCACTTACTGTACCACTTTGTACGGCTCTTCTTGCACCGAGACATAACTAACCGCATGATTGAAGAGACCGGGAAATCGCATCGTGACGTCACGGCGCATTATCGATTCCACGTACAAGGGCGGATCCAGGTCGGGGTCATGGGGTCATGACGCCCCCTGGGCTGGGTCCAGGACCTAGGTGGACCACTAATTAAATTTTTTAAACATTGTTACTAGATAATACTCCAGTTTATGTCGTTGTAAACGAATATCGGCAGTGGATGGCCATGTGGCAGCGGAGTCAGGAAATACAAATTATAACTTCTTGTGACTTGACCACGATTATGTGAACCCCCCCCCCCTGGCACCAAAGCTGGATCCGTCCTTGTCCACGTATATTATAATTATACTAGCTTCTGCGTTCGCTTGGGAAGTTTTCCCGAGTAAATCTTGATCCCGTTGGAATTCTGGGATTAAAAGTAGCCTATGTGTTATTCCCGGATGTCAACTATCTACTTGCCGAATTTGATTCAGATGCGTTCATTTTTTGCGTGAAAGTGTAAAAAACATCTATACATCCTCACAAACTTTCGCATTTATAATATTAGTAAGATTATTATAAGTTTTTATATTATAAGGCATTTTGAAAAGTTTATGTCTCGGTCTGAGTTGGCCCTTTTGTACTTTTGATATCCTCAGAAATTTTCGTGCTAATACAATTTATGTAATTCGTATAATACGTATCTATAGGGATATCGAAATAATAATTTAGAATTTATAGATTTAGGACGTCAAGTTCAAATTAATGTTTTAAAACGAAATGTACAAGCGTCAAACTGTTAGTTTGAAATTATTTGATGAGCAATACCGAGAGAGTACAAGTAATGTTTTACTGAAGTCAGTGTTGGGGACAATCAACTTTTTTTCCAATCTTTTATTTATCAATCATGTCAATTTTTGACAAATATTCTAGAATAACCATGACTTCTTAATCCGAAAAGATGACCTGAAAATCAAAAAGATTTCTTTTGAAGAAAGTTTTTGTTTAAATATATGCGTCTTACGGTCTTTATATATTGCATTGAAAGGTAGCTAAGTCCTATACCAAATTCTAGGCTACATCTGTATCAAATTTCATCAAAATTGGTTCTGTGGTTTAAGTATATCACACAGACAGAGATAGTCTCCCAATTTTTGCACTAAAGGTATGTAATATGTGGGCCTCACATAATTCTTCGTGTATGTAAGTACCTGTTTAAGACGAATGCTAAATGGACAAATATGGATAAAAGTGGTGGGGTTGGAGACAGTGAACGAGTAACACGTTTTAAAAACTATTCATCTGAATTAATTTCAATCAAATTGAAACTGTTTTTGCCCAACACTAACTGAAGTGCAATAACTAAACGTGGAAAATGCAGCATCATATCACATGAGCATACGAATTGGATGACTTATTCCAAATATGAATGATTTTATATGTAAATATAATTATTTAAATATCCCACTGTGTAAGTTTTATTCATTAGTTATGGAGTGGACTAATTAATTTAATATAATAAATAAATCCAGTGTTTTATATTGAATTTTGTTTTATTTTATGCATCTGCCCTTTCCAATATAGGTGCCCGTGTTGGGCACGTTTTCACGGCTATACACGACGTTGGTGGCGTTCCAGAGGTTAAAAAACTCAGGCACAACCATGCCCATGGGCGTGTATCTAGAGATATTTTCCAGGGGGACCTGTCCGCCAGTGAACAAGCGATGATCAAATTACACAGGCCAACGAAATTTAACCAAACTTCTTAACCAGAAACTAGACTATACATTTCCGAAGGTTTTCCATGCGCTGAATCTGAATCTGGCCTCAGAATCGCTCTATCACGTCAGGTTTCTGAGATATCCTAACCTAAAAGTGCAAAAAGTACCGTTTTTGCCCGATTTTGAGGTTATGTAGACTCAATCATTATAAAAAAAAGGTAACCATATTAAAGAACAAGTCTTCCTCTTTCAAATGCCGTTGAGTTTGCTCAAATATTTTCTTTTTCGCTGTGATATAGGTAGGTAACGCCAAATAACTTGGCAAGAGTCGTTCAACGCGCAGAAGTCGATTTTTACTTTTTAGGTGTCAGCGGAACGCGGGGTATGACGTAGCGCCGCTCCGAGCGCACGATTGGTGCGTCAGTAGTTCTCGTTCAATTTGCTCCCGAATACACTTGCTTACACGAAAGTTGTACCCTTTGTTTTTGTTACGAGTTGTTGTTTTAAATTTATTTTTTGTTACCTTGATTACAATGCCAGGACCAAATACCGTTTTACGCAGACTATTAAAACGTCAGAAAGAACAGTTAGACACTATAGTTAAGGAAGGTTGAAATTCCGAATTCGTCACTGTCTTTAGGACACCGGGAAAATAGAAGAATAAAAGGGGCAGCAGTTTTATTACTTAACTAATTGTGACGACGAGAACATTTTATTTTTAATGTTTTTTTAAATACATTTTTTTTCACTTTCAAATGTATTTATGTATTATATCTATTTTATTTATAATACCTAATTAAAGAATGAATTCCTCTTCTTTCTTTAACATTCTTCTGAACAGATATGATTAAAAATAAATGATGGCAATAACCATAGAATAATGGCAATCAGTAAAAGTGACCACTTTTTTCTTTCACTAAGTGCACGTTGCGCGAACTTACCCCCACTACGCCAAAACCTTGTCAAGTTATTTGGCGTCATCTATATCGCATTTTGAAGTTTTCATGTTTGTGAATTTTCATATACCTGAAAATAGTGTCATCATAAGTGGGCCAACTAACCGAACCCCTTAAACTACCAACCCACATCTAGCTACCCCCATCTATCCCCTGGCCACTAGACACAACCCCTACCAAACCACAAGCAGGTTAACCCACCTAACTCTAGGAAAAGCGAGTTAAGTCGCATATTTTTTTAAATAAGTCTTATTTTTATTGAAATCTCACACCACAAGCGAGCTAACTCAGTAAACTTCTTACCCACCAATCCCCACCCACTCTTAAGTAAGAAGTTTTGGTTTTTAGGGATAAGTCCCTAAAAACCATCCCTACGGAACCTCAAGCATACGAAAATTCACAAAGATGAGAACTTCAAAACACGATATATCAGCGAAAAAAAAAATTTGAGCAAACTCAACGGCATTTGAAAGAGGAAGACTTGTTCTTTAATATAGTAACCTTTATTTTTTTAGAAAAAGTAATTGGTGAGTCAACATAACTTCAAAATCGGGCAAAAACGGTACTTTTTGCACTTTTAGGTTAGGATATCTCAGAAACATGAAGTGAAAGAGCAATTCTGAGGCCAGCTTTGGATTCAGCTCATCGAAAACCTTCGGAAATATGTAGCCTTCTGGTTAAAAATTTTGTCGGCCTGTGTTATCGAAGTTTCGTTAACGCTTAGTGTACGGAATGAAAAATTTCACATGAATTAATTTCACATGAATTAATTTAACATGAATTAATTTAACATAATTATATCGCAACAGTAGTATCAACAAGAAGAATCTGAAACGTGAATCGTATTTTCAAAAAAAATGGCTAAGTGCGAGTCGGATTAGCCCATGAAGCGTTCCGTAGTAGCAAGTATGGATTAACGAAAAATAACCTTGTTTTTTATAGCCTTTGTATAAATAACAAAGTTATACAAGGTTACATATGAAATTGCTGATTTGAACAGAATTTTTTTTTTTCTAAAATGTAACTTATCAAAATATTTATACTCATTATCTATCCTACATTGTTGCCATCTAATTTGGAATGTTCTTTATGCCTTTGCGACAGAACTTGCGGGATCTAGATTCGCGAAACTGTTTGAATTTTGTTTATTTTGCATTTTGTATTGCATCTTGAGAAGATTTTTTTTACCTCGTTGAAAATTGACCAAATCACGAAAAATACTTACGACTGTTGGAGCAAGTTCTGGCGTCTCGATCTGGTTGGTATGTAGGATGACCTATGGTTTCTAACTGCAGCTTCTGCAGCGTTACAACGATTTCTCGTGCAGTGTGGTGTCTTCCATAATCATGGCACAATAATGATGAGAATCGATCCACAAGTCGGGGCTGTTTCACTTCTAGTTTCGACATTAGCGTCCGAAGTTCGGCATACTAAACATCTGCCGTTGTTGCCAGGTCACCTGAGAAAGCTATGATGAATGATCTTTATTTTTCAAATTGGTTATTAAATAAAACTTTTACACACGTCATTTTTTTTTTTCGTAAATTAGTAGAGGAAAGGAGGGTATTTTGGAATACTGTTGTTAATTTGGGATAGCAGGGTTTCACAAAAACGAAAAGTGCCATCTTGTCTTACGGATCATAAAATGTTCACAAGTAACGTCATCTATCGATATGTTTACACGGATAGTCTGATATTTTTCTAAGAAGGCGATCAGAGATTAAAACGTGGAACAGCGCGTGAGAAAATTTTTGAGGTACGTGTTTAACCCATACCCATCGCTAAATTGCCTTATGATTGTGCTGTTTAGCTTTATGTGTAGTGTAAAATAGATATTTAATTTTGATTATTAGCATCGATTTCAACAATTTGTATATTTATAAATCCATAAATTGAGGTTATGTCCAACTACGTCTTGTTGCTAATTTGGAATACCCGATGTGATGTTAATTTGGAATATTCCAAAATACATTCAGTTCTACTTTTTAAGTGCTTTGTATTAACTTACTTACAAATATAATATTATTATGCAATGGAGTTTTCGATATCTTGCTTTGTTCTTTTGTAACTGAACTGATTGAGATGTTTTTAATTTAATTCATATTTAGTAAATTATTTTAATTTATTTTTAGTAATTTAGAAAACTTATTTCTATGCCAGATAATGTCGACCAATATCAATATCGGTGCGTGTTTTATGTGTGAGCTTTGGATGCAGGGTGAATATGCCGGCTATGAAGCTGGATCATATGTTTGTGATTTTTGCAAATGACCCATATATTTCATTTAACTGGTTAAAGACTTATTAAAGTTACTAAAACTAAAAGTCTGATTAAAGGTACTTAAAGGCTGATTAAAGTTTATTATAGAAATCATATTTTTTTATATATAGAATAATTATCCTTTCACCTTTAAATCACTTACCTACTATCACAGTCTCTCTAATCTTGACTTTGACTGAAGGTAATTTAGAATACCAAAATGGTATGCCAAATTACCTTCAGTCTGTTTAGGAACCGATTTTAGGGAGTTGCTCTCTGAGATCAATCTTGTTATCACAAATCATACACTTTCTTCTTAAACATTGACTTAATAATAGCTAAAATAACTAAGTTAAGCATGGTGAATATAATTTGGAATACTCCTATACCAAAATACCTGCACCTCATCTCCAAATCTAAATTGTGTCATTTTGCAGTCAAGTTAAAATTTTAACCTGTAGTGATATTTAATTGTTTTTGATAGCTTGTACATTGATAGTAAGATAATATTGCTTCAATTTAATCAGGGTTTTATTTCTATATACCTAACGGAAAAAAAGTTGCAGGTCTGAAACAAAATGGTATTCCAAATTACCATCCTTTCCTCTATTATAGTGAATAACACCACGAATAAACTACCAAACAGTTACCATTACCTTATTGGTAAGCTTTGCCTTAAGGCACTGTTGCGGCGTTTGACCAGAGATCAGCCATTGCATTTTTGCTTTCGGTTTTCGTAAAGTCGTTTTAAGTTAATTAGTTTCGTATCCAAAGATATAATAAATTATAGATGCGATGTCCGCGCTCTGGAATGGCAAGTTGAAATCAAGGTAAGTGACTCGAATCTCTTTAATTACGCACAAACCTGTGTCGCGATCGCGACACGTAGTAAGAAAAAATGTGTTTTAAAAGAAAATTAAGAAAAAAACATGACTTTGTGTGTTTTCAGACATTCTACTAATTATACAACTTCCGTGAGCGGCCAAAATGTGTCATTTTATACGTAAATATCAACAGAAATACATTTTTTATTTTAGTTTTTCAACACGGCTAATGGCGACTGGCGTATGAAACGTGACGTTAGGGGAGATTGTGGAACTATTGTACAAGTTTATTTATGTTGTTAATTATTATATCGAATGAATATATTCGGCCTCCTCCTCCCGGACACAGTATCGAGCGGACGTATTATCTTTACTCGCGAACATATTTTTCTAAAATAGTTTAAAGTGCCGTAATCTGTTCTAAAGTTACACTAATACGTGCTCAATAACACACATAACAAGCAGTGTAAAAACCAAATCTGTGCATTAACTATTATAGGAGATATAAACGAAAACATTTCTAAAGTTATAAAAGTGATCGTTAAAAACCTCGTCTTTTTCTCGAAGTGTGTCACCTTTGTATGGGGTCAATGACACACGTCTAAGTCCCTAGAAATAGTTTAAATAGTTCATTTATTTCGCATGAACCATCACAGTCACGGTGGTCGTGATGTGGAAGCAGCTCGGTCACGCACGATAGTCCGAGTGGCGCGAGTTCGAGTCCTGCGAAATTGATTCGCTTTTTGGAAGTGGTTTACTTTTTTCACTCAGTTTGCGTAAAGATTTGCGAACATATCTGCTAAACGACCACATTACCTGCTTGTTCTGCTAATATATAATACATATATAATTGGCTTATTAGCAATTATTTAACGACGACCTGTGAGCCAATCTTGACCCGTCAATAACTTACGTACTCACAACAACATTGATTACTGGTGACTTCGTCATTCTACTGCTTTCCTTGTACATATTTTGGGTAAAATGCCGTTGAAGCGCACTCCACCACCGCTGCCAGCTGCTGAGATCTTTGCTCGAGTGGAATCCGCTCCGAATCTATGTGGTGAAATGGAGCTTAATGTACATGATGATCATGTCACATCCCGGATAAACAAACGTATGCGAGTGGGCTCTATGGAAGATGAATCCCGGTCACAGTCAGAGTCAGATTTTGTGAGGGAAATGCGACAAATGTTATCGGACTTCAAGGTGGAACAAGATAGGAAATTCGAAGCACTTCAAAGCGTAATCAATGAAATTAAAGAAAACACAAATGACATACACAAAAACGTGTTGTTCATGTCAAATCAGTATGAAGAGATGAGATTACAGATAGAACATTTAGAAAGCGAAAAGAAGAATAACCTCGCCTATATACAATATTACATAGATCGTAAGACGCCGGTGTACGCCTGTTTCCTTGACCTTTCCAGGGCATTTGATCTTGTCTCTTATGATGTGCTCTGGGGAAAGATGGGAGACAGGGGTGTACCCGCGGAAATATGTCGGCTTTTCCAGTATTGGTATGGTAACCAAACCAATCAGGTGAGATGGGACGGTACATTCTCTGAGTCGTATGGGTTGGAGTGCGGGGTGAGGCAGGGAGGTCTGACGTCTCCTCGGCTCTTCAACCTATACATAGATGGCCTCATAGCGGAACTCAGTGGGTTGCGTGTCGGATGTAGCGTTGGTGGGGTTAGCATTAACAACATCAGCTATGCAGACGACATGGTCTTGCTGGGTCCGTCTGCTGGGGCAATCGCAAAGCTACTGAAGACATGTGAAGCCTACGCCGCCGCGCATGGTTTAATATATAATGTAAAAAAATGTGAATGGATGGTCTTTAAGGTTGGTGGCAAGTGCCGTGAAGATGGACCCGATCTGCTGATAAATGGATCAGTAATTAAAAGGGTACCATCTTTTAAATATTTAAGGCATTTTCTTGCTGACGACCTTACAGACGATGCAGACATTGAGAGGGAGCGGAGGGCTCTAGCGGTCCGGAGCAATATGCTGGCCCGTAGGTTTGCGCGGTGTACAGACCTAGTGAAAATTACTCTTTTTAAGGCTTATTGCCAGAGTCTGTACACGGGCAATCTATGGGTCAGTTACGCTAAAAGATCGCTAGATGTGCTCCGCGTCCAGTATAATAATGCTTTCAGGATGCTCTTGCGACTGTCTCGTTACTGTAGCGCCTCAGAAATGTTTGCACAAGCTCGTACGGACGCGTTTCAAGCGATTATACGTAAGAAAACGGCTTCACTTCTGAGGAGAGTAAGGGACAGTCGTAACAGCATCCTGAGAACGGTGAGTGAGAGTGTGTCCTCTCCTATTATGAAGCAGTTTGTGCGGAGGGTAATGGGTACTAACACTAGATAATAAGTTATTAGGTATAAGTTACTAACATTTTATGGATTTTTGTGGTCCGAAATGAAAAGATTCTATTCTATTCTATATCCAAAACCTCCAGGACAGAGTAGAAACAATGGACAGGAATCAAAGGGCATCTAGTGTTGAGATTAGAAACATTCCCAGTAAAAGCTCAGAAACCAAAACCGACCTTGCGAATACAATCAGCAGACTTGGTAAGATTCTGAATATCGTCATTCAATTATCAGATATACGTGACATCTATAGAGTCCAAACAAAAACTTCAAACAAATCGATAATTGTTGATTTTACCTCCGCCCTAACAAAAGAAAGCTTTCTCCAGTCCCAGAAAAAATTTAATAACCAACACCGAAGCAACAAACTTAATACTTAGCACCTACAATTGGATGGCCACCAGATCCTGTATATATATCGGAGAATCTCACATTCAAGGCTAGGAAACTATTTTTCATGGCACGAGACTTTGCTACAGAGTACAATTACAACTTCTGTTGGACATCACGAGGTCGAATATACCTGCGGAAGAGGCAAGGTGAGCCTTATTCCCGTATTGACGCGGATGATTTATTGAAGGTTAGATCAAAGCAATGACTAGTTAAATGTTTATAAAATCCAATTAATTATTAGTCTAAAAATTATGCATCACATTAATCAAATAAGTTGCATGAAACATCAATTCATAAGTTTTAAAATTGTCTTATCATTTAAAAGCATATTGTATTACATTATTAGACAAAAAGTGACACAAATTTTATATTACAGTAGAATAATCACACACACAAAGACATACAACTTAAACACCGACACAAAAAAAAAAACATTTCAATATAAAAACACAAACTACAAACAGCGATTTATGTACGATTGAGCCAATATCAACTTATCAATGTTCATAAGTACCTCGGGTTAAATGGAAGGGTTTTTTTTCCTCTTACCCACATCATAAACAATATACATAAACTAACCTTCGCACATGATCACTTGCTCATTTTAGAGCTGCAAAATGGCCAAAAAATGCACCATGTTATTATGCTTAATAATATTTGCCTAGTTTGTTCAAATTCAAAGATTACTACAGTACTGCCATCTTGTTACCAATGGCCACCTTAAACTTCGATTTGAATACTATAGCCAATAGCATTGATAACATTGATATTGCCACATCGTTTGTTACCGAACCGGGTCAGTGTTCTAAGTATTTAGGAGTTGCAAAAACTATGAACATCTTACACATGAACATACGCAGTCTAAATTGTAACTTCGATGAACTAAATGTTACAATCCAAATTTTACAATCAGAACGACGGAGTGGTTGTTTACGTATCCGCGCAGCTTGATTCTTATACATGTACTGAACCTCCTTTTGTTGATGGAAACTGTCTTGTAATTAAACAACAGAGTACAGCTATTATTGCTATGTATCGTTCCCCTTCATACAAACAAATTGACAGTTTTTTGAATAGCCTAAATGATGTCCTATCTTCTTTAAGCTCATTCAAAACTATTGTTATAATGGGGGATCAATATCAACATCAGCCCGAACAGATGTGATCTCCATGCAGACGAGTACCTTAGTCTGACAGCATCCCATGGCCTCCTACCAGCACATGAGATACCTACCCGGGGCGAGAGCTGTCTCGATCATGTAATGCTTAAAACTAATAATATCTCAAAGGTTTTTGTGTTAAATACATGTATTACTGATCATTTTCCAACTTTGCTCTGTGTTGATCTAAAACTGAACCGTAATAAAACTGTGAAAACCGTGAGTAGATTAGACATAAAATCCGCAAAAACTGATGTTAAAAATACAGATCACCTCAATTATTTCATCAAATGATGCTAACTTTGCAGCCGAAAACCTTGTTTCCATGTTATCTAATATAGTAATGACTAACACTAAAAATGTTACGATTCCGCATAAGCAAATAATTATTAAGCCATGGATAACGCCTGGCCTTTTAAGATGCATTAAAAATCGCGATAAATTGCACATGGAATCAATAAAAGACGTTGAGAATATGGTGAAGCGTGTCACGTACACTAGGTATCGTAACTATTGCAATTTACTTTTAAAAAAAATAAAGAAAGTCCACGAGCAGGATGAGTTTGAAAAGGCAAAGGGTGATCCTAAAGCTACGTGGAATGTTATTAAGAATATTGCTCAGCTTAATCAGCAAAAACCCGCACCTGATGAATTGCTGACTATTTCAAATGATCCAATTTCTTCCATAAATGTTGTTAATGACTTTTTCGTTAGCATAGGGAAAAATTTAGCTCTCTCTATAATTTCTAAGCAAAAACAGAGTAATTCGAATACTACCCCGACTCCCTTTTCACCTGCAAGGAATAAACAGGTTCTTAACATGACAGGTAACTCGATGGCTTTGATGGATGTTGATGAGAGAGAGGTTGAGATAATTATAATGGGTCTTCGCTACAATTGTGCAGTAGGATGGGACGGTATCTCAGCCAATTTTCTGAAAGAAATACGAACATTTATTTTGCCTTCCCTTACACATGTTATAAATTTGTGTTTCTCGAACGGTGCATTTCCTAGGGTATTCAAGAGAGCTCTTGTGCATCCTATCTTTAAGAGTGGGGATATAGGCAGTGTCACGAACTACAGACCGATCTCAGTATTGACCACAATCTCTAAAGTTATAGAGAAAGCACTCAATACACGTCTAATTAGCTTCTTAAATACAAACAATATTCTTTCACAAAATCAGTTTGGATTTAGACGTGGTAGGTCTACTGAAGATGCTATTATTGATTTGACAGAACATATCAGTAGGAAACTTGTTTCTGGCAACAAATGCATCGGTATTTTTCTGGATCTGTCCAAGGCTTTTGACACTGTCTCCGTGCCCATCCTTCTCGATAGACTAGAATCCATAGGAATTAGGGGGGTTGTTCGTGATATCTTCCGTAATTATCTTGCTGAACGCAGTCAGACCGTTAAGATCGGTTCTCTTATTAGCAATGAGCAGCGGATCACGTACGGTGTGCCCCAGGGCAGTGTGCTGGGTCCCACCTTGTTTTTAATTTACATTAACAATCTATGCATGCTAGCTCTGCCCCATACTAAAATTCTGTCATATGCTGATGACACAGCACTGCTAGTTGATGGTTCGGACTGGGAGCAGGTCAAAATATGCGCTGAGGACATAGTTATGGATTGGTTGTCTGATAACCTTTTAAAACTTAACCTTGATAAAACATTAGTTGTATGTTTTTCTTTATCAAAAAAAAATCCCAACCAGTGACATTCTCCGTACGGGCATTGGCTGCGATTCTGCAAACCCCTATTGCGATTGTTTGTCCATTGGGAACAGCTTAAGTGTAAAGTACCTTGGGGTTCAGGTGGATTGTTTGCTAAGCTGGAAAAACCATATTGATGCACTAGTTCCTCGTATCCGTAAACTCATTTATGTGTTCAAGAGTCTCAGATCTGTAGCGGATACCAAAACATTGAAAACAGTTTACTTTGCGCTTGCCCAATCTTTGCTGGGCTACTGTATTTCTGCCTGGGGTGGCACCTTTGCAGTCAGTATGTTACGTTTAGAGCGGGCACAAAGAGCAGTCCTAAAAGTCATGTGCAGAAAACCCTTCAGGTATCCTACCACACTTCTTTTCAAAGAGTGTGAGGTCTTAACGACTAGACAACTATTTGTGCTCCAAATAACATTACGCAAACACACCACCATATCACAGGCCTTAAAATTACGAGAAGGAAAGCGCAAAAGAACGAGGTTGTGTAACACAGAGAGGCACAAATCTACTCTAGCTCAAAGGCATTACTGGATTTTGGGTTCACATGTTTATAATAAAATAAATGCGGTCTTGGATATCTGCCTACTTACCCGACATCAATGCAAAATCGCTGTTAGTGACTGGCTTAAGAGTCTCAATTATAAGGAATCTGAGAGACTTATCAAATTGGGGTGACTCTTAGAATCATCAAATGTTACACATACACAATCGCACACTATACACACAGTTGCAGTCTATACACATTACCACACACTCTACATACGGTCGCGCACTACACACAGTCGCACACTACACACAGTCGCACACTACACATACAGTCGCACACTATTCACACCTGTTTTGTCTTGTATAAGTTCAATGTTATTTTAATATTTTTGTTATTTTAAGTTATTGGTAAATTATGTTAATGTCTTTTTTTTATATTACTTTTATTGAGTGATATTATTTGGTCCGGAGGAAGGCGACGGCATTCGTGATACAGGGTAATCCTAGTACGAATGCCAAAGCACTCCTTTATTAAGATACTATATTATGTACCTACAAATAAATAAATAAATAAAATATAATAGTTTTATTATATTCCACGTTATACTAACTATAGTGTTTATTTACACTTTAGATTAGTATACAACAATATAGTATACAACTTATAACGGAAATCCCATATCTATCCAAAAGGACTGAAGACAACATCTGGTATGCAGTCTCTATGCAAAGTTTCAGCTCAAAATAAGTGTCTCACAAATTTACCCCAAATTATTGGTTTCATATGTTTCTTGAATACCAGTAATAACAAACGTGTGAGGTTCATACTTCATCACTTTCCACGTCACTTGCCAATAACACGATAATTCTCTTAGTTCTTCTTAATTTGAAAAATTCGGCCTCTGGTATCAATGTATTGAAATTTCTAATATGCTCCACACATGTAGACATAGGATTAGAAAACCCTTGCCATATCGTTTGTTATCATCCAAAGAAGCCGTGCACTCGGTATGTAAATTACACGTTGTATAATAAATAAATAACAACAACTCGTAACAGAACCTAAATTTGAAACAATAACAATGACTCACAGCAAAAACTGAACAAAAGCAAAGGATATACTTTCGTGCATGAAAGTGTAATCAGGAGCGAACAGGGTGCGGGAGGCAGGGGTCCACTGACGCACCAATCGTGTGCTCGGAGCGGCGCCCCGCGTCCCGCTGAAAACCGCCGATACCTAAAAAACGACTTCTGCGCATCTAACGACTCTTGCCAAGTTACGTGCCGGGCACTATATTTTTTAAAATTTTGAATGTTTGTAATGAATAAACTCAGAAATGATCAGATTTTGAAAATTCTTGCACAAATAAAAAGCTATATTTTTCCTAAGCGACATAGGCTACATAGCAGCTTATCAACTATCAAATCGTTGGAGAGTTATCGGTCGATATTTGTATGGTCTGGGCACTCACCACTAAACAGACTGTTTAGTTGGCTCAGTGTACGGGCTTACAGCCCCACCCGACTAAACCACCAGGCCATGGAAAGTCTGCAGTCTGCTGGGGTTCTCTCAATGGACATAAATTAAAACTAAATTCTATTAACTTAACTCTTTATTTGCAACCAGAAATTCGTAAAGCAATCGTAAATATTAGCTTAATTCCTGTTGTTGCCAATAAGGTATTACCTGGCTTAATAATCTTGCTCGAATTAGATTACAGTAGATTTGCCAAATAATACAAAGTTTTTCATATCACCAAGTTTTACAAATAAATAAAACTGTAAATTATTTGGGTTTGTTATTTTAGGAGTGATGAATTGCAACTCTGACTACCCGTTTGGGATGAGATACTTGGCGTGATATTATATCATAATATAATGTAAATGCATAAAATAAGTAAATAGAAAAGGTAAGGTAAGGTATACATACATACGCATACCGAGAATAATCTTAAAATAAATGCAATACAAATTGATACTCCTATTAAATAGTCTGTAATTTTAATTTTATAATTCATATAATTCTACTTAGACACCTATTTAAAATTTCATAAATAGATCTATGAAATTTATATTTGAATATAGTATATAATGTATTTATATATTTATTATAAACAAGTTCGTAACGTGAGTGTGTGCTGAAAAACAATATACGATTGAATTGATATTTAGCAATATTAAATTAATTCAGATATTTTTAAGACTGTTTCATAATCTTGCGCAGTTTTGCATTGGCATTGCCTTTAGGGCACTTCTCCATATATTTTTAAGTTTACAATTTTATTTTGACAGCCTGAATTTAGCGTCACCAATGAAATCCCAAGGTGTGGATTATGTTCCTGTCTTTCTAACTTGCCGGCGGTACGCATCCTATTTTCGAATAGGTCATTCAATTTTTATTATTTATTATAATTATATTATACAAGAATACTAAAAAACATTGTTTAAGAACTCACTCACGTCATAAACTTTGGGAATACATAGTATAATTATCAACAACACATACAATTCTATTGGAATTGCGCACATTTGACGTTAAACTACGTTGTAACTCAAATAAAATAACAAATTACGTATAGTTTATTGTTCAACTATACCAGATATTATGCTAATAGATCGATAAAGTCTGATTATAATGTCAAAAATGTATTTTGTTCAATAAAAATGGAATATTTGCTGCCCTATTAAAGAGAAACTTCGATATTTATCTCTACATTGTTCTCTTTTTCCTTGTATTATTTGTTATAGCTTTATCGTAAGTTTGTTAAATGTGTGTTGTCTCCTGGTTACTTACTAGCATATCAGTCTTAGTAAGCTCTTATTATGCATCTCTCAGTCTACCTAAACCCATATTATAGTATGAGAGAGACATGGCCCTTTTGCTTGCAATCTGGTATTACTCCTTATTAATGCCACGGTTACGGGCAATATCTTTAAAACTGAGATCGTCACTTATTGAGATAGTTTGTTTATAGGGGCTATGTCTGCATTTGCTCTCATTTCTCAAATAAATTATGTGTTTAGGCACTCACTTTATACTACTCTATGGACTTAACTTTTCTGCATACTAGTGTGTATATTTTTAATAGTTGGAATAAAATATTGTTCATACACACATGACACATGTAACATTTATGTTTTGGCAGGTAAGTAATAGCCCGCGGTTTGAACTTTCAAGCACCATCATATCACACCATATTTCTTTCTATTTATCAGGGAGTTTAGTAGCAGCCTATAAATTGCTCCATGAATACAATCCGAATTACATTTCTCCAAAACCTTAAATGCTATAAAATAACAATTAAGTTGCAACAGATCATTTATCATTCGAGTGGTTAAATTGTCGCAAGATAATTAATATTGTTTAAAGGATAAGATTACTGAAAATCCTGCGAGATATACATATTATTATAATAAGTTTATACATAGAAATTATTAAAGAATAAAAATGGTAGAAAGAATGAAAAATGAGCGTGATTTTTTAAATGACTGGTAAAATGGTAATATATGATTTTGCCTCTCTAAATCGTCTTCAACTTGTTTTTTTTTTGGTCAGGTTAGTAGTGATTTTACTAATTGATCTATTTGCTGGTTATAAATGATATATGAACCATCAGGGAAGAAAGTTCTAGTTCCTCAGAGTACGCGTTGGTGAGTGGGACGCTTCTGTAGCCTGTTCGCAGGCACGTGAGGGGGAACACAGCCTGGCCGATGAAGTTCCGGTCGCCGAACATATCTTCATCTTGGACAAGGAAGCGGATGAGAGCCAGGTCAGGGCTCGCTACCTCGAACTCACAGATATCATTCCACACTGGATTCAGGCCATTGTCAGCTGAAAAACAAATTAATGTACTATTAACAAAACATAACCTTTATTTTCTCTCAAAAAAGTACAATATAGGTTTATACAATACTAGCTTTTGCCCGAGGCTTCGCCCGCGTGTTTGCCAGAAAATATCCCATAGGAACGTTCATGTGGAGAACATAGGATTGTCCGATATAAATGTGCAAACTCAAATCGCCTACATTACCAATCCTTTAAATCACTTAAAATCTCTTACTTAAGAAACTTTCATCCCCTGCAGAATTATTTATTAAGACAAAACGTAGCCAAATTTCATAGAAATCCCTACAGTTTTGCGAATTTTAAAATCAGCCTCTATTTTACCCATTAGGGGATGATTTTTCGTAAACGCTGATGCGCATATTTCTTTATTTCTTACCAAAAGCATAAATTTTATTTTTCATATCTCTTCTTTTTCTATTAAAAAATAATGGGTTCCCATAAGAAGTTACATCCACTATATCACCCCCTGTAGGATGAGCGTTCAGTGGTTTAGGCGTGAAAAATAACAGACAGCAAACCTTAGCAAGAGCTGGAGTCTGTACTGCGTTCAGGACTTGTATGAGAGATCTCCACAACTGTCACAGGCCTTAATATTGTGAATTTAATTGCACTCAGGTACAATATAAGAGCTCCAGGTACTGAGAGAAGGTAGATTTAAATTAATAAAAATATTAGGGAAGCATATTTTTTGTATTTTTAAAGTGTGTTTGTGTGCAATATAAGTCGTTGAGTGAGTATGTCTCTATGTGTGGTTATTAAAGAGAAACGCGGTATGTATATCAGTTTGAGACATTTGAATATATAAATAGTAAATGTACCCACCGACTGTCTTGGTAACGAGTTTGGTGCCCGAGTCATAATCGGCACCAATAATGTCGACTTCTACTGAGGGGCTGGTGGTTCCGCGGCCCATCTTAATGAGGTGCCTCGCACCGATCAAACGTAGCATCACTATCATTGGCTTGACTTTCTTTTCAATGCTCTTCTTTATATACGGGTTGTATGCCTCGTCGAACATAAAGTCCGGCTTCAATACGTAACCGCAGCCGCCATTTTCCTTAAACTTGCCCATGTTGATCTGCATTGGCTTATCTGGAGTCTGGTAGTTCAAAGCTACCATCTGAGAGCCCGCGTTCCAAAAAGGAACGGGGTTGTAGTTGGACGAATCGATCCTCTGACCCTTAGGATAAATGCGGCTCAGTTGCTTATTATGGTACTTCATGAAGAATGGAGTCTCCTGCTGGCACATCAACCTCTCGGCTTTGGTTTCGGGAAAGGAGGACATCTCGTTGTAGATGAAGCCTTTGTTACGGATACGTTCTTGGTTGAAGGTGACGGAGCGGCAGTAGACTATTAGGTCGGACATTTCTTTGGCGATTCTCCAGGTACGTTCCATTTTCCTGTGTTGGAGGGAGCGGGCGCTGGCGCTGTAGGCGGCTTCTTTGATGGCGGAGAGCCACTCGAGCGCCACCTCGCGGGTGGGCGCGGCCATGTCGAAGGGCTGGCACATGGTGGGGCTCTGCACGCGAACCAGCCAGCGCGCCGCCCCACCCTCCTCACCTACCACGAGCTCGACCACAGCTCCCAGCACGTCTATGCAACCTTTTTGCAATGAGCCTAAAGCTGCGGATTCGTTCTCCAGACCCTATGGTGACAAACAAATTTTCAACTCAATTATCGTTCTTAAATATACGCAAAAAAACTACATCAAAATATCCAATAAAGTTGATTGAAGTTCTTGCAATGGAATTTTTGATTAAATTTTAGAAATGTTAAATTGATACGTAAAACAAACACTCTGTACACGCGTACTTGAAGGACGGCAACGTTACAATTTATTTATGAATGCGTACGGGTGTGCATTGTTTCTTTGACGTATCAATTTAACATTTTTAGTGAATATTTTAATATTAAAAAAATAAAAACATTTTGATTTCGAATGGCAATATTTTTTTTAGCATGTATGGATGCTATACTACTGCGGGTTAACGGGAACGCCCACTGTTAGTTAACATACAGTATAAGATCAGGCGACCAAACGTAAAATAAGGTACAAAACAGACAGCCAAGAGCTTCGGCAGTCTATATAGTGATAAAAGAAGAGCAAAACAACATCACAATAAAAATAAGCAATACTAACAGGGACGTCAGATATATGCGGAACTTCTATTTCCTGGACATAGTTGGCTGGGAACCAATGGTGTTTCTTGCCGCCGTAGTCGCCGCGCCACCATCCTTCGTCGGGCTTGTCTACGTTCGTGATAATGGCTTGCTTGCAGAACGACAACTCATCATCTTGTCGAGCGCGGTAGTCATACAATGCCTTTACGGTCACCTGTCGGAATCACATTGTTAAGTCACCAATCATCAAATCTCACCAAAACGATCACATGACTAAAGCTAATCAACAAGCTACTAACCAATTAACATGTTTCTTAAGTAGCAAACTAAAATACGTATTAGTGATGTAACGAATGTTGGATTTTTCACATTCGCGAATATTTATCTTCAATATTCGCGAATGCGAATGTTAAATTTCAAATAAAGTGCGGGCAAAATGTTTGACATATTAATTTTAAATTTCGATTCTTTTCACTAGAATTTCACCTTTTTGCAAAATAAAACATTTATTTCAGCAAATATACATAATTATGTACCAAAATACTTAAAATACAAACTAGAATAAAGCATCAAAAAATTGATGCTCGCTGTCGGCTGGCAACGTACCCAAGATACTGGCAGCATTGCCTCGTTGTATGGCAATGCTTAGCCGTTGACCAAAGAAATAGCCAGCCCTTGGGTCGCGGGAAGCGTCAACGAGCCTTTTCGATATGTCTTTAAAAAGGCTGTGAGCACACGGGCCTCATAGTCCGAGAGTTTCAACCCCAAAAGGCTCGAAAATATAGTTATCACCGAGATGGCTATATTTACGCCGCTTGACGTTTTCCGCAGCCGCAGCGGGAGCGCCAGCACAACATGATGAACTGGGAAGATGGGATGGCGCGACAGTATCGATACAAGTTGCGTCCCACACTAAAGGCCTACCCATCTTCCAAGGAAACAATGACATACCGTCCGGTCTTTTGCCATCATCACGCGCCAGTCCATTGGGTTCCAATACGGCTGGAACGCTGACGGTGACAAGGGCTTGTCGGATAATGTCGTTTAAATTGGCATGTAGTGCAAAACGACCTGCACTATGGCAATGCGGAACAACAAGGGGCTCCTAGGCGTAGTGAAGCAGCGATGCGGAAAGTGGTATCGTCGAACAAAGTGCCTAGATTTGAGGACGGTAGAGCGTGTAACCAAAGACCTGATTCCCACTTTCCCACAGCCAGCAGACGTGCACACTTAGTAGAAGTAGCAGACGTGGTTAGTAAATTATTCAGAACTACTCTGCAGAGCGGCTCGTCCCACCGCCTCTGGGAAGATGGTATAACAGGTAGGTCAGAATTCGGACAAGCGAGTTTCCAGGCATCAATAGCCTCAGTGAAGCACGGCACATTAAAATCAATCAGTGTGGAAGCCAAGATATTCCTGATTAATTTCTCAGTGCTGGGAAATGAAAGCCGGTAAACTAATAATAGAAATTTTGCGGATTCCGAGCCCTCCTATGCGGATGGGAAGAGAGCCTTGGGCCCAAGCTCGGTCATCCAAAGCCACATTCAAAATTAAGGATAAAGTTCGTCTGATTTGATCCATTTGAACTAAAAGTTGATGGTGCTTAGCACGAGGCAAAGTTAATCGTTATGCTTACTTAGTATTTTTGGCGTATTTAATCCGTCATGAAGAGGTTTTGATAAACACTAAGAGGCACATCGTCCAACATTTCATCCACCACACTGTTCCAAATTTTAAGGTATGATACACTATCAAGTCTTCCATCAATAAATTACGGGCCTATTAAACAATTATTTAAAATACATGCCCACACATTAACACTAAACCGGTGTTGATAAGCGTCATGTCACGTAACATTATTTCATTTCATTACTCCACCAATGTTCATTATGCAGCAGCTTCCACACAGTCCAATGTGATACACCGAATCGTCTTGCTTCGAGTGCTTTCTTGTGGGTGATGCTCGAAGTACTCAAAAATGGCTTTTTGTAGGTCCTGTCCTTGGGCATGCGTCGGTACGGCGAACTGACCGAATGTTCGCAATCGTTGGTTGACACCTAGCATAAGGTTGTACGACGTAATCTGGTGGTTGGGAAACATCTATCGGTACAAATTAATAGCTCTTAGTACACTATCATTCGATAACACGTAGGTACGAACCATATCCTAATATTCTTCATGGAAATATTGATAAAACGTCATTTTTGGTTAGTCAAGAACGTTTACAGAACACATCGCGAAGTAAGCGGGGTTGTTTATGCAATACGCAAAAGCGCAATAGACAGGCGGGAACAGCGGCGCACTCGCATAGACTGCGGCGCCCGGCGGTTAGCGCGGGAGCATATCCTCGGGGGGACTCCCGCGGGGCGGGGGCGGGGTTTACGCACGAGGTTCCTTTTTTGGCAGGATCGGCGCGTGTTTTGCCACGTGATTACTTTAGGTACTGTTTACAAGTTCATTCACTTGCGCTCAGTGGTCATAATAACATATTTTAATGGACAATTACGTCAAAAATTTAGGTTATAGGCTTTTCACATATTTGGGACGAGAATCGAATACTGAATACCCTCCCTCAATAAGTCTCTCGTTTAACCTAACATACTGTATAGTGTGATGGAAAAATATATAATTAAAGTCAAAGGTTATATGATATTTTGGATATTAGAAGTTTTATTTTGTTTCAAGTAATTGTTTGGTTTTAGTAAAAAGAAATTGTAAACTTTATTTAAAAATTGTAGTAGTTATAATCTGCTAAATAAGTACAAATCTTACATGGTTGTAACAAGGCTTGATAATATTATACTTAGATTTGATTAGATCTCTGAAGTTCTTTTTTCACAAAAGATACTTTAATTTAGAATTAGATTTTTTCAAAAGGCATGTAAGGCTGGACATTCATTATTTTTTCTGTGGTAGAGTTAGTTTTGATTTTGTTAATATTTTAATTAGACTAACAAGAACAAAAGAGAAAGTGTTTCTAGTTTAGTTGCTTGCCAAGACTGTTCCATAATATTTTTTTTAAATTCAAGTATGATTTAATAAAAATATATAAATCTTATCAGTTGTCTTATCATTTCATATGCATCCATATAATAATTTCCTTTTTGTTTGTTAAATACTTTCGCTAAATATTCGTATCGCATTTTTCGAATACGAATGCGAATATCGAAAAATACGCGAATATTCGTTACATCACTAATACGTATACAGTAAAACCCGTTTAACACGATGTTATAGGGACCATACAAAAAGCGCGTTTTAACCGAGTAAACGTATTATGCGGGACAGAGAAAATAAAACGTGTTATGTTCTACTTTCGTAAATAATAATATAAGTATTCAACTTTTGCAGTCCGTCTTCACTTTGACTACATTGCATCATAATTCTTCAACTGCTGATAATGCCTGGGTGTTTGACAAAATTTTCGTTTTCACTTAAGGCCTGTTTTTGTGTGTTATTCACATTTTTAATAACATGTTCAATTCATTGAATTTCGTACGATGCCACATTGTCATCAATGGAAAAATATCGTGATAATACGTGAGACGCGTGCTGGCGTATTAAACGGAATGACGAATCGTATTCAACGTTAAGAAATGTATGAAAAAATGTCCGACACGGACTTAACGGGAGTGACGTAAAATGGAGTATTATGGGAGAAATCGTATTAAGCGGGTTTTACTTATCTGACAATGACTACAAAGTACACGATATTTGTGTTTAAAAATAATTAACGCACTCTTAAATTATACTCAAACAAAATCATTACAGAGAAATATTATATAAAATGTATTTCAAAATATACACTACATATTAACTACACATGGACTGAACACGCACTGGTTAACCTGGTCAGGGATCCACAATGCTTCCCACCTCCTGAGTCTATGTAAGAGAAAATTAAAGCATACAGTAAACATCAACATACAACAGACAATGCAACATTTATTTCAGAATGTTGTATTGACATGCAGAGTATTTTAAACTTATCACACAAAAAGCGAGAAGTGTTTTTTTAGGAATATTAGTTAATTAACAAATAGTTTATATGAATGAAATCAGTATTAGCTTAGCAACCTGTGCTGAAGCCATCAACCATAGACTAAGTTTATGTAGAATCTTGAAAAATAAAACGTTACCACACTAAACCAATGTTCAATAATACTAGTGAAGCTGGTCTATGGTCTAAGTTTGGTATAAAGATATACTATACCAATATCATATATCGAATTCGAGATCAAAAATGTAAACAAAGGTGTTCCTAATTTTAAATAATAACCACAATTGCACGGTATGCCGTTAATTACTATAGGTAACATAGTGTTAAAATTCTAGGCATATCATAAACAGTTAAAATATAATATTGCACACAGTTTCGAACTTTAAAGTACCGTAAACTACGATACAAGAATAAAATATAACTGTTTGAAATAAAATCGTGCAAATTATTTTTATTCTACTGGTAATCAGGCAAAATCATCATATGAATTTTCCCGCTCTGCGTTAAGCGGAAGGGAGTGTCAGACTTCTACTGATTTAAAAACCCACCCTGTTCCTTTAGCTGCCCTTAAGTTTCGGGGCCGCGGTATCTCGTTAGAACATTCCCGCAACCCTGGGCAGAGGCAATATCCAATGAGGTTAATCAGAGGTGCGATTATTGCTAGTTGAAAACTTTACACACTAACCTTGTCCTGACCGATAATGTACACAACCAAAAACAAAAAAAAAATAGGACAAATTGTTCGAACTGTTCTCAAGTGATAATTATACAAAGACGCTTGCAACACCCTAATGCGGCAACAGATTCAGAGCTCATCAGAGTCCGAATCACAAAGTGAATAAATCCTAATATTATTTAATTTCAAATAAACATGAGCAACATGTTCATAACAATATAAATCTTTTATTTTCATTTCGTTTACCTTACCTATATATTGTAAATTAAAAATATGATAGCCTAAGGTAAATTTTCAGGCTATCATATTTTAAATTTTGACACGCTACTTTAACGTTCTTCCAAAAACACAATTAAAAAAAAAACTCGATTTGAATTACTTAGGAAATGTTGACTACTCCTGAACTGTCAGTTTGACAATGACATTTCTTTGTTTACATTTTTTATCTTGAATTCGATTTCTGGGTATACACATTACCTCTTTTCGTTATCATCTTATAAAGCTTGAAATATGAATTTATGACATTTATTGTTTTGTGAGGATTCGTGCACGCGGGAGTTTAAACCCTTAAATCACATTTAACAGTTTTGTAATGGTGCAATTTATCTATATATACATAATTTCACATTTATGACATCAGCAGCCACTACTCCTTAGGTTGATATTAAAGCATGAGTCATGCCATCTATTTGAATGAGTACAAAAGTTGCTTTTATCTCGGTATTGATAATTATGAAAAAAAAACCTGTATAATGTAACCTAAGCTATTAATTTTATTAAATAAAATTAAAAATTTCAATTCCATTGTAGTGTTATTATCCCATGAAGCAATTAAAATAACTCAATTTCTATTAAGTGGCTTGGATTAACTTGTGTGGGTCTGTTTTGTATTTTGTTAGATGAGATGTAATAGACTTTATTATACCATTTTGTATTTATCTATAAATGGCAACATAGTTATACAATATAATATTGTTATTAATATTAATGTTGTTGAAAATAAATAAAATAATAAAACACAGAACTGTTCTAGTCTAGATGAAATGGTTGGTCGTTATAAGACTACTATAATCTCTGTTTAAGTTGTGGGTTAAATTCATGTTCAAGCCCCAACCAGTATGTTATAGTTCTGAAATGATTTTGGACTTATGTATTACCTTAGAAGTAAAGGCAGTTGGGTCCATGTAGCCAGGAGTCCCGTACACTGAGTTGTCATCTGGCTCCTGTATGAATAGAGTTAAAGAGTTAATTAGAAGAAAATCCGACAATTATAGATTTTTGATAGTCATTACGGGAACTCAGAAACCCGAAAATCTGGGGTCGAGCTTACCAAGTGCTATTGCTTTATGTAGACAAGTTCCAGTTCGTTCATATTACGTATTAATTAAATTGTATTACAATCATTCTGCTTCTTAATCCTTTGACAAAGAAGTTAACGTAGCTTTCATTCATACGAATTACGTTGGTGTATCTCAAGACAAAAAAAAATGGTTAAAGGCTACTAGAAAACTATCAAAAATGAAAATTTATTTGACTTGTTTTTAAGTTTGTCTGTAAGACTTTCTGTCCAATGACAACGCCCATTGTGGACTTAGAGAGTCGTGCCACTTTAATATATGAAAATAATAATCATTAATTGCCACTATTTCCGCTATACAGTTCATTTTTTATTGAATTGGAACTTTGTCTAGTACGACATTGAGTGTACATATGTTGCCAACACTTCAAACAATTTGAGATTTACGTACTGCTGAACCATTACTATTACCATTGTCTCACTTTCCCTGTCATCATCGTATTGATAGCATATATATCGCCAATACGAGAGAAATTCCCTGATGAATGATACAGAATACTTACAGCAATGATACGCCTCACGATATCTTCGCTGATGGGGAACCACAGCTTGACTTTCTTGTACAGGGGGTTCTTTTCGTAATAGCTGACGAGCTCCACTAAACTTTCGAAGCGGACCGTGCCGATCGTATAAAGCCTGCCTTCGAGCTTGATCCTGCAATGTTTGATCTCCCTCTCCGTCCTGTAATAATTTATCATGGAACATTAGATGCAAACTGTGGCTAGATCAGGACTATACGTTTGAATGCGCCGGTAGAGGCGCTAGTGTAGCATCAAATGTGACTTAAGTAGTGTTTTGACGGAGTCAGGTATAGTTTTTTTTATTTGATTTTTTTAAATTAGTTTTGGCTGATGAAAATACGGTCCTGCCAACCAAAGCTTTAAATATAAACCCAAATCTTGATCCTGCGAAAATTCCGGGATAAAAATAGCCTACAATTATGTAGTCCTATAGGGAATATAGCAACATGTAGACAATTTGAATTTAGAGCCAGTATATTATCTGTATCTGTACTTAGAAAATGGCTTCATTTTTTTTACGCGTGTTTTTTCGTGTTTCTATTGTTTTTTTTGTAACTTTTATTTTTCAATGAAACAATTTCTAGGAACGTTTGTTTTGCGGGTACTAATATTTTTAACGTTTTGGTAGTGATCAACTTTGCGCAATTTTGTGATCTTATGTAAGAATTATTAAGATCTCTCCCTCCCCCCTTCTCACGGAAATCGTCCTACGTAATAAATGGATGGGGCCTTAATTGCTTTTCTGATAGCTGTATTAATTTGTTTTCAAGCTTTTATTGATTGGAATTCTCAGTACTTAAGTAGGTTTTCCAGTAATTTATTTCGACGTAGGTTGCAATTCAATTATTGGAAAACGTACACAGCAAATTTAACGAAGTTCGATGAAACGTGAGCGATTTTTTCAAGTGTAGCGTTGGAACCTATAATGGTAAATCAATATATTTAGTCCGTCATCTGTTTATTGTGAAGCTGTAGTGTATGATAAACCTAGTTATTATTTTTAGCTACTAGTTGAATCTGTAAGTCTAGTTTTTGCCCGTGGCTTCACTCGCGTGAAAAGCTTTTTTTAACGGAAAATGTAGTCGATGTCACTAAGTGATAACGGATCATTGTAATGGTGAAAGATTTTCAAAATCAGTCCAGTAGTTTTTGAGTTTATTTGTTACAAACATTGAACAATACAGATGTTTCCTCGTTATAATATTAGGATCGAAGTATAGATGAGTATTATTGAAGCACAGGCAAATCAAACTTTTACATTGAGTTTTACAAAGAGACAACACGTACCAATCATGAAAAGGAGATATAATTTTTTACCAAACATAATATATTTCAACACTTTTACGGCCTTAAGTAAACCTTGTATAAAGGTGAACGCAGACCTAGCCGCACCGCAGTCCCTACAGTCCCCGCAGTCATCGCTTTTTGTTAATGGCCTCGCACATCTATCCGCGCCGCAGTCGCTGCAGTCGTTCCCATCGCCGCACGCATTGCACTTGCAGTGTTGCCAGATTTTTGAAAGCATTATCTATACCGAAGATTTAAAAAATCTGTATTTGGTATTGGTATTTTGCTCTTTTGTGTAATTTTATCTGTAGGTGCTATAATAGGGAATAAGCAAGTAATTATTTATACGAGAACAAGTAATTTTATTATAAACCGTTGACAGAGATTCTCTGTCTAAATTATAACTCTGGCAACACTACGCGCCGTGGATGCGAATGACGTCATCCGCGCTGCGCTAGCCGCAGCGTCCGCTGCGTGTGGGTGACGTCATCAGCAGCGGCTTGGGGAGTTCGGTCGTTTCAGAGACTGCGGCGCGGGTAGGTGTGCGAGGTTGCATAGAACTACATATAAAGAATTCGAATGCAAAGACTGCGGCGCGTGCGGTGCGGCTAGGTCTGCGTTCACCTTTACTCGAGTTTTAAGAAAAATAATGGTATGGTTTCCACCTCACCCTCTGATTTTAATCTGGGCCAAGACTGATCTCCTCGAACCGTAGGTAAGACATGTAAGTCACTCCCAAGATACTCTTTGGATAACAAGCAAAGTTCCACCTACTCTATTGCCGTGAACCCACTCCAGACACAAACATATTTAGCTTAGTTGGAGGTACCCCTCACAACAAGATTGCTAGTAATGTGAGTTCTACCTACATTACTAATTCTCTATAAAAAAAGTGATTTGTAAATATTCCTCCGCCCTGTGTGCCCTTATTATTAATTACTTCATTTCTATCATATTGTTGCTTAATACGTTTATTGCCAAGTTAGGTTTTATTTTTAGTATAAATTATAATAAAAATGTAGAAGTATGCGTGTGTGTTAGTTAAACTAAAAGAAATTATAATTATTAATTAGGTAACGTAACTTAAGTTTTGTAGCAGAACTGCTCATTAATTTCATTATTTTACTATAATTATTATGTTTCTCGCGTTTCGAAATTAATCAAATAGAAATAAATATGTCAAGATTTGAAAATAAACACAATAAAAAATATAATACACTGATACTGATAATAAATTATGGCTTTAAATTCAAATTGTTTTAGTAAACTGTAATAAAGATATGAACAGTATGATCATCTGGCTATAATGCCAATGTAATGATGATGGAGCGATGCACCATTACAGTTAATATCGCTGACCTTAAGATCAGTAAACACGCAATGAGAATAGTAGTCATGTCGAGAATCATGAAATTGAAGTTTATCTAATCGCAAAAGTATTACAACAAGGTGTATGTATACAGGGTGTGGCGTAAATAGTGGTCCACCGTTAAGATTCGATATACTAGATAATGAACTATAACAAATAATAATTTAAACTATTTTTACCAAAGGGTATCCGAGAAAAAAAAATTGTTTATGAAGTGAAAACTTCTTTAGCGGCGTTGTGCACTTTTTTTGTAATGGGTAAAAAATGTTAAACTCCCGTCAGGACACGTGACCTGATCGAAAATTCGTAAGACGGACGGAGAGTAGACAGCCGGCGCGGCGTAGGAGAGGAAGTATCCCCCTCTCTTTCTACGGCGCGGCGAAAATGTATGCCTGCGCAAACTTTTTAATGTAATATAAATTGTCACGTTTGTGTACGATCTTTTTTTTTTTAGTGTGGTAAAATTATCAAATAAGTCCTCCCACCCCTACTGTCAGACTTTTACTGACTAAAATCCACGGTGTTCCTCCAATAACCCTTTACGTACCGGGGTCACGGTAATGGGATGAGTCCCACGACCCCGGCAGGCTTCGGCCCTCTACGGGGGGGCCTCGTCATATTGCTGACGCTCTTTGAGGCGCGGGTGGAACACAACGCGCCGTCGACCCGGGCATGGTCCATGGTCGGACAGCGAGTTGCCCTTTACTCGCTGTCCGCATGCCCGCGCCTACGGTGGCCGGAGATCGTCGGCCGACGTCCGACGCCGTGGGCGTCTACCACTGCGGCTGGGCTGGAGGGAGGACGCCATCCTCTCCCTCACGCGGCCCGCCTCCTCCTTCGGAAGCATGACTGAGGCGACCGCTTCCCACTCCCTCTCGCCCCGCAGCATGGCCTCGACCAATGCCGGGCGCGTGAGGTCTCCGCCTATTGCCGCCGTGAGGACACGTCGGTGCTCTGCCCAAGCGGGGCAGTCCTGCACCGTGTGCTCGACTGTGTCCTCAGGGCGACCCTCGCAGTGGTGACCTCCAGGCGTTTGTTCCTTTCCCATCAGACACAGGTACCTCCCGAAACTTCCGTGTCCGGTGAGGACCTGCGTCATGCGGTAGGTCAGGACGCCGTGACGCCGATCTAGCCACTCCTCAAAGAGGGGTCTTACCGCCGCAATTGCGGCGTGCCCGGCCTTCGGTTGCGACAGTCGTTCCCTCCATACTGCCCTGAGATCACGCCGGAGCTCTTCCCGCCGCGCCTGGACTTCTCGAGGCAGCGGGGATACGCCCCGGCGCTGCGCCTCCACGCGCCATTCATAGACGCGCTGGAGGGCAGTCGCCTCCAGATCCCAGGGCAGCAATCCAGCAAGGAGGTTGGCCGATTCGCTGGCGATCGTGCGGTATCCCTGGATCATTCGGATAGCCATGACCCTCTGGCATGCGGCCAACTTTAGTGGTCGCGTCCGGATGCTCAGGGCCCACACTGGGGACCCGTAGAGGGCCATGGACCGCACGACGCCGGCGTACAGCCTTCGGAGGTTACAAATGTGGCTGTAGTTTCTACAAAAACCATTATTTTTCCATTCGAGCTATCGTGAGAAAATATTGTTTTTAATGTATTTTGAGCTTTTGAAGAAAAAAAAAAGATTATCTAGAGATAATCAAATCAAATGATACGCTAAAAATTAAGGTTAAAATAGATTTTAACCTCAATTTTTAGCGTATCATGCCAATTCAAGCCATATTTATGTAAAAAAAAATGTACTACACTGTCAGTGCCCATTATTTCAAAAATATGCCTACTAAATACAGATTTCAAAATGGTATAATATTACTAGGTCCCATTAATAAAACAAAAAGTTATTGCAATTTTAATTGAAAACGACTTCAAATATAAATTTTTGATACTATTTTTGCAGTGTTTTGGTCTTACTGGCTTATTTGAACAAAGCATTAAAAAAAAAAACAAAAGCCATACTAGTGATTATTTATTAACAATCTTTGACACAATTACACCAAGTGTTCAAAATGCCCCCCATTCGCAGCTATACATACTCTGCAACGTCGAATAAACGACCGTTTAAGTCATCGAGCAAACCCGCTTTCGCTGATTTCCCCAGCTGCTGCCAGGATTCTAGTCTGAAATTGGTCAATGGATGTGATTTCTTCTTTATAGACTTTTTCTTTTAGACAACCCCAATAAAAGAAATCCAGGGGATTTAGGTCTGGCGAGCGCGGTGGCCACAATATTGGACCAAAGCCAGTACTCTCGAACTGTTACAGAATAGTGAGCGAGACAGCCATCGTTCTGCAGCCGTCTTCTCGGACTTCAGGAGTAACATTTTCTAGAAGCAAGGGCAAGTCAATATGCAAAAAACTTAAATAACTCTCTGCATTTAAAGTTTCTGGCAGCTCGTGTGGACCGATTATTTGTCCGTTAATGATTCTAGTCCAAAGGTTTATTTTAATTTGATACTGTGATCTGTCTTGATGAGATGCGGGTTTTCTAGCTGCCAATTATGCAGATTGTGAAGATTTAAGTATCCATCTTTTTTGCAGGATGACTCGTCGCTCCATATTTTATTAACAAACTGCGGGTCTTGTCTTATTTTGCGTTATCCGGCATCCACGGGGCATGAGATGTGTTAAGGGGTCTGAAAGGATAGCAGATGACCCCATTCAGTCGACCATTTCAATTTGGCACACGATGCACCAAACACCCTCTACACCAAAGTAAGGATGAAACGGATAGCATTAGTTAACCATATTCTTTCCTTATCACTCTTATTGTGCGTTACTCGATTGGCGAGAGCTTCATTGTGTTTTTTGTTAGCATCCATTGACCAAATTGCGGACTAGAATCCTGGCAGCAGCTGGACAAATCAGCGAAAGCGGGTTTGCTCGACGACTTAAACGGTCGTTTATTCGACGTTGCAGAGCATGTATAGCTGCGAATAGGGGGCATTTTGAACACTTGGTGTAATTGTGTTAAAGATTGTTAATAAATAATTACTAGTATGACTTTTGTTTTTTATAATGCTTTGTTCAAATAAGTAATTAGTAAGGCCTAAATCAGTCTGCAACAGTAGTATCATTTTTTTTATATTAAGTCGTTTTAAATTGAAATTGCAATAACTTTTTATTATTAATGGGACCTAGTAATATTATACCATTTTGAAATCTGTATTTAGTAGGCATTTTTTTAAATAATGGGCACTACAGTGTAGTACTTTTTTTTACAAAAATATGACATGAATTGGCACACGCTAAAAATTAGGGTTAAAATAGAGAAAAACTTTTTTTTTTTTCTTCAAAAGCTCTAAACTTACATTAAAAACAATATTTTCTCACGATAGCTCTAGTATTCATCAGTATCTAATTAACAGAAATCAAAATGGAATACTATCTGTAACTTAGTCGCTACATTTTTCCGTTCTGTAAATGAGCCTACAACTTTTGACAATCACTCTTGGACACCACCCCTTAACAGTGCTGACAATGATCTCAATTTGTGTAAGCTGCATCTTAATCTTGCTGCTATACGAAGAGAATTGAAGTCACTCGATTCATCTAAGGGTCCAGGTCCGGACGGGATTCCATCAGTTTTTCTAAAAAATACGTGTGATACACTTTGCTATCCCTTATTTATCATATTTCATAAATGCTTATCTATTGGTGTCTTTCCCGATGTCTGGAAACATGCAAATATTGTGCCAGTTCATAAAAGTGGATCCAAGCATGATGTAGCTACTTATCGACCTATCTCTATGCTATCTGCTTTTTCCAAGCTTTTTGAGAAGCTAGTACATAATGAGGTATATCCGGCTATTCACAGTGCTTTAATAAATGAACAGCATGGTTTTGTTAAGGGTAGATCTTGTATTAGAAATCTTCTTACTTTCACATCTCAGCTCTTTGAAAGTATAGACAATAGAGAACAAATCGATGCGGTTTATACTGATTTCCAGAAAGCATTCGATACAATTGATCATACACTGCTACTTAATAAAATTGCGTATAACGGAATCAGAGGTGACCTTTTGCGGTGGTTTACATCTTACATAATTAACAGAACTCAATAAGTGGTGGTTGATGGCTTCGAGTCCAGCACTATTCAGGTCACATCTGGCGTTCCTCAAGGTTCCATCCTGGGTCCCTTATTATTTATCTTATTCATTAATGATACAAAAATCTTTTTCCAACATTCTAAATTTCTTTTATATGCGGACGATTTGAAGGTTTATAAAAATATATCAAATCAACAAGATTGTATTGATTTCCAGCAAGATCTGGACCGTTTTTCTGACTATTGTTCTTCTAATAAGCTATATCTTAGTATTCCAAAGAGTCACGTTATAACATTTACCAAAAAGAAAAATAAAACAGAGTTCAACTACTACCTTGCTAATACGCTTCTAGATAAAGTTACTTCCCTCCGTGATTTGGGGGTTCAGCTTGATTCGAAGCTGCATCTAGATGCTCATATAGACAAAATAGTTAGTAAGGCTTACCAAATGTTTGGTTTCGTAATGAGAGCATCTAGGGAATTTCATCGCCCTTTCACCTTTTTGCATTTATACAAATCTATAATAAGGCCACAATTAGAGTTTGCGGTACCTATATGGAACCCTCTGTACAAGAAATATAATGATGCTTTGGAGTTGGTACAACGTAAATACCTTCGTACTGTAAACTACAGATGTTTTCGAAAGAGAGTCTCATACAGCCTACTTCTCAAAAAATACGATCTCCTTACCTTGCAGTCGAGACGGAAGCTCCTGGATGTTATGACTCTGTTTAATGTGTGCCGGAATAAATTTGATTGTCCAGACCTAGTGAAGAATTTAAGTTACCTTGTTACCCGAACAGTACATGTACGTGAGGTGCGCACACGACACTTATTTGCTACCAGCCGTTGTAAATCCAATGCTGGTTCACGCTCACCTCTTCATAGTTTAGTTGAGACTTACAATAATGAGTTTGGCACAGTCGACATATTTTTCCTCAGCAAAAATATATTCAGGAAACAAATTCATGCAATTATTAACCTTTTGAACGCCATTGTCACATATATGTGACAAACGAAATCTTACCCTGAACGCCAACGTCACAAATATATGACAAAATACACGTCGCACCATATTATGAAATAAACAATTTAACCATTACTTTTGTGTGTTTTTATTTATATAATTTAAAAGTTTAAGCTTCCGTCTATATTATATTGCATGAAACTAATATAAATAAACCACCAATATCGAGAAATTTGTTGTTTAAAAGTAGATGTTAAACGCGTATAAAAGGAGTGTCTCACACGCCATAGTCTGCTATATGTGACAGCTAGTGTTGTGACGTATGATTGTAAAATCAATAAAAACTTAAGAAGATGAATATGAAATTTTCCTTTATAAAAAAATCCTTTTGTTACTTCTATTCCTGTTGTTTTGTTTATATTAGGTACTAAACTGATGTTCTTTCTATTACTAATTACTATTTCTAATTTCTATTTCTATTACTATTACTAATTATTAGGTACATTTTGTTAAAGATTTGCGATATTGTAAGACTGATTCGTAATAATAATTATTAGGTATATGTAACTGTTGATTTTTAAATTATTTTTGCGTATTTTTTACACGTAAACGAAACAATAATTAAAGTACTGATTTCAATTTCTTTTTATTACTACATTAAAATCCTTGCGTATTTTTCCCGACTGCAAAGGAAGGGTTATGTTTTTCGCGCGTATCTTGTATGTATGTATGTATGTATGTAATATTCTTTATTACCTCATATCTCCAGAACCGCTGAACGGATTCACATAATTGACATATCGTTAGATTCGTCTTAGCAGCCCAAGTGTTCTTAGATAGGTGACATTTGAAAAAAACAAACATGGCGGCTGTGCAAAGCCATTATACACAACGAAAAAAAAAATTTTTTTTGGAATACTGCAATATGGGTATCAAATTAAAGGGCTTAACACAAGGATTTCAAAAAGGTATATCATATTTATCATTAGTGTAATACTAGCAAAAATAATACTAAGAGAATGTTTAAAAATATGGACTTAGCTCTTTCACTTTCTGAATCCGGTGGGGTGCCATTGTGACACGACCAGGAAAACTATAAAAATGTTAATTAATATTTTAACTAAAAAGATGAAAAAAAAAAGTTATTTAAAAAATCTAAAAAACCCGACTGCTCAACTGAAATGCAAGAGACAAGCACATTTTTATTTTAAAAAGTGACAAGCAGGCAGACCCATCCCATTAATAAAAAAAGTTCAATTGGGTCTCGCCTGCTTGTCACTTTTTAAATAAAAATGTGCTTGTCTCTTGCATTTCAGTTGAGCAGTCGGGTTTTTTAGATTTTTTAAATAACTTTTTTTTCATCTTTTTAGTTATTAGATATGGATACGTATTATATTAGATATGGATAGGTATTATATTAGATAAGAATACTTATTAGAATCGATAACCAACGTGTAGGTACACTGCTACATCCCTAATTCAGATGCGAGAATGTCATAAAATTGACTGGGAAGCAACGCCATTGTCACAATACCAAGACAAGTCATGTTGAATAGTGTTGTAACCATATTGTAATAAATATATTTTTTAGTTTTCTAATATCTGCTTTTTCATTGATAAAGTCTCTGTTAAATGCTGTGTATAGATTACTATATTGGAATATAGTGGCAGGTTAAATAAAATATCAGTGTCGTGAGTACGGTTTATTAGAAAATTAAAGACGAAAATAAAAACTCAGTTGTATATCAATATAAGTTTTGGAATCCCTATTTTTTATGAAGGTCATTTGACAGAAAAAGTGGCCTGGCGTCAGGGGTACGGCGATACGTTTATACTCTGGCGTTCAAAAGGTTAAGGATCGGCAGTTGACTTTGTGATTAACGTGTAATTTCGTCTGCCCGGTTTATGAAATCATTTGTACTTTACATTTCCTGCACCGCACTTTATTAACTGTTGCTTTTCTTTTAGTTTATAAAGTAAATCACACCGTATTACAATTATGTCGCTCTAGTTTTTATATAGTAATCCGTGGAAAAAGTTGTGGGTAGCATATTTACCATATTTTTGTATGTAAGCCTATACTATGTATAACTATGTAATATGTTACTGTTTGTTTTTCCCTAAAATAAATAAATAATAGTTTTTGTAGAAACTACAGCCAAATTTGTAACAAAAGATAGCTATTTAGCGAAAAAAAAAATTTTTCTAAAACCGTGAATTATTTTTTATTTCTTAATTAATTTTATTAATCTTTTATTAATTAATTCATTATATAGTGGACAACTATTTACGCCACATCCTGTATAATAAAATATCTATAATAAATCGGGATAGAGGATTAACGAACATTTTATTTGTGATTTATTATTAGAAGAAGAATTAGCTACTAATCCGTGTGGATATCGGCTATCGCGAGACAAATCGCCCCATTCCCTATTGACGTTGAATTTACAAATATCCTTTTTTACCATTCATCTATCAAATCAGAAACAAATATAATTTGTAAAAATTTGCTATAATCTACAGAATATTCGCAAACATTCCATATTATGCTAAAAGCATGCGACCCCACTCGGTAGCAACAGATGCAAGCGTGCAGTACCGTGTACAAGCGCCAAGATAATCAAATCACATGATAGATGCACTAGATAACGACAATTTAGACGCATTTTTCAATTAAATTACATCAATTTTCTTATTTGTTATAGTGATGATGCCGCCGAGGGGACACAACGCAAAATACCTACTTGATTACAGCATTCGTTCTACAGACATTGACCAATGGTAAAGTCAGCGTCAAAAGGCGATAAACACGTTCAGTTTTTCAAAATCGCTATACACCATAGTATACCAAAACTGCTCAACATGACAAGCGTCAGAATTGAATGACTATCACTAAAGTTCAAAATTAACTGAACACCACAAAGTCAAAAGTTGCTAACCATTGTTATTTCCAAAAATATCTTGACATCAACCTTTTCAAAAGTCACTGAACAATATTAAATACTCGTTTCAGCTACCTAGTATATAAACTTATTCAAAAGTAGCTGAAAAGTGAATTGAAAATTTAGGTCGTTACTATCTTCCGAGTTATCTTGACACCAAAATTATTTACCGACTTCAAAAAGAGGAGGAGGTTCTCAATTCGACTATTACCTCATAGCTCGCAGACGGCTGCACCGATTTTGAAAATTCTTTTTTGGTTTGAAAGGGTATACTTACGGGTTGGTTCCATTGTCATCAAGTCAGGATCTGTTCCCTCGATTTCTCCATGATCCCATCTCATGGAGAAATTGAGGGAAGTCTTCAAATATTATAGGCACACCTATAGCGATTTCGATATTTTTAAAGTAATTTGTGCAGTTACTGTTGCTCTTGAAAAGCACCATTTGGTATAGTGGAACTCATGATGAAGACCATCTGGAACTACACAATAATAAGTGTTTCATTGGTTGCGACCCGATTACTTGAATATAGCTATTAAGTACTTTATGGGTCACAATGCATATGGTGAAGTGGAGCTGACGGTGAAGTACTAGGAGAACTCCTCAACGATTAACGGCCCTGCATCGGGAAAAGAAATATTTTGCAAAAGGTGATAAGAAGTTGACATTCAGGCTTTTTAACTAGGTAAATTACAAACCGACCCACAAAAATGCGAGAAATAAATTTTTTTTAACAAAAAAGATAGACCGACTAAGGTTGGAAGTCGGTTTATATCTTTTATTAAAAAGTTTATTTTATGTGAATGTCATTTAGAAGTGTTTTAAAATTTCCATAGTAACTTTGTTATTTTTTTAAAGAGAACTAGCAATGTGGGTAGAATTCACATTACTAGCAATTTAAAAATATTATTTTGTCTAGAGTGGGTCCCTATTTATCACAAGTCCGACATCTTAGTCATTAGGCTATTGAAGTTTAATTTTTTTTTATATTGGTATAGTCCCCGGCACGTAAGTTGGCAAGGATTTGGCGTAGTGGGGGTAAGTTCGCGCATCGTGCACTTAGTAGAAGTAAAAATTGGTCACTTTTACGAGGCATGCCTTTTAAGTGCTGTCGTTTCCATATTTCCCGGCAATTTTGAATTTGGAACTGTTCTATATTCGAATGTGTTTAAATTTTGTATCTCAAAACAGCTGAAAGTATTAGGATTAATGCTATTGTTTAGTCACAGCGTCCAGGCTACTGCAACTTCAAGGCGAAAAAAATTGTATGGACTTTGAGGGGTAAATAATGGTAGATTTTGCTGTCTCACCTGTTCCGTGCGCTTTCTCTTTCTTTCATGACAGTCAGCCATATAATTATGTTTACTTGTCGTGTGTCTTGTAGTATTTTGTAAGTTTGTGCTTATTATTTTCTGGCAGTTAGTTACGGTTAATTTTTTATTTTAATGTGTTTTAAGTGTGATCTTGTTCAGTAAACATAATTGTACCATAATGCCACCTAATAGCCGGTTTATAACTTGTGAAGTATCGTACTTGTGAAGTCGTAAAAGTAATGAAAAAAGGAAGTTTATAGCAAAACTAGTACTCTCGCGGGGCTTCGCTCCCGTGGATTCTATCACGGTAAAAACATAACTCTCCTTTTTTGCAGTCGGGTAAAAAGTAGCCTATAACCTTCCTCAAGCTTCAAGCTACTTCCATACCAAATTTCATCCAAATCCACCCAGTACTTTCGAAGATTAGCGCGTTCAAGCAAACAAACAAACAAACAAACAAACTAACAAACTTTTCCGCTTTATAATATTAGTATAGATTTCCATTAGATGAGGCTCGGTAAGTATTGAATTAGATATTTGATTCTATATTTTATTTAAAACATGGTACTAAAAGGCTTAATCGATCTTTTCATTTTCAATTTTATTTTGTGATACTGATGTGCTGTACCGCAAATGGCTCTTATCAATTATCGATAAATGGTGTGTCTGTTTGTGATTGTTTATAAACAATGTTTATAAAAATTAACATTGTTGAAATTAACATAAATTAACAATTACAAACAGACACACCGTTTATCGATAATTGATTAATGCCTCTCCCTTAGTCACAGGACATTTTTGAAGTTTTTTTTTAGTTAAAACACAAAGTATCTTCTCGAGCACCTGACTATAGAGGGTCGTCTCATATCATATAAAGTTATTTAGTATATTTTCATTTCAATAACGTTGCAGTTAATGATTATCAAATACAAGAATAAAGAGGACATGATCACTGACGTTCTGACGACGGAGCTCCATCGAATGAAATATGAAATGTTTATGATCGCTATGTGTTTGCGTCCAGAAGAAGATCGGGATTAAATTACTGCAATCCTTGACATAATTATATGATTTAGTCTAATAATCTGTAGTAGTTTTATAATTAAGAATATACTGGATTTCTTAAAAACTACAATCCTTGCTTTATTTCAACACAAATCCTTTCTTAAATTTAAAAAGTTAAAAGAAAGCCCGTTACCGACCTGTATACTTTATCGATGTCGATAAAGAAGTTACTACCATTGCTCAGCACTATTTAGTCTGATTGGTTGGTAGTACTGTTGTATGACGTCTTGTTCCCCTTGTATGTTCGTTCAGTTGGTATTGAAGTGAACTGTTACCTGTTTTTATTTTTTAGTACTAAGTCCCGTCTCTTAAAACATAGTGTATTACATACTCTTTGACAGCGTCGTGCAATAATTTTCTACAACTTTAGAAGAGGCCTGACACAGCTTCAGTGTTTTGAAGTGCTAACGTCTGTGTTCAATGATGAAGCCCCATGTCTGCGGACTGTTGAACGCTGGTATTTAGAATTCCAGCGTGGACTGTATACTAGTGTTAGTGACAAATCTCGTGAAGGACGCCCAAAATCCGCCTTCACTGAAGATAACATCATTGCTGTGAGACAACTAATTCTCGAAGATCGTCATGTGACGTATCGAGAGATAGAGGCTCTATTGGGCATCTCAGGGACAACCATTCAGAAGATCTTGCATGAAGCGCTTGATGTGAGAAAGCTAGTTTGCCGTTGGATACCGCATCTGCTTTCCGACGATCACAAGGCGGCCCGCGTCAGATGGTGTAAGAAAACTCTGCAAAGGTTCAACTGAGGAGAGTCAAATCACGTCTACGACATCAGCAGTGGGGACGAATCTTGGATCTATGCCTATGATCCTGATTCCAAACAACAATCTACAATCTGGGTCTTTCAAGACGAGCCAAAGCCGACTAAAGTTGTTCGTTTTCGAAGCACGCCAAAGAAGATGGTGGCCACGTTCGTTAGAAAAACCGGTCATGTTGCGACTATTGCACTTGAAGATCGTAGAACGGTTAACGCAGAGTGGTTATAGAGTTTGTTTACCACAAGTCATCGCCGAACTTCGAAAATCTAACTCAAAGCGACGCATCATCCTGCACCACGACAACGCAAGCTCACACAGCGCTCGTCAAAGGAGTTGAAGCAGGAAAAAGTAGAAATTCTTGACCATCCCCAATACAGTCCTGACTTAAGCCCTAACGATTTCTTTACATTTCCTAAAATTAAGAAAAGTCTTCGTGGTCAAAGGTTCCAGTCCGGTGAAGAAGCAGTCGACGCTTTCAAGTCAGCCATTTTGAACACCCCCTCTTTAGAGTGGAATAACTGGTTTGAGCGAATGGAAATGTGTATTAAGCTACGTGGTGAATACTTTGAAAAACAATAAAAAGTACTATAAGGTTCTAGTTGTGTTTATTTCTTCAAACGAAAAAAATTAAAAGGCATGCCTCGTATTGCTTATATTCTATGGGTATTGCTATCAGTTATTTTTAATCATGTTTGTTTTGAAGAAAATTATAAAGAAAGGAAAGAAATTTGTGACTATTAGGTGTTATAAGTAAAATATATACATTTAACAGCTGTTCCTAAATTACCTTGGGCCGCTGAAACTTCCTTTTATGGGCCGTCGAATTTTATGTCGGGGAGGGAAGGAAGGGGTGAGGGGGAGTACTCCCACGCCCCTTGTACCATCCCCACCCTGCGGAACCCCGTGGTTATGGAAAGATAGTAAATAGACTTAAAAAAATTTAAGGAATTCATGGTTATGAAATATTGGAATTGGGTTTAGAAAGATAAAATATAATTTTTCCACCGGAAGCCTAAGTTATTAAAAATCCTGCGCAGGCTGCTTTTTTTATTTTCTACTATGGGCAACTCTTTATTTGTAATGTGGTCATTGTGGACACAAGTTCTTACCACCGACTGGTCAAAGTGTCGGTTTCTGTGGTTGACTTTGTTTTATTCCTCTTTTTTCCTGGTGTCCTAAAGACAGTGAGGAATTCAGTATTTCTGCCTTCCTTAACTATTCGTCTAACTGTCCTTTCTGACGTTTTAGTAGCTTCTGAAGTCCGTTTTACGGTCTCTTTTTCATTTTGAGCTTGTTTTTCCATGAAACATTATACCATTTTTATGGCATGGCTCCTGCGTAAAACGGTATTTGGTCCTGGCATTGTAATCAACGTAATCCAAACTAAATTTAAAACAATAACAAACAATAACAATCTGTCTTCATCATCAGTTCCACATCACCAAATGGTGATTTTTAGTGTTGCCGATTATCCTATTGCTATTTATTAAACGGTAGTTGAGATCTCAGAACAATGTAACAGACTCTGTTACATTGTTCTGAGATCTCAACTACCGTTTAATAAATAGCAATAGGATAATCGCTAATTGCAAGACTCTTGCGAGACTCTCGTTTGGGCAACACTAGTGATTTTCAAAAGCAACAGTAACTGCACAAATTACTTTAAAAAATACCCAAATCGCTATGTGCGCCTATAATATTTGAAGAGTTCCCTCGATTTCTCCATGATCCCATCTTCAGATCCTAACTTGATGACAACGGAACCAACTTGGAAGTATACCCTTTCGAAAATAAGAATATTTCAAATTGGTCCAGTGGTCTGCGTGTTATGATGTAACAAACATAAAATAAAATACAGTTGAATTGAGAACCTCCTCCTTTTTTTAAGTCGGTAAAAAATCTCTTATAAGGCTTGGTGTCAAGATAACTCGGAAGATAGTAACGACCTATATTTTCGATTCACTGTTCAGCTACTTTTGAATATTTAAGTTTACATACTAGGTAGCTGAAACAAGTAATTAATATGTTCAGTGACTTTTGAAAAGCTTGATGTTTTTTTTTTTAAATAACAATGGTTAGCAACTTTTGACTTTGTGGTGTTCAGTTAATTTTGAAATTTAGTGATGGTCATTCAATTTTGACGCTTGTCATGTTGAGCAGTTTTGGTATAATATGGTAAATAGCGATTTAAAAAAACTGAATATGTTCATCGACTTTTGACGCTGACTGTACGTACAGTATGATGCGCAAAGGTAAAGGAGTTCTTAATTCAGGCTATTACCTTTCCACTGCTGTGATATAGGCCTAAAAGCTAGTGTATTTATATAATGCATTCGAAATCATTTCAATTTTGGTCGAATTTTAACCACTAGGCTGTCACTAGTGCTTATTAATACCGTATGTCCTACAGTGTTAGGTGTTAGAAAACAGGAAAGGATATTATAGTAAGTTGAATAGTCACTTCGGAATTACAAATGATGTACTTGTCCAGATAACGTTATATAAAATCGTATTACATAGACCATTTAGCGAGTCATGCTGATAAAGCTTATGAAAACTAGTTTCACAAAAAGTATAATTATGTAAAGCTTTGTTTTCCTAGGAAAGCGGTGCCGTCATATAGCGGCCGTAATATTACGAACGCAAAAAGGCGGCCGTCTTTACGGTGACGACATGTGGAAAGTTACACGGCCGTTTTAACACACTGTCTGCTTCATCGCTATCTAGTGTATTACATTCTCTTTGGAAACGTTCACGAAACCATCTGACACCGACAAGACGACCGTCATGCAAATGGCGGCACCGCTTTTTGACGTTACGGTGTCAGTTACCGCTTTCTAGGAAACCGCGCCATTTTGTTTACATAGACAACGTTCTAGTGACGTCATTCACCGCTGTATTACGGCCGCTATTTGACGGCACCGCAATCCTAGGAAACCAAAGCTTTACAATGAATATTTTGTCAGTGAACTGTTCATTTGCTTTGTCAGACTGATATACCAAACAGGCCAAAGTCGTTCTCTTTTCAAACTTCTGGCCACGACATTTTCACAGCACATGCCTGCATGTCTTCGATCTGAATGGGGCAACATGATTTCCTAAATGCATGTTTTAACAAAGAATAAGACTCCAACAAAAAAAGAATTTGTTTCATATATCTATGTTTGTCAATCCAGCAACATTATTTTAAAAAGCTGTTAATAGACTAACATGTCACGTTTATACTTTTTTAAAAAATTTTACAAAGTTTATTACAAAAAACGGAACCCTTATAGTTTCGTCATGTCTGTCTGTCCGTCCGTCCGTATGTCACAGCCATTTTATTCCGAAACTATTAGGACTATACATGTGAAACTTGGTAGGTAGATGTATTCTGTGAACCGGTTTCTGATTTTAAGAAAAAAAATATTAAATTAAAGGGGGAAACCTATGCGTGTGTGGTCTATAGAGACAGGTCTTTAAAAACGACATAGGGGTTTCTAAAACCACTTTTTTATAAAGTCAATCGTTGAAAAGATATACTCTTCCAAAGTGGTAAAATGTGCCCCCCCTCTCGAACTTCTATAATAATGGAGTGAAAAATCTAAAAAAAATATATGTCTGTCAGATCTTAATGTAAACTTTCAACCAAAATTGGTTTGAACGAGATCGGGTCAGCAGTTTTTGTGATACAGCATATTTTCTAAACCCGCAAATATAACTTTGTAATTCATACAAACACTATGAAAAACAAAGTTATTTGGCGTAGTTGTAAAAAATGTAAATAACCTAGTTTTAAGAAATTTTAAGGTTTTTTTCGTCAAATAAATGTACATATTATATAACAATAGTTACTACGGAACCCTTCATGGGCGAGTCTGACTCGCACTTGGCCAATTGGTTAGCTTATGTTGTCCCCCTGCTGGGCAAGGGCCTCCCCCAAAACATTCCAGACAGCTTTGGATGCAGTCTTCTCCGGCCAATCCGTAAGGAATGAGTCCAGATCGTCTCACCATCGCTTTCTAAGCCTGCCAAGGCTACGACGTCAATCTTGAGGCACCCATCGCGTGTCAATATTAGCCCATCCCATTTCAGACCTGCTGACTTATCCCACGTTACCACCCCATTATTAGCATGTTCATAATTATCCATATAAATTTCAAATTACCTGAAACTTATAGCAAATGACGAGTGATCCTTGTCGCTAGGTCGAACCAGGAAGGCGCCGTCAGTATTGGCTTTACGCAGCAACTCTTCAGCCTGAACGCGGGTGCAGAAGGGGTGGAACCACTCTTTGTCCTCATGCTTATTCGGCTGTGGTACGGGTTCCCTCAGCGTTATCAGAAATTCCTAGGAAAGCAGAGCGGTATTAGTAAAGGTTTAATAAAATAAAAATCATTTAATCCAGATGCCCAAAAATCCATATACTTTATATTTAAGTTTATCATTTATTATCATGACCATCCTTAATTATAAAAAAAATCTCCAGCCCCGTCTGTCTGTCTGTACGGTCGCAATAAACTCAAAACCCGCTGAACAGATTTTCACGTGGTTCACACTCATGGATAGATTTATGAGAAAGGTTTTAATTTATAATTTATTAAGATAATTCACTCAAAAATTATCAGAATGAGACCATGCGAAGCTGGGCCGGGTCACTATTTGTATTTATATGGACATACTTCATACAGACTATAACATATACCTAGTAGATAGTCACACACACACACACTTACTTCACATGTCATTGTCACATCACTGATAAAATGTGTTTAATAGTGTTTCTTTTTAATATCTCCTACCCAAAAAGTAATATTACGTTTAGGTTCATATAAGACAGCCTTAAACTAAACTACGCATATTTTGTTTAGAACTGGGCGTCGATAGCATCGCCGCTGTTTTATACTCTCGCAGATATCGAGGTTTCTTTCACATGGTTAGTTAAATCATGAATATTCAGAAATAGTGTATAACACTGAAACTTAACTCACCTGGCTCCGCAATGGATGCTGCCTGTAGTGAGTGATCAGGCTGTACAGGCTATCGAAGCACACCGTGTCGATGAGGTAATACTTGATGATGCCGCGCTCCTGTTTCAGCTTGATGCGGCAGTGGTTCACCTTGCCCTGGCGCCAGAAAGACAAACAATAGTCGCCGACAAATGTAACGCTTTCTCTGACGAGAAAGGTACCATCGCCGAGGTGTGCGTGGCTCTTGAGAAGCTCTTCGGCCTCCTGGCGGTTTCCTGCAAGCTTGCCGTGGAACCAGCACTCGCCGAAGTGTAACTCGTCTTGGGGAACCACAGGAGCCTCCGCCTCGGCCTCCCCGTCGCTCTCCGCGTCCCCCTCCGTCTGCGAGCTGTAGTGCTCCGTATAGTACAGTTTACTCTCCGTCAGCACAAAAGCGTGAGGATTCCAGTCTTTATCCACGGGATCCTCCAGTAACAGGATACCGTTTTTGATAGAATTACGTAAATCAAGATCTTTGCCCTCTTCTTGTAGAACTGCGAAAGAGCTATCTTCAACACCATCTGGTAGTTTCTTGTGCTTCAGTATGATTTTTCTGCGCAAATTTTCAGGTGATGGTAAACATGTTTCGTTTTTATCATATGGCTGCACCACCAGCATCTCTCCAAAAACTTCTTGGAAAGCGGTCGCCATGCGGCGTTGTTGCGGCAAAGTGCAGTTGTCCTCGATAGAGAGTATCAGGGGATAGTCGGAGGTAACGAAAGCATGCTCTTTAATGATGCGTAGGACATCCATGAATTTAATTTTGGTGGTCAGTGTGTGTCCGTGGTATATAAATGGTGATCCATCGGGCCCGTCCCAGCAGTCTAGTTCTATGCAACGACATCCAGCTCTCAGGCATCGAACGTAAGCTTCCAAAGATGACTCGCTTGAAAACTGATCCCCTGTAAGATACCTAAAAGAAATACCGACTTGTTATAGTTATATATAAGGATTGAATATGGCGTAGTTTAACTTGAATGAAACTTACGTATTATGCGATGATGATATCCAGTAATGTGATAATGGACGCGTCATGTCTTGGGTGACGGTGTCATTTTTACTATCCCAGATAGTATTCTGTTTTGAGAACAACATCTCGATGAACTGAAAGAGAAGCATCAGTAGCAGCTTGTTTTTTTTTAATTAGGCTTAGCGCACACACATTGGAAAGCAAAGTATACTACTACATGAGCTTAGAATACTACCAAAATTTGTTTATTTTGTAATAAAAATAAATACGCCGTCGCGGTACGCTCGGTAGATGTGAAACATCTATATTGTTTGAATGTATAATGACTAAATATGAAGTAAATAAAAGAAAAACAGAGTTTCATTAATAAAATCAATTTATTTTTCTTATAATTTTAATTATAGAATATGTCACGCAAACAAGAGAGTCGAGAGTACAAGTGGTCGCATAGAGGAGACATTACGGCATGGCATGGTCATGCCTTTTGGCCGTCACGGCATACGTGGTGGTTTTATTGCCAAGCCTATAGATGTTTCACACTAAGTATTGCGAATTCCAAGTGTTCGTACCTCGTGCAAGCTAAAATATGGCTCATACGTGTCCCGCTGTGGGTCGCGCAGATAATCCCTTATGAACTGCGACGCGACGGCCTCGTCGTCGCCCAGCCTGTCATGCTGTTCTACGCGCAGAAAGCTTTGGAACTCCCGCAAAGTGATCGTTGATCCGTTCTTGCAGTACAAAGAGTACTTATCGAAGATATCGTGAACATTCTGCACAAAGTATTTTACGATATAATTTGTCCCTTAACAGGTTATTTTCCTAAAATATTAGATAAACAAAAAATATTGGACACATATTTTTTCTGCATAATTAAAGAATGAAGACGATACAGTGAGTTGAAATTTCACGTGGCTTGACAAAGTTCAAATTTGTCAACTTTTATTGTTTTGAAAAATATGTGTAAAATATTACTAAAGAACTAAATTGAGTAATCATTTTGAAACACAGGAAAATACCCTAAAAGGGTAGTTAAATAGTATAAAATAAAACTATAATAATACATATACAAAAATATGTCTTAACATTAGTTCATGTTTGCACCCACTTTTTAGTGTTGATGGTTCACTAAGTCTTTAATGACTTCAATGCAGATAAAAGTCAATATTGTTTAAGCTAGAGCTACAATTATAGATTCGTGTATGTAAGACATATAACACAGTCTTACATAAGGTCAATATCTACTACCACAAAACATACAAATGTCTTGCAGAACACATTCAGAGAATTTTGAGGATGACTAGAAATAATAAGTTATGTGGGACTGTTAAAAACAGCAGTGCCCATGTGTTGACAAAATAAAGGCATAACCCATTTTGGAGCAGTCAGATAATATCATAAAATACTTACATTTTCATCAAAGATTAGTTTCTGGTACAGACAAGAGAAATCATCGAAGCCTATTTCTCCCCTCTTGTCAGTGTCCACCTCTTGAAATAAATCTCTCAGCTTGTTTGTTGATATCTTGCAGTTTATCTTGGGCAGGAACCCTTTCACTTCCTTCAAGGTGATGCTACAGTAACAAAACTTTTATTAGTACCATTGTTCACTTGAGTAATCATTTCTATTGGATTTATAAAAAAAATTAAGTTAGATTTATTAGTTATCATTAAATGAATAGACAACCGATTAGTAAAAAAATACAAACAAGTTAAATGTAATTGTTACATAAATTAAAAAGCCAATCATCATTTAAAAGTTAATTTATCACCCGTGCCTACCAATACAGGTGTGTATTTTCCACTCTCTATTGAAGCTTTATGTCTGTTGGTTTCTGTACTCATGTGTTACACTCGGTTCTTAAGGTCTTCTTCTTAAGATTAAAATAACCATTGATACCAAACTCAAAAAGCGCATATCTAAAACTAGAGATTACATCTCATAGCATCAAAAAGAAAAACTGGTTTAAAATACATAACTCAGAAACCTAGCATTATAGATAATATTATATTCTGATAAATAATAAGAACATAAAGCAGTAAAACCTGAGAATATCTTAGACTTTTCATAATGAATATTGAACAAAAAAGTTAAATATTAATGAAGATTGAAGACTGCAACATAATTGAGATTTACATTGGGTTGGGACTATTGCAGGGACTATAAGCCTATAATGCATTGAGCATTGCATAGAAAAATCACAATTTGCTTCTACTATCTGTACTGCTTTTACTAGGCAATGGTAGTCAACATGATGAAGGCTAAAACAAAATACAGTATCTAGACTACCACTACTTGTCCCAGACAATTGATCTGCTCCCTATGTATGTTTATTACAGTGATTACATTTACACATCAACTTGCTTACTCTTTCTTTTCTAAGCTTTCTATGTAGCAAGATGTTGAAAATGACCAAAACAATGTAACCTATACACTGAAAAGAAATATTGAGCTGAATAACCTATACAATTATGTATTCAGGATGATGTTACTAGAAATATTGCATAATTGCTTTTGCCTAAATAAACTCAAATTAAACTTGCTAAACAGATAAACCAATCCATGGTTTGTCACTAGGCAATGTTACATTACAAGTTATATCAATATTAAACAATATTTCATAATTCTATTTTAAACATGATTGTAATATTAACTGTTAATTGTCAACATACAATTATTATATACATCTTAACACTTGTTGGAAATAAGTAATTCTTTATGAACAAGCAAGTCTGAACATTTGAAAACATTGTAACTGAATGTAAATGCCAAAAAAAAAGAAGGATATGTTTTATTATTCAATATTCACTGACAGTGGGTTTCCTGAAGGTTAGGAATATTTTAATAAATATTTTATAAAATAAACAAGACATCCACTTACTTCTCGTTTGAGTTTTCTATAGCATAGAACTCTTTCCTCAGCCAGCGTTCTATTTGTAAGGGATATGATGTGTTGAGTGCTTCTTCTATTAAAATCCTGATTCCCTTTACCCAGGCTTCACATTCCTTATCAGTTTGAGCTACAAAAGGTTAACTTTTCTCAATGACTCAAACTCAAAAACATATACATCAGAAAATAGAATGTTTTCATGGCGCAACCATAACAATAACCATGCCCTGCCAATTCCATGAAAATCTCACAACTCGCAAGCATTACATGTGACAATTGGGTGGGCTGGGTATAATTAGACATGTTTACAAACTTACCTGCAAGTGAAGCTGCGCGCAATTTAAATTCTGTTCCATAATAGATGGTGAAACATTTGGTGTGGTCCAGCCTCTTCATTTCTTCCGGCCATCGCTCGAAGAGCTTAGATGCCTTTCCGACTCTCACTTCCTTTATATCTCTTATGTCTAGAGCTCCTTCGTATGCGTTCTTCAGCAAAACGCCTGTCCTACTCCAAATAATTTGATGGGTTTCCCTTCGTACGGAGAGGGAACGTCGTTCAGGTCGCTTCCTTGGATAAAACTTGAGGATAGTTGATCCGCGTTCAATTTGGGATATAAGCTGGTCAGCCTCATGTATGAGTCGATCGTGGGCCCCCCCATTATAGCAGACCGGATTCATTGCACTGCCACTGTCACCGCCGGGCGTAACGAAACTGGCTGCTGGCAGCGCCACCAACTACATGGGATATAATAGTGATCAGATGCACTTATGTGTGAGGTATTCTAAAGTGTATAAAATAAACCAGTGTGGTCGTGTCTCACACACTCACACTGCGCTATTTTGTTTATTCGACATATCGTCTCGTCCTGATTTCCTGAATGAGGAGAAAGACGGACTGACGGACCGACCACAGACTACATAGAGAAGTCTATGGTTGGAAGAATCGAACATGACATGTTTCCTCGCCCCCTTCTGTCTTTCTTCACCCTTCTTACGCCAGGTGCCAAAACCATAGACAATTTACAAATGTTTTTATTTGATTGACTTTAATTTGGACGCCGCCGCCGCGCCGCCCGCTATTACAGTAGAGGTGGGCAGAGTGTATCATTTTTGGGATTGGAACATTTGCATCTCGATCACTGAAATGATCCGAAACACTGATATGGCTCATTTAGATCATTTGGATCATCGGCTCAAAGGATATAAGATACAGAATGTTACATTACGCATTACGTCGCGGTCTTCTACTAATGGTAATGAGTCAGAGAAATGTTATGTGGCAACAATACTGAATGTTTAATGTGTTTTTTTATTGTAATAAGTTGGATTATAAATAAAATCGTTCTTCCTTCATACTTTATTAGGCAAAAGTCACTTACCTAGTAAACTAAACCTATAATTGACGTAATTCAATGTAGATACCTATATTTATACAAAATTTTCACGTAAAGTCTTTTAATTCTAAATTAGGAAGAAAGTAAGTCACAATAATCACTACAGTATGCAAACAAATCGTATATACTATACAGAGAGAACTAAAATGTTTTTCTAAATTGGCGCGAGCGAACATAAACAAAATTTGTTAGAGTAAACATTATATGCAAAAATCGACCGTATAGTATTTGCTACGTAAGGTTCTTAATGGTCATTTTTACGTGCATCTTTAACGACAACGAAAATTTGTGAGAGTATGAGTGATACATATCATTTTGTATCTCTTTCTAACTTGTACAGATTGTAATGATGTAGCGCGCTCACTCGCGAAGTTGCGACTCCGTACTCGTAGTGACTCAGTGTATCACTATCAGACTTCCTCTCTCGCTCGCTCAATACTCAGTCGCCTCGCAAGCGACGCGTCGCGTGGAATGAGCTAGAGCAAAGTAATGTTTCAGATCCAAATGATACGTTTGAAACATTGTTACTGAGCCAATCTTTTGAATCATTTCAATGATTCGAATCAGTGAGTCGGTTCCGTAAAGAGTTACACACGCCTATATTACAGTTTTTGGCTTTTTGGACATGGATTTTGGAAGTCTGTCTGCGTTGATTAATTTCCGTACTGTCTTATCCTCTCAGTGATTAAAGTTAAACTGTAATATTTTGCATTGATACTGCAAGATGTCAACAAGTGTTGTATCGAACTCGAACAGAGAGTATTATTTTCTTTGTATCGAACATTGTGGTACTAAACGAAAGCAAAGGACGTTTTATTACTTTTATTGCATTCATTTCCAGTTTGTGAGTTAAGACTCAAAAAGTGGCTTCTGTGCCATAATAGTGACTATTTGCGCAGCTTAAGCCCGCAAGAACTTCGAAAACTATGTGTGTGCCATAAACACTGAAACAAGGTTCATCAGTGAGAAGTATCGGCTCAAACTTGGTGGTTATCTATCCATCATTGTTTTCGGCCTATCAAATTACTTCTGGAATACCAAAAAAAGTTCACGAAGGTTCGTACGTAACCTACGTAAATATCTGCTAATCTTGTAAAACCCAAAGTTTTCGTAACCAACTTGCTTTTTATATTGCCTTCAAACAGGCTGGCCAACTTTATTAAGTATGAGGTATTATTTGCAAAAATTAGGCTGACTGCAACCTGCATAACTAATGCGTTTAAAGCTAAAGTAAAATCTGTTGAAAGAGGATAAATGAGAATTTAAAAGAAAGAACATTTTTAAATTGAATTGTTCCATATGTGTCACTCATCAGTACTCCAAAGAGTATGTAATACACTAGTACTCATCTGTCTGTTCTTGTCATGCTTTGTAAAAATCTATATTAAATAAAATTCACGTATTTGGATCATGGAACCTTACTTATTTTATTTCTAACATGGTAGCATGAGCGTTTAAATATTAACATTTGAAAAATTGTTAATAATGGATAACGTACGTGGAGCAGTTGGCGATGGTAGCGGTGCGCCGCACCGATCTGGGAGATTAGTTGAAAGCATCGAAAAACTGGATGGAGCGTCAAACTACGCTACTTGGAAGGTGCAAGTAGAACTTTTTCTAGTAATGGAAGATCTCTGGGATTTTATAGAAGAAACCCCATCAACTGCTGCTGGTCTTAAGATGGATAAGAAGGTACGTGCAAAGATGCTGTTAATGGTTCAACCACATTGTTTGGTACATGTGAAGAAAGCAACTACAGCCAAGCAGAGCTGGGGTGCTTTAAAAGCTGCCTTCGAAGACCAAGGAATTAATAATAGATGTCGATTGCTAGGACGACTAGTTAGTCAGAAGCTGAGCATGTATAGTAGCCCACGAGTTTATGTCACTGAGATACTGTCGCTAGGCAATCAGCTAGCAGATATGGGCAAAGAAATAGATGATGAGCTACTGGCTGCACTTATGCTACAAGGACTAGGAGAACAGTACGAGCCGATGAGGATGGCTATCGAAAATAGCAATATAACGTTAACAACAGACTACGTTAAAACTAAATTGCTACAGATTGACATTACTTCAACACATGAGGATTCGTCGCAGAATGCTTTGAGTGCTGCTAAAAAGAAAAGCTATTGGAAAGCAAATGGAAAGGGTAAAGGAAATATAGCAAATAAGAAGATTGAATGCTATGTGTGTGGGGAAGGACATAAAGCTCGTTTTTGCCCCAAGAAGCATTACAATCATGCACATACCACACATACGGCACTCCATACCTATAGAAACGTTTCGCAAGAGTGGATTTTGGATTCTGGAGCGTCATTTCATATGACCAACAGGAAAGATTGGCTAAACAACTATGAGAGATTGAATGAGCCAGTCCAAATATCATGCGCGAATGGGAATAGGGTGGAAGGTGAAGGCCGAGGTGATGTCTGTTCAGATGAGTTGAACGTGAGTGTAAAGGGAGCTGTTTTTGTACCCAAGTTAGCTACGAATCTATTAAGTGTAAGTACATTAGTGAATCGAAATTTTGTGGTAGTATTTTCGAAAAGAGGTTGTGAATTGTATAAGTCAGAAGAATGTCAAGTGAATGGCAAGGCTGAGTTGGTATGTAAGGAACAGAAAGGGATTTATGTAGTAAAGCCTAATTCTAACCCTCACATGTTTTCAGCTTTAAAAACAAAAGTTGATGATGAAGTCCAGCTATGGCATCGCAGACTTGGACATTTGGGACTTGACAACATGAAAATACTACGTGACAAACTGGCTAGAGGTATTAGTTTCAAGGATCCAGATTCAGTACAATGTGTGTCGTGTTTGAAAGGTAAGCAAACCACATTACCTTTTCCGAAACAGAAGAGTATGCGTGCTACTGAACTTCTTGAACTAGTACATAGCGATGTTTGTGGGCCAATAGAAACTTCTTCATTTGCGGGGTATAAATATTTTCTGACGTTTATTGACGACAAATCGAGAAAAACATTTGTTTATTTTTTGCGGAACAAAAGTGAGGTCTTCTCGAAGTTGGTAGAGTTTAAAACACTTGTCGAAAATCAGACTGGTAAAAAACTCAAGGCGATTAGGACGGACAACGCAACCGACTACGTCAATGAACGTGTAAATAATTTTCTGCGTAGTAATGGTATTACCCACCAGCTGACAGTGGAATACACACCGCAACAGAATGGAGTGAGTGAGAGGGCAAATCGTTCAATTGTAGAACGAGCCAGAAGCATGCTTGAAGAAGCGAAACTTGACAAGAAGTATTGGGCTGAAGCGGTCAATACTTCGGTTTATCTGAAAAACAGATGTCCTACACGTGCTGTTAAAGGGATGACGCCTGAAGAAGCATGGTCTAAAAGAAAGGTTGACCTGAGGCATTTAAAAGTATTTGGTTGCCGGGCGTTTATGCATGTTCCGAAACAGAAACGGAAAAAGTTTGACTCAAAGACTAAAGAACTACTGTTTGTCGGCTATTGTGAAACAACTAAGGGTTATCGACTTTTAGACCCTGTAACCCATTGCTTGTACAAAGCAAGAGATGTAGTTTTCTTTGAAAATCAAATCAAGGTTCATGCAAACGATACTAAAGAAATTGTAGAAATGATGCCATCGGGTGACGTCGTGGAGAGACCTTTAATGATCCAAGAAGTTAATGCTCCTAATGAAGCTCGTCAAGTAGAACAACATGAAGAGCGACAAGAAAATGATGAATTTTTTGAATGTGGAGGATTGGAAGTTCTTGAATCTGAACAGCCGGACAGTAATAGTTCTGAACATAGTTTGGAAAACACTTGTGAACAACAGTGTGTGGAAAACACAGTTGAAGGAGTAGATGTTTCTGAAACTGAAGTGCAAGGCAGTGAAGGTCCTGTACTGGAATGTGTAAACACGCACGATGCTCCTGAAAGAAGATATCCTCTTAGAGAAAAGAAATTGAAAAATTTCGATGATTACATTCTCTATTATGCAGAAGAAGATATAAAGGAAGACCCTATAACTATAGAAGAAGCTTTATCAAGGGTTGATAAAGATAAGTGGCATAAAGCTATTCAAGAAGAGCTTAATGCATTAAAGAAAAACAAAACATGGGAGTTAGTAGAAAAAGCACATGGCTACTGCGTAGATTCTAAATGGATTTTTAGAATAAAAAAAGAGCCGGGGAAGATAAGGTACAAGGCGAGACTCGTAGCCAGAGGTTTTTCTCAAATAAAAGGGGTTAACTACAACGAAACTTTTGCACCTGTAATACGCCACAGTACTTTGAGGCTACTTTTGGCGCTAGCTGTTGAAAATAATCTAAAAGTTGATCAGATGGATGTCGTTACCGCATTCTTAAATGGAGACTTAAAAGAGAAGGTCTATTTAAAACAACCGAAAGGTTTTGAAGAAAAAGGTAAAGAAGGACATGTCTGTCTACTGAAGAAAGCTATTTATGGTCTAAAGCAAGCTCCCAGAGCATGGTACGAGAAATTGAACAAGGTGTTGTTAGACATAGGTTTCAAGAGATGCGAAACTGAACCATGTATTTACAGAAGAAAGAAGCATGACTGTATGATGATTATAGCAGTTTATGTAGATGATATTCTTATTTTTTGGAACAATGAGAAGGAGAGAATAAAATTGAAAGAAAAACTTAAAAGAAAATTTGAGATGAAAGATCTAGGTGAGGTAGATGTTTTTCTTGGAATGAAAATCAAACGTCAGGACAACTCTATACAACTCAACCAAACTGAGTATCTTGAGAGAATTTTGAAGAAATTTGGAATGAGTTCCTGTAAGAGTGTAAAGACTCCTGTTGAAAGTGGGATTAAACTTGTAAAACCACAGGATAAAAATTACATTCCACCAATGGAACTGCCATACAGAGAACTAATTGGTTCGTTAATGTACTTAGCCGTATGTTCAAGACCGGATATCTCATACGCAGTTAGCTATTTGAGCCAATTTAACAGCTGTTACGACAAAACACATTGGGCAGCTGCAAAGCGTGTGCTAAGATATTTGAATGCAACCAAAGAATTCGGACTAACATTTACAAAGACGGGGAATAAGCTTGTTGGTTATGTAGATGCTGATCACGCAGGCGATGTGTGTGATCGAAAATCATACACTGGTTTTGTATTTATACTTGGAGGTGGTCCCATAGCATGGGAAAGTCGTAAACAAACGACAGTAGCACTCTCAAGTGCAGAATCTGAATATGTGGCACTTTCAGAGGGGTGTAGAGAGTCTGCATTCTTAACTGCACTTCTAGCCGAATTGACTGGAATTAATGAAGTCGTAGAATTATTAAGTGATAGTCAGTCTGCGATTCAAATTGCTGAGAATCCAATGCATCATCGAAGGACAAAACATATAGATGTGAGGCATCACTACATTCGGGAAATGGTGAGAATGGGCAAGGTAAGGCTAAGTTATCTTCCGACGAACGAGATGCCTGCAGATGTTTTTACGAAAGGGCTTAGCAGAGAAAAGCATGAAAGATGTATGAAAGGAATGCAAGTTTGAGGAGGAGTTGGACTGGCTCTAGGATCTCATTTAAGGAGGAGTGTTGAAAGAGGATAAATGAGAATTTAAAAGAAAGAACATTTTTAAATTGAATTGTTCTATATGTGTCACTCATCAGTACTCATCTGTCTGTTCTTGTCATGCTTTGTAAAAATCTATATTAAATAAAATTCACGTATTTGGATCATGGAACCTTACTTATTTTATTTCTAACAAAATCCTATCTTTGTTCAAAGGCATACTATTCTACAAACAATTACTTAAACAATAAGAATAGTTGGTCGCTGTAACTCAAGACAATGTTTATGTTCTTTCTCCAGAATTACCTTACCTACTGACAGGTTATATGAGGTCAAATAATTGTTTATTTTATTTGACTATTTATGTAAATTTATTTAATTTTAATTTGACTTAATCTACTCATTACTATGTTCTTTTAATGAGTTGTATTGCAATATGTGGATAGCTAGCGACCTCAACAATTTTGTCATATTTGCGCCAGTTTTATATAATAAAATCAAGCAATTTTTGTTTTGATATATACCAGTCATTAATCTCATCATCTTGAATTTTAATATTTCTGATAATTATATTTTTCTATAACTCAAACTTTAACATATTTCAATTTACTTACCATATTATACCAAGTTTAATAAAAGTGTAATTTGTTTCAGCTAAATATGCTAAGGAAGAAGTGTTAGCTCCACCCTTGAAAATACTACTGAAACAGTTTAATTTTTTAACGATCTGTTCAACTCAGTCAATGGTGCAAGCTTAAACAGTAAAACAACAAGAGGGAAACCTTGACGCGCAGCCTGTACATCAGGGTCACCACACCAACGATTTTGGCAAGAAGCCATACAAAAATTAAAAGAAATATGTTTTGTGGATGTTAAAGGCAGGGAGACAACTGTGCCTTCATTAAAAAATTGGTTTGTAAGTCCTCAAAGTTATTTAAGGCTGTAGCTATTCTTCCAAAAGAAAAATGTAAAATAATGTGCCCGCGCTATTTTTTGGACTAGAGCGGGCATATAATTTTAGAAATAATAACCTGAATTGATTCTTACTAATAACCAGATTTATATAATTTCACTCGGATACTTTTAATTGTGAAAATGATTCAGCAGACCAGCTGGTTAAACTGAAACAGCTATTTATATCTTCCGAAAATGTGATGTTCAGTATCCGGGTGAAATTAATGTGGGACCCCATATGTCAGGAGCGGTGCCACGATCTGCTGCTTAGGAATGCCTCAATGTACATGCAAGAGCGTATACAGCAGGGTGGGCCACAAGATTTTTTTTTTTTTTAATATGTGTCGATTGCGTTGCCTATTTGACAATGGGCAAAGTTAGTGCTATACACAATTAGGTGCAAAAAAAAGAATATGAAACTATGAAGAAAATGAAATTTACCTACCCTTCTGAAAATGCAGTGAGAGCGTTCGGAGTAGTCACAGAGGAAGCAAATGAGTACTTAGAACATTCTCCAGCAAAAAACAACATTTCGAAAATAATAAAAAGCCAAATTATGTGTCTAAGTACTTATTTGACTTCCTGTCTTCCTTGACCATGGGTTAAAGTTAGTAATTTTTAATTGGTGTTGTTTAATAAATAAAATAATGAAAGGCACCTATGTATCCCGATTAATTGAAAAATCTCTTCCCAGAACGCAACATAAGGCTTATAAATTTATATATGATAAATATAAATATAAAATGAAATTAAGAAATAAAAACTTGAATAAGTATTTGTTGTGTTTCATTTACATATTTCTCAGTAGTTCCCTGTAATTATTTTTACCGCCGAGTTCTTTCATAGGAGCTCATTGGAATTTTGCTGCAAACAGCAAAAAGAATATTGAGGTCTGAATACAGTGCAATTGGGTAATTGAGGCTTTATGTGTCTGCCTTTGCTCAAAACACAACACCTAAATTAAAAAAAAAAGAACTGTCATGTTCGATTCTTCCAACTTTTGACAATCTATAACGACCATTTTCTTTCTATGGGAGTGGGTCGTCTGATCTATGTAGTCTGTGATATAATATAAGAGACGGAACTTAGAACATTCAGTCTGCGAGAAATTGTTAACCTTCTTTAGCCAACCACAAAAAATAAACATTGCTACCAACATAAAAATTTCAACTAGCACTGTCTATGACAACCATGACCTTGACGGGAAGAACTGTCATTGATAGGGATGCGCAATGCATAGAACTCAGTAAACTTATCGATATGTTTAAAATTTATCGATATCGATGAAATGCATTCTATGCAAATAATCGGGTTCTATTTAAAACTAATTATTTCGAAAAAACCGTGTAAAATAAAACACTCATATTATTTCAGCATTTATTTATTGATATAATTATATTACTAACGACCTATATCACTTTATTATTTATGATTTATTTTTAATTGGAATAAGGATAGAACAGAAATAATAATTACTATAGCTCTTCATATGTATAAAAGGTGTATTCCTGTCTTCCCCGTCATAGTCACGGTATTTTTAGTCACTTTATAAAAATAATTGCTGTACCCGTTAAACTAATCGCACGGTTCTAACAAGGGGTTATAACATAACAAGTAGTAAAAATATTCAATAATTTAATACAGACTAAAAACAAGGCATTGGAAAATATATATATTAATATATATATATATATATATATATATATATTTGTTTGGAAATAAAATTTGTGTTGATTGGAAAATAACAAATATTACCTATGTTATAATAACAATATTACAAAAGTGATATTAAGTAGAAATCTAAATATATATAACTCAAAGGTGACTGACTGACTGACATAGTGATCTATCAACGCACAGCCCAAACCACTGGACGGATCGGGCTGAAATTTGGCATGCAGGTAGATGTTATGACGTAGGCATCCGCTAAGAAAGGATTTTGCGAAATTCCCATGGGATCGGGATTTACACGGGAAAAACTTCCCACGCGGGTGAAGCCGCTGGCACAAGCTAGTTATAGTATAAAGCTAGGTATTCATTAGGCAACATTTGTTAATAAACACTGTTTATAAACAGTGTTTCACTATGTATCATCATCTTTGAAAACAGTTTATAAACAAAGGTGATGAAACATTGTTTCTTAAACATGTTGCTGTATTCCCCATTTCGAGCGGAGAGCAAGACGAAACATTTTGTTTATAAGCAAAAATCAACATGTGTGGACGTGTATTGTGCAAGTTTATAAACATGGAAGTAGCAGGCTGCATTTAGTTTTTTCTAATTGCTCCATCAACTGCTTTTCCATTGGTGTTAAATCTGTAAAGACAGGTTTTTAAATATGTATAAGCAAAATATTTGATAAAATTTGTAAATATTTCCCTGCATATAAAACGCAAGGATCTTTTCTAAGTAAAATGAACAATAGAGCACTATTTTGAGAATTTCTTGACTTTATGAGTCTTAAGACTGACCCTGAGGCAGTGGGACAGACTGTCGTAGTTTATATGGTAAAATCCTCGCGTACAAGATCGTGGGCGTATATTTATGTATACAGAGTGTCCCGAAACTCAATGATAACCTGGTACCGGGCGAGAGGCCAAGGTATACTAGTTATGAAAAAAAATAAGAAATGCAAATAGTAATTAGTAAAGGAATAGCAAACGTTTTTCTTTTTTTACGTATAATTTGTTGAGAATGTAATATAAAAGCATTTGGTGATTTTATTTAAAATATTTACCATTTTGGGCCAGCCCCTTGAGGATATGTCTGAATTGCTGGCTTGTGGATGGCACTGCTTCAGGTAAAAGATCTGAAATGATACATTTTAATTTGAAACTAGTTTGGAAACCACCAGATATTCAAGGTTCACTAAATTTTTAATTTGAATTAGAAGTAGTATCCTAGTTTTGACCTCTTTAATGAATTTGACAAATATTTTAAATGGTAAGCTTCGCCTGGGTGGAGGTCGGAAATCATCCCACATTCCTTGTATCCTCTCAGACCACTTCAACAGCTCACCGTGTATTTGCCTTGACTTAAATGCATTACGTCTGTCCCTCTCACAGAGACCTGTGCCCTGTGTCCCAGCATTGAGTATATTATAGGCTAATTACGATGATGATTAAGAATAATTTACCATTTTGAGACAGCTCCTTAAGGATATGTCTGGATTGCTGGCTTGTGGATGGTACTGCTTCAGGCAAAAGATCTGAAATGATACATTATAATTTGAAACTAGTTTTGGGATCTACCAGATATTCAAGGTTCACTAGTTTTTTAATTTGAAATAGAAGTAGTGTCTTAATTTTTAACTCTTAATTGAATTTGACAAATATTTTAAATGATAAGCTTCGCCTGGGTGGAAGTCGGAAATTATCCCACATTCATTATGATGATAAAATATGGTTATTAATATGTATATGTATGAGTAACTATTAATCCCTTTAAATGCCAAATATATTCACTTCTGTTTTTGGTTCAAAATCAGCCTCGAGACTCATTTCAGTGTTTTTCGATATACCACAGGTATTTCACACCTGAAAAATTCATTCTATACAGGATACTTATATTTACCTCTTGACTCTGAATGCTGATACACATGTTGTGGAAATTCTGCCAATTGTCCGTCAGTGAGAGGCAAGGCCATCAAATACAGAGAGGGGATTGCATGTCTTTTCAGATGATTGTTGATGTTAAAATCCTTTTTTCCAGTGGTTAGCACATACATTTCGCTGCTCATGCAGTTTTTCTATTGGTAGATGCACCTGTTCTTCATTACCAACTGCTTTTAGCCACTCTCCACAGCTGGAAGATACAAAATATTAAAGTTATTATCAACTGACTAAGTTTAACTATGAATTTAGTAAGTGTGATTTAGCTTGAATCAGTGATTTAAAAAACTCGACATGTTATATTTCCCAGAATTGAGTTAGTGCCAGTATCATATTTTATAAACATAGACCTATCTACCGACTGTTAAAGTATGAAATAATCACTCCATTCATAAATTAGTAGTTTATATTGTCTCCTGAAAAATTTGGTCTGTGTAAAACTCATTTCAGACGAAGCAATGCTATAATGTAAAGCAGAGTTAAAGTTCATAGCATACAAAGAAATATTGCTCACGAAACATTAATAATAAGATAAAGTATTCATAGCAGTGTGAACTGTGAAATGTATGGTGAGTGATATTGTTGTGGTATGAATTATATGCTATTATTATATAATAGAATAGTCTGAAATAATCTTATCATGTGGAGTTTTTGAAGTCACCAATTCAGTTATGAAAACACCTAATTTACACGATCAGTGCTACTAAATGGAATAGTTTCTTGGGATATGAAATTCTAGAATAATCACCAATTACACCATATTTACATAATGGTATCACAGGTAGATAATGAAATGTCACAGACTCTCTGAATGTAGTATATAGAACCTAGTTTCTTGTAATCATGCTAAAAACATGGTATTTAACAGTTAACCTACATACTAAAATATATTGTAATCTTGATTGATGGTCGTAATACAGAATTTGAATGATGCTATTCACAATAGGATATTTACAATTTATTTACACTTATATTAAACAGGCAAAGTTCGTGAGGTTGTAGGGGGTAATCTCTGGATCTACAGAACTAATTTCGAAATTTCTTTTATCAATAGAAATCCACGTTACTTGTGAGTGCATATATTATCCCGAAAAATAAATGTTACCACCCAACGAAGTATGCATGGGTCAGGTAATTAGCAATATGGAAATTAACAACATATAGTTACTCACCGGTTTGGATCCAGTGGAAACTTGGAAAAAAGCAACTTATTTCCAGTATGCCAGGCCTCCTTGATACCGCAAACTTCACATTTTCTGTGACCCTTACCCATGATGGTTCACAAACTTAGTCACTGTCTCAATTATAGTAAAAACAAATAAGTCTCGCAAGAGTCACTTAGACTAAGAGTCAATATCTCGATAAAACTATGTGAGGGTGAAACGGAGGAGGATGCTCGATTCAACGTTTTACATACAATCACTGAAATTATTCTGTTATGTTATATTCCGAAATCATAAAGAAAAAGGAAAACAAACAGAAAAATCAAACAACAAACATAAACGATGCGACGAAGGCGGACATGTTTGTGTGCACTTAGGTTTTACATACTCTTTGTGCACAGATAGGGATACGCAAAAAGTATCGATACCACAAGGTATCGATACTTTTGTTTTGATACCAAGTACTTTTGGTATCGATACTTTTGTTCCGATACTATAGAAGTATCGATACTATTAGAAAGTATCGATACTTTTAGAAAGTGTCGATACTTTTTATCTCACCCTGCTTGATCCAAGATTTTAAAAAACTTCTTAGCAAAAATAAAACCTACTTCCATATCAAAACACTACAAAGTCAAAAATAACTTTAATTTCGGTAGTCGGTGTATTGTATTGGTTTTGTATTTTCTGTATTTTTTTACACCGCCTTCCGAAATTAAAGTTTTTTTGGCTTTGTAGTGTTTTGATATGGAAGTCGGTTTTATTTTTTGCTATAATTTTTTTTCACGCTTTTTAGTGGGTCGGTTTGTAATTTATCTAGTTACAAAAGCCAAAATGTGAATTACTGATCACCTTTTACAAAATATTGCTTTTCCCGATGCAGAGCCGTTAATTTTTGAGGAGTTCTCCTGGTACTTCACCATCAGCTCTACAACACCATATGCATTATGACGAGCATAAAGTGCTTAACATGCATATTCAAGAAATCAAATCGCAATCCACGAAGTACTCATTATTGAGTAGTCGGTGGCCACCTGTTATCATAAGCTCCACTTCCCCAAATGGTGCTTTTTGAGAGCAACTGCACAAGGTACTATTAGAAATACTCAAAACGCTATAGGTGTTGCCTATAATATTTGAAGAGTTCCCTCGATTACTCCAGGATCCCATCATCAGATCCTGATTTCATAACAATGGGACCAATTAGAAAGTATACCCTGTCAAACGAATAAAACAAAATTCCAAATCGGTCCAGCCATCTTCGAGTTATGAGGTGACATACATGAAAAAAAGTTCAAGATGAACTGAGAACCTCCTCCTTTTTTTGAAGTTGGTTAAAAACATCCACTTTACGGTTCCCAATGCCTGCGCTCGTGCGATTTCGTACATCCGAAGGACAATAAACGCAAATGACAGCCCGTGCCCATCAACAAACTCCTCGGAATCGGAAACTGACACAATGGCTATCTGGAGTCAACATAAACAACTGGCTCATGCAAGACGTCAGAGGTCAACTGAAGGGGAAAGCGACGAGGTTGGACTATACCTTTCAAATCAAGTATCTCCTCTCAAAGCAGATCTTTTGCAAGCGTGGGAAGACATAAAATTCGTTTTCCTATTATTTATATTAGGCTATTTAACCTGATGAAAAAATATTTAATTATTCCAGCAACTTCAGTGAGTTCGGAGAAGCTTTTTTCACGAGCTGGAGCCATTATGACAGAGAGTCGTACTCGTTTGACTGGATCTCATCTGGATAAAATTTTATTCACGTTGGATTGCAAGATTGGCAGTTTTCTAAATAATTTAGTATTCATTATGACAATTTATTTGTGAGTTTTATTATGTTTTTTTCTTTTTTGATAATAGGCTTGCGTTTGACCAACATCTCACCTGATGGTAAGTGATGATGTGGTCGAAGAAGCACGCTTGCCTAGAAGTAACCTATTCACTCTTGACTTAAGACTCCCAGGTTATAGCGATCAGGAAACACAGACTCCGGCTGTCTGTGTTTCCAAAATAAAGACTTTACTTTTTTACTATTGGATATTAGTGACTAATTTGTAAAACACGTTCCTGCTGGATTTTTTTGCGAAACTTAGCAACACAAACTACACTCCATTCGGGTTTTTTTATGTATTAAAAAGTACTCGATACCTTCAGGTATCGATACTTTTGTTACGATACTTTTTTGGTATCGATACTTTTAATACGATACTGGTATCGAGTAAAGTATCGATACTTTTCAAATTTTGCGTATCCCTATGCACAGACAACAAATCGACAGTTTTAGTGGTTTAATGTTGGTCATCCTCAGATTTTGACGTCTGTTTCTGAATGTTGGCTAAAGAAGGTTACAAATCCCATATAAAAAATATTTGTTCGGAGTTTCACAGGACTGGCCGGTATTGTATACCTACATATTTTGTAACATGCTCTTATTGAAGTACCCACAATCCACATTCATGAATATAATTTTCATTTTCACGCCTCGGTCTGAGTTTCACGCGTTGTTCGCTCTAAAACAAAGTGTCAATTGAAAATGTCTCGAAGCAACTGTAGTTATGATGAAGAATGGCAGAGAAAGAAGTCGTTAATAAAAAGGAGCCTTTTCCACGATATTCCAAGTAAGTAAAAACAACCTCATTTCTAATGTTTTATCTCCTTTGGTAAACTCCAAACAAAAGAACATCTTACCAATCTATTTCCAAACTATAATAAGATAACTTCATACTCATAACAGTATTCTAGTTTATTCTTCTTGGTTTCTCGCGTTTATGATAAGTTGTATCTTACTTCTGATAGACGGAGTCCACCTCAAGGGATCCTTTCTTTCCGCAAGGATCCGATCCAACTGGAGTCTCTAGTTGGATCGGATATGACACCGGTTCGTTAGTAGATAGAAATTACCGGTAGTCAGGAATCAGAAAATGAGACACCGTTCTTGCCAAGGGGCATGGTGATACCCAACTACCAGGTTAGGAAGGTTAGACAGGCGGGCAGGTGGAAATAGGTTAAACATTACTGCATTCAATTGTTCTATATTTCTGGCACACAGTAGATTCTCTGGATCTTCACCAGACAATTTAACCGTAATGACTCATCTTCTATTTATACATATAATTAAATTTGAGTCTGTCTGTAATCTGAAAATAAATGTGTTTTATACAAGTGCTTATAGTTATTTACACGTAAATAAAACACAATATTTTTGTCTGTCTGTGATTCTGTTTAACCAGGCTATATTCTCTGGAACGGCTGAATCTATTTTAGTGGGACTCACTGGAATATCAAGGAATTATCTGTATGCTACTTTTTGTCTCGGTATTCCCATCGGATTGCGGTTTAGTTATCCACACGAGTGAATTTGCGGGCACAGCTAAAACTAAACTTAATTATATTCATTTTGCAGCCCTGTCTCCATTGGAAGAAGAATTTGACAGCTCAACTCAAGTCGATTTCGCTCCAACTGACGAAGTATTCCCTTCTCCCCCAAGACCATATAGTCCATTACCACCACTAATCATAGAGAGAGTTCCAGAAATCAACAAACACGATGAGCCTGAAGAATTTTACCAGAAATTACATAAAAAAATGAAAAGAATTTATGTGGAACTGTTTATTGAAAATCGAGATGTAAATTCAGTTGATTTCGATTCAAATGATGATGATGGTTTGGTAAGCAATGATCATCTTACCATACACGATAACTCTGACACTACTGAAAATCTAGATATCCCTTTTCATCAAAGTATTTCTCTAGAGAATGAAAATTTAAATTCTATTGTTGAAGATAGAGATGACAGTCAGAGCTCTGCTGATACAGCGAGTATTGATGTCATAAATTACTCCAGATCAAACGAAGATGCTATAATGATATCTGAGGAAGAGCGACTCGCCAGCGAGAAATTGGATGAAAAGAAAATAAGTAACGACGATAATGTTAACAATAGTCCATTACCACCACTAATCATAGAGAGAGTTCCAGAAATCAACAAACACGATGAGCCCGAAGAATTTTACCAGAAATTACATAAAAAAATGAAAAGAATTTATGTGGAACTGTTTATTGAAAATCGAGATGTAAATTCAGTTGATTTCGATTCAAATGATGATGATGGTTTGGTAAGCAATGATCATCTTACCATACACGATAACTCTGACACTACTGAAAATCTAGATATCCCTTTTCATCAAAGTATTTCTCTAGAGAATGAAAATTTAAATTCTATTGTTGAAGATAGAGATGACAGTCAGAGCTCTGCTGATACAGCGAGTATTGATGTCATAAATTACTCCAGATCAAACGAAGATGCTATAATGATATCTGAGGAAGAGCGACTAGCCAGCGAAAAATTGGATGAAAAGAAAATAAGTAAAGACGATAATGTTAACAAGAGGACCAGAGAGCAAAATAAGTTTAGTACAGAAAGAATAGAGGATCTAACTTCAGCTAAAGAACGTAATGTTGGAAATACCACAATTTATGATCAAGAAATGATTGAAAGCGGAGAATCCCTCCATGAAATGGAGGTTGAACATAGCTATGAGGTTACAGGACCGAATTATAAAAGAATAGATGAATCAATGAAACAAACCCATCATACTTCTATCAGAGAACAGAAAAGTACTCATATTGAAGACTTTAATGAATCAGGGAATGAAAAACAAACTGAAGATTTAACAGAAACCGATTTAGATTCATATGATTCCGGATCAGAACTAGAACCCAGTAGTACCAGTGAAGGTAAGTACTGATCTACACATACTAATAAAATTTAAATGTATGTCTGTGGTTTTAAAATAATGGCGTTTTCTCTCAAGTCAATGACGACTTTTTACGACGATTAATTGATAATAGGCTCGCGCTTAACCACCAACCCACTTGATGGTAAATGATGATGTGGTCAAATATAAAGCACGCTTACCTAGAAGTAACCTATTCACTCTTGACTTAAAGAGCCCCAGGTTATAGCTATCAGTAAACACAGACTCCAACAGGGAATTCCACTCCTTAGCCATTCGCACAATGAAAGTATTCCTAAAATGTTTTGTGCTATAACACAAACATACTTTTTAAACTTTTTGTGTCTGTCTTTTTATTTGTCTGAGTTAATCTCTAGAAGATAGAGGAGGTTATAGGGCAACATTTAGGCTACCCGGAATTCCCGCGAAACCGAGATTTACGCGGAAAAAATACGCAGATATTCTCCAACACAAACAAAGACACGGGCATAGCTAGTGCTTAATAACTGCGGGAAAGAGAGAGGAAATAAAACTAATAACAACTTCTACTATAAGTCTTAAATGAGACTGCTTATGTAACCGTAAAATTCAAAAACCGTTAGATTACAATCTATGTATCTCGCGAGGTTCTAATCTATCGATAAATTGTGATCCGTACAATACGATTCACAATTTAACGCATTATTTACGAATTCGGTCTGTAGATGGATGAATAGGAGGCCTGTCTTCGCTGAGTACTTCCACCACCTGTGGACACGCCTTTCATCTGTGATCGCTACGCTGCTGCAAGAAATGTCGCGCTGCTCTCGGGCTATATAGCCACCGAGGACGCTGCGGAAACCCGTAGACCCATTGGTGCTGCAACAACCATCTATACAGATGCTGTGGCCAATGATAATTTATTGTTATATTTTAAATAATAATACATTAGATTTATTTATCAAAACTAAAATACTTAAAATACAAACTAGAAAAGCATCAAAAAATTTATCCTCAACGCTGTCAGCTGGCAACCTACCCAAGATACTGGCGGCATTGCCTTGTTGTATGTTTAGCCTTTGGCCAAAGAAATAGCCAGTCCTTGGGTCACGGGAAGCGTCAACGAGCCTTTAAGATATGTCTTTAAAAAGGCTGTGAGCACATGGACCCTATGGTCCGAGAGTTTCGACCCCAAAAGGCTCGAAAATATAGTTATCACCGAGTTAGTTTGATATATTGTATTTTGAAAATTACAGATCCAGATTACAGACAAGTAACAGTCAAAGCTATGGTCCACATCGACGGCTCTCAAGGCAATGAAGATCGCGAGAGTGACGAGGAGTCAGTCAGAAGTATCATCCTCCCCGCGAGGTTCAAGATGGTGCCCAGTCGCAAAGTTGATGAGAGAATTGGAGGTTTAGCAGCATTGGAAGAAAAAGAAGGTATGTAAATGTTGCAGTTATATATATTTATTCCACAACTTTTTCACACAACGCCATCTAGTCCCAAACTAAGCAGAGCTTGTGGTATGGGTACTAGACAACTTATAAACATACATATATATTTCTAAATACATACATATTATAGATAAATTACACCCAGACAAAGAACAAATGACCATGCTCATCACACAAACATTTGTCCTAGGTGGGAATCAAACCCACGACCTTGCGCATAGCAGTCAGGGCCACTGACCACTATACCAACGGGCCTGTCGAGTTAGTTTGATATATTGTATTTTGAAAATTACAGATCCAGATTACAGACAAGTAACAGTCAAAGCTATAGTCCACATCGACGGCTCTCAAGGCAATGAAGATCGCGAGAGTGACGAGGAGTCAGTCAGAAGTATCATCCTCCCCGCGAGGTTCAAGATGGTGCCCAGTCGCAAAGTTGATGAGAGAATTGGAGGTTTAGCAGCATTGGAAGAAAAAAAAGGTATGTAAATGTTGCAGTTGCAAGCCTATTGGTTACATTTCGGGGAGTGTGCGATGGAATTTCGCAATCTAGTTCCACCAAGCCCGTTCCATCATCGGACTTCAAGACAAACGGCAATGCGCCATCGTTACATAGTGGACATCCCACCCATATGCACAAAACGTTTTGGGAATACTTTGATTGTGCATACGGCTAAGCAGGTGCCGGAGTCTGTGTTACCTGATAACTATAACCTGGGGCACTTTAAGTCAAAAGTAAACAGGTTACTTCTAGGTAAGCGTGCTTTATCTTCCACCCCATCATCGCTTACCATCAGGAGAGATGGTGGTCAAACGCGAGCATATCACCAGTAAAAAATATCTTCATAATTTTATATATTACTCCCTCTTATGTCAGTGCTAGAAAATCTGACAGCAGTCTTGCCAAGGTGTGTCGTGTTAATCAGCTACTGGGATGTGAGGGCCAGACAGGCAGAGTCTCCATGTAAACCACTAAGCAGATGTCTCCAAACCAAAAACCATATTGATCTCTTGATATTACAAATGCTTTGATCATCTTTAATGCTTAACCAAATGCGCAAATACAACAACATAATTGGGTGCTATATGTTTGACCCGTTTGGGGTTGAAACGTTAGGACCATGGGGTCCGAGTGCGCATCAACTCTTTCGTGACATCGGCAAACAATTAGTCGACTCCACAGGTGACCAGAGGGCTGGCCTTTTCTTTGGACAGAGAATCAGCATTGCCATTCAACGTGACAATGTGGCCAGTGTTCTGGGCACTTTTCCCATTGATAGTGATGTTGACGAACTTTTCGATGCCCTTTAATTTATTTTTATTTTCGCCTGCATATATTTTTATTTAATATAGAAATATTTAAGTTAATTTGTTCCAAAATAAAAGAAGTTACTACTTAGAATGTTTAGTATTTTAATGCTTAAATAAACTAGCAGTAGCGCGGAGCTTCGGTTCCGTCGATTTTATCACGATAAAAACTTACCCTCCTTATTTTGCAGTCGGGTAAAAAGTAAGCTATATCCTTCCTCAAGCTTCAAGATACCTTCCGTACCAAATTTCATCCAAATCCACCCAGGACTTTCGAAGATTAACGCGTTTAACCAAACAAGCTTTTTCGCTTTATAATATTAGTACGGATATAGATGTTTTATTTAGTTTTTTCAAAATAACTAGGAAATAATATGTTTACGAAGTTTATTTATTATTATTTATTATATACTTTATTGTACACCTTACAATATTTCACATTTTAATTTATTTATGGTTTAATTTATTTTTATAAGTTGTAATTTATAAATAATTAGCTTTTGACCGCGACTTCGTTCACGTGGGACTTTTTTCCCGCGTAATTCCCGATCCCGTGGGAAAGCCGGGATAAAAACTATCCTACGTCCTTCCCAGGGTCATAAACTATTCCCATGCCAAATTTCATTGAAATCGGTTCAGCGGTTTCGGGTTTAGGCGTTAAAAGGTAACAGACAGACAGACAGAGTTACTTTCGCATTTATAATATTAGTATAGTATGGAAGTATGGATGTATAGGCGAGTATTAAAGAAAATCAATCAAATGGCAGTAAACGGAATCCTTATAAATTCGTCATGTCTGTCTGTCTATCCGTCCGAAGGTTGTGTTTATCGTGAGGCTGTCTCCGATTGGGGCGATGCCAACCTGGTCAAGTTTAATGCGGCTAAGACTCAGGCGTGTCTCTTCTCCGCAAAAAGGAGCCAATTCGAACCGGCTCCTACTTTCCGTGGTGTAACCGTGCCGATAACCGATCATATTGAGCTTCTTGCTATACGGGCTAAAATTGAGTGTGGAAGTTGTGACTTTAACTTCCACACTCAATTTTAGCCCGTATATCGAAGATAAGGCTCAGTTAGCATCAAAAAAGTTGGGAATCCTAGCCAAGGTGAGACGGTACTTCACACCGGAACAGCTGCTCAATTTGTATCAAGCCCAGGTTCGGTCGTGTACATGGAATATTGCTCTCATCTTTGGGATGGATCTGCGAAATACCAACTGGACGCACTTGAGTCTATCCAGAAGCGGGCCAAGAGACTCATTGGCAACGATGCACTGGTCGAGTCAAAGCTCCAGCCTTGCCTTGAACATCGACGACGAGTTGCAAGTCTATCGGTTTTCTATCGGTTACATTTCGGGGAGTGTTGAACGTTTTGGGAATACTTTCATTGTGCGGACGGCTAAGGAGTGGAATTCCCTGCCGGAGTCTGTGTTTTCCGACAGCTACAACCTAGGAGTCTTTAAGTCCAGAGTGAATAGGTTACTTTTAGGTAAGCGTGCTCCATCTTCGATCACATCATCACTTACCATCAGGTGAGATAGTGGTCAAACGCGAAACTATTTTCAATAAAAAAAAGATAAGGTTCACGGGGGCGACGTCCCGCGCGTCTACTTTTATTAATAAAATATAATAACAATGTAATCCAATTAAAACAAACTGGTTTTTCATGACCAACAGTGTATTAGCACAAAAAAGATGTTTAATTAAATTAATTGCTAGGAATTTTATTGTTTTAGTCCGTTAGTTTTCTCACGACAAAAAATAACCCGTTAGGTTGTCTCCTATCTACCTATCTAAAAATCTTTAAATTATATTATGGTATGTGACAGCGCGAGTAAATAAATGCTAAAGATTAATAATAATGTAACTAATTTTTGACGTTTCGGCTACATGACTTACTTAGTATAGTGGTTATTGAAAGCTGTTCCTATTTCTAGAGGAAAGTATTAGTGTAGTGTATGAAAGTACTGTGTTATCAAGTAGAATATTTTCTATGTTTTCCCTATCGTTATTGTTCTCGATTTCATCCTTTATTACTCTCCAGACAGCTTTACATTTGTTTTCACTATTGTTTATGTATTTGATGTTTGCATTCTTTTTTGAAGTGTAAACGCATTTCTGTAAGACCTTTGAGTAATGTAAATATTTAGTTTTATTTCGTAAATTTCGCCTCTTATAATATTGATAGCGCAGAGATCTTTTTGTTTTGCAACTTTGTTTTAGACCTTTGGTTATCCAGTTCTGTTTCTTTTTACTATTAGCATTTACTTTCACCTTTATTTTTGTGGTCATTGATGACTGCTCATCTGGCCAATTGGCTATTAACGCCGGGGTCCCTCAGGGGTCGGTTCTCTCAGCAACTTTATTCTTGCTACACATTAATGATCTGCTTATGCCCGGTACCTTTGGGTATGCAGATGATATCACAGTTGCTGAGAGATATGTGTCCAGCACGCGTGCTGGTGGGTCACAGATCCAGTCTCTCCGTAAGGACATGGTTGGGCGCTTGAACTTGTCCTCGAAGGCTGTCTATGAATGTGGTGATGCCAACTTGGTCAAATTTAATACAGCTAAGACCCAGGCGTGTCTTTTCTCCACAGAAATGAGCCAATTCGAACCGGCTCTTACTTTCCATGGTGTACCTAACCGTGCCGATAACCGATCGTATTGAGCTTCTTGGAGTAATACTAACTTCCACCCTCAATTTTGGTCCGTTTATCGAGGCTAAGGCTCAATTAGCATCAAAAAAGTTTGGAATTTTGGCAAAGATGAGACGGTACTTCACACCGAAACAGCTGCTCAATTTGTGTCAAGCTCAGGTTCGGTCGTGTATGGAGTACTGCTCTCATCTTTGGGATGGATCTGCCAAATACCAACTGGACGCGCTTGAGTCTATTGAGAAACGGATCAAGAGACTCATTGGCAACGATGCACTGGTCGAGTCAAAGCTTCAGCCTTGCCTTGAACATCGACGACGAGTTGCAAGTGTATCGGTTTTCTATCGGTTACATTTCGGGGAGTGTGCGATGGAATTACACAATCTAATTCCGCCAAGTCCGTTCCATCATCGGACTACAAGACAAACGGCGATGCACCATCATTACATGGTGGACATCCCACCCATACGCACAAAACGTTTTGGGAATACCTTCATTGTGCGTACGGCTAAGGAGTGGAATTCCCTGCCGGAGTCTGTGTTTCCCGACAGCTACAACCTAGGAGTCTTTAAGTCAAGAGTGAATAGGTTACTTTTAGATAAGCGTGCTCCATTTTCGACCACATCATCACTTAACATCAGGTGAGATGGTGGTCAAACGCGAACCTATTATCGATAAAAACAAATATTATTAGTAGATATACACTCGGCGTCACAAAAATCGCACCTCTCTTCGTTTTATTTTAACAGCAAAAATTACAACGAAGTCCTTAAAAACCACTTAAAACCTAGTGTTGCCCCCCAAGCCTGATGACTGCTACATACGTCCTCTCATGGACCTAATTAATGTTCTAACAGTCACTTGAGGAATGTTGTCCCATCCTGCAACGACGGCGACGCCATCTTGGAGGTCTTGGATAGTGGCAGGGGCAAAATCACGTTCCCTTACTCGTTTCAGTTCATCTGGACTTCGTGCTGGCCACCGTATAACAGGGATCCCAACTTCTTGCAGGTAGTCTCTTACAATTAATACGGTGTGACAGCGGACGTTATTGTGCATTCTCATGAACCTACTGCCAACAAAACCCGCATAAGGGACGAAGAAGATCTCTGTTATGTACAGAGGATCAGTCAGCGACTCTCGCCCGCTAGCACTTCCGTCATCCGCGAAACACACACGAGGTTCTTTTTGACGTCGATTGACATGCCACCCCAGAATATGCACGAGCCACCTCCATATTCCATTGTCTCTTGAATACAAGCATGTGCGAATCGTTCTCCTCGCCTTCTATATACTCTTATACGCCTGTCGTTACAGAAAAGACACACCCTCGTCTCATCCGAGAAGAGCACAGCCCTCCATTGATCTATTGTCCAATCCACATGGTCGCCTGCAAATTCTAACCGATCTCTCCTATGCTGTGCAGTCAATTTTGACCATGTAGCAGCCCTGTGAATTGCAATTTTCTTCTCCTGCAATCTTCTTCTAATCGTGGAGATACTTACAGAAGATCTGCGAGCTGATTGGAGTTGGTGTTGCAGCTCAACAACATTGGAGAACCGATTACGTAAAGTCGTCGAATCAATGAAGCAATCGTCTCTCTCGGATGTGCAGCGTTGTCTTACAGATCCACGTCTTCAAATATAGCCACCAGTGGAGAAGGGTGAATTTTCATATAAGGGAAGCCGGACCAAAAAATGCTTACCTTGCTCAAGTGTGATGCGTGAATTCCAGTAACTGTGGCCCTGTGGCTGACTTCGAAATCTTGTAACTTCGTAAATAATTATTTGTTTAATCTATACTTATAATAAATCTGTAGCGAGGTCAATTCTGTACATGAAATATATTTCGAAAATACTAAAAAGACTATCAGGGGGTGATTAGGGATCGATACTGATGCCAAAAATGCAATCAGTAAAATTTTTGTCTGTCTGTCTGTCTGTATAACCGTTATAGAAACAAAAACTACTCGACGGATTTTAACGAAACTTAGTACAATTATTTTTCATACTCCTGAGCTAGTTATAGTATACTTTTCATCACGCTACATTCAATAGGAGCAGAGCAGTGAAGGGAAATGTTGGGAAAACGGGAGAAGTTACTCCATGTTTTAAGCTGCCGTCGCGTGTGCAGCCTTAATGGTTAAAGCTACACAGAAATCATTTCATGACGGAAATATTCTCCTTAAAATTATATAAAAAATATCCCACGACAGCATATGTCTATCTTTTATGGTTGACTCACAATAACACGTGTAACTCCCGATAGCTTAGCAGTTCGAAGCTTTCTGATTATAGTATTTGTCTACTCTTACGTTTATAACACTCTCAGTCACCGCTAATTGAAAAAGTTAACATTATTACCTATTCCATAAAAAGAATCATATAAATCGGTATAGAAACACCAAAGTTATACATGAAATACGCTAATAATAAGCCATCGCGCGTGAATACTGAATCATGCTATAAGGATTATTTTTGAGAATCGGTCGTCGCGCTCGACGCGTCTCCCGGCCGAAGGTATAAAATTTCGTTCTATAGGTACTCAAGCCTCATGTGAACGTGATCTAAACAATATTACCAATACATTAACTTACGCTGACGGAGTCGTGGGCACAGATATTAACAACAATATATTGTGCGGTTCCGTATTGCGATATTTTTCAACAGTATTATAGATTGACATTATATATTTCCCTACTAAATTACGAAAGTTAATCTGTCTGTTACATCAAAATCACTGAACCGTGAGGAAGGACATAGGCTACTTTTTTTTTACGAAAAACGACGGAGACGCGGACGAAGTCGCGGGCAACAACTATCTATACTAATAATATAAGGCTGAAGAGTTTGTTTGTTTGTTTGAACGCGATAATCTCAGGAACTACTGGTTCGAATTGAAAAAATATTTTTTAATTAAATAGTCAATTTATAGAGAAAGGCTATAGGCTATATATCATTACGCTAAGGCCAATAGGAGCGGAGCGCCAATGAAGAATGCTTCAAAATCGGGGTTAAATTTAGCCCAAAGAAACTATTCCACGCGGACGAAGTCGCAGGCAAAAGCTAGTTGAAAATAATAGATTACTATTTATATATTCATATATAAAATAATAGACTAATATTTGCCATACTCCAAAAGGGAAGCCGGTAGGAATCGAGTTGTATGGAGCCTTCGCCACTGATAGCCACTAAACTCTTGGAAGCGTGGAAGTGGAACACTCTTCGAACGGAAAAACGACTCAAGTTCAGTTGACGAGCAACATTATACTGCCGCCTCCCTGATTACAGTAGTGTGTAGCATACGTAGCATACCCTTCACTTTGATAACCAACCGCTCATACAATGAACAAAGAGGAATACTTTTCTAAATACTATAAATTAAATATAATGTAAACAGTTACATGAGACGCGGGCGGAGGGCCGTGAGCTCACACAGTGACCACTGTTCAACTTATGTAAACATTACCAATTATATATATACACAATTCTATTTTAATAAAGAACATTCATTCCACATTCATTACTGCGACTTCACGCCTTGTCATTGGTCTCCCTAACTTATTCTTCATAGTGCTGTCTGAAGTAAATCTCCGCTACCTTAAATACATAATTTCTAAAAATAGTGCTGCTAAACACGCCTGACACGGAGAAAACTCGAAGCGAATATCTGAAGCGGAGAAAACTCGAACCAGACACACCTGAGGTCAGTACATCATTCAGCACCAAGATTACACTCGAAGAACTCGCTCTACTCGCCGACAAAATGATGGAGCAGACCACATCAACAGAAGTCGCAGCCGTACGTTCATTCGGAGCACCTACATCAGCACCGCAGTCCGATACGCAGTATCTCATCAGTGAAATAAGAAAACTCTCGCTAGAAATAGCCGATCTAAAAGCAAGACCGTCGTATGATTACAACTATCGCTGCCGCCGCTACCCATCTCTTCACCGTAGCGCATCAAAATCGTGAAGACGAAAAGTATCAACATCACCAGACTGCTATTATCACCTACGTTTCAAGGAACAAGCTAGACACTGACACATCATCGCCCTGCTCTTTCAACAAACAAAACTCGGAAAACTAGACAGAACGTTGGCAGAGGCGGACACCAGCGTTCAAGAGAATTCACACCGCCTGTACATCACCGACAAAAACTCTTCTAAATTATCTTTCTTGGTCGATACGGGAGCAAACATATCCGTGCTACCGAGAAAAAAGGGTCAAGTCGCAACGCCACTACCATTTCAACTTTACGCTGCAAACAACACAAAAATAGCTACGTATGGCGAAAAAACATTAACTCTCAACTTTAACTTACGACGCCCGTACAAACGGAAGTTCATATAATAGCAGATGTTTCGAAACCAATTCTCGGAGCCGATTTTTTCAAGTACCATCAACTTATCTTCGACTTGAAAAACCGCAGACTTATCGACGGCATCACGAGCTTAAAGGTCAATGTCCCGGTATGTGTAACAGATGTTCCTACCGTACGCAGTATTAACATGTCGCAGTCATAACACGACATCCTAGCTCAATATCCGGAAATAACGCGATTAACATCAATGCAATTGAACTGCAACATCAATGTGCAACATTGTATTGAAACTCGCGGACCACCGGTACACTGCCGTGCCCGTCCTATTCCACCGCATCGCTTCGAGATTGTAAAGAACAAATTTGAAAACATGATCGAACAAGGTCTATGCAGACCTAGCAAGAGTCCATGGGCATCACCTCTTCATATCGTGCCTAAAAAGAATGGCGATATTAGAGTTTGTGGTGACTATCGCCGACTCAACTCTATTACCATACCAGACAGATACCCCGTGCCACGATTCAAAGATTTTACGCATCATCTATCTGGTAAAACTATCTTCTCTACAATAGACCTCAACCGTGCTTACCAACAACTGAATGTCCGAGAAGAAGACAGAGAAAACCGCAATCATCACACCGATGGGACTAAGTATATGAATTCCCACGTATGTGCCCTGGTTTAAAGAACGCGGGACAAACATTTCAACGATATATCCATGAAGTCCTACGAGGATTAGATTTTGTTTTCCCATTCATCGACGATCTACTTCTGGCATCGGAAAATGAAACCCAACACCGAGAACACCTGCATATTCTGCATATTTTCAAGAGACTAGAAAAAAGCGATATCACGATCAACCCTGCCAAATGCAACTTAGGCCAATCAGAAGTCCAGTTCCTTGGTTACACTGTATCAGCACAAGGTATCAAACCTCCAAGACATAAAGTCGAATCTATCACTGACTTTCCCAAGCCGACTACCATAGAAGAGCTAAGAAGATTTCTCGGTATGATCAATTTCTATCGCGATCATATACTAAACGCCGCATCTCAACAAGCACTATTGAACGAATACCTACATAACGTCAAGAAGAAAGATAAAACGCAAATCACGTGGACCGATGAAGCAAAGCAAGCTTTAGAGCAGTGCCAGCATAATAAACGCAGCTTTACTCGCTCACCCTTCTCACCACGCAACAATCGCTTTATTCTGCGACGCATCCGACACATCAGCTGGAGTCGTACTTCAACAATACATACATGAAACATAGTAACCGCTCGGATATTTTTCGAAGAAATTCACCAACGCGCTAAAGAAATACTCTACATTCGATCGTGAACTACAGTTACTTGCAATCTACATGGCAGTCAAACACTTCCACAAGATATATGAAGGACGAAATCTCATAATATTTACGGATCACAAACCGCTGACATACGTAATGTCAAAAACTCCTTCCAACTCAGAAACAAACCGGCGAACAAGGCAACTTTTGTTTATCAGCGAATTTACGACCGACATTCGACACGTAAGCAGTAAACAAAACGTCGTCGCCGACACACTTAGCCGCATAGAAACAATCTCATGCCCACCTACAATCAATTATACCGACACAGCCAGAGCGCAAGAAAAGGATACCAACATCAAACAATTATTATCACAAGACAACATTCGTCTCAAGAAAATAGTTATACCCAACAGCGACCTCGAGTTATACTGCGAAACCTCTACTGCTTACGTACGACCGTACATACCAGAACAATATAGAAGACAAGTATTTAACAGCGTGCACAACGTCAGTCATCCTGGTACGCGCACGACTCGCAAGCTTATCACGCAAAAATATTTCTGGCCATCAATGAACGCAGACATCAGCTGTTGGACTCGAACGTGCATACCTTGTCAAAAAGCAAAGTTCAACGACATACACACTCAAACATCGCATCGTTCCCGCCAACCGAACGATTTCAACATTTACACGTTGACATCGTAGGACCTCTACCTACAACATCTCAAGGACATCGGTACTTAGTTACAATGATCGACCGATTAACTAAGTGGCCTGAAGCAATTCCTACCGACGAAATATCAGCTGATCGAATAGCCCAAATTGTTTACCAACATTGGATCACAAGATTTGGATGTCCGACTACACTAACAAGCGACAAAGGCCACCAATTCGAAAGTCAACTTTTCCAAAACCTGATGAAGCTATTGGGAATAAAGAAAACTCGCACAACAGCTTATCACCCACAGAGCAACGGCATGATCGAGAGATGGCATCGCACCCTCAAGACCGCATTACGCGCGAAACTTATAAACACAAGTTCCTGGATAGACGAGCTCCGACAATTCTAATGGGTTTACGTGCCACTTTAAACACTGACACCGGAGTAAGCGCAGCCGAACTTACCTACGGTTACAATCTACGATTACCTGGCGAATTTTTCACAGAAAATACCTGCACATTTACTATGGATTATACCTACGCCGAGAAACTACGCGATATAATTCAAGTCAACAAGCCGCAAGCCGCTACCAAATACCACAGCAACAAAAAATCCGTATTCATTCATCAAGACCGATTATATTGATAGATTTTATCTTTTGACATTATAATTTATAATTAAATGACATATTATTACGGACCATTTTTGTAACTTTTTTTTTTTTTTTTAATTTATTGACATTCTATTTTTATTATTGATTATTCATAGAAAACGAGAAGACATTTTTAATCTTTCTTACACAATTTTTTATTTAATTTTTTTTGCAATTTTATTTTATATACCTACTTATAATCTTTGTTAATTTTATTTTCGTTTTTTCGACTATTGTTTTATTGTATTACTAGCTTTTGCCCGCGGCTTCGCTCGCGTTAATTTACAATTTGTCAATAATTATTGTTGCCAAAAAGGTGTACCGTATCTTTTTGGGTGGTTAAAAAACGCATAATTATAATATTTAAAAAACCATCACCAGGGTCCATCCATCCCGAAAAACAGACAGACATTTAGTATTTAAAATTTATCTTTTTAAAACCAAAAAGGTAGTTTACAATACATTTTTGTAAACTACGTTTCTGGTTTTCCCATTCTTGGCGTGTTGATTTTGGACGCTTGATACTCGTGAGCACGCCACATACAATTGCCCATGGGAAAAGCAGTCTTTTTCTAAATGTACACCTGCGACTTTCAGTGTCTGTCCTTGAGCTTTGTTTATGGTCATTGCGAATGCCGCTTTTAGGGGATATTTGAGTTTTTCGAACTGAATGTGAGGAATAAACACGTTTTTACCGCTTGCTGTTCCTGTCATAATTATTGCTTGAAAACATTGCATCCAAGGTATGTAATTTGTAGTCGCATGCCATTAAAGAGCCTGCCTGCCAGAGAGGTGCGCCCTGATTACGCATCAACAGGACTGGGACACCAAGTTAAAGCCTCAAATAATGTGATGGGGTACCCTGACAATTCCAGAGAGTTGATAAACTCTACAGAGTACGACGTCACTTGCTTTGTATCCATGACAATGTCGACGGACAGATACTCAACAACATCACAATCCACATGAGACATAATCTTTTCGTTGATCTGCCCTACAATTTCGTTAGTTGGTGCCAAAATTACTCCTTCACGTTTGTTGAAAACAAATATGAGGGACAAAGAATGGCTGCGATTAATCAGAATAAACGTGGTTTATTAAATTATTTGTATCTTGGACTACGTTCACTATGGATGTTACTACAGTTTCAGCTTCAGTTTCAGTTTCAGCTTCAGCTTCAGTTTTGGTTTCAGCATCAGTTTGTTTCAGCTTCAGTTTGGTTTCAGCGTCAGTTACAGCTACAGTTCCAGTTTCAGCTTCAGTTTCAGTTTCAGCTTCAGTTTTGGTTTCAGCATCAGTTTCAATTTCAGCTTCACTTTAGTTTCAGCTTCAGTTTCAGTTTGGTTTCAGCGTCAGTTTCAGTTCCAGTTGAAAGCTTCAGCTTCAGTTTTGGTTTCAGTTTCAGATTCAGCTACAGTTTCAGCTTAATTTTCAGCTTCAGTTTCAGTTTCAGCTTCAGTTTCAGCTTCAGCTTCTATTTTGGTTTCAGCATCAGTTTCAGCTTCAGCTTGGTTTCAGCGTCAGTATCAGCTACAGTTCCAGTTTCAGCTTCAGCTTCAGTTTTGATTTTAGCTTCAGTTTCAGCTTCAGTTTGGTTTCAGCGTCGGTTTCAGCTACAGTTTCAGCTTCAGTTTCGGTTTCAGCTTCAGTTTTGGTTTCAGCATCAGTTTCAGTTTCAGCTTCAATTTTGTTTCAGTTTCAGCCTCAGTTTGGTTTCAGCTACATTTCCAGTTTCAGCTTCAGCTTCAGTTTTGGTTTCAGTTTCAGATTCAGTTTCAGATTCAGTTTCAGAGTCAGTTTCAGATTCAGTTTCAGATTCAGTTTCAGCTTCAGGTTTGGTTTCAGTTCAGATTCAGCTACAGTTTCAGCGTCAGTTTCAGCTACAGTTCCAGTTTCAGTTTCAGCTTCAGCTTCAGTTTAGGTTTCAGCATCAGTTTCAGTTTCAGCTTCAGTTTGGTTTCAGCGTCAGTTTCAGCTTCAGCTTCAGTTTTGGTTTCAGTTTCAGCTTCAGTTTGGTTTCAGTTTTGGTTTCAGTTTCAGATTCAGCTACAGTTTCAGCTTCAGTTTCAGTTTCAGTTCCAGATTCAGTTCAGCTCAAATAAATCATCCCGTTGATATCTGTTGCCACACGATCTTCTCCTATTTTCAAAAGGGCAAACGCATAATGCCCCGATTTTGAAATAGAAATGATTCGTATATTAACTTGATTGGTTAAAATTTAAGCGACACGGTTGGCGTAACTGTTAACTTTTGCATGACGTGGGTTCGACCCCAGCTCTAAACAAAGATTTGTATAGCCTACATGCAGCTGTGTAGTTTTAAAAAAATGTTATGAGTGGTTCTTGAATACGCGATTTGAATGAATTGAGAGGGGGAATACAAAGTCCCAACACCCCTTTATATCCTTAAGGGATGATTTCCAGGATAAAAACTATCCTATGTCTTTTCCAGGGTCTAAAAATATCTCCATAGCAAATTTCATCCAAACCGGTTTAGCGGTCAAGTGTATTATGTGGGTGGGGAGGGCGGGGACATCATTGATTCCCGATACAAAATTCCAACACCATTTTCACATCTTTTAGGAATGATTTCCGGGAATAAAACTATACTATGTCTTTTCCAGGGTCTAAAACTATCTCCATACCAAATTTCATCTAAATCGGTTTAGCGGTCTAAGTGTATTATGTGTGTCCTTTTACATCCTTTAGGAATGACTTCCGGGACGAAACCTATGCTATGTCTTTCCCAGAGTCCTAAACTATTCCCATGCCAAATTTCATCTAAATCGGTTCAGCGGTTTAGGCGTGAAAAAGTAACAGTCAGACCAGACAGGCAGTTACTTTCGAATTATTATTATATTAGCTTGGAAGTATTGATGGATATGGAAGTATGGATAGTATGGATATGGATATGGAGTTATATTATTAGTATTAAAGTATGGATAGCTTTTGTCCGCGACTTCGTTCGAGTGGGAGGTTTTCCCCGCGTAAATCCCAAACCCGTGGGAATTCCGGGATAAAAAGTAGCTTATGTGTTTTTACAGGATGTCAACTGTCTCCTTACAAATTTCATTGAGATCCGTTTAGTAGTTTTTGCGTGAAAGAGCAACATAGATACAATTCGAAAACTATCCTGCGGGAACCTTACATCGGGATAAAAACTATCCTAAGTCCTTCCCAGGGTCCTCAACTATTCCCATGCCAAATTTCATGTAAATCGGTTCAGCGGTTAAGGCGTGAAAAGGTAACAGACAGACAGATAGACAGACCGACAGACAGACAGAGTTACTTTCGCATTTATAATATTAGTATGGAAGTATGGATTTATTATTTTAAATTGAATGAGGATTATTATCGTTTTCAATTTGTTATTTTATTATATTTGACATGATTTTCTTTTTGGGCTCTCTTCGTTTGATATATTTTATTTAATGGTACTGTTATGTTTTACACAATTTCTACACAATGTATATTGTTCTGAAATAAATGACTTATGACTAATGACTTATGACCTTTTGAAGTGCACCCACGTGTTTATCAGAACCGACGCAGTCAAGAAACCACTTGAAACACCATACAAAGGACCCTACCGAGTGATAAGCCGCACAGAAAAAGTTTACACAATACAGTTACCCGATCGGCAAGCAAATATCTCGATAGATCGATTGAAACCTGCATATGTTATCTCAGAAGACACTCTATCATCAACCAAGAATACCACACCAGTTACAGTCACCGATACCAAGAAAACAGAAGTACCGAGAGCAAGCATGACGTCACATCCCGCTGAAAACAAGCAGACGCGTTCTGGACGTATCATCAAACTGCCGGTACGCTTCGCTTGAAGGGGAGTCCTGTAGCATACGTAGCATACCCTTCACTTTGATAACCAACCGCTCATACAATGAACAAAGAGGAATACTTTTCTAAATACTATAAATTAAATATAATGTAAACAGTTACATGAGATGCGGGTGGAGGGCCGCGCGCTCACATAGTGACCACTGTTTAACTTATGTAAACATTACCAATTATATATATACACAATTCTATTTTAATAAAGAACATTCATTTCACATTCATTACTGCGACTTCACGCCTTGTCATTGCCCTCCTTAACTTATTCTCCATAGTGCTGTCTAAAGTAAATCTCCGCTACCTTAAATACATAATCTCTAAATATAGTGCATCAACCATAGCACTAAAGTAGTGCTCCGACATAGCACTAAAAGTGCAAATCAGTGCAATGATTTGAGCGGCTCCATCTGCAGTAGTATCCACCTTCAGGGGATTTTTTTTGCTGTAGCTGTTAACGTATGTTCACTTCAAAGGTTGGATAGCAAATGACCCACCTTTGACCCGGGTTGGCCATTTTATGCCCTTGTAGAGTGGTGCAATTAGACGATGTTGTAATGTGTATTATAACATTCTTTTTAAAGGACCATGAGTCATTTTGGACCAATTACTCTACAGTGATAAAACCTATTCCATATGAAAGCTTTTAGGGTATTATTCATTTCTTATTATGGCAGCTACATCGAATTCAAGCGCGAACATGGTGTTTTGGAACGTTTTCATAACTGAGAAAGCATCAAAATTCATAGTATAAAAACTGTAAATAAAATATTTTTTCCTGACATTCTTGTATACCTACGGCTAGTGAGAACTCATCCCCCACCCTGCGCGCTCCTTTGCTCCCTTCCCTTTTTAGATAATTTTTAGATCATGGGCAAATCAGTCGTTGCTTCTACGTTGTTAACGTTGTTTGTTCTTGTATTACTATCGGCTTGTATTGCAACTTACTGACTCCGGCTCGTTAATTGACTTCGATATCAGCTTCTATGTGACTATCTGGCAATCCAATTGGACAAGATTTTAGTAACTTAGTGGTGAATTGTGATTTTTGCGCAATGGCAGCAAAACCTTGCATAATGTGCCTGCGCTTGCGCACTGTACAAAATAGACGCCATGTTTTGGGAAGGGACATTCCTGAAAATCAACCCCAGAATATATTCGACAAAATGCCTTGGTTGATAAGGTGTGTTTATTTATTTACTTTCATAATATCGCTAATAACTTTCTTTTTGATAGGCAATAATCAAATAAATACACTATAAACTCCATATAACGCCGAAAACTCTCTATAAAATCATTCACACTTGATCTTGGTTGTAAATAACAACACTAAGGTGATAAACAGTTCTTTGTAAGTTGCCGAAATCATAAGAACTACAGCTGTGTACGTTCTTTTGTTTTGATTTATTGTCTAGCATGTATATATACAAAATATATATAATAACAAGTCATGCAACAATAATGCGCAACCTGTGTGAAGGTGAAAATCAAGCTTTTCATTGGTTCTTCGAACCAAATGATGTATTTATATTGGATAGAGGGTTCAATACAGTCTCTTATTATAGATTTAGAATCACTGGGATATGAAGCACATTTTCCTCCTACAAAGGATAGAAATAAAAGTCAATTGATGACAGAGCAGGCTAATAAATTTAGATTAGTAACCGCTATTCGCTGGGTGGTGGAAGCAGTCAATGGCAAGTTTAAAAATAGATTCAAATTGTTTTGCCAAGATTACTTTAATAGAGCGTTGCCACATATGTTTACGGATTTTAGAATTGCAGCTGCCCTAATTAACGCGTTTTATAGAGTAGCCGTAAATAATAGATTTGCCGGAGACATTCTGCGCATTATTAATGCTAAGATCAATACCCCAAATCTATTATTTGACTATGTGACATTAAAAAATCATAACAGACAACGAGTTGCGTTTGAAAGGATAGATGCTCATCTTCCTCAGTTGCAAGACTTCCCGGTATTAACGGATGATGATAGTACTTATTTCTTTTGATTCATATCAATTGAAACTTGCACGTTCATACACTAGCGAACATTTACGAATTAATGGTCTATACACAATAGAAATATATCGAGAGAATAACCTACCGGACTTGGAATGCAATATTCTTGAAAATAACTTATGGCTGCTAAGGCGAGTCCAATCACGACACATAAGGGCAAGGACATATTACACTTATGTGTTAATTAACCGCGATCAAGTGGGCATATTCAATAAAATAACAAGTGGGCATAGATTCCATAACACAATACTATTGTACCTGTCTTACGGGTCGGGGTAGATTGGATGAATTTCATCGACAGCACTACATTTAGATGACATTATTGTGGACATATAATTGCCAGTTATTTTTGTCGTTGTCAACATTTTAAGACTGTATGATATAAAGGATATCTTTTAAGTTATATACAGTTTATATACCTACATGTTAAAAAAATACCTGTGTAGTTCAAAATAAATGTTAATCAATACACGAATATAAACATGTTGTTTTGTTTGTTGTTAATAATATGTTTAGTTCCTCGCTACAAACTACCAATCAATATATTTTTTGATGTTCCTAATCACCTTGTTGGCGCTCGATTTCGATTTGGCTCTCATAGTAACAATTAAATAACACCCCAAAATCTTTCATTTGGAGTGGGTTTCATTACTGTTGAGGGTTTGGTCCAGTCTCCATACAAATTTGCCCATGGTCCTTTAATTGGGACGTTCCAATGAAATTTGTTTTGTTTAGGAATTCTAACTGTTGTTAATTTAATGTTCGTTAAACCTACTTTTGATTGACACTAATATTAATTGTTTAATGTTTTCGTTGATTCCGATTCCGAAAATAAGCTTCAAGCATGTCCATGTCTTCAAGCATGTCATGCTTGAAGCTTATTTTCGGACAGGTGCTATTTTTGGGACGCTGAGTGTAGATAAAGATTCTTTTATAATGCCTTAGGCATTCTCTACCAGTCAACCAAGGGCGATCAGGAGATATCATGGCATGTTTGTTGCCTTCTATAATGGTAAACATCTCCTTACCGGGAAGATATATGACATATATTTTAAAATGAATGTTTATATTATTTACAGGCTCGCGATTGACCTAATATTACGTAATAGTAAGCTATGATTTAATCCAAGATGGTTTTCATTCTACTTGTATTCAAACGATCCGTTTTTCCTTGTATTTTCAGATCCAAATACTGCCCCAATATTCGACAGCGATCAAGAAGAAACTACTGACGAAGACCTTGAAGAAGAGACCACGCAAGAGCAAGCAAGATCAAGATCAGAGCAAGGATCTCCTTGCTCGATAGCATCTGGTATCTGGGACTGGGACTCTTCATCTGAAGAGTCAAGTACTTCTCAATTTGCTATCAGTGAAGAAACTAAAGGCACTGCTCGTGCCGAGCAGGAGATAGATAATTCTGTAAAAGCTGTTGATGAGCGTAGCTATCAAACAGATTTTACTGAGAAAGATCTTGTAGATGTGGAAACTTATCAATCAGATGCTACTAGTACAGAAATTCAGACTCATCAACAATACGACTCAGGGATAATGATTGAAGAGGTAGCAACTCATCAACTAGCAACACCAGAAATTGCTGAAGAAATTATAACTGATCAACCAGAGGCTGCTAATGAAGAGACCGGAACACATCAGCCAGTAATTAATATGGATGAAGATGGAGAGGCACCCAATGAAGACATGGAAAGTCCTCATCCAATTGAAGTAATGAGGACTCCTCGACCAGATTTATCTCACAGAATACTAATAAGACATGAAAGCAGCTCTAGATCAGCTGGTGAACTTGCTGCAGTCCCACGACATACAACAGCGATAATGTCATCTTCCCAAGATGAAGTCGGCAGCAATGTTTCCGAAATCCAAACTTGTAAAATCGAGGCCTCTGGGAGAAAGAGGAAATTAATTGATAAATCAGTTCAAACCGTTCTAACTAGTATGGTATCATGGGATGAAATGCGTTCTAACTTTTCTGTCGGCACGCCAAAGATATTTCGCCGTTGTGACTGATCATATTTGTAAATTAAACTTTTTTTTTTTTAAACTTTTTTTCTTTAAATTAGTCTATGATTATCAGTGGTCTTTTGATATGGTTATCATTATTAATTAGTTTTATCAATTCCTCTATGAGTTTATTTTTAATCATATTTTGTTATGAAAATTTGTTTTGTTTAAGTCAATAAAAATACTCATATTGTTCTCAATTTTAAAGAATAATTACTAATTAGTGTTTGCTCCTTTTGTTTGGTTCCACACCTCAAAAGGAAAAATAAAACTTGCAAGATTACTCCAATATGCATTTGTGTGTTTTTCAGATCTCTATAAGAGTTTATTTTTAATTATGTTATTTGTTTTGTATTGATTATATCAATAAAAATACTTATAAGGTACTCATTTTGTCTTACATAATTTGTGTTTTCCCCTTTTGTGTTAAATCTGGATATAGAAGGAAAAAAACGGAATCCTTGCAGGTACTTTACTGTATTTATGGTCAAATGACCTTTTCTCTTGTAAGTGTAGATTCGTCAAGTTTAAATTGAAATCAAATTCAGAGGTTTTTGAGATATATATGTATAAAAATCAAGCTTTTAAATTACATAAATCGAATAGTTATTTATTTTTCATCGTTTCTGTTCATTAGAAATGCTTACTAATATAAAAAAGTTGATGAATAAAAAAGCTGAGATATATAAAAAGTAGTAACAAATTAAAGAGAGAGAGATCTTTTACCATGTTTTTGAAAGAAGAAAAGGTTTGTGCTTCTCTTACTGACACGGGAAGAGTGTTCCACAGTCGTACTGCTTGAGCTGCGAACGACTTACCAAAGAAATTGGTGGAGTGACTCGGTACCTCTAGCCTCAAGTTTTCCGATGACCTCAGAAATTTGGCATGTGTGTCATGGAGGAACATGAAACGTTCTTTAAGGTAAGAGGGGGTTTTAGAATTGAACAGAATACTGTAAAGCAGAGACAAGATGTGTAAGTTCCGGCGAAGACGTATAGGAAGCCCCTTGAGTTTCGTACGTCATGAAGCATCATGGGCATATTTGGCCATTGAAGAAGTTGCCTCACCTCGGCGATCTGGTCCCTCAGTGGTTCTCTTAGATCTTGATGTGCAGAGCCCAGCGTGGCGCGCCGAGCTCCAGCAGCCAACACCAAGCGCTGCAGACTCGCCAGATGCCTCTATACTCTGCAATTGGAACATAATAATTAGTATAATTATTATTATTTATTTATTTATTATATGTATACTTTATTGTGCACTTTACAATATTTATATGGATACAAAAACTTTAAACTAGTGTACAATGGGCGGTCTTAACGCACAAGACGATCTCTTACAGACAACCTTTGGATGGACAAACTAAAAGGAGACAGATTAAGGGCTGTCAGTGTACTAACATCATAATATTAATATTAATCCTTACTATATTTACTATATTTTACTATCTATACTAATATTATAAAGCGGAAAAGTTTGTTTGTTTGTTTGCTTGAACGCGCTAATCTTCGAAAGCACTGGGTGGATTTGGATGCAATTTGGTATGGAAGTGGCTTGAAGCTTGAGGAAGGTTATAGGCTACTTTTTACGCGACTGCAAAAAAGGAGAGTTATGTTTTTACCGTGATAGAATCCACGGGAGCGAAGCCCCGCGTGAGTACTAGTATATAATATAATAAATGCGAAAGTAACTCTATCTGTCTGTGTGTTACGCAATCACGCCTAAACTACTGAACCGATTTTAATGTTTGGTACGGACATAGTCTAGAGCTTGAGAAAGGACATAAGTAGGCTGATTTTTAATGCGAAAAAGGCTGTAAGGGGTTGAAAGTTTGTATGGAAATTACGTCATTTTTAAAGCTAGAAGCTTGAAACTTATTTTTTAGACTTTTGTTTAGATATTAATAAATACGACATTCAAATTATGTATGAGTTTAATTTTCAAAATAATTAGCCTATAAAATTAAAAATGCTACTGAAAGTCACTATACCGCGCGGTCGATGTCGCGGGCACAGCTAGTCTGTTATAAATGATCTTTATTTTGCATATCTTACCTATATAAATATAAAAATCTATTGCTGTTCGTTAGTCTCGCTAAAACTCGAGAACGACTGGACCGATTTCATTTATTATTTTTGGATTACGTTCCCTCTAACCTCTAACACAGGGAAGGTTTGAAAGGTGAGAAGATTAAGCAAAACAAAAAAAATTGCGATCGATACGAAGTTCGCAAGGTCAGCCAGTTGGTTATTATCTGGGGGCACGGCAGTGCCCCCGCCAAGTCGAGCGCAAAGCAAACACTGCCGTACCATCCTTTTCTGGAACCATTTCGGCGTATTTTCAGGCCCTTATTTGGGGACCTCTGGATAGATTTAGAACACTGAAATTATGGTTATTTAGTAAGCTACCAGCACACACTTAAACTATAAAATTTCATGTTTGTAGCTTGTTTATTTCCTAAGTTATGCAAAAGCAAAGTTGTACTATTTCGACATATATAGACTCACTGATCATCAACATAGAACTAGTACTTCCCATAAACCTAGAGAGCTGAAATTTGGCATAGAGGTAGGGTTTTGTGCCTATATGAAGGGAAAACTATCAAAACTAACAGAAACCGTAACAGACCAGCCAAACTATTGAAATTATCGACATGCTATGTTCACAAAGTTTATTGAGTGCGGTACGCGGTTAGTCCTTTCTATTTAAATTAACTAATTGAAGGTCTAAAGTATCTGATGAAGAACCCTAAGAGCTCAGCTGAACTATGGGAGATATGGAAATGCGCCTTGACAAAAGTTATTCAGTATGACGAGTCCTTTCTACTGATGTATAGGTATAAAAAATTGAAGATCTGAAGTATCTGATGAAGAACCCTAAGAGCTCAGCTGAACTATGGGAGATATGGAAATGCACCTTGACAAAAGTTATTCAATGTGACGAGCCCCTTCTTATAAATGAACTAGTACTCACGCGGGGCTTCGCTCGGGTAGATTCTATCACGATAAAAACATAACTCTCCTTTTTTTCAGTCGGGTAAAAAGTAGCCTCTAGCCTTCCTCAAGCTTCAAGCTACTTCCATACCAAATTTCATACAAATCCACCCTGTACTTTCGAAGATTAGCGCGTTCAAGCAAACAAACAAACAAACTTTTCCGCTTTAAAATATTAGTATAGAAGTATAGATATGAAACTGGAGTCTGAAGTATTTGAAAATGTCTTAGAAAACATTAAAATGTGCTAGAGTCACAAGTACTTCAATAAAATAACATAAGCTGGGAGTACCTCTTCGTGGTGAAGGTGGAAACAGGCTAAGTCCGCAGTTGAGACAACTTTCAAATGCAGCTTGCCTGGCTAAAACTCCCATTTCTTGTTAATCTTGCCTTCGGGCTTATTTTGTTTTCGGTCTTTGTCAGTTGTTAATTGGAAGTAGCCTACCCGATAACGCAGGGGAGCAGCCACCAGTCGTATTCCATTTCCACTTTTATCGATATAAATTATCCATAAACGGTCGTGGAATTTAAATAAACTCATAAAAATGTCGACAAAATTGAAAGACGACAATGGACTATGTGGCTACCGCGTAGTTGGTATGCCCAAAGATGGTTCATGTCTCTTCCACTTAATATCTTTCTTGGTCTTTGGTAAAACTGACTCAACTTGCAGTGCCAGGTCTGCCATAGTGGCATACGTTGCGGAACATTGGGATTAAATGCAATTTTACACGTGTTATGCTGATGGTAATATGTATACCAACCAGCAATCATACACGTGTGATATGATGAAACCTACAACTTACGGATCACTTTCTGAACTAAAGGCAGCTGGAGAAATCTATCCCTTCACTTTTGAAGTGTATGAGAACGGTATACTTAGGGGTTCCTTCGGCGGCAGTAACGCTGGCCCAAAAAAGTAACTGCACCAAAAAAAAAACAATGCTAATAAGAAAACCTAAAATAATTAAAGGTATAATTAAGAAACTAATCAAGTAAAAAATAGCTTTCTGCAAAAAGAAGTGAAATCCCACCAAAAACATCCTGTAAAAAATTAGCCAAATCTCGCCTAAGCTGCTTGTTTCTCTATAAAAAGTAATGAAATCTCTAAGCAAAGCGAAGCCAACTCTAAGGATCTTTACTGCGATTTTATTATTAATATAGTTAGATTTTATGTGACTTGGCCGTTGACTTCGATGTATTAACTAGTAAAAGTGCATAGAGTATGTTCAACGGCCGGTTACATAAAATTCTATTATATAAAGCTAAATTACCACTGACTGACTGACTGACTCACTCACTCACTCACTCATTGACATAATTGTTCTCCCAGATGGTGGATGGGGAGGTGGGTATATTTTGACAGATTCGTAAACAAGTAACTCTCAAACCTACGGGAAAAGTGCCAAACCTCCCCTTTTCACCCCTTCCTATCGTATCTCGGAAACTACGAGACCCGTATTTTTTGTTTTTTACGGATTCGTATAGAGGAGGCTCGGTAAAGTAAAAACCAGTTTTCAAAGTCGCCCCCATTGCCCCCCTTCTCACCCCCTTTAGGCGGATCTCGGAAATTAAGAGACCTGTAATTTTTTTTTTTCAGATTCCTTTAGAGGGGCAATGCTTTAGTCGAAATAATTGTGCAACCCCCCCCCATTTTTTTTTTCATAAGCACGCGAGGAGCTTGCACCTCGCGCAACACGCAAATACTAGTCATATTATATAAAGCTAAATTACCACACACTGACTCACTCACTCACTCATTGACATAATTGTTCTCCCAGATGGTGGATGGGGAGGTGGGTATATTTTGACAGATTCATAAACAAGTAACTCTCAAACCTACGGGAAAAGTGCCAAACCTCCCCTTTTCACCCCCCTTCTCCTCCCTCCCTATCGTATCTCGGAAACTACGAGACCCGTATTTTTGTTTTTTTACGGATTCGTATAGAGGAGGCTCGGTAAAGTAAAAACCATTTTTCAAAGTCGCCCCCTTGCCCCCCTTCTCTCCCCCTTTAGGCGGATCTCGGAAATTAAGAGACTTGGAACATTTTTTTTTTCAGATTTATTTAGAGGGGCAATGCTTTAGTCGAAATAATTGTGCAACCCCCCCCCCCCCCTATCAACCCCCCCCCTCCATTTTTTTTTAAGTGAACACGTGAGGTGCTTGCGCCTCGCGCAACACGCAAATACTAGTTATACTATATAAAGCTAAATTACCACTCACTCATTGACATAATTGTTCTCCCAGATGGTGGATGGGGAGGTGGGTAAATAAAGTGGGTAGTACAGTACATGTGCAGTGATACTATCCAGAGTGGTAAGTAATTTAATAAGATATGTGTGAATCTTACGTTTACTCCGTACCTACATGTTACTGGACCTATACAGTGTGAGTTTTCAATTCTTATAAGTACAAATTATTATGTACCTAACTACCTACCGCTTTTTGTGGATGATTGATTACAAATAAAGCATTTTTTTAGTTGTGTACCTATTTATTTAAGTATTATTGTACTTAATAAAATTTCCCAATCTCCAATATCACTCACCTTTCCACTTTCGTTTTCCTTTAGCCAAAATAGACTCGACTAATAAAACAAAAACTTCACAAGTGGACACTGGTATGCAGGCATCAATCAGCTCAACGTTGCTTGTACTCATAATTTAGTTTTACGACGGTAATTAAGTACTCGATAAATACTTGTTTCGTTGGTATACATGGTCACCCTATTTTATTCCCCATCCACCATAGTGCATTTTTATAGATTCATCTTGAATCATCAAAAATACTGACACCATTGGACTGAAAACCGCACATCAGGGATTTTACGAGTCTTCCAGGCTTCTTCGTTGCTACTAAAAGTTAATTACACGAGACTTTCTGATATTCCTCTCGTCTAGCAGCTAGCACACGCACATATGTCAATGGAGGAGAGGATTGAGGGACCAGTTTTAATCATCGCTATCTTCAAAATGCTTCGATATTATTGCTCCATTTCTTTTTTACAAAATGTTTTAAGAATTTTACTAAAACTTTATGTAGAAAAAGAATGGTTTTATTAATTTTGTTTAGTAATATTCACTAAAATATTTATCTTTATTATGTGGACTGAGGGACCACAGTTCAGTCGTTATATTTTTTATCTTTAATGATTTGTGTCTGTTATTTAATAAATATCTTTACAAATTCTTTACTAAATGTCTGTATTCAAAAAACCTTCCTTTTTAAGATACTTACCGAGATCTGGCTGATCGTCTGTGAGAACTGAGGGACCACACTTTATGGGTCGTAGTTTTTAATATATATTTTTGCTTACAAATTCCCAGATTAATTCTACAATTGTTTTAAGTCTACTACTAAATCCTAAGATTTTCATTTCGCGAATTCCCAGTGTGGTCCCTCAATTCACACGCACATTCAGTTATGGAGATCACGTTGGTCGAACGTCCTGATGTGCCAGGAACTAAAATTCATTTTACTTTTGACCGGTGGCATTACGAGTAAAAGTAAAGCAGTAGTTGTTTATCATCAAATCGTCGCTAAATCTTTATTCAGTAACAGTTTCTCTAAGGTCCTCAGTAATGGAGATTCAGGTTGGCCGAACGTTCTGATATCAGGTCGTTCGGCCATAAATAAATGCTTCTAACTTTCGAACTGTTCAGTCAGAAACTCTTTGGCTCACATCTTTATGCGTCACATATTCGTCAGTAAAAACTGGAGTAGCAGCTCGACTGGCCGAACGTTCTGAGCACGTCAAGTTACCACACATTGACCTTGAACGCGTTTGAGTAACAACAGCGAGAATCGTGCAAAAGAGATGTATAGCTTTTTGTAAGTTCTTACTTGTAATGTTTCGTGCTGCAGTGCGTACTTGAGGATGTGTGTGTGTGCGCGTCGTAGTGTAGAATAAAATACTATGCGATAAGAAATAGCGTAGCAGGTTGAATACTTGAATCGAATCGAAATAATGGCATGGTAAGAAAAGCAGGCGGCCCGCGCATTGCCTAAAATACTTATGAAAGCTTATCTATTATCAATTTGTTTTATTGAAATTATATTTTACTTATTAATCCTTCATTTTTACATATTTGTTTCTATCACTACATAGTAAGTATAAAACAAAGTCGCTTCTCTGTCTGTCCCTATGTATGCTTACCTAGATCTTAAAAACTCCGCAACGGATTTTGATGCGGGTTCTTGAGGAAGGTTTTGTGTAGATTGAATGAAATACGATGATTATACTTCAACATGTCGGAAAGATTAAGCCTATCGGGAGCTTTAATCGAAAACGCTGCCAAAACCTTTTGAGTTATGAAAATACAATATATGGCGGGATTCTCTTTTATAGATCTACAAAAATACGCGATGGCATATGCCTATCTCACAAGAATAACCCACAATAATATTTTTTCTTTTACAAATTACTTTAAAATGATGGGTCATATACGAATCTTTTTTTAACAGTACAGTATTACTCCTTATCCAATTAAATAGTCAGATATCGTCAGATATGTTGAGGATTTAATGTAGATCAAAATTGCTTTTTACACTATATCAATAAAATGAATATCTTATGAGTTATCGCCGATATATGAGTGTGGCAAATTACCTGACGAGAAATTGAAAAGCAAAATCATATATCGCTCATTTGGTGCAACAATGACGTAATTACATTTTTTTAATAAACAAGCTTAATTATGTCAAAATGTGCGGAAAGGCTATTTACACCAGGAGAAACATCGATACAATTGAATTTATAGTGATTTGCCGCGAAATGGCACGAGTGTCGTTGTAGAATTGAGTGAAATGGCGCCATTTCTGTTGCTACAACGTCTGTATAGCCAGTTACGCGGAGAGCAGGGGGGGGACACTGCCGTACTTGACGTAGGCGTCCAATTTTTCACAAAGATACTAGCACCATCTCTTACGAAATCCGCGTTAACTTGAGAGATTTAGTACGAATAAATGACATAGATGGTGCTTACGCCAATTATCGCCAGTACGCCTTGTTGTTAATGAAAATTTAGTCAAAAATAATAAAAATATATTCTAAACCAGAATAAATATTTCTTATTTTATTTATTATAACAGCATTTTGCAATTGCAATTTTTTTTAGTTCGGCAAAATATTACTATACTGATATACTCTCTATGGGTTACAAACATCTATATCACTATACTCTTTGGATGAATCATCTATGCTCTTTGGTTACAAAATGGTCACTACTTTCGGCGTTTGCGCGTGTTTGTAGATCTCTTCCATTTTGTGTAATTTTTGTGGTGTTTCGGTTTTATTAAAGCTCCAGAAAGTGCGTTTGAGTTGAGTGCTAGTCCTCCTCAAATACAAAATGTTTATAAAACTGATTTTTATATGGCCTGCATTCCAAATTACCCGCCTACCTATAAAAACCTACCTGTATAATAAGGATATAGATATATACCTATGTACGCACCAATAGTTTTTGGGATTAGTTCAGCGGATATAGTATCAGATGGCGACACCATTTAATATAGGTGTCAAAAATTCTCGAGAGAGGGTTCTCTACTCCATCTATATTACTATACTCTTTGGCGGAGAGCCCCGTTGAGTGTGTTTGTGTTTGGGAGCAACAACGACGTAAAGGTATTTATGACATTTAATCCGATACTTTTTGGAGTAACAATGTCGTAATTAAGTAATTTCGGCGTTGTTGTTCTAAAAACTAATAAGTTCTTGGTGAAACAATTACATAATTGCGTAATTACGTCAATGTTTGTCCAAGGAAAGTATCTTCCTGGTGAAACAACGACGGAATTGAATAGAGTTTTATAATTATGTCATTGTAGCTCCAGATATGGTGGTATTTTTTGATAGTTCAATGACAAAATTTAGTAACTACGTCGTTTTTTCTCCAGGTAAATAATTGAACTGTTAAATAATATTAATTATGTCGTTATTGCTGCAAATAAAGTATATTCTTTTTTTAAATAGACGGAATTACAAAACTGTGTCATTGTTACTCCAGTACTTTTACTTGTATTGTAAATAATTAAAATTTTTGTGAGTATGTAAAATGATGACTATATATAGTTAAATGTATTAAAGAATATGCCTATTGTAGGCAATACCTCTGGGACTAAATATATTTAAACTTTCAGTTAAGAATATTGGATAACCGTGCAAGAAGATTAGTGAATTATTGTACAATGGAAAGGAAGGTACCACCATTTGCAAACCCGAATGCTTCAGAAGCTAGTAAACGATGTAAAGATGGTGTGTACTGTTTGCTGATGACATATCTTTGATTACTTCCTGTAGTGACTCTCAAAATCTAAATACAAATCTAACAAATATATTACAAAATATACAACATTGGATGAAGGACCATAATTTAGAAATTAACTTTTCAAAAACCAAACTAATGCAATTTAGACCTCGTCAAAAAAGTCCTTTAAATATCAATTTTACGTTTAACAGTATTCAACTGGAATGCGCTGACACGTTTACTTTGCTTGGTCTGGACTTAGACATTCACATGACCTGGAAAGCACACATAAATAAAATTAAGTTAAAACTATCTAGTTTTATTTACGCGTTACGTGAACTTAAAAAAACGACCGATATTAAAACAGCGCTATCTGCTTATTGTGCATATGCTTACGCGTGGCTAAATTACGGCATAATTCTCTGGGGAAATAGTGTAGATAGCAACGACTTGTTTATACTTCAGAAAAAATGTGTCAGAATAATCGTAAACATTCACACTGACGAATGTTGTAGACCGCATTTCAAGGAACAAGAAATTCTTACTCTAGCATCTATCTATAAGTATTCTAGAAAACTGTAAATTTGTACGACAGAACCCAAATTTTTACCAAAAAACTATAGATCTACCTCGCCGATACGCACAACGTTCACGATTTAAACATACCTACGCTTGTAATACCCCCATCAAAATTAAAGTTACACAGCACGAGCCCTCTTGTGACATCCATTAAAATATACAATAAACTACCGAATGACATGAAATCTGAGCAAAACGACAAAATATTTATAAAACGCGTTAAAAAACTACTCATCGATAAATGCTATTATACATTGAATGAATTTTTTGACTCTGACTTTACAATGTAATACCGAAAGACATTTGCATTTTATTATATTTTTTGTGACATAGTACATGCGTAATGTAATAATTTGACCCTACTGTATACTGACATTGCTATTTTAATTTGACATGTATTTAAATTTCCTAATTTGATTTGACATTTATTTAAAATACCTATTTTAATTTGACTGTAGAATTATTCCATTTAGAGCTTTGCAACATTAATTATTGTGATTATTTTTATTTTGATTTTCTAGTTTGTATAAAGCCACTCTAATCTATACAATATGTAAAATTGCTGTGCCCCACAGGGTTCATGTGAGCTATTACCTATATATTATTAAGATCTTTCTTCATGTTATTGCAATAAAGAATGAAGTATGTTGTATGTTAAGTGAATTCTTTGAAGTTCGCTTGGTCCGCTAGTATTTAATAAATCATAATCAAAAGTAGCACCTCATACACCTATTAAAAGTAAGTAGTAATCGGCTGATGAGATTGAAGAATTGAGAGCCATTATCTCCGTGCCAACACAACTAGAGAATATATCGATGGTGGCCTAACAATAGCTGATCTACATCGCGATTATAAGAGATTAAGAGAATCTGAACACAAAGAGGCTGGAATTTACGACTCATACTTTCGTATATTTAATACGGAATTTAATATTTCTTTTTTTGTGCCAAAAAAGTCCTATTATAGATCTATCATATTGTGATCATAGTGTAAGATGTTTCCACTTTTAATCTTAAGTAAGTATTTAGTGAACACACTAGGATATAAATATGGTTGTTTTTTCTTAAGTTTAGTTTATCAAACATTTATAAATAAATGATTACGTTCATTAATTCAATTATTTCGTTTTATTTTGTCACAAATGCAAAATTTCCTAGCGAGTGCATTCATTTTTAATATTGAATTATGAAGCAACAGTGACGTATTTACGGGTACATTCTTTTATTTTAGTCTTTAATGTATGTTATATACAATGTACCGAGTAGGTTGTTACTATAATAGAAACTGCACATATTGAAATTACTTTTAAAATCACTACAACTGTAATAAGTCCCTTTAAAACGCCATACCTTTAATAGAAATCTTTGATTGGATCTCCTGTAAAATCACTAAAAGTGTAATTACGTCAATATTGCACCAAATGAGCGATATAAGCAAATATAACCTTTATTATAACCATCGGCACGAAACTTTAGCGGTGACCGTTATTGCGCAGAAGTAAAAATTAAGGTACCTGAGGGGGGCTAGCGGAATGAAGGGCGGGCGTGCGTAGCGCCGATTGGCTCTCCAGCCACATTATGTTCCCCGCGCCGATACGACGCTCCGCGCACATCCCGTGTACAGTCGCGTCATTAATTGTATTGTAATTGCTGTTAATTTTTGTTGTTGTTTTTTTTGTAAGGTTGAATTTGTTTGTTAAATTTAGTTTTTAGTTCGTTTATAACTTTAAAGTGAATACACCTAGAAGAAATACTGTTTTGAAAAGACAGGCAAGGAAAATGGTTTATGTCGTGAATTGCTTTTTAAAAAGGGAATCTAACGAATTAATTGATTCTGTGAAACAAATTAAAAGTGAGATTGACGAAGCTACAAATACTTTACTCAGTCATTCGGACAGCATCACTGTAAATTTGAGAATGGTTCTCTGTAGATTCAGATTCACTGTAGATTCTCTGATTCAGATTAGACTTAAATCTAAAATATATTTTTTTTAATTAACAAATAATGTTTTTATTTTTATACTCCCCACAAAACTTGTTAAAAATTAAGTTAAAAATTACATCTTAGGTACCTACTATAAATCCTTGGACATTGGCTTATAAAGAGATAAACTATTTATTAAAGTATAGGTAATATTATTTGCATGCGCGACGGTACTCATTCGTAGCTATCCTCTACATTTCGTTCAGCGCTAGACCTACTATTTGACATTACATTAAAATAATGTCATTAACGTTATTTAGCTAACAATTGTATTGCGTGCGCGACAGTACCCATGCGCAGCAATCCCCTCCACGTATCGTTCAGCGCTAGACTTACGTGCCGCTACTTATACCCGAGCGAAGCCGGGCCGGGTCGCTAAGGTAACTAACCTATAAGTATTAAGTAGGTATTACCTACTCATATTACCACATATTACATTTAAACAGGTAGGTTTTTCAATAACCTTTTCCTGGTTTTGTTACCTACTTACTAGCGGGCTGGCGGGCAACTGTTTTCGTGCGTTCCTTGCTCTTCTGTTCTAAGTATTTTTACGAAATTTGATGCTGGAAACCCATAACACAATCTGCTTGAAAGAAAAAATATGGATACTTAGGTACCCCATCAAGAACCTGTGTGAATTTTAGCCAATTAATTATACCTATAAAAAGTCTCTTGTCAGTTCAGCGTGTTTGAGATTAACCTTACGTCCGGGACACGATCTTATTACTAAAATAATAAGTTTGAACTTGGTAACGGAATTATCTAAACCTACCGAAGTTTGCTTTTACATGCAAGTTCAACCTTATTTCGCTAGTAATAAGATACGATTTCGAAGATTACGAATTTTCAAATAAAATTCTAATCTATTATTATCGTTACTTCATCATCATCGTCAGCCTATAGCAATCCACTGCTGGACTTATGTCCAGCAGTGGACTGCCGCCTCTTCTATTGCACGCCATTTAACTCGATTTTCTGAAACTCTCATCTAGCTGCTACCAGCCATCCTGCGAAGATCGGCGCTCCCGCTAGCCTAGCGTTACACACACACATCCTAAACATTTTATAAATGAGAATATCTTTGTTACGAATCATCATGAAATGTTGCATGTAACACGTTGTCAGGGGTACAGAAAAGGACATGGGATCCCGTAGGAACCTATTCCTATGGGAACTCGGGTGAAGAAAAAAAAACCTTACAAATTTCTTAAAACTAGCTTATTTATATTTTTTACAACTACACCAAATAACTTTGTTTTTCATAGTGTTTGAATGAATTACAAAGTTATATTTGCGGTTTTAGAAAATATGCTGTATCTCAAAGACTGCTGACCCGATCTAATTCAAACCAATTTTGGTTAAAAGTTTACATTAAGATCTACGATAGGATATGATAGGTTACTACGGTTAAATAAAATAAAATGCGGAATAACAATCTTGATTTTTTTATGTAGGTAGGTAATACATGGTAAAACATTTGAAAAATTGAAAACTTAAAAACAAATACTTACAAAAAAATGTATAAAACCAAACATACAATAAACTATACATAGACTAAAAATAAGTAGATAATATTTATTTTTCATAAGCTTTTATTTGTAGAAAGAAAAATAAAGTCTATTTGCGGTAAACATGACGCCAAAAGGAACACAAACACAAAATAAACAATTATTAGTATTAGTTTTATTGATATTTGTAACAGATTAATTATACAGTTATATCTGTCACCAATGCTTGCCAAGCAAAATCAAATGCTGCCGCCAAAAACAAAAGTAGGCTTTTACCTAGATTAGATTGACTGGGCTGTATAAGGCCCGGCACCCATAGGCGGCACGGCGCGACAATTTCATTGATACGTAACAGCCTGCTTTGGCATCCTTCGGAACGTTCTGGAATGCCGTGGTATACCGAAATGTGAATGCTAACCAAGATAAAATAAGATCTCAAATCATTTGCGCTTACCCTGGAAAATCCCTGGAAAGTCGTGCCATGCCGCCAATGGGCGACGGCCCTAACTTAAATTATCACCAACAATTAGTAATGGAAAAACGCTCAAGAATATAACAATGGTGCGAAAAGAAGTATAAAATTTCAATTTACACTATCTTTATCACGTTATTAGAAGAATTATTCATACTAATATTATAAATGCGAAAGTAAATTTATTATTCGTATTCTGTATTTATTAGTATTCTGTCTGTTATGCCTTCACGGCCAGAATATGGAATAATGAAGAATATGGAGATAGTTTGAAGCTAGTTTATTATGACACGACATCAACGAACGACATGTCTGGTGTCTTTCCCAAATCGAGAAATGGAAGAATAAGAATATATTTTGACTAGTATTTGCGTGTTGCGCGAGGTGCAAGCACCTCGCGTGCTTGGGAAAGAAAAAAAAAATGGGGGGTTTGATGGGGGGGTTGCACAATTATTTCGACTAAAGCATTGCCCCTCTAAAAGAATCTGAAAAAAAAAATGTTCCAAGTCTCTTATTTTATATACTTATATCTATATATTTTATTACTTACTCCTAATGGGGGTGAGAAGGGGGGTAAGGGGGGCGACTTTGAAAAATGGTTTTTACTTTACCGAGCCTCCTCTATACGAAACCGTAAAAAAGAAAAAATACGGGTCTCGTAGTTTCTGAGATACGATAGGGAGGGGGGAGAAGGGGGGTGAAAAGGGGAGGTTTGGCACTTTTCCCGTAGGTTTGAGAGTTACTTGTTTACGAATCTGTCAAAATATATCCACCATCTGGGAGAACAATTATGTCAATGAGTGAATCAGTGAGTCAGTGGTAATCTAGCTTTATATAGTATAACTAGTATTTGCGTGTTGCGCGAGGTGCAAGCACCTGGTGTGCTTGTGAAAAAAAAAAAAAAAAAGGGGGGGATGATGGGGGGAGATAGGGGCGGTTTAGTATTTGCGTGTTGCGCGAGGTGCAAGCACCTCGCGTGCTTGTGAAGAAAAAAAGTGGGGGGGAGATGGGGGGTTTAGTATTTGTGTTGCGCGAGGTGCAAGCACCTCGCGTGCTTGTGAAAAAAACAAAAGAAGAAAAAAAATTGGGGGGCGGTTATGGGGGGGGGGGGGGGTTGCAGAAGTATTTTGACTAAAGCATAGCCCCTCTAAATGAATCTGAAAAAAAAAATGTTCCAAGTCTCTTAATTTCCGAGATCCGCCTAAAGGGGGTGAAAAGGGGGGCGGGGGGGGGGCGACTGAAAAATGGTTTTTACTTTACCGAGCCTCCTCTATACGAATCCGTAAAAAGAAAAAAATACGGGTCTCGTAGTTTCCGAAATACGATAGGGAGGGGGGAGAAAGGGGGGGAAAAGGGGAGGTTTGGCACTTTTCCCGTAGGTTTGAGAGTTACTTGTTTACGAATCTGTCAAAATATACCCACCTCTCCATCCACCATCTGGGAGAACAATTATGTCAATGAGTGAGTCAGTCAGTCAGTCAGTCAGTGAGTGGTAATTTAGCTTTATATAATACTAGTATTCGCGTGTTGCGCGAGGTGCAAGCACCTCGCGTGCTTGTGAAAAAAAAAAAAAAAAAAAAAGGAGGGCGGGGTGATGGGGGGGTTTAGTATTTGCGTGTTGCGCGAGGTGCAAGCACCTCGCGAGCTTGTGAAAAAAAAAAAAAAAAAAAGAGGGGGGGGGGTGATGGGGGGGGGGGGGGGTTGCACAAGTATTTCGACTAAAGCATTGCCCCTCTAAATGAATCTGAAAAAAAAAATGTTCCAAGTCTCTTAGATTCCGAGATCCGCCTAAAGGGAGGGGAGAAGGGGGGCGGGGGGGGACTTTGAAAAATGGTTTTTACTTTACCGAGCCTCCTCTATACGAATCCGTAAAAAAAAAAAATACGGGTCTCGTAGTTTCCGAGATACGATAGGGAGGGGGGAGAAGGGGGGGGGAAAAGGGGAGGTTTGGCACTTTTCCCGTAGGTTTCAGAGTTACTTGTTTACGAATCTGTCAAAATATACCCACCTCCCCATCCACCATCTGGGAGAACAATTATGTCAGTGAGTCAGTGAGTGGTAATTTAGCTTTATATAGTATAATAACTAGTATTTGCGTGTTGCGCGAGGTGCAAGCACCTCGCGTGCTTGTAATAGAAGTGGGGGGGTTTAGTATTTGCGTGTTGCGCGAGGTGCAAGAACCTCGCGTGCTTGTGAAAAAAAAAAATTGGGGGGGGGGGTGGTGAGAGGGGGGACTGCACAATTTTTTGGACTAAAGCATTGCCCCTCTAAATGACTCTGAAAAAATAAATGTTCCAAGTCTCTTAATTTCCGATTTCCGCCTAAAGGGGGTGAAAAGGGGGGCGGTGGGAGACTTTGAAAAATGGTTTTTACTTTACAGAGCCTCCTCTACACGAATCCGTAAAAAAAAAAATACGGGTCTCGTAGTTTCCGAGATACGATAGGGAGGGGTGAGAAGGGGGGGGAAAAGGGGAGGTTTGGCACTTTTCCTGTAGGTTTGAGAGTTACTTGTTTACGAATCTGTCAAAATATACCCACCTCCACATCCACCATCTGGGAGAACAATTATGTCAATGAGTCAGTCAGTGAGTCAGTGGTAATTTAGCTTTATATAGTATAACTAGTATTTGCGTGTTGCGCGCTTGTGAAAAAAAAAAAGCGGGGGGGGTGTGATGGGGGGAGATGGGAGGGTTTAGTATTTGCGTGTTGCGCGAGGTGCAAGCACCTCGCGTGCTTGTGAAAAAAACAAAAAAAGAAAAAAATTGGGGGGGCGGTTATGGGGGGGGGGGGTTGCAGAAGTATTTTGACTAAAGCATTGCCCCTCTAAATGAATCTGAAAAAAAAAATTTCCGAGATCCGCCTAAAGGGGGTGAAAAGGGGGGCGGGGGGGGGGGGGGCGACTGAAAAATGGTTTTTACTTTACCGAGCCTCCTCTATACGAATCCGTAAAAAAAAAATACGGGTCTCGTAGTTTCCGAAATACGATAGGGAGGGGGGGAGAAAGGGGGGGAAAAGGGGAGGTTTGGCACTTTTCCCGTAGGTTTGAGAGTTACTTGTTTACGAATCTGTCAAAATATACCCACCTCCCCATCCACCATCTGGGAGAACAATTATGTCAATGAGTGAGTAAGTGAGTGAGTGGTAATCTAGCTTTATATAGTACTAGCTTTTGCCCGCGACTTCGTCCGCGTGGAATAGTTACTTTGGGCTAACGTTAAATTTAACCCCGATTTTGAAGCATTCTTCATTGGCGCTCCGCTCCTATTGGCCTTAGCGTAATGATACAATATAGCTGTGCCCGCGACTCCGTCAGCGTAAGTTAATGTATTGGTAATATTGTTTAGATCACGTTCACATGAGGCTTAAGTACCTAGAGAACGCTTCGACCGCGAGACGCGTCGAGCGCGGCGACCGATTCTCAAAAATAATCCTTATAGCATGATTCAGTATTCACGCGCGATGGCTTATTATTATAAGCGTATTTCATGTATAACTTTGGTGTTTCTATACCGATTTATATGATTCTTTTTACGGTTTCGTAGCCGAATGGCAAAAAACGGAATCTTTATAGTTTCGACATGTCTGTCCGTCTGTCTGTCTGTCTGTCTGTCTGTCCGTCCGTCCGTCTGTCACAGCAATTTTATTCCGAAACTATTAGGACTATACATGTGAAACTTGATAGGTAGATGTATTCTGTGAACCGCTTTCCGATTTTGAGAAAAAAAATAAAAAATATTTAAAATAAAGGGGAGCCCCCCTTTATTTTAAATATTTTTTTTTTTCAAAGCTTAAAAAATGGAGTAACTTCTCCCGTTTTCCCAACATTTCCCTTCACTGCTCTGCTCCTATTGATTGTAGCGTGATGAAAAGTATACTATAACCCGCTCAGGAGTATGAAAAATAATTGTACCAAGTTTCGTTAAAATCCGTCGAGTAGTTTTTGTTTCTATAACGGTTATACAGACAGACAGACAGACAGACAGACAGACAGACAAAAATTAAACTGATTGCATTTTTGGCATGAGTATCGATCCTTAATCACCCCGTGATAGTTATTTTGGAAATATATTTCATGTACAGAATTGACCTCTCTACAGATTTATTATAAGTATAGATAACTAGTATTTGCGTGTTGCGCGAGGTGCAAGCACCTCGCGTGCTTGTGAAAAAAGAAATTGGTATTTGCGTGTTGCGCGAGGTGCAAGCACCTCGCGAGCTTGTGAAAAAAAAAAAAAAAGGGGGGAAGAATGGGGGGGGGGTTGCACAATTATTTCGACTAAAGCATTGCCCCTCTAAATGAATCTGAAAAAAAAAAATGTTCCAAGTCTCTTAGATTCCAAGATCCGCCTAAAGGGGGGGAGAAGGGCGGCGGGGGGGGGGACTTTGAAAAATGGTTTTTACTTTACCGAGCCTCCTCTATACGAATCCGTAAAAAGAAAAAAATACGAGTCTCGTAGTTTCCGAGATACGATAGGGGGGGGGGGGAGAAGGGGGGAAAAGGGGAGGTTTGGCACTTTTCCCGTAGGTTTGAGAGTTACTTGTTTACGAATCTGTCAAAATATACCCACCTCCCCATCCATCATCTGGGAGAACAATTATGTCAATGAGTGAGTCAGTCAGTCAGTCAGTCAGTGGTAATTTAGCTTTATATAGTATAATATAACTAGTATTTGCGTGTTGCGCGAGGTGCAAGCACCTCGCGTGCTTGTAAAAAAAGTGGGGGGGTTTAGTATTTGCGTGTTGCGCGAGGTGCAAGCACTTCGCGTGCTTGTGAAAAAAAAAAATTGGGTGGGGGGGGGTGGTGAGAGGGGGGACTGCACAATTTTTTGGACTAAAGCATTGCCCCTCTAAATGAATCTGAAAAAAAAAATGTTCCAAGTCTCTTAATTTCCGATTTCCGCCTAAAGGGGGTGAAAAGGGGGGCGGGGGGAGACTTTGAAAAATGGTTTTTACTTTACAGAGCCTCCTCTACACGAATCCGTAAAAAAAAAATACGGGTCTCGTAGTTTCCGAGATACGATAGGGAGGGGTGAGAAGGGGGGGGAAAAGGGGAGGTTTGGCACTTTTCCTGTAGGTTTGAGAGTTACTTGTTTACGAATCTGTCAAAATATACCCACGTCCACATCCACCATCTGGGAGAACAATTATGTCAATGAGTCAGTCAGTGAGTCAGTGGTAATTTAGCTTTATATTATAAGTATTTGCGTGTTGCGCGAGGTGCAAGCACCTCGCGTGCTTGTGAAATAAAATAAAAAAATGGGGGGGGGCGTGATGGGGGGAGATGGGGGGCGTTTAGTATTTGCGTATTGCGCGAGGTGCAAGAACCTCGCGTGCTTGTGAAAAAAAAAAAAAAAATGGGGGGGTTATGAGGGGGGGGGTTGCAGAAGTATTTTGACTAAAACATTGCCCCTCTAAATGAATCTGAAAAAAAAAATGTTTCAAGTCTCTTAATTTCCGAGATCCGCCTAAAGGGGGTGAGAAGGGGGGTGGGGGGGGGCGACTTTGATAAATGGTTTTACTTTACCGAGCCTCCTCTATAAGAATCCGTTAAAAAAAAAAACGGGTCTCATAGTTTCCGAGATACGATAGGGAGGGGGGAGAAGGGGGGGGGGGGGAAAGGGGAGGTTTGGCACTTTTCCCGTAGGTTTGAGAGTTACTTGTTTACGAATCTGTCAAAATATACCCACCTCCCCATCCACCATCTGGGAGAACAATTATGTCAATGAGTGAGTCAGTGAGTGGTAATCTAGCTTTATATAATATAACTAGTATTTGCATGTTGCGCGCTTGTGAAAAAAAAAAAAAAAAGGGGGGTGTGATGGGGGGTTTAGTATTTGCGTGTTGCGCGAGGTGCAAGCACCTCGCGAGCTTGTGAAAAAGAAAAAAAAAAGGGGGGTGTGATGGGGGGTTTAGTATTTGCGTGTTGCGCGAGGTGCAAGCACCTCGCGAGCTTGTGAAAAAAAAAAAAAAAAGAGGGGGGGGTGATGGGGGGGGGGGTTGCAGAAGTATTTCGACTAAAGCATTGCCCCTCTAAATGAATCTGAAAAAAAAAATGTTCCAAGTCTCTTAGATTCCGAGATCCGCCTAAAGGGGGTGAGAAGGGGGGTGGGGGGGGGCGACTTTGATAAATGGATTTTATTTTACCGAGCCTCCCCTATAAGAATCCGTAAAAAAAAAAAAAGTGGTCTCGTAGTTTCCGAGATACGATAGGGAGGGGGGAGAAGGGGGGTGAAAAGGGGAGGCTTGGCAGTTTTCCCGTAGGTTTGAGAGTTACTTGTTTACGAATCTGTCAACATATACCCACCTCCCCATCCACCATCTGGGAGAACAATTATGTCAATGAGTGAGTGAGTCAGTCAGTGAGTGGTAATTTAGCTTTATATAGTATAATAACTAGTATTTGCGTGTTGCGCGAGGTGCAAGCACCTCGCGTGCTTGTGAAAAAAAATAATAAGTGGGGGGGGGTGATGGGGGGTTTAGTATTTGCTTGTTGCGCGAGGTGCAAGCACCTCGCGTGCTTGTGAAGAAAAAAAAAATGGGGGGTTATGGGGGGGGGGTTGCAGAAGTATTTTGACTAAAGCATTGCCCCTCTAAATGAATCTGAAAAAAAAATGGTCCAAGTATCTTAATTTCCGAGATCCGCCTAAAGGGGGTGAGAAGGGGGGTGGGGGGGCGACTTTGATAAATGGTTTTTACTTTACCGAGCCTCCTCTATATGAATCCGTAAAAAAAAATACGGGTCTCGTAGTTTCCGAGATACGATAGTGAGGAGGTAGAAGGGGGGGGGGGGAAAGGGGAGGTTTGGCACTTTTCCCGTAGGTTTGAGAGTTACTTGTTTACGAATCTGTCAAAATATACCCACCTCCCCATCCTCCATCTGGGAGAACAATTATGTCAGTGAGTGAGTGAGTCAGTCAGTGAGTGGTAATTTAGCTTTATATAATAGAATAACTAGTATTTGCGTGTTGCGCGAGGTGCAAGCACCTCGCGTGCTTGTGAAAAAAAAAAAAGTGGGGGTGATGGGGGGAGATGGGGGGTTTAGTATTTGCGTGTTGCGCGAGGTGCAAGCACATCGCGTGCTTGTGAAAAAAAAAAGAAAAAAGAGGTGGGGTGATGGGGGGGTTTAGTATTTGCGTGTTGCGCGAGGTGCAAGCACCTCGCGTGCTTATGAAAAAAAAAAGAAAGGGGGTTGATGGGGGGGGTTGAACAAGTATTTCGACTAAAGCATTGCCCCTTTAAATGAATCTGAAAAAAAAATGTTCCAAGTCTCTTAATTTCCGAGATTCGCCTAAAGGGGGTGAGAAGGGGGGCGAGGGGGGGGTGACTGAAAAATGGTTTTTACTTTACAGAGCCTCCTCTACACGAATCCGTAAAAAAAAAATACGGGTCTCGTAGTTTCCGAGATACGATAGGGAGGGGTGAGAAGGGGGGGGAAAAGGGTAGGTTTGGCACTTTTCCTGTAGGTTTGAGAGTTACTTGTTTACGAATCTGTCAAAATATACCCACCTCCACATCCACCATCTGGGAGAACAATTATGTCAATGAGTCAGTCAGTGAGTCAGTGGTAATTTAGCTTTATATAGTATAACTAGTATTTGCGTGTTGCGCGCTTGTGAAAAAAAAAAAGCGGGGGGGTGTGATGGGGGGAGATGGGAGGGTTTAGTATTTGCGTGTTGCGCGAGGTGCAAGCACCTCGCGTGCTTGTGAAGAGAAAAAAATGGGGGGGGGGGTGATGGGGGGGTTTAGTATTTGCATGTTGCGCGAGGTGCAAGAACCTCGCGTACTCGTGAAGAAAAAAAAATATGGGGTGGGTTTAGTATTTGCGTGTTGCGCTAGGTGCAAGAACCTCGCTTGCTCGTGAAGAAAAAAAAAAAAAAAGGAGGGTTGATGGGGGGTGTTTAGTATTTGCGTGTTGCGCGAGGTGCAAGCACGTCGCGTGCTTGCGAAAAAAAAAATGTGGGGGGTGATGGGGGGAGATGGGGGGGTTTAGTATTTGCGTGTTGCGCGAGGTGCAAGCACCTCGCGTGCTTGTGAAAAAAACTAAAGCATTGCCCCTCTAAATCAAGTATTTGCGTGTTGCGCGAGGTGCAAGCACCTCGCGTGCCTGTGAAAAAAAAAAAAAAAAAAAATGGAGGGGGGGTGATAGGGGGGGAGGTCGCAGAAGTATTTCGACTAAAGCATTGCCCCTCTAAATGAATCTGAAAAAAAAAATTTTCCAAGTCTCTTAATTTCCGAGACCCGCCTAAAGGGGGGGAGAAGGGGGGCGGGGGGGGGGGGGACTTTGAAAAATGGTTTTTATTTACCGAGCCTCCTCTATACGAATCCGTAAAAAACAAAAAATACGGGTCTCGTAGTTTCCGAGATACGATAGGGGGGAAGGAGAAGGGGGGGGAAAAGGGGAGGTTTGGCACTTTTCCCGTAGGTTTGAGAGTTACTTGTTTACGAATCTGTCAAAATATACACACCTCCCCATCCACCATCTGGGAGAACAATTATGTCAATGAGTGAGTGAGTCAGTCAGTGAGTGGTAATTTAGCTTTATATAGTATAACTAGTATTTGCGTGTTGCGCGAGGTGCAAGCACCTCGCGTGCTTGTAAAAAAAAAAAGGGCGGTGGGGTGATGGCGGGAGATGGGGGGGTTTAGTATTTGGGTGTTGCGCGAGGTGCAAGCACCTCGCGTGCTTGTGAAGAGAAAAAAATGGGGGGGGGGGTGATGGGGGGGTTTAGTATTTGCGTGTTGCGCGAGGTGCAAGAACCTCGCGTACTCGTGAAGAAAAAAAAATATGGGGTGGGTTTAGTATTTGCGTGTTGCGCTAGGTGCAAGAACCTCGCTTGCTCGTGAAGAAAAAAAAAACAAAAGGAGGGTTGATGGGGGGGGTTTAGTATTAGCGTGTTGCGCGAGGTGCAAGCACGTCGCGTGCTTGTGAAAAAAAAAATGTGGGGGGTGATGGGGGGAGATGGGGGGGTTTAGTATTTGCGTGTTGCGCGAGGTGCAAGCACCTCGCGTGCTTGTGAAAAAAACTAAAGCATTGCCCCTCTAAATCAAGTATTTGCGTGTTGCGCGAGGTGCAAGCACCTCGCGTGCTTGTGAAAAAAAAAAAAAAAAAAATGGAGGGGGGGTGATAGGGGGGGAGGTCGCAGAAGTATTTCGACTAAAGCATTGCCCCTCTAAATGAATCTGAAAAAAAAAATTTTCCAAGTCTCTTAATTTCCGAGACCCGCCTAAAGGGGGGGAGAAGGGGGGCGGGGGGGGGGGGGACTTTGAAAAATGGTTTTTATTTACCGAGCCTCCTCTATACGAATCCGTAAAAAACAAAAAATACGGGTCTCGTAGTTTCCGAGATACGATAGGGGGGAAGGAGAAGGGGGGGGAAAAGGGGAGGTTTGGCACTTTTCCCATAGGTTTGAGAGTTACTTGTTTACGAATCTGTCAAAATATACCCACCTCCCCATCCACCATCTGGGAGAACAATTATGTCAATGAGTGAGTCAGTCAGTCAGTCAGTCAGTGAGTGGTAATTTAGCTTTATATAATATAACTAGTATTTGCGCGTTGCGCGAGGTGCAAGCACCTCGCGTGCTTGTGAAAAAAAAAGGGGGGGGGGTGATGGGGGAAGATGGGGGGGGGTTTAGTATTTGCGTGTTGCGCGAGGTGCAAGCACCTCGCGTGCTTGTGAAAAAAAAAAAAAAAAAAAGGGGGGGGGGGTGATGGGGGTTTAGTATTTGCGTGTTGCGCGAGGTGCAAGCACCTCGCGTGCTTTTTATAAAAAAATAAAAAATAAAAATGGGGGGTGTGATGGGGGGGAGATGGGGGGGTGGTTGCACAAGTATTTCGACTAAAGCATTGCCCCTCTAAATGAATCTGAAAAAAAAAATGTTCCAAGTCTCTTAGATTCCGAGATCCGCCTAAAGGGGAGGAGAAGGGGGGCGGGGGGACTTTGAAAAATGGTTTTTATTTTACCGAGCCTCCTCTATACGAATCCGTAAAAAGAAAAAAATACGGGTCTCGTAGTTTCCGAGATACGATAGGGGGGGGGGAGAAGGGGGGGGAAAAGGGGAGGTTTGGCACTTTTCCCGTAGGTTTGAGAGTTACTTGTTTACGAATCTGTCAAAATATACCCACCTCCCCATCCACCATCTGGGAGAACAATTATGTCAATGAGTGAGTCAGTGAGTGGTAATCTAGCTTTATATAATATAACTAGTATTTGCGTATTGCGCGAGGTGCAAGCACCTCGCGTGCTTGTGAAAAAAAAAGTATTTGCGTGTTGCGCGAGGTGCAAGCACCTCGCGTGCTTGTGAAAAAAGAAATTGGTATTTGCGTGTTGCGCGAGGTGCAAGCACCTCGCGAGCTTGTGAAAAAAAAAAAAAAAAAAAAAGAGGGGGGGGGGTGATGGGGGGGGGTTGCACAAGTATTTCGACTAAAGCATTGCCCCTCTAAATGAATCTGAAAAAAAAAATGTTCCAAGTCTCTTAGATTCCGAGATCCGCCTAAAGGGGGGGGAGAATGGGGGCGGGGGGGGGGACTTTGAAAAATGGTTTTTACTTTACCGAGCCTCCTCTATACGAATCCGTAAAAAACAAAAAATACGGTTCTCGTAGTTTCCGAGATACGATAGAGGGGGGGGAGAAGGGGGGGGAAAAGGGGAGGTTTGGCACTTTTCCCGTAGGTTTGAGAGTTACTTGTTTACGAATCTGTCAAAATATACCCACCTCCCCATCCACCATCTGGGAGAACAATTATGTCAATGAGTGAGTCAGTGAGTGGTAATCTAGCTTTATATAGTATAATAACTAGTATTTGCGTGTTGCGCGAGGTGCAAGCACCTCGCGTGCTTGTGAAAAAAAAAAAAGTGGGGGTGATGGGGGGAGATGGGGGGTTTAGTATTTGCGTGTTGCGCGAGGTGCAAGCACATCGCGTGCTTGTGAAAAAAAGAAAAGAAAAAAGAGGGGTGTGATGGGGGGGTTAAGTATTTGTTGCGTGTTGCGCGAGGTGCAAGCACCTCGCGTGCTTGTGAAAAAAAAAAGGGGGGTTAATGGGGGGGTTCCAGAAGTATTTTCACTAAAGCATTGCCCCTCTAAAGGAATCTGAAAAAAAAAATGTTCCAAGTCTCTTAATTTCCGAGATCCGCCTAAAGGGGGTGTACCGTACCGCCCACCTCGCGTGCTTGTGAAAAAAACTAAAGCATTGCCCCTCTAAATGAATCTGAAAAAAAAATGTTCCAAGTCCCTTAATTTCCGAGATCCGCCTAAAGGGGGTGAGAAGGGGGGCGAGGGGTGGGTGACTGAAAAATGGTTTTTACTTTACCGAGCCTCCTCTATACGAATCCGTAAAAAAAAATACGGGTCTCGTAGTTTCCGAGATACGATAGGGGGGGGGAGAAGGGGGGTGAAAAGGGGAGGTTTGGCACTTTTCCCGTAGGTTTGAGAGTTACTTGTTTACGAATCTGTCAAAATATACACACCTCCCCATCCACCATCTGGGAGAACAATTATGTCAATGAGTCAGTGAGTCAGTCAGTGGTAATTTAGCTTTATATAGTATAACTAGTATTTGCGTGTAGCGCGAGGTGCAAGCACCTCGCGTGCTTGTGAAAAAAAAAAAAATGGGGGGGGGGTGATTGGGGGAGATGGGGGGGTTTAGTATTTGCGCGTTGCGCGAGGTGCAAGCACCTCGCGAGCTTGTGAATAAAAAAAAAAAGAGAGGGGGGGGGTGATGGGGGGGGGGGTTGCACAAGTATTTCGACTAAAGCATTGCCCCTCTAAATGAATCTGAAAAAAAAATGTTCCAAGTCTCTTAGATTCCGAGATCCGCCTAAAGGGGGTGAGAAGGGGGGTGGGGGGGGGGGCGACTTTGATAAATGGTTTTTACTTTACCGAGCCAATGTCAATGAGTGAGTCAGTCAGTCAGTGAGTGGTAATTTAGCTTTATATAATATAATAACTAGTATTTGCGTGTTGCGCGAGGTGCAAGCACCTCGCGTGCTTGTGAAAAAAAAAAAAAAGTGGGGGTGATGGGGGTGATGGGGGGGGTTAGTTTTTGCGTGTTGCGCGAGGTGCAAGCAACTCGCGTGCTTTTAAAAAAAAAAAATTTGGGGTGGGTGATGGGGGGAGATGGGGGGGTTTAGTCTTTGCGTGTTGCGCGAGGTGCAAGCACCTCGCGTGCTTGTGAAAAAAAAAAAAAGAGGGGCGGGTGAAGGGGGGGTTTAGTCTTTGCGTGTTGCGCGAGGTGCAAGCACCTCGGGTGCTTGTGAAAAAAAAAAGGGGGGCTAATGGGGGGGTTCCAGAAGTATTTTCACTAAAGCATTGCCCCTCTAAAGGAATCTGAAAAAAAAGAATGTTCAAGTCTCTTAATTTCCGAGATCCGGCCTAAAAGGGGGTGTACCGTACCGCCCACCTCGCGTGCTTGTGAAAAAAACTAAAGCATTGCCCCTCTAAATCAAGTATTTGCGTGTTGCGCGAGGTGCAAGCACATCGCGTGCTTGTGAAAAAAAGAAAAGAAAAAAGAGGTGGGGTGATGGGGGGGTTTAGTATTTGCGTGTTGCGCGAGGTGCAAGCACCTCGCGTGCTTATGAAAAAAAAAAAAAAGGGGGTTGATGGGGGGGGTTGAACAAGTATTTCGACTAAAGCGTTGCCCCTTTAAATGAATCTGAAAAAAAATGTTCCAAGTCTCTTAATTTCCGAGATCCGCCTAAAGGGGGTGAGAAGGGGGGCGAGGGGGGGGTGACTGAAAAATGGTTTTTACTTTACCGAGCCTCCTCTATACGAATCCGTAAAAAAAAAATACGGGTCTCGTAGTTTCCGAGATACGATAGGGGGGGGGTGAGAAGAGGGGTGAAAAGGGGAGGTTTGGCACTTTTCCCGTAGGTTTGAGAGTTACTTGTTTACGAATCTGTCAAAATATACACACCTCCCCATCCACCATCTGGGAGAACAATTATGTCAATGAGTGAGTGAGTCAGTCAGTGAGTGGTAATTTAGTTTATATAGTATAACTAGTATTTGCGTGTTGCGCGAGGTGCAAGCACCTCGCGTGCTTGTAAAAAAAAAAAGGGCGGTGGGGTGATGGCGGGAGATGGGGGGGGTTTAGTATTTGGTGTTGCGCGAGGTGCAAGCACCTCGCGTGCTTGTGAAGAGAAAAAAATGGGGGGGGGGTGATGGGGGGGTTTAGTATTTGCGTGTTGCGCGAGGTGCAAGAACCTCGCGTACTCGTGAAGAAAAAAAAAAAATGGGGGGGGTTTAGTATTTGCGTGTTGCGCTAGGTGCAAGAACCTCGCTTGCTGGAGAAGAAAAAAAAAAAAAGGAGGGTTGATGGGGGGGGGTTTAGTATTTGCGTGTTGCGCGAGGTGCAAGCACGTCACGTGCTTGTGAAAAAAAAAAATGTGGGGGTGATGGGGGAGATGGGGGGTTTAGTATTTGCGTGTTGCTAAAGCATTGCCCCTCTAAATGAATCTGAAAAAAAAATTTTCCAAGTCTCTTAATTCGAGACCCGCCTAAAGGGGGGGAGAAGGGGGGCGGGGGGGGGGACTTTGAAAAATGGATTTACTTTACCGAGCCTCCTCTATACGAATCCGTAAAAAACAAAAAATACGGGTCTCGTAGTTTCCGAGATACGATCAGGGGGGGGGGGAGAAGGGGGGGGAAAAGGGGAGGTTTGGCACTTTTCCCGTAGGTTTGAGAGTTACTTGTTTACGAATCTGTCAAAATATACCCACCTGCACATCCACCATCTGGGAGAACAATTATGTCAATGAGTCAGTCAGTGAGTCAGTGGTAATTTAGCTTTATATAGTATAACTAGTATTTGCGTGTTGCGCGCTTGTGAAAAAAAAAAAGCGGGGGGGTGTGATGGGGGGAGATGGGAGGGTTTAGTATTTGCCTGTTGCGCGAGGTGCAAGCACCTCGCGTGCTTGTGAAAAAAACAAAAAAAGGAAAAATTGGGGGGCGGTTATGGGGGGGGGGGTTGCAGAAGTATTTTGACTAAAAGCATTGCCCCTCTAAATGAATCTGAAAAAAAAAATGTTCCAAGTCTCTTAATTTCCGAGATCCGCCTAAAGGGGGTGAAAAGGGGGCGGGGGGGGGGGGCGACTGAAAAATGGTTTTTACTTTACCGAGCCTCCTCTATACGAATCCGTAAAAAAAAAAATACGGGTCTCGTAGTTTCCGAAATACGATAGGGAGGGGGGAGAAAGGGGGGAAAAGGGGAGGTTTGGCACTTTTCCCGTAGGTTTGAGAGTTACTTGTTTACGAATCTGTCAAAATATACCCACCTCCCCATCCACCATCTGGGAGAACAATTATGTCAATGAGTGAGTAAGTGAGTGAGTGGTAATCTAGCTTTATATAGTACTAGCTTTTGCCCGCGACTTCGTCCGCGTGGAATAGTTACTTTGGGCTAACGTTAAATTTAACCCCGATTTTGAAGCATTCTTCATTGGCGCTCCGCTCCTATTGGCCTTAGCGTAATGATACAATATAGCTGTGCCCGCGACTCCGTCAGCGTAAGTTAATGTATTGGTAATATTGTTTAGATCACGTTCACATGAGGCTTAAGTACCTAGAGAACGCTTCGACCGCGAGACGCGTCGAGCGCGGCGACCGATTCTCAAAAATAATCCTTATAGCATGATTCAGTATTCACGCGCGATGGCTTATTATTATAAGCGTATTTCATGTATAACTTTGGTGTTTCTATACCGATTTATATGATTCTTTTTACGGTTTCGTAGCCGAATGGCAAAAAACGGAATCTTTATAGTTTCGACATGTCTGTCCGTCTGTCTGTCTGTCTGTCTGTCTGTCCGTCCGTCCGTCTGTCACAGCAATTTTATTCCGAAACTATTAGGACTATACATGTGAAACTTGATAGGTAGATGTATTCTGTGAACCGCTTTCCGATTTTGAGAAAAAAAATAAAAATATTTAAAATAAAGGGGAGCCCCCCCTTTATTTTAAATATTTTTTATTTTTTTAAAGCTTAAAAATGGAGTAACTTCTCCGTTTTCCCACATTTCCTTCACTTGCTCTGCTCCTATTGATTGTAGCGTGGATGAAAAGTATACTATAACCCGCTCAGGAGTATGAAAAATAATTGTACCAAGTTTCGTTAAAATCCGTCCGAGTAGTTTTTGTTTCTATAACGGTTATACAGACAGACAGACAGACAGACAGACAGACAGAAAAAAATTAAACTGATTGCATTTTTGGCATGAGTATCGATCCTTAATCACCCCGTGATAGTTATTTTGGAAATATATTTCATGTACAGAATTGACCTCTCTACAGATTTATTATAAGTATAGATAACTAGTATTTGCGTGTTGCGCGGGGTGCAAGCACCTCGCGTGCTTGTGAAAAAGAAATTGGTATTTGCGTGTTGCGCGAGGTGCAAGCACCTCGCGAGCTTGTGAAAAAAAAAAAAAAAAGAGGGGGGGGTGATGGGGGGGGGGGTTGCACAAGTATTTCGACTAAAGCATTGCCCCTCTAAATGAATCTGAAAAAAAAATGTTCCAAGTCTCTTAGATTCCGAGATCCGCCTAAAGGGGGGGAGAAGGGGGGCGGGGGGGGGGACTTTGAAAAATGGTTTTTGCTTTACCGAGCCTCCTCTATACGAATCCGTAAAAAACAAAAAATAAGGGTCCTCGTAGTTTCCGAGATACGATAGGCAGGGGGGAGAAGGGGGGTGAAAAGGGGAGGTTTGGCACTTTTCCCGTAAGTTTGAGAGTTACTTGTTTACGAATCTGTCAAAATATACCCACCTCCCCATCCACCATCTGGAGAACAATTATGTCAATGAGTGAGTCAGTCAGTCAGTCAGTCAGTGAGTGGTAATTTAGCTTTATATAATATAATATAACTAGTATTTGCGTGTTGCGCGAGGTGCAAGC